>OU342741.1:165787552-167039027 GCA_910589775.1 Avena eriantha | reverse complement strand
TGGTGGACTCTAGCTGTTGTTCATGAAAAGAATAGACATGCAGTGAAACTAGGTGTGGTTCATGAATAGAAAAGACATGCACTGACACTAGGTGTGGTTCATGAAAAGAACATACATGCAATGACACTAGTGGGCCCATCTTTATGTGGTTCAAGAAAAGAACAGACATGCAATGACACTGGTCGATCCTTATGTGGTTTTCTTTAGAGGAATACACATGCAATGACACTGGGTGTGGTTCATGAAAATAATAGACATGCAATGACACTGGTGGATCCTTATGTGGTTGTTTTAGAGGAACAGACATGCAATGACTCTATGTACGGTTCATGAAAGAACAGACATGCAATGACACCGGGTGTGGTTCATGAGAAGAACACACATCCAATGACACTGTGGATCCTTATGTGGTTTGTTTAGAGGAACAAACATGCAATCACACTAGGTGGATCCATATGTGGTTTATGGAAGTAACAGACATGCAATGACTCTAGCTGTGATCCATGAAAAGAACAGACATGCAATGACACCGGTGGATCCATGTGTGGTTCATGGGAAGAACAGACATCCAATGACACTGGTGGACTCTAGCCGTGGTTCATGAAAAGAACAGACATGCAATGACACCGGGTGTGGTTCATGAAAAGAACAGACATCCAATGACATTGGGTGTGGTTCATGAAAAGAACAGACATGCAATGACTTATGTGGTTTGTTTAGAAGAACACACATGCAATGACACTAGGTGTTGTTCGTGAAAAGAACAGATAGGCAATGACACTGGTGGATCCTTATGTGGTTTGTTTAGAAGAACACACATACAATGACACTAGGTGTGGTTCATGAAACGAACAGACACGCAATGACACTAGTGGATCCTTATGTGGTTTGTTTAGAGGAACATACATGCAATCACACTAGGTGGATCCATATGTGGTTTATGGAAGTAAAAGGCATGCAATGACTCTAGCTGTGATTCATGAAAAGAACAGACATGCAATGACACTGGTGGATCCTTATGTGGTTCATGAAAAGAACAGACAGGCAATGACACTGGTGGATCCTTATGTGGTTTGTTTAGAAGAACACACATGCAATGACGCTAGCTGTGGTTCATGATAAGAACACACATCCAATGACACTGATGGATCCTTATCTGGTTTGTTTAGAGGAACAAACATGCAATCACACTAGGTGAATCCATATGTGGTTTATGAAAGTAACAGACATGCAATGACTCTAGTTGTGATTCATGAAAAGAATAAACAGGCAATGACACTAGTGGATCCATGTGTGGTTCATGGGAAGAACATACATCCAATGACACTGGTGGACTCTAGCTGTTGTTCATGAAAAGAATAGACATGCAGTGAAACTGGGTGTGGTTCATGAATAGAAAAGACATGCACTAACACTAGGTGTGGTTCATGAAAAGAACATACATGCAATGACACTAGTGGGCCCATCTTTATGTGGTTCAAGAAAAGAACAGACATGCAATGACACTGCTGGATCCTTATGTGGTTTCTTTAGAGGAATACACATGCAATGACACTGGGTGTGGTTCATGAAAAGAACACACACGCAATGACACTGGTGGATCCTTATGCCATTTGTTTAGAGGAACAGACATGCAATGACACCGGTGGATCCACGTGTGGTTCATGAGAAGAACACACATCCAATAACACTAGGTGGATCCTTATGTGGTTCATGAAAAGAACTGACATGTAGTGACACTGGGCGTGGTTCATGAAAAGAACTGACATGCAATTAAATCGGTGGATCCATGTGTGGTTCATGGAAGTAACATACATGCAATGACTCTCGCTACGGTTAATGAAAAGAACAAGTATGCAATGACACTAAATGTGGTTCATGAAAAGAACAAACATGCAATGACACTGGTGGATCCTTATGTGGTTTGTTTAGAGGAACATACATGCAATGACTCTAGCCGTGGTTCATGAAAAGAACTGACATGTAATGACATCGGGTGTGGTTCATGAAAATAATATACATGCAATGACTTATGTGGTTTGTTTAGAAGAACACACATGCAATGACACTAGGTTTGGTTCATGAAAAGAACAGATATGCAATGACATTGGTGGATCCTTATGTGGTTTGTTTATAAGAACACACATGTAATGACACTGTGTGTGGTTCATGAAAAGAACAAACACGCAATGACACTGGTGGATCCTTATGTGGTTTCTTTAGAGGAGCATACATGCAATTACACTAGGTGGATCCATATGTGGTTTATGGAAGTAAAATACATGCAATGGCTCTAGCTGTGATTCATGAAAAGAACAGACATGCAATGACACTGGTGGATCCTTATGTGGTTCATGAAAAGAACAGACATGCAATGACACTAGGTGTGGTTCATGAGAAGAACACACATCCAATGACACTGGTGGATCCTTATGTGGTTTGTTTAGAGGAACATACATGCAATCACACTAGGTGGATCCATATGTGGTTTATGGAAGTAACAGACATGCAATGACACTGGTAGATCCTTATGTGGTTCATGAAAAGAACAGACATGCAATGAAACTGGGTGTGGTTCATGAATAGAACAGACATGCACTGACACTGGGTGTGGTTCATGAAAAGAACAGACATGCAATGACACTGGTGGGCCCATCTTTATGTGGTTCATGAAAAGAACAGACATGCAATGACACTGGTGGATCCTTATGTGGTTTGTTTAGAAGAACACACATGCAATGACACTGGGTGTGGTTCATGAAAAGAACACACACACAATGACACTGGTGGATCCTTGTGTCGTTTGTTTAGAGGAACAGACATGCAATGACACCGGTGGATCCATGTGTGGTTCATGAGAAGAACACACATCCAATGACACTAGGTGGATCCTTATGTGGTTCATGAAAAGAACTCACATGCAGTGACACTAGGCGTGGTTCATGAAAAGAACAGACATGCAATTAAATTGGTGGATCCATATGTGGTTTATGGAAGTAACAGACATGCAATGACTCTTGCTATGGTTAATGAAAAGAACAAGCATGCAATGACAATGGTGGATCCTTATGTGGTTCATGAAAAGAACAGACAGGCAATGAAACTGGTGGATCCTTATGTGGTTTGTTTAGAACAACACACATGCAATGACACTGGGTGTGTTTCATGAGAAGAACACACATCCAATGACACTGGTGGATCCTTATGTGGTTTGTTTAGAGGAACAGACATGCAATCACACTAGGTGGATCCATATGTGGTTTATGGAAGTAACCGACATGCAATGACTCTAGCTGTGATTCATGAAAAGAACAGACATGCAATGACACTAGTGGATCCATGTGTTGTTCATGGGAAGAACTTACATCCAATGACACTGGTGGACTCTAGCCGTGGTTCATGAAAAGAACAAACATGCAATGACACTGGTGGATCCATATGTGGTTTGTCAGGAGAACACTCATGCAATGACACTGGGTGTGGTTCATGAAAAGAACACACATGCAATGACACTGGGTGTGGTTCATGAAAAGAATAGACATGCAATGACATCGGTGGATCCTTATGTGTGGTTCATGAAAAGAACATCCATGCAATGACTGTAGCTATGGTTAATGAAAAGAACACGCATGCAATGACACTAGGTGTGGTTCATGAAAAGAACAGACATGCAATGACACTGGTGGATCCTTATGTGGTTTTTTTAGAGGAACAGACATGCAATGACTCTAGGTATGGTTCATGAAAAGAACAGACATGCAATGACACCGGGTGTGGTTCATGAGAAGAACACACATCCAATGACACTGGTGGATCCTTACGTGGTTTGTTGAGAGGAACAGACATGCAATCACACTAGGTGGTTCCATATGTGGTTTATGGAAGTAACATACATGCAATGAATCTAGCTGTGATCCATGAAAAGAAGAGACATGCAATGACACCGGTGGATCCATGTGTGGTTCATGGGAAGAACATACATGCAATGACACTGGTGGACTCTGGCCATGGTTCATGAAAAGAACATACATGCAATGACACCGGGTGTGGTTCATGAAAAGAACAGACATGCAATCACTTGCGTGATTTGTTTAGAAGAACACACATGCAATGACACTGGGTGTGGTTCATGAAAAGAACGGATAGGCAATGACACTGGTGGATCCTTATGTGGTTTGTTTAGAAGAACACACATGCAATGACACTTGGTGTGGTTCATGAAAAGAACAGACATGCAATGACACTGGTGCATCCTTATGTGGTTTGTTTAGAGGAACAAACATGCAATCACACTAGGTGGATCCATATGTGATTTACGGAAGTAAAAGACATGCAATGACTCTAGCTGTGATTCATGAAAAGAACAGACATGCAATGACACTGGTGGATCCTTATGTGGTTCATGAAAAGAACAGACAGGCAATGACATTGGTGGATCCTTATGTGGTTTGTTTAGAACAACACACATGCAATGACACTGGGTGGATCCATATGTGGTTTATGGAAGTAACACACATGCAATGACATTGGGTGTGGTTCATGAAAAGAAAAGACATGCAATGACACTGGTGGATCCTTATGTGGTTTGTTTAGAGGAACATACAGGCAATGACTCTATCCGTGGTTCATGAAAAGAACATAAATGCAATGACACCGGGTGTGGTTCATGAAAAGAAAAGACATGCAATGACTTATGTGGTTTGTTTGGAAGAACACACATGCAATGACACTGGGTGTAGTTCATGAAAAGAACAGATAGGCAATGGCACTGGTGGATCCTTATGTGGTTTATTTAGAAGAACACACATGCAATGACACTAGGTGTGGTTCATGAAAAGAACAGACACACAATGACACTGGTGGATCCTTATGTGGTTTGTTTAGAGCACCTGACATGCAATCACACTAGGTGGATCCATATGTGGTTTATGGAAGTAAAAGACATGGAATGACTCTAGCTGTGATTCATGAAAAGAACAGACATGCAATGACACTGGTGGATCCTTATGTGGTTCATGAAAAGAATAGACATGCAATGTCACTGGTGGATCCTTATGTGGTTTGTTTAGAAGAACACACATGCAATGACACTGGTTGTGGTTCATGAGAAGAACACACATCCAATGACACTGGTGGATCCTGAGGTGGTTTGTTTAGAGGAACATACATGCAATCACACTAGGTGGATCTATATGTGGTTTATGGAAGTAATAGACATGCAATGACACTGGTAGATCCTTATGTGGTTCATGAAAAGAACAGACATGCAGTGAAACTGGGTGTGGTTCATGAATAGAACAGACATGCACTGACACTGGGTGTGGTTCATGAAAAGAACAGCCATGCAATGACACTGGTGGGCCCATCCTTATGTGTGGTTCATGAAAAGAACAGACATGCAATGACACTGGTGGATCCTTATGTGGTTTGTTTAGAAGAACACACATGCAATGCCACTGCTGGATCCATGTGTGGTTTATGAGAAGAACGCACATCCAATGAACTCTAGTGGATCTATCTTGGCATAATTTGATTTATTCCACAATGTATTTCATTGTACAAGAAACTTTCCATTTTATACTACTCAGTTTTGCCCTTGGTTTTATGTTGTACTACTTATTTTTGCCAACCCCCTCTCTATCTTTCGTAGAAGCCCAAAACTATGCTCACCCTGTCTGCTACTCCCTGATTGGTTGTCATAGTTGTCACGTGGATCGTGCGCACAAACCGTTGATTCTGTGCGATCCAACGATGATCGTTGCACACCTCGTGCCCTTCACAGTACAGCGTGAGACAACACGGACGTCTCCCTCCGCGAGACTTCTACAGGAAGGAACACGATGCCGTCCATGGAAAAGTCGTCGAGCGGTCATGTCAAGTTTAATCAAGTCTGAAAAGCCTACTACCGCTACTACAACTCATGCACAGGGCGACGGGGTGATGGAGTGCACGGTTGTTGACGGGACGCTGCAATTTATTGCCACTTGATTTTAATCAGACATATCCCATTTATACGCATTGCTCTCAATCTCACTTCCAACTGGGCCCTACCGCTAGTAAATTCCATGAGTCAAGGGCCCCCTCGAGTAGATCTAACGTTGCTAGAAATTAGTTCCATGCCACTTGCATGCAGTGGAATCGAGGTCTGCCATGAGCGTGTTTTCAATGCAGCTCTAAAGTGGAGATCGTGGTTGTTTCAAAAAAAAAGGGAACCGAAAAAAGGGTGGAGATCGTGGTAGCCCCCCCCGCCCCCGCCCACCACACGTGTCCACTCGAGGACTACGAACGGTCCGGTGTTTATAACCCCCCTCGACCTTCTTCTTCCATGAGCTCGTGTCATTTCCCCCAGTCTGTCTCGTCCCAAGACCCCAATCTACACCTGTTGCACGCGCCGAATCTCCCTCGTTTGCACTACCTCCTTCCCTTGGTGCGCCATGAAGTGTACGCGTGGAGAAGATCTGGAGGTGAAGCCAGTTGAAGGCACAACAGCAGATGGCTAGGTCATCGCCAAGCAGACGGAGGCGTCTTCTCCGGGCACGAACGCCGCTTGTCGCCGCGCCATCGAGGGTGTGAACTCATCCGTCCAGCTAGTAGCTGTCGTCACTGAGCAGCGGGTGGTAGCCGTCGCCGCCGAGCAGCAGTTGGTAGCCATCACCGCCGAGCAGCAGGTGGTAGCCGTTGCCGCCGAGCAGAAGTTGGTAGCCGTCGCCGCCGAGCAGCAGGTGGTAGCCATCGCCATCGAGCAGCTGGTAGTAGCTGTCGCTGCCGAGCAGCAGGTGGCCGACAACATCATGGCCGACAACTTCATGGTTCCAGCGGCAGATCTGGATCGGGGGCAGGCGGCAGGCGGAGGCAATCCGGTGATCTACATCGACGACGCCATCGCCGTTCAAGAAATCTTCGATGCAATCGCGGAGAATGATGAGTTTGAGGAGGGGTTCCCTGATGAGGAGTGCGAGGTACTACATTGCTAGCTTCTCTAGTCGCAGCCGCAGTTTTCACTGTTCATACATAGGATTTGCTCAATCGTGTACAGATTCTTTTGCTCTTGAAGTAGGGTAGTATATATATGATTCGATTGGTTGATTGATGCATCTGCCATATAGTCACAAAACCCCAATCCGTCTAGTCAGAAAACCCCAATCTGCTCATCTGCCATCTAGTTGAGTTTGCTAGTTGAGTGTTGATTCCGATACACAGCAGGCCTATAACATTACATTTCTATTCCTTACTGAGCCCAGTGATTCAATTTTGCCCCAAAATAGTGCAAGGGCATCTGATGGTATCATTTTCTTAGGGATGGTTAGTGGCCCTGAGGCAGCAATGCACATAAACAATATAGGTTGTGCTATTGGTATTTTAGTTCTCCGACTCCATCGCTGAAAAAAATGAGGCCCTAATTTTTTCTCTCATATGGAACCTAAATATATAATATTTGTATTGTTTCTGATCTATGAATGCGTTGTATGATGCATTTGTATATCCTGAATATTGTTTGGTACGATTACATTTCAATTTCTTATTGTGGCCAATGATTCAAATTTTCCCCAAAGAGAGGCAGACACATTGGTGTCAAATTTTTACAGGGATGAGTGAGCGAACCTGGGGCCATGTACAAGATCAATATAAGCTGTGCAATTGTTACTTGGTTCGCTTACTCCATCTCTGTAGAAACTTATGAGGCTGCAATCTTTATTCTACATTCATAGAACTATGATATTTGAATTATCTCTTCCATGCATTCATAGTGTATAAGAATTACATTTTAGTTTGTCACCGAGGCCGATGATTGAAATTTGCCCCAAAAGAGTTCAAGTGGAGACACGTATGATGGTGTCATGTTTTAGGGATGGGTTGGTGAACCCGAGGCAGCAATGCACACAAACAATATAGGTTGTGCTGTTGGTACTTTGGTTCCCTAACGCCATCTCTGAAACAAGTTTTGAGGCCCTAGATTTATTCTCATATGGAACTACATATATGATCCTTGAATTGTTTCTGATCTTTTAATGATTGGCATGATGCATATGTATATGAATGGTTTTGATCATAAGTATTTTTAACATGTACCTGAAGATTAATTATTTGGTTTTTTATTTATAATTATAATATTTAGGCTTGTTTTTGTACCTGACTATGTATATCCCTGAATAATGTTTTGTACGATTACATTTCAATTTCTTATTGTGGCCAATGATTCAAATTTTCCCCAAAAGAGAGGCAGACACATTGGTGTCAGATTTTTTCAGGGACGAGTTAGTGAACCTGGGGCGATGTACAACAACAATATAGGCTGTGAAATTGTTACTTGGTCCACTCACGCCGTTCCTAAATAAACTTATGAGGCTGCAATCTTTATTCTACATTCATAGAACTATGATATTCGAATTATCTATTCCCTGCATTCATAGTGTATAAGAATTACATTTTAGTTTGTCACTGAGGCCGATGATTGAAATTTTCCCCAAAAGAGTTCAAGGGGAGACACGTATGACGGTGTCTTGTTTTAGGGATGGGTTGGTGAACCTGAGGCAGCAATGCACACAAATAATATAGGTTGTGCTGTTGGTACTTTGGTTCGCCTACTCCATCTCTGAAACAAATTATGAGGCCCTAGATTTATTCTCATATGGAACTACATATATGATCCTTGAATTGTTTCTGATCTTTTAATGATTGGTACGATGCATATGTATATGAATGGTTTTGATCATAAGTATTTTTAACATGCACCTGAAGATTAATTGTTTGGTTTTTTATTTATAATTACAATATTTAGGCTTGTTTTTGTACCTGACTATGTACATCCCTGAATAATGTTTTGTATGATTACATTTCAATTTCTTATTGTGGACAATGATTCAAATTTGCCCCAAGAGATAGGTAGACACATCGGTGTCAGATTTTTTCAGGGACGAGTTAGTGAACCTGGGGAGATGTACAACAACAATATAGGTTGTGCAATTGTTACTTGGTTCACTCACGCCGTCCCTGAATAAACTTATGAGGCCGCAATATTTATTCTATATTCATAGAACTATGATATTCGAATTGTCTATTCCATGCATTCATAGTGTATAAGAATTACATTTTAGTTTGTCACCGAGGCCGATGATTGAAATTTGCCCCAAAAGAGTTCAAGGGGAGACACGTATGATGGTGTCGTGTTTTAGGGATGGGTTGGTGAACCTGAGGCAGCAATGCACACAAACAATATATGTTGTGTTGTTGGTACTTTGGTTCGCCTACTCCATCTCTAAAACAAATTATGAGGCCCTAGATTTATTCTCATGTGGAACTACATATATGATCCTTGAATTGTTTCTGATCTTTTAATGATTGGTATGATGCATATGTATATGAATGGTTTTGATCATAAGTAATTTTAACATGCACCTGAAGATTAATTGTTTGGTTTTTATTTATAATTACAATATTTAGGCTTGTTTTTGTACTTGCCTATGTATATCCCTGAATAATGTTTTGTACGATTACATTTCAATTTCTTATTGTGGCCAATGATTCAAATTTGTCCTAAAAGAGAGGCAGACACATTGGTGTCAGATTTTTTCAAGGATGAGTTAGTGAACCTGGGGCGATGTACAACAACATTACATGATGTGAAATTGTTACTTGGTTCGCTGACTCCATCCCTAAAGAAACTTATGAGGCCGCAATCTGATGCAATTATTTGTCATTGTGTTGAGATGAAATGATATATGAACCGATCAAACTATTACTGAGATGCTTTATCTTTGATATCCACGGATATATTGTCTTACATATACATGTTGTCAATTCTTGAGTTGTAATACAATTCAATCATATGTACGACTTCTAAGTTATGTTCTTAAAAATCAACAGGAGGATGATGATGAAGTGGACGATAGCAAGGAATCCAGGGACAACAAGAGCCGCTACGTGCTGAGGCGGTTATGTTGTGGGCTAATCCGTTTCCACCGTAGGGGGAGACTATTTTGCCCATTCTGTGGCAGAGCAATCAACGTGGACCTCAACAACATGATCCAGCACGGGGAGAGCGTTGGTAGAGGCAGAGGCAGAAGCCATAGGCCGATTACCTTGGCGTGGCACGCAGCCTACGGCAAATTCCTCCGGAAGTATGTCAGGACTGGCCTGTATCCCATCGACTAGGCTATCGCTGCCTCCTGCTGATAAACCCCTATCCTGCTAGGCGTCTCCGTGTTCCGGCCTCCTGCTGCAGCCCCTGCTTTTATTTTGTTCTAGTTAATTATTACCTGTGTGTGGCATGTAAGACAATATATCCGTGGTGTCTCTAGTGAACCTTATATATTAATCTACTCCTTTATATGGAGTGCCCTAAAGTTTCTAGTGTTCAATTATATTTACGGATCATGCTCATGCACACTACAAAATATTTCTAGTGCTCGATTATATTATAATTGTCAAGAAATACATCAACAGGTTAAATTGGTCGAAATTTTGTATTGAAATAACTAAATGTATCACACACATAATAAACTAGAAACTAAAATCTAGTTCAAACACATAATGTATCACCACCACTTTTTGTCGTCCTTGACTTGCTTCCCCTTCAGCCGCTTGATGTCGCCACCGTCCCAAGATCCCTGCTCGTCCTGAAACCGCTTTCTGTCCTCCTCGCGCTTCTTCTCCTAGGCTAGCTTGCAACCAGGGCATAGCTCTCTCGCGAAAAACCCCGCCTTAACCATCCCATCTTTCATGGTAATGAGCTTACTGTGCAACTCGTACGCCATGTAGGCGTCTCTGGCTGCATACTCGAGGCGCACCTGGCTCATCGGCTTCCACTCCCAGTAGTCGTGATCGAGTCGCTTCAATTTCTTCAGTTTTGCATAGGATTTATCGATGATTTCTGCTGCCAGATCACCCATGCCATCCTTCGCTGGGTATGATTTGATCTTGTACAGATTTTGGATGTCGATATGGTGCCCCTCTGGGATTTTTATCAATGCACGAGAAAGCATAATTATGTCATTTGTGATATCCACGCTAGTGAAAGTTATCCCTTTCCTACACAAGAACTCGACCAGAGCCGGACAACGCATCTTAGTTGGTTTACTCCTGCACTTAGATGGTTCTAGGGATGTAAGGGAACAAGGGATGCAGAAGTGGTGATCTCAAATTTAAATTTCACATACCTGCAGAAGTGGTAAAAGGACCTCCTCATGTATGGCGATTTGCATGACAACGATCTCTTGTGGAGGATTTTTCGCTTATTTGCACAAGGGTACTCTAAGTCTAGCCCCACAAACTTGTGCTTCTCTTTCTCAAGAAATTGCTCAAACCTGGCGAGAGTTGTCTCCACAGTCGCTTCATCATTTGTGTACACCACAGTCAAAGTCGTGGTGCCATGGGCAGGGACCAAGTGGGTCTCTGTTGTGCATTTCCCATCGTCCATGCCTGCAAGGAAATGGGTGAAAGGAACTGCCTGCAAGGAACTGCCTGTGAGAGGAAGAAGAAGATGAACCGATGGTTCCAGAACAGAGGAAGAAGAAGCGCCCAGGAAAAACTACAGAGGAATGACTGAGGAAGAGGAATGACTGCAGAAGAAACGTGGTAACTACAACTTTCGGTTCGAGACCTCACCGTTGTTACGTGGAGATCGTGGCAGTGCTGCCGGTTCAACAAGTGGGGCCAGTTCCTGCGAGAATATGAAATTAGCTATGCATTTTTCTATGCGATAAATTGAGAGAAGTCATTTATATTTTGTCTTTCATAATTAAACACAATGAAGTTGGTACAACCCAAGAGATTTGAACAAAAGAGATTTTCTAGTTTAACACACAACAACACTTACAAGCCCAACATGGCAGAACTTGGAGAGCCCCAGAACTTGAGCTACCACAGAGACCTCGGCAGAGGTGGCAGAATTGGTGTGGGTGCAACCACGGCGACGGCGAGCTTGGATTCTAGAGGAGGAAAACATAACCGAGCATGGTCGACAAGGTGATAGATCTCACCGGGAACCAATTCTCGTCCCCGACCGTGCCATGGATGCATCCATGGTGAGGGCGACCTCCGACTCGGGATGGGAAGGAGAGCGGGGCCGAGCAGCTTCATCACTTCCCAGCTCTGCGCCATGGCCGCGATCATAGATTGCCGCTCCGGGGAAGAAGACGAGTAATGGAGGCGCCAGCGCTGCAAGCCTACATGAAGGAGAGTTGGGCCGAGCAGGTTCGTCCATATCCCAGCTCCGCCCCATGGCTGCGACGCCCCACAGATTGCTGCTCCGGGGAAGAAGAAGACGCGTAATGGATGCATGCGCCAACGCTGCAAGCCTAATTGACACCTAAGCGACGAGAGCGACAGGAGCGACATAACGGTGAGAACTGACAGGGGGGCCCAACTTGACAGCCGTTAGCCTGATTTTTGTATTGAAACATAAAGTTGAATTCGTGCTGACAAAAGACCCTCTGAGTATTTGGCACACCAACTGTAGTCATCGCGGATGATTTCAGGGAACTTGGGTACCGCGTTGCCTGGACACCCCAACTTTCGGGCCGCAAAATGATATTCTCCAAATTGACGCGCATAGCAGGGACTTGGTCCTATCCGTCGGGCCGGTGAGGTTGGCGGCGTGCGAATCGCCGCGGTATGAGGTGAGGTTTTGGTCGTTGGTCTTGTTCGCTAGTTTCAATCAGGTTGTAGTACAGAGGTCACCTGCGACAACGATTAGGCCATCGCCGGCCAATGCTGCGCAGGAAGTGCTCATGTCTTTTCTGTCCAAGCCGTGTCTTTACTGGCATACTAATGAACCTGTAGTCGGACAAGATTCACCGGTGAGATATCACATCTTAATCTTCTTCTGATGATCCTACTGTGAGTGTATGTAATGTTGTACTAATTAGCTAGTTTATGTTGGTGGCAGATTCTCTTCATAATTGGAATTGTCGAAATTAAGGATCCCGAACTTCCTGGTTTACCGTCTGAATTTTACATGTATGCTGCTGACCTAGAGGCCGACAGGCGACAATGAAATGAGAGACGCGTCCCATGCAGGAAATCAAGGGTGCAGCTCGGCCAGCACTTTGACACACTGAAGCATTCTCGTTTCTTCGAGTACGTATGATGGGGCATCTAGTGGTTCCTAGCTTAGTGTAAGCTTATAGTTCTACACTTCTACCAAGTATTTTGTATGGAGTTCAGCTACTGCTAATCTATTTTGTAGAAATACCTATGTACTTAGACCTATTTAGATCGAGTGGAGAAAATACATGGTCACGCTTTCCTTTTGAAACTTGGATTTTCCACATTACTGTACATCCATTAAATTTCAATGTTGGCATTGCTGAATCAGTCAATTCTTTTGGACATTTTCTGCCACCTTTGAATTGGTCACTTTAATTTGTTGCTGAATCTATCATGTGCTACTGAATGTGAAACAGACGAGTGCTCGTCGCCCTTGTACATGGCCGTGTAACAATATTGATGAGACTTGGGAATTTTGGGTTGCATATGGGGGTCACACAGGCATTGATGTGAGAATTAAGGTACTCAAAGCAGACTTGATCGTCAGTTTTGCTTGCTCCAATGGTCGAGTGTTATTGGTGAAAACGAAAAACTGATCGTGTGACAAGGTTTTTAGAGCTGAAACAAAAACTGGTTCTCTCTCTACTACTATATGTATTTCATTGTTTGTATTGCTGAATTGGTCACTTTTGAAATGCTGCTGAATTGGTCAAGTGCTCCTGAATATGAACTTCGAATCTGTTGATAATTTTTCTACCTTATTCTGTATTGCTAAATTTTGACATGAATAGCTGCCAAAAAGAATTATCGCTTTCCCCCTCCCTCTCTGAGGTCTTTGTTTCGAATCCGGCCGAGCACATCACAATGCAATTTTTATTAACCAGGAGAAGACATCTAGTACTCCATAGCTCATTCGGCCGCTCTTTAGTCCAGAACATTTTTATTCGGTCTTTTCGGGGTCAGGGGACTGCTGACCACAACCAAGTGAAATTTGAGAAAGGAGCCCATGGTGCATAGCCGAGAACATATTAATTCGGCCTTTTAGGGGTCAGGGGACTGCTGAGCACAGCCCACTAAAATTTGAGAATGAAGCCCATGGAGCCTGCCCTACGGAGTATAACCCACGTAGAGCAGCCTATTTAGAATAGCCAAACTCTTTTTAATTTGGCCTTTTGGGCATTGCCCCCCACCTCTCAAAAAAAACTCTGCCTACCATTATGTGGCCTGTTATTAAGAAAATACTCCATTATGTGGTATTTTATAAATTGAGATGCCAGGAGCGCTGCCCTTTTATATTTTAAAAGAGATAAACATTGACACCCAAAATATTTTTAAGAAGACTAATACTATAATTGTAGTACTAATTACAGTTTAATGATATTTATTATATAAATATTTTTGTTGTAGTGGCAACACACTCAGTTTACGTTTATTTGATTTGAAGGTCTTTTGTTCGGATCGTATCTTGGATTTACAATTTGTTCTTCTAGCAATATCGCAATTTGGAGAGGCTGACATCACGAACCCACCAGCATGCATCGTCCCTAGAGTTTGTTTTGAGGGTGGGTTCAAAACAAAAGTTTAAATACTTGTACAGAGAGGCTCGCATCGGGGACCTGCCAGACTGAACATACAAGGCTGCATCGGGGACCCACAAGCCAGAACATGCCAGAGAGGCTGACATAAGGGCCCCAGCAGTAAGACCATACACGGTTGCCACGGTGAAAACAGGGACGCGGCCGATAAAAGTCCATTATACACATGTTGCACTTATAGAGAAGCTGACATGTCGGACCCAACAGGCCCAAGCACAGCCCAAGAAATTAGCCTATCAGCCCCAAGCATAGCCCAATAAGCCATGACGAATAGGGCATCCGCCCTGAGTTTAGCCCAGAATCTTTTTAATTCGGCCTTTATGAGCATTTGTTGTACTCTGAGGCTGACATCTGGGACCCAAAAAGATAGTCCAACATACACATGTTTCTTTCAAATAGAGGCTGTCAGCTGAGACCCAGCATAGACACGTTTCCTGCACAGAGGTGGTTGCCATCTGGGACTCAGCAAGTTCCGAAGGTCAAAACAGCGGACATGGCCAAAAAAAGTCCATCATACGCATGTTCCATTTACAGAGAGGCTGATATGTGGGACCCAGCAGCGCGACCTTATACAGATGCTGCATCGAGCAACATAACCAGTTCGAAATAGAGAGGCGCGAGCGAGCAAAAGTTCAGCATGTACACGTTTGTTTTAATGAGAAGCTGAAATGGGGGACCGAGCAGCGTGAGCAAACGACAAATTGGTCGAGCAACGCTATCTAGTTTAGAACACGGTAGCGCTAGAGAAGAAAAAATTCCATCATACCCACAATTCTTCTAATGTGAGGCTAACATGTCGGGCCCACCAGCCTGTATAAACGGCTGAAGCAGCGAGCACGGCTATCAAGTTCAGAACACGAAGGCGCGACAGAGGGTAAAAAATCTATCATACAAACGTTTCTTCTAATGAGAGGATGACATGTGGGGCCCAACTTCATGATTAAACATAGATGTATCGAACAACGCTATCAAGTTCGGAACAGGGTAGCGCGAGCAAAATAAAAAAATCCATCATACACACGTTTCTTCTAATGAGAGGATGACATGTGGGGCTCAAGAGGTTGGTTAAACGGTAGATGCGTCGAGCAGCGCTATCAACTCGAAACGGGGTAGCGCGAGCCAAGGAAAAAAAACCATCATAAACACGTATCTTCTAATGAGAGGATAACATGTGGGGCTCAGGAGGTTGGTTAAATGGTAGATGCGTCGAGCAGCGCTATCAACTCGGAATGGGGTAGCGCTAGTGAAGGAAAAAATTCCATCATACACACGTTTCTTCTAATGAGAGGATGGCATGTGGGTCCCAGGAGGTTGATTAGACGGTAGATGCATCGAGCATCGCTATCAACTTTTGAACAGGGTAGCATGAGCGAAGGAAAAAAATTCCATCATACACACGATCCTTCTAATGACATGCTGACATGTGGGACCTAGCAGCCTGACTAAACGGTAGATGCCTCGAGCTACGTTATCGAGTTCAAATCAGGGAGGCGCGGCCGAAAAGTATGGTCCGCTAGAGACACTAACGTCCAGAACCCACACACCTTAAAAGATTTCGGTGAGTCAACATCACGCGAGGAAACAGAAATCTTGCTTCTGCCATGCGCTAGCCGAGCTTCCTCCATGTTTTTAGCAGATCCGTCATAGTAGAGGGCCGCGAAACCAGAAAAAAATGTTTTCCATCGGCCACGGTCGAGCCGAGAATTTCGTCGCGGAATACGCGCCTTCTACGACGACCGTCGAGCCAATTCGTTGCGAAAGGAAACTTTTCTTGTAGTGAGTATTATATAAAGTAGAGATCATTTAAAGTAAGTATGAACTTACAGTAGCATGTTCAGGCTGATAGTAGCTCTTTCTTGAGCGGGTGCGACTCCTGGTCAATCTTCCAGAAGAATCTGAGCTGAGCAGTTGGAACTCTGGTCCTTGTACTCCATTGTCATTTCTCTGCATGACATTTGAAACCAATTTAGCTAGTTTGAAAGGATGAAAACTCTTGGGCAAAACCAAAAACATAGCATTAAAAATTACCAGATTATGTTTCAAACTAGATAGCTGGTTTGGAGGGATGAAAGCAGGTGAAAACACCAACATATAGCATTAAAAATGACCAGATATATCATTAAAACTAGATGGACATTTTCCAAATTAAGCATTCATAGATAGATTCACAATAGAAGATGAATGCAAATGTCATGGCAAGGTCTTAGATAGAATGACTTATTAACTTATTAGGCATGTAGGTTATACAAATAATTAACATGACAGGAAACTGGCCTAATTAACACAAGGAAACCTCACGATTCAGCCTTGCTGGGCGTCAGATTGTCAGTGTTGGGTCCTCTATGAGCTGTTTGCATGACCCGTGCGAGCGCTCGGAAAGAATAGAATCTATGAGTTGGTGTTGGAGGATTAAACCGATAGCATGAGAATGTAAGAAAGGGAATAAAAGCGAGAAGCTAATGATGTGGATAGGACCTACAAGATGAAGGGTGCAAATGAAATAGCAATAGCATCCAAGATATTGAGCAACATCCTAACGATTTCGTAGCTTACGAGTATCAAAAAAATAGCAAACGGGCAAGAGAAATTATCGCTGCACGGCGAGGACGGGTAAGAGGGCGGCGGGGGGCGGCGGCTCAGCATTTCAGGGTCAGCAACGAATGATTCAGTGAAGAGGCCCCAGTAGGGTAGACAACGACTTTGGCAAAAGCAGATCCGGTGTAGTGAGGGAGTCAGTGAAATAGTTCCGGTGAAGAGCGCCTGCAGTGGAAGAGCTCCGGTGTGGAAGAGAGGGCCGACACTGAAGTAGCTAGAGGAAGGTTGAGATTGGAGGGGTGTGGGCGGGGAAGATACGATGGGGGGTATATAGTTGGCATGACACACATTTACCACCTATACCCCTCTATTATTGCAGTACTCCCATAGTCCTTGTTTCCGGAGCAGGGATAGAAGTGGAATTTTGCATTTGCAAAAAGCGGGGCAGGATATTTGAATAGATGCGCGGGATATTTTAATATATGTGCGCGTGATGTTTCGGCGCAATGCGGAAATTTTGAGGTTGAAGCTTCCGACATATGCTACTCTGACATGGCCCCTCTCACGTGTTGGTCCAGTCTAGACCCACACGCCAGCGATAGTATGCTTACCAACATATAAATGAGTTTCCACACATTTGCCAAAATTGATAAACAATATATTTTGAAGCCTTTCATACAAGATGACCAAGGTCATGGCCATATATCTGTTATAGTTTATAATAGCATGTCCATATCTGGTAGATCGTTGCATCTTGGCATTTCAAAAGAAGATTCTAGATTTGATGGACAATGCCCTCTATGCGATAAAATTAATTTTTGGCAATCTAAAGTAAGTATGTCTAATTTGGAACTAGAAAGTGTGTGATATACCTTGATCTTGAACTTTTAAAATAATTCAAAGATACCAAGTAGTCAAATATTGGAGAACCACCGAGAGTTTCGAAAAGTTCAACTTTTTTATATGAATGGTAATGACATTCGGACATTTTAAAAAATACAAAGAAACAAAATATAAAAAGAAATACATCCATTATTTTCTCTCTTCGTGTCTCACTATGTGCACTAGCTAGTTCCATGGAAAAATATGATCTTAAAATTTGATAACTTTTGAGAAAACATTGTATCACAATATATGGAGTACCATGTAAGAATATGCATGTCTTTCAAACTACATGACCAAGGGCATAGCCATATCTTTTCTATAGTTTTTAATAACTTATCCATATTTGCTAGTTGGTGCGTATTGGCATTTAAAATATTATTTACAAAGAAAGCTTCCGAATTGGAAGTCATTTCAATTTTCTAAGGCACAACAATGGCTTTTCTCATGAAGCTACTACAAAATATGGCTTAAAATCCCACTGCCCTAGTTTTCACTCAAAGTATATATAGCCTAGGGTTAATTTTAGGGTTTGGGGTTTTATTTTGGGTTGAGGGTTTAAGGGTTCATGGTTTAGGGTTCATGATTTAGGGTTTAGAGTTGTTCAGGGTTTTACGGTTTATGATTGTTTAGGTTTGAGGGTTTAGGTAATTTTCAATAATAATGTTCAAGCTTTATATATATGGTTATATTCATGGAATAGATTGCCGTTATCGCAATTTAATAAAAGTATTTCAAATTTTGATCTATAAGTGCTTATACCTCCTTGGTAAGGGTTTAGGGTTCTAGGGTTAGGAAGTTAGGGTTCTAGGGTTAGGAGGTTATTAGGGGTTACGGTTAAGTGTTTTTGATTTTCAATAATGTTCAAGCTTTATGCTTATATTCATGAAACAAAAGTATATCAAATTTTGATCTATAAGTGCATGCTACGTGCTTGGTAAGGGTTTAGCCTTTTGGGTTTTAGGGGTTTTGGGTTTTGGGTTTTAAGAATTTTCAATAATGTTCAAGTTTATTTATGCTTATATTCTTGGAATAGAATGACATTACATCAATTTATTGAAAGTATCTCAAATTTTGATGTATAAGTGCACGATGCCTGCTTTGGTTAGGGTTTATGGGTCGAGGGTTTAGGGTTATAGGTTTTTACGGTTTAGTTTTATGGGCTGTTTAGGGTTTAGGGTTTAGCGAATTTTCAATAATGCTCAAGATTTATGCTTATACTCCTAGAACTTAATGGTGTTAGCTAATTTAATGGAAGTACCTCAAATTTTGATCAATGCGTGCATGATACCTGCTTGGTTAGGGTTTATGGCTGAGGGTTTAGGGCTTTAGGGTTTAGGGTTTATGTTTTAGGGGTTGTTTAGGGTTTAGGGAATTTTTGATATTGCTCAGGATTTATGCTCATATTCATCAAATAGAATGGTAAACCCAATTTAATTAAATTATCTTAAATTTTGATCTATAAGTGCATGCTACGTGCTTAGTGAAGGTTTAGGGTTATAGGGTTTAGGGGTCTACGATTTTGGTTTTAGGGGTTTAGGGTTTTAGGAATTTTCAATAATGTTCAAGATTTGTGCTTATATTCATGGAATAGAATGGTGTCACCCAATTTAACAAAAGTATCTCAAATTTTGATCTATAGTTGCACGGTACCTGCTTGGTCAGGGTTTAGGGGTTTAGATTTTATGGTTTAGGATTTCATGAATTCTCAATAATATTTTGAAACTTTATGGTTATATATATTCGTGGAACAAAATGGTGTTATCGCAATTTAATGAAAGTATCTAAAAAGTTGATCTACAAGTCGATGATACCCTACTTGGTCATATTTTTTGTTAAATAAAATTGAAGGTACCCAAGTACTAAAACAATGGAGAAACACCAAGAGTTCCTTGAGATTTTGTGTTGTTTGGTTGGACTCTAATTCTGGCTTTTGATTTTTGGTTTTGAAAGCTAGGAACGTGTTTTTGGCTTTGTTTTTTAGCTTTTACTCTGGCATAGTAGAATGATAATATAAGTCAGGTTGGATGATTTTAATGATTTTATCTCGGTTTAGCAAAAAATGTTCGAATTTTGAACAAGCGATGGGAATCTCTACTTCCCGTAATTCTGGCTCACTGACATGTGGGTCACTTGCATAGTGGGTCCAAAAAGTCAGTGTAGGTCGGAGTGGGCGAGCTGGTAAATATTGAAGAAGGCCTGGGAAACATCGATGGGGTGATGCACTTGGGAGAATGCAAATTTACCACCTATATCCCTTTGTTATTGCAGTGCTCCCTCAGATTCTTATTTACGTAGCAGGGATATAAGAGAAATTTTGCATTCTAGAAAGAGGTGAGGCATGTTTGAATGGATGCATGGGATACTTTAATGGATGGGTGCAATGTTTGGGCGCCGTACCAAATTTTTAGGTCGAAGCATCTAACATACGCTA
Source organism: Avena eriantha (assembly GCA_910589775.1). NCBI lineage: Eukaryota > Viridiplantae > Streptophyta > Magnoliopsida > Poales > Poaceae > Avena > Avena eriantha. Next base: position 167,018,594 of record OU342741.1, on the reverse strand, counting down.
CTCCGGCGTGGGGCCTCTCAGATGTGCTATCACCGTCTAGACCCAGACGCCAGCGAGAGTTGCTTCCCCGCATTTAAACGAGTTTCTAGGCATTTGCTGAAATTTTCGAACAATTTAAGGCTTTCAAGAAGATGACCATCGTCCAAAAAAAAGGTGACCAAGGTCATGGAAATAGTTTATGATTACGTGTCGATATTTGGTAGATCGGTGCATCTTTGCAAATCAACCAATATGTCTGGGTCCAAATTTGAAGTTTGATTTCTGATGCCCGCACCAAAAGAGTACATCCTCTACACAACGAGAAAGCACCAACACAGTACCCAGGTGGGCAGTTACCTCTCTAAGAAGTGGGTATAATTTGGAAATCCACAATTTCACATGTTATGATTTTCCATGTTATTGGTATCAGCTAGTACTATAAGATTACGCTCATCATAAGTTCACAAAAATCAAATTTGTTTGCTTTACAGGCAATGGTTTTGTCTTATATTATTAGATCTACTTGCTCTTTACATAATTTAACCTTTGCACTTAACTTCAATGAGTACCACACACCAGCTGCTTAGCCCTTTCTGCTACCCTCCCCTTGTCAAGCTTGTTGATTGAAAGGGGGCCCCTATATGCCATTCCAAAGGCAGAGGGAAGAAAAATGTTGCATGGCCACCCTTTGCAAAGGGTACCCATGGTATCAGGTATGGATTCCAAGTGGTTTAGACTGACTTGATGTAAGATCTTGTATCTCACTTTTTTTGCCGCCTTACTTCTATAATTTTCTCATGAAGGTTGTCCCTTGTGTCACTCGCCCCATTATAAACAAGATGTTCGGAAACGACAAGTTTCTAACTCTGTATAGCGAGGGCCCTAAAGGCATGCAACAACTATATGATGTGGATGTCTCCCAGACGATGGCCACCACCTATTTGGGTGGTCAAGGTTGGTCCAAGTATGTCCGTGAGAATGGTCTGAAGCAGGGGGACGAGGTAACATTCGATTTTAGCAAGCCTGGGCAGATACTTGCACGCCATCGTACACCTATTGACCAACGGACCAAGAACAAAGGTACTACTAATTAATTTGCTTATGTAGTCATCACAACCTCTAATGATTTTCTTGCGACTAACTGTTCTGCATCATTGTCTTTACTCATCATATGAACCTGACCACTTCTGCAGTCCGCTTCCCCTTATGTCCCACCCAGAAGGGTGCCGGCATCAAGCTGCTAGCACCGACACCGGCCCCAGTTCCTGCAACGGCACCTGTTGACCTCCGTAGGAGAAATAATAGATGTAGTAACTTAATTCGCTTCTATACTGTCATCTCTATCTAGGAGTTACTATTGTATAAGAAACCATTTTTCTTGTACAAATCTCATATGCCTCTTTGACCACTCCTACAGTCCCCTTACCTACCCCCAGAAGGTAACCAGCATCAAGCCGCTAGCACCCGCAACGGCACTGGCCCTAGTTCCTACTTCGGCACCTGTTGACCTAAGGGGAAAGAATGGAGGTAGTAACTTAACTTGCTTGTATACTCATCATATCCTCTGATCACTGCCTTGTGATGAACTATTGTATAAGAGACCATTTTTCTTGTACACTTCTCATATGCTTCTACCACCCCTGCAGTCAGCTTAGCTACCCCTCAGAAGGAATATAGCATCAAGATGCTAGCGCCAACACCGGTTCTAGGCCTTCTAGCTCCTACACCAGCCCCTCTACAATTAGTGGCACCATCTCCTGCACCAGCACCAGCCCAGCACAGGCACCAACACAAGCTCCTTCATCACCCCGGGCAACACCTTGTCATACCATATCCTACACATGTGTCATCACAAGGTCGCACCAGATTATGTTTGTGAGTATATGGCGGAAGATAAACTGTTATGAATGTCTTCTCAAGTTTCACATGATTCAGTGCATTGCTCTTAGTAATTATGTGTCTATCTCTTGCTTTGAATCAGAAATTGCCTAAGAGTGCCATAAAGAAACTCCAGGCCAGACGAAAGGGCAAAATAGTCTTCATGATGCAGAGTGAAGGATTGCAAATCGAGGGACACTACGCCATTAACTCGAGTGATGGGCACTTGGCAGCTACTTCTAGGTGGATCAAGTTCTGGAAAGTAGCCAAACTTACTATTGGAAGAACAATCAAGGTCGATGTATTTTTCTGCCCTAAATGTTGCATGCTGTTCATGAACTTCCTAGTTGTCTAGCTCTTTGGCCGCATGCTATTCTAATAAATTATGTGGTTATGTTATCTCCACTGATCATATATGGGTGGTAAAACTTTGATAACCTTTTGCTGGATTGGAGCTATGACTAGTACGTACTGGTATGGTATATCTATATCTATATGACGGTTCCCTATATGACCAAATATTATGACAATGACTGTGTTCTAGTGATCGGGTGTGTTTGGAGAAAATGGAAAACTGATCGCGTGGCATGGTTTTTAGAGCTGAAACAAGAACTGTCTCTCTCTGTAGTGATATTGAATTCCAGTGTCTGTATTGCTGAATCAGTCACCTTGAAATGCTTCTGAATTGGTCAAGTGCTGTTGAATATGAACTAGGAATCTGTCGATTTTTTATGTCTTATTATTCTGTACTCCTTTTTCAAATGGTATTGAATTTATCAAAAGTTATGTCGTTGTTGCTGGCTGCTTGCTCTAGAGCTTTTGCCTTTGTGTCATCAAAACCGTTGGATGGGTTTTGGATAGAGATGAGAGGGTAAAGATATACATCACAATTTCACCAAGTGAAGTCATTGGATAGCAGCCCTGTTTTGGCGCATGTGGTGTGTGTTCATTAGATATTTTTACATGAATATATCTCAAAGGAATTATCGCTTTTTTTCCTCCCTCGATGAGGTCTGTCTTTTAATCTGGCGAGCCACAGCCCAGTGAAATTTGAGATAGGACCCATTGACCATAGCCCAAAAACTTTTTAATTTGGCCTTTTTGGCATTGCCCACCACCTCTAAAAAAACTCTACCTACCCATGTTTTTAAGAAACTAATCCATTATGTGGCCTTTTATAGATCGAGGTTCCAGTAGCACTGCTCTTTTATTTTAAGAGAGATAACACAGACACACAAAATATTTTTTCGAAGACTGATACATAAGTTGTAGTACTAATACATATTAATGATTCAATTTCTATAAGTATCTTTGGTGTAGTCGCAAAACACTCAGTTTTTGTCTATTTGATTTGATTTGAAGGTATTCAGTTTGAATCCCCGGTGTGTACATATTTATATATATATATATCTTGGGTTTACTTTTTTTTGAGAAAGCGTTTACTTTTTAATATCGCATTACGGAGAGGCTGACATCACGGACCCACCAGCCTGCAGCATCCCTCGAGTTTAATGGTCGGGTTTGAAAAAAAGTTAAATACTTGTACAGAGAGGCTGTCATCAGGGACCCACCCACTAGATCATACGAGGCTACATTGGGGACCCACAAGCCAGAACATACCAGAGAGGCTGACATGGGGGCCTCAGCAGCCAGACCATACACGGCTGCCACATCGAGCAACGTTGCCAAGGTCAAAACAGCGGACGCGGCCGAAAAAAAGTCCATCATATGCAGGTTTGATTTACAGAGAGACCAGCATGTGGGACCCCGTAGCGCTGCCTTATACAGGTTCTACCTCGAGCAACATTGCCATGTTCGAAACAGGGAGGTGCCAGTGACAAAAAAGTCCAGCATGCACACGTTTCTTCTAATGAGAGGCTCACATGGGGGACCCAGCGGCCTGGAAAAACGGCTGATACATCGAGCAACACTATAAAGTTCAAAACACGGAGGCGCGATCGAGAGCAAAAATTCCATCATACACACGTTTCTTCTAATGAGTGGATGACATGTGGGGCCCTGCATCATGATTAAATGGTAGATGCAGCGAGAAACGCTATCAAGTTCGGAACACGGAGGCGCGACCGAGGGAAAAAATTCTATCATACACATGTTTCTTCTAATGAGAGGATGACATGTGGGGTCCATGAGTTTGATTAAATAGTAGATGCATCGAGTAACCCTATCAAGTTCGGAACATGGTAGCGCGAGCGAAGAAAAAAATTCCATCATAGGCACGTTTCTTCTAATGAGAGGATGACATATGGGTCTCAGGAGGTTGATTAAATGGTAGATGCATCGAGCATCACTATCAACTTCAGAACGGGGTAGCGTGAGCAAAGGAAAAAAATCCATTATGCACACGATCCTTCTAATGAGAGGCTGACATGTGGGACTTAGTAGCGTGACTAAACGGCAAACGCATTGAGCAACGTTATCGAGTTCAAATCAGGAAGGCGCGATCGAAAAGTATGGTCCGCTAGAGACACTGACGTCTGGGACCCACACGCCTCAAAAGACTTTGGCGAGTCAACATCGCATGAGGAAAGGAAAATCTTGCTTCTGCCATGCGCCAGCCAAGCTTCCTCCATGTTTTTGGCCGTTCCGCCATAGTAGAGGGCCGCGAATCCAGAAAAAAGGTTTCCATCAGCCACAGCCGAGCCAAGAATTTCGTCGCCGAAGACGCGCCTTCTACGACGACCGTCGGGCCAAGTCGTTGTGGAAGAAAACTTTTCTTGTAGTGAATCATATTAGGCATTCTAATACTGCTATAGAAATAGGTTCTATGGTTCTAGGATTGCATCTATATCTACTTATGGCTCTGTTTTCACCATGATGGATATAGTTGTCGACTCCATGATCTTCACTTGGTAGCTCTGGTATCTCATAGTAGTACTCCGCTACAACTTATTGGATCCAATGATGCCTTCAAAAGACTTTGGAATCTAGCAAGGTTAATAAGATATCATTGAGTACGAGCGTACTTAGAAAGTTCACTAAAATGGATTGCCTGATGCACTATCTACACCTTCATACTATAGGTTCTAATCTATGCAAGTTCTTGTAAACATTTCTTAAAGATCTTGCTTTTATTTCCAAAAACTATGTTCACTGGCCTTCATAGGTTTACTAGAACTTCATGGAGTTCCTTTCCTGCCGTGTCTGTAGTTCCTTCCCAGAACAGGGAGTGACGAGGGGTAACCTCGACAATGCCCATAGTGATGGACTTGGGGATTCGCGGAAAAGAGAACGCTGGGGATTTCATCAGATGTTAGGAAAACAATGAAGACAAAGTTGCCTGAATATTGGAAAAAATACCCTATTACAAGTTGTCCTCTAGATTTCGGTCCCCCTTGCTTGGGCTTCTCCCGTCCTATATATAATAGGCTGGGTCTAAAGGTATATGCGGATATGTTTCATACACGCGTGATTACAATACCAACATAATGTCGGTTCATGGTTCCTTTCCTAATACAATCAAAGTCTTTATCGGTTGCTTCCATGGCTGTTATCTGGAATCTTCATGGGTTGTAGGCCTTTTACCTAATGTAGGGTAGCAAACCGTGAGCATCCGAGTAATCATACCCATGTCAGGGAGTAACATGTCACAATTTGGTACACTCTGCAAATGTACGTTGCTTTACCCATAAGAGATCTTAGCCGTGTTGCACAGTCATGCCACAAATCTTGTTGATACTTCCTTAATATGAGGCTGATGGCCTGCAAGAGCACGGGTTTGCCAGAGCATGTTTTCATGAAGTATTACTTCCAGTTTTTATACCGATCCGAACAAGGAGCTTAGGAAATTGTTTATCTGCGGCGTTTCTGTCACACTCAAGGTATCACTTGTCTTGAGTGAATAAAGGGAGGGGCTTCCTGACAAGAAATGGATATAAGGTAGAGTGTGGTCTTCAAGTTGCCATAGGTCTTTGCACGATCTCAAATCCTTATTGCATGTCCAAGATAGGCCTTGTACCCCACATAAATGTAGAGTGTGATATTAGGCGATGTTACGAGTAAATTTCATAAAACCACAACTATCGGGGCAAACGTTTAACAAACACACAATTGTGGATCCAAGAAAAATACTACAACTTTTATGGTAAGTTTTGTTAAGAAACACGGTACAAACATAGACGCTCATAAATGCATACAGGTAGGTTCTGGTGGTAAGTTATTCGGAGTAGCCTAAATCACTCAATTTAGACAATTTTTGAGATAGTTTTTGATAGTTCGGTGACACGGTCTCACATTTCAGATACACATGCCAAAGTGACTAGTTTGAGTCCACTAGTTCGGTCCCACTAGTTATATGTTTTTTAGAGCCACCACGTATTTCATTAATAGAAAATCAAGTTACGTAAGTAAATAAATGTGGAAACTAATAGACAAACTAGGAGAAAACAAATATTCTAGAAATTTTGCAGAGAGAGTTTTCTGCACTTGCCGAATCTAGGTGCCAGCACCAAACACCAACACCGCCTAGACGTACGCTGGAATAGGCGCCGAGCCTCCACAATTTCTGGATCTAAGGGAGCACCATCGCCAACGAAGCTTTGTGAGTCGATGAACAGGACCACAACAAGCAGCAAGGCACATGTCATTGAGGCACGTCGATCAGGGGACGTCCTCATGCTACCTTGAACGAGGATCCACCGCAAACCATCGACGAAGTCGAGTAATAACAACAAATTCACCACCTCCGGAATAGCATCCTTGCTCTAGAGCATCCACCTCGCCCCACCCCAGACACTGACATGGATAACAACGAACACCAATAACACGTCGACATACATATCTCGCCAGATCTGAAGATCCGCGAGAAGACCAAGCCACCGATCTAAAGGATCAACAATCAAACGTTGCCATCAACTCCGAGCCACCGCTGTGAAGGTCGCAGTCAGTGTGGGAGAAGAGTTGAGATAGATTTATTCGCCTGTGCGTCGCTCCCACCACCCTAATGACACACCATGGTAAAAAGACCCTAACCCTAACTACAGAGCGGAGGAACGAGGTCCCCCTCCCTCCTTCCGCTAGAGCAGCATGGAGGAAGAGCAGACTCATGCTATGGATAGTGGAGATTGGGGGATTTTTGGTCCTCGCCGCCTCTCATACGGGAGGAGGAGGACGAAGTGGTGGTTCACTACCTTTGTTGCAGGTGTGGGTTCATCTTACTAGATGTAACATGCTTTGATGACCCTACATAACATTGTATGTTGTAGTATGTCAACCATTGACATAACATTAGTGAAAACACCATTTCATTAATATTACACCCCTTAGAGTGGTAAAATAAAAACATCGCGGGTCCGTAACATTACTAAACTTATTACAAAAGATCCATAAAAAGCTCCTTGGTACAATGATGAAAAGAATATACAAATGAAATCCAAAAATAACAACTTGCGAACTAATGCAAGTTTAAGTCTTTCTCTAATCCTATTAGGCATTGAAATACTACTATAGAAATAGGTTCTATGGTTCTAGGATGACATCTATATCTACTTGTGGCTCTATTTTCACCATGATGGATATAGTTGTCGACTCCATGATCTTCACTCGGTAGCTCCAGTATCTCGTAGTAGTACTCCGCTACAACTTACTGGATTCAATGATGCCTTCAATAAACTTTCTAATCTTGCAAGGGTTAAGAAGATATGATTGAGTACAAGCATACTTAGAAAGTTCACTAAAACAGATTGTCTGGTGCACTATATTCACCTTCAGACTATAGGTTCTAATCTATGCAACTTCTTGTAAACATTTCTTAAAGATGTTGCTTTTATTTCCAAAAACTGTGTTCATCAGCCTTCATAGGTTTACTAGAACTTCATGGAGTTCCTTTCCTGCCACGTTTGTAGTTCCTTCCCAGAATAGGGAGTAACATGTCACAATTTGGTACACTCTCTAAAGGTGCGTTGCTTTACCCATAAGAGATCTTAGTTGTGTTGCACAGTCGTGCCATGAATCTTGTTCATACTTCCTCGGTATGAGGCTGATGGCTTGCAAGAGCACGAGTTCATCAGAGCATGTTTTTGTAGAAGTATTATTTCCACTTTTTATATCGATCCCAATAAGGAGCTTAGGAAAATGTTTATATCAATCCCAATAAGGAGTTCGTGGAATGGAAATGGTTTTGAGTATTGAATGATACTTAAAGTAAATAACATAAAAGTAAAAAGCGCGGAGGTTGTTTGAGGTTTCTAGGAGATGAAAGGTTAGGCACAGAGAGAAACGGTTCGTCGTGATAGTGAATATGCCAAATGGAATAAATGGGATAAGTGAAATATAATACTTCTTATCCATATGTGAGTAGGCAAGCAACCCATATACCAATAAATAGTCCTCTTGGTAGGTTCTTCTCGATTCCAATGATCCTTCTTCCTGTTACCAAAGCCATGTTTAGCACATCAATAAAGGTCTTTCGACCAGATCAAGCCTTTAATCTTGATAGTTCCTTGTTGTCCTGGAGTTATACTAGCTCCTCTTTGATATCGACCGTGTTACTCGGGGGTCGTAGATTCACTTATAAACAAGTTCATATCTATGCGATCTTAGGTTCATGTTACTCAGGCCCTTAAATTGGATAACAAGCATTAGGCATACATAGATAATCATTCTCACAATATAATAATCACGACAATAATCACAATGGGATGAAAATAAAGGAGCCACAATGAATCTCACCAATTCCCTACATCTCCCACGCCTATGGGGATTTACTCACACATGAGAGGAGAATAGATCAAAGACATAATCATATTGCAAATGAAGATCATCTCAACTTTACCGTAGCACACCACAATGAATTTGAAGATCAAATCAAATACAAACCAAAGTAGGAATAGAGGTTCAAATCCCTAATCTTACAAGTATGAATCTCTCTCTCTCTCAGTACAAGTGGGGAATTATGGTGGAGTTGATGATCAAGATGCTAGAGATCTTCGAAGAATGAGGTTAGGTTCTTCTTCTTCTTATTCTTCTTCTTCTTCAGATCTAGTCTCCTCTCTTCTGGGATGGTGTGTGGTGCATGTGTTCGTATTTTGCCCTCCTTGGCTTCACGAAATATGCTTGTATTGATATAACAGAGATGATTACATGTAGTACGGGTAGCCTCCAGCCATACGAGAGGTCGTTAAGGCCTTAGTAAGCCTCGGATGGAGCTGTCTTCAATTGGAGATTATTTCATTTTGGTGTGATTAGCGCATAAGTTCTCTCGGATCTTTCCAAATGTGTGCCGTATCTGAAAGTCATCATAAAAGAACAAGGTTTCGCTAACTCGCGATATTAGCGTTAGTTGAAAGGTTAAAATCAATGAAACCAAGTGAAAACCAATGGAAAATCTTTGATAAAAAGTGTCAAAATTTGGAGCTATCAACTTCCCCAAGCTTAGTTGTTACTCGCGCTCGAGTGACAAAGCGATAAAGAATAATAGCGAGAAATAAACTTAGGTAGATAAACTCACAAGTCCAAGGTGGTATCATATTCCATCGTCACAAATCCTGCAACCTTAAACATGAGCATAATATATTTAATAGTTGCACTTAAGTTTGATTCCTAACCGCGTGTAAGTTGCTAGCTAATAAATCTTAAACTCAAAATGGATTATCAAGAATTTGGTTAGGCTTGCGAATCAATTCTTTCAGCATATGTCTTCTTATGAGAGTAAAATTATTTTTGAGCTATAATGCTTCATTCAAATTAAGGGTGCAATATTAAATGTCAAAAGAAGGACAAACTTATAGCCTTTCATTTACACCCACTTTGAAATTCGTGGCCTTCTAACACCCAATCTTTTCTTTGTCTTTCAAGAACTTTAATTCTTTAGTGGTGAGGTGATGCCAAGACTTTCATTTGGATCAAATAATTTTAGCATGGCCTTTGGTAGGAATTCACTTTTCTTTAATACTTCAGCCCATGGAACTAAAATTTTGCACACCATAACATTGCTACAAATGTCTAGCCAACTCATAGCCGAAATATGATATGAACTCAAGATTGTTCGTAGGCCATCAAAGTTGATAGTTCTATAAATTTTTGGCATTTTCACAATTCACTTCAAATTAAAACATTTATTTTCAACTTATCAAAACAAGTTTGGCATCTCCCTCAGCCACCACAAAATTTCCATTCCTTCAAACAAATCTTTTTCTAAAAGTGTTATCAATTCAAAACCTTTAAAATGTGGGGTTGAGTGCTTCTAAGATTATCCCTTAAGACAAAAACATGGTCCCAAAGTTGTCACAAAGACACTTTCTCTTATTCTTAAAGTATTGGAATTAATCCAATCTGGTTGTTTTTCAAACTAAGAATAATTATCATGAATAAAAATCAAAGTAGTGACACTATGTTTGAGAGTAGGTTCCAAAAGATAACAAGCTGAGAGGGGAACGAGACTCAAGTGCTACCAAACAAAAATAATATGTTCATGAATAAACTTACAAGAAGAGGGAATAATAAGAATGTGGTACCTCCTCTCGCATGCTCATTTCACACTTAAATCGACTCCTCATCTTCTTCTTCATCGCTAAGTCACTTGAAGTGAATAATCTGTTGAAAAATCAAAAATAAAACCAAGACAGCTCCAAGATAAAAGCTACTCTATTTTTTGTGTTTTATTTTTATTAATGCAAATAAGGAAAATTAGAAAAAATAAAAGAAGAAAAAAATATGAATGCAAAAGGTGGGGAGGAGTTCAACCTCCCCAAGCTTAGACTCTTGGCCTATCTTGGAACAATTACTGACGCCATCCTTAGGCGGTGGCTGCTGCTGATTGTATGGGCAGTAGTTTGGAAATCACTTCAAAAAGACCCCTAATACCCGATAGAGTTTTAGAGCCGCATAAGCGAAAAGAACCGACAAAAGTTGGTTACGCGGCGGATGGGCTTTCGGGACACCACTTTGTCATGGCGGCCACGTATATGCAATGGCACACACAATACCAACGGATTTTGGTGCCATGGTAGGTGGCACGCAAGAACATCGCTATACCATGTCGGGCTTGCGCAATGGTGGTATTACCGCTTGCGCTACAAAATTAAAGCACCTAGTGAATTTGTCACAATGCTGGAGAGTGGTCAAAGACATCCAACTGACATGTTAAGGTTGTCTCACTGACTAGCGTGGCCCACAAGATGCAACGACTTTATATCTCGTGCTCCCCGCCCAAATATCTCTCCATAGATCTGCATCGTGGTGTTGCAGCAGAGACTGTAGCGGTGACCGGAGTGATGGAGCATCTAACGGGTGGTGGTTACGTAAGTTAATTATAGATTGATTATATTCTTGATCTGATTTTCCCGTTTCCTTTTGGATATCATCTTAGATCTCATGAACACATTTTGGGTCTTTCCCCTAGGAGGACGTGGTATCGTGCTAGATCTTTGATCCATCATAGAATAGTGTCCTTATGAGATATCGCTACAAGAAAAGATGTTTGTGTGACAGATTCCTACGTAGACTCGTCGCTTTCCATGGCAAGCACACATGCCGCAGGTTCCTCGGCTTCTACTTCAAAATGTCGAAGTGCCCGTACTTGTTATGGGAGGATCGACCGTAATCGAAGCAACTATAGCGTGCGTTGGTAAAAATGTGGAAGGTAATCAGAGACGGAGATTTGAGTGATAGCTTAGAGGTGGAAGAGTTCGAGATGGAAGCAAGGGGGCTACCAAAGTAGAAACTAGGCCTTCACTAAGAAAGATGCATAATATTTTTCTGAATCTTGCTAGATCTCTAAAGCCTGCTAGGATTGCACTAGTTGGCCTATTTTTGGGTATTATTGATGATTAAGGATGTTATTATGTTGTCAAAACCATGTTTATTTGTTCTACTAAAAGGAAAATGGGACGCACCATTATGGGCTCCTTATTTTGCACATGCGACCCACTTGTTAAAGAGCCCATACATCAAACCTTAACCTCCTTCCATATATAATAAGAAACCCTTGATCCTCCTTCCAACTACCATGATGCCGCTGCACTCTCCCCATTCCCCACATTGGTACTTAAACCCTATATCTCACTAGCTGCATGCCCACTGATCCTACCAATCTCGACCACTACTTCCGTACTTTCCACTTATGATCCAGCGTGGCTTCTCCATCGACAACACCTCTTCAGATCCACGCATGGACCAAGCTCATCCGTGCGTCATCAAGCCAATGGTGGGAAAATCATATCCGTGCGTGGTCATCGTGCCAGCGGTGGCCAAAACAGATCCGCGCGTCATCGTCGCGCCAGCGGTGGCTGAAGAAGATACGCATGTGGTCATCGTGCCAGTGGTGGGCAAGGCAGATCCATGCGTGGTCGTCGCGCCAATGGTGGGCGAGGCAGATCCGCGCGTCGGACTCACGCCAGCGGTGGGCAAGGCAGATCCGCGCGTCGTCCTCATGCCAGCGGTGGGCGAAGCAGATTGGCGTATGTTCAATAGTGTTGGATTTTGTTTAGGAATTCGTAATAGAGAGGCACTCAAGAATTAGATTTAATGTTTTGGAAATCTTTTGTTTTTATTTTTTATTTTTGAAGCAATTTTTGTAATATGTTAAAAAATATAAATACAAAAATAAATATTGTGTTCAAATGGGCTCATGATATATATTGCTAATATAAATAAATAAACTGATATTATCGAGTCATTTTGGGATTAGCAACGTAAATCAGTTATTGTTATTCTAATTATCTTTCAGTGAAGTTGGACGGTGTAACACGACAAATAATGCACGGTTACATGGCACAAAGTTTCGCCATCTTCAGTAATGTAATGAGGTGTATCCTCTGTCGTGCCGCAGAAGTGTTAGTTCGGCGTATTACGCTATGCCACGCCAAAAAATCCGCGCCGTTTGTGAGACCCTGGCACATGGCTTAATAGGATTGATAGCATACCCATATCAACAAGTTGCAACTTCTTTTACGGAAGCTCATCTGAAAACAACTCTCGGGTTAAGCGTGCTTGGCCTAGAGCAATTTGAGGATGGGTGACCGACTGGGAAGTGGGTACTGAGTATGCACTCCTAGTAGTTTAATAAGATATCTAGACTGACCCCACAGACCAACACTAGTGTTTTCTATGCAATTTTTCCTCACTCGTGCGCACCCGGTACCCACTTCCCGGTCGGTCACCCATCCTCAAATTGTTCTAGGCTAAGCACGCTTAACCTGAGAGTTCTTTTCAGATGAGCTTTCGAAAAAAAAGTTGCAACTTGTTGATATGGGTATCCTATCAATCCTATTAAGCCATGTGCTAGGGTCTCACATACACCCACCCTTAGAAGATCGACGCCCTCGTCGATCAACCATAAGACAGGAACGTCCCCTCTTGGCACACGTCTGTGCGTCCAGTGCCAGCACATGTGCCATGCCATGTACACTCTGGGCCACACACTTCATGCTCCACATGTCCCGCCATTGACCCACACAGGCCCGTGTAACCGCGAGGATCAACTCTGATACCACTTATAACACCCCGGACTCTCCGTGCCCGGGCTATCACTCTTGGCAGCTTAATATGATATCTAGACTACCCCCCAGACCAACACTAGTCTTTTATACACACTTTGTCCTCACTCATGCGCACCCGGTACCCACTTCCCGGTCGGTCACCCATCCTCATATTGCTCTAGGCCAAGCACACTTAACCTTAGAGTTCTTTTCAGATGAGCTTCTAGAAAAGAAGTTGAAACTTGTTGATATGGCTATCCTATCAATCCTATAAGGCATGTGCTAGGGTCTCGCACCGTTCGTGAATCCTAGACACAGTTATCCCTGGTGGCTTTGTTTTGCCATGCGAGCACGACGACTAAGATTGTGCCTCAGCGTCTATAAGCGCCAGCACCCAGGCTCCATGTTGTAGTGAATTCAGACATGAAATAGGTGAAGTTCTGAGAGAGGGTAGTGACATTGGCGGTCATGTCATGCAGTGTGTTCTCCACACCATCGACACGAGACTCCAACTGATCATACTCACCTCTTTGAACATAGTTGTATCCCGACTGAGGTGGTGGCATGTTCTGCTGCTGCTAGTACTAGGGGAAGTGTTGCTGATGCTGGTGTTGTTGACCATAGTCATTCCAGCCCATGGTGTTCCAGCCTTGCTCTTCCTCCCGTTGGTGCTGCTCTTGGTGCACTCCCGCATTTTCCCAAATGGGGTTTCCTCCTGGGGTTGCGTTCCTACCCGATATGATCATTTCTTGTTGGAACTCCTTCTCGTCGAGGACCCAACTCCGCCTTCCTGGAAAACCAAAAGTTGAACAAAAGGAAGCATAATTTGGTGAACTTCACCATTAGGTTCATAATAAAATTGATGGATGGTGAGCCCTATAGAGTCCCATGTATTTGGTGCTTACCATGTGAACATCATCCAATTATTTACTACCTGGTACTGGTCTTTCTTGGAGTAGGGTGAACTCACTTGCATAGGCTATTTGAGTGATCAAACCACCATAACAAATATCTCCTAAATGGTCCGACCTTTGGCGGCAAATGTGTTGGATTAGAAAAGCACCCAGATTTACCTTAGGTACCATCTCTGGATGAAGAACCATGTAAAGCACACATATCTCGAGGCTAGCCATTACGCTGGTATCCCCCTTCCCAAAAATAGAATTTGCCATGAAGGTGGCGAAGTAACGGTTGGTGGGATTATAGATGGTGGCGGTCTTCTTTCGCATGTAATCAATATCCTTGTGAATAGAAATTTTCTCCCAAGCAAACATTGCCTCTACGAGGACATCTTCAGTAATATCGATCTCTCCCTCATAGGAGAACCCAAAGCCATCACAAAACTCATAGAAAGTAAGACTTTCGGGTTGTCCATTAAGTATGAAACTTATAATGTTATGGCGTTGTTGGAGTGCAAGGTCATCGTGGAAGGTCGAGAGGAACTACCACATGGAGCACTTGAAAGTTTCGGCAGCGAGGGCGGCAAAGGCGGCCATACCGGTGTTCTCAGCCATCATGTAGACATCCTCCTTTAAACCATGGCAAGAGATGAAGTTGTGGAATACCCACTTGGTCGGTAGCACATTGCGAGCACTCACTCCCGCGTAGTCCTTGTTCATGGAAGACTTCAGAGCATCCCCCTCCCGGCGCCTCTTCTTCGAGCCCGACGTGGTGGAGCTTCCAGAGGCTCCTGGGCCTCCCGGGTTCCCTCCAGTATGGAAAAGCCTTCCAATATTTAGTGCACTGAATTTTTTAAAACTAAACTATAGGCATAAGGTTTCTATCATAAAAACAGACGATTATAGGTAAAAACTTTGACTCCTAATGTGAGGAATTAAAAAAATCTAAAAACAATAAGAACTCATCTAGATAGCCAATATGAGGGATTCAACCATGGATTTCAAAAAATAAAACATGGATCGGATGAGAAACTTAGTGATGTGAAGATTCCCAACTCAAACAAATGAAATTGGTAAAGAATCAAGGATTCTAGGAGGTTTGGGTTTGAGTTTGAGAGAGAAAGAGAGAGAAAAGAGAGGAAGAAGATGGCTGGTTGGGATGTCCAGCTGGCCGCCGTCATTTTTGAGTGGTGACGCACTCGGTACGGGAAGACGGTATGGGTGCGTCCCGCCCATAATGGTGGTTGTCAATGTTGGATACTTCTATCTTGGGTTTGAGGTTGAACCTGAGCATCAGTACGGGCGCGTCTGTACATACTGCTCATCATTATCCGTGTAGTAACCTAGAAGAAAACTTTGCTTGCTTCATTGAGAAACAGTATGGGCGCGCGGTATGGGGTCGTCTGCCCGTACGGCAGCTTGCTAAAGGCTCGGTTTTGGCAGCACAGTTTTTGTTTCCTCTGGGTCTTCGGTATGAGCACACGGTACGGTGCACTCAGGTTATACCGGCGTTCATTAAAGGCTCTAAAGGCCTCCTTATTTTTTTTCAATTCCTTCCTTCAAACTTAAACCACAGCTTCTTATCAGTCTATTTCCTCTACAAAACTTTGTCAACAAGAATTTTATTATAACAACTGAACTAAAACATAAAAATAACTATACTACCTTTATTCAAAGATGGGTTGACTTGCATCAAGCATTTATTTTAATTGGTTGATTCAACTCAACCAACCTCTAAGTTTTTGGTACATACCTTGGGCAGCCCTTCATCGAGGGTACTTACCACTTGAACACATTTTGGTGGTGTGTAACATCCTAGGATTTTAGGTCAGAAAAGCAAAGATCACATGTATGTGCATTGCATTCATGCATCACAAAATCTGGAGAATTTTCGTGCAAAGTTTTAAAACACAAAGAGATAGGAGTTCTCCTTGTTTTGATGAGTTAGGGTTTAGTTCATCATAGATGGGTGCTAAGAATTTTGACATGTCCTTTATTTATTTTCTTATTTTGGGGGAAAACAATTCAAATTTGAATATTCACATGAGGTATTTCAATTTAAAGGAATATGTGAAAGGAAATTGATTGTCCTACTCAGCATTGGTGTTCATTAACACCTTGAGGACCCTTTTAATCCTGTGCTAATGATTTCAGGTTAATCTACTGAAAAGTGAAAATTCCGCGTGACGAGGGTTAATCTCATCAATGCTCATTGTTATGGACTGTGTTTTCGGAGAAGAGGGGAGCGTTGGAGGCATCAATCGGCTAGCAAACAAGCACACAGGGACACAAGGTTTACCCAGGTTCAGGCCTCGCAGAGGACCCTACTCCTGCTTGTCTGCTCTTGGAATTATCGAGGGAGTCAAAAGTTACAGGGGGTGCGCAGATGGAATCTGGCAATGGTGTGGAAACTAGGGTTGTGATTTTCCTCCTCGCCGCCCGTCCTAGCCTTTATATAGATAGGCTAGGTCTCGGGATAGCAGGTCGAGTCGGTTACAAGTTAGGGTTTTCCCTACAAACTTTCTATCTTGATCTTGTCGTGTGCCGCAAGCAGTCGGAGTCTCCTTAGGTCACCCGGATCCTTGATTGGGCCCTGATAATGTCGTGGGCTTTTGACCATATATGCCAAACTCGAGTACCTATAAGGTATGTCCATATCAGTAGCCCGCGAGTGTCCGATTGAATCACATATTCGAGTGGAGACCTATGAAGTCTTTCGAGTGCACAGCCGAGCATGTTTTCGAGTGCTTTGATCGATATCATAGGGATTGTTGATATACATGCATGATCTATCCGATGTATCAGGATCAGTTAACTACCCTAGGGCAAAACAACGCAATCTCCTCAAACTCGAGTCGCTAGACTCGAATTCAGAAAAGTGCTTGCCTAATTCGACTGAGGCCGCAGAGGTCTTATAGAGTCGAATCCCAGTGTATAAGTGTGAGCACTCGACGCGTCCATCAAGGCTTATTTCATCGTGCCTGGAGGCACGGATTATGTCTGGTAGAGCACAGTCGGGTGCATTGCCAGGACTTATTCAGGTCTTATCTTCATGTCATAGACGTGGCATCTGAATTTTCATCACGGAGATGATTCGGGTGACCCAGGAGACGCAGTCTCTTTGCAGGGAAAATATGAGGCAGAGTCGCCAAAGCTTTCGAGTGTGGATGTAGTCAATACGCAGTTATGTGTAAGAAAAAACATAGGGTACGCGACCAGTGCTCCCTATGGGAGTAGCCCCGAGTGCCTATTTGAGTCGTAGACTCGAGTGGGGCCTATAAGTATTTTGTGACTGTTGTCGTCTTTTGCTTGTTTTAGTCGAATATGCTTTCAACACTCCCTATGGGAGTAACCTAGAGTCCACAATCGAATCGTTGATTCGAATGAAGGGTTTTTGCGAGAAAATATGTTCTCATAATGCTTGGATGTTTTACAAAGTTTCTCGGGTGCACGGCCAGCACTCCTGTTAGGAGTAGCCCCTGAGTGCTTGGTTGAGTCGAAGACTCGAGTAAGGACTAGAGTAGTCATAGAGTGCTCCTGCTTGAGTTTGATGACGTTAGTGCTGACGATGAGGTGATCTCAGTTGCCCGGGTGAGCGGTTTTGACGGGATGTGACGAAGAGGTGGGTCCCATTTTCTGACTTGGATTTGACCGGGCATGCCTAATCTTTGGTTTTAACTGTGTCTCCTCGATTCTCGCGCGTAATGGGGGGAGTGGTGTGATGGTACATGGTTTATCCTGCCATGCGTCGACACTGATGGGTGCCACACGTCTGGTGGGTTCTCTCCTGGGCGTTGGATGGCATCGTTGATGAGGTTAAGTAGAGATCTGCCATGCGGTAATTCCCCACATCTTCTTCTTTCTCGCGCATTGCTGCCATTGCTACGCCTGCTGTTCCATTTCTCTCATCGTCCTTGCTGCACTGGACCAACTCCGCACTTTCCGAGCTACTTTTTGCACTCCCACCGCAAGCGCCAGATGGGGAAGAAGAAGGGAACCTGTGCCGTTGGATCTGTAGTAGCCACTGCTGCGGCCAAGAAGAAGGGCGCCGCCACCACGGGCTCTAGTGCTGCCGCTAGAGCTGGGAAGAAGAAGCCTATGGAGGTCCATCATCAAGCCTGCAGAGCTCTTTACTCAGCGTCAAGATGGGACACTCCCTTCCGCGGAAGATGACTACCGCATCCCCGGCGATGAGGTAATCCCTGGTCCTCCTGTTGGGTTTCGAGTGATGTTACTTGCTTTCATCATTCGTGGTTTGTCCCTCCCCTTCACAAGTTTGTTATGGGGTTGCTTTATTTCTATGGGCTCCAGCTACACCAGCTGACTCCAAACTCCATCCTCCACATCGCTTGTTTCATTACTCTCTGTGAGTGCTGGCTCGGAATCGAGCCACACTTTGGCCTCTTTAAAAAAACTCTTCAAACTCAAATGTCAGTCGGGTGCTGGATCTGTAGTCTACGATATAGGAGGCTATGGTATCCATGTCGACTCCAACATCACCTATTTCACCATCAATTGCAATGCATCCGTCCAAGGGTGGAGAGAGAAGTGGTTCTACATTCGCGACCAAAAGGTGGATGGAGAGCACTATGGACTCGTGCCCTTTGACCCAGTTGCAGTCTGCAAGAGGAGGAGGTCGTGGAAGAACGTTGTGATGCCTGGCGAAGCCGAGGAAACAAAGTTACTATACCAACGGGTCTATGACTTGGAGCGCCGCATAGGCAAAGAGATAGGTGGTGCAGACCTCATTTGCACTTGGATGCGCCGTCGTGTGCAGCCACTGCAGGCTAGGGTGCATCCCATGTGCTGCTCGACTGGTACCTAGGATGTCACTCGTATCTCGCGAGAGGGCATTTCTTTAGGCGAAGTCGACAGGAGGTTTCAAGTGCTGACCAAGCATACCGCCAAGGAGGATCTCCTGGGTGAATCAGTCATGTTTCCCTTCTGGGCAAGCAATCCTGCGCCTAAGGTGGATTTCTCTTTTATGTTTTCTTGATTTTCGACTGCCTATTAGGTGTCTTTTATACTGATGCTTTGTGCTGGTTTCAGGACTAGAAGGTGGCCACTAACTTACCTCCTCAACCCGAGGGAGTGATTCCTCGCGAGGTCGAAGAGGAGGATGAGTCGGGCTATACCATTCCCGTGGAGGAGGAACACGAAGCCCCCGAGTCCGAGGGGACTCGCAAGCGCTCCTGAAGCAAGGACTCAGATGCCTCGTCATCGTCGA
Source organism: Avena eriantha (assembly GCA_910589775.1). Lineage (NCBI taxonomy): Eukaryota > Viridiplantae > Streptophyta > Magnoliopsida > Poales > Poaceae > Avena > Avena eriantha. Next base: position 166,999,176 of record OU342741.1, on the reverse strand, counting down.
TGCTAGAGGATCCTCCTGCTGTGCAGTGGAGCCAATTCCTGTTGTGCCTGTGCGCGCCATGGCTCCTCCTTCGCGGAAGAAGTTGAGGTTGCGAAAGGAGTCGTGTGATGATTCCTTCGACCTCGACAAGTTTGATGGGTATGTGTGTATGTTTTTGCGAGTTCGTCCTTCCTTCTCAAAATATGTCCTTCTAAAGTAGTTCTAGGTATTATTGTAGTCAAACAGCATCGTCATCATCCAATGACTGTCACTTTGTCAAGGAGACTGGACTCGAAAGAAAATGAGGTGGTGATACCATATCCTTCCCCTCTGGTGGCGGCCCACTCTGGTGTCAATTCTTCGAGCTCCCCCCACGCTGCAGAGCATCAAATTGTTGCCTAGACGTCGATTCTAAAAGAATCTTTAGAGTCCCTGGAGGAAGATGTGAGTTTTCTCATGCCGTTGGCAGTCGAATTTTGTGTTAATTCTCACACTGCTTCCCTTTTCTTGTAGCCTATTGTGAAGGATTCTACTCACCCAGCTGAGCAGATCATTTCCTTGGGTTGACAGCATGCTTCGCTGGAAACCCGCCACCGTGCTTTCCAAGGTTAGTTTTCTATGTTTATCTCCGTTTCATTGGCGTAGAGGTTTGTAGGCTCAAGTTTTGCCGTTGTAGGTGAGCATAATGATCTTCTTCATCGCGTTGACTCCCTCGAGAAGGGACTTGCCGCAGCGGTGAAGAAACACGACGAGGCACTCGAGGCTCTAGAAGAGTCGAAAAAGCATGAGGAAGACTTGCACTCTTCCACCGCTAAGAGGGAGAAGGTGTTCATAGAACAGCTCTTCCCAGTCGCGAAAGCGCTCTTAGGTATGATATTGCTTCACTTCCATTTCCATGCATTTTGCTTTCATGCTATTGTGGTCATATGTATAGTTTGTAGATGCCGCCGGCGTAGACTTTGACACCCAGGGTTTGACGCGCGTGGACGCCTTGGCCGGCGCCTTGACTACAGTCGAAGACCACAGCATCTCTGTCAAGGACACACTTAAGAGGGCCAAGGGCGTGATGGGCCGTCTTCGAGAGGAGATGCTCCCCAAGGCAAACATGATCTAGAATCTTGATGGCTTGGTGGAATCCTTCGCGGAAGGCGTGCCTATGGACTTCAAGAACGCACATCGGGGAGTTGGAGCTACCATGGGACTCGCAATGGCGCAGGCTCATGGCATGGATCTGAACCCCAGCCAAATCTCCTCAGCGACGCCGGCACCTCGGATGGCTAGTAGGTAGTGTTTGCTCCTTTTGCCACTAGCTACAGTAAGTATGGGCCTCGGCTCATTGATACACTCGCCACGTATTTGGTTGAGTTGAGGCAGCAGAAGAAGGTGAAAGCTACGGCATCAGATGTTGTAGTCGAGAAGAACGTGGCGTCAGAGAATACCACAGACTCGAGGAAGACCCCGAGTGACAACGCCTAGCTGTAGCCAGCTATCTTAGTCTTCTTTTGTAATTGTTTAGCTTTTCCTGTTGGACTGTACCTTGTGGGGGTTCCCCTTTGAGACTCCCTGAACCTTGATGTTTCCTCTATTGTCATTTGTTTATAAATAGTTGGCCTTATTTGCTTCTTATTCTGCCTATAATAGGGTCCTTCGAGTGGTTCATCAGACTCGCCTCCCACCAATGAACCTGTGGCGCAACCACGTTCAAAGGTGGAGGAGTTGTCGCTGCTTTCTCGATTGCACGACCACATGAGACACTTGGAGCAAGAGATGCCCATGATCCGTGGTAGCACGGACTTGTGGAAGTCGAAGGCTGAAAAGGCTAGTGCGCGCGAGAAGTACCTTTTGGGCGAGGTGGCTCAGTTGAATGAGCAATTTAAGTGTTAGTTCTCTAGCCTCTTATCCTTTCTTAGCCATTCACGACGACGCTTTGTCCTTATGCTTTTGATCTGCTTCTTGTAGTTATTAGCCTCGTCACCCGCAGGATGAGAGGGATCGAGTTGCCATTCGACTGAATGACCTGACCCAATAGCAGCTGGAAGCTAGTGGGTATTTCTGGGTGGATCACGATCGTGGAGTTGCGTTGGCAACCTGCAGGATCGTGCATCACGGGTGCTGCAGTACTTGAAAAAGTTGTAGTGGTGCCTAAAGCATATTTTTAAGGCGATGTTTCCCCTGGATGTGGTGCCTTCAAGCTTGCGAGTGTTGCTGTTGAAGTTTCAAGATATCAGCGCAGTCCGCGAGTGAGTGCGTCAGCAGCTGGTCCGGGTGCCAATCTTGCGTTGGCGCTTGTTCGCCTGCACCGGCCAGATATGGATTTCGCGGCTGTTGCCGTTGGGCCACCACCTCCGCCGGAAGGGATGGCATGGAACATGGTGCCACACTACCGGGTGGTTGATCCACCAACCGAAGTTATCATTGATTTCTTCGAAGAGCAGACAAATGTTCTACTTTTGCGTCAGTAGCATAGTATAGATCTGCACATGAAATGCATAGGTGTTGTAAAGTTCATATAAGACTACCAGTGTTTTGTTACCCGTTCATATGTAATAGCTTGCTAGCTTGTATATTTTTAAAGTGTTTTATACTCTACAGTTCCTTTTTGTTAGCCTGACACGTATTCATCTCAGCACCTTGTCAACCTGTCAGGTGCGTTGCAACTGGATTGATTTTGCCAAGGGTTCGATTGATAGTACGTCAGCTACTCGGGATACTATGTTTATTCGTTTAATGAGGTTGAGAGGGTGGCGCAGCCCCCGAATAATGTAATTGCAAGTAAGAAATAAAGACACAGAGTTTGGGGCACTTAGCTTTATTTATTCGCATAATATCACGAGGTACAATGTATGGCTAAATCGCTTGGCTGAATAGCCTTATTTGCAAAGTAAAAACATCTAAGGGTAGAAATGACGCAGTTGCGCGATGTTCCAGGAGTTGGAGTATGCGACTCCACTTTCTACGTCCTTAAGGCGATAGGCGCCACCTGGGATTACTTCAGTAATCACGTAAGGTCCTTCCCAAGGGGACTCGAATTTGAGGTGCCCCTGCTGCTTCAGTTGCAGGACTAGGTCTCTTTCAATGAAGGATCTGGGGCATAGCCTTCTGCTGTGGTAATTGCAGAGGTTCTGCTGGTAGATCGTGAATCTCTCCGCTGCAATCTCGCATGCTTCATCGAGGAGATTGATGGAATCTTCGAGTGCGAGGGTTGATTCTGCCTCGCTGTATGATACTACCCGTGGGGCTTTGTAGCGCACTTATGTGGGTAGTACCGCCTCAGCGCCGTGTACCATGAAGAACAGAATGTAGCCTGTAGCGCTGTTTGTTGTTGTGCGCAGGCTCCATAGTGCCGATTGCAGCTCCTCGGGCCAGCACCCAGCAGCTCTTTCGAGTGGCCGGAGGATCCTTTTCTTGATCCCGTCGTAGACGAGGCCATTGGCCTTTTCGACTTGACCGTTGGTCTGAGGGTGTGCTACCGAGGCGTAGTAGATGTTGATTCCTAGGTTTTTGCAGAAATCCTGGAACTCTCTCGAGGTGAAGTTCGTCCCATTATCCATGATGATGATGTGTGGCACCCCAAAACAAAAGGCGATGGACTCAAAGAATTTTACGACTGCTTCCCCTGATTGGTTTGTTACCGGCATGGCCTCAATCCACTTGGTGAATTTGTCGACTGCGACGAGGAGGTAGACGTATCCTCTAGGTGAAGATTTTACCAGCTTGCCGACCATGTCGAGTCTCCATTGCACGAAGGGCCAGGCCACAGGTATTGGCATGAGCTCGGCACCAGCTACGTCTGGCTTGTCCGCGAATCGCTGGCAAGGGTTGCATTGCTTTTTTGCCTTGCTGGACAATGTCTTTAGCAGCACGCATCGCTGTTGGCCAGTAGAATCCAGCTCGTAGAGCTTGGGCGACGAGGGCGCGACTGCGAGCATGATGGCCGCAAGTGCCTTCATGTATGTCGAGGAGCATGGCTCTTCCATCCCCGTTGGAGACGCACCGTTGCAGGACTTCTGTGATGCTGCGCTTGTATAGTTCGCCATTGATCAGGGCGAACGCCTTGGATCGTCGTGTTATATGACGCGCATATGTCGGTTCATCTAGCAACCTTTTGTTGAGCAAGTATGTGATATATGGTTGCGTCCAGGATGGCTCGATCATCATGACCTCCATGGGGCCTTCGAGTCATGTATCTAGATCCATGCCATCAATTTTCGTTGGCTCGTTGGGTGGCGTAGCCCCCGAGTCCTTTGTTGTGCTGGCTTTATGCTTTGGAACCTTGGGCTTGAAGGAGCGCTCGCAGATGCGCTCTAAAAATACTCCGGGTGGCACTAGAGCACAGGTGGAGCTAATGTTGGCGGGTGTATCCGCCTCCTCATTGCTCTCGCGACCGACGTGCCGCACTCGCAGCCATTGAAATCTCCTTCGAGTGTGTCATAGAGGTCGCGGTCGGCGATCATGTTGTCGCTCAAAGCATCGCACTCATTCATTGTTTGGTTGACCACCAGTTTGGAGTCGCCGTAGATGACGAGTCGCTTCGCACCGCAAGCTTTTGCCATACGCATCCCGTGGAGTAAGGCTTTGTATTCAGCTTCATTGTTGGAGGTGGTGAACTACATTCGCAAAACATATCTCATCTTGTCACCTTGTGGCGAGGTCAGGATGACGCTCGCGCCAGCTACCTCCTTGCGCTTGGACCCATCGAAGTGCATTGTCCATAGGTAGGACATGTCTAGCTTGTCAGGGAGCTGGTTTTCCATCTAGTGTACGAGGAAGTGTGGGAGGACTTGCGACTTGATCGCATCTCGCTTTTCGTAGGTGATGTCTCATGGAGACAGTTCTATCCCCCAAAGCGCGACTCGCCCAGTGGCGTCGGGGTTGTTGAGGATGTTCCCTAGCAGGGCATCGTTCACCATGATTATTGGATGCTCCTGGCTATCATGAAGACGCCGTACGCCAACTTTTGATAGTGTGGGTACCACTGATTTTTTGATGTGAGCACCTCACTGAGGTAGTATACTGGGCGTTGTACCCCGTGGACTTTATTTTCTACGGCTCGTTCCACCACCAGCACAATGCTAACCACCTGATTGGTGGCGGTGATGTATAGCAATAGCGGCTCCTTTTCGCGAGGTGTTACCAACACCAACGAGGTGAATGGTAGACGCTTGAGGTCCTCGAATGCTTCTTGTGCTTCGTTTGTCCACTCGAATTTGTCAGCCTTGCGAAGAAGTTGGTAAAAGGCAGTGCCTTTCGCCCATCCGACTGATGAATCGACTGAGCGCCACGATTCGCCCAGCCAGCTGCTGGACGCCTTTTACGTTTTTTGGCTTCTTCATAGCCAGTATGGCCTTTACTTTCTTCGGCTTGGCCTTGATCCCTCTCGCAGAGATGAGGTACCCGGGCAATTGCCATATGGTATGCCGAAGGCGCATTTGTTCGGATTCACCTTGATCTGGTAGCGGTCGAGGTTATGGAAGGTCTCGTGGAGATCGTCGAGTAATGAGGCTTCCTCCTTGGTTTGGAAGATGATGTCGTCGACGTAGACTTGAATGTTGCGGCCAAGCTGGCTCTTGAGGCAAGCCTGCATACACCACTGGTAGGTAGCTCCTGCGTTCTTTAGCCCGAAGGGCATCATTGTGTAGAAGAAGACACCAAAGAGCGTGATGAACGCCGTTTTCTCCTAGTATTCCTCCTTCATTCGAATCTAATGATAGCCTGAGTAGGCGTCGAGGAAGCAGAGGAGCTCGCATCCCGTGGTGGAGTCAATTATCTGATCGATCCGTGGCAACGGGAAGTGATCCTTCGGGCAATAATTGTTCAAGGAGGTGAAGTCCACGCACATCCGCAGGATATCCGTGTCTATTTTAGGAACAAGCACGGGGTTTGTTACCTAGGTGCTTTCCTTGATCTCGCGTATGAAATTAGCGTTGAGGAGTCTATTGACTTCCATACTGTCTGCTTTTGCCATTGGTTCATACAGTCGCCGTATTGTTTGTTTGACTGGCCTTGCTTCGGGATTTACATTGAGTGAGTGCTCGGCAAATTCCCTGGGAACTCCTAGCATGTCTGCTGAACACCAGGCGAAGATTTCCCAGCGCTCATGGAGGAATTCGACGAGCGCGACTTCCTATGCGGAACTTCAGTTGTTGGCGATGAGGGCTGTCTTGGTCGGATCCGTTGGGTGGACCTAGACCGCCTTGGTGTGAATTGAGGTGTCGAAGGATTGGTCAGGTCAGCTTGGCTTGCTTACTGGTGGCAGACTGTTGTCTGTCGACTCATTCAATATCGCCAGGTCCTCTTGCATGCCAAAAGACTGGGAGATTCGGTTGAATTCCATATCGCAGCTGTCGGACCTCTCGAAGTTTCCGTTGACTATAATAATGCTGTTTGGGCCCGGCATCTTCATCTGCAGGTAGGCGTAGTATGGCACTGCCATGAACCTCGTGAACGCGACACGTTCGAGAATGCAGTGGTATTGCGAGGGCCAGTCGACGACTTCGAATTCAATGCGCTCTCATCGAAAGTTTACTAGCGTGCCAGAGATGACGTCGAGGCTGATCTTGCCTAGGGGATATATGCCCTTTCCTGGGACTATTCGGTGGAAGGTTGTGTCTAAAGCTTCTAGACATGACAGAGGAATTCGCATTGCACACAAGGTACATGCGAAGATAAGGTTAATGCCGCTTCCACCGTCCATTAAGATTCGACTCATATCGAAGCCCCCAATCTGTGTTTTGAGTACCAAAGGACAGTGGCATGGGTGAGGTACTTGGCGCGGATGATCACGCTTGTCGAAGGTGATGCAGGACTCGCTTCCACTAAGGTACTCAGTGGTGGAGGGCGGAGAGTTCATCACCAAATTGACTTGGCGAGTGATTGATTTTTGCACCTGGGGCAGCTCCATAGCCTTGGTTTATCGCATCACGATTCATCTGGGCTAGGCCTTCATGCAACTTGAGGAACTCGCGGCAATCCTTTAGAAGGTGGCTGAATTTTTTCTTGCCGTCGTGCTTGTCAATGTAGAAGTGTACGTTGCACAGTCCGGACATCTTGTCGTGGATAGATGTTCCATGTGCTTCATTGTGAGTGTGGCGCTGCCACACTTGTGTGGTTTTCCCTCTATCGTGGTATCCACCGCGGCAGTATCTGCTGTTGTAGTTGTTGTCGTCACGTTTGTCGGTGTAGCCAGCCGCGACCATGTCGACCTCCTCGCGGTCCTCGTAACCACGCATTCGATGTTTTCCTCGGTGATCGCATCTACGTCCGAGGTTGTCGTCATCGATGGAGTGGACACGGTTTCTTACCAAGTCCTCCCCATTGGCCCACCTGTTCGCGATCTCCATCAGGTGGTCGATTGTTTTGGGCTTTGAGCGGCCCAACTCCTCCCTGAGCTCTCTGTGGCATACGCCGCCATTGAACATGTCGATTGCGTGGTCTTCAGAGATGTCTTTTGCGAAATTTTTGATAATGGACCATCTCTGGATGTACGAGCACAGGGACTCGCCGGTCTTCTAGTAGCAGCCTCTCAATTCTTCGATTGATGCTGGCCTTTTATAAGTGCCCTTGAAATTTCGCACGAAGTTGTAGACTAGCTCTTCCCAGCTGCGAATCGATCCACGCGGGAGGTTGTTGAGCCACGCACGAGCGGCGCCTTGCAGCTATAGCTGGAGGTATTGCATTGTCGTACTCTTGGTTCTGCCGTGGAGCCTGACGGAAGAGATGTGATCCTCTAGCCAGATCTTCAGGTCCTGTAGGCCGTCAAATTTCGGGTTCTCTGATGCGAGTTTAAACCCCTTTGGCATTCGCTTCAATCGAATGGCCCTGCTGAAGCAGCTGGCGCCGTAGAGCTTTATCCTGTCATCTTCCGAGTCAGTCGAACGGGCATGCCTTGCATGCATCTTATTGACCTGGTGCTGCGTCATGTCATCACGCGTGTCGTAGTCCTGTCACCGTGAGCAGCGTCGTCACGACAAGTCGTGGCTGTCATCGCTGGAGGAGGGTGAAGAGTAGCGTTTGGCCAGAGCTTTACTTTTCTTCGGCTCCGGTGTTGGCTCCTTGATGAGGGTGGCTTCGACTAGCCCTAGGCCCGCGATCGTAGATCGGTGCATGGTAGCCCGCTGGTCCCCAGCTGGTGGCTGGTGGTTGAGGAAATACATGGTGGCCGCTGTCATCGCTGCTTGCGGTGTCTTCGGGAGCATGTTGCCTCGCGTATCCACCGTCATGGATGAGAAGTTGAGGACTCGCATGGCCTCTTCTCGCTCCTTATCGATGAGGTGGGCTAGTCAAGAGCGTCTCTTGGCAGTCATATACTCGTTACCCTTCGAGGAGGATCCTCCCATGCAGGAGAGTTGAGCTCACCGAAGGCTCGACTCATCCGCTGCCTTTCTGTGCGCCTCGATCTGGGTGATTACTTGCTGCTAGTGCTTGAATTCTTCCTTGAGAAGCCAGTGATAACCCATCAGCATGTCTTGCGATGAGTTTGGCGGCAGGGGGTTGCCCCGCAAGGCCTCTCGGCAGCGAGCCTACTTAGCGTCGTTGAGCTTGATCAGCACGCGCTCCTGGGCGTGCTCATTCACAGTAAGGGTCCGGTGATTCTCCGGCCCGTTGTTGGTGGGTGCTCCATTGGAGGGACCACCGTTCATGACTGGGATACCGCCGTTGGAGGGACCAGTACCGGTGTTGTCGTGATTGCCGCTGTTGTCGCCTGTGTTGATGATGGCACACATGTAGTGATTGGGGAAGCTGTTGCTTCTGCAGCTTTCATATCCAGAGCCGTAGGCCCCATCCTCCATTGCTAGATCGCCTAGATCAGACTCACGACTGCTGTCACTATCCGTATTCCCAATTGTTGTTGGGGCATTGAGTTCGCTTAGGGTGCCGATCGGTGGTGGAAACCATGATGCTAGGGCAATCGCAGGGACCGTCAGTTTATCAGGGAGGCGAAGCGTGCCTAGCAGACCAACTTGGAAGTGTAAGCTGCCGATCGTCAGGCCGACCCCATCGCCCACGGACTCGAAATCCGGGCTAGTGGCCGCGTGTGCATGGTGAAGTCGAAAGTGCCGAGGAGGCGAATTCTGCTTTTGCAGAGTTGTAGATCGCAGTTGATGGGGCCGAAGAAGTCGCGACATCAGCACTCCCACTTCCCACAAATGGCGGCAATTGACGAGGGTTAATCTCATCAATGCCGATTGTTATGGCCTTGTGTTTCAGAGAAGAGGGGAGCGCTGGAGGCATCAATCAGCTAGCAAACAAGCACACAGGGACGCAACATTTAGCCAGGTTCAGGCCTCATAGAGGACCCTACTCCTGCTTGTCTGCTATTGGAATTATCAAGGGAGTCGAAAGTTACAGGGGGTGCACAGATGAAATCTGGCGATGGTGTGGAAACTAGGGTTGTGATTGTCCTCTTCGCTGCCCCTCCTACCTTTATATAGATAGGCTAGGTCTTGGGATAGCAGGTCGAGTCGGTTACAAGTTAGGGTTTTCCCTTCAAACTTTCTATCTTGATCTCGCCATGTGCCGCAAGCAGTCGGAGTCTCCTTAGGTCACCCGAATTCTTGATTGGACCCTAATAATGTCATGGGCTTCTGCAAAACTGGACCATATATGCTAAACTCGAGTACCTGTAAGGTATGTCCATGTCACCGTGGAAATAGGAAATATCCCTGGCTGAAACAGAGTTCTTGGAAGGTTCAGACCGGAATCTCTGTTCTGGGAAATCCGGAGTCTCCAGTGCGAAGTCGCAGGACGGAATCTCCGGTGTGCAAAGACCAGAGTCTTCGGTGTTCCCAACCAGAGTTTTAGCATGAGTCTCTGGTGTGATCCTCAAAACCAGGCCTGAGCCATTCTGTATAGGGGTCTTGAGATTGTTCGGATATGGACTGGAATCTCCGATGTGAGTTGTTTATAGACCGGAATCTCCGGTCTCTAGACCAGAGTGTCCGGTGTGGTTTTTCCCCAACAGGCAGAAAATGGCCTTAAAGGAGTGGGCCTATAAAAAGGGGACTTCATCCCCTACCTCAAGTTGCTCATTTCAGAAAAGTGGAACGCCCAAAGTTGAGCCACCAAATCAACAAGATCTCCCCCTCCAACCATTCAAAGTCCTTAATCTTTGGGGAATCAAAGGAGGAGGCCTTGATCTACATCTTCACCAAAAGAGATCTTCATTTCCCCCTCATTCACTTGAGGGCCCCTTGCTCTAGTGTTTCATTGGAAACCCTAGGCCTTTATTTGGTTCTTACAAACTTGTATTTGATTGTTATGACATCTTTCTTGCATTCGGGAGCCTCCAATTCAGTTGTGGATGTGTGCCTCGAACTTGTTGTAAAGGTGTTGATTTCCACCTCGAAGGTTACCGATGTAGAGGAAGAGTGAATCGATCCCTTTGGGGTGAGGTTCACCGGAGAACAAGGTAGGCCTTTTGTGGCGTTGGTGGTTTGAAGCCACCCCCTCTCCAAACATAGACGTACTTCCCCTCAAAAGGAAGGAACTATGGCAAATCATCCTTGTGTCTCCGCATGCTCCTTTTCGGCTACCTCTATCCTTTACCACACTTTACTTCTATCTTTCTCCTGCTTAGTTAGTTGTGCTAGTGTGACATATAGGTAAATTCACCTTAGTTGCATATCTAGAGAATTTACCTTTTTGCGTCAAACCCTTAATTGAAAACGAGTAAAATTTGAAGTAGCACCTATTCACCCCCCTCTAGGTGCCCATAAGATCCTTTCAATTGGTATCAGAGCCTCAACTCTTTATTTGGGCTTAACCGCCTAAGAGTGTATGGGTAACCAAGATGAGGATGGAGGGGGTGAGGCTAGCACCTCGGTGACAGTGGAGGATCTCAAGAATTTGGAATCAATCTTGAGCTCCTCCCTAGGCAATGAAATCCAATAGTTGCGTCAACTAGTTGAGAAACTTGTTAAGGAAAAGTAGCCTCACCACCTCCTTCTCAAGAGGAACCCCCTACGGTTCCAAAGGTGAACGCTTCGGCTAAACTAACGGTTGAAGTAGTGGGGGATGAACATAATGCTACTAAATCCTCCACCAAAAAGGGCGATGGGAAGGAAGAGCACCATGCGGTTCCCGGTTGGTACTCTCCCGACCCTCTGATCCCTCATCCACATATAAATAATAGAGGTGACCCACCTATGCTAGCTGCACATTTCTTTGCTCAATGGCAAGTTTTGATGAAATCTCATGTGCGCAGTTCTTCCATTGACTTGTGGAATATTATTGAAGAAGGGCTCAAAATCGAGGATCCAACTAACTTGACAAGAAGAGAAGTGGTCAATAGTCAACTAAATGCCACTGTGTTGCACATGATTCAACTTGGTGTGGGGCCAAAACATTCCCCTCGCATTGCACACCTCCACACTGCCAATGAAGCTTGGGATGCTCTCATTTATTTTTTTGTTGGAAGTGAGAGCATGAGAAGAAACCGATGTGATGCTTTGAGCAATGAAGCCGAAGGCTTCTATATGAAGGATTGTGAGGACCATGAAGACATGTATCGAAGACACAAATCCACTACCACCGCTTTTAGAAATGTTGGTGTCTCTCATGTGAATTATGCTTGGATAAAGGAAGTATGTGAGTGCACTCATGCCCTCCAAGCCTACCGACTTGAAGAGTCTCCAAGGAAGACACAACTACCATATCATGACCTCCAATAAAGTTATGCAAGAGATGTCCGCCTTCAAGGTTGCTGCCAAGAATGCCAAAGATGCATGCGCTCATGCCCTTGGAATGAGCAATGGTGTTAATCTTTCCTTGAAGGGCAAGGTTGTGGAGTATGAGGAAGAAGAAGAAAGTGATGAAGGCTTGACTATGAGGCACCCCGAAGATGTCAAGGCTGCTCATGATGAATACATGGCCTTCTATGCAAGGAATTTTTGGAAAGATCCCGCCAAGGTCAAGATGGAGATGCAACGAAGAAGCAACCCAAGTGGTAGAAAAGAGAATGCTTCAAGATTGAGAACTTGCTTCAACTGTGGTGACTGCTATCATTTTGTTGCGAAATGTCCATATGAGAAGAGAGAAGTTCATGGTTGTGTACTTGTATTGAAGAAAAAGTCAAAGGTTTCTTTCAAGAAGCCTTTCGTCGAGAAGAATGCCACCAACAAGGAGTCAGCTGACATTGCATTGATAGCACATCAAGAGTTCTCATATGATGATGAAGATGAGAAAGAAGAAGAAGAAACATCAAATGGTGTGGCATCCATCGCCACCACCTCTACATCAACTTTCTCACTCTTCAACTCTCCAAATGAGAATATCTCCAACAAGAACGTCACTTGCCTTATGGCAAGAGCATCAGAGGTATCATCATCTCCTCTCCCCACCTCTTTGATCAATGATGAATTGAATGATGATATAACTCTTGAGGTGAAGGAGGAATTAGTTGCTTTCAATGTTTATATGACTAACTTCCAAGGGGAGCACAAGAAGCATTTTGTGAATCTCTTGAATCAGCTTTCTAACACACAAGAGCTTCTTGATGAGAGATGCGAACTTGGGAAATAGCACATTCTTTAGATGGATTCTCTAACTAATGCTCTAGAAGAAGAGCAATAGACTAGGGAGTCTCTTGAGAAAAAACTTGAAGGCCTCTATGAGGCAAATGCTCAAATTGTTGCATAACTCATTAAGGGACATGATCATGCCATTTCTAAGTATAAAAAGTATAAAAATGATAAGATTGAGTTTGGTGTTGTTCATGACAAACTTGCTGATGACTTCAAGAAGCTTGAAAAGGCTCACAAGGCCTTAGAAAGTGAACACTTGACTCTCACAAAGTCTCGTGAACAACTTCAAACTCAATTGACTAATGCTGCTTCACCTAGTATTTTCATTCCTTCTAATAGTACAAACATCTTTGAGGAAAATGCTAGGTTAAAGGGGGACCTTGCAAAGGCCACCTTACCCGAAGTAAACAAGTCTCTTGATGTACTTTTGAGTAAGCAAAGGTTATATAATGATTAAGGAGGCATTGGCTATGTGTCCAAGGCCAAGAAGAAGAACAACAAGAAGATGAATTCCAAGTCCACACAAGCAAAAGACAAGACCATTGTGGGGATTAATATCACAAGTGGCAAAACTATGTCACAAGATGACTTTGCGGGAACTGCTAACCCTCACTACGTTTTAATGCGTGATTATTATGGTGATGTTTATGCACAATATGTTGGCCCACTTGATGGTTATATTGCTTGGTTTATTTGGGTTCCCAAGACCGTTGTCACTAACAAAAGAGTACCCATTGAAAAATGGGTACCTAAAAACTAGTTTGATCTCTTGTAGAACTATGCTTCCGGCGGGTCAAAGTGGGTGCTTGATAGTGGATGCACAAGTCATATGACCAGAAGCAAGGCGATAATGACGGAGATAAGGCCGAATAATGATCAAATAACTGCCACATATGCCGATAAACCAAGATCTCAGGTAATGGGTATTGGAAAGGTTGTGGTTGCACACGTACTACTCTCGTGGACGTCATGCTTGTTGAGACCATTGGGTATAATTTACTTTTAGTCCATGCTCTTGGAAAGATGGGCTTTTCCATCTTTATTGATAATGATATTGTGGTTCTCTTGTGGAGAAAGACTCTAAAGGTCACTTTCATTGGGTACGTCGAAAATGACTTGTATGTGGTGGACTTTTTGGGAAAAACCACTACAAGTGTGATGTGCTTATTAAGAAAGGCCGATGTGGGTTGTCTTTGGCATCTCCGTCTAACCCATGTCAATATGAGAACTTTGCAAAGTCTCCACAAGGGTGGCCATATTGTTGGACTAAAAGAAAATGTTTGGTTTGCCAAATATCATGTGTCGAGGGCTTGTGTTGAAGGAAAAATACACGATTCTCCCCACATACCCAATAACATTGTAAATTCCAAAAGGATCTTGGAGCTCCTTCACGTGGATCTATTTGGTCCTCCATCTCATGCGAGTCTTGGTGGGAAGAAATATTTTTTAGTGATTGTTGATGACTACTCAAGATATACATGGGTATACTTCTTCATGTTGAAGAGTGAGACCCGACAAAATTTCATCGACTTCGTCAATATGGTTCAACGTCAATACAATGTCCCCGTGTTGGTGATAAGAAGCGACAATGACACCGAGTTCAAGAAGTACACCTTGAATGGATTTCTTAGTGATGAGGGGATAAAACATCAATATTCCACTGCATATACCCCTCAACAAAATGGTGTAGCTGAGAGGAAGAACTGAACATTAATGTATATGGCAAGGTCCATGTTGGCGGAGTTTAAGTCTCCATACAACTTTTGGGCCGAGACAATCTCCACCGCATGCCATGCATCAAACTGGCTCTACCTTGGCAAAAAGTTGATCAAGACTCACTATGTGATACTTACCGGTAACAAGCCCAACGTTTCATACTTCTTGGTGTTTGGTTGTAAGTGTTTCTACCTCATAATAGGTGTTCATTTGTCCAAATTTGATTTCAAAGATTTAGAGGGTATTTTTGTTGGCTATGGTCTTGATTCCCACACTTATATAATCTATGATAGACTCTTCAGAATCATCATATAGTCTTGTAGTGTGGTTTTGAAAGAATATAATGGCCCCCAAGTGGGGCGTGTCGATGTTTGTGATGTAGATGATGAAATACCTCAAGATGCCATAAGAAGAATGGGTGCAAGATTCATCCACCCCGTTGAGGAACCCCTTGTGGCGGATCGAGAAGAGTTATGCTCTATTTAAGTGGAGTCCTCATCTTCACATCATCAACAAGATCCTATTGTTGAAGCAAATGATGACGCGAGCCAAAGACAAGATGAGAACCCTCACCATGTTGATCAGGCTGGAAGCTCCAGGCCGAACTATCTAGCCTCTCCAGTGACCGGATTGTCCAGCCCTACGCAGTAAATTGCACAAGGCGGATTCATTGATTCGTCCACAAGGTCATCTCGACGTCTCTCAAGAAGTATGCCTGATCAAGACCAATATCAACATGTGCCTCATGATAAGGAGAATGAACCCACTGATGATCAAGGTCAAGTTGAAGGTCAAGACGAGGACCAAAATGATGAAGAGATCCCCACAAGAAACAACAAGGAGATTGAAACTCGTCGCAAAGCTAGGTGGATAAAATGTTGGAAAGAAGAGACCACACTCTTGAGAATGTTCTTAGTGATCTAAGGAGTGGAATGTCCACTCGAGCTCAATTGAAGCATTTTGGTGAGCATCAAGCTCATATATCCATGGTGGAGCCTAAGAAAGTGTGGGAAGCTCTTGAAGATTCAGATTGGTTATAAGCCATGCATAATGAGCTCAACAACTTCGAGAGAAACAAAGTTTGGAAGTTAGTAGAAAATCCCAAAGATTGCTGTAGTGCTATTGGCACTAAATGGATATTCAAGGACAAGCAAGATGAACATGGAATTGTTGTGAGGAACAAGACAAGATTTGTAGCTCAAGGGTTCTCTCATATTGAAGGCATTGATTAAGGAGAGACCTATTCTCCCATGGCTCGCCTTGAGTCCATCTGTATCCTTCTTGCATGTGTTGCACATCATAACTTTAAATTGCAACAAATGTATGTGGAAAGTGCTTTTCTAAATGGTCCATTACAAGAGTTGGTTTATGTTAAGCAACCCCTGGGGTTCGAGGATGCCAACTTCCCAAATCACATCTACAATCTTGATAAGGCGCTCTATGGGCTTAAACAAGCTCCACACACGTGGTATGAGCACCTTAGAGAGTTGTTGTTTGACTGTGGGTTTGAAGTTGGGAAAATTGATCCCAATCTTTTTACTAAGAAAGTTAATGGGGAGCTTTCCGTCTGCCATATATATGTTGATGATATCATCTTTGGTTCGTCTAACAAAGCATTTAATGATGAATTCTCGATGCTTATGACTGCCAGGTTTAGGATGTCTATGATGGGAGAGTTGAGGTTATTCCTTGGTTTTGAGATCAAGCAAGTAAGAGGAGCAACTTTCTTCAACCAATCCAAGTATACTCAAGACATGCTCAAGAGGTTCAACATGAAAGAACTAAATGGAGCTCCTACTCCCATGACAACCAAGACTCATCTTGAACTAAATCCAAATGGTAAAGATGTGGATCAAAAGGTATACCGATCTATGATTGGTTCTTTACTTTAGCTTTGTGCATATAGACCTAATATAGTGTCAATTGTAGGAGTGTGTGCAAGATATCAAGCGGATCCTAAAGAAAGCCACTTAATGGTAGTCAAAAGAATATTTTGATATTTGGTTCATACCCCAAACAATGGTGTGTGGTATCCTAGGGGCTCAACATTCTCTCTTTGTGGGTACACAGATTCAGATTGGGCTAGTGACAAGGATGATAGGAAATCAACCTCTGGGGCTTGCCAATTTCTTGGTAGGTCCTTGGTGTGTTGGTCCTCTAAGAAGCAAAATTGTATATCTCTCTTTACTATCGAAGACGAATATGTGACAGTCGCTAGTGCATGCACTCAATTGTTATGGATGAGGCAAAATTTAAAGGAATATGGTGTCCATTGTGACAAAGTGCCTCTTTTATGTGACAATGAAAGTGCTATCAAGATTGCCTACAACCTGGTGGATCATACAAGGACGAAGCATATTGAGATTCTTCATCATTTCATTAGAGATCATGTTGCCTGGGGAGATATTGAGCTATGTTATGTTTCAACCAAAGACCAACTTGCCGATATTTTTATGAAGCCTCTTGATGAAGCAAGGTTTTGCTATTTGAGTAATGAGCTAAATATCGTAGATTAAAGGAGCTTGAATTGATCACCTTGCATACTCACCTATATCTTGATCCTTGTTTGGTTTAGGTGTGGGCGTGGAGATAGGGAGTGCAGTCCTAATCCATTGGACTATCACTCCCCCTATAATGCCAAAAGTAACAATGTCATACTTTTTATATCATTTCTATGATAAGTGGGCTTCAATGATGAGTAGTGTCTATGAACTCAGGATATATCCTCGTGGTGTCATGACACATATACTCAAACATGGTGGCTACGGCCATCGACCCTCTCATGGCGAGGTTGCATCTCATTGATAATCTTTGGTTCTTTTATCGGATTTGATTGCATATTCTCTTAGTCGGTTGTCTCATGGCTTTGCTTTCAATTATCTTGCGGTTTATGATTTTTGCAGTATGATATATTATCCCAAGCCTTATTCCCTTCCCTAAAACATGCTTTCTATCATATATGTCCTCATACGCTTAAACTGGCAGTTTTGGTCGAAGATGGCTAGAGTTTCTGGTGTTTTCACACCGGAATCTCTGGCTAGTCCGGAGTTTCCGATCCCACAGAATGGATTCTCTGGTCTGAGACGGTCTCTGGCACAGAGTAAAGGGAGGCCAGGGTGAGAGAAACACCCAGCTTCTTTCTTCCACCCCAACCTCCCCCACTCACCAGTCGCCTCCTCCTTCAAAATCGCCACCCCTTGGCCCCGCTACTGCTGGGATCCACTATGCCGCCAGCCTCCTCCACCCTCTCCATCCCTGGGCCATTCCCCATCGGTGGATTTACTCCAATGGATGAATCTGGTACATCTCCCCTCAGCATGAACCTAGGGTTCTTCCCCTTTGATACTTTTGAGCAATGTACCAATTTACTCCATTGGAACCTTGTTTTTGTGTGCACTCCTCTCACATTATCCCTGTTTCCTTGCTCGATCTGCTTGTTGTCAGTCTCCCGCAGCCTCCTTCATGCAACCCAAGCTTCGGGCCAGAGTTTCCAGTCTCTCAGACTAGAGACTCCGGTGTGCTTTTTGCATAGACCGGAGATTCCGGTGTTGCACGCTGGAGACTCTGGTGTGGTTTACTTCTAGCACATCAAGCAAGGGTTTGAGGCTTTTGTCTTTAATCATGGACATATATTCTTATCTACATGCTTTCCCCTGCCTCTATATTCTCAGGTGGTGCTGGTTTGTGTCGTGCACCACGCACCAAGGCCAAGTCCAAAAAGGAGGGTGCCTCGATATGATGGGGTTAGCTCGGTTGTTGTGCCTTCTACCCGGAGACAACATGCCATAAATGCTGCCCATATGCAAAGGGAAGCTGAGCGCGTTGAGGATGAAGCCCGTGCCAAGAGAGCCAAGTATGAAAACTTGCAGTCCTTAACCAAAATGTCCAAGAAAGAATACCGTGAGCTGTGCAAGATGAGGTTCTTTGACATGTCAAGAACCAGTGATGACCCATGATATTGGTGGAGAGAGCAAAAAGTGTTCATGAAGGATATGTATCGCAAACTCACCAAGTCCCCAGTTTGTCCACATAGGTATATGGACTTTTCCTACATGCGTGCAAATGACTATTTCATGGAGGCTCTTTGGATCACTGAGAAGCTTGGGCTACATGGTCTTATGGAGCTCCATGAGGACTACAACATTACCCTTGTCCAAAAAAATTATGCCACCATTGTATTTGATCACGATGAGGCAAGGACCATGACATGGATGACTGGTAACGTCCGCTGCACTTCAAACTTTTATGATTTTGTGAGAGCCATTCACTAGCCTTTCAGTGGCGTGTATGTTCCTATTGGTCACCGCATGCATGATGTCGCTCTTGGTGAAGATAAAGGTAAGCTTGCACCTCTCTATGGGAGTAATACTATTGTTGGGGAGTCCAAGGGACTCAAGCCTATCTACAATTTGTTTTTAAGGATCTTTCTCCACACCATTACTCATAGTGCTAGAAATGATGATGCTATTCGGGGTGGACTTGTCAACTTGCTCCATCATGCTCACAAAGTGGTTTGTGCTAGTCCTACTGCTGAAGGATACAACATTGATGTCATGGACTTCATTTTTAGGAGATGTATCATGCCATTTTTTTTAGAAAATATCCTCCGTATGTAGCTCTTGTGATGAGGCTCATCAACACTCAGCCTCATGGTTCACCTCTTGCCCTTCCTCCTAATCTTGAAGAACATGTTTCCGTGGCCCTCCAAAGGAAAGGGGGGATGGTTCCAGATCCTAGACAACACTATGCTTGTGAGGATGAAGAAATTACTGAGGCTGAGCGGGATCCCACTCCTCCAAGGGGCTCTTAGAAGGAAGACCGCTTCCAATGTTCCTAGGACACCTTTCACTCGTGAGTATGTCTAGGAAAATGTAAAGAAGGCATCCTTTTGGGAGAAGACGACGTGTTGCATGAATGTGGATACTCGCAAAGAACATTGTGCATCTTATAAAAGCAGCCTCAAAATTTAGAAGCTCCTTAAGGAGATCAAGGCTCAAGGTGAAGAGGAAGAAGAGGAAGAATACAATGATGAGAATGGGGCTAGACCATCCGAGGAATCAGATCACACATCTCTCCTTTGGTCCAAGGAAAACAAAGAACACCAACCTGGTTGATTGGAAGACCTTCTCTAAGGTCACGTCTAGCTTTGGCTCTTAGGGTACATCCTCCTCCCGCCCTCATGGAAAAGTCCCCAAGGCCCCAAGTGGTGATGATGACTATGAGGAGGATGAAGATGATGATGATGACGACGACGACGAGTGACTCCTTTGGGGCACTAGCTTGGTCTTTTCCCTTTTCGGCATTTCGATGCCAAAGGGGGAGAAGATGTATATTAGGATCATCCAAGATTTGCATGGGTTGGGCATTAAATTGCTTCTTATTTTCTTATGCCCCTTTATCTTAAAATTCACACATTTGATTTACTTGGTCTGGTTTTTATGAAACTATATTCTTTGGATGTGGACATGCTATGCCCGGTTCATTATTGTAATGGTAAATACTCATGTGGTAATCTCTCTAATCTATACGAGCCTTTACCTTCTATTCCTTGATATGCTTTATATTACATATATATCTTGCTGCACATCTTCTAGGGGAGCATAGTTATGTTCCTTTTTAAGAATATCATGCAAAACCTCTTGTTGTCACCGAACACCAAAAAGGGGGAGATGTAAAGGACATTTATTGTCCTACTTAGTTTTGATGTTCGTTAACAACTTGCGGACCCTTTTTACTGTGTGCTAATGATTTCAGGTTAATCTACATAAAAGTGAAGAGTCCGTGGCAATAGGAAATATCCCTGGCTGAAACAAAGTTCTTGGAAGGTTGATACATTGCAAATGTATCTATAATTTTTGATGTTCCATGCTTGGTTTTATCCACTTTCTTGTGTTTTGTCCACACTTTGGAGTACTTTTCATATCATTTATTGGACTAACCTATTAACAAGAGCCACAGTGCCAGCTGCCTGTTTTCTGCTGTTTTTGGTTCCAGGAAAGTCAGAAAATGAATATTCTTGGAATTGGACGAGACAAAAGCCAAAGTGCCTATTTTTCCGGAAGTCATCAGATGCCAGAATACAAGACGGAGAAAGGCTAGGGGCCGACAACACCACCTGGCCGCGCATCCAGGCCTGGCTTGCGCCAGGGGGTGGGTTGGCCGACCCTAGAACCCCCTCGGCCTCTCCTTCCGCCTATAAGATGCCCTCGGGATGAAAACCCTAAGTGCCCGATCAAAAATCCACGAAAGAGTCTGTAGCCACCGTCATCTCCATCCCTAGATCAGGAGGGATCTGAAGCTATTCCCTGCACCCTGCCAGAGAGGGGAATTCACCCTGGATGCCTTCTTCATCACCATGCAAGCCTCCGGTGTGATGCGTGAGTAGTTCATCTTTGGACTACGGGTCCATGTAGTAGCTAGATGGCTGGTTCTCCTCCTTTGTGCTTTCATGTCTAGATCTTGTGAACCCCGTTCATGATCAAGATCATCAATTTGTAATTCTGCATGTTGTGTTTGCGGGGATCCGATGGATATTGAGATTCTATTTCAGATTGATTATTGATTCTATCATGTCTTTGTTATTTGTGACCTTGCATGCTTTCCGTTGTTAGTAGCTATCTTGGCCAAGTAGATGCTAGCAACTCCAAGAGTTAGTATTTATGCTCGATAGTGGGTTCATGCCTCTGGTAATCTAGGGAAGTGACAGAAATCTCTAAGGTACTAGATGTGCTGTTGCTACTAGGGAGAAAACAACAATCCTTTGTTCATAGAACAAACATATTGTTTACATTACACGCAATTCGTAAAGCAATAATCTGTTGCTTGCAACTTAATACTGGAGGGGGTTCGGATGATAACCTGAAGGTGGATTATTAGTCATAGATGAAGTTGGATGGCGGTCTATGTATAATGTTGTAATGCCCAAACAAGTTCCAAAGGAGTCAAGATGATTAGTATATGCATGTATTGCTTTCTCCATGTTTGTCAAGTGCCCCGCTGTAATTTGTTCACCCAGCATGTTATCTATCTTAAGGAGAGCCACCTCTAGTGAACTATGGACCCTGGTCCTTTCTTTTACATACAATCTATCAACTGTTTATTGTTTTGTGTTTACTTTCTACAAACTACTACTTCCTTCCATTCGATACGTTTAATCCTTTGTTTTCAACAAAACCAGTGAGATTGACAACCTCATCGCAAGTTGGGGACAGAGTTCTGTGGTTATGTTGTGCAGGTCTCCACGTTGCTGCTGGCATCGGTAGTGCGCCCTGCCAACATTTAGCTAGCTACACCTTTGGGGTGTTTCCTTGCTCCTACTGGATTGATAACCTTGGTTTCGTACTGAGGGAAAACTTGCTGTTGTGCTCATCATACCTTCCTCTTGGGGTTCCCAAACGAGCTTTGGACTACGGGTCCATGTAGTAGCTAGATGGCTGGCTCTCCTCCTTTGTGCTATCATGTTTAGATCTTGTGAGCTCCGTTCATGACCAAGATCATCTATTTGTAATTCTGCATGTTGTGTTTTGGGGATCCGATGGATATTGAGATGCTATTTCAGATTGAATATTGATTCTATCATGTCTTTGTTATTTGAGATCTTGCATGCTTTCCGTTGTTAGTAGCTATCTTGGCCAAGTAGATGCTAGCAACTCCAAGAGTTAGTATTTATGCTCGATAGTGGGTTCATGCCTCTGGTAATCTGGGGACGTGACAGAAATCTCTAAGGTACTAGATGTGTTGTTGCTACTAGGGAGAAAACAACAATCCTTTGTTCATAGAACAATCATATTGTTTACATTACACGCAATTTGTAAAGCAATAATCTGTTGCTTGCAACTTAATACTGGATGATAACCTGAAGGTGGATTATTAGTCATAGATGCAGTTGGATGGCGGTCTATGTATAATGTTGTAATGCCCAATCAAGTTCCAAAGGAGTCAAGATGATTAGTATACGCATGTATTGCTTTCTCCATGTTTGTCAATTGCCCCGCTGTAATTTGTTCACCTAGCATGTTATCTATCTTAAGGAGAGCCACCTCTAGTGAACTATGGACCCCGGTCATTTCTTTTACATACAATCTAGCAACTGTTTACTACTTTGTGTTTACTTTCTACAAACTACTACTTCCTTCCATTCGATACGTTTAATCCTTTGTTTTTAGCAAAACTGGTGAGATTGACAACCTCATCGCAAGTTGGGGACAGAGTTATGTGGTTGTGTTGCGCAGGTCTCCACGTTGCTGCTAGCACCGGTAGTGCGCCCTGCCAATGTTCAGCTAGCTACACCTTTGGGGTGTTTCCTTGCTCCTACTGGATTGATAACCTTGTTTTCATACTGAGGGAAAACTTGCTGCTGTGCTCATCATACCTTACTCTTGGGGTTTCCCAACAAGCTCGATATATTTTGGGCCATCAAAGGTTCAGACCAGAATCTCTGACCTGGGCAGTCCGAAGTCTCCGGTGCGAAGCCGTAGGCCGAAATCTGCGGTGTGCAAAGAACAGAGTCTTCGGTGTTCCCAACCGGAGTTTTGGCACGAGTCTCCGGTGTGATCCTCAAAACTAGGCCCGAGACATTTTGTATAGGGGTTCGGAGATTGTCCGGAGATGGACCAGAATCTCCGGAGTGAGTTGTTTACAGACCGGAATCTCCGGTCTAGAGACTGGAGTCTCCGGTGTGGTTTTTCCCCAATAGAAAACAGCTTGAAAGGAGTGGGCCTATAAAAAGGGGACTTCATCCACTACCTCCAGTTGATCCTTTTAGAAAAGAAGAACACCCAAAGTTGAGCCACCAAATCAACAAGATCTCCGCCTCCAACCATTCAAAGTCCTTCATCTTTGGAGAATCGAAGGAGGAGGCCTTGATCTACATCTTCACCAAAAGAGATCTTCATTTCCCCCTCATTCACTTGAGCCCCCTTGCTCTAGTGTTTAATTGGAAACCCTAGGGCTTGATTTGGTTCTTACAAGCTTGTCTTTGATTGTTGTGACAACTTTCTTGCATTCAGGAGCCTCCAATTCAGTCGTGGATGTGTGCCTCAAACTTTTTGTAAAGTTGTCGGTTTCCACCTCAAAGGTTACCGATATAGTGGAAGAGTGAATCAATCCCTTTGGGGTGAGGTTCACCAAAGAATAGGGGAGGCCTTCTGTGGCGTTGGTGGTTTGAAACCACTCCCTCTCCAAACATAGATGTACTTCGCCTCAAAACAAAGGAACTGCGGGAAATCATCCTTGTGTCTGCGCGTGCTCCATTTCAGTTACCTCTATCCTTTACCGCACTTTACTCATATCTTGTTGTTGCTTAGTTAGTTGTACCAGTGTGACATATAGGTAGATTTACCTTAATTGCATATCTAGAGAATTTACCTTTTTGTGTCAAACCCTTAATTGAAAAAGAGTAAAATTTGAAGTAGCACCTATTCACCCCCTCTAGGTGACCATACAATCCTTTCAATATGAAAATTGAATTATAATTAGTAATTGAAATTCACTTATAATAAAGAAATGAATGCTCATTTATAATTAAGGTAAAACATTCACAAGTTAAAAATTATAAAGAGAAGGAGAAAATTTAACTTTATAAATAATAATAATACAATATCACATTGTTCCTTTACAATTAAGAAATGAAAATAGAATTTACAAAAATAATAAAGTAAAATCCTAGTAACTAATTGTATCTAATTTATGTTAAGTCTTGATTTGTATCTAGTGTTCTGTTATTCTTGTTCCTACAAAAGATAAGACAAAAAAGGGTTATTGTTAGTGTTACTCTCAGATTTTAGCAATGTAATGCATTTCTTTGCCTCATCGTTGAGTTGTAATAAAAGGGGCAAGGTAGTAATCTATTCTTATCTTATTAATCACCTATAACATATTGCATCATAGACATAGGGGCAAGTTTCACCAAGGCAATAATAGTTAAAAGGTAAACAATCAGTAAATATTCAACTTTCAGACGATCTGATCCTCAATTCTAGCCAGGACAAACTTTGTAACTTGCACACAGAAGGGGCCACATGCAAGTCAATCACTCATGCAAGTGATGTGTTGTCAGTACTAGAGAGAGCAACCCAAGCACATAAAAGACCAGGGCACAACCGCGCCACAACAACTAGGCAAACCCCACACGTTCACTTTAATCTCAGACCACCAAGAAACATGTTCCTCTTATTTAATCACTAGATCCTCCCCAAACAAGCAGCCAGTACCACCATAATGAACATGGTTCCTTAGAAGAGATTAGGAGGAGGTCAAGTAAATCAAGAAAGGAGGGGAGGGATTCCTTGTAGAGGGGTAGGAACAGTGTTAACTAATCACCAGGAGGAGTAAGCCAGCAGTAGAAGCAAGAGATGATCAAGATCAACCCAAGAAGCTGGAAGCAGTAGCACCTACCACATAGGAGCAGGTTGCTATAACCAAACCAATCATATTATCTATTCTTATTTGTTTTGGTCAACACATAGAGGTAGTAATTAAAAAGGGATTACTCTTAGATTTTTGCACACTAGTGTTGTGCTAAATCATCACAGAGACTTAGAGGCAACATCTTAATATATGTACTTGTTAGAGAGAAAAAGCCTTTGCATCATTGGTAGCCAAGTGTAATTTTGAGTTAGCTACAACAGTAGTAGATCGTGCCACTATGAACCTCTACTGTGCACAATCCTAGGAGGCACCATAGTAGGATTATATAGCAAACATAAGCCACTACTTAGCTAACAATAGTAGATCACAACAGCTCAAAAGAGATTTTTTTAATCATCTTCCTAGCTATTTTCTTCTAGGAATCATTTTTTCTAAATCCAAATATATCCAAGAGAGGTCCAAGTTCATCACTGAACCATATATTCAGTACATCATGCATATCACACTCATGAGTTTAGTAAATGGCAACACACATTATATTTGCATCTTTGATTAGGGCATACAATATGTATCCTTTATTTTCAAAGTAAATGTGTGAGGAAGGAATGTAAATAACCCTAAGGTTGCAAGCAAATGAATCTATCTTAAAACAAGTGACCTAGACAAGGATCAGAAATCAACATTCTTCACACTCTAAACCAAATCTGATTGAGATTTAGTATAGTATATACCTACTCTTACTAAAATATCAACACCATAGTACCTCATCAGTAATCACATAGTAAAGAATTAAAAAGGGTCTTAAGACCACCACCAACAAACCAAGAAGTTAACAATAGTTAACTTAATCAACTATTGGTTAGTTGTCACTGAGATACTAGCAATTTGTATTAAATAAAGAACATGTTCTAGAGTAGAACACACCAACTTGTCCATGGAGGAACACTAACACTAATTGAACACACACTACCTTCCTACACTCACAGTTTAGCCCATAATACAACAAGTACGTCATCTCAAGTCCACCTATTGTAAGCTACTAATGCATATCATCCATACCTGGACCCCTATTAACACTAAAACTAGCACAAGGATCCAACCAGGACCAATCATCAGCTCGACGGCCAGTCACACAAGAATTAACTTGATTGTATTAGAATAAAAATTAATAGGAACATAACAAGCGAAGAAGATAAGGAGGTTGGCACTGGGGTTGTAGAAACTTGCCGTCCCGCCAGTATCATAGAAACAACAGTACCACAACACCTTCCTCATCATGACAACAAAATCCTAAAGCAGCACGGTAGCACATTGAAGGCTGCTAGGTTGGTCGTAGCGCAATCCCGCTAATGTCAAGTTGAGTAAGGCGCGACCATGTTTGAGGCAGCAAGGAGACGAAGAACAAGGCATGAGTGCATCGGTTCCGACGAGGACCGGAACTGGCCAAAGCAGCATCATCACGCGGAAAGGCAGCAAAGTAATCAAAACCCTAGTCAGGGAATCAGCGGGGGTGTAGCATCCCAATTGTCTAACAATTGTAATGCTACTTGGGTTATTATATATATTTCTCCTTCCTACATGTTATTATTGCATCATCATTATATCATGCTTATGTCTCCATGCCACATTGCATTCGAGCATCATATTAAAACCCCTCTTCATTTGGTTCTTCTCTTCATAATGCATTTGCCTTAGTAATTGTATTTTCCTCTTGATAAATTGTAGTTGGTTCTTGATATATTGCTTGATGCCCAAGTTAAGTTGGGGGCATATCTATTCAAATTCTAGCACCTTTCTTTTGGCTCCATCTAAATTCCACCATCCAAACTAAATATGAGTACTTGCATTTATTTTGGCATTTGTTTAGCTCATATGTAATAAGATGGATCCACTTCTAAATCTACATGCTCCCATATATGATCTCTATTGTTTTCACAATATTAAGTATGTGGAGCCTCATGGTCACCTTTGCATGCCATGTGGGTAGAATTCCCTTTATTAAGCTTCCATATGGATTATTTTGAGTAAATGATCATGTATGAATTTATTAGTGGCTATATGTTGATCTAGTGGAACACACACACTAGTTAATCCCTTTATATCCATGCATGCATATTTCATCTATATAACATGTGGGGAAGCAAGCTTGTGTTATTGCAAGTCTTAATTCTAATATGAAAGAATGTATGAATATTTAACCATGATTACAAATAGTTGTTTTCACAACTAGTAGAGGCATTTATTACACATGCATGGCCCATGCAAAGATTGCACCATCCTTCTCCTATGTGGTTTTTATTTGAATTTTGAAGAAAGCTTGTTTGATTACAATTCCTACAAGTTGAACCAATTCAAATAAATATTCATGGTCCATCTACACCCCCTCCTTCATGTCTCCTCTTTGATTTTATTTGAGCTTGTAATCTTTGGAGTCTTATTTAAATAACTTGGTGAAATCAAACCAAAACCATATGAATTCAAATGAGAAAACCCAAACTAAACAACCCCATCTAACCTACCCCAGCTAAGCCCCTCTTGGTTTAGCTGAACCAAACCACACACAACATCACCACCATGCCACCCATCCCCCTAACCTGAGCCAACCATGGCGGTCATGCAACCATGTGACCATGTGCCAACCCAACCACACCCTCCTCTCTAAGATAACATGCCTCTCCTTTCTTGCTGGTCAAGAAGACCCACCCAGGTCCCCTCCTAGCTAACCCTAGTCGCCCCTACCTAACTGTAACACCTCGGACCCTACGCTCTAAGCTCAAGCCTAGATGAACCCAAAAGTGGATAGGACGTATTACCATGGGGATGCGCAGCCACACACAATAGGCCCACCTCATGGAGTAGGGCACAGTACCGGCCAACCATCCCACCCACTTTCAAGAACATCGGGACAAGAGCGAGTGGCGTAGTCGATAGGTAAAGCAATCAAAAATATACAGAAATGAGTATGTATGTCAGCGACATACAATAGACGTTAGAGCCACACCATCTAAAAAATAGAGACAGAAATATTCAACGCCATACGACAAGATCCAAATATCCTAGGTAGAGATAATAGTTTAGGATACATCCTCATACATCACACATCAGAGTATCAAGCGGAAGCGGAAAACAAGATTTGAGGATGAACAAGAAGAAAATTGGCATAAGATGCCCTAAAAATAAGCACATCTCATCCACAGATCTCATGGATTTCCATCCCCAGAATCTGTACACCTGACAATCGTTGCCACCATCATCCGTATCTTCGACCCAGTAACCTTCGTGAGAGTATACGTGTCCATCTGAACCAAATATTTATTGTGTGAGACCCTAGGGGTACTCAACAAGTCTTAATGCCTCTAAAGGGAACAAGCTGGAATGATGCAATAGAAGCAAAAGATAATAACTAAACAGTTTCTATAGAGACACACTACAATATCCGCCCAACCAGAGATGGACGGACGCTCATTAATTAGTAACAAAGGTTATATAAGAATCATAAATAATTATCGCTCGCCCTCCTTCTAGCTTACCAACTAGAAGGTAGAAGAACATCCCATCCGTTGGCAATTTTATTAACCATTCCATGAGTATTGCACTATTACTAGTCATGTTTTAGTCAAATTAAAGGCGGTACTATAGTTATTCTTGTCTATGATCAAGAAACTGTGCTCCAAGTCATCCATAAACGCGGACACAGCTTTCAAAAAGATTTACCCTATAGGGGTGCACAAATGGAAACACATGCACAATCAACCTCGGGTAGAACCAAATAAAACGCAACGAGGCCTCACGACAAAGCATTCGTAGGATACATAAATAATTTCAGGGGGACACCCTAATAAGCTACCTGCAACGAAGTTGGCCGGCTCTGAGACGAACCCAGGGTTTGCGACAATGGCAGTAAATGACTGGTGATACATTGCAAATGTATCTATAATTGTTGATGTTCCATTCTTGGTTTTATCCACTTTCTTGTGTTTTGTTCCAACTTTGGAGTACTTTTCATATGATTTCTTGGACTAACCTATTAACAAGAGCCACAGTGCCAGCTGCCTGTTTTCTGCTGTTTTTGGTTCAAGGAAAGTCAGAAAATGAATATTCTCGGAATTGGACGGGACAAAAGCCAAAGTGCCTATTTTTTCAGAAGGGATCAAGTGCTAGAATACGAGACGGAGAGGGGCCAGAGGGCGGCCACACCACCTGGCCGTGCGGCCAGGCCTGGCCCGCGCCATGGGGTGGTGTGGCCAGCCCAGACACCCCCTCAGCCTCTCCTTCCGCCTATAAGTTGCCCTCGGGACGAAAACCCTAAGGTCCTGATCAAAAATCCACGAAAGAGTCTGTAGCCGCCGTCATCTCTATCCCTAGATCGGGAGGGATCTAAAGCTCTTCCCGGCACCCTGCCGGAGAGGGGAATTCACCCTGGAGGCCTTCTTCATCACCATGCAAGCCTCCGGTGTGATGCGTGAGTAGTTCATCCTTGGACTACGGATCCCTGTAGTAGCTAGATAGCTGGTTTCTCCTCCTTTGTGCTTTCATGTTTAGATCTTGTGAGCTCCGTTCATGATCAGGATCATCTATTTGTAATCCATACATGTTGTGTTTGCGGAGATCCAATGGATATTAAGATGCTATTTCAGATTGATTATTGATTCTATCATGTCTTTGTTATTTGAGATCTTGCATGCTTTCCGTTGTTATTAGCTATCTTGGCCAAGTAGATGCTAACAACTCCAAGAGTTAGTATTAATGCTTGATAGTGGGTTCATGCCTCTGGTACTCTGGGGAAGTGACAGAAATCTCTAAGGTACTAGATGTGTTGTTGCTACTAGGGAGAAAACAACAATCCTTTGTTCATAGAACAATCGTATTGTTTACTTTAGACGTAGTTCATAAAGCAATAATCTGTTGCTTGCAACTTAATACTGGAGGGGGTTCGGATGATAACCTGAAGGTGGATTATTATTCATAGATGCAGTTGGATGGCGGTCTATGTATTATGTTGTAATGCCCAATAAAGTCTCAAAGGAGTCAAGATGATTAGTATATGCATGTATTGCTTTCTCGGTGTTTGTCAATTGCCCCGCTGTAATTTGTTCACCTAGCATGTTATCTATCTAAGGAGAGCCACCTTCCTCTTGGGGTTCCCAACGAGCTCTACATCAACCACGAGCTATCAACACTTTTTTTGGGCACCGTGCATTGAGCCATCAAGCGATTTTCTGGCGCCGTTGCCGGGGAGTCAAGGACATCTTCACAAGGGGAGTCCCTCATAACCAATCTCTGTACTTTGTTTTGCTTAGTTTCTTTTTGCTTTGTTTGCTTGTTTCTTTATCAAAAACATAAAAAATAGTTTTACTAGTTTGCTTTGTTATTCAAAAACACACAAAAAATTAGTTCCTTTCTTAAGTTGCCTTTATGACTAGCTCTGCTCCAATCACTATTTCATTATGGATAGCTCACTCAGTTTCCTATTTGGGAACAATATTTTGACTGCTAAGGTAATAGATGAACCACCACCTGCTAGAACCTCCATGGAAGAAGAAATTGCTGATCCTGAAAGCTCATTAGATGAAAAAGAGTAGGAGAGTGATGGACAAAAGGAGGAAGAATGGATCTACCCATGCCTACCTTCTAATGAGAGTAACTCTTTATCCCTTACATTATTTGATTGTCCCCCATGCTTATCAAAGGAGGGTGAATGTTATGTTCCCGAGGATTCTTTTGAAAATGTTTATAATAAACATCTAGTGCTTGTAGATCATGAAAAGCATGCCTTATGTGATAGTTATATTTTTGAGTTTATTCATGAGGCTACTGAAAATTATTATGAGAGAGTAAAATATGGTTGTAGAAGTTTTTATGGTAATGAAACACCTCTCTATGTGCTGAAAGTTTTGAAGTTACTTTTGTTTTATCTTCCTATTCCTGTCACTTTGTTCTTTGTGCAATTATTTGCATACAAGATTCCTATGCATAGGAAGTGGGTTAGACTTAAATGTGTTTTGAATTTGCTTCTTGATGCTCTCTTTTACTTCAATTCATATTTCCTATGAGAGCATCTTCTCAAATTTTCATGCCTAACTTAAAGGCGTTAAAGAAAAGTACTTATTGGGAGATAACCCAAGAGTTTTAGATGAGTCTTGGAAGTTATTAACTCTGTAATAACCTCTCCTTATCCTTTTTATTTGCTTTTTGTGCCAAGAGTAACCTCTAATGAGAGTGAAGTAATGATTGGGAAAGTTGCTATCCCAAAACAGATTTCTGTGCTTCACCGTAAACATTCCTGAGAGAGCTCCGTACGTAGGATTGAGCTGTAATGTTTTGTCCTTCTGCCCCCGGTTGTTATCTAACTTTCGTTAGTTCAACACTTTTTGATTTGAGCAACAGAAGGTCTTAGAAAAAATTCGTCTTTACCTGCTGGTCTGTTTTGACAGATTTCTGCCATTTTCTGCATTTGCTTCTTGTTAGTTCCTTCTTGAGTTCCTTTGGGGAATTGAGCTTTTTGAGGGAAGTGCTACAGTAGCTAGTATTCTAATGGAAGTTTATTTGGTGTTAAAACTGAACCTTGAGACTTATTTATTTTAAGTGCACTAATGTTGCTAATGAGATTGTGTGAAGTTTTGTATGAAGGAAAAATGTCAGGTGTATGGAAGGAATGAGTAATGAGATGAAGGATGGAATAAAGCTCAAGCTTGGGGATGCCACGCGTGTCACCCCAAGAAATATCCAAGAAGTACAAGCGTCAAAGCTTGGGGGTGCCCAAGGCATCCCCTTCTTCATCAATAAAAATCCCAGGTTTCTTCCAAACGCTTCATTTTTATTGTTTCATGCACAGTTGTGTTTTTCTTGGAGCGTCTTATTTTTCGTTTTTTGTTTGCTTTGGTTTGCTTAGTTTGCTGAATAAATTGGTTGGACCCCCTCTTTCATACTTTGGTTTGCAAATAGTTTGGTTTGGTTTGGAAAAGAGTAGGAAAGCTCATGCTTAAGTGGTAAAAAGAGCTTGTTTTTGACTGTGCCCTATGCTTTGTCATGCCATGCTTGATATCGTTTTGGCTGTATGCTTAGTATTCTTAGTTGTATCATGACTTGTTATAAACAATTGAGATTTCTTAATGTGCCTTGGATGAATCATGCATTGTTTTAGCATATTAAAGCATAGTATAGTGGTATTCTCCTTTGATGCTTTATTTGGGTTGAGTTGGCACATGCTCACACCATGTTATGACTATCAAAAGTCACCATAGCCTTTATGATCCTTTAGTTTTCAACTTGTAGTATCACTTTATGCTTTGATCAATGATGTTTTGTTGCTCTGCATGATTATGGCCATTATTGCTCTCTTAGTTTGTCGCTCCCAGTCTTTTGCTAGCCTCCACAACAAAGTATGAGTTCCAGTCATGCATCCAACTCCCTAAACCAAGTTTTTCCAAAGAGTCCACCATACCTACCTATTAGCTTATGTTATTCCAAGTATATTCATGCTTTTGTTTACCTTCCACTTGTTATGAAAAAACTAGTGATTAAAGCTCTCACGAACTTGATGGCACACTTTACTTTATTGCCTCTAATGAACTTGAACCATTGGGTCCTTCTTTGTTGCGTATATGCTTGCGCTTTATAAGTTGAAATTAGCAGAACCATGTTTCATGGGGAGCACTTTCAACATCGCACTTGTACTTTGTACCCCGTTGATATTATGTTCGTTTGCTTACGGATCCTGGCGGTGTGAAATAAAAGTGGACCTTGTAAGATCATGGAGTTTGTATGTGTGTTAGAGAAACACCTGGGCCGCTAGCCTAAGCCATGCCTAATCATGGTGGAAACTTGCAGCATCACCATAATGAGCACTCTATGAAGCATCCTCAATAAAAACCTATGCAAATAGCAAATAAAAAGATCGCTGAGATGCTCATTGTCTGCTTGCCTTGTCATATTTATTATGGGAAAGCTCCCGTATCATGTGCAAGGGGTACCCCTTTGGCGGTTCTTAATGATACACATATACTTACAATGACAAGAGCTTACTCGTGACTGAAGTTGAGTAGCATGAGGATCGGTCTTCGTAAGTAAGGGGCATGAGATTTCGGTTTATAACTTGTCAAGCATATCCTCTTAGTTGTGTCACTTTAACCTTAATCTCATTCAAGATGATTATGATAGGGGCAATGAGACCTGAACGCTACAAGTACCATAATTTTTGGAAGCTCTTTATGAGACTTGAATCCCTACTTCCTTTTACAAAAGGCTTTTCTTCCACCATTATATTGAGTCTCCACCTTCTATCTTTATGCACCTACTTTGAGAGCATAGTGGTCATTCTTAGTTCTATGTGCATTGTCCCAAGACTAGTTGATTGATGCATAACTTGTTATTGCTTGTTTGAAACTATTGTATCTAGTCACTCTTATGAACTTTCAAGGTGTCCTATGCATTTATATTTGCTACTCTATTGAGGGACAAGTTGAATACATTATGCTATGTTTTCTTTATGTGAAACAAACAAATGTCTTGCAAAGCATTGTTATTCATGAATCTTTTGTTTGTGCATTTTCATGTTGCATCGTAGTTTCTTTGCTTATTGCTAGAACTTTGTCTTTCATGTTATGATTGAAGTACTATGATCCCAGCTTTGAGTTTTGCAAATACTTTGATCAAGTCTTTGATGGTGCATGTCACCTCAAAAATTATTCTTTCTTTTTATCACTTACCTACTCGAGGACGAGCAGGAGTTAAGCTTGGGGATCTTGATACATTGCAAATGTATATATAATTTTTGATGTTCTATGCTTGGTTTTATCCACTTTCTTGTGTTTTGTTCCAACTTTGGTGTATTTTCCATATGATTTCTTGGACTAACCTATTAACAAGAGCCACAGTGCCAGCTGCCTGTTTTCTGCTGTTGTTGGTTCCAGGAAAGTTAGAAAATGAATATTCTCGGAATTGGATGGGACAAAAGCCAAAGTCCCTATTTTTCCGGAAGGGATCAAGTGCCAGAATACGAGACAGAGAGGGGCCAGAGGGCGGCCACACCACCTGGCCGCGTGGCCAGGCCTGGCCTGCGCCAGGGGATGGTGTGGCCAGCCCAGGCACCCCCTCAGCCTCTCCTTCCGCCTATAAGTTGCCCTCGGGACGAAAACCCTAAGGACCCGATCAAAAATCCACGAAAGAGTCGGCAGCCGCCGTCATCTCCATCCCTAGATCGAGCGGGATCTGAAGCTCTTCCCGGCACCCTGCCGGAGAGGGGAATTCACCCTGGAGGCCTTCTTCATCACCATTAAAGCCTCCGGTGTGATGCGTGAGTAGTTCATCGTTGGACTACGGATCCATGTAGTAGCTAGATGGCTGGTTTCTCCTCCTTTGTGCTTTCATGTTTAGATCTTGTGAGCTCCGTTCATGATCAAGATCATCTATTTGTAATCCATACATGTTGTTTGCGGGGATCCGATGGATATTGAGATGCTATTTCAGATTGATTATTGATTCTATCATGTCTTTGTTATTTGAGATCTTGCATGCTTTCCGGTTTTAATAGCTATCTTGGCCAAGTAGATGCTAGCAACTCCAAGATTTAGTATTTATGCTCGATAGTGGGTTCATGCCTCTGGTAATCTGGGGAAGTGACAGAAATCTCTAAGGTACTAGATGTGTTGTTGCTACTAGGGATAAAACAACAATCCTTTGTTCATAGAACAATCGTATTGTTTACTTTACACGCAGTTCATAAAGTAATAATCTGTTGCTTGCAACTTAATACTGGAGGGGGTTCGGATGATACCCTGAAGGTGGATTATTAGTCATAGATGCAGTTGGATGGCAGTCTATGTATTATGTTGTAATGCCCAATCAAGTCTCAAAGGAGTCAAGATGATTAGTATATGCATGTATTGCTTTCTCGGTGTTTGTCAATTGCCCCGCTGTAATTTGTTTACCCAGCATGTTATCTATCTAAGGAGAGCCACCTCTAGTGAACTATGGATCCCGGTCCTTTTTCTTTACATACAATCTACAATCTTTTACTGCTTTGTGTTTACTTTCTGCAAAATTTTACTTCTTTCCATTCAATACGTTCAATCCTTTGTTTTCCGCAAAACACGGTGAGATTGACAACCTCATCGCAAGTTGGTGACAAAGTTCTGTGGTTGTGTTGTGCAGGTCTCCACGTTGCTTCTAGCACCAGTAGTGCGCCCAGCCAAAGCTCAGCTAGTAACACCTTTGAGGTGTTTCCTTGCTCCTACTGGTTCGATTAAACCTTGGTTTCATAACTGAGAGAAACTTGTTGCTGTGCTCATGATACCTTCCTCTTGGGGTTCCCAACAAGCTCTACATCAACCACGAGCCATCAATAGTTTTCTTGGCGCCGTGCATTGAGCCATCAACTGGGAACCCGAAAGTGTGACTGGGCTTAGCGATACCGCAAAAACATTCTGTATTCCTAAATAGTACAGGCGCTCCATGCGTAATAGTAAAGAAAGTAGTAAAGCATGGCATAAGTACATGATAGTAATAAAGCCCCAAACTACTTTGTGGCCGAAAGAAATAAAGTGCGAATCAAGCTCAGGCAAAGGGGATTCATGGTCCCACATGTGGATAGTGCGATAGTCAAGGAACAAGAATCAAGTACTTGGGGTCCTACGGGACACAAGTGAGTGTGGAAGAACCAAATAACTGCCATTTCCCTTCGGTGCCTTTTTCTTTAGTTCTCCCATTGCTCCACAGTTTAAGTTGTTTAGGTACCTCATTATCCAAAGGCTCGCACAAACCCTACACATGCAGTTCTACGACTTGCATGGCTCAAACAACTCCTGTAGTAATGGAGCATAGGATTAAGGGTACAAGTTTTGTTGGGGTTTAAAAGTAAAGGCTATGAAATACTTGGGATTCAATTTAATGCAATCGCGACTCAATGATGCAAGAATAAGATAGAAGCATAGGTACTTTATGTATGCAAGCATGGGGAAATTGCTTGCCTGTCGGTTCAACTGCAGGGTAGGAAGGATTCGGGTAATACTCCTGGGGCTCCTGATATTATCCTTGCTCAGTGTCTATCTGGATAAAAACCAAACACACAAGGCCCAAAATAAATGCATTGCACAATCATATAAATCACATGCAGCAAGAAAACAAGTTATGCCATGATGTAATGATGTGTAATTGCATGGTATAACATAGCATGGCATGGGTGAGGTGTGGAAACAAGAAATAAGCATTTTATTAATTTATTTTGGCATGTTTTACTCCCATAACAATTATGAATATTTAATATATATATGCTGCACTCTTTAATTCGTATCATGGAATGCATAATCAGAACAGGCTCGTCGCGCTGATCGATTTAGACATATTATATGTCAAATTTGTAATTACGGAATTAAATATATGAATTTATTCAAAAAGGCATTTATTGGCATTTAAATAATTTTGAAATTTTAAATTGCTCAAAAATTATTTTGGATGGCATATTTGAATATCCTAGCATTTTTTGATCAGAAAACATTTATTATTTGTAATTATGGATTTAAAACAATATTTAATTGCAAAAGAATTGAAATGGGGTCAAAAGTCATAGGTTTGACTAGTTAGAGTTGACTTTGGTGAAATTTGTAAATTTGTTTGAATTCATATTTCATTTTGGAATTTTTGTCAAAATCTAAATATTTTAAAAGATATGAATTTATTTAGTTTAAACAATATTCTGAAATTTTTCTTATTTACGAAAAGGTGCTGGAACTTTTATACCGAGCCATATCTAACCATAATCACCGACGAGAGGGCTAATGCTGATTCAGAAGTGAGCAGGCTAGAGATGCTGTTCTAGGGTTTTCGCACGCTACTAGGGCTAGCCGCAAAGTATGACAGGTGGGGTCAAGGGATTCGTGGGGCCACAGGCGAGTGCGCGAGTGGCTGAGTAAGACATGTGCAAGCCATAGGCACGGTTGTGATTAGCAAAACTACAGGAACTTTTTTGTAAAAGTTCTGGCTAGAACTGTGTTGTGCGGCTGACGGGTGGGGTCACTAGAGGGACACCAGGTTAAGGATGCAAAACAACAGGGGGTTCCTCACAAAAAGCCGCGACACTACTGTGCTTGTTCTCCTTTCTGACAAACTAACGACGGCAATAGACAAACGCATGCACCATGTGGAGTCAAACCTGCGACATGGGCACAAGCTGGTGGGACGGTGCCACTGCGGTGGCTAGTGGGTTGGTGCAGGGTTTAGCTGCGGGGCGAGGTTATGCTGCATGCGCTCGACTTCGTCTTCCTTGGCACAGACAGCGATAGGTCAGCACGGTCGAGCTAGTGGTGGCGCGGACAGGGGCTACCATGGCTGGAGAGCGTACTAGGTGATGCGGCGCAACGAGGCAGGCACGGGAAGCACTCACGACACGACACGGGATGCGCTGGAAAGGACGCGTGCGAGCAGGACATCAATGAGCGCACGACATGCGCAGGCTGCTCGACGAAAAGGTCTAGCAATCTAGGAAGCAAAAGCACGAACGAGGATGTCTGGGAGGTTATTGAGCTCACCACGGGGTGGTTGGTGGCGATGGTTAGGCTCAGAACGCAGGGACGGGAGCTCGTGATGACATGTGCTAGGGTTTCTGGTCGGCTTGCTTCGTGTTCTGCTGGTTCTATCTGTCTCCTTCCTCGGTCTAGGGTATATGCGGGGTACTGGGGTGACGACTAGCTTCCTCGACTACCTCGGCTCTGCTTCTCCTTCCTACCAACATCGGCTTCTAGTGGTGGCCGAACTAGAATGAGGGGGGGGGCATGGAGACGGCCATGATCCTTTTCTAGAAGAGAGGGGCGAGCAGAGAGGTGGGATTTGGATCTGGAGAGGTGGCTTGGTTAGCCAGATAAGGAGGGAAGAGGGCAGCTTCACGTGGGATGTTCCCTTTGCAAAAGCAAGAGAGGGAGAGGGTCGGGGTTCTTCTCTCCCTCTTTTGTCCATCTACCGCGAGAGGAAATGGAGGGAGGGTCTAGACGTGGTGGTGCTGGCCACCTTATTGGTGTGCACGCAAGAGAGGGAGAGGGGTCGCGGTAGAGAGGAGCTTTCAGGGGCATGAAACTGGAGGTGGGTGGTTGCTCTGTGAGGGGTGGAGGCTGACGGGGGTTGGTGAGGAGGAAGGAGAGTATTGAGGGATGGGGACAGGATCAAGGAAGGGAGACCATGGGGTGGTGACACGGTGTATTGCGGGTGGGCCAGGTAGGGGAGCAGGGAGAGAGACGTGCCTGGGGAGGTTTATGGGTTCACGAGCGCTGCGGAGTGTGTAACGCGCGTGGGGCAGGAGCATGTCACGTGTTGGTCGCGTTTGTGCGGATGCGTGTGTGCGTAGCGCGCTGTGTACCGCGTCGTGTCGTGGTTGGGTGTGCTGTGCGCGGGGTTGGGTTGGTGGCTGGCGGCGGCATGTGGTGGTGTTAGCTGGTTAGGTTAGGTTAGGTTTTGTCTAGGGTTTGTTTAGTCTGGGCCAACCTGCCGGGGTAGTAGGTGGCCTAACCTATGATCTGGGCTGCCTCCCCCAGTACAAAACATTTTTATTTACTCCTTTTAATTTAAAATACTTTTGTAAATAATTTTTGGACAAATAAAAGATCTAGAAAATACTAGGGTTTTGTTTTGAATTGAAGAAGAGGTATTTTCGAAAACAAAGAGAGGCTTTTAGAAAATAGTTTTAGGCAATTAATATGCATGCATTCATGAGGATGCTCAAATGCAATGAGGCATGATGACATGAGCATGTGATCATGATGATGCACAAAATAAAAACAACACGCGATTTTCTAGTAGTTGTTTTACCCGGGGTGCTACACTAACCGAGAGAGAGAGGGGAAAGTGAGAGAGAAAAGCAAACCGATTTTCTTTTGGTCCAACCCTAACCCGAGTTCCCCGCTCCCCTGTCCATATCTACCTGCCCCACCCCTCTTTAGCTCGATCAGATCCACCCAGGGGCTCTTCCTAGCACCTCTTCTTACTCCCTACTTCCCCTGCTAGCGGCCACCACCATAGCCGTCCACCGTCGACCACCACTTGTCCCCGGCGTTAGAAAGAAGGAGGAGAGGAGCAAGGGTGTTGAGGAAGAACCGACACCATCCTAGGAGCCTTCCTGTACATGGATCCGAGAAAGAAGAAGGCCAGAACCAGCAGAACCCGACGAGGCCGACGCCAAACCCTAACATCCAGTCCACGAGCACCATCCCAGATCGCCATCGCATCGAGCCAATCCATCACCATCAACACAACCAGGTGAGCTCCTAATCCTCCTAGACATGGTTGCTTGCTCGTGCGCTTCCTGGTTTGCATGTTCGTTTCGTCGAACACCTGTCGAGTGCCGCCACACCCCATGCGTACGCCCTCTCTGAAGCACCTCGCTGCGGCCCGCGTGCGCTTCCGTATCCGTGTCACTGCGCCACGTCGAGCATGCCCAACCATGCTTCTCGAAACTCTAGCTGGCTGCTCCGCCATTCCCGTCTATGCCGCTACTGGCGTCACCCGATAGTGGTCGTCGGAGGCGTGCATATGCACCTTACCTAGTGCCGCAAACCCCATCTAACACCAACCTGCTAACACCGCACTGGTTACGCACCGCCAACTCGTCACCTAGGTCACAGGTTCGATCCCCACACACGTTGTCGATCTACTACACGTCAGTTTCGTCAGAGAACCGCGTAGGAAGAAAAACAGTGTCGAGTATATTTTTGCGTATAACCCCCTGTAAGTTTTCCAGCCTCAACCCGCAGTCCTCTAGACGACCCAACCTATCAGCCTCACAACCTCACCGCCTAGAACCTTTTATAAAAAGCAACCAGAGGTTTTCTATATTCGCAAAAACGCCCCTAGATCCACCGCGAGTCACTCCACAGCTGGCCCACGCACGCATGGACCTGCAGAAGCCCTTGGTCCCACCTGTCTACCATAGTGACTAGCTACACCCTGCGTGAGAAATTATTCCAGCGTGTCTGTTTTGTCAGCGCGCTACCGAGTTAGCACAGGCCTGCTTGGCAGTGTCGAAGGCTAGCTCCACCTAAGTAACAGAAGTATCTGTTAATTTCTCAATTCAAAAATAAAAACAGAATATAAATAAATATGAATTAAATCATAACTTATAAATAATTTTGAATTTGAATCCAAACTCTATATGAAATATGTTTTGTTTTTGAATGTTAATTCAAATCTTTAGTCTAATATTTTTAGAATTGATTCAAACTAGTCAAACCTTTGACTTTGAGAGAAAAGCAACCCGAGTTGCTTTTGGTCCAACCCTAACCCGAGTTCCCCGCTCCCCTGTCCTTATCTACCTGCCCAACCCCTCTCTGGCTCGATCGGATCCACCTAGGGGCTCTGCCCAACACCTCTTCTTCCTCCCTACCTCCCATTCTAGCCGCCACCACCATAGTCGTCCACCGTAGGCCACCACTTGTCCCCGATGTTGGAGAGAAGGAGGAGAGGAGCAAGGTTGTTGAGGAAGAATCGATGCCGTCCTAGGAGCCTGCCTGTACACGGAGCCGAGAAAGAAGAAGGCCAGAACCAACAGAGCCTGACGAGGCCGACACCAAACCCTAACTTCCAGTCCACGAGCACTGCCCCAGATCACCATCGCGTCGAGCCGATCCATCACCATCAACACAACTGCGATGAGCTCCTGAGCCTCCTAGACATGGTCTCTTGCTCGCGCGCTTCCTGGTTTACACATTCGTTTCGTCGAACACCTGCCGTCCGCTGCCACACCCCCATGCCTATGGCCTTTGTGAAGCGCCCCGCTGCCGCCCGCTTGTGCTTCCATGTTTGTGTCTCTGCGCCATGTCGAGCGCGCCCAACCGTGCTTCTCGGAACTCTAGCTGGTTGTGCCGCCATTCTCGTCTATGCCACTGCTGGCGCCGCCTGTCTATGGTCATCGGAGGCGTGCATCTTGACCTTACCTAGTGCCGCAAACCCCATCTAACACCAGCCCGCTAGCACCACACTGGTTCCGCACCGCCAGCTCGTCGTCTAGGTCATAGGTTCGATCCCTGATGACTACAAGTGCACAAATTGTTTGTAGCTAGTTTTGAAATAAAGATATCGATCCCACAGGGAGCACTAGGCGAAAGACGAAAATTCTTTTAACTAAAACTAAACGAAGTACTTAAGGAAAAAAATTAATATGTAAGAAAAGTAGAGTTGTTTTTGGGTTTTTGATTGAACGAAGCAAGTAAAGTAAAGTAAAACTTAATGCAGAAAGTAAGAATCACGTATGTAAAATAACTTAGAACTGCAATAGGGAAAAAGGTGTCCTCAGGGAGTGGTCGATACACTGCTAGCAATTTAGACTAAGCAATCAAGATCATTATAACGAATATTCTAATTATATGTATGTATGTGGGAGGAGATCCATATATGGACAAATACTACAAGAAAAGTTTCCTTCCGCAAGGACTTGGCCCGACGGTCGTCGTAGAAGGCACATCTTCCGTGATGAAATTCTCGGCTTGGCCATGGCCGATGGAAACTTTTTTTTTCCAGTTTCGTGGCCCTCTACTATGACAGATCCGCTAAAAACTTGGAGGAAGCTCGGCTGGCGCATGGCAGAAGCAAGATTTTTGTTTCCTCGCGCGATGGTGACTTGCCAAAGTCTTTTGAGGCGTGTGGGTCCTGGATGTCAATGTCTCTAGATACATTCACTTCACAAAGCTAAAACATCTTATATTTTGAAACAAAGGGGGTACTACTATGCATCCAAAATCCACCCTCAAACACACAGAGATCCCTAAGCGGGTTAAATAAATATTGTGTCAATTCGGGATTCTCCCCCGCGATTGATGCATATTGAGTAATGCAGGCTGGTAATATGAGATAGTTCACTGCAGAACATAAAGAAATGTTTTTTCTTCGGATGATGCCTAGCACCTCCTAGCTCTCAGGCGTGGAGGAACTGCACATTGTGCGGACCCAAAACCCTAGCTCTATTGTCGGCTAATAGGCAGTGATCAGCACATTGTACAAGGGCGAAGAGCATGCGTCCGACCTGATGCACACGATGGATCCATTGATATCGCCCGACTCGCGCATGTCAAATAGCAGAGCAAACACCGTACCATCATCCCCTGATCCGATCTTCTCTACTCTCGATGAGCGTGATGCCAACAGCGACTGAGAGATCTACCTGGAGTTTCTAAAGGAAGTAAGATTTAGCAGACTAAATAGCAGCATGCTAAATATTATAAGAAAAAATGATAAAGTAAATATGAGTAACCTGACTACGAAAAAACATACGTAGTACTCTCTCTGTTTCAAATATAAGATGTTTTAGCTTTTGTGAAACGAGTGTATCTAGACCCCTTTTAGTATATGGGTTCACTCCGAACTACACACTAAAAAAGAGTCTAGATAAACTCGTTTTACAAAATATAAAACATCTTTATATATTTTGAAACGGAGGGAGTAGATATGGAGTACATGTGCAAGGCCATTGTTTCAAAGGAAAAGCTACCTGATCTAAGCAAGTAGTGTTATCTCCTAGTATAGAGAGCCATGTTTGAAAGGAAATGCTCGACCATTGGAGCATGATAAACTGACGATCAATGCTTGTGTGGCCCCCATATGGAACCCAAAATGCCCAAGTCTCATCTGGATTGTGACAAGGCCATGTTCCAAAAGAAAAGCAAGACTATCTACAGACCTTGATTTAAACAAGTATAGTACATCAGTATCAGTTCCACAAAATGTTTTAGTAATAGCAACGACAGAACATTTGAGAGATTTGGTAGCTTTCCTGCTTAAAATTCAACAGCAATACAGAGAGAATCGGTTCTTGTTCTAGCTCAAAAAATAGACTCGATTATTGGAGCAAGCAAAACTGATAATCAAGTGACAATGCATGTGTGACCCACCATATGCAACCCAAAATGCCCAAGACTCATCTAAATAATTGTGACAATGCTAGCTTTCAAAAGTAAAGCAAGAAAAACTGCTGCACTTGATCTAAACAAGTAACAATACATCCCTATTAGTTAAACAAAATATTTTAGTAATAGCAACGACAGAATAAAGGCAAAGAAAGACAATCTCTAGTCCTTGGCCTAAGCAAGTACTACCATTACAAAATAGTCCGAAGTACAAGAACTAGTGCTATACTAGTACTACTCTGCATCCAAAATCCAACCTCCAGTACATGTACGTCCGTGGTATGTAGTGAAAGTGGGATAAAAAATCTGAGGTAGTAGAATGGTCAATTCGGAATTCTCCCTCGCGATGGATGCATATTGAGTAATACAGGCCCTGGGTATGAGAATTTTGATGGTACACCACCTTCCTTCATGATCCCAGGCACCGCCCTACTCCCAGGAGTGAAGTAATTGCGCACTACGCCCTCCCAAAACCCAGCCTCTGGTGACAGGTGATAGACGGTGAACTGCACATTGTACAAGGGTGACGAGCACCCATCTGGACTGACGCACACGACGGACACGATGATGTCTACCCAATCGAGCATGTCAAATAGCACAGTGAACACTGTACCATCATCCCCAGATCCGATGTTCTCTAGTCTTGATGAGCGCGGTGCCACCAGCGGCTGAGAGATGAACCTGGGTTTTCTAAAGGAAGTAAGAATTGGCGAACTAAATTACAGCATGCTAAATATACATATAAGAAGTTCTTAGGTGTCTGAGATCTAGGTACTCCCAAGAA
Source organism: Avena eriantha (assembly GCA_910589775.1). NCBI lineage: Eukaryota > Viridiplantae > Streptophyta > Magnoliopsida > Poales > Poaceae > Avena > Avena eriantha. Next base: position 166,955,929 of record OU342741.1, on the reverse strand, counting down.
AGAATACAGAGCCATGTTTCAAAGGAAATGCTAGATCATCTCCAGCATTTGATCTAAACAAACTTGAATGGCATATCATCATCAGAATCATGATGGTCATATTTGCCATCTCCCACATCGTGGATGCAAAGTGAGTAACCTTGTGCGAGCTTATCATGTTTCTTAATCAGGAAATTACAGTAATCTTCAGTAATCCTGATGGAGGCCGGCGACACGTTGCTCTTCGGCTCAAAAAATAGGCTATCTTTAGCGAAGTCCTCTAGGTCCTCTCCAATCATTGAAGGTTTATAAAGTGCAACTCCACCATGTACCGCGGAAACAAGCACGCCGCCGACCTGATGCATTGGACGGATACGGCGTGGCTATAGTCGAGCATGTCAAATCGCAAAGCAAACAATGTACCATCATCCCCGGATACCACGGTCTCTACTCTCCGTGAGCCAAGTGCCAGTAAAGGCTGAGAGATGTACATGTGTCCCTCGCCGTAGTGGAAACTCAACACTTCAATTGAGTGGGCTTTTTAGAGGTGAGCGAGGAGCGCTGTGGGCAGGGCGGCGAACTTGTAGCCAGGTTCAGTGCAGTTGCACGAGACGTGCGGGCATGCCATCTTGTGGTTGAGGAAGTCTTGGAAGGCGACCAATGTCCCATGGTCATCATTGGGGCATCTGCTACCTTTTCCGCCGACGACTTGATAGTGCAACTCCTTGGAGCATGCGGCCAGCCGGACGATGTTGGTAGTGTCCATACGCATAACGATTTCTCCGAAGGTGTCGTCGCTGACCTTGCTCCAGCCACCGTACTGAATGTTTTGCATCGAATCTGCCATTGTGTCCAGATGGACTAGGGGCGAGGACGGATTCAAATATGATTGTTGGGGTTTGTTGGAGGAGAGTGATGGAGGCCTGCAAGAACCAATGCGGCGGGCGAGAAATGGCTTGGAAAATTTAGGAAGTGCGCACTCGAGAGGATCCAAAATGCAGCTAGCCAGTGTTAGCGAATGGGGATCGCTGGAGATGGGGAAGATGAGAGGCTCTTTGAACTAGGGGTGTTAATTTTGCATGTTCCCTCGTCGGTCTTCTGTAGTGGATCGAGGACGCCTGCTGGAATTATAGCTAGAGTGCTAGACTAGCAAGCTATCACGTCCTGGCTTAGTATTATATCGTCTCATCACGTAGACTGTGTTTCAGGAAAGGACGTGAACCCACATTTTTCCCTCCCTAGATAGCGTGCACCGTAGAATCGTTTTCTCGCACGTGAAGGATTTGAACCCACATGCGAAAATAAAAGGACGTCAATCCTCAAGCCAGCTCACCCAACTCTGATAAATAGGAATACTAAAAAACTATAATAATAGGTGAATCTCAAAAAATAATTATAATTTTGAGCCACGTCCATAGAATATCCATTTTATATTTGGTTCTTGTACTTTGTATCATGTAGTATTAATCAACCTATTAGCTACCTAATAGTACTCGCCATGCTCTAGAAAAATAACGAAGAACATTCTAGAATTATTGAGAAGTGTGTTTTGAGGTTTGTGCATATATTTTAGTATGCTAAAGACTATCAATAGTATCTTCTAGATGCTAGAATGGATAAAATTAAGATCCAACGGTACTTTATGGACGTAGCTCAAAATTATAATTATTTTTGGGCTTCACGTATTATAATTTTATATAAACTAGTAAAAGGCACGTGCCACACACGTATATACTGTATGAAATGTGATTTAACAAACATTAAGTTGTTATAAACCAATAGTCTTGTTTGAGAAAAATGCATACATTAAGTCTATTAATAATAACTATCTACACATATTAAAAATACTGCCTAATGTGCTATGAATTTTGGGGGGTGACATGATGATTCTAGAACATGGTGGAATTTGCTCTAGGTAGTACTCAACACGAATCCAGGTGCTTTGAACCATTGGATCTAATAGCCCAATGGTCAGGATTGGTACTATGGATCCAATTCAAAACTGCTCCTTTATTGTAATAGTGAAAAAAATGATATGGCATATACTTCTATTATATGATTCTCAAGTTCATGGCATGTGCAACTTACTAATAAGATATATAACATGAATAACTTTGAACATTGATGATCGGATATAGATTGGCAGATTCCAACATTGCTAATTGTGGGATCTCTTGCAAATTCAAGAATCGCGCTTACTTGTAGTTCAAATTTGACCTACATTTTTTAAATTGACATAAAGTTAATTGAGTGCATGGGCGTAGTTAGCTAATATATATAAGGAAGCTTGAAACGTGCTAAGACTAGGGAATTGTAACAAAACATGTCCGCGTTTTCTAAAAGTCGCGTGGTGGCACTTTATTTTTTAACTGGGTATGTCCCGAAGGAGTGAGATGCTTCAATAATTAACACAGCTAGTGCATGTGTACATGTTACACTAAGGACCTTAAAAAAGTGAAAACTGCATCTAAGTCCATACATTTAACGCAAAGTACCATACAATCAAGAAATTAAAATTAGTAGTCGAGTCCTGCTCCTCCATCATGGAGCTGAGCCATGCTCTTCGTAGTAGTACCAGTAAGCTGCACGTTCCTTGCACGTGAAACTCACATAATATACAGAAGCATCACATGTCATCAGTATATAACATTGTAATAGGTAAAGCTTGAAATATCTATGAATTTGAGCCACGTTTCTAAAGTATGAGTGTATATTTAGTTCTTCCACTTTATATCATGTAGAAACAAACGTTTATTATCTACCTAATAATTGAGAATTCTAGAACCATGGTCTAGAGAAACAATCGAAAAGAATTTACAATGATGGATAAGTGTGTTTTGACGTTTTTCTACATATATATCTTATCTTATCTTACCACTATATAGTGTACAAATAACTTTGAATATACCGTTGGATCAAGACTCACGAATCCCAACATTTCCAGCCATTGGATCTTCTTTTCCATTCTAGCATCTAGAAGATTTTATTGATAGTCTCCATCACACTGAATGGTATGCACAAAACTCAAAACACACTTCTCCGGCATTCTAGAATCTTCTCCCTCGTTTCTCTAGACCATGTTACTAGAATTTTCAAGTTTTAGATAGCTAATAATCGTTGACTTCTAAATGACATACAAAGTACAAGAACCAAATATACACCCATACTTTATAGATGTTGATCAAATTTATATTTTTTATGCTTTACCTATTAAAATTTTATACAGTGATGATATGTCAGACGTCTATTATCTGAATCTCACATGTTGATCAAAAGGGATGTGCCACACACATATATATTGTATGAAATGTGATTTAACAAACATTAAGTTGTTATTTAACCAATATTCTTGTTAGAGAAAAATGCATACATTAAGTCTATTAGTAATAACTATCTACCCATATTGAGGATACATCCTACTATGCTATGAAATTTTGGGGGTGGTGACATGAGGGTTCTAGAACATGTTGGAGTTTGATATAGGTACTATTCAACACGAATCCAGCTGCTCTAAACCATTGGATCTAACAGCCCAACGGTCAGGATTGGTGCTATGGATCCAATTCAAAACTGCTCCATTGTAGTAGTAGAGAGAATATAGGCTACTATACAATGAAATTTTGGGGGTGGTGACATGATGGTTCTAGAACATGGTGGAGTTTGATCTAGGTACTATTCAACACGAACCTAGGTGCTCTAAACCCTTGGATCTAATAACCCAACGGTTAGGATTGGTGCTAAGGATACAATTCAAAACCACTCCATTATAATAGTAGAGATAGAGATATGATGTCGATATGGTCATCCTTTGAATTTTGTTTTGTTTTGTTTAGAGTGCACATAAGTCCTGAAATTTACTAGAGTGTGTACGATGTAAAGGCTGTAGTACCTCATGTTAGGAACCCATCATAATTATGCTCTAACATCGCACCGCCTTCAAGTGCCCTGTAACGTTGCCCTCTTGTCCTGCCTCCCTTTTATTCTCCGAGCTCCTCTTTCTCTTCGGTTTTTTCCCTCATCTCACTAGTACCTCCGTCCCAAAGCTTAAGGCTTTTTTTTGATAAGTCAAGCTATGGAAAGTTTGACCAAACTTCTAAAACAAATATTAAGAATTACTGTATGATATTAGTAGATACCATGTGAATATATGTTTCATGATGTATCAAAGGGTATTTATTTCATATTGTAAATATTAATATATTTTTCTACAAACTTGGTTAAACTTTGTGTAGTTTGACTTTTAAAAAAAATAGGTCTTGATCCTTGGATGCAGGTACTACTAGTGTTTAGTACTCCGTCCGGGAACTTAAGTCTTGATATATAGATATCATGGGTCCCTTCAGACAACGTTAGGAAAATTCAAGAGGAATCTACCGCGCTTACTTGTAGTTCAAATTTGACCTAATTTCTTTAAATCGACATAAAGTTATTTAAGTGGTCACGGTTTGCTAGGGAATCTTGAAATGTGCTAAGACTAGGGAATTGTAAGAAAACATGGTCCCCACTTTTTTTGAAAATCGGGTGGTGGTACTTTTTTTTTGACTAAGGTATGTCTCGAGGGAGCGAGATTCTTTAATCAATTAACACGGTAAGTGGATGTGTGCATGTTACACTAAGGACCTCAAAAAATGAAAAATACATCCAAGTCTATACATTTAGCACAAAGGACACTAAAATCAAATGCATGAAAATTTTGGTAACATGGTCTATAGAAACGAGGGGGAGATTCTAGAATGATGGAGAAGTGTGTTTTGAGGTTTCTGAATAACATTTCATTGTGATGAATACTATCAATAGAATCTTTTGGATGCTAGAATGGAAAAGAAGAGCCAACAGCTCGAAATGTTGGGATTCGTTAGTCTTGATCCAAAAATTAATATTCAAAGTTTTTCGTACACCATATAGTGTTAAGATAGTGGTAATGGTAAGACTAGTACTTTCTTAACAAAAGAAAACAATGCGCTTCTCACTTTCAGCATATCTTTTTGAAGAAGATGCACGAATCTACCAAATGCAGGTACTGTATCGTAAACTATATATGATGTCAATATGGTCATGACTTTGCTGTTTGGGTCAAAACCATGAATATTCATACACCGTTGGCCAATACACATTGTGAAGCAGCGAGAGCATTTTTTTGTACTCAAAGGTGTCAAAACACATGTTTCTCATTTTTTTCTTAGCACTATATAGTGTACGGATAACTTTAAATATTGACTGTTGGATCAAGAGAGAATCCCAACATTGTTAGACATTCGATCTTCATTTCCATTTTAGCATCGAGAATATACTATTGATAGTCTTTTTTCTTATCTTACCACTACTAGTAAAAGGCAGGTGCCACGCACATATATATACTGTATGAAATGTGATTTAACAAACATTAAAGTTGTTATTAACTAATAGTCTTATTAGAGAAAAATGCATACATTAAGTCTATTAATAATAACTATCTACACCTATTGAGAATACAACCTACTGTGCTATGAAATTTCGGGGGTGGTGACATGATTGATCTAGAACATGGTGGAGTTTGCTCTAGGTACTATTCAACACGAATCCAGCTATTCTGAACCATTGGATCTAATAGCCCAACGATCACGATTGGTGTTATGGATCCAATTCAAAACTGCTCCATTATCTCAAAATATTATAATGGAGCAGTTTTGAATTAGATACGTAGCACCAATCCTGACCATTGGGCTATAAGATCTAATGGTTCATAACAGCTAGATTCATGTTGAATAGTACCTAGGGAAAGTATGATGTACTCTTCATACTGTCGGGTATGAAGACAGTCGGGTTCGGTTCCTTCTCGAGAGAGCAGCTGATCGAGCCATACTCTTCATACTACTTTCTCTTCGATTGTTTTCACAATATGGCCAAATCTGTCGCCATGCAAATTCTTGGATACTCGATCATCAGAATAAAGTATGATGTAGAGATATGGCCTTGACCTTTTGGCTGTTCGGCATGAAATCCAAGAATGTTCATACTCGTTGACAACTATAAGCTGAAATTCTTTTAAATTTCACAACTTACTTTTAGGTTAGAATTTTACACGTTCGATGGGAGTACATTTTACAACAAGGACCTAAAAATGGGGAAATTACATCGAGGTCCTTATATTTAGCACAAAGGACCCTAAAATTAAGCAAGCAAAATAGTCAGGTTCGGCTCCTTCTCGAGAGAGTAGCTGATCGAGCTACACTCTTCATACTAGTTCATATACTATTGTTTTAAAAATATGGCCAAATTTGTCGCCATGCAAATTCTTGGATATGGGATCATCAGCATAATGTATGATGTAGATATGTCCTTTACCTTGGTTGTTCGTCTTGAAATACAAGAATGGTTCATACTCGTTGACAACTAAGCTTAAATTCGTTTAAATTTCACCACTTACTTTTAGGTTAGAACTTTACACGGTCGATCGGAGTAAATTTTACACCAGGGGCCTCAAAAAAGAAAAAATGACATCAAGGTCCATACATTTAGCATAAAGGACCCTAAAAGGAAATTTTTCTGGTTCGGTTCCTTCTTGAGAGATCAGCTGATATGAGCCAAACTCTTGATACAACTTCCTCTTCGAATGTTTTCAAAACATGGCCAGATCGGTTGCCATGCAAATTCTCTAACATGGGATCATCATCATATAAAGTATGATGTTGATATGGCCTTGACCTTTGTCGTTCGTCTTGAAATCCTAGAATGTTCATACTCGTTGACAAGTAAGCTTAAAATCGTCTAAATTTCACGACTTACACTTTTAGACCTAAAAAGGGGGAAATTACATCAAGGTCCATACATTTAGCACAAAGGACCCTAAAATTAAGGAAGGAAAATAGTCGGGTTCAGTTCCTTCTCGAGAGAGTAGCTGATCGAGCCACACTCTTCATACTACATCTTTGATTGTGCTCAATATATGGCCAAATTTGTCGGAGCAAATTCTTGGCCTTAACCGTGGTGGTTCGTCTTTAAATACAAGAATACTTCATACTCGCTGATAACTAAGCTTAAATTCGTTTAAATTTCACCACAATACTTTTAGGTTCGAACTTTACTGAAGGAAATATGCCCTGAGAGGCAATAATAAAGATGTTATTATATATTCCTTGTATATGATAGATCTTTATTTTGCATGCTATAATTATATTGAGAGGAAACATCAATACATGTGTGTTTAATAAACAAAAAGGGTTCCTAGTTATGCCTCTCTTATAAACTAGCTTGTTGATTAACAAGATGATCAAGGTTTCCTGATCATGGACATTGGATGTTGTTAATAACAAGGTCACAGCATTTGTGAAATGATGTGATGAACATTCATCCGAAGTATAGCATTACGATCAAGTCATTATGTTTATATTGCTATAACATCGTACAAAGTAGTCTTAGTCCTTAGACCATGAGATCATGTTAATTGCTAACACCGGAAGAGTATCTTGATAACATCAAACGTCACACCGTAACAGGGTGACCATAAAGGTGGGTTCAGTGCTATGAAGGTGTTATGTTGAGGCTCATGGATCAAGAGTGGAATTTGTCAATCCCGATGACGGATAGATGTACTCTGGGCCCTCTCGGTGATATCACATTAAGATAGCTTGCAAGCAAGTGATGTGATCACTAGAATGTTATATCACGGGAACGAGAAAAGAGTGCATGTCGGTAACAAGATCAAACTAGGTATTTGGATACCGATGATCGAATCTCGGACATGTACTATATCATGAGACAAAGGGATTAAATTGCTGACGTTAAAGGTTCTCACGATCACAGAAGTCATCGTTGAATATGCAGGAGTCAGTATGGATCTCCAGGTCCCGCTTCTGATTATTGATCTGAGAGGAGTCTCAATCATGTCTGTATTATTCGCGAACCGTAGGGTGAAACAATTAAGGGTTGCCGGACACCATTTAGGAGCACATATGTTCCAGACAAAAGGTTTGCAAAGCGCAGGAAATGTTTCGATAGAAACCGGAATTGTTTTGGGTGAAATTGCAGAAAGTAGTTCTGCATGTGATATTGAAATGTTGCAAGGGGTTTTATGTGAATGTTTGTTAATTAAAGTAATTAACAAAATTCTGAATAAAATAAATAAAAGAGTTTTATTAATTGAGAGTTGCATTTAATTTGGTGGAAATTAAATACATGTGAGTGGGATTTTGGGTGGAGGCCATGCTTATGTGAGTGGAGGTTCACCACATGAATGAAGGAGGGGAGGAGTCTCCCCCCTCATGCGCCGGCTATGGGAGGGGAGGGGTCTCCCTCCCTCCTATATAAAGCCCCCTTCTCCCCTCTCACAAATTACACCTCCTCGTGAAGGATCTCTCTCCCCCTCTAGATATTCCCCCATGGTCTCGGATTAGCGAGATACATGTTCCCGGTGGCCTTGCGTCTGGAAGGAGTTGCTGCTTCCGCTGATTCGCTGGAGTGAGGAGGTGGAGGTTGTCCGGTGGCTTGAACGTGTGTGCGAGGACGGATGCGCTGCTGATTTGCGGCGCTCGGACATCCACACGATCTTGAGATCGGCAAGCGTACGACTACATCAACCACGAGTTCCTACTCGTTAACAAAACTCGTTGTCTTCGAGGGTAAGTTCTCCATGGATGTATGTCCACCCGTTGCTCTGTATCTAGTAGATAGATCTTGGCGTATAGTTCTCATCATAGGAAATTTTTTGTTTTCTATGCTGCGGACCCAACATTTAGATGGTTGATTGGAGTACATTTTACATCACAAACCTCAAAAAGCAAAAATTACATCGAGGTCCATATACATTTAGCATAAAGGACCCTAAAAGAAAAAAATCTGGTTTGGCTCATTCTCGAGAGATCAACTGATCTGAGCCAAACTCTTAATACTACTTCCTCTTCGATTGTTTTGAAAACATGGCCAAATCTGTTGCCATGCAAATTCTCTAACATGGGATCATCAGCATAAAGTATGATGTTGATATAGCCTTGACCTTGGTCGTTTGGCTTAATATCCAAGAATTCTCATACTCATTGAGAAGTAAGCTTAAAATCGTCTAAATTTCACCACTTACACTTTTAGACCTAACAAAAGGGGGGAAATTATATCAAGGTCCATACATCTAGCACAAAGGACCCTAAAATTAAACAAGGAAAATAGTCGGGTTCGGCTCCTTCTCAATAGGGTAGCTGATCGAGCCATACACTCTTCATACTACGTCATCTTCAATTGTGTTCAAAATATGGCCAAATTTGTCGGCATGCAAATTCTTGGATATGGGATCATCAACATAAAGTATGATGTAGATATGGCCTTAACCTTGGTGGTTCATCTTGAAATACAAGAATGCTTCATATACTCGTTGACAACTAAGCTTAAATTCTTTAAATTTGACCACATACTTTTAGGTTAGAACTTTACACGGTTGATCGGAGTACATTTTACACCAGGGACCTCAAAAAGCAAAAAATTACATCGAGGTCCATATACATTTAGCATAAAGGACCCTAAAAGAAAAAAATCTGGTTCGGCTCATTCTCGAGAGATCAGCTGATCTGAGCCAAACTCTTAATACTACTTCCTCTTTTATTGTTTTCAAAACTTGGCTAGATCTATTGCCATGCAAATTCTCTAACACAGGATCATCATCATATAAGGTATGATGTTAATATGGCCTTGACCTTGGTCGTTTGGCTTGAAATCCAAGAATTCTCATACTCATTGAGAAGTAAGCTTAAAATAGTCTAAATTTCACCACTTACACTTTTTGACCTAACAAAAGGGGGGAAATTATACCAAGGTCCATACATCTAGCACAAAGGACCCTAAAATTAAACAAGGAAAATAGTCGGGTTCGGCTCCTTCTCAATAGGGTAGCTGATCGAGCCATACACTCTTCATACTACGTCATCTTCAATTGTGTTCAAAATATGGCCAAATTTGTCGGCATGCAAATTCTTGGATATGGGATCATCAACATAAAGTATGATGTAGATATGGCCTTAACCTTGGTGGTTCATCTTGAAATACAAGAATGCTTCATATACTCGTTGACAACTAAGCTTAAATTCTTTAAATTTCACCACATACTTTTAGGTTAGAACTTTACACGGTCGATCGGAGTACATTTTACACCAGGGACCTCAAAAAGCAAAAAATTACATCGAGGTCCATATACATTTAGCATAAAGGACCCTAAAAGAAAAAAATCTGGTTCGGCTCATTCTCGAGAGATCAGCTGATCTGAGCCAAACTCTTAATACTACTTCCTCTTTTATTGTGTTCAAAACTTGGCCAGATCTATTGCCATGCAAATTCTCTAACACAGGATCATCATCATATAAGGTATGATGTTAATATGGCCTTGACCTTGGTCGTTTGGCTTGAAATCCAAGAATTCTCATACTCATTAACAAGTAAGCTTAAAATAATCTAAATTTCACCACTTACACTTTAGACCTAACAAAAGGGGGAAAATTACATGGAGGTCCATACATTTGGCACGAAGGACCCTAAAATTAAGTAAAGAAAACAGTCGGGTTCAGCTCCTTCTCTAGAGAGTAGCTGATCGGGCCACACTCTTCATACTACTTCATCTTCGATTGTTTTCAAAATATGGACAAATTTGTTGGCATGCAAATTCTTGGATATGGGATCATCAACATGAAGTATGATGTAGATATGGCCTTGACCTTGGTCATTCATCCTGAAATAGAAGAATGGTTCATACTCGTTGACAACTAAGCTTAAATTCATTTAAATTTCACCACTTACTTTTAGGTTAGAACTTTACACGGTTGACCGGAGTACATTTTAAATCAGGGACCTCAAAAAAGTAAAAATTACATCGAGGTCCATATACATTTAGCATAAAGGACCCTAAAAGAAAAAAAATTGGTTCGTCTCATTCTCGAGAGATTAGCGGATCTGAGCCAAACTCTTAATACTACTTCCTCTTCGATTGTTTTCAAAACATGGCCAGATGTGTTGCTATGCAAATTCTCTAACATGGGATCATCAACATAAAGTATGATGTTGATATGGCCTTGAGCTTGGTCGTTCGGCTTGAAATCAAAGAATGCTCATACTCATTGACAAGTAATCTTAAAATCATCTAAATTTCACCACTTACAATTTTAGACCTAACAAAATGGGGGAAATTACATCGAGGTCCATACATTTAGCACAAAGGACCCTAATATTAAGCAAGGAAAATAGTCGGGTTCAGCTCCTTCCCTAGAGAGTAGCTGACTGAGCCATACTCTTCATACTACTTCGTCTTCGATTGTTTTCAGAATATGGCCAAATTTGTCGTCATGCAAATTCTTGGATATGGGATCATCAGCATAAAGTATGATGTAGATATGGCCTTGACCTTGGTCGATCGTCTTGAAATACAAGAATGGTTCATACTCGTTGACAACTAAGCTTAAATTCATTCAAATTTCACCACTTACTTTTAGGTTAGAACTGTACACGGTCGATCGGAGTACATTTTACATTAGGGACCTCAAAAAAGTAAAAATTACATCGAAGTCCCTATACATTTAGCATAAAGTACCCTAAAAGAAAAAAATGTGGTTTGGCTCATTCTCGGGAGATCAGCTGATCTGATCCAAACTCTTAATACTACTTCCTCTTCGATTGTTTCAAAACATGGCCAGATCTGCTGCCATGCAAATTCTCTAACATGGGATCATCAACATAAAGTATGATGTTGATATGGCCTTCACCTTGGTCGTTCGGCTTGAAATCCAAGAATGTTCATACTCGTTGACAACTAAGCTTAAATTCGTTTAAATTTCACCACTTACTTTTAGGTTAATATTTTACATGGTCGGTGGGAGTATATTTTACATCAAAGACCTAAAAAGGAAAATTATTACATCGAGTTCCATACATTTAGCACAAAGGACCCTAAAAGGAAAACTTTATGGTTTGGCTCCTTCTCGAAAGAAGATCCAATGGCTGGAAATGTTGGGGTTCATGAGTCTTGATCCAACAATTAATATTCAAAGTTTTTCGTACACCATATAGTGTTTTCATACACCGTAGGCCAATACACGTTGTGAAGAAGCCAGAGCATTTTTTGTATTCAAAGGTGTCAAAACACATGTTTCTCATTGTTTTCTTAGCATTGTATAGTGTACGAATAACTTTCAATATTGACCGTTGGATCACTCGAATCCCAACATTGTCAGATGTTGGATCTTCGTTTCCATTTTAGCATCGAGAAGATACTATTGATACTCTTTCTTTTATTATGTTACCACTATTTTATATATAGTGTGCGAACAAAAGTATGAAAATTAATTTATGCAAATTCGGTAAAATTATATGTCTGTATTGTTTTAATAAATATATGCATGTATTTGAACTATTAATGACTGAAAAAATGTTTTTATTGTCTAGTGTCTAAAAAGTTAAACATAGTTGAAAACTGGGGCATAAGTGTGAGATGTTTTCTTTTCTACGTTGCTTTGGATCACTTTTGTACATTGGATGAATATTGGATGGTAGATACACGGGGCATGTTGATCTGAGTCCCTCTAGCAGTGGGCACGTGGAGTAGTAGTTGAACAATTTTAGAAAACACTTAAAATCCAAAATGTAAACATTAGCAGCAAAGACAGTTTACAGCCAAAATACACCCTTCCTAGTGCCAAAAGAGACCCTGCCTCCGACTACTACTACATTAACTAGTAAACGAGTGGTACTTATCTACAACTAAATTAACTAGTAATACATCATTACCATCACATTAGGATCACTTAGCCGAAGAATAAGATCAATTCATATTGTCAATGCAAACGCAGAAAGACAAACACCTTGATCTTCCTGTACAGTCCATCAGGCGCGGTAATGTACCGCGGCGGCACCGTGAGGAACGTTAGATCTTCGAGGCCAACACTATCGGGCGACGTGCAGCTCGTTGGCTTAATGAATCCATTAAGGGTGTCCGTCAAGAAGTCCGCCAGCGACTGCGGGCCAGTCGTGCACAACTTCACCCTGTACAGGGGCCACGAGCATGAGGCTGCCCTAACGCACACCCAGGAAATAGCGGCGGCCTGGCTGAGCTCACCCATGATGAGGCTGAACACGGTAGCATCATCACTGTATATGATGACCATGGATGGCAGAAAGGACAGTAACAACATCGTTACTATACACTCCATGGGCTGGCCGTACGATAGCCTATGCACTTGTACCTTGTGGACGCCGTTGAGGTGCAAAAGGAGCTTGACCGGCGAGGCGGTGAATATGTAGTCGACCTCCATGCAGTCGCACGAGCTGTACGGGCACGTGGCCTTGTGGTCGTCGAGCTCGTGGTAGGCGACCATGGTGATGCAGACATCGTGGGGGCATAGAACAATTATCATCGCTAGCTCATCTTTTTCCATCACCGGCTAGCTCTTGGTGGAATCCGCCAACGCGCCCAGCGTTGGAGTGGTTTCTTGGAAGCTCGGCTCGCTGATGTAGTGCCCGCATTCTAGAATTTTTATGCAGCATTGAGTTTTTTTTGAACGAAGGCTGCAGAAAGTTGACAGGTAAGAGTAAATCAGGTACTTATTACCCTGTACAGTACGGTACCAAACAAACAGATCCTACCCGCGTGAGAGTGGTAAGAAGGTCTATGCCTTTTTTGGAAATGGAGAAGGTCTACACCTAGAGAGAGACAGAGAAACTTGGGGCCTGGCGCAAAGTGAAACGAGGACTGCATGCATGTCTTCAACACCATGTGCATTTTATTCTATCTGCTTGTCTCTTCTGGCTCTTTCGTTTCTCGGCAAGGCAGACTTGTTTCTCTTCTCCATTTATTTCTGGTGGTTAAATCTTGTCCAGATACATAGTACTAGTAGTAGTACATTTGAACTAGTACTCCAGTAGTAGTAATACAGAGTTCTCGAGTTGTACTACCAGTACTCCAATAGTAGTAGTAGTAATACATATGTCTTCTTTTTGTACTATACTACTACTCAAGTAGGTAGGCATCTGCGGGCGGTGGGTGGCAGTGGCTATTTGCGGCCTTTTACTACTCCTAGGGCGGTGGGTGGCGGGCAGCAGTTGCAGTAGGGTTTTAGTAGTGTACTGGAGTCATGTACTGCTCAGATGTAGTTGTCATCATACCATGGTTCCTAGGGACACGCCAAAGACACATGTGCTGAAATGCACGTCCTAGGTGGGCCCCGATGCCTAGCAATTGGATAAAGCCTTGCTGCCTGACCACACATCCAAGGCAATTCATTTCGCTACTCTCTACTAGTATTTCTTGGTGATTTTCTTCTCTCTGCTCGCTCTTCATTTCTTGGCATGGCGTGCAGCCTCCTGATTATAAAAAGCATCATAAAAGCCTCAAAATGTAAAATTATAGAGGGAGAGTTGTTTGGCAAGATTCAACTTCTTGCTAAGAATATGCATGCCTCAAAATTTTGACCGTGTTTTGAAAAAAAATCAAAGAGACTATGACACTCCGTGTTTTGAAATTTTGGCTGTGTTTCAAAATTAACTTCACACCTTGCTATAATCTGTTCAATGGACCCACCCGGCAGTCAATGTAGCGAGAACGATTGAGAGTTGCTTGGCAAGATTAAACTTCTTGCTAAGAATATGCATGCCTAAAAATTTGACCGTGTTTTGAAAACAATCAAAGAGGCCATGACTCACCATGTTTTGAAATTTGGTTGAGTTTCGAAATTAACTTCACACCTTACGATAATATGTTAAGTGGACCCACCACTAGGCAGTCGATGTATCGAGAACAAGTGAGAGTTTGGAAAGATTCAACTTCTTGCTACGAATTTGAATGCCTAGAAATTTGACCGTGTTTTGAAAAGAATCAAAGTGGCTATGACTTACCGTGTTTTGAAATTTTGGCTGCATTTCGAAATTAACTTCACCCCTTGCGATATTCTGTTCACTAGACCCACTACCAGGAAGTCAATGTATCAAGATAAGTGAGAGTTTGGAAATATTCATCTTCTTTCTAAGAATATGCATGCCTAGAAATTTGACCGTGTTTTGGAAACAACCAAAGAGACTATGACTCACCATGTTTTGAAATTTTGGCTGTGTTTCGAAATTAACTTCACACCTAGTGATAATCTGTTCAGTGGACCCACCAGGCATTCAATGTATCGAGAACGAGTGAGAGTTGTTTGGCAAGATTAAACTTCTTGCTAAGAATATGCATGCCTTGAAATTATTTGACCGTGCTTTGGAAACAATCTAAGAGACTATGTGACATGGTTATACCCTACATGTACTCGAGCTTGGCATATATGGTCTAGATACGGCAGAAGCCTACGGCATTGCCAAGGCCTAATGCAGGATTCGGGTGACCCATGGACTCTTCGATTGCTTGCAACGCAAGAAGAAGCTTAAAGATAGAAAGTTCAAAGGGACGAACCCTAATTTGTAACCGACTCGACCTTCTACCCGAGACCTAGCCTATCTATATATAGGCTAGGAGGGGGCGGCAAGGTGGACGATCATAACCCTAGTTTCCACAATCATCGCCAGATTGCATCTACACACCCCTGTAATCTTTGATTCCTTCAATAATTCCAAGAGAAGACAAGCAGGAGTAGGGACCTCTACGAGGCATGAACCTGGGTAAACCTTGTGTCCCTGTGTGCTTGTTTGCTAGCTGACTGATGCCTCCAGCACTCCCTCCTTTTCCAAAACCCATGTCCATAACAATGGGCATTGAAGAGTTAAACCCTCATCAATTGGTGCTGTGTGTGGGAATTGGGAGTGCTAATGTAGCGGCTTCTTCGGCCCCATCAACTGCGATCTACAACTCCGCAACAGCAGATATCCTCCAACTCTTCGGCGCTTTCAACTTCACCATCCACATGCCGGCCACTCGCCCGGCTTTCGAGTCCGTGGGTGATGGGATCAGCCTGCCTATCGAGAGCTTCTGCTTCCTGGACGGTCCACTGGGCACGCTTCGCATGCTCGACCAGCCGACGGCCCCCATGATTGCTCCAGCATCGTGGTTCCCGCCACCAATCGGCACCCTCAGCGAGCTCAACACCCCGGGAACAGTTGGGAGCACGGACAGCGACAACAGTCGTGGATCCGATTTGGGTGACCTAGCCACAGAGGATGGAGTCTACGACTTCGGATCTGAAAGTTGTGGGAGCAACAGCTTCCCCAACCACTTCATGTGCGCCGTCATCAACACGGACGACACCGGAGTCAATCGCGAAAACGCCGGCTCTGGCACTGGACCGGTGGCCCCACAAACGACGCACCCACCAATAACAGGACGGGAGGAGAACCGTCGCTCATGGCGAATGAGAACACTGGAGAGCGCATGATGATCAAGCTCAACGACAATGAGTGGGCCCGCTATCGAGAAGCTCTACGAGGCAATCATGTACCCCCAACACCACACAGGACATGCTGATGGGCTACCATTGCGTGCTGAAGGAAGAACTCAAGCGCTAGCAGCAAGTAATCGCGCAACTCGAAGCGCGTAGAAAGGCGGTGGACGAGTCGAGCCTTCGGCGAGCTAGGCTCTCCTCCCATGGAGGATCCTCCTCCAAAGCCAACGACTTCCTGGCCAACAAAAGATGATCTCGACTGGCCCACCTCACTGAGCAAGTGCGCGTAGAAGCTGCAAAAGTCCTCGACTTCAGTTCTATGACTCTCGATACGTAGGGAAACATGCTCCCGAAGATGCGACAAGATGCGGTGACAGCGGCTACCATGTACCTCCTCAACAACCAGCCACCGGCTGGAGATCTACGAGCTTCCATGCACCGATCCACAATTGCGGGCTTGGGCCTAATCGAGGCCGCCCTCGACAAAGAGCCAACACCAGAGCCAAAGAAAAGCAAGGCGCTAGCAAAACGCTACTCCTCGTCCTCGTCCAGTGATGATAGCCACAACATATCTCGGCGTCACCGCTCACGATGACACGATCGCAACTACGATGCGCATGATGACATCACGCAGCGCAAAGTCGACAAAATGTGTGCTAGACGCGCTCGTTCGACTGACTCGGAGGATGAGGACGTGGAACACTGCGACGCCAGATGCTTCAGCAGAGCCATCAGGCAGAGGCGAATGCCTAAAGGGTTCAAACTCCCATCGGAGAACCCGAAATTTGATGGCCTACAGGACCCGAAGATTTGGCTAGAGGATCACATCTCCTCTGTCAGGCTACACGGCGGGAGTCGAAGCACGACCATGCAATGATGGCAGGGTGCCGCTTGTGCATGGCTCGGCAACCTCCCGCGCAGATCCATTTGTAGCTGGGAAGAGTTGGTCTATAGCTTTGTGCGCAACTTCAAGGGCACTTACAAAAGGCCAACGTCAATCGAAGAACTAAGAGGCTACCACCAAAGGTCTGGCGAGTCACTACGCTCATACATCCAGAGGTGGTCCATCATCAAGAACTCCACCGAAAACATCTCGGAGGATCGCGCAATCGACACGTTCAACGGCGGCGTTTGCCGTATAGAGCTCAGGGAGGAGCTGGGCCGCTCGAAGCCCAAAATGATCGACCACCTGATGGAAATTGTGAATCGATGGGTGGACGGAGAAGGCTCGGTGAAAAACCACACGAACTCTGATGATGACGATGACCTTGGACGCAGACGCAACCGCCGAGGAAAATGTCGAATGCGCGTCTACGAGGACCGCAGCGAGGTCAACATGGTCGCGGCTGGCTACGCCGACAAACGCGACGACAACCGCAACAGCGGATATCGTAGCGGAGGATACCGTGACGTTGGGAAAACCACACAAGTGTGGCAACACCGCACTCGCGAAGAGGCACCCGCAACCTCCATCCAGGACAAACTGTTTGGGCCATGCAACATGCACTTCTATATCGACAAGCATGACGGCAAGAAAAAATCCAGCCACCTCCTAAAGGACTATCGCGAGTTCCTCAAGCTCCAAGAAGGCCTGGCTCAGATGAATCGCGATGCGATCAATCGAGGCTATGGAGCCGCCCCAGGCACTGTGGCACATGGAGCTCCTCCACCGCCACCCGGACCTCCACCACCTGTGGCTGTGCCAATCTAGCAACATGGAGGCGAACCGTACCCACGAGCTGTGCGCAACATGATGATCCAAAAAGGGCACCCCTCTAATCGCATGCAGAAGGCAATCACTCGCCAAGTCAATTTGGCGATAAATTCTCCACCTTCCACCACTAAGTACCTCAGTGGAAGCGAGTCCTGCATCACTTTCGACAAGCGCGACCACCTGCGCCAAGTTCCTCGTCCAGGCCACTATCCCCTCATACTCGAGGTGCAGATCGGGGGCTTTGATATGAGTCGCGTCTTCATGGACGGCGGAAGCGGCATTAACCTTATGTTCACAAGTACCTTGCGAGCAATGCGGATCCCGCTAACGTGCCTGGAGGTGTCAGACACGACGTTCCACGGCATCATCCCAGGGAATGGCATATACCCCTCGGCAAAATCAACCTCGACATCATCTTCGGTACGCTGCAAAATTTTAGTCGAGAGCGCATTGACTTTGAAGTCGTCGACTGGCCCTCACAGTACCACTACATCCTCGGACGTGTTGCGTTCGCGAGGTTCATGGCGGTGCCACATTTCGCCTATCTGCAGATGAACATGCCAGGACCAAACGGCGTCATCGTAATCAATGGAAGCTTCGAGAGGTCCGATAGCTGCGACAGGGAATTCAACGGAATATCCCAGTCCTTTGGCATGCGAGAGGAACTTGCAAAACTGAAGGAGTCGACAAACAACAGTCTACCTCCCCTAAGCAGGCCAAGCTCACCCGACCTGTCCTTCGACTCGTCGGGGCACACAAAGAAAGTCCAGGTCCACCCGATGGACCCGACCAAGACGACCCTCATCGCCAACAACTTGAGTTCCGCATAGGAACTCGCGCTCGTCGAATTCCTCCGTGAGCACTGGGAAATCTTTGCCTGGTGTCCAGCGAACATGCCAGGGGTTCCTAGGGAATTCACCAAGCACTCACTCAATGTGAATCTAGACGCAAGGCCAGTCAAGCAGACAATACGACGACTATCTGAACCAAGAGCAAAAGCAGTCGGTATGGAGATCAACAGACTCCTCAACGCAAACATCATACGCGAGATCAAGGAAAGCACCTGGCTCGCTAACACAGTGCTTGTGCCTAAAAAAGACACGGATATCCTGCAGATGTGTGTGTACTTCACCTCTTTGAATAAGCACTGCCCAAAGGATCACTTCCCGTGGCCACGGATCGATCAAATAATCGACTCCACTGCGGGATGCAAGCGCCTCTGCTTCCTCGACGCCTACTAAGGCTACAATCAGATTTGAATGAAGGAGGAAGCCCAGGAGAAAATGGTGTTTACAACGCCCTTCGGCGTGTTCTGCTACAACACAATGCCTTTTGGGCTAAAAAACGCAGGAGCCACCTATCAGCGGTGCATACAGGCTTGCCTCAAGAACCAACTTGGTCGCAATATCCAAGTCTACGTTGATGACATCATCATCAAAACCAAGGAGGAGGCCACGTTAATTGATGATCTCCGCGAGACCTTCGCTAACCTTGATCGCTACCAGATCAAGCTCAATCCGGACAAATGCACCTTCAACGTACCATTTGGGCAACTACTTGGGTATCTCATCTCTTCGAGAGGGATCAAAGCAAACCCGAAGAAAATAAAGGCCTTACTGGCCATGGAGAAGCCGAAGAACGTAAAAGGCGTCCATCAGCTCGCTGGACGAATCGTGGCACTCAGTCGATTCATTAGTCGAATGGGCCAAAAGGCACTACCCTTCTACCAACTCCTCCTCAAAGCAGACAAGTTCAAGTGGACAAACGAGGCGCAAGAAGCATTCGAGGACCTCAAGCGTCTACTATCCACTTTGCCAGTACTGGTGATGCCTCGCGAAAAGTAGCCACTACTGCTCTACATCGCCGCCACCAACCAGGTGGTCAGCACAGTGCTCGTGGTGGAACGAGCCGAAGAACATAAAGTCCACGGGGTCCAGCACCCAATATACTACCTCGGCGAGGTGCTCACGCCAACGAAGCAGCGGTACCCGCACTACCAAAAGTGGCGTACAATGTCTTCATGACAACCAGGCGACTACGTCACTATTTCTAGGAGCACTCAATCGTGGTGGTAAACGACGCCCCGCTCGGGCATATACTCAATAATCCTGATGCCACCGGGCGAGTCGCGCTCTGGGGCATAGAGTTGTCGCCACGTGACATCACGTACGAGAAGCACGATTCGATCAACTCGCAAGTTCTCCTGGACTTCCTCGTGCACTGGATGGAGAACCAGCTCCCCAACAAACCAGATATGTCCTATCTGTGGACAATGCACTTCGACGGATCCAAGCGAAAGTACGCAGCTGGCGCAGGTGTCATACTGACATCGCCCCAAGGAGATAAGATGAAATATGTCATGCGAATGCAGTTCACAACCTCCAATAACGAAGCCGAGTACGAAGCCTTAATCCATGCAATGTGGATGGAAAAAGCCCGTGGTTCCAAGAGTCTCATCATCTACGGTGACTCCAAGCTAGTGGTCGACCAAACGATGCATGAGTTCGACGCACTGAGCGACAACATGATCGCCTATTGCGACCTCTATGACAAACTTGAGGGAGACTTTGACGGCTGAGAGCTACGACACATGGGCCGCAAAAGCAACGAAGAGGCAGATATACTTGCCAACATCGGCTCCACCGGCGCCCCCATACCACCTGGGGTCTTCCTCGAACGTATCTATGAGCGCTCCATCAAGAACAAGGCTCCAGCAAAGAAAACAAGCACGTCAACAGACTCGGGGCTACGCCACCCAACGATCCAATGCTACTCGATGACATGGAGCCTGATACGGGACTCGAAGGACCAATGGAGGTCATGATGATTGAACCATCCGGGACGCAGCCGTACATCACATACCTGCATAGCAAAAGGCTGCCAGACGACCCTACTGATGCGTGACACATCACGCGAAGATCCAAGGCATTCGCCCTCTTCAACGGCAAACTATACAAGCGCAGCATCACAGGGGGTACTTCAACGGTGCATAAGGGCCGTCCTCCTTGACATACATGAAGGCACCTACGGGCATCATGCTGGCAGTCACGCCCTCATTGCCAAAGCTCTGCGAGCTAGATTCTACTGGCCCACGGCCATGCGCGACGCTAAGGACATCGTGTAGCACTGCAATGCTTGCTAGTGATTCGCGGATAAACCTCACGCACCTGGCGCGGAGCTCAGACCAATACCATTGTCTTGGTTGTTCGCACAGTGGGGACTCAACATGGTCGGCAACTCCCAAATTCCTCGCGAGGAGGTTATGTCTACCTCTTAGTCGCGGTCGACAAATTCACCAAGTGGATCGAGGCCATGCCGGTGACGAGTTAATAAGGAGCCAGCGCTATCAAGTTCTTCAAGTCCATTGACTATCGTTTTGGAGTGCCACATAGCATCATCACGAACAATGGGACAAACTTCACCTCCAAGGAGTTCCAGGAATTCTACGAAAACCTGGGAATCAACATAAGCTACACCTCGGTGGCTCACCCGCAGACCAACGGTCAAGTCGAAAAAGGCAACGGCTTCGTTTGCGGTGGAATCAAGAAACGACTCCTCCGGCCACTCGAACAAGCCGCTGGATGCTGGCCAGACGAGCTGCAATCCATACTTTGGAGCCTACGCACAACTCCAAACAGTGCCACGGGATACACTCCATTCTTCGTGGTGCACGGTGCTGAAGCGGTGCTACCCGCAGAAGTATGCTACAAAGTCCCAAGGGTGGTTACATACAGCAAGAAGGAGTCAACTCTCGCACTCGAAGACTCCATCAACCTCCTTGACGAGGCACACGAGATAGCAGCGGAGAGATCAACGATCTACCAGCAGAGCCTCCGCAACTACCACAGTAGAAGGCTACGCCCCCGATCCTTCGTCGAAGGAGACCTGGTCTTGCGACTGAAGCAACAAGGGCATCTCAAGCTCGAGTCCCCTTGGGAAGGACCTTACGTGATTACAGAAGTAATCCCAGGTGGCGCCTATCGCCTTAAAGATTTTAAGAGCGGAGTCGCATACCAACCCCTGGAACGTCTGATGGCCCAAAATATATCGAGCTCGTTGGGGAACCCCAAGAGGAAGGTACGATGAGCAGAACAACAAGTTTTCCCTCAGTTATGAAACCAAGGTTATCAATCCAGTAGGAGCAAGGAAACACCCCAAAGGTGTTGCTAGCTGAACTTTTGCAGGGCGCACTACTGGCGTCAGCAGCAACGTGGAGACCTACACAAAATAACCATAGAACTCTGCCCGTAACTTGCGATGAGGTTGTCAATCTCATCGGTTTTGCTAAAAACAAAGGACTAAACGTATCGTGTGGAAGAAAGTAATAGTTTGCAGAAAGTAAACACAAAGCAGTAAACAATTGATTGCAGATTGATTGTAAAAGAAAGGACCGGGGTCCATAGTTCACTAGTGGTGGCTCTCCTTAAGATAAAACCAAGCATGGAACATCAAAACTTATAGATACGTTAGCAACGTATCAACGTCGCACAGCTGCGTTGTTTCTACCCCTAGTCGTTTTTATATTACAAATAAGGCTATTCAGCTAGGCTACTTAGCCACACAATGTACCTCGTACTATTCTACGAATAAATAAAGCTAAGTGCCCCGAAACTCCGTGTCTTTTTCTATTTTCATGCAATTTCATCACTCGGGGGCTGCGCCACCCTTTACACCTTCGTTCTACAAACAAAATCGCAAGTATCCTGAGTAGCTGACACACTACCAATCGAACCCTTGACAAACACCAACCCAGTTGCAATGCACCTGATAGGTTGGCAAGGTGCTTAGATAAATACATGCCAGGATAACGAAAAGGACCTGCAGAGTACCATACACTCAAAAATTATATAAGCTAGCAAGCTCTTCACATATCAACGGGTGCTAAATACACCCAATACAATCATACGAACTTTACAACACTTATACAATTATGTACAGGATATAAATCACGCTACTGCTGCAAAAGAAGAACGTTCGTCTGCTCCTCGAACAAATCTACGATATCCTATGCTGGCCGATCAACCGCTTGATAATGCGGAACCATGTTCCAAGTCATTCCTTCTGGCGGAGGCGGCGCCCAGCGGCAACAGATGCAACATCTACATCTGGCCTATGCAGTCGCACCCGCGACAATGCAGCTTTAGCACCAGCTACTAACTGTTGTCGCACACACTCGCGGATTGCGCTCATATTTTGGAACTTTGCCAGAAGAACCATCAGGCTTGAGGGCACCATGTCGAGGGGAAACATTGCTACATAAATGTGCCTAAGGCATGATTGTGCCTTCTTCAAGCATTGAAGCACTCGAGAAGAACGATCCTGCAGGGTCGCCAACGGGACTGCACGGTCGTGTTCCACCCAAAAATATCCACTGGCCTGCAGCTACGCCTGGGTTAAGTTATTCATCCGAATGGCCACCCGGTCCTTCTCATCCTGCGGATGACGAGCACTAACAACTACACCAAGCAAGCAGGAAAAGTGTAAGGACAAGGCATCGCCGGGACTGACTAAAAGACAAGACGAGATGACAAAAAGCTAACATTTAAACTATTCATTCAATTGTGCCACTTCCTCCAAAAGATACTTCTCGCGGGCGGTGGCCTTCTCAGCTTACGACTTCCACACATCCGCCTTACGGGCGGACGATTGGCAACTCACGCTCCAACTGCTTAATGCGGTCGCACAGTCATGAAAGCAATGACAACTCCTCCACCTTTGAACACGGCTGCACTGTGGTTTCATTGGTGGGAGGAGAATCATGAGGACCACTCGAAAGACCCTAGATACAATCAAGCGAGAGGCAAATGAGACTAATCACACATCAAGAAACAAAGGACTACATTCGAAAGTTGATAAAATGCCAAGGGAATATCCCCCACAAAAGCACGGTTAAAACAAAAGGCTAGCTACAACTATTACACATGGCGACTAAGGAGCATTCTGCTTCTTCGACTTCGACTTCGACTTGGGGTGCTTCATCACATCCGTGGCAGTCTCCGATGCCACGGACTTGATGGTGGTAGCCCCACATGCCACGATCCTTGTCGCCTTCGCTTGCCGTCGCTCCTCAGAGTATTTGGCGATTGTCTCGATAAGCTGAGGCCCGTATTTACCGTAGCTACTAGCGAAAGGAGCAAACACTACCTGCTGGCCTCCGGTGTCGACAAGCATTGCCTCAGTGATTGCGGCGGGATCCAACTCGATGCCATGGGCTTGCACCATCGCAAGTGCCATGGTGGCGCCGACAGACCACTAGGAGTTCCTGAATTCCATGGGAATACCTCCAGTGAGGGATTCCACTAGGCCATCAAGATTGTCGATCAGCCCGGTCTTGGGAGTCAAGTCCTCACGGAAGTGACTAAGCACACCTTTGGCCTTCCCCAACATCTCCTGAAGGGAAAGGATGCGGTCCTCGACTGCGGCAACGGCGCTAGCCAAAGCATTCGCGCGACGAAGAGACTAGGCATCAAAGCTCAGGCCAGTGGCATCTACGTACACAGAGTGTCAGCACATATACATGATGACAAACAAGGAGCAATGCAAATCAAACTGAAAATTACCTGAGAGAGCCATGGCAATCTAAAAAAGTTGTTCTTCGAACAACTTCTCCCCTTCAGCATTGGTAGAGCGCATGTCTTCCTCATGCTTCTGCAACTCTTCCAGAGTCGCGACTGCATCGTCGCGCTTTTTCTCTACCGTGGCAAGCCCCTTCTCGAGAGACGTAACACGACGAAGAAGTTCATTATGTTCAACTGCAAAAGGCGGAACATGGAAAAGTATATGAGCTCACATATCCCGGTGCAAAGGAAATTAAAAAGACAAAGTCAAAATCTAACCTTCGACTGCGCGGTGGCGATTGTCCAGCAGGGCGTGCTATCGACCCATAGCAAGGACTTGCTCCGCAAGGCGAGCAACTTCCTTTACAATGAGCTCAACCAAGGGAAACAAAGACTCATCGTCAGCCCAATATACAAATTTGACTACCAAACATCAAAAAGGACACTCACATGTTCCTCTAGGGACTCTGAAGATGACCGTCGTGCAGTCGTCCGTGCAACCATCTGTTTCTCCCCAGCATGTGGGGAACTCGAAGAATTGGTGCCGGAGTGGGCCACCACTAGAGGAGAAGGAGACCGTTCGGCCACCTAGTTGACCTTGGAGTCTGGGACTCCGGACTCTTTCACAAATTGGACGTCATCAGAAGACGACGACGCCACTTGACTACAAAACACGTCCAGCACCACTTCAGAAAAGCAACTCCAAAGAAAGCAAGAGGAACTCGCGGATATTGAAGACTCACCAAACGAACTTGTCGAGGTCGAAAGAATCATCTGACGACTCCTTCGGCAGCCGCAACTTCTTTCGAGCAGGAGGAGCCATGGCGTGCACAAGCACGGTACGAATCGGCTCCTCTGCGGCAGTAGGAGAATCCTCTGGCGTCGACGGAGAGGATGCATCCAAATCCTCACTACGGGAACGCTTGTGAGTCCCGTGATCAGCAGACCCGAGGGCTTCCTAATCTTCCTCCATGGGGACTGTAGACCCCGACTCGTCCTCCTCCTCCGCCTCGCGAGGGATAACCCCTTCAGGCTGAGGAGGAAAATTGGCAGCCATGCTCCAGTCCTGCATTCAGAAGATACATTATTATATATCAAGTACTTGGTGGCAATCGACAAAGAAAACTACTTCACAATACAGTTCTACCTCAGGAGGAGGGTTAGAGGCGTCGAAAGGAGGCACGACTGGTTCGCCAGGGAGATCCTCCTTGGAAGTGTACTTGGTCACCAAGCGCAACCTCATGTCAACCTCACCTGCAGAAATGCCTTCCGCAGATATGCGAGTGACATCGCCTGCACTAGCCCAGTGGTATATCGGGTGGAATCTAGCCTGAAGAGGCTGGGTGCGGCGGCGCAGCCACGTGCGAATGAGAGCGGCACCACCCTCTTCTTTGCCTATGTGGCCTTCAAGGTCACAGACGCGCTGATACAGCACCTTCGTTTCCTCGGACTCGCCAGGCATCATGATGTTCTTCCAGGAAAACCTCCTCTTACAAGCCGCCACGGGGTCGAAGGGCGCGAGTCCGTAGTGCTCTTCGTCGGCCTTCTGGTCACGGATGTAGAACACTTGTCTCTCCACCCTTGGAGAGATGCAGTAAGCTTGATGTCGAAGTAGGTGGCGGAGGAGTCGACGTGGATTCTGTAGCCTCCTATATCATAGACTACCGAACCAGACGCCGACTGACGTTTGAGCTTAAAAAGCTTCTTGAAGAGGCCAAAGTGTGGCTCGATTCCGAGCCAGCACTTGCAAAGTGTGATGAAGCAATGATGTGGAGAATTGAATTTGGGCACAGCTAGTGCAACTGGAGCCCATATAAGCAAAGAAGACCCCTGACAAAAGGATGCAGGGGGAGAGAGAGACCTCGAATGACGAACGCAAGGAACATCACTCGGAAACCCGCAGGAGGGCGAGGGATTACCTCATCACCAGGCACTCGCGAGTCATCCTCCGCGGACGGAAGAGCTCCATCTTGACGAAGAAGGTGCAGCTCGGAGGACTTGATGATAGATGCGCACCAGGAGTCGTTGGTGACGCGGATGCCCGCACCTTTCTTCTTCCCAGCGGTGGCGGCGCTGGTGCCTGCGGTAGTAGTGCCTCCCTCCTTCTTGGCGGTGGCAATGGTGGCCGCAGATCCAACAGCGATGCCTCCCTTCTTCTTGCCCATCTTTCGATGGCGATGCAAGCAGAGGAAGTAACTGGGGAAAACACGGAGTTGGTCCAGTGCCACGAAGAGGAAGCGCACAAAGAAGTAGAGAGAGAAGCAATGGCGAAGGAGGCACGAGCAAGAAGAGAGATGAGGAAAAATTACCGTAGTTGTGCTGCTACTTAACCTCCTCGCGGATGTCATCCAACGGCCAACAAAAACCCTGCTAAACGTGTGGCGCACATCGCCATCGACACGTGGTGAAGGTGAACCATGGACCGTCCCCCACTACTCCCATTACGCGTGAAAATCGAGGAGACGCAATTAAAACAGAAGATTACGCACGCCCGGTCAAATCAAAGTCAGGAAGTGGGGCCCACCGCTCGCCACGTCCCCTCAAAACCGCTCACGTGGGCAACTGAAGTCATCATATCGTCAACATTGACGTCATCAATTCCACCAGAAGAAGATTTTGAATACTTTAGTTCTTGCTTGAGTCTTCGACTCAACCAAGCACACGGGGGCTACTCCTAACAGGAGCGCTAGCCGTGCACTCGAAATAATTTTTTATGCAGGTATACAAACTCCACAAAAACCCATCACTCGAATCAACGATTCGATTGTGAATTACAGGTTACTCCCATAGGGAGCGTTGGAAGCACATTCGACTCAAACAAGCAACAAAAGACGACAGGAGTCACACAAAGTTTTTAGTCCCCACTCGAGTCTACGACTTGAATAGGCACTCGGGGGCTACTCCAATAGGGAGCGCTGGTCACGCACCCTATGATTATTTTTCCTTGAACAATGTACTGTGTGTTGATAACATCCACACTCGAATGCAATTGCGACTCCGCCTCATATTTTCCCTACAAAGAGATTGCATCTCCTGGGCCACCTGAATCATCTCCGCGATGACAAAAATTAAGATGTCGCGCTTACATCGTGAAGATAAGACCTAAATAAGGCCTGGCAACACATCTGCTGCGCACTACCAGAAATATATCCATTCCTGCAGGTGTGATGAACATGCCTTGAGGGACGCGTCGAGTGCTCACATTTATACACTGGAATTAGACTCCTATAAGACTTCTACGGCCTGAGTCGAATTAAACCAGCACTTTTCCGAATTCCAGTTCGAGGACTCGAGTTTGAGTAGATTGTGTTGTTTTGCCCTAAGGCAGTTAACTAATACCGATAGATCGGGTAAATCAGGCACATATATCAATAATCCCTATGACACAGATAGAACACTCGAAAAATACTCGGTCATGCACTCCAAAGACTTCATAAAGTCTCTAGTCGAATCTACGATTCCACTAGACACTCAGGGGCTACTGACATGGGTATACCCTATAGGTACTCAAGCTTGGCATATACGGTCCAGATACGACAGAAGCCTACGGCCCAATGCAGGATTCGGGTGACCCATGGACTCTTCGATTGCTTGCAATGCAAGAAGAAGCTTAAAGATAGAAAGTTCAGAGGGACGAACCCTAATTTGTAACCAACTTGACCTACTACCCGAGACCTAGCCTATCTATATAAAGGCTAGGAGGGGGCGGCGAGGAGGATGATCACAACCCTAGTTTCCACAATCATCGCCAGATTGCATCTACACACCCGTGTAATCTTTGATTCCTTCAATAATTCCAAGAGAAGACAAGCAGGAGTAGGGACCTCTATGAGGCCTGAACCTGGGTAAACCTTGCGTCCCTATGTGCTTGTTTGCTAGCCGACTGATGCCTCCAGTGCTCCCTCCTTCTCCAAAATCCAAGTCCATAACAATGAGCATTGACGAGTTAAACCCTCATCACTATGACTCACCGTGTTTTGAAATTTTGGCTGTGTTTCGAAATTAACTTCACACCTTGTGATAATCTGTTTAGTGGACCCACCACCAGGTAGTCAATGTATCGAGAACGAGTGTGAGTTTGGAAAGATTCAACTTCTTGCTAAGAATATGCATGCCTAGAATTTGACCGTGTTTTGAAAACAATCAAAGAGACTATGACTCAGCATGTTTTAAAATTTTGCCTATGTTTCAAAATTAACTTCACACCTTGCGAAAATCTATTCAGTGGACCCACTACCAGGAAGTCAATGTATCGAGATGAGTGAGATTTTGGAAAGATTCAACTTCTTGCTAAGAATATGCATGCCTATAGATTTGACCGTGTTTTGAAAACAACTAAAGAGACTATGATTCACCGTGTTTTGAAATTTTGGCTGTGTTTCAAAATTAACTTCACACTTCGTGACAACATGTTCAGTGGACGCACCAGGCAGTCAAGGTATCGGGAACGAGTGAGAGTTGTTTGGCAAGATTCAACTTCTTGCTAAGAATATTCATGCCTTAAAATTTTGACTATGTTTTGAAAAATCAAAGAGACTATGACTCACCATGTTTTGAAATTTTGGATGTGTTTCGAAATTAACTTCACACCTTGCAATAATCTGTTCAGTGGACCCACCAGGTAGTCAATGTATCGAGAACGAGTGAGAGTTTGGAATGATTCAACTTATTGCTAAGAATATGCATGCCTAGAAATTTGACCGTGTTTTGAAAACAATCAAAGTGGCTATGGCTCACTGTGTTTTGAAATTTTGCGTGTGTTTCGAAATTAACTTCACACCTTGGGAAAATCTATTCACTGGACCCACCAGGCAGTCAATGTATCAAGAACGAGTGAGAATTTGGAATGTTTCAACTTATTGCTAAGAATATGCATGCCTAGAAATATGACCGTGTTTTGAAATCAATCAAAGAGGCTATGACTCACCGTGTTTCGAAATTTTGGTTGTGTTTCAAAATTAACTTTTCACCTTGCGAAAATCTATTCAGTGGACCCACCAGGCAGTCAATGTATCGAGAATGAGTGAGAGTTTAGCAAGATTCAATTTCATGCTAAGAATATGCATGCCTCGAAATTTGACTGTGTTTTGAAAACAATTCTAGAAAGCAAACGGATTCATAAACAACCTCACAAATTTCAAATTACAAAAAGCAACACAAAGATCCTCACAATTTTCAAAATATAAAAGTGTCATATATTTATAAACATCCTCGCAAATTTCAACTTATAAAAAGGAACAAAAAATCCTCACAAAATTCAAATTATAAAAGGGATCCTATATTTGTAAATATCTCATAAATCTTAGCTTATAAAAAGGATCAAAAAATGACTCACGGATTTAAAATTATAAAAAACATCATAAAAAGCCTCACAATTTCAAACTACAAAGGGAACAATTCCCAAAAAGCCTCACAAATTTCAAATTATAAAAAACATCACCGGAAAAAGCACAGGGTTTTTTGAAGAACTTTTTTATGGCTTCGGTGTCAAACTAGTGATCTAGTGCAAAATTTGAACGAAAAGGGAGATAGCGTGGAGATATCAAGCTTGTTGAATCATAGAGGATCCTAAAGTGGGTGGCCACGGTCCGTGTGAGGTAGGTCTCGACCAATCAGGGCCCGAACCTACAACACATACAAGAACACCTTGTGCACCCAAAAAGGTGTTTCGTGAATCTTTTTTGGAAATTTTGATGAAATGACATATTGTGGAGCGACCAATGTTAAAAAACATGAGCAAAACTATGCGACACATGTAGTGCAAACGAGGATGTTTCTAGTGAAAATTGGCATGAACTCAGAAAATGGAAGAGAGAGGAGAGAGGGAAAATCAATTTTCTATTTCTTGTGGGTAACCCACAAGATTGAGGTGCACCTTAATGCTTATGTAATTGCAGCTGCCTTGCCGATGAGCATCGAAGGGACCAAGGCTAGCTAGGGCTATGATTTTGATGTTTGCATGTCTGCTGGATTCTTCTGGCATATATAGACCGATGTTTCGTGCTTGATTGATTTTGCAGGCGAGGCAACGTTTTTGACGTGCCGTGGTGATGGCCAGGAGATATGGGAGAGCACGTGGGACGTTGGGCGCAGTTGAGTTTTCAAATCAATGTGACATTAAATAATTTCAAATCAATGCCGCCCAAGGAGATGATTTACGTGGACTGTATTGGCACCCTTCTTTCCTCGAACGTATGCAAAAATTAAAGGGAGGAAGTAATTTCACCTTCCTTGGTAAGACAAGATGTTTTATTGCGTCACAGTGCAAGGTGAAATGACAAACGGAGTACTTATGCTAGTACTAGATCACAAACATCATTCCAATTTGCACTTGATAATAATATTCAATCTCCGAACATTATTACAGAAAGGAAGTAGAGGTGAAATTAAACAAAATTAATCTTAAGACTTCTTCGTCTTCTTGGACCTGGATCCTTCTGCTGTCACCTTGGTGCTGGCGTCGTCCTTCCACTTCCCATGGCATCCCCTAGCTCTCGCCGTCTTATTCTTCTTCAAGCCTCCTGCCTGCTTCTCCTTCCTCTTCTCATTGTCGATGAAGGTAGGATCGAGTGCACTCTTCTTGGAGACGAAGTCGAGAAATGACCATAAATCTTCCGACCCCTCATCCTCATGCTCCCTCTTCTTCTTCTTCTTGCCAATGGACGATGGATCGAATGAACTCTTCTTGAAGACGACGTCTCCTTCATAGAGGACAGACCAAGGATCCTGCTTCCCCTCCGCCTCCTCCTCTTTGCTCTTTGCTAGTAGTGTCCCCTCCATCAGATGATGGTAAGAAGGGTCCTCGTCGGAAAAATTACCTTTCGGTGTGTCAGAATAGTACGGCCCGTCAAAG
Organism: Avena eriantha; assembly: GCA_910589775.1. Classification (NCBI taxonomy): domain Eukaryota; kingdom Viridiplantae; phylum Streptophyta; class Magnoliopsida; order Poales; family Poaceae; genus Avena; species Avena eriantha. The sequence goes on along the minus strand of OU342741.1, from coordinate 166,924,519 downwards.
GACTCCCTGCTATCACCATGGTAGGGTCTGATATCATGTTCGCTCGTGTGTTGGACTCGTCAATGGAGGTGCACTGATCAGAGAGGTGGTATTTTTGTGTGTGTGGTGGCTTAGCCAGCCTAAAGGGACAGGGAGAGATAGATAGAGTTCTTCGTTGTCTGCATCGTTCCTGGATGGGAGAGGTGGTCATTGTTGATGGCCGCTTAAAAAGGCTTGCTCAGGACATCCAGGAGTTGCCACTCCATCTTTTTTTATACAAGATCCCCTTCCATCGTTTTTTACAAAAGTTCCCTTCCATTATTGAAACAAGATTGAACGGTTGGTACTCCTTCGCCCTGAGAGCATCAGCAGAGAGGATATTGCAAGTACCACCACATGTTGCGGAGGTTTTTGCACATAACAACAACCATAGACCTTTCCTGCGCAAAATACATACATTTTCTGTAATCGTTGCACATAATACATAACCAGTCATTGAATGTTTCTTAGTTTTTTGGGAAACGTTTCATACTTAATTATATAATATAGTACTAAAATATAATTTTTATCTAAATTAATAATAGGTAAAGCTCAAAAAATAATTATAATTTTGAGCCACATGCATAAACTATCTGGTGTATTTTTGGTTATGTAAGTTGTATCATTAGAAATCAACCTATTAGTAGGTACATAATTCTCGACATGCTCTAGAGAAATGATATATAGATTCTATAATGATGGAAAGTGTGTTTTGAGGTTTATGCATACCGTTCATTGTGCTAAAGATTATATCAATAGACTCTTCTAAATGTTAGAGTGAAAGGAAAATCCATCGGTGCGCAATGTTGGGATTTCTAGTCTTCATCCAACGGTTAAAGTTCAAAGTTATTCGTACACTATCTACTGGGGTATGCTAAGATAATTACATGTATAACATGTCATTAGAATCTTTGTGGTTTTTGCATAGCGTTTATTGTGCTAAGGACTATCGATAGAATCTTCTACGTGCTAGAATGGAAAAAAAGATCCGAGACTTAACATTGTTGGGAGTTGCCAGTCTTGATTCAATTTTCATTGTTCAAAGTTACTCATACATCATATAGTGGCAAGATTTGCAAGAAGTCACACGCTACTTCCTACTAGTAAAAGGCATGTGCCACACTCGTATATACTGTATAAAATGTGATTTAATGAAAAATAAGTTGTTATTAACCAAAATTCTTGTTAGAGAAAAAAGGCATACATTAAGTATATTAATAATAACTATCTACACATATTGAGAATACAACCTACTGTGCTATGAACTTTTTTCATGGGGGGTGACATGATGATTCTAGAATGTGGTGGAGTTTTCCCTAGGTACTACTCCTTCAACACGAATCCCTCTGCTCTGAACCATTGGATCTAATAGCCCAACAGTGAGGATTGGTGCTATGGATCCAATTCAAAACTGCTCCATTATAGTAGTAGAGATAATTTGAAAACATTGGCGATGATGCTATATGTGCATGACTGAACAACTTTCAAATAATCTCAAGGAAAAAAGGCCGCATGTATCAATGAGCGTGAATGGACAATAAGAGTTGTGTGGACAGATTACTTGTCGGGCCTAGCAACCCCACACTTCTTCTTGTTTTTAATGAGCTTACCTCATGGGTGGCTTTGATGTCATTGCTCAGGCGCAGTATATTATTCACGTTAGCGGAATAGTGGGTTCCCAAAATTTTCTTTTAAACATAAGGTTGAACACTCCCAGCCATAGTGGTTCAAAATTTATCCATAAAGGGGATTTATTTATTGGGTGGCCGAGTGGTTGACTCCACATGTCATTGTGTCAACACCCAGATTTTTAATCCTTGATGCCTGTTATGCCATTGACATGGGTATACCCTACAGGTACTCGATCTTGGTATATACGACCTGAATACAGCGGGAGCCAACGGTGTAGCCAAGGCCCAAACAGAGGACTTGAATAACCTACGGACTCTCGATTGCTTGAAGAACAAGAAGAAGCTAAAGATAGAAAGTTCAAAGGGGAAAACCCTAACCTGTAACTGACTCGACCTGCTAACCGAGACCTAGCCTATCTATATAAAGGCTAGGAGGGGGCGGGGAGGAGGACACACGCAACCCTAGTTTCCACAACCCTCGCCAGATTGCATCTGCGCACCATGGTAATCCTCGATTCCTTCAATAATTCCACGATCAGACAAGCAGGAGTAGGGACCTCTGCGAGGCCTGAACCTGGGTAAATCTTTGAGTCCCCTATGTGCTTGTTTGCTAGCCAATAGATATCTCCAGTGCTCCCTCCTTCTCCAAACCCCAAGTCTATAACAATGGGCATTAATGAGTTAAACCCTCGTCAATTGGCGCCGTCTGTGGGAATTGGGAGTGCTGATGTTGCGGCTTCTTTGGTCCCATCAACTGCGATCTACAACTCTGCAACAGCGGAGATCCGCCAGCTCTTCGGCGCGTCCGACTTCACCGTCCACACGCTGGCCAGTCGCCCAGCTTTCGAGTCCGTGGGCGATGGGATCAGCTTGGCGATCGGGAGCTTCCGCTTCCAAGTTGGTCAGATGGGCACGCTTCGCATGCCTGACCAGCCGACGATATCATCGATTACTCTGGCATCGTGGTTTCCCCCGCTGATCAGCACCCTCAGCAAACTCACTGGCTCGACAACTGTCGAGAATACGGACAGCGACAACAGTCGCAAATCCGATCTAGGCGATCTGGCAACTGAAGATGGAGCCTACGGTTCTGGATCTGAAAGTTGTGGGAGAAATAGCTTAACCAACCACTTCATGTGCGCCATCATCAACGCAGGCGACTCCTCCGCCAATCGCGACAACACGGGCAACGGCGGCCACGGAGCCGACCCGCCAAATGGCGGCATACCCCATGGCGGACCACCGCCAAACGGTGGACCATCGCCAAACGGCGCCCCCGTCAACAACGGAGGAGCACTCGAACCTCCAACTATAATAAACGAGCAGACTGGCGCACGCGTCGTGATCAGGCTCAACAAACTCGAGTGGGCTCGCTGCCGTGATGCCCTACGGGGCAACCCTCTACCCTTTGGCTCCCTGCAAGAACTGCTAATGGGATACCATTGGCTCCTGAAGGAGGAATTCAAGCGCCAAGTGCAAACAATCACACAACTCGAGGCGTGCAAAAAGGCGGGAGATGAGTTGAGTCTTCGACGTGCTGGGCTCTCCTCCCACGGAGGATCCTCCTCAAAGGGCAACGAGCACATCACAAACAAGAGGCGATCCCGGATGGCCCATCTCACCGAACAAGAACGCATAGAAGCTACAAAGGTCCTCGACTTCAGCTCTATGGCAGTCGACACACGGGGCAATGTGTTCCCAAAGACGCCGCAAGCTGTAGTGACGACAGCCACCATGTACCTCCTGAACAACCAGCCGCCAGCAAGAGATCCCCGACCCGCCATGCACCGATCTACGATCACGGGCTTGGGACTAGTCGAGGCCGCCCTCGACAAGGAGCCAACACTAGAGCCGAAGAAAGGCAAGCCTCTAGCAAAACACTATTCCTCGCCCTCCTCCAACGATGATAGCCACGACCTGTCTCGACGCCGCCACTCACGGCGACATGATCATGACTACGACACGCGTGATGACATCACGCAACGCAAGATCGATAAGTCAAGGGCGCGACGTGCCCGATCAACTAACTCAAAAGGCGAAGATGTGGAGCTCTATGGCGCCAGATGCTTCATCAGGGCCATCAGGCAAAAGAGAATGCCCAAGGGATTTAAGCTCCCATCGGAGAACCCGAAGTTTGACGGTATGCAGGACCCGAAAATGTGGTTGGAGGACCACATCTCCTCCGTCAGGCTTCATAGCGGAAGTCGAAGCACGGCCATGCAATGCCTGCAGCTACAGCTACAGGGCGCCTCCTAAGCATGGCTCAACAACCTCCCACGTGGATCCATTTGAAGTTGGGAAGAGGTGGTTTACAGCTTCGTGCGCAACTTCAAAGGCACATACAAAAGGCCTGCGTCAATCGAAGAGCTAAGGTGCTGCCAGCAATGATCGGGCGAATCGCTACGCTCGTACATCCAGAGGTGGTCCATCATCAAGAACTCCGCAGAAAATATCTTGGAGGACCGCGCAATCGACGCATTCAACGGTGGCGTTCGCCGCATAGAGCTTAGGGAGGAGCTGGGCCGCTCAAAGCCCAAGACCATCGACCACCTGATGGAAATCGCAAATCAGTGGGCTGACGCAGAAGATTCGGTGAAAAATCGCGTTCACTTTGACGAGGAAGCAGAACTCGAGCGCAGACGCGACCGCCAAAGCAAACGCCGCATGCGCATCTACGATGACCGTGACGACGTCAACATGGTCGCAGCCTGCTACACCGACAGACGCGACAACAACCGCAACAGCGGCTATCGCAGCGGTGGGTACCGTGACTCCGGGAAAACCACGCAAGTATGGCAGCGCCGCAATCGCGATGAGGCACCTGCAACATCCATCGAAGACAAGATGTTCGGGCCATGCATTGTGCACTTCTAAATCGAAAAGCACGGCGGAAAAAAGAAGTCCAGCCACCTCCTCAAGGACTGCCACGAGTTCCTCAAATTGCATGAGGGACTGGCTCGGATGAATCGCAACGCAGTTGAAAGGGGCTACGGAGCCGCCCCAGGCGATCCTATCTTTCTCACCTTGAGGATGGCGCGCACTGACAACTATACCAAGCAAAGACAGAAGTATGAAGACAAGGAACTACGGCGAGTGACTACAAGATAAGGAACAAGAAAACTAACATTTGAATTGGTCGCCCAACTGCGTCACCTCCCCTAATAGATATTGTTCTCGGGCGACGGCCTGCTCTGCCTTCGACTTCCATACATCCGCATTACCGTGGAGTACAAGAAATTCACGCTCCAACTGCTTCACGCGGTCATGGAGTCGCGAGAGCAGAGACAACTCATCCACCCTTGAGCGCGGCAGTGCCAAAGTGTCATCAAGGGGAGGCGAATCCTGAGGCTCCCTCAAAGGATCACTCGATGTGCCCTATCACAAGTCAAGCAAGAGACAATAAGAGGACTAAGGCGAGGCATGGACAAAACACTCAAGTGCATTCAAGATCAACAAAGTATCAGCAGATACATTCGCCAAAAGGCATGTTCTCAACAAAAATACATAAGCTATTCTATTACAAGATGCGACTATTGAGGAGCGATTGACTTCTTCAACTTCGACTTCGGTTTTGGGAGCCTCATCGAGTCTGTGGCAGTGTCATATGTCACAGACTTTCCCCCAGCCCCTGACGTCGCAGCCTTAGCCATCTTCTTGGCTCGCTGAAGCTCCTCAGAGTACTTTGCAACTGTATTGATCAGTTGCGGGCCGTATTTGCCACAAGCAGTCGCGAAGGGAGCAAAAACCACCTGCTGGCCATCAGCGCTAACAGGCATCGCCCTAGAGACTGCTGAGGGTTCAACTTCGACTCCGTGTGCTTGAACCATGGTGAGTGACATTGAAGCACCAGCCACACAAAGTGAGTTCTTGAAGCTTGAAGGAATGCCTCCGACAAAGGACTCCACTAGCTCGTCCATATTCTCGATCAACTCAGCTTTGGGCGCCAGCTCCTCCCGGAGGCGACTGAGCACGCCCTTGGCCTTGGTGAGCGTCTCCTGCACGGCAGCGGTGCGGTCTTTGACTGCCGAGATGGCACCCGCCAATGCATCGTCACGGTGGAGCGCCTGCGCGTCAAAGCTCAGACAACTGGCATCTAAACAAGAATCAAGCATTGACAAAAAAATAAGTATAAAATAGCAAAGTTGACAGAAGATGCAACTGGTGAAATTGAAGACCAGGAAATACCTAAGAGAGCCTTGGCAATCGAGAAAAGCTGTTCTTCGAACAACTTCTCCCTATCTGTGATGGAGGCGCGCAGATCCTCTTCGCGTTTCTGCAATTCGTTTAGCGTCGTGATTGCCTCATCACGGCTCTTCACCTCCACAGCAAGTGTTTTCTCCATGGAAGCAGCGCTACGAAGGAGGGCATTATGCTCAGCTGTGACACAAGCAAAGATAGACCTTCAGTCAAATATATCACAAGGATGCAGAAGAAAAATAAGGAACACTCACTTTCCACCGCACGATGGCGATTGTCCAGCATTGCGTGCTGACGACCCATTGCAAGCACCTGCTCCGCAAGGCGAGCGGCTTCCTTCACAACGAGCTCCGGCAGAAGACATCGTAAAAGATCAACAGATGGCATAGATGAAAATTTGACTGCCAAATCAGAATAAGAAATACTATACTTACATGATCCTCCAAAGACTCCGAAGTCGATGGATTCGCAGACGTCCGGATAACCATCTGGTGCTCCACATTGTGTGGAGAACTTGACAAATTATTCCCGGAGTGGGCCGCCAATGGAGGAGAAGGAGTGCGCTCAGCCACCATTTTAGCCTTGGAGGTCGCGACTCCAGATTCCTTCAAAAATTGGACGTCGCTAGATGACAACGACGCCGGTTGACTGCAGAACAAAACCAACATCAAGAGAATGCAACTCCACAGAAGAACCAAAAGGAAGACTCGTATACTTACCAATCAAACTTGTCAAAATCTAAGGTTTGATCCCCCGACTGTGACAACGACTCCTTTGGCAGCCGCATCTTCTTGCGAGCAGATGGCACCACAGCACTCACAGGAACGGCAGGTATCGGCGACTCTGCACCAACACCTGCGCCTTCCGGAGTCAAAGGGGATGACACATCTGAATCCTCGCTGCGCGAACGCTTGCGAGTGTCCGGACCACTCGAATCGGGGGCATCCTCCTCCACATCAGATGGGACGGTCGACTCCGACTCGTCCTCTTCCAAGGCTTCACGAGGGATAACCCCCTCGGGAAGAGGGGGCATACAAGGTGACACCGCCCAATCCTGCATACATAAAACAATTTAGCACAAAGTCATGCAACAGCAAAAAAACAGTCGACAAAGCAAAGCTACTACGTAGCACAATTGTACCTCAGGATGAGGGTTAGCAGCATCGAACGAAGGAACATCTGGTTCACCGAGGAGCACATCCTTGGCGGTGTACTTGGTGACAAGTCGCACCCTCTTATCTACCTCACTCGCGGAAATTCCATCGGCAAATACGCGAGTGACATCGTCTGCGCCAGCGCACTGGAACATAGGGTGGACTCTGGCCTACAGGGGCTGGACGTGACGGCGCAGCCACGTGCGAATGAGGGCGCAGCCTCCCTCTTCTTTACCCATGCGACTCTCGAGGTCGCAGACGTGCTCGTATAGCACATCTGTCTCCGCAGACTCGTTGGGCATCACTACGTTCTTCCAGGAGCGCCTCCTCTTGCACGGCATCGCGGGATTGAAGGGCACGAGTCCGTAGTGGTCTCCGTCGGCCTTCTGGTCATGGACATAGAACCACTTGTCCCTCCACCCTTGGAGGAACATCATCAGCTTGATGTCAAAGTACGTGGCGGAGGATTCGACGTGGATACCGCAGCTTCCTACATCGTAGACTACGGAGCCAGACGCCGATTGGCACTTCAACTTGAAGAGGCGCTTGAAGAGACCGAAATGTGGCTCGATTCCGATTTAGCACTCGGAAAGAGTAATGTAGCAAGCTACATGGAGGATGGAGTTTGGGGACAGCTGATGGAGCTAGAGCCCGTAAAAGCAGAGAAGGCCCCTGAAAAAAGGATGCAGGGGCAACGAAAGACCGCGGATGATGAACGCTAGGAACATCACCCGAAAGCCGGCAGGATTAGAGGGAATTACCTCGCTGCTAGGGATGCGCGCGTCAGCGACTGCGGAAGACAAAACTCTTTCTTGCCGAAGAAGACGCAGCTCTGAAGGCTTGATCACGGACGCACGCGACGCACCATTGGTGACGCGAGTGCCCGTGCCCTTCTTTTTCCCGGCGGTGGCGGTGCTGGTGCCCATAGCGGAGGAGCCACCCTTCTTCTTCGTAGCAACTGCGGCGGCGGCGGAATCGGCCGCGACACCTCTCTTCTTTTTTCCCATTCTATGGTGGCGATGTGACCGGAGAAAGTAACTGGGAAAAATGCGGAGCTGGTCCAGCACCACGAAGGAGAGGAGCACAAAGAAGTAGAGGAGTAGAAGCAATGGCGACGGAGGCAAAGGCAGAAAGGAAGCAGATGTGAAAATTACCGTCACAACATCACTACTTAACCCCCTAGAAGATGCAATCTAACGGTCAGGAAAAACCCTACCAGACGCGTGGCGTTCATCGTGCTCGACACGTGGAGGACCTGAAGCGCAAACCGTCCCCCACTATCCCCATTACGCGTGGAAATCGAGGAGGCGCAGTTAAAACAAAGATTACGCACGCCCGGTCAAATTAGAGTCAAAAAATGGGACCCACCGCTCGTCACGTCCCGTGAAACTCGCTCACGCGGGAAACTGAGGTCATCGCATCGTCAGCACTGACGTCATCCAAAATTACACAGCAGAAGACTTCGACTACTTTAGTCCTTGCTCGACTCTTCGACTCCACCAAGCACTCGGGGGCTACTCCCATAGGGAGCACTGTTCGCGCACCCTACGATTTTTCTTCTTCTTTTTACAGGAACATGGACAATCAAAGCAAACCCAACCACTCGAACCACAATTCGACTATGGACATGGGTTACTCCCATAGGGAGCGTCAGAAGCAAATTCGACTGAAACAAGCAGCAAAAGACGACACCAGTCGCAAAGGTTATTTAGTCCCTGCCTGAGTCTTCGACTCAACCAAGCACTCGGGGGCTACTCCCATAGGGAGCACTAGTCGCGCACCCTATGATTATTTGTACATTGTACTGTATGTTAATAACACCCTGAAAGAACATTTCATGTTTTCCTTTGTTTTGCATGTTAGATAACAATACTATGGAGAATTTTCATGTGTGCTAAGTGTGCAGCAAGTTTTGAGGGGGGCCGGATAATCTGCCCTCCAAGGGCCGAATAATCCGGCCTACCTCATCTCTCAAGGAAGCCAAGGTGCGTCGCTCTGTGTCCAGTCGGATTTTCTCCCAGAAAATCCGAACTGGGCGGTTTTTCCTCCCCAGGCCGGATGATCCGGGTTTCGCAAGGGCCGGATAATCCGGCCCCTAGTTTTCGAGCAAAAGGATCCAAGGCGCGTCGCTTGGTATCCGGTCGGATTTTCTCCCGGAAAATCCGAACTGGGGCGGTTTTTCTTCCCCAGGCCGGATAATCCGGCCTTCGCATAGGACCGGATAATCTGGCCCCCAGAAGATGATCAAGGGCAAGCTCGGCGCGTCTCACTGTGAGCGGCGGATTATCTGCCGGATATTCCGAGTCTGGGGCGGTGTTTCCGCAGACCGGATACTCCGGCCCTCACTTGGGCCGGATAATCTGGCCCCCAAAATGTGCAACGGCTGGTTTTTCAAGGGGGTATAAGTACCCCTTCTTCCCCAACGTCCAGAACTCTTGATTCACTTGAATTTGACCAGACCTTGTGGAAGAGCTCTAAATCTTGATCTCCCACTTCAACCACACGAAGGTCTTGATCTTTGGTGGAATTCAAGGAGGAAAAGTTCATCATCAACATCAAGAATCAAGTGCTTCAACTCCTCTCCATTCACTTGGAGAAATCCCTGATCTTGTATTCTTGTTAATACCTAGATCTTGTTATTGTATTTGACAACTTTGTTCTTGTGGCAGCTTGTTGTCATTTTGGGAGCCTCCAAGTTGTTGTGGAGTTTTTGCCCCGCTAGTTGTGTAAAGGCGTCGGTGCCCGCCTCGAAGGGTACCTATAGTGGAAGGTGGATCAGGCCTGTTGTGGCGAGATCCATCGGAGAACAGGGTGACGCCTTTTGTGGTGTGGTGGTCTTAGTACAGCCCACCCCTCCAACGCAGACGTACTTCCCTTAACAAGGAAGGAACTGCGGTCAAACAAATCCTGTGTCTCCGCGTGCTTCACTTCGGTTCACTCGTTCCTCTTCCACTCGCTCTTTACTTGCTAGTAGATAGGTTTGCATATAGGGAAATTCCACACATTAGTTTATCTAGAGAATTTACCTTTGTGCTAAGCCTAAAATTGAAAAAGAATTAAAAATTGGTGTAGCACCTATTCACCCCCCTCTAGGTGCCCATACGATCCATTTCATTTGGTATCAGAGCCCCGGCTCTTAATTCGGGCTTAACCGCCTAAGAGTAGTATGGGTACCAGGGATGATGGAAATGAGGATGTGGATAAGGTCACAATGGATGATATCAAGTCGTTGGAAACAACCTTGTTGAAATCCTTTGAGGTCAAGATGGAGGAGATGAATCAAATTATTGCTCGCCTTACATCATCCATAGCCCCATCTCCATCCTCCTCTGAGGCTCCCACACCATCATCTAAGGAAAAGGGTAACACCGTATCCAAGGATGATGATGTGGAAGGTGAAAAACTAAATGGCTCCACCTCCAAAAAGGGAAGTGGTAAGGAGGAATATAGTGAGGTTCGCCACGTATATTCCCCCGACCCACCTATCCCTCATCCTCATATAAACAATAGGGGTGATCCACCAAGCTCACTGCATCTTCTTTTAACCAATGGCAATTTCTAATGAAATCTCATGTTTGCAGCTCCTCTGTTGAATTGTGGAGGATTATTGAAGAAGGTCTTCATATTGGAGATCAAACCAATCTAACAAGAAGGGATGTTGTGGATAGCCAGTTGAATTCCACTGCTCTCCACATGATATAGTTGGGTGTGGGTCCCAAGGACATGGCACACATTGAACATCTCAACACAGCTAAAGAGGCGTGGGATGCTCTTACGGACCTTTTTGTTGGAAATGAAAGCATGAGAAGAAACCGGTATGATGCCCTTAGTAACGAAGCTGAGGGATTCTACATGTTGGATGGTGAAAACCATGAGGACACGTATAGAAGACTCAAGGGCATCACAACAACATTTCGGAAGCATGGGGCCACTCACATTGATGATGCATGGATAAAAAGAAAGTATGTGAGTGCCTTAATGCCTTTCGAACCGACGGATTTGAAGAGCTTGCAAGGTAGACACAACTATCATGAAATGACATCCAATGAATTCATGCAAGAAATGGCGTCATTCAAAGTGGCGGCAAAGAATGTTAAAGATGCCCGTGCTCGGGCCATTGGAATGCAAAAGGGTGTCAATGTGGCTCTCAAAGCCAATGTTGTTGAGCAAGAGGACGATGAAGGAGTTTTTGAGAGGGTATCCATGGACTGCCCCGATGAGGTCAAACGTGCTCATGGTGAGTACATGGCATTCTATGCAAAGAACTTTTGGAAGGACCCTGCCAAAGCCAAGTCTGAACTTGAGCGCAAGAATGGGTCAAATGGAAGAAGAGAAAGTGGCCCAAGATTGATAACTTGCTTCAACTGTGGAGATAGACTGCACTTTGTAGCCGAGTGTCCTTATCAAAATAGAGAAGACAATGGTGGCAGGCTCATTCTGAAAGAGAAATCTAAAGCTCCGAAGAAGAAGCCGTTTCCTAAGAAGAATGGCCCTTTCAAGAAGCAACCCAAGATGGTCCTTGTACCTCAAGAGGAATACTCCTCCGCAAGTGAAGATGAAGAGGATGATGATAGTTCCCGCGAAGTGGCTGCTATAGCCACCACATCGACTCCCTCCTCTCTCTTCGACTCGCCGAATGAGAACGCCATCAACAACAACGCCACTTGTCTAATGGCAAGAGGATCCGAGGTATCAACTTCTAACTCCTCATTTCCTAAGACTAACATAATTTTGGATATGGATGATCATGACAGTCTTGAAATGGAAGAAGAAGGTATTGCCTTGGATACTTTTTTCACTAACCTACAAGGTGAGCACAAACTCCATTTTGATGCTCTTATGAGTCAACTTGCTCAAGCCGAAGATCTCCTAGAAGAAAAGGGCAGAATTGAAAGAGAAGATGCCATGGAGATAGCCTCTTTGAAGAATGCCTTGGAAGAGGAAGAGGAAACTCGAGTTTAGTTGGAAGAAAGACTCGAATCCCTAGAGGAGTCACAAGAAGAAGCTGTAGCTCAGCTCACTAAAGAACGTGACCATGCTCTTGCCAAGGTAAAGAAACTAAAGAAAGAAAAGATTGATTTTGGGGCTGTTCATGCTAGACTTTTGGAGAAGTTTGATGATCTTGAAACTGCTCACAAGGCATTGAAGAGTGATCATTCTACTCTAAATGAGTCTCATGACCATCTCCAAACTCAATTGAAACGGTATGATGTGCCAAGTACCTCCTCTTCATCCTTTGGAAAAGAAGATCTTGCAAGGAGTTCTCAACACAAAGGTAAAGGGGTTATTGATGAGATACTGAGCATGCAAAGGACAAACAACAGTGAATAAGGTCTTGGTTACATACCCAAGATAAAGAGCAAGAAAAACAACAACAAGAAGAAGAACAAGACTGCTCAATTGAAGACTAGCAACATTACCAATGACAAGACTAATTATGATGGTTTTGCAGGGATCAACAATCCTAACTTCGAACTATATTGTGATTCTTATGGTGATGTTTATGCTAGTTATGTAGGGCCTTATGATTGTTACATTCCATGGTCTATTTGGGTTCCCAAGACCCTTGTTACTAACATGAGAGGACCCATTGAAAAATGGGTACCTAAAACCAAGAAGTAATTTTCTTGCAGGGCTATGCTTCCGGTGGTTCTAAATGGGTACTCGATAGCGGTTGTACGAGTCATATGACCGGAAGCAAGGAGATCATCACGGAGATGCGGCCAAACCTTGATCATATTACCGTCTCCTATGGTGACAAGTCAAAATCTGAGGTACTGGGTCTCGACAAAGTTGTGGTGGCTCACGATATCTCTCTCGTGGACGTCATGCTTGTTGAGACCCTCGGGTATAACTTAATTTCAGTTCGTGCCCTTGGTAAGATGGGCTTTGCAGTTTACATTGATGCTGATTTAGTGGTACTCTTGTGGAGCAAGTCTCTAAAAGTCGCTTTCATGGGATATGTCGAAAACGACCTGTACGTGGTGGACTTTTCGGGGAAAACCACTATAGGTCCGATGTGTCTTTTTGGAAAGGCTAACACGGGTTGGCTATGGCATCGCCGACTAGCCCACGTCAATATGAGAACTTTGCAAAGTCTCCACAAGGGTGGCCACATTCTTGGACTAAAAGAAAATGTCTCTTTTGCCAAAGATCGTGTTTGCAGGGCGTGTGTTGAAGGGAAAATGCATGATTCTCCTCATCAAAGGAAAACTATTATCTCTTCAAAAAGGATTTTGGAGCTCCTTCATGTGGACCTTTTCGGACCTCCATCTCATGCAAGCCTCGGTGGGAAGAAGTATTGTCTAGTGATTGTTGATGATTACTCAAGATACACTTGGGTTTATTTCTTCAAGTTGAAGAAAGGTCCTTAACCCCTTGACCTAGAATAGAACCAAATTTCGCTATCACCTACGAATCCATCTCATATATTCCATATTATGCCTTGAAACTCAACAAACTGTCATCGACTTCGCCAACGAGGTTCAACGTCAACACAACGTCCCCATTCTGGCTATAAGGAGTGATAACGGCTCGGAGTTCAAGAACTACACCTTAAATGAGTTCCTAAGTGAATAGGGGATAAGACATCAATATTCCGATGCGTACACCCCTCAACAAAATGGTGTAGCCGAGAGGAAGAATCAAACTCTAATGGACATGGCAAGATCAATGTTGGCCAAATTCAAATCTCCATATAATTTCTGGGCTGAAGCAATCTCTACTGCCTGTCATTCATCCAACCATTTATACCTCCGCAAGCTTTTGGACAAGACTCCGTATGAAATACTTACCGGTAACAAGCCAAACATCTCATACTTTCGGGTATTCGGGTGTAAGTGTTTCTTTCTTATTAAAGGAGTTCGTTTATCTAAGTTTGAATCTAAGGCTCTAGAAGGTATTTTTGTTGGTTATGGTGCCGAATCCCACACTTATAGAGTGTACAATAAGCTCTCCGGAACTGTTGTAGAATCTTGTAGTGTGGTGTTCGAGGAAAATGAGGGTTCCCGTGCGGAGCAAGTTGGTGTTTGTGATGCAGATGTTGAAATACCCCAAGATGCCATAAGAAGAATGGGAGTGGGATTCTTCCGCCCCATTGAGGAACCCCTTGTGGCGGACCGGGAAGGACAATGCTCTACTCATATACAGCCCTCATCTACACATACGCAACATGCTCCAACCACGGGGGCAACTTCTACACCATCTCCATCAACTACTGAAGGTCAAGTTGCTTCAGAAAGCTCCAGGCCGGATTTTCCAGTGGACACCAGATTATCCAGCCACCCCGCTCCACCTGACCATGCAGCTCCTGGTGGTGAAGATATCAATACAAGCTCCAGGCCGGATTTTCTGGCTGATCCCGGATTATCTGGCTCCTCGCCAGTTCAAGCAAGTCCCAGGCTTCCTGATGAAGCTGCTGCAAGTACCCCTAGGCCAGATTATCCGGCCTCTCCATCCGCCGGATTATCTGGCCCTGTCTCTCCAGTTCTGGAGCCTCCTGTTATGGCTACGGATTCACCTCAAGGGCATGCGTCTCCACCACCTGCTACTGATGTTCCAGCTACTGATCAAGGCGGAGAAAATGCTTCCAATGAAGACTCAAGTGATGAATCTCCTCCACCAAGAGACAACAAACTTATTGAACTTTGGCGCAAGGCTCTGGTTGATCGTAACCTTGAGTTGAGGGGTCACACTCTCGACAAGGTTGTTGGTGATCTTCGACGAAGGGTGTCTACAAGAAGAGAATTGGCCAGTTTTGGTGAGCATCAAGCTCATATCTCCATGGTGGAACCTAAGAAGGTCTTTGAAGCTCTTGAAGACCCAGACTGGGTTGTTGCTATGCATGAAGAATTGAATAATTTCGAGCGCAACAAAGTCTAGAAACTAGTGGAGAAACCCAAAGAGTGCCGCAATGTTATCGGCACCAAGTGGATTTTCAAGAACAAGCAAGATGAGAATGGCATTGTTGTGAGGAACAAGGCAAGACTAGTGGCACAAGGTTACTCCCAAGTTGAGGGCATCGACTTCGGCGAGACCTATGCTCCTGTGGCTCGCCTTGAGTCCATCCGTATCCTACTTGCTTATGCTGCTCATAACAATTTTAAGTTGCAGCAAATGGACGTCAAGAGTGCCTTCCTTAACGGTCCTCTACATGAGTTGGTATACGTAAAGCAACCCCCGGGGTTTGAGGATCCTAACTTCCCGAACTATGTCTACAAACTTGATAAGGCACTCTATGGCCTTAAACAAGCCCCACGTGTGTGGTATGAGCACCTTAAAGAGCTTTTGTTAGATCGTGGCTTCGAAGTTGGGCAAATCGACCCCACTCTTTTTACTAAGAAGGTTAAGGGGGAGCTCTTCGTATGCCAACTATATGTAGACGATATCATTTTTGGTTCTACTAACAAAGCTTTTAACGATGAATTTTCAAAGCTTATGACTGACAAGTTTGAGATGTCTATGATGGGGGAATTATGGTTCTTTCTTGGATTCGAGATCAAGCAACTTAGAGAAGGAACCTTTATAAATCAAGCAAAGTACATCCAAGACATGCTCAAGAGATTCAAGATGACAGATCTAAATGGTGTCGTTACTCTGATGCAAACAAAGTGTCATCTCGAACTCAACCCTCACGGTAAAGATGTGGACCAAAAGGTATACCGGTCCATGATCGGCTCTCTTCTTTACCTATGCGCATCTAGACCCGATATTGTGTTGAGTGTGGGAGTGTGTGCACGGTATCAAGCAGCTCCTAAAGAAAGCCACTTAGTGGCGGTCAAGAGGATCTTTCGATATATGGTTCATTCCCCCAACTTTGGTCTCTAGTATCCCAAGGGCTCCAATTTCTCTTTATGTGGTTATACTGACTCAGATTGGGCTGGTGATAAGGATGATCGGAAATCCACTTCTGGAGCTTGTCAATTCTTGGGAAGATCTCTTGTATGTTGGTCCTCCAAGAAGCAGAATTGTATATCTCTCTCCACCGCCGAAGCTGAATATGTTGCTGCTGCCAGCGCTTGTACTCAATTATTGTGGATGAGTCAAACTTTAAAGGAATACGGTGTCAATTGTGACAAAGTGCCTCTTTTACGTGATAATGAAAGTGCTATCAAAATTGCGTACAATCCAGTTCAGCACACAAGGACGAAGCATATTGAGATTCAGAATCATTTTATTCGTGACCATGTTGCTCGAGGTGATATTGATCTATCTTTTGTGAGCACGAAGAACCAACTGGCGGATATTTTTACAAAGCCACTTGATGAAGCAAGATTCTGCTATTTGAGGAACGAGCTAAATATCATTGATTCCGGGAGTTTGTCTTGATTATCCATGCACTCACTCGTACATCTCAATCCTTGTTTGGTCTAGGTGTGGGCATGGATATAGGGGGTGTGTGGTCCTAACTTATTGGGCTAACCCTCCCCCCATAATGCCAATAGCAAGTTATATCATTTCTCTTAATATCATGTTGTGATATCTGAGCTTATTGATGAGTATTGGTTGTGAACCCAAGATATATCTTCACGGTGTCACACCATACACTCCAACAAGGTGGCTTCGGCCACCGCCCTCTCCCTTGTGGAGAATTGGATCTTTTTGGATGTTATTTTCTCTCTCATGTTCTTATGGGAATCACACTAAATCTTGGCTTTTATTTGTTTTGGATTTTGCAATTTTGATTGTCTAGTACCATCTCAGTTTGGCTTTCTTAATCCTAAGCCTTCCCTACCCCTAAGCCATCTATTTTTGCACAAGGCTAAGAAGATATACAACAAGGTTCGGAAGACTGCTCACCCCTCCTCTGCTCCTGAGGGCCTTATGAGGGATGCTCGCAGGCCCCCAGTGCCTCCCATGGCCCGTGAGATCAAGCAGCTGAACTGGTTCCAGCGTCACATTCTCTGCATGGGCGTGGACATGCGCAAGGGTCAGTACAAGGCATACAGGCAGCGCCATGAGTTGGCTCACTCCCAGCAGCTCATTCTCCACCACGTGTCTGGCGCTTCGGGTGCTCCTCCGGCTCCTACACCTCCCACTCTGTAAGCTCGGTGGAACTCTTCCTCCGGGCTGAACTATGGTGAGATGGAGCGTCACTTGTTCCCCTCTACGCCTGCTGCTGATGCTGATGATGAGGAAGGTGACACTGAGGAGCTTGAAGATGAGGATGAGGAAGAGCATGCAGAAGAGGACGAGGACGAGGACGAGAACTATGATGAGTGATCCCATAGGGCGCTAGCCTCGCTCTTCTCCCTTTTTGGTGTCTCGATGCCAAAGGGGGAGAAGTAGTTCTATTAGGTTGTCCGTGGATTTGCATTGGTCGGGCATAAGCACTTGCACTTTTTTATTCGTTATTTCTTGCTTATGCCCATTTAGCGTTGAACTTTTAAATTCATGGTTTGTGTTTTGTGGTTGAGACTTGATGTGGTTGTTTGGATGATACCTATGGACTTCATATCATGGATTATGCTCATGGCTATATCTATTCATATCCTATTGCTAGAGGTTTATCACGGAAGGCGCGCGCTCATAATGGTTATCCAATAATAATTGTGATTTTTGTCAAGGATGCCTATTCTCTACTTCGGTGGTATGTTCTCTTGCCCTTATGTCTATGGAATAGATTCACCTATTTGTGTGCATTTGTATTCCAATGCAAAACTCTATTATGCACACATTGAGGGGGAGTCCCTTCATAGTTATCTCTATTTGTCTTGTGTCTTTCTCCTGCAAATCCTGGTATTGTCATCTAACACCAAAAAGGGGGAGATTGAAAGAACATTTCATGTTTTCCTTTGTTTTGCGTGTTAGATAACAATACTATGGAGACTTTTCATGTGTGCTAAGTGTGCAGGAAGTTTTGAGGGGGGCCGGATAATTCGCCCCTCCAAGGGCCGGATAATCCGGCCTACCTCATCTCTCAAGGAAGCCAAGGTGTGTCGCTCTGTTTCCAGTCAGATTTTCTCCCGGAAAATCCGAACTGGGGCGGTTTTTCTTCCCCAGGCTGGATAATCCGGGTTTCGCAAGGGCCGGATAATCCGGCCCCCAGAAGATGATCAAGGGCAATCTCGGCGCGTCTCACTATGAGGGGGTGGATTATCTGCCGGATATTCCGAGTCTGGGGCGAAGTTTCCGCAGACCGGATAATCCGGCCCCCAAAGTGTGCAACGGCTGGTTTTTGGAAGGGGGTATAAGTACCCCTTCTTCCCCAACGTCCAGAACTCTTGATTCACCAGAATTTGACCAGACTTTGTGCAAGAGCTCTAAATATCAATCTCCCACTTCAACCACCCGAAGGTCTTGATCTTTGGTGGAATTGAAGGAGGAGAAGTTCATCATCAATATCAAGAATCAAGCGCTTCAACTCCTCTGCATTCACTTAGAGAAATCCCTGATCTAGTATTCTTGTTAATACCTAGATCTTGTTATTGTATTTGACAACTTTGTTCTTGTGGCAGCTTGTTGTCATTTCGGGAGCCTCCAAGTTGTTGCCCCGCTAGTTGTGTAAAGGCGCCGGTGCCCGCCTCGAAGGGTACCTATAGTGGAAGGTGGATCAGGCCTGTTGTGGCGAGATCCATCGGAGAACAGGGTGAGGCCTTTTGTGGCGTGGTGGTCTTAGTATCGCCCACACCTCCAACGCAGATGTACTTCCCTTAACAAGGAAGGAACTGCGGTCAAACAAATCCTGTGTCTCCGCGTGCTTCACTTTGGTTCACTCGTTCCTCTTCCACTCGCTCTTTACTCGCTAGTAGATAGGTTTGCATATAGGGAAATTCCACACATTAGTTTATCTAGAGAATTTACCTTTGTGCTAAGCCTAAAATTGAAAAAGAATTAAAAATTGGTGTAGCACCTATTCACCCCCCCTCTAGGTTCCCATACGATCCATTTCACACCCACACTCAAAGCTTATGGCGACACCGCCTCAAGAATTTTCCCTACAAAGAGACTGCGTCTCCTGGGTCACCCGAATCATCTCCGCGGTGACAAATTTCGGATGCCGCGCTTGCAGCGTGAAGGTAAGACCTGAATAAGGCCTGGCAAAGCATTCGCTATGCACTACCAGAAATATATCCATGCCAAAAGGTACGATGAACATACCTTGACGGACGTGTCGAGTGCTCACACCCATATACTAGAATTTGACTCCTGTAAGACCTCCGCGGCTTGAGTCGAATTACGCCAGCACTTTTCCAGATTCGAGTCCAGGGACTCGAGTTTGAGTAGATTGCGTTGTTTTACCCTAAGGTAGTTAACTGATATCGATACATCGGTTAAATCAGGCACGCACATCAACGATCCCTATGACACAAACAGAGCAGTCGAAAATATACTCATTCATGCACTCGAAAGGCTTCATAAAGTCCCAGTCAAATCTGCGATTCTACTGGACACTCAGGGGCTACTGACATGGGTATACCCTATAGGTACTCGAGCTTGGTATATACGGCCTGAATACAGCGGGAGCCCATGGTGTTGCCAAGGCCCAAACAGAGGACTCGAGTAACCTACGGACTCTTGATTGCTTGAAGAACAAGAAAAAGCTAATGATAGAAAGTTCAAAGAGGAAAACCCTAACATGTAACCGACTCGACCTGCTACCTGAGACCTAGCCTATCTATATAAAGGCTAGGAGGGGGCGGCGAGGAGGACACACGCAACCCTAGTTTCCACAACCCTCGCTAGATTGCATCTGCGCACCATTATAATCCTCGATTCCTTCAATAATTCCATGAGCAGACAAGCAGGAGTAGGGACCTCTGCGAGGCATGAACCTGGGTAAATCTTTGAGTCCCATGTGTGCTTGTTTGCTAGCCGATAGATGTCTCTAGTGCTCCCTCCTTCGCCAAAACCCAAGTCCATAACAATGGGCATTGATGAGTTAAACCCTCATCAGCCATACATCGCAATCCCAGGATTACTATTTTTGCGAGACATAACAGAATTGGTACCACGGTACATCATCCATTACAAACCATAATAAAGGTATTACAAATAAAGGATCTCATGATCCATTCTTAATACAATCAAAGCAGCGAAAAGTAAACGTAGTAGGGGCTCCATCTTCAGGGTCAAAGGCAACGCTGACGATTGGAGATGATCCTAGTTGTCATAGACCTCGTGCTGTCCATCTTCCTGATAGTCCTCCTCATAGTCTGGCCACGGGAATAGCCAGGGACAAAGCCATGAGGACTCTTTAAGTACTCACAAACTATCACTAACAAGTAAGGTAGTTCTAGTAGGAATCTTAAGCTCTAGGTTTATTTACAAAAAGCCAAGTTTATCTCATACTAAGTTTAGAAGTAAAGAAAACTAATTTAATGTTCTACATCACTTAAGTGGGAACCTAGTTTTCATGTCCATAATCCTGTTGTGGTCAAGTAAAAGTCATAGTTCACTTCACAAATCATTTTTGAAAACATCTGACAATGGAACAGTATGGCCACTCCAACTGTCCATGACCGCGGACGCGGCTATCGAAAGAGTTTAACACTTTGTAGAGGTGGTACACATTCACCACAAAATTCTATACATCCATTAGGGATAACCCCGAATCAATCCTACTTAGTATGCAGATAATCAATCATAACCTTTCAATTACACACCCTAGTATAGGCACCTCCCCTATGAGCTTGGCCTCCCAGCCATGGCTATCTGCCATCCTGGCCACTGCATAGGTTGACATTCATCAGAAGGTAGCCTCAACTCAACCTCTTCCGCAAGGAACCCATACCATCATATAAACTTCCAGCTAAGCCCTACCCAATTCGGGTATTGTGGTTGTACAGTAAAATTGGAATGGTATTGCTTCCGAACCCAACCATAAGTTTTATAAAAGGGCCAAGGCTCATGCCTCAACATTTTCATCGTCAAGCATTGTGTTTCTGAACACATGTCAAAACATCTCAATAGAATGAATCATCATTCCAAGGTTTTCATAATCATTTTCACCAATTATTCCCATCTAAAGTGATAAACTTTTATGCTTAGCACTAGCCACTAAAGTTGAGGGTATTTACTAGTAAGGGGTGCTAATCAAATATAACTATCCAACTCTAGTGTTATGCCTTTTGCTGACATCTAAGTATAACTAGTTAGGCCTAGTTTTATACTCTTTATGGTATCTTTCCTATTTGTCCAATACTCATAAATCACTAACTAAAGGTAAAGAACTTTGGTAAAAGTAAAAGAATAAAGCTTGCAAGTAAAACTTGGGATTGGTATAATCAAGGTTGCATAACCAAAGCATGCATAATGCATCTTGCATAGGTTATAAAGTTGGCAAGTGTTAACTTGCTTAGTTCACTTGTAGTGCTAGGCTTACCTTGGGTAGTGCAGTGGTTGAAGTTTTCTTCTTCTTCTTGGTAGTACTCCTCCTGCTCATATCCTGGGTCGGTACTATCGTCAATAAATGAACACGAGGTACACAATCACCAAAAATTACTTAAATACTTCTATTTAGCACCCTAAGGTTCACACTTGATGATCTAGCATCATAACAATCATCACATGAAATAAAGAGTTAGTCTTGTTTATTTTATTTTAGAAAAGTAATTTCTACTCATTAAAAATACTTAAGATTTAATATTCTCCAATTAACATATGGGATCATGTTGACACATGTCATCACCACATATTCTAATACTTGGGAATGTGATTTAAAGTGGTGGTAATATTTTATAAAGTTTAAAAATACTATTTAATACAAATAAAGTGACTAGAAATGCCTATATAGCATTATTTTAGTACTAGTCCAAGATCACTGCACGTAAACCTAAATATTTTTACATATTCAAGTAGATCTGGTTCAATGTGATTTTTGAGAGTTGGAATGAGCTCAAAAGCATTTATGGTTGATTTTTGAAAAATGTTTGAATTTGGAAAATTCTCTGCCTTGTTATTTTTGGTATAGGCGATCTATAATTTTAAATGGTTTGAATCCAACGGGCTTGGATAGATATTTTGAATACCTTTCTAAAAAAATTGGAATCATGCAATTTGGTTTGGTGAATCTCTTTAAATTGATTTCTGAATCTACTGACAGAATCTAGTTTTAATTAAAATAGAAAAGGTCTATTTGAATTGACATGCTTGCGCAGGGAAGTAAACGGGCCGGCCCAACTGCACTGCGTTGGCGCAGCGGGCTGCTGACAGGGGGGGTCCCACTAGTCAGTGGATCATCTAACCCGAAACGGTACATTTCAATCTAGGTCATGCGATTAGACTAGGGTCTAACGACTGACATGCATCGTCTACGACGAACAGTTCTGGCGAGACTGAACCCTAACGGCAACGGTGGGGGTACATGGGGGCTCACCAAGGCTCTAGCTAGGGTTGGCGATAGGGGTGAACAACGTTGTAGACGACGGCGTTTCGAACGGTGGTCACGGCGGCTCCTGGGGCGGCTCCAATCAACGACGCCCTTCCTTCACTGCAGCGGCGGGCTCCGGCTAAATTTCGGTGACGTGGTGCTCGCCTTGCTCTAGGGAGAGGTGTGGGAGGTTCTGTAAGGAGTGGGGAGTGAGATGGTGCTGTGAATTGAGGCGGAGATGGCCTCTATTTTTACACCGGTGAGAGGGCAGAGCAGGATGGCTCGGGCTCGTCAGTGACGGTGATACAGGGGGCTAGCGGCATGGCTGAGGGTAGGGGCAACACGGTGCTTCCTGGCTGTCATCACATGCTTAATGGCACGGCACGGGGTGGTCAAGATTGGTCGGGAACGAGCGGTGCTCTGCGCAGGAGCGGTGGCATTCGAGACGGCCCACAGTGGCTACAGGTCGCGCGGCGGCGAACGGGCATGTCTAGGAGGTACCTGGGGTCATGGCGAGTGTGTGCACGTGGGATAGGGCGAGGCCCGGCGTGTGCGTGCTGGTCGGCTGCGGTGCTCTAACGCGCTCTCGGCATGGCACAGAGAAAATGGGCGCGGCTGGTCCATGGCTTGCCTGCGATCGAGGGGTGGACATAGGGTAGCGGTGGATGGTCTCCTATCCCCTGGGCATCGTGGGGGATGGTGGCATTCGTTGTGGCGAGTTGTCCATGGTCAGCTGATGCGGCGAGCTTCGGGCGGCGCTATACTGGCGCAACGACAAAGTGGGGATGCGTGTCCTGCGCTGTTGGGTGTTGGGAGAGACTAGGGGAGTGAAGAGGGGACAAATGGTTGATCAATTACTTCTCACAACAGTAGAAGCTAGGCAAGGTTTAATCTATATCTGCCAGGTGCTCGACCAAATAGCCGCATGAATTCAAATTTGAAATTTTTGAATAAATTTTGGTGAGTGATCTAATCTTATGCTTGGTAGTCTCTGGTTGCTTGGATTTTCCAAGGTGAATTGATTTGAGTGTTTTTTGCAAAATGGTGATCTTAGTACATACACTTGATTCTATCTTGAATTGTCCTTTAAATATATTTGAACATAGTTTCTGTGAGTTTGTAAAGTGGGCTTGGGTTCACTTTGACTTGGTCTAGCAAGGGGTGAAAAGAATTGGAAATGTTTCTATTATAAATATTTGGCTAGAAACACTCAAAGTGGTCTAGTGGATAACTTTGGTCAAAATGACCATTTGCTTATATGATTCATATTGGAATATCCTTGCTTTTGCTTTTTTTGTAATTGGCCTAGATGATGTAGTATTCATATTTAAACCATTCCTAATAATTTGTAGCAATCAAACATGGCAATTGCACTCATTCATACACTAATGCAAATCACACATACACTCATATTCAATTTAATAATAAAAGTTTTTGTTAACCCTAAACTTGGGTGATTAGAACTTGATACTCTTGATTAATATTTTTGGGGTGTTACAAACCTTCCCTCCTTAAATAAAA
This sequence comes from Avena eriantha, assembly GCA_910589775.1. Taxonomy (NCBI): domain Eukaryota; kingdom Viridiplantae; phylum Streptophyta; class Magnoliopsida; order Poales; family Poaceae; genus Avena; species Avena eriantha. Next base: position 166,900,688 of record OU342741.1, on the reverse strand, counting down.
TCTCGTCCCGAGATTTAGGAAAAACTAGGAACTAAAGAGATTTGGAAACTCAGTCCTAATGTAATCTTCTCACTCCCAAGTAGCTTCTTATTCAGTATGGTTGCTCCACTGGATCTTGAGAAACTTGATACTCCTGGTCTTGGTGGTTCTGAAGGCTTCTTCCAAAATACGAATGGGTACTTCACGATAGGTTAGACCTTTGTTGATATCTATAGCTCGGTCATCGATGTTCTTGAAAACTTTGATCTTCTCCGGAACTTCTAGGCATTTGCGAAGTAATGAGATGTGGAACACATTATGCACAGCTAACATCTCTTTGGGCAGTTCTAGTTGATATGATACTTCTCCTCGGCGATTCAAAATCTTGAAGGGTCCAATATATCTGGGGGCTAACTTCCCTTTCAGACGAAAACGTTGCATTCCTTTCAAGGGTGATACTTTGAGATACACAAAATCTCCGACAGTGAAGGTCAGGTCTCGACGTCTTTTGCCAGCATAACTCTTTTGTCTAGATTGGGAAGTCTTGAGGTGCTCAAGGACTTTGTGAACTATCTCTTCGGCTTCTCGTAGGATGTCGGATCCGAAAATCTGACTCTCTCCTACTTGCAACCAATTCAAAGGGGTACGGCACTTCCTTCCATACAGAAATTCAAAAGGGGCCATTTGCAAACTATCTTGATAACTATTGTTGTACGAGAATTCTGTGAAAGGCAGACAACCTTCCCGTTTTGATCCATATTCTAGCACACAAGCTCTCAACATATCTTCTAAGATTTGGTTAACTCTTTTAGTTTTTCCATCTGTTTGCGGGTGATAAGCGGTGCTGAAGTTCAACTTGGTTCGTAATCCTTCTTGGACTTTCTGCCAAAATCTTGAGGTAAACTTGGTTCCTTGATCCGACACTATGGTCTTAGGGGTTCCATGCAAACTGATGATTCTAGCAATGTACGGGTCTGCTAGCTTTGAACTCTGGTAGGTGCTCTTGACAGGTATAAAATGGGCTACCTTGGACAGTCTATCAACTATGACCCAAATAGAGTCATTTCCCCTACTAGATGTAGGCAAACCGGTGATGAAATCCATTCCGACAGAATCCCATTTCCATTCTAGAATTTGCAATGGTTGAAAATGTCCTGAGGGTCGCTGATGTTCCACTTTGACTCTCTGACAGATATCACACTTGGCTATGTAGCTTCCGATTTCTCTCTTCATCTTGTGCCACCAAAATTGCTCCTTCAAATCATGATACATCTTTGTTCCTCTGGGATGGATAGAATAAAGAGTATCATGAGCTTCCTGCATTATGACTTGCTTCAACTCGGAATTTGCTAGTACACAGATACGTCCTTTGTACCATAAAAATCCTTCTTCATCTTTGGTAAATCCGGGTACCTTCCCTCTACCGATATGATGCTTGATTCCGTCGATACTTGCATTTCCTTTGTGCGCCTCCTTGATGTGACTGATCAAAGTGGGTTGAAGTTCTATACTAGCTAAAACTCCTTTGCTAACTAGCTTTGTTCTAAACTGCTCTAACTCGTCATGCAAACTTGGCTGGGCTTCTTTAATCATGGTGTTTAATCTACACGGCAATCTTCTAAGAGCATCCACTACCACATTGGCCTTGCCAGGGTGATAGTGAATGTCAAGGTCATAATCCTTAATTAACTCTATCCATCTCCTTTGCCTCATATTCAGCTCCTTCTGGGTGAAAATATACTTTAGACTCTTGTGATCCGAATAAATCTCACAGCGGTTACCCATAAGGTAATGATGCCAGGTCTTCAAAGCTAAAACTACAACTGCTAGTTCAAGGTCATGGGTAGGGTAGTTTTGCTCATGTTGCTTCAGTTGTCTAGACAGATATGCTATGACTTTGCCTTCTCGCATCAACATACATCCAAGACCAATCTTGAATGCATCACAATACACATCAAAAGGCTTCTTGATATCTGGCATAATCAGAATTGGGGCTGAAATCAATATCTTCTTGAGCTCTTGAAAACTGCTTCACATTTGTTCGTCTGTTCAAACTTCTTATCTTTCTTGAACAACTAGGTCATCGGTCTTGTGATGCTCGAAAATCCTTCAAAAACTTGCGGTAATATCCCGCTAATCTGAGAAATGTGCGGACTTGGGTTTGAGTGGTTGGGACTTTACATTCTTCAACATCTTTGATCTTAGCGGGATCAACAATGACTCCTCCTGCCGACACAATATGTCCTAGGAATCCTACTTCCTTTAATCAGAACTCAGATTTGCTAAACTTGGCATACAACTGATGTTCTCTAAGGGTTTCAAGGATGGTTCTCAGGTGTAGCTCATGGTCTTGTTCTGACTTGGAATAGATCAGAATATCATCGATAAAAACAACAACAAACTTATCCAGGAAGTTCATAAAAATCTTGTTCATGAGATTCATGAAATAAGCGGGGGCATTGGTTAATCCAAAAGACAAGAAAATGTACTCATACAATCCATATCTGGTGGTAAAGGCGGTCTTTGGGATATACGTTGCACGAATCTTGAGTTGATGATAACCAGTTCTAAGATCAATCTTAGAAAACACTCTGGCACCAATCAACAGGTCAAACAGACCTTCTATCTTTGGCAGTGGGTACTTGTTCTTGATGGTGACATCATTCAGCTTCCGGTAATCCGTGCACAAACGGTTACCTCCATCTTTCTTATCCACAAACAAAGCAGGCGATCTCCATGGCTATGCGCTTGGTTGAATCAGACCTTTCTCCAGCATAGCATCAAGTTGCTTCTTCAGCTCCACTAATTCAGATGGGTGCATACTATAAGGTCTCTGAGCTATGTGTCCTATTCCAGGAATTAGTTCAATGATGAACTAGATATCCCGGTCTGGGGGCATACCGGGTAATTCATCTGGGAACACGTCGGGGTATTCATAGACTACTCTGACTTGGTCAAGGGTTGGTTGGGCTAGACTCTTGTTTCATTTGAATTGACGGGGCAGTGTCTCAGATACATGCTCTAGTGATACTCCAGTGCTGCTAGTCATGGTTATGGCTTTCTTGGCATAGTCGATTAATCCTTTATGTTTCGACATCCAATCCATTCCTTGTACTACTTCCAATCCTTTGGTTCCAAGTACTATTAGATTAGCATAAAAATCTATTCCATGGATTCTGATAGCCACAGCCTTGCAAATTTTTCGAGGTTTGGTGGTTGACCCAGGTATTTGAACTATCATAACATGCTTCAATTTTGTTGGTTCAATCTTACTTGTGCATGCAAATTCTTCCGTAACAAACGAGTGCGACGCTCTGGAATAATAAAACACTCTTGCTAAAACTGAGTTAACAAAAAACATACCCAGCACGACATCGGGCGCTTCCTGGGCTTCTTCAGCATTCATGTGGAACAGACGGCCGTTGTAGTTGAGCGATTTCCCTGGGGCAAATCTGCTTCCAGGCTGAACACGGCGTTGCTGCTGAGCGGGTGCATTCACATTGGTGGTTGCTGCAAGCTTCTTGGGGCACTCATTGGAGTAGTGACCCTTGACTCTGCATTCAAAGCAAGTCATCATGGACTTGTCTTTTCCTGCAACAGGCACAACATTGCTTCCAGTCCTTGGGGCAGTATTGTTGTTGTTGGTGTTGTTGTTGTTAGACTTGGGCGGTGCACGGTTGAAGTTATTGGAGTTGCCAGGGTTATTGTTGTGGTTTCCTCCAGACTTCAAGTTTCCTCTGCTATGATTGGGATAGTTTGGACGAGCCATAGGGGGTCTGTTGTTTCTTGGGGCATATCCTGCAGATGGGTTGGGGCGATACTTCTGGGTATGGCGGGATCCAGGCTGGTGCATCATTCGAAGCTTCCAGTTGTCATTGGCTTGGTGTATCTTCCCTTCCATCTGGATAGCAGAGTCCACTAGTTCTTCTAGATCTGCAAAACGGATGTTGACTAACATTGTCTGCATCTCATCATGTAACCCATTCAGGATCTTTTCCTTCTTCTTTGCTTCGGTGTTAATCTTATCAGGGGCATATCTAGCTAGGGACATAAATTTGTCACGGTACTCAACTACCATCATCCTTCCTTGCTTCAGTTCCCTGAGCTCATCCCTCATCATGGTGACTAAACCTTGGGGCACATGGGTCCAGCTGAACTTGATCTTGAATGCTTCCCAAGTCATCATCTGACCTTCGTTCATGGTACGAGTACTATTCCACCAGGCTCTTGCATCTCCTGCCAGATAATGGGTGCCAAACAGTACATTTTCATTGGCTTCAACTCATGTGACCTCTAGATTGTTCTCCATGGTTTGCAGCCAGTCATCAGCTATAACACCCTCGAATCGGCCCTATGCAAGTTTTAGCCCTTTCCGCCAAACCCGCATAGAAACGATTCAAGGACGCCCACCAGGAACTTTCGTGCTGGTGGAAAACGAAGTAATAACATTACACAACAGTCCTCCATGGGACCCACAGAACATATGTATACAACAATGACTCCATGAGTCAAGAATACCGATATACAGTACAAAGATCTAAATCACCTTGGAATCGATATAGCGTCCGAGTACGGACAAGATGCAAATGGGGCTAAGAGCCCTGAAGAATAAAAAATGGCATCCATAACCCTACCCAGGCCAAGCCGGAAGGGTAACCCTGCTAACGGCATCGATCTCAAACCTGCTAAACAAAAGGGGTGCCGACAAGGGGCAAAGGGAAAAGAGGAGCGCTAGTACTGAGGCCAGTACACGGCGAGGCTATAATTCGGCGGCTCTCGCCTACATAGGTATGGTGGACTGAAGCGGCAGCGCAGCAGCACTAAACAACCTATAGAGACTCAGTAAAACTGGCGGCTATTAGAGAGGGATAAGAAAGACCTATCCGGATCCAACCTGATAGTAACACCAAACATACCCATCCTGGTATTCACCCTCGAGACCAAACGAGGAAGTCAAACCGAGGAACTCACACAGTTGGCAGTTTTATTCATTTGATTATAGTGGAAACACTTACTAGTCAGATATAGACAGCACGAGTCGTTCTGAAGCATAAATAGTGGGCAGTTTTAGTTAACATTCCGGTGTAGTTGGAACATTTACTAGTCAGATATAATTGTCCTGAGGAATCCCAAAACCCAGCAGTTGTTGGCACTTTTATCACATTCCATTGGAGTTGCAATACTTACTAGGCAGGTATAGCTTGACACGATACACCCTAGTTCCACCAGTTGTTGGTATTTTAATATCCATTCCGTGATAGTTGAATCTGATTACTAGTCATATATTAAGTCAAGTTTATAGCACTACTTTAGTTATGCTTGTCTATGATCAAGATACTGTGCTCCAAGTCGTCCATAACCGCGGACACGGCTTTCAGAAAGATTTACCCTGCAGGGGTGCACAAATAGCAACACACACACGATCAACCTCGGAAAAACCAAATCAAAACCCAACGAGGCTTTCACGACAAGCAATCACAGGATTCATAAAATGTTTCAGGGGGCCACCCCACTAAGCTACCTGCAACAAAGTGGGCCGGCTTCAGAACGGACCCAGGGTTTGCGATGACGGTTGTAAACGACTCTGAACCCGAAAGTGTGACTGGGCTTGTCGATACCGCGAAAACGTGATGCGATCCAAAACAATACAGGTGCTCCACGCACAATATTAAATAAATCAGTAAAACATGGCATAGGTACAGGATAGTAATAAAGCCCCAAACTACTTTGTGGCCCCAAGAAATAGAAATGAATCAAGCTCTGGCTTAGGGGGGTCTATAAGGCCTCCCAGATGTGGATAGTACGAATAGTCAAGGAACATGTATCAAGTACTCGGGGTCCTACGGGACACAAGTGAGCGTGGAAGAACCAAATAACATCTATTGCCCACTGATGCCTCTGCATTAGTTATATCTAGCATTTTAATTGTTGTATTTAAAGTCATGATCATCTCCACCATAAAGATATGCCAGCATTCCAACAACTGTGGTACTTGACAACATAAGATCATACCTGAGCAATAAACTACGACTCGCAAGGCCAGCTATCTACCAAACACAGGTAATAGGAGGTGTCCAAGGCAATATAGAGGCTGCACGGGATATAACTGGTGTTCAGAAACTAAAGCATCGCGACACGGATAGCAATAGATCAACAGGAGGAAATAAAGACTATAAATGTAAAATAGGTAGAAGGGGGAGAGATGCTCGCCTGCGAAACACTGCCGAAGTACCATATCGGGAGAACTTGTCGGTACTCGCATCCACTCATCGGCCTAATCCGCGAAGAAACAAACACTAGAAGAAACACCGGATGCAATATTTAATACTATCGCAGAAGATCCGGCATGCTTATGATATGATGGATGGCATGGCACAGATGCGGTGCAATTAGGCAATATTAAGCGGAACCGGGGTCCCAACAATTAATTAATAGGTTCGAGTTATTTAACTACCCCGTAATTTAAATGTGGAATTAACAAGGCAAAACATGGCATCGGTTCGCTACACCAATTTAAATAGAGTACGGAATAAGACAAAAGTATCCCGCATATAGGCTCCATATTTAATTATGCGGTGAATCGGCATAATGCCCCCAAACCACAAACAGATATGCATGCTTGATCAATTTAATATGCGACAGTTGATAATGTCATATTATAAAAATAGGGGTCTCGAATAAAGGGGTCACACATCAGCGTTCGGAAGATATTGGGTTCCGGGGGTTCGGGGTTCGACGGGGATCGAGTTTGGACTTGGCAGGATCGATCTTCAGAAAACGAGAGGTAGATCTTGTCGCATCCGCGGTCTTCGGGTCATGTCGACGGTCATGGCGTCTAGGATGAAGAACTTGGCGTTCCGTGTCGGCGATCTTGGTGTCCGGGTTCTCGGGCATCGCATCCAGGAAGGAGGTCTTGTCGGGATCCTCAGGTTCCACTTCAGGTCTCGTACATCGGACTCGTGTGACGATCTTGTCGTACACGTCGAAGAACTCGGGTTCGGTGTCGGTGGAGTACTTGATGTTCCACGTAGAAGATCTTCGGGGTTCGGACAAACATCGGTGCCTTGTCGACGTACCCGGGTATTTAAAAACTCACCACATATACTTCATCTCAGCACATCATCTCAGCACCACTAGAGTTAGCACACAGAAAACAGTGATTCGTCGGGTCAGTAGACAGAGACGCGGCAAGGGACAACGCGTCTGCGAGTGCGGGAGGCGCACACACGCGGTTGTATAGGGTACCAGGGAACCCAAGGCCGACGGGGTGCACAAACATGGGAGGGCGTCAGGTTTGCTCCCGGTAGAGCCGAAGACGACGACCGGAGGAAGGGCGAAGCCGAGCTGGCGGCGGAGCAGGTCGAGCATGGGCTCGGCGAGGGGAGCAACGCGGGGCCGAGGAGAGGTGCGCCGACGAGAGGGGCGGCGAGGAGGCCGACGACAGCATCCTGGGGCGGAGACGCTCGCGTGGAGATGGCCGGGCGGTGAGCCCGACGGTAAGCAGAACCACGGCGACAGCGGTGCCGGCCTGCGTGAGGGAGCCGGGCGAGGCAGGGAGACGAGGTCGGCAGGGGGCGACCAACCGCAGGAGGAGGAGGCCGGCGGCTCGGGAGAGGACGGAGGCGAGAAGGGCCGATGCGGAGGCGAGAAGGGCCGAGGCGGAGGTGAGTTTGGCAAGGAGATGCGGCACTGGAGGGGAAGACGCGGCATGGTCGAGGTTGACCGCGGGAGGGCTCGGGGTCGAGCGACGCGCGGGCCGGCGGCGGAAAACGATGAGGGAAGGGACCGTGCGGTGGTTGGGTAGGGAGAGTCAGGTGGAAGGAAGGAAGAAGCAAGGGAGGGTCCCGTGGGGGGAGAGAGTGGTAGAGGGTAGGTGGGGCCGGGTGTCGGTCGGCAGCTGTCGGGATGGATTAGCGGGGCGGGATCGGCGGGTTAGGTGGTTGGTGAGGATGGATCGATCGATCCTGGGGCAGTCGGTGCGGTGTGGGGCCGGGTGGACCAGGGGCGTGGCGGGGTCAGGAGGAGCGGGGGAGGATGAGCGGGAGTGGTGGTGGTTGGCGATAAGGTGGCTGGCGGGGTGGGGAAGCGCACCCAGGTGGCGGCGGCTAGGAGGGTGTATGCGGTAGAGGGTAGGTGGGGTTAGGTTAGGTTAGATTAGGTTTTTATACGGGCCGGGTAGTAGGTGGCCTGGCCTAACGGCTGGGCTGCCTCCCCGGTCCGAAAAGAAATAGCTTATTTATTTTATTTTGTCCGAAATAGACTTTTGTAAATATTTTGTAGACAAAAGAAAATATCCGGAAGAGGCAGGGGTTTTAATTTGAAATAAAGACGGGAATATTTGGAAGACAAAACTAGGCATTTCAAATATAGTTTTAGACAAAAGCATGCATGATGATGACGATGCTCAAATGCAATGTGGCATGATGACATGAGCATGCGGTCATGATGCAATGCACAAAAACACAGCGGTTTTCTAGTAGTGTTTTTAGCGGGCGCCACAATTCAACACCACTAACAAGGGATCTCGCCCTCGAGATCCGCTTCATGGTACGGGGAAGAAGGCCGACAGTCTGAATCTTCTCGCTTCGTGTAGATTCTCGCGACACCACTAACAAAGATTCTTGATCCATCTTGAAATCGACCACACCACCAACAACGTGTCGTTGTCCGTGATCATCGAGAGAACACTCCGGGAACAAAGGGCGAAGGTAGAGGTATCAAAACAAATAAATCCACCTCTAGCTTCCGTGGACGGAGTAAAATTGCTGGATCCACCGATTCAATATACAAAAGCGAATGATAAGAGTAGTTGGATGGTGATCAGTCCATCGTGCACCCAAACCATTACTCTACACACGAATAGGTGAATTATGCAACTAACTCTCGGAATTAGACTGAAGATCTTGACAAACGAGATTCGGAAACAAGGAGTGAGGCACACTTTGCATCGGATCTGGCGTAGATGATGTCGTCGCGTCGGAAAACACCGGAAGGCACAACAAGGAACAGAGAGAAGTCCAACAGATGAAGGATTTCTCAGATAGCACGAAGACAGGATGTAGAAGCACCGTTACCAAAGAAGGAAGTGAAACCCTGAAGGTACGATGGAAAACCCAACCACGAGAATTCCTAGACTCGAAGAAAAGGTAAGAGAACAGATCCAAAACACGCAGAGGTAAGAGGAGATCAGCAGAGGGATAAGGAGTAAAAACCGACCTAATCAGATATATCCAACCAATTTTGCAAAATAGTTTTGACACTCTACTTCGGCCATTAGCTAGGTTATCCTACAGGCTTATGATATGATGCACGGCATGGCACAGATGCGGTGCAATTCGGCAATATTAAGCGGAACCGGGGTTCCAACAATTAATTAATAGGTTCGAGGTATTTAACTACCCTGCAATTTAAATGTGGAATTAACAAGGCAAACCATGGCATCGGTTCGCTACACCAATTTAAATGGAGTCTGGAATAAGACAAAATTATCCCGCATATAGGCTCCATATTTAATTATGCGGTGAATCGGCATAATGCCCCCAAACCACAGACAGATATGCATGCATGATCAATTTAATATGCGACAGTTGATAATGTCATATTATAAAAATAGGGGTCTCGGATAAAGGGGTCACACATCAGCGTTCGGAAGATCTTGGGTTCCGGGGGTTTGGGGTTCAACAGGGTTCGACGGGGATCGAGTTTGGACTTGGCGGGATCGATCTTTAGACAACGAGAGGTAGATCTTGTCGCATCCATGGTCTTCGGGTCATGTCGACGGTCATGGCGTCCGGGATGAAGAACTTGGCGTTCCGTGTCGGCGATCTTGGCGTCCGGGTTCTCGGGCATCGCATCCAGGAAGGAGGTCTTGTCGGGATCCTCGGGTTCCACTTCAGGTCTCGGCCATCGGACTCGTGCGAACGATCTTGTTGTACACGTCGAAGAACTCGGGTTCGGGGTCGGGTGTCGGTGGAGTACTTGATGTTCCACGTAGAAGATCTTCGGGGTTCGGACAAACATCGGTGCCTTGTCGACGTACCCGGGTATTTAAAAACTCACCACATATACTTCATCTCAGCACATCATCTCAGCACCACTAGAGTTAGCACACAGAAAACAGTGATTCGTCGGGTCAGTAGACAGAGACGCGGCAAGGGACAACGCGTCTGCGAGTGCGGGAGGCGCGCACACGCGGTTGTACAGGGTACCAGGGAACCCAAGGCCGACGGGGTGCACGAACAGGGGAGGGCGTCAGGTTTGGCGCCCGACAGAGCCGAAGGCGACGGCTGGAGGAAGGGCGAAGCCGAGCCGGCGGTGGAGCAGGTCGAGCATGGGCTCTGGGAGCAGCGTAGGGCCGAGGTGAGGAGCGCCAGCGAGAGGGGCGGCGAGGAGGCCGATGACAGCATCCTGGGGCAGAGACGCTCGCATGGAGATGGCCGGGCGGCGAGCCTGGCGGTAAGCAGAACCACGGCGACAGTGGCGCCGGCCTGCGTGAGGGAGCGGGGCGAAGCGGGGAGACGAGGTCGGTAGGAGGCGACCAACCGCAGGAGGAAGAGGCCGGTGGCTCGGGAGAGGACGGAGGCGAGAAAGGGCCGAGGCGGAGGCGAGTTTGGCGAGGAGATGCGGCGCCGCAGGGGAAGACGTGGCAGGGTCGAGGTTGACCGCAGGAGGGCTCGGGGTTGAGCGACGCGCGGGCTGGCGGCAGAAAATGACAAGGGCAGGGACTGTGCGGTGGTTGGTGAGGGAGAGTTGCGTGGGAGGAAGGAAGAAGCAAGGGAGGGTCCCGTGGGGGGAGAGAGCGGTAGAGGGTAGGTGGGGCCGGGTGTCGGTCGGCAGCTGTCGGGATGGATTAGCGGTGCGGGATCGGCGGGGTAGGTGGTTGGTGAGGATGGATCGATCGATCCTGGGGCAGTGGCTACGGTGTGCGCCCGGGTGGACCAGGGGCGTGGCGGGGTCAGGAGGAGCGGGGGAGGATGAGCGGGAGTGGTGGTGGTTGGCGATAAGGTGGCTGGCAGGGTGGGGAAGCGCACCCAGGTGGCGGCGGCTAGGAGGGTGTATGCGGTAGAGGGTAGGTGGGGTTAGGTTAGGTTAGATTAGGTTTTTATACGGGCCGGGTAGTAGGTGGCCTGGCCTAACGGCTGGGCTGCCTCCCCGGTCCGAAAAGAAATAGCTTATTTATTTTATTTTGTCCGAAATAGACTTCTGTAAATATTTTGTAGACAAAAGAAAATATCCGGAAGAGGCCGGGGTTTTAATTCGAAATAAAGACGGGAATATTTGGAAGACAAAACTAGGCGTTTCAAAATAGTTTTAGACAAAACCATGCATGATGATGACGATGCTCAAATGCAATGTGGCAAGATGACATGAGCATGCGGTGATGATGATGCAATGCACAAAAACACAACAATTTTCTAGTAGTGGTTTTAGCGGGACGCCACATCAGCATCTAAGGGATCCTCAAACTTACTAAATATAGGTGGGTTGGTATTCTGAAAGTTCTTAAGTTTGCATTGGTTTCCATGGCCTTGATTATTGCGGGCATCTGAGCTATCTATTGAAGAGTGGCTAAGTTGGCTTGGCGTTCGGATCTACTAGCTTCACGGTCAAAAACTAACATTTGCAGAATCTGAGATGAACTGGTTCCTCTAGGGTTTCCGCGAGTCAGCTGAAGATTGAGATAGATAATGAGACAAGGGGGAAATTTCTAGGGTTCATGGTTTTGTTCCAAAAGTTTTAAACTTTGAGTTTAACTCAGGTTTTGCAAACTAACCACTTTCTCTCATTCATTCATTCAGTCAAGCACACAATACAAACACACACCACAACACAATTAGAAAACAGATGGTTTTAATAACCATTCTGTGAAACTACGATACAGTGGGACCGGTACAACTCATTCCTACGGTAGTGCTCAAGTGCATCTAATCATCATCAATGAAGGCGGAATCATCATCATCAGTGTGGAACTCCATGCCATCATCCTCTAGGTAGTCGTTATCATCACTGAGGTAAGAGTAGAGATCTCCCTAGATATCTTCACCTTCCTCCTCCTTCGTTTCAAGCTGGATCTCTTGTTCACGGATGGTCTTCTCGAGTGTGACCACCTTCTTGCGAAGACGATCAATGATGTGATCCTTCTTGTCATGCTGACGACGAAGTGATTGGCGCTCCTTGGCGAGGATGGCGAGGGTCTGGTCCTTCTTGACTGCAATGGCATGGTTTTGGTTAGCATAGGCACGGGCGTTGTCCAACTCCTTCTGTCTATCATACAACATGAATTCGAGATTATCCACCTGGTGCTTCAGCTCTGGGTGTCCTAGCATCTCCAAGGGCATTCCCATAGAATCACGCCTTGCATAGTTAGCAAAGCGAGTTCCCTGGATCTGGTTGATGTTTTGTCCACAAAGACGGGCAAGAGCTTCATGCATAGCCCTAGCTAATCCATCTAGCCAGTTGTTCTCCCGCAAGGTGAAGTGGATCTTCTCCGCAGTGTGTGCTTCCATCTTGTCTCTGAGATCTGCAACTATCAGCCATTGTAGATCTCCTCCTACGTGATCGTTGAGTTGTGCCCCGAAGAATTCTGGGTGCGAGCGCTCAAGATACTCTGACAGTGCATCTAGATCCCTCTCAAAGATTAGGTGTCCTCTGTTGTCCAGCTGGTAGAACTTGCAATACTGGACCTCCATCTATAAGAATTTTAGGGTGAGCAAGTTAGTAAGGTGATCAAGTGTGTCAAATTTTATGTAGAATTGCAAGAATTTTTGAGTAACGTGATTTTTTTGAAAGAATCTCAAGGATAAGAATGGGAATGAGTTTTCATAAATACTCCCTTATTTTGTTTTGAAAACTAAGTTTTTGTTCGGACGTCCATTCTCACTAGGGTCTCCTATCGTAAGGATGGCTTTGATACCAACTTGTCAACACCCGGATTTTTAATCCCAGATGCCTATTATGACATACATCGCAATCCCAAGATTACCATTTTTGCGAGACATAATAGAATTGGTACCACAGAACATCATCCATTACAAACCATAATAAAGGTCTTACAAATAAAGGATCTCATGATCCAGTCTTAATATAATCAAAGCAGCGGAAAGTAAACGTAGTAGGGGCTCCATCTTTAGGGTCACATGCAATGCTGACGATGGGAGATGATCCTAGTTGTCATAGAACTCCTGCTGTCCATCTTCCTGGTAGTCCTCCTTATAGCCTGGCCACGGGAATAGCTAGGGACAAAGCCATGAGTAGTCTTTAAGTACTCGCAAACTATCACTAACAAGTAAGCTAGTTCTAGTAGGAATCTTAAGCTCTAGGTTTATTTGCAAAAAGCCAGGTTTATCTCATACTAATTTTAGAAGTAAAGAAAACTAATTTAATGGTCTACATCACTTAAGTGGGAACCTAGTTTTCATGTCCACAATCCTGTTGTGGTCAAGTCAAAGTCATAGTTCACTTCACAAATCATTTTTGAAAACATCTGACAACGGAACAGTATGGCCACTCCAACTGTCCATGACCACAGACGCGGCTATTCGAATAGTTTGACACTCTACAGAGATGGTACACTTTCACCACAAAATTCGATACATCCGTCAGGGATCACTCTGAATCAATCATACTTAGTATGCGTATAATCAATCATAACCTTTCAATTACACACCCTAGTATAGGCACCTCCCCTATGAGCTTGGCCTCCCAGGTGGACATTCATCACGAGGTAGCCTCAGCTCAACCTCTTCCACAAGGGAACCCATACTAAAGCATATAAACTTCCGTCTAAGCCCTACCCAATTCGGGTATTGTGGTTGTACGGTAAAATTGGAATGGTATCGCATCCAAACCCAACCATCAGTTTTAATAAAAGGATCAAGGCTCATGCCTCAACATTTTCATCATAAAGCATTGTGTTTCTCAACACATGTCAAAACATTTCAATAGAATGAATCATCATTCCAAGGTTTTCATAATCATTTTCACCAAGTATTCCCATCTAAAGTGATCAACTTTTATGCTTAGCACTAGCCACTAAAGTTGAGGGTATTCACTAATAAGGGGTGCTAATCAAATATAACTATCAAACTCTAGTGTTATTCCTTTTGATGACATCTAAGTCTAACTAGTTAGGCCTAGTTTTATACTCTTTATGGTATCTTTCCTATTTGTCCAATACTCATAAATCACTAACTAAAGGTAAAGAACTTTGGTAAAAGTACAAGAATAAAGCTTGCAAGTAAAACTTGGGATTGCTATAATCAAGGTTGCATAACCAAAGCATGCATAATGCATCTTTCATAGGTTATAAAGTTGGCAAGTGTAAACTTGCTTAGTTCACTTGGAGTGCTAGGCTTACCTTGGGTAGTGCAGTGGTTGAAGTTTTCTTCTTCTTCTTGGTAGTACTCCTCCTCCTCCTATCCCGGGTCGGTACTATCGTCTATAAATGAACACGAGGTACACAATCACCAAACAATACTTAAATACTTCTATTTAGCACCCTAAGGTTCACACTTGATGATCTAGCATCATAACAATCATCACATGAAATAAAGACTTAGTCTTATTTATTTTATTTTAGAAAAGTAATTTCTACTCATTAAAAATACTTAAGATTTAATATTCTCCAATTAAAATATGTTATCATGTTGACACATGTCATCACCACATATTCTAATACTTGGGAACGTGATTTAAAGTGGTGGTCATATTTTATAATGTTTAAAATTACTATTTAATACAAATAAAGTGACTAGAAATGCCTATATAGCATTCTTTTAGTACTAGTCCAAGATCACTACATGTAAACCTAAATATTTTAACATATTCAGATAGATCTAGTTAAATATGATTTTTGAGAGTTGGAATCAACTCAAAAGCATTTATGGTTGATTTTTGAAAAATGTTTGAAGTTGGAAAAGTCTTTGCCTTGTTATTTTTGGTATATGTGATCTATAATTTCAAATGGTGTTAATCCAACGGGCTTGGACAAATATTTTGAATAACTTTCTAACAAAATTAGAATCATGCAATTCGGTTCAGTGAATATCTTTGAATTGATTTTTGAATCTACTGACAGAATCTAGTTTTAATTAAAATAGAAAAAGTCTATTTGAATTGACAGGCGTGCACGGGAAAGTAAACGGGCCGGCCCAACTGCACTGTGCTGGCACAGCAGGCTACTGACAGGGGGTCCCACTAGTCAGTGGCTCATCTAACCTGAAACGGTACGTTTCAATCTAGGCCGTGCGATTAGACTAGGATCTAACGGCTGACATGCATCGTCTACGACGAACAGCTCCGGCGAGACTGAACCCTAACGGCGATGGTGGGGGTACGTGGGGGCTCAACAGGACTCCAGCTAGGGTCGGCGATGGGGGCGAACGACGTTGTAGACGATGGCGGTTCGAACGGTGGTTGCGGCGGCTCCTGGGGCGGCTCCAATCAATGGCGCCCTTCCTTCACTGCAGCAGCGGGAGAGGTCTGGGAGGTTGTATGAGGAGTGGGGAGTGAGATGATGTGGTGAATTGAGGCGGAGGTGGCCTCTTATACACCGGCGATAGGGACATAGCGGGATGGCTCGGGCTCGTCAGTGACAGCGATACCGGGGGCTAACTGCATGGCTAAGGGTAGGGGCGACGCGGTGCTTCCTGGCGGTCATCACACGCTTAATGCCGCAGCACGGGGCAGTCGAGATTGGTCTGGAATGAGCGGCGCTCTGCGTGGGAGCGGCAGTGCATAGTGGCTACGGGTCGCGCGAGGGAGAACAGGCATGTCTGGGAGGTAGCTAGGGTCAAGGCAAGTGTGTGCACGCGCGGAGAAGGCGAGGCGCGGCATGTGCGCGCTGGTCGGCTGCGGCGCTCTGGCGCGCTCTTGGCATGGCGCAGAGAAAATGGGCGCGGCTGGTCCATGGCTTGCCTGCGATCGTGGGGTGGACAGAGGATTGCGGTGGATGGTTGCCTGTCCCCTAGGCATCATGGGGGAGGGTGGAGTTCGCTATGGCGAGTTGTCCTTGTCGGCCGGCGCGGCGAGCTTCGGGCGGCCCTGTACTGGTACAACGGCAAAGGGGGATGCGTGTCCTGCGCTGCTGGGTGTTGGGGGAGACCAGGGGAGTGAAGAGGGGACAAATGGTTGATCAATTGCTGCTCACAATAGTAGAAGTTAGGCAAGGTTTAATCTATGTCTCCCAGGTGCTCGACCAAATGGCTACATGAATTCAAATTTGAAATTTTTGAATAAATTTTGGTGAGTGATCTAATCTTATGCTTGGTAGTCTCTGGTTGCTTCGATTTTCCAAGGTGAACTGATTTGAGTGATTTTTGCAAAATGGTGATTGTCCTTTAAATATATTTGAACATAGTTTCTGTGAGTTTATAAAGTGGGCTTGGGTTCACTTTGAATTGGTCTAGCAAGGGGTGAAAATAATTGGAAATGTTTCTATTAGAAATCTTTGACTAGATACACTCAAAGTGGTCTAGTAGATAACTTTGGTCAAAATGACCATTTGCTTATATGATTCATATTTCAATTTCCTTGCTTTTGATTTTGCTTTTAGTTGGCCTAGATGATGTAGTATTCATCTTTAAACCATTCCTTATCATTTGTAGCAATCAAACATGGCAATTGCACTCATTCGTACACTAATGCAAATCACACATACACTCATATTCAATTTAATAATAAAAGTTTTTGTTAATCCTAAACTTGGGTGATTAGAACATGATACTCTTGATTAATAGTTTTGGGGTGTTACACATTGTCATGTACTCTCTCCTTTCAGAAATATAAGATGTTTTAGCTTTGTGAATCGAATGTATCTATACGTCATTTAGTGCATAGGTTCATAGAGGTTCGGAGTGAACATTTATACTAAAAGGCGTCTAGATACATTTATTTCACAAAGCTAAAACGTCTTATATTTCCGAACGGATGGAGTAGACATGATTTTTGCTAGGAAGGGAAACACTAATGAATGCTTATAGGAAGGCTAGGAAATTGGAATATGTGTTCTATTGATAAACCTTCGCGCTCCTCTTCCTAGAGTCAGATTTTAGCAATTCAATACAAAAAGGTTGTTGGACATGCTCCAAAACCCAATAATTTTTCTTTTTAAATAAGAACAATAGTGATTAGCTCGAATAATTAATTGTGGTCTACGTATGTTGTACTAATGTGTGTGCATGATTGAACAACTTTCAAAAAACCTGAAGGAAAACATGGCCACATTAATCAATGAGCGTGAAGTAAGGATGGCAAAGGGTAGGGTATGAGTAGGGTAGAGCAATATCATACCCACTCCCGTTTAGTCAATGTGTAGAAAATTTTACCCATACCCGTACTCGTGGGTATAAAACTTTACCCATGCCCGTACCCATGAAAAATATCGAAGTTTAGAAGTCACAGTATCATAATCTTCCCTAGGTTGCTCGGCCCCATAGGTTGTAACTCTATAGGTAAGTTTTACTATTATGTCAGTTTAAATGGGTAGGGTATGGGTCTATCTACTCGTGCCCATACCCATGACTTAACGGGTTAGGGTATGGGTATTACCCATGGGTATAAAAGTGTGCCCATACCCTTGAAACGCGGGTACGGTACCTGCAGGCACTCGTTGGTAAAATTGCCATCCTTAGCGCGAAGGGACAATAAGAGTTGTGAGAACAAAGTACTTGTGGGGCCTACCAACTTTCACATTTTTTTCGATGAAAACACCATCGCTGCTTACCTTATGAGTGGTTTGATGTAGTCCCTCAGGTGCTAGATTATTCACGTATGCAAAATTGTGGGTTCCCATATTTTTGTTTAGAATAGAAGTATGAACAATCCCAACCATAGTGATTGAAAAGTTATCGATAAAGGGCGCTTTATTTTTTTAAATCTCAAGGCGCTTTATTATTACACTCGATTCCCCATACCACCGGCCTACCATTCTGCTATTATTAGTTGGACTATGGATAAATTCAAATTCAGTCGAGTTGGTTGGGGCTTTAATCATAATTTTCGGGCTCACTACCTGTCTTGGTGACAACATCTTCATACGCATCATCATTGATGAATAGATATAATACGGAAATATATCAATGCCATAGTATTTTAGTGCCTACCAAAGTAACACCTCAGTTTTCTCTCTTCAAAAAGGGGTCTGACCTCTTTCTCAATTATTTTAAAAACATAGGTTTGGAGAATACTTCAGTTTAAACCCCTATCATGCGTTGGAACAAAACACTAAAAGGTATTCAATCGTTTAGTTTATTCATAAATCAAAAAATTTTCTAAATAATTTAAAAATACTTTGATGCCAAACTCAGCCTTAATATCTGAACCGAGCCAATCTAGGCCATGGATGATCAATATTTAGATGCCAAATGGCCAAATGGGCCCTTAATTTCTGAACTGAGGCAGTATGGGCCATGGATCATCACCAATGTGTCTGTCGGCCTTTGATTCCAGGGAGTACGGCTTACCAATTTACTACTACTTGGACTATACATAAATCTAAATTTAGTCGAGCGGGAAAATCTCTCGCTATCCAATGTTTCAAACATCTTGGAATCCCCCTTCTACCCCTAGTGAAGTCGGTTCGTTGGGGCTTCAATCTTAATTTATCCGTTCAGTACCTCTATAGCCCCGCCCCTACCACCGACCCTCCACCCCACCACCACACCCACACACAATCCTCGCGCCTAGCTGTGTAAGCCTTGCGGAAAACCCTAGATGCCACCTTAGATCTGATTCACCGTTGTCACCATGCACTGCACCAGATCTGCTTCACCGACCCACTCTCATGGCACGCCGAACACATTCCCACCGCTAGGAATCTGCTTGTTCGCTGCTGTCGTCCAACGCTCGGAGGAACCCCTATCCTGCTTCACCTTTACCCACAAGCACCACAACCATAGCACCCTCGACAACCTCGATGTCACCACCCAGGATTCGTAGGATGCCTAAACACAGTCGCGACCAAGGTAACCATATCTTCTAGGAGTTTGGTAAGATAAATATGTAGCAGTTAGCTATATTTTATATTGGTGCTACTTTTGTAGTAACTTCCTAAATAAATATTTTGTAGTCAGGTTTAACCGTAAGACATTCAACTGCGATTTTGTATGTCATGGCAAAATATGAGTCAGCCAATGGTTAATACATTTGTTTCCATTATCTACTTTAGTAAGTGCCCATATGTGATGCGGTTATAATTTCTCTCTGGCTTGGCGTAGGCTATGGCACTAACTGTTATTTCTTGCTTGATGCTTTTGTCCTATCTATGCACTACACGTTTACATTCGTTATACTGCTTCCACTAAGATGTATGTTTTATTTGCTTCTGCTTACCCCACTATTCCTAACTGTTTGCTATTGTTACGCAATGAACAAGTGAAGTTTACACTAGAAATCATAGAATGAATGGCCCCTATAATCTCGTAAGTATCTATTACTTTTGTATCACTTCATGCTAACATCTGTGAGACTGGAACCTTTTTGTGTTTACTATTCGTTGCACCGTTATTCAGAGGACCAACACTGAAGTATGGAGACCAACAGTCCTATTTCTTGATGCAGCGGACATCGTCGACGAATATACCTATAACCAGATCAGCAACCCTGAGACTCTACATAGTGCTACTGTAAGGATGCCCCCCTTTTTTAAAGTTTAAGTCCCCTGGTGTCATGCCATTGACTCTAGTTGAGTTGTTATTTTTGTTGGAGGCACTAGGGTGATTATAACAAGGCTAGAAATGCAATAGAATCCAATATAACAGAAACAGAAGGATCATAAGAAATTGTGCACTTCAAATCTCACTCTAGTATCTACACGTGTATGGCTATTTTAATACAAGGCACATGATAGTACACTTTGTCTTTGGGCAAACAATCAAAAAATTTAAACATTCTAACGGTTCGATAGATTGTTTGACCATTTCTCTAAAATGATTTGGCTAGCCTATTAGAGGAACATGTCTGCATGACGTCCTTGTGTTGAGTGCTTATATTGCTATAACATACCAAATAATCTTTTGAAAATCTTTGACAATGAACATGGTAGTTTTGTTCCTTTGTATGATGTTGTAACTTCTTTTATCTTAGTTTCATCTTTATCAAGTAAAGCAGTCATTTCATAGGGTAGAAGTGACAGTTGCACACTATCTCATCCCTCGATGAAGTCAACTGTTCTAGTTATTCCAGAAGAAAGAGATGTATGATTCCCTGTAGTTACTAATTGCTTTCTTCCTTTTAGCAAAAGGACTGATTTGAAATTCTTTGGTTTTTGTTTTCCTTGGTAGTGATGTTATATGATGTTTCTTTTTGTTTTAGGTTGCAAATATAAATATGAAGGCATAACAGAAAACAACTACCTCAAGTGTAGATCTCTTTGGACAGAGCAGCAGTGACAATGCGTATTGCTCACGTAGGTACACGATGTCGACTGCTCCATACATTCCAGCAGAAAGAGTTTTTGGTGCTGCACTCCAAGATGCACTTGATGTAATTGGACAAGAAGCCAATAGAACAGATGCAGTAGTCTGCATAGCAAGGAAGGAGTTATCTGAGTTAAAAAACAGGCAAGCTTTGACGGAGAATCTACTTAATAATATCCTCAACAAGTCTCGCGGTAATCCCGTCGGTACATGTGAGGCAACGTGAGCTCCCTAAAAGGAACATTTTTGGCACTGAGATTATATTTTTTATCAGCTATGTTGTACTCCGATGTGCTTTACAAGCTACGGAAGTTTTTAGGACTGTAATAATTTACTAATTTTCTAGTAATAATTTCTTTCCACAATTCCAGAATTTATTTAGCATTTTAGAGAACTTGTGTTCTGTGTTTATCCACTTTTATGCCCTTGCAATGGATCTAAGTTAGATAGGCTTAAACAGTAGCAGGCCCACAATGTTTTATTAGTCCTTGATGGGCCACCAACCAACAGTGACGGGCCTACCTTGAGGCTATTATATGTAGAATCTGACTGCAAAAGAACATAACAGTAAAAGGACAGAACAGTAAATGGCCAGAATAGTGAATGGCCAGAATAGTGAAAGGCTAGAACAGTACATGAAAACTGTAGGACGCTAGAACAGTAACAAGCCGGAAACAGTAAAAAGGCTAGAACAGTAGGAGGCCAGAACTTTAGCAGGCCAGAAACTTCGTAGCCCATTTATGAGACTAAATAGTAGAAGGCCGGAACAATGAATGTCTAGAATAGTAAAGGGTCATAACTGTAGAGGGTCGTAAGGACCCACGATGGGTGTCAAAAAAGTGACGGGCCGACAGAAGGCCTTAACAGTAATGGATAGACTTGGTGCAGGCTTCTAATGGGCCATAGAGTGTTGGACCAACATGGGCCTTCTGTAGGCCGAAACAGAATCGGGCCTGAAAGTTCACGGGCCACTGCTGGTTGCAACTTTGGGCCCATTTCAAACAGTGTAGGACAAAACAGTAATGGGCCATCTTCTTATTGGGCTCTCCTAATGGGCCGTCCAAGTTAGTATTTAGCAGGCCTTGACTGGGCCTAGCTTCCGCCACGGTTTCTATGTCCGTTAACAGCGGTAACTGGCTGCTCATGGTTTTCGCCACGTGGCATTTTACGTGATGTCAGCAGTCAACGCAGCTGGCGAACAGATCTACCACGGAACAAGTTTTCATGGCTGAAGGGTGCGATCCGCCACGGTCAGGAAAAAACCCATGGTAGATTCTTTTATGACGGGGCTTTTACCATGATGGGCATCCGTCGTAGAAGACTTTTTAGCCACGAAAAACGGGCCTTCTACCACGAAAATCATTTATTGTAAAAGCCAACTTTTCTTGTAGTGAAATAGTCAGCAACCACTGCTCACATCATCCTTCATAACCATAGCTGACATATAAACGACATCAATCGTATTATCCCGCTATTAAGGGATCTCTCCCATGGCATGGACATGGCTTTATGAGTTCTCCTTGATTCCCCAAGTTAGTACATAAAGAATGACAACAGCTGTATAGTCACAGTAAGTGCTATCATCCCTCCGTCTACTAATAAGTAATCCCCTTCATCGAGTCACCATAGGACGCAAATATTAACGAGGTGCAGAACTCCCAACATCAATATGAAGACAATTAACTCATACACATAATGATGTATAACATAATAATATCTATCTTATCTCAATCATATGCTAGGGTTTCTCTATCTCCCCAAGAACTAAAGATCTATTCAGACATGGAGGCAATCAACATCATAGCAATGGTAATGGAATTGATTGTAAATGAATAGTTCTTGTATAAATCCACAATGAGTACGGAAATTACAACAAGATCTAGATGGGTGAAGATGGGATGGATGGAGATGATGGTGGTGCAATGGTTGATGAAGATGAAGATCGATGCCTTTGCCTCCCATATCAGCGTAGGGAAAAGATGGATCCCTTGGGCGAGTTCTCCTTCTACATTCCTTCCGGAGGTGAGGTTTTTGGCAATTTCTGGGTGTTCTGTATGTCATCTCTCCGATCTAGTTGCATGGGGTGAAACTATTTGAGGAGGCGGTGGCGGCACCAACTATACTACCGGAACTATATGGCCGAAAAAAGCATTCTGGTCGTATAGTTGGTCGTTGAACCGTCTGTAAGCCTTGATCACTTCGGGTTTTCTTTTGGTATTACTGATATTTCCCAAATATGCGATTTATGTTGTTTTTGACTCCATTTTTTACCAGTACAACTGCTCTAAGGATTGCGTCCATGGTATCCATCATTTGTCCTAATCCTGGTGAAAATAGACATAAAACATGTGCACGAACACCGTAAAATACCAAGATCCTACATCTACAATGCAAAATAATAATATAAAAACATGATGCAAATATGCACTCATTAACTTCCCCAAGATTAGACTCTTGCTCGTCCCAAGCAAGTTTAGCTTGATGGATGTGATCCTCATATTCATGAAGTTGAGTCGATAAAATAAATGAGGCAGTTGCAGCAGGTGTTTATCATATATGAAATGCAGGAATAAGTTCATTAATAGTACCTTACTCGAACCATCTGAATAATATTAGAAGGCTTCCACACCTTAGTGATCAATAGTTCACAAAAGTTGAATCTCAACATGATGTAAAAGTATTCGGTTTGACCAAATGGGTCAGCGAGGTAGTCCCAAGTGTTTTAGGACTAACATATTCACTTGGTATTCAAAATCTCAAAACGCTTCTTTGTCATAACACAATATAGTGGTGTATGCCTATTTGCTCTTTGCACATTCACTCTTCTTCTTCTTCTTTTATTTATATATGCTCACAATTTTGTTTAAGTGTTGTGCAAAGAAGCTAGCCATACATTCCACTTCATGTAGGAATCCAAAGTTTAACTATGTCAATTATCAAATTCCAATTGTATATGAAGCATCTTTATGACTTGAAGATTCTACCTCAACTTTTCCTCAATCTATTTTGATATCTCTTTTAATTTTCCTTTGTTCAAGGTTTCTTTTTCAACTTGACTAATCAGATTATTTTTATTTTTGTAAATCAAACCATGAACTTACAACATATCGATTAAATTATCTTTATATGTTCCATTAATACCAATGATGTGGAAAACTCCGATTCCTATCATCAAGTGCAAGTAAAATTATACTCAAGCCATTTATATATCCAATAGGACAAAGACAAACTCAATATTGCTCCATATATGATAATAAACTCAGAATTTCACAAATGGGATCGACTATTCCTTAAGGAATTCAAATGATGCAAACTTTATTTCTAAACTTGAACTAATGCAAAACTAGAATAGTAATATAAAACTTATAGGATAGATTACATGGACTTAAAGATCTCCCCAAGCTCGGAATCAAGCCAGGCGGGATCAAATAACTCCTTGTTGGTACCTATTCCTCCTCCTGGGTAGGAAGGATAGTGCCCTCTTATTTTGCGTTTCCATCTTTAACTATGCTTGCAAAGTGGATGCTAAGATCGGTCATGTCGTATTGAAGCTTCAACGTTTTCTTCTTGAGGAATTTCTTCTCATTTGTCAACTCAAATACAGTTTTAATCAAGAAACCAACTCTACCATCAATGTCATCGACCTTTTCCTCAAGGTCTTTGCTCATCATCCAGTAGGAGTCAATACCTTCTCCAATTGTTTCAACACATGCCTTCGAAGCTTTTTCCAATTCATAGATCTTATCATGAATCTCATCTTGCCACACCTTCTTAGGTTTAAGAGGTGATGGACTAAGAGGAGGTTTATAATAGGATCATATGTTGTGACGCTAGGGATTAGTGAGATACTCATCCTTGTTCTTTCCCCGCTCATCTTGCCTCATCATCTCCATCTGTTGTGGGAACATGTCCTCCCACTTTGGGAGAGGCCTGATCTCCAGGCTAGATGATGATGGTGATCCTTTAGGTTCTACTTCTTTCATCCTCTTCACCGACTTCTCTTCTTTCTTCCTCCAAATCTTGTTGACATGGAAGGGTTGCATGGCTTCACTACACGAATGTTGTTAGAGGCGCTTGTATAGGGATGGCGATGATTTTTCTAGGCTGGAGGCTGTAGCTCTGTGAAAACTTAATGAAAAAGGTTAAATGCGACCAGATTTAAAAGGGAAGGTCAAAAACCCTAGTCGCCTTTCATAACGAGCAACTATACGGGCGCTGCCCGTATAGGTCCCGACATATAGTTATGAACCGACTATAGAATTTCTTCTACGATGAAACTAACTTATACGGTCATAACTATATGGTCGGGAATTTTTATTCCCAGCGTATAGTTGGTCGTCAAACTCTCTGTATCCCGAATAATTTTTTTGGAGATGGGTCGATATCTATACGGCCACAACTATATGAGTGGAATTTTTATTCCCGTCGTATAGTTGGTCATTAAACTATTAGTACCCCGAATAGACCTTTCTCACAGGCATCGATATCTATACGACGGCAACTATACGACCAGAATTTTTATTCCTGCCGTATAGTTGGTTGTTAAACTATCAATACCTTTCATAGACGGAAGGGTGATGTCTAAACAACTATACGACCGCAGCTATACAGCTGGAATTTTTATTCCCGCCTTATAGTTGGTCGTTAAACCCTCTGTGCCACAAAAATTTCTTGCTTCTCCAAGGATTCCTTATTACTCTGAAACTTAATGAAATATCAAGTTTTGACAAAAAATGACAGCTTAAATTTTTGACCAATAGTGGCGTTATCAATCTTCGTTTTTCTTTTATAGAGCTTCAAATGTTCCTTATTTAACACAAGCTCATAAAAACTTAAAAAGTTACTCAAACCTTTATTTTGCATGGGTTGCCTCTAATGAAGCACTCTTTTATGGTCAATAGCTTGACCGTAGTGTTGCTCATTTCGTTCCGAGTCCATTGGTCTTGCAGTTTGCCATCCCTTGTATATCTTTGCTTAATCACCTCTTCTTGGGTGATCACATGTATGGTGACTGCACTTATATCTTCTCTTACTCGATAATGCTTTAAGTGTTGTCCATTTACCACCCATGAAAGAGAAGGTGTTTTTCCCTTCAGCTTCACTGCTTCCGATGAATAAGCTTCTTCGACTATATAGGGACCTTCCCACTTTGATCTGAGCTTCCCTAGAAACAACTTAAGATGACAATTATAGAGCAACACCTTATATCCACATTTAAATGTCTTATTTTCTATTTTTCTATCATGCCATCTTTTCACTTTTTCTTTAAACAATCTAGCATTTTCATAAGCCTCACTTCTAAACTCATCTAAAGCATGAATATCTAATAAACATTTTTCTCCTACTGCTTTAAGATCATAGTTGAGGTTCTTGATTGCCCAGAAAGATTTGTGTTCCAATTCTAAAGGTAAATGGCATGTCGTACCATATACCATCTTATAAGGTGTCATACCCATTGGATTTTTAAACGCAGTACGGTATGCCCATAGAGTATCATTTAACTTGGATGACCAATCTTTTCTTGATTTTTCCACCGTCTTCTCGAGTATGGTCTTTAATTATCTATTCAATAGTTCCACTTGACCACTCGTTTGGGGATGATATGGTGAAGCAACACGGTGAGTTACTCCATATTTGCTGAGGATTTTCCTGAAAGTTCCTTTCATAAAATGAGAACCACCATCAGTGATTAAAAATTTAGGAACTCCAAACCTGAGGAATACAACATCCTTGATCATCTTCACTGAGGCGGCTGCATCTGCATGGCTTGTTGGAATAGCTTCAACCCATTTAGTAACATAGTCGACAACAACAAGAATATGAGTATAACCATTTGATTCTATAAAAGGTCCCATGTAATCAATTCCCCATACATCAAAGGGTTTGATTATAAGACTATAATTCATGGCCATTTCATGTCTCCTACCTATATTACCTCTTCTTTGGCAAGCATCGCAGTGTTCTACATACATGTGTACGTCCTTAAGCAAGGTGGGCCAATAGAATCCGGATTGAAGCAAGGTGGGCCAATAGAATTTATGATGTCATATCTAAATTTGTCACAAGCAAAAATTATAGCTAGGAACTCTTTTTCTGTAGTAGCATAATTTTCTGAATCTTATTAAGAGGTCTACTAGCATAATAAATAACATTTAAGTTCTTTTTGTCTCACTGTCCTAACACATCCCCTAAAGCATAGTCACTAGCATCACATATGATTTAGAAAGGTTCATCCCATTTTGGAGATTGCATGATGGGTGCTGAAACTAATTTGTTTTTAAGGTTATCAAAAGCTGCAATGAAGTTATGGTCTAAGTAAAATGGAGTGTCTTTCTCAAGAAGGTTGGTGAGAGGCATAGATATTTTAGCAAAATCTTTTATAAAATGCTTATAAAAACCTGCATGTTCCAGAAACATTTTTAAGTGTTTATGTCCTGGGGTATTGGAAGATTTTCTATAACATTTATATTAGTTCTATCTATTTCTATTCCCTTCTCCGAAACCTTATGCCCAAAAACTTTACCTTCTCTTTCCATGAAACGACATTGTTCCCAATTCAAAACCAAATTTGATTGTCTGCAGCTCTGCAAAACTTTGGTTAGGTTGTAGAGGCAATTATCAAAGGTTGTTCCACAAACAACAAAATCATTTGTTAGAACTACCATAGTCTTCTCAACAAAATCATCAGAGATTTTGAAAACACATCCTTGAAAAGTTGTTACTGCGTTACATAAGAAAAACGAAATTAAGCATATGTGCCATAAGGGCAAGTAAAAGTTGTTTTCTCTTGATCTTCCAGATGTATGGCAATTTGAGAATATCCAGAATAACCATCAAGAAAACAGAAATAAGAATTATTAATTAATCTTTCTAAATTTTTATCCATATACGGTATAGGTTGATGTTTTTTCTGTGTCTCATGATTTAGCTTCCTAAAATCAATGCACATATGATATCCAACAATAGGTCTTCTAGGAACTAACTCACCGTTCTCATTCATAGCAACATCAAGACCAACTTGTCTTGCTATGCAATGAGCTGGGCTAACCCACTTACTGTCAGAAATAGGATATATTATGCCTGCATCTAATAAGCACATAACTTATTTTCTTACTACTTCTTTCATTTTCAGATTAATCCTTCTTTGTGTATCAACTACAGGTTCAACATCATCAAGCGTGGTAATCTTATGGGTTACTATAGATGGATCTATTCCTGTAATATCACATAGAGTATATCCAAAGGCTTCGCGATGCTTAACCAAGACTGAAATAAGTTTATTTGATTCATTTTTTGATAGATTTTTGCTAATAATAATAGGAAATTTATTTTCATTATCTAGAAACGCATACCTCATATTGTTTGGAAGTTGTTTCAATTCAATTGGCGGAGGTTCTTCATCTCCTTTTCTTACCAGTTCTTCATAGTCATGCGGATTTTGTGCTTCTAGAACTGAATAAAGGTAATCTTCCATGTCTTCTCTGTCCTCATCATCTGGTTCTTCCTCGCAATTAATCAGGCTCCTTTCTAATTCATCTTGTGGAGTACTGAAATGAATTTCTTCCAGCTCGGCAATCGTTTTTCTTCCTTGACATCTTCCACTTCATATGGCCTCTTCTTTAGTTTGGCAAAGTGGAATGTCATTTCCTCTTCTCCAAACTTTAGTGAAATAGTCTCCTTCTTATTATCAACTCGAGCTTTGGTTATGGAAATAAAAGGCATGCCTAAAACAATACGACAAATAGAATCTCGAGGCATCTCAACAATATGAAAATCAAGGGGGTACATGAGTGATCCAATAAAGACATAGATGTTTCTGATAACTCCCTCTGGTTTTATATTAGTTCGATTAAACAGTTTAATAGTAGTGTCTACTGGTTCAACATCTGGATTATTTAAATTATAGCGAAGTTCCTCATAAAGTGATGAAGGCATAATATTTAAAGTGGAAATTTTCTTGCAAATTCCATATAAGAATGTTTCTCCACAATATATAGGAGCCATAGGTTTAGAACTTTCGTTACCTCGTACCTTACCTTCAATGAATTCTGAGTTTCGAAGTCTAGCATAACCACTTCATTATCCATAGTTCGTGCTTCCATAAGGTCCTTCAATATAACATTATTTATATTGTTAGTTTCAGGGTTCTTTTCTGGTTTCTTTAAACTTCTTTTTATTTGTTATTCATCTTTTTGCTTTTTCTTGATATTCTCGCGAATAGGTGAAGAGGAGAATTCTTCCATTAGCGCTCTTGCACGCTTCTTTTCTTCGAGGGGTTTATGGGGTTTCCATTCTGTAGGTGCCTGTAAATGCCTTGCATAATTCTCAATAATTTTCTTTACCGAGTAAGAATCAATACCAAGGGTTTTAATCATTGCACAAGTCCCTTCATCTGCAAGGAAATCACTAACACAAGCATATTTAGAAAAATTATTTTTAATGTTCTCCTCATTTCTAAAATTTTATGTTGCCTCCCTCATTTTCATTATTAATTTCAAGGCTTCGTCTAAGGTATAAGATAGAAAACTACCATTAGAAGCGGTGTCTAGATTCATTCTATTTTCATTATTAAGCCCTCCATAGAAAGTATGAGTGATTAACCAATTAGGCAAAAGATGATGGGGGCAATTATCTAGATAACTCTTGTACCTTAGGTACCCTTCATACAAACCCTCATTAGGATTATTTTTGAAACTAATTATAATATCTCTCATCCTATGAGCTTTCCTTTCTGTGTAATATGATGATAGGAATTGGTTGTCAATTTCGTCCAAGTCCTTGGAGATTTTGCACCAAAAAGATCTATACCCGACGCAAACATTATTAGAGAGAATTTGTCTAAACAACTGGGTTTTAACCATATCAAGATCACAATTCCATATGGGACTAAGAATGTCTTCAAAGAATTATAAGTGTCCATATGGACTCTCTTCATTGGTTCCTGGAAATTTCTTAGAGTGCAGTAGTTAAAATACAAGGGTGGATCTCAATTCCATCCGGATTTATCCTTTTATTGACACTTATAAAAGCATCCATGGGTGAACCCATTTTCCTTACTGCCTCAAGCTGGATAAAATGATGAGTGTTGTCCATTATTGCGGTCCTGCAACTTAAATTAAAAATTAGTACAATGAAAGTAAATAACTAAAAGTGAAGTGACTTATAGCGCTAAGCTCCCCGGCAACGGCGCCAGAAAATAGCTTGATGACTACAAGTGCACAGATCATTTGTAGCTAGTTTTGAAATAAATATATTGATCCCAAAGGGAGCAGTAGGCGAAAGACTAAAATACTTTTAACTAAAACTAAACGAAGTACTTAAGGAATAAATTTAAGATGCAAGCAAAGTAGAGTTGTATTTGGGTTTCTGATTGAACGAAGCAAGTAAAGTAAAGTAAAACTTAATAAAGAAAGTAAGAATCGCGTATGTAAAAGAACTTAGAACTGTAATAGGGGAAAAGACATTCTCAGGGAGTGGTGGATACACCACTAACAATTTAGACTAAGCAATCAAGATTATTATAACAAATATTCTCATTATATGTATGTATGTGAGAGGACCTCCATATATGGAAAAATAGGCAGCAACCATTGCTCACATCATCATTCATAACCATAGCCGACAGATAAACAACAACAATCGTAATATCCTGCTATTAAGGGATATCTCCCATGGCATGGACATGGCTTTATGAGTTCTCCTTGATTCCCCAAGTTAGTACGTAAAGAATGATAACAGCTTATAGTCATAGTAAGTGCTATCGTCCCTCTATATACCAACAAGTAATCCCCTTTATCGAGTCCCCATAGGAGGCAAATATTAAGGAGCTGCACAACTCCCAAAATCGAGATGAAGACAATTAACTCATACACATAATGATGTATAACATAATAATCTCTATCTTATCTCAATCATATGCTAGGGTTTCTCCATCTCCCCAAGAACTAAAGATCTACTCAGACATGGAGGCAATCAACATCATAGAAATGGTAATGGAATCGATTGTAAATGAATAGTTCTTGTATAAATCCACAACGAGTATGGAAATTACAACAAGATCTAGATGGGTGAAGATGGGATGGATGGAGATGATGGTGGTGCAGCGGTTGATGAAGATGAAGATCAATGCCTTGGCCTCCTAGATCTAGGTAGGACGAAGATGGATCCCTTGGGCGAGTTCCCCCTCTAGATTCCTTCCGAAGGTGAGGTTTCGGCGATTTCTGGGTGTTCTGTATGTTGTCTCTCTGATCCAGATGCACGAGGTGAAACTATTTGAGGAGGCGGTGGTGGCGCCAATTATACGACCGGAATTATACGGCCAAAAAAGTATTCCGGTCATATAGTTGGTCATTGAACCATCTGTAAGCCTTGATCGCTTCGGGTATTCTTCTGGTATTATTGATATTTCCTAAATATGCGATTTACGTTATTTTTGACTCCTTTTCTCCCAGTAGAACTGCTCCAAGGATTGCGTCCATTGTATCCATCATATGTCCTGATCCTGGTGAAAACAGACATAAAACATATACGCAAACGCTATAAAATACCAAGATCCTACATCTACAATGTAAAATAATAATATAAAACATGATGCAAATATGCACTCATCAATCCCCACACACGTTTTCGATCTATTGCGCGTCAGTTCCGCCAGAGAACCGTGTAGGAAGAAAAATAGTGTCGTGTATCTTTTTGCATATAACCCCGTGCAAGTTTTCAAGCCTCCACCCGCAGTCCTCTAGACGGCGCCACCTGTCAGCCTCACAACCTCACTGTCCAGAACCTTTTATAAAAAGCAACCGGAAGTTTTCTGTATTGGCAAAAACGCCCCCGGATCTATCGCATGTCACGCCATAGCTAGCCTGCGCGCGCGTGGACCCGTAGGAGCCCTTGGTCCCACATGTCTGCCGTAGTGACTAGCTGCACCCCTCGTGAGAAAAGATTTCTGCACGTCTGATTTATCAGCCGCGCTCTTGAGTCAACACGGGCCTACTTCGCAGCGTCGGAGGCTAGCTCCACCTGAGTAACAAAAATATTTGTTAATTTCTAAATTCAAAAATAAAAAATAGAATATAAATAAATATGAATTAAATCCTAACTAATAAATACTTTTGAATTTGAATTCAAACTCTATATGAAATATGTTTTGTTTTAAAATGTTAATTCAAATCTTTAGTCAAATATTTTCAGAATTGATTCAAACTAGTCAAACCTTTGACTTTGACCCTAATTTGACTTAGGTTGATTAAAATATTGTTTCAAATTCATAATTCCAAATAATACAAATAATATATGTTTGAATCAGAAAAACAAGAGGATTATGAATATTCTATTTAAAATATTATTTGAGCAATTTAAAATTTCGAAATAATTTAAATACTATTAAATGCCTATTTCTTAATTAATTCATAACTTTAATTCTGTAACTCTAAATTCGACAAATAATATGTCCAAATCGATCAACGCGATGAGCCCATTCTAACTATGCATTCCTTTATATGAAATGAAGCATGCATCATGTAAATATATTGAACACATCAATGTTTATGGGATCAAAACATGCCTAAATAATTAATTAAAGTGCTTTATTATTGTTCTCACACCTTACCCATGACATGTTATGTTATACCATGTAATTGTGCATCATTCCATCATGACATACCTTTTTTGCTTGTTGCGTATATTCATATGATTACACATTTTATTTATTATGGCCCTTGTGTGTTTGGCTTTTATTCTAGACAGATGCCGAGCAAGGGAACTATCAGGAGAACCAAGAGTACTACCCGGATTCTGGTTACCCCACTGCTGATCCGATAGGCAAGCATTTCCCCATGCTTGCATACATATAACACCAATGGATCTATATTATTCTTGCATCATTGAGTCACGATGGTATTAAGTTGAAATTCCAAGTACTACATAGCCTTTACTTTTAAAACCCACCGAAACTTGTACCTCCATCCTATGAGCCATTACTACATGAGTTGTTTGTGGCATGCGAGTCGTAGAATTGCATGTGTAGGGTTTCTGAGAGTCTTTGGATAATGAGGTACCTAAACAAACTTAACTTGAGTAGTAACGGGATAAGTAAAGAAAGAGGCCTAGTGGGAAATAGCTGTTATTTGGTTCTTCCATGCTCACTTTTGTCCAGTAGGCCCCGAGTACTTGATACCTGTTTCTTAACTACTCGCACTATCCACATGTGGGAGACTCTATGGACCCCCCCTTCGCTTGAGCTTGATTCACACTTTATTTCTTGGGGCCACAAACTAGTTTGGGGCTTTATTATTATAATGTACTTATGCCATGCTTTACCGCTTTATTTATGATTGCTAGTGGAGCACCAATACTGTTTAGGAATGCAGAGTGTATTCGCGGTATCGACAAGCCCAGTCACACTTTCATGTTCCCAATAGTTTATAGCCATTAACGCAAACCCTGGGTCTGTCTCGGAGCTAGCCCACTTCGTTGCGGGTAGCTTATTGGGGTGGCACCCTGAAATAATTTTTGAATCCTATGAATGCATTATCGTGAGGCCTCATTGCTTTTTATTTGTTTCTTTTGGAGGTTTATCGTGTGTTGTTGCTATTTGTGCACCCTTGTAGGGTAGATCTTTATGAAAGCCATGTACGTGGTTGTGGATGACTTGGAGCACAGTTTCTCGATCATAGAACAGCATAACTAAAGTACCGCCTTTAATTTCACTAAAACATGACTAGTAATAGTGCAACACACATGTAATGGTTACTAAAACTGCCAACGGATGGGATGTTCTTTCGCCTTCTTGTCGGTAACACCACTAGGAAAAAAGTTATCAGTGGCGCACCAAAAACGATTTATGTGGTGCATCTAGTGGTCGCCACTAAATTGTCGCCACTAAAATTATATTTCTGTGGCGCATATACATATGCGCCACAGAATTCTCAAAATTCGGTGGCGCATATAGTCATATGCGCCACAGAAGTATGTCCCAGATTCTATGGCACATATGGACATATGCACCACATAATTCTGTGGTACATTCTGTGGCGCATATAGCCATATGGTCCACGGAATCCTTTTTTTCAGAATTTCGAAATTTTCAGAATCTGGTACAAATACAGGTATATTACAGGAAATACACAAAAATTGACATAAATTCACAGAAACGCTGCACATAGTAGTACAAATGTTCCAGTTCACATATAATACATCAACAAGCACTAATGTTCACAAGTGTTCATCAATCACATCAATTAGAACCGAATAAGTGTACAAGTATATTTCACAAGTGTTCATCTCACTCACATAACTTACAACCGCGTGATGTTGTCCCCGCCTACCTTAGGATAGAATGTAGTACACTGTAACCGCGATGCCGGTGAGGAGGAGCGGCACTAAGATCTTTGTCTGATTCTTCTTCCACACGTGTCTCCTCCACTTGGCCACTGCCTCCTCTCTAGTCGCGTATCCCTTGTAGTTGTTGTCGCTGAACTTGTCCACTTGTTGGTGGCAGTCCACTCACTCCTCGTAGACACCTAGAACCCGACCCTTGTACACAACATACGTTGGCATCTCTATTGACAAGGCATATTAGTACATCATGCAAATATATATGTTGACAAATATTAGAGCAAGGCATTCATAAACTTAAAACAATGCGTCGATGACAATGAAATAAACACGACAACATGTCCGACACAATAACAACGACGGTTTCAAGCTAGGCAAGTTAAGTTTTTCCACACACACACTACATGTCCAGCAATACACACGCTCTCTCGGTCAAGTAGCCTTCTCCTCGCAGGGCACAGGGAACGGCTTGTACATGTCTTTCGTCGTCCACGTCATGAAGTCACCCTGCGCCTTGAGGTGGGCTTCGATCTCCCTCTTGGTGAACGGCCTAGGCTGGTGTAAGATCCCACTGTTGGGCCACGCAGAGAAAAACAAAACTTTTTCCTACGCGGTGAACCCAAGATCTAGCTGATGTAGTAGGCCACGAGAATTACCACTAGATGCGCGGTTGCGGAATCAATGAAGCACGTCGCTTGATGCAGTGCAGTCCTCATGATATGTTCCTATTCCACGCCTCACAATCCATTCCGGTTCCACGATCGTTGAAGTGCTGAACGTACAACACCTCTGCCCGTATCCACACGTACGAGGAGGAGCGCCGGCGATGGACTGCTAGGTCCGGTACGACGGCGACATGACAGACTAGGGCTAGGGTTTCCAACACATGGAGTGACCTAACCTTGTGCTCTAAGAACCTGTGCCCCAGCTTATATAGGGAGTGAAAGTGGGCTCCACTCACTTGTGGCCCATTCACTAAAAGGCCTATATTAGCCACTACAAGTCCCACTTGCTGACTAAGTCCATGTCTCTATTTGGGTCCAACCCAAATATATTCCTGCTTGGTCTAACCCAAACTTGCTCCCACTCTTAAGTGTGTGACCCGACAGGCTCATGGTAACCTGGACACGATTCCGAGTCTCACTCGTGATCGATCAGTTGGTAGCGGCTCCTAGCAGAACATGCCAACTCCCAAGTACCAAAGAGTCATGACGACATGCCTTTCAATGTGACTTTCATCTAAGTCCCTTTTGCCTCACGATATACCTTGTCGGACTATAGGCGAATGATCGTCATCCCTTAAATAGTCTGACTCTCTTTCTCGACCCGAGATAAGTGATTCATCCGACTAACTCTTAGTCGATTTCCTCGGTTAACACTTAACCGAGTCACGCATGGGCATGCTTTCCAAATCATATCTTCCGAGAGGGCCTAGAGAATATCTCTCCAGACGGAGGGGCAAAATCCCATCTCGGTTATTCACATCACGCAGCTTGATTATCAGTCGACCCGAACTCCGCCTTTATAACTGCCCAGTGACGGAACATCGTTTGACAGAACCTAAGTCGATGATCCTCAACTCGGATTGTGCAATAACCTCGGGTCTAAGGATTACATTGATTGAGATATGCAAATGATGACTTGTTCGTTGCATCTCAATATGGGTCAGTCCGACTTGCTAAACTCTTTAGCCGAATCCATGTAAGTCGGAATAGCATCTCCATGCCCATGGCAAGTGGAACCTAGTCATCTGCCGACTTTCACATTGGTCTAAGTTGTGTGTCCAGCACAAACTCAATGACCAAGGACAATTAGCATGAACAACATGAATATATAGTTCCACAATCGAATCACATATTCGATGATACATATCAGTAGTTCATACATGGACTATAACTTTATGAATATATTGGGAAATATCATCAACCATGATTGCCTCTAGGGCATTTTCCCAACACCCACCATGTGTGTTGACCTGTTCGATGATGATATGTGACAGCTTCACCTATGTATCATGGAAGTCTTCCCTAAGATTGGGGTCACTGATCCCATGAAACTTTTGGGCCCATCCTTGGAGAGAAGATAGCAGCGTTAGCATCTCGCAATCCCGCACAAATCATTTGAGGTGATGGCAAACATAGAAGGCCTCCTTCACGCTGTCAGACAGTTGCTTGACGCAGGGGAATTTGAACACGTTCTTGAACTTGTGTCGGCCATCGTCCCCGTAAGCCTCCCCCTTATAGTTGAATTGGCCTCCCTATTTGGCATAGCCCTCGATAGCATCATCCAAAATGCTCCTTACTCTAGCGTAGTTCTTCCTCCTCGCACTCCCCGAGTCGAATTGGTGGCAAGTGAATACCTCGTGGAGAGGACGATGAGCGTGTAGTACTTGTCTATGCGCAACACACAATGTGGAACGGGATGTTGGAAAAGAGTAATGGAAATAAATAGTTATGTGTTACCACGGCAGTAGGAGGATGTGTACACTTACTCGGGAAAGAAAGGCACAAGGATGATGTCCTTCCTCTTGTTGTCCATCAATAGCTTCTGAAGGTAGGACTTTGCCCGGGCCCGGGTCCTTGTTCCTTCTTCCAGCTAGCTGTCCCACATGTAGTAGGGATCCGCTATCACGCGAACAGGGTGTCCTCTCTCTTGACCTTCATCGCCAGATTGAGCACGAATAGGCGGACCAAGTTATAGTCCAGCTGTCTCGAGTGGAACAGCTTGAAGATGTCCTCGTAGGCTATGAAGAACACATCCGCGAGGGCATCGGTGACAAAGCCCACATCCTCCGGCACCTTGGCGGTGAACACCGGGTAACTCGGGTCCTTGTCCTTGAGAAGGAGGCCCTCCAGTGTCAGGATACCTTCATGCAAAGTCATCATAGCTCCCGAATCCAGGCGGTGCAGTTCCGGAGGCAGTATGGGATGACTAGCTTCGTGCACTCTGGTCAAGCCATCCTCGCGGGGTGGTACAACGTCGTCCTGGTAATGGATCAGAGCGGGCTGGCTCGCAGCCATGTCCTTGTTCTTCTTCTTTAGCCTCTTCCTCACCCTCTTCCTCTTCGCATCAGCAGTGTCCTTCACTAGCGATGCTATCCCCTCACCGACCGTCCTATGGAGTGTGTCAGGGCTGAAAACGATTCTGGCCAGTGGAGGTTGTGTCTCGGTGGCTGGATGCGTCTCCTGAGAAAACCCACGAAAGACCAGGCGCTTCTTGGGATGGCTAGCTTGATCGTGGAATGATGGTTCTTCAACGAGAGGAGGCATGAACGGTCCTTTGCTGGCGCCGGTATTGACAAAGGCATTGACGTCAACTGGTGCATCATCATCATCCACCTCGATGTTGGCATCGAAGGCCACCATGTCCACATCGTCCTAGGGTGGTGGCGATGGCGATTGTGGTGCCATGGCCTTGCCTTTAGGTGGGGGCTATGGTGGCGCCGGTGCAGACGCTTCCAAGAGTCTCTAGTGACGGCTTGTGGTGCAGCAAGAGGCTTTGTCCTTGGCGGCCGGACGACCGAGGTGGCACCGGTGGAGTGAGACCCAATACGAATCTGGGTCCTTGGCCAAATCATGGGATAGCCATGGCAACCTTCCAGGGTCAAGTGCTCGTCGGCTCCCGGAGGATGCATGGGTGGGTCCATGTCTTCGCACCCCCAACACCCGACCCAACTCGACGCGAATCACGGCATCGTCCATGGGATTGCAGTGCATCGTGCGGTTCGCCGGTTGTATTAGCTTGCCCGTGGCAACATCCTTCAACTCGCCGCCGGGAACCTTGTGCAGGAGCACGCACAGAGTGTCCTGAGGCATACAGATATGCATCATGAGATGGCAGCCAATCAAAGGCATTAAGTAGAGCATGCTGACTAACTACTTATTTTACCTTGGTGAGGGCGCCGAGCTCGGCTAATGTCAAGACACAGGCAGTCGGTGGCTGATCCTTCTTCTTCTCCGGCTCGGGTGCATTAGGAAGCACCACCGCCACCGGCTGCTGCGCCTTGGTAGTCTCGGCAGGAGAGGGCAGCTCCGGTGCATCCAACTCCATCGGCTGCGCCGTGGGGATCGAGGGCGGCGGGGTAACCATGTATGGCGACACTTGGTGGCTCGAGGTGCTTCCGCCAGCGCTGGGCACTTGTATAGTCCCCACCTAACCATCCGCATTCCATTTTGTTATCCCCTCCATCAGCCGAGGGGGTAGCATCTCGAGGATCTTCTACTGCACTATCGTGTTCACCTCGTCCTGGTCCACCTTATTGGCCTCCAGATGCGCGATCGCTTCAGCTCTTCCTTCTCGGCTTGATCCTGAGCCACTGACTGGGTCCATCTCTCCTTTCTCTTCTTGGCTTCCTCATTGTAGTACTCACGGAACTTTGTGCTCATACCAAAGCCGGAGATATGGCCAGCTGACGTGGGCAGCTCGGACTGCAGCCTCCCCTTGAAGGCGTTGATTGCCCTGTTGAAAATTGTGTCCCACGGCTCGGTCGAGCCCTGGGACGACGAGTCCGGCGCCTCGCGCACAACCTTGATTTTTAGCATTCTACAGACAAGGAAAGGTGAACCCATTTAGGAACTTGCTTTCATTATTCAAAATGAAAGCAAATGGACCGCGGGTAAATTCCTTACCAGCTTTTTCTCAAACTTCCTCACATCGTCATCGTCGGTGACGAATTCCATGGAATCCTTGTCCAGATAGTAGTGGGACCGGGCAAAGTTCTAGGTCTGCTCGTCTGTGATTTTTAAAAACGGGTTTTCTTTCCCGAGACGCTCAACCTCGGCGTCCTCCCATGCCCATATGGCCTTCTTTCCCTTGTAACCACCGCTTCCACATCGGTGGTTACCTATGTTCAGTTCCCGCATTTCCCGACCCCACTCCGTCCATGCCTTCGATTCGTTAGTCTCCATCTCCACCTTGAATATCTTGAACTCATCTTCGTTGATCATGGGCTCACCCTTCTTGATCTTCTCCCAGCTTTCCTTTTTCACGATCTTGTTCTTCACCCGGGTTCTCCAGATGCTCAAGGCATTGGCCATCTTCGTGATGGCTAACCTGTTCACCTTATTGGACTTTTCCAGTTTGTCAATGTACGGGGCTGGGAACTTGTACCGTCGGTGAAGCTTCTTAAGGCAGTTCGACACCGACCGCTCATTCTCTTCACTTCTCAGGTGTTTCGTGTTTATCGACATGCTTTCCTGGATGATGCACCCGAGTTGCATGCCGTACCCGACGGCAACATCCGGAGGCTCCAACGGAAGGCCACTTTCCGAGACCAGAGTGATCTCATCGGTGGTGTCGGTGAGCTTTTGCGGCTTCCGATCCTTCCTTGGCTTCTTATTCTTCTTAACGGATGGGTTGCTGCTACCGCCATCCGTGCGATCTCTTCCATCGGTCGTGCGGTGTAGCATCCCAATTGTCTAACAATTGTAATGCTACTTGTTCTAGTAATATATTGGCTACTTCCTATATATAATTGTTGCATCATAATTATATATTGCTCATGTCATCATGCCACCTTGCATTTGAGCATCATATAAAACCATGTTTCTTTGGTTCTTCTCTCATATGCACTATTAATTGTATTTGCCTCTTGATATTGTATTTGGTTATTGATATATTGTTTAATGCCCAAGTTGAGTTGGGGGCATATCTCTTATTCCACTCCATCCCCTTTCTTTCATCACCTTATAATTCCACCACCTCATTAAACCATGAGCTTGTATTTCTTTTCTTTTGAATTATTCTTAGCTCATGTGAATGGGGTGGATTTAATTCTAACATTTCATTTGCTTGGCCTTTTTTCCACTTCTTGGGAATGCATAAGAATAATGCCATATTAGTATTATTGTTTCACAAAATGAATCATGGCATTTATTATTATTTGCATGGGCCATGCAACCATCATCACCACTTTTCAACCACTTGTTTCTCCTTTGTTTTAGTGGTTCTTCTTTGGGGAATCATCTACATCATCTATCCATCATTCCCCTTATTCTCATCCACATCTTTTTCTTTTATTTATCTCCATGCATGATTCAAAGAGAGCTTCTTCCCATACATCTTTTCTTTTTATTTTTCTAGGTTAATCTTCCACCTTATCTCATGTTAGTTCCAAAGCACTCACTAGATCCTCTTGGGTTGATCCTTTAAACAAGAATAAAAACCTACACAACTAATTAAATCCCTAGCCCTAGTTCTTCCTCTATTTCTCTCTAAACCTAGCCTAATACAAACCTCATCTCACCTCTCTCTTTTTCACTCCCTCTCTCTAACATGCTGGCCACCTGGCCCTCTCTCTCTCCCTGGCCCACACCCCAGCTACTCATCTAGCCACCCCAAACCCTAGCCTAAGTCGAGCAAGCCCTAGCCATAGCTAACCCGACCCCCTCTCTCTCTTTCTTTACCTGCCGTGCCAGCCCACCTTCCCTCCTCTCTTCCTCGGTCCCACCTGCAGCCCCTCTCCTCTGCCGCTGCCTGGCTGCCCAGGTTGAGCCCCAGCTCGACCACGTGATCAGGGAGAACGAGGAAAGGGCCGAAGCCACTTTACCCCGAGCCGCTCCCACACGGCAACCCTCCTCCCTCTCCCTCACTTTTCCCTCCTCCCACATGTCTCCTGGCTCGCCCAGATCCACCCAAGCTCTGCCGCGCCTTCCCTCCCTCTTCACCGTCGCCAGATCTCGCCGCTAGTCGCCACCGTCTACCCCTGCGTCTCATCGTTCCGGCCGGCCAGCACGACATGGAGGTGGTCAAGAAGAACGAGGACCTTCCCCTTCTTCGCCCTGGACGCGTCATCGTGGAGGAGGAGCGCCAGTACCGCCAGTACATCGACGCCCTGCGGAAACCCTAGATTCCGGCTCACCAGCCTCGTCGACGATCCACCGCGCCTCGCCCCGATCTGACACCGGCAAGCTCCCCGCGGTAAGCCCCTCCACCTCCTAGACAACATCCGCTCCACCGTAAAGCCCTAGCCGCGCCAGTCGTTTCGACGAGCGCCCTCAGTGCGCCGCCGCTCGCTGTTGTCTGCACGCTCTCGCGCCGCCTAGCGCCGCAACTCGTCGCGTAGCTACTCCCTGACAACTACCCCGCCCTACCGCACTGGTACCGCTTCTCTGCGCGCGCGCCCGCATCGCGGGATCAAGTCCCCGTCTCGCCGCTCTGTCGCCACGCTGCGTTTTCCGTCAGATAGTTCAGAGGAGAAAGAAGAACAGTACCGCGGCCCCCTTTTGCAGAAAACCCCTCCTTTTTTATTTCTCACTCCACCCGCGGTCCATCCTACCCCACCTGCCAGCCTCCGTGCCCTTTTTGCAAAAAGGCACCCGTCCTTTCTTCACCCCTAACCCGCGGTCCAGCCTGCCCCACTTGTTAGCCCCTGCAGGTCCAACCAGTGGCACGTGGGCCGTAGCCGCTGGTCCCGCTTGTCAATCGCCTAGGCTAGCCCGCGCCGCGGTGAGAAAAGGTTTCCGCGCGCCCGTCCCCCGCCAGCAGTTGGCCCACCCGTCAGTGGCTATGGCTGGGTCGAGCTGAGTGACAAAAGTTATTCTCTGTTGTCTGTTTTATTTAAACCAAATTCAAAATTATTCAAATTCAATTCAAATCAGATTTAAATAACTTTTCAAATATAAATCCAAATAATACAAATAATATATGTTTCTGAATCAGAAAAATGTGAGGAATTCAAATATGCCATTCAAAATATGTTTTGAGCACGTTAAAATTTCGAGATGTTTAAAATTACAATAAAACGCCCTTTTCTTAATAAATTAATAACTTTAATTCTATAACTCCAAATTTGGCAAATGATATGTCTAAATCGATCAGCGCGACGAGCCCGTTCTATCTATGCAGTCCTTGTTCTGAATTGAAGCATGCATCATGTCATTATTAAAAACCTGAACTGTTTATGACAATAAAATGGGACCAAATAATTAATAAAATGCTTTATTTCTTGTATCCACACCTCACCTTTGCCATGCTACTTTAATGCCATGTAAATTATGCATCATTCATCATGGCATGCTTGTTTGCTTGTCGCACTTTAATTCATATGCTTGTGCACTTTATTTATGTTAGCCTGTGTTTGTTTGGTTCTTCTTCGAATAGACGCCTAGCAGGAGAATTACCAGGAATCACAGGAGTACTACCCAGATCCATCTCTCGCTTCAACGGAGCTGCCAGGCAAGAACTACCACATGCTTGCATACATACAGTACCTATTGCCTCTATCTTATTCTTGCATCATTGAGTCGCGATTGCATTAAATTGAATCCCAAGTACTGCATAGCCTTTACTTTTAAACCCCACCGAAGCTTGTTCCTCCATCCCATGAGCCATTACTACAGGAGTTGTTTGAGCCATGGGGGTCGTAGAAAAGCTTGTGTAGGGTATGTGAGAGTCTGATGAATAACGAGGTACCTAAGCAACATAACCTGAGTAGTAATGGGATAACTAATGAAAGAGGCACCGGTGAGCAATATCTGCTATTTGGTTTTTCATGCTCACTTGTGTCCAGTAGGACCCTGAGTACTTGATTCCTGTTCCTTGACTATTCGCACTATCCACATCCGGGAGGCCTTATGGACCCCCCTGAGCCAGAGCTTGATTCATTCTTATTTCTTGGGGCCATAATTAGTTTGGGGCTTTATTACTATCCTGTACTTATGCCATGTTACTGCTTTATTTAAGATTGTGCGAGGAGCACCTGTACTGTTTTGGATCATGACACGTTTTCGCTGTATCGACAAGCCCAATCACATTTTCGGGTCCCCAGTCGTTTACCGCCGTCCACACAAACCTTGGGTCTGTCTCGGAGCCGGCCAACTTCGTTGTGGGTAGCTTAATGGGGTGGCCCCCTGAAATATTTCTGAATCCTGTGATTGCTTTGTCGTGAATGCCTCGTTGGGTTTTGATTTGGTTTTTCCGAGGTTGATCGAGTGTGTGTTGCTATTCGTGCACCCCTGCAGGGTAAATCTTTCTGAAAGCCGTGTCCACGGTTATGGACGACTTGGAGCACAGTTTCTCAATCATAGACAAGTATAACTAAAGTACCGCTTTTAATTTGACTAAGTACTTGACTAGTAAGTAGTGCAATACTCATGGAATGGTTAATAAAACTGCCAACGGATGATGGGGGTTGTTCGTCCACTTCCTCGTTGGTAAGCGAGGAGGAGGATGGATCTGTTAATTATACTGTTATAACTATTGTTCTTAATTCACGGACATCCGTCTATCATTGGTTAGGCGGATGGTTAGCGAGTATCTATAGAATTGCTAGGTATTATCTTTTGCTGCAATTGCATCACCCCAGGTTGTGTCCCCTTTAGTGGCATAAAGACTTGCTGAGTACCCCTAGGGTCTCACACGATAAATTGTTTGATTCAGATGAACAGGTGTACCCGCAAGATGGATACTGGGTGGAAGAGACAGATGATGTTGGCAACGATCATTCGGTGTAGAGATTCCGGGAATGGGGATCCGTGAGATCTGTGGGCGGGATGTGTTTATTTATGGGGCAACTTATGCCGATTTGCTTCTTATCCATACTCGGATCTTGTTTTCCGCTTGCGCCTGATACTCTGATGTTTGTTGTATGAGGAGCTATCCTTAATTATTATCTCTATCTAGGATATTTGAATCTTGCCGTATGGCGTTGCAATATTTCTATTTCTTTTAGATGGAATGGCTCTGAGGACTGTTGTATGTGGCTTGCATACATACTCATTTGTGTATGTAGTTGATCCCTTCGCCTGCCGATTACGCCGCTCGTTCTTGTCCCGATGTTCTGAAAGTGGTTAGGACGGCCGAAAGGTCTACCGTGACTGGCCCTGGGCCCCACCGTACTATTTTAACCACTTTCGTTCGTCCAGGCATGTAACTAAGAGCGTAATTCACCGAGGTAGTTACAATTGGTATCAGAGCCATCCCGCCCTTCAGGGTCTCAGCCAAAATGGTTGTTGTCAGTCTAGCAAATATTTTTGGTAGCTATGTATACTAGGGAAAAACAAACGTGAGAGTAGGACTGCTTCCACTTTTCTTCTTACCCACCCACCCACCCTTTTTCTGGTAAGGAAGTGTAACGTTTTCAATCCTCTTCTAAAAATTCAAACTAGGATTCACGTGTTCTGGGTTCCGTAGTACCATAGGTTGTGTGTGTGTGTGTGAGTGTGAATTCCTTGTCTATCTGTTGCATCCAAATGTTATCACTATCTGCCTTTTGGTTATCAACTGTCGGTACATTCCATACCGACAGGCCTTTGTAAACCAACGCGATCTATTCTGATTCGTTGTATACCGGTGCGATCTATCTTACTCTTTGTTATCCGACGTTATCTTGTTGCGGTGTTCTTTTTCGTAGTTACCAATCTTTAGGTTCATCTTAAGAAGAAGGTGTTGGGATATGTGTTTTACTGATTCATGTGCGGAGTAATGATTTGAGTGCGGGATGGAGTCGCGACCATACCAATACTTTATCATTGCTCTTGTATGTTGAACTAGTAGAGTTACTAATCTTGATTCGTGAAGTGGTTTTGCGCATATAGTGGTATTTTAATGCCGAAATTTGCGGAAAATTTTTCTTTGTTAGTTTGTATACCACACTCCTTGTTCAGTCGTGTGCGTTATGCTTAATATCTTCTAGTTGCCTTGAACTCTGTTGATATTTTAATATCATCTAAGTGAATTGCATCCTTTAATCTTGGTTAATTCCATTTTGGTACTATTTTGGATTATTATCATTCTCCATTATAGTACTGACTTGTGTTTTATATCAATCATAGGATGGCACCACCACGCCGTTCTGAGGAGGATATACCACCTGAACTTGGGGCTGCTTTGGCAAGTATTGCAAATGCTTTGGGCACTATGCAGCAGAACCAGCAGCGCTTCGAGGAAAGCGTGAGGAGGAATGAGTTTGTTCCGCTACCTCCACCTCCCAAGCGGGGAGACATCAAGAGTTTTCTCAAGTTCAACCCACATCAATTTGAGGTGTCTGATCAGCCACTTGATGCGGATGATTGGCTGCGTGAAGTGTCAAGGTTGCTGATGACTGCGGATGTT
This sequence comes from Avena eriantha, assembly GCA_910589775.1. Lineage (NCBI taxonomy): Eukaryota > Viridiplantae > Streptophyta > Magnoliopsida > Poales > Poaceae > Avena > Avena eriantha. Next base: position 166,855,908 of record OU342741.1, on the reverse strand, counting down.
CCCGAGCAAGAATGGGTCAAATGTGCCACTCACCTTCTGAAGGGAGATGCAGCTCTCTGGTGGGAAAATTACCTCAAGGCAGATCTTTCTGGGTTTCAGCCTACTTGGGAGCGGTTCACTGCTGCTTTCAAAGAGCAATATCTGTCAGAAATTGTCATGGAAAGGATGAAGGAAGTGTTTCTCAACCTCAAGCAGGGCACTGACAATGTCAACACCTACATCAGAAACTTCATGAACCTTTCTCGTTATGGTGGCGATGAGATCTCTGATGACAAGAAGAAGCAAAAGAGGTTTCGGCAAGGCCTCAATGCTTCCCTCAAATATGCAATCACTCATGCAAGGCCGGCGTCTTTCCTGGAACTCCAAGACACAGCTCTGCAGGAGGAAGCAAGTAGGCAAGTGTTTGAGGAGTCAAAGAAACACAGCCATGATACAGCAAGCTCTTCTGCTATGACAGCTCCTTCTAAGCGTCGTGTCTGGGTTCCTAACACCCCACCGTCGCTCCCTGCTCCACCAAGACCGTCAAGCTACGCAGCAAGGCCACCAAACTCCTTCACTGCGGCTCCCAGGGGCTAAAACCACAACTACCCTAGAGTGCCTGGCGGAGTCCCTGGCTACGTTGCTCCACGTCCACCTGGTGCTTGCTATACTTGTGGAAACACTGGGCATCAGCACTGGAATTGTCCAATGAACAACAAAGCTCGTCCACCACCACCTCCAAGACATGCGGCAAGTTCTCCTATGATTCGTGCACCTCCACCTCGGGCTCTCAACATCAACACCAAGCCTGGTTCTACGGTTGCTCGTGCCAACTGTGTCAACGTCGCTCAAGCTGAGCATGCACCTGGAGTTGTCATGGGTATGCTTCCTGTTAACTCAGTTCCTGCACGAGTTTTGTTTGATTTTGGTGCTTCGCATTCTTTTGTTTCTCTCAAGTTTGCGCATGAGCAAGATCTAGCTATGGTTCCTTTAGTACACCGTCTTGTGGTACAATCTCCTGGGTCAAACATGAGGGCTGCTCATATCAGCCATGGCAATCAAATTGAGATTGGTGGCTCTTCGTTTCCGGCTTCCTTAATTATTCTGGGCAATTCTGACATTGATGTTATCTTGGGCATGGATTGGTCAACAGCAAATGCAGCTGTGATTGATTGTGCTGAACGTTCGGTTTCTCTGAAAATTCCTGAAGGCCATATAGTCTATTCTCCAAGTCTGACTCCTGCAATTCAGCTTTATTCTTTGGCGGCTCTGAATGATGATGCTATGGAAGGCATTCAGAGTGTTCGTGTAGTCTGTGAGTTTCCAGATGTCTTTCCTGAAGAGTTGCCAGGTATGCCTCCGGATCGTGAGGTTGAGTTTGTCATTGAACTTGAACCTGGTACCGCTCCTATTTCCAAGCGGCCTTATAAAATGGGTCCTGCTGAGTTGGCTGAACTCAAACGTCAGTTGGATGAACAAGAGAAGTTGGGTTTCATTCAGCACAGTACTTCTTCTTGGGGTAGTCCAACCATCTTTGTGAAGAAGCGAGACAAGACTGATAGACTTTGTGTTGACTATCGGGCACTCAATGCTAAAACAATCAAGAATAAATATCCCCTTCCGTGGATTAATGATCTCTTCGATCAGCTAGCTGGAGCTGTGGTATTCTCTAAGCTTGATTTGAGAAGTGGTTATCATCAAATCAAGATTCGCAAGGAAGATGTTCCTAAAACAGCTTTCACCACCCGCTATGGCCTGTATGAGTACACGGTCATGTCTTTCGGTCTCACCAATGCACCTGCCACCTTCTCGAGGCTTATGAACTCGGTTTTCATGGAGTATCTTGATAAGTTCGTTGTGGTCTATCTGGATGACATTCTAGTCTATTCTAAGTCAAAAGAAGAACATGAAGAACACCTTTGGTGTGTCCTAAACAAGCTTCGTGAGAACCGCCTGTATGCAAAGTTCTCCAAGTGTGAGTTTTGGCTGCCTCAAGTCACCTACCTTGGTCACGTTATCTCTGCCAAGGGCATTGCCGTCAACCCAGAAACTATTAAGACAATTATGGACTGGCTTCCAACGATAAATGTCAAAGAAGTCCGAAGTTTCCTTGGTTTGGCTAGTTACTGCCGTCGCTTCGTTCAAAATTTCTCAAAGATTGCGAAGCCTCTTACCGATCTCCTCAAGAAAGGCAAGAAATACCTTTGGACTCCTGCATGTCAAGCAAGCTTTGAAACACTCAAAGAGAAGCTCACTTCCACACCAGTCTTGGTTCCTCCAGATACATCAAAGCCTTTCCAAATATTCTGTGATGCTTCATTGCAAGGATTGGGTGCGATCCTTATGCAAGAAAAGCAAGTTGTTGCTTATGCCTCTCGACAGTTGAAGACGCATGAGATCAACTATCCTACACATGACCTCGAACTCACAGCAGTTGTCTTTGCTTTGAAAGTATGGAGGCATTACTTGCTTGGCAACCGTTGTGAGATCTTTTCGGATCACAAGAGTCTGAAGTATATATTCACACAGCCGGATCTCAACCTTCGTCAGAGGAGGTGGATTGAAACAATCAATGATTTCGATTTGACCATCAACTACACTCCGGGCAAAGCCAATGTCATGGCTGATGCTCTCAGCCGAAAAGCTTATGTCAACAATCTCATGGTGGAAGAACAACAGCCTCTCTTGTGCGAGGAATTCCGCAAACTCAACCTTGAAATGGTGGATCAAGGTTATCTTCTGAACCTTCTAGCAACACCTCTCTTGGAAGAAAAAGTTTGTTCCATTCAACTTGGTGATCCTTACACTAAAAACATCATCTCCAACATTCAGCTTCCGAAGTATGAGTCTTTCCACGTAGATGACCAAGGCACTCTTTTCTTTGAACACCGGATGTTTGTTCCGAACTACCCGGGTTTAAGAGAGCAAGTTCTCAAGGAGGCGCATGATTCCGTTCTTTCTATCCACCCTGGCAGCACTAAGATGTACATGGACTTAAAAACACAATATTGGTGGCCTGGTTTGAAACGATATTGTGCCAAGTATGTCTCGGAGTGCGATGTTTGTCGCAGAGTTAAAGCTGTCCATCAGAAAGCTTCCGGTCTTCTATAGCCATTGAAGCCTCCGGAATGGAAATGGGAGAAAGTAGAGATGGAATTCATCACTGGTTTTCCAAGGTCGCAGAAGGGCCACAATGCAATCTTTGTTGTCATTGACAGGCTTTCCAAAGTAGCTCACTTCTTTCCAGTCAAGGAAACAATTTCTGCAATTCAGTTGGCTGAACTCTATATCAATAGAATTGTCTCTCTGTATGGGGTTCCTCTTGAGATCAGTTCAGACCGTGGAAGCATCTTCACTTCAAAGTTCTGGGGAAGTTTCCAAAATGCTTTGGGAACAAAATTGAATTTCAGCACAACTTAGCACCCTCAGTCGCAAGGACAAGTTGAAAGGATCAATCAGATTCTGGAAGATATGCTCCGTGCTTGCGTTATCTCTTTCGGCATGAAGTGGGAAGAATGTCTTCCTTATGCTGAATTCTCTTACAACAACAACTTCTAGAAAAGTCTAAAGATGGCACCATTTGAGGCTCTCTATGGTCGCAAATGCAGAACTCCGATTGGTTGGTCGAGCGCAGGTGAAAGAATATTGTTTGGCCCCGACATTGTAACTCAAGCGGAGGAGAAAGTTCACATCATTCTTGAAAACCTGAAGATTGCTCAAAGTCGCCAGAAGAGCAATTATGACAGAAAGCACACGGACATGGAGTATGTCCCTGGTGATCTCGTTTACCTTCGTGTCACTCCCATGAGAGGCACGCACCGCTTTGGTATCAAAGGAAAGCTGGCTCCTAGATACATCAATCCTTTCAAAATTCGTGGAAGAAGAGGAGAAGTTTCTTATGCTCTTGAGCTCCCTGAACAACTCAAAGTCCATGATGTTTTCCACATCTCTCAACTCAAAAAGTGCTTCAAGGATCCCGGCAGGACCGTGGACCATGAACTCATCAATCTACAAGAAGATCTTTCTTATCAAGAACACCCCACAAAAATTCTTGAAGTCACGGAAAGAAGGACTCACAACAAGTCCATCAAGTTCTGCAAGGTGCAGTGGTCGCCCCATTCCGTTGATGAAGCCACTTGGGAACGTGAAGACGGGCTCCATACCAAGTACCCTACCCTCTTTGAGTCTTCTTCTTCTTCCTAGAATCTCGGGGCGAGATTCCTGTGTAGTGGGGGAGAGTTGTAGCATACCAATTGTCTAACAATTGTAATGCTACTTGTTCTAGTAATATATTGGCTACTTCCTATATATAATTGTTGCATCATAATTATATCTTGCTCATGTCATCATGCCACCTTGCATTTGAGCCTCATATAAAACCCTGTTTCTTTGGTTCTTCTCTCATATGCACTATTAATTGTATTTGCCTATTGATATTGTATTTGGTTATTGATATATTGTTTAATGCCCAAGTTGAGTTGGGGGCATATCTCTTATTCCACTCCATCCCCTTTCTTTCATCACATTATAATTCCACCACCTCATTAAACCATGAGCTTGTATTTCTTTTCTTTTGAATTATTCTTAGCTCATGTGAATGGGGTGGATTTAATTCTAACATTTCTTTTGCTTGGCCTTTTTTCCACTTCTTGGGAATGCATAAGAATAATGCCATATTAGTATTATTGTTTCACAAAATGAATCATGGCATTTATTATTATTTGCATGGGCCATGCAACCACCATCACCACTTTTCAACCACTTGTTTCTCCTTTGTTTTAGTGGTTCTTCTTTGAGGAATCATCTACATCATCTATCCATCATTCCCCTTATTCTCATCTACATCTTTTTCTTTTATTTATCTCCATGCATGATTCAAAGAGGGCTTCTTCCCATACATCTTTTCTTTTTCTTTTTCTAGGTTAATCTTCCACCTCATCTCATGTTAGTTCCAAAGCACTCACTAGCTCCTCTTGGGTTGATCCTTTAAACAAGAATAAAAACCTACACAACTAATTAAATCCCTAGCCCTAGTTCTTCCTCTATTTCTCTCTAAACCTAGCCTAATACAAACCTCATCTCACCTCTCTCTTTTTCACTCCCTCTCTCTAACATGCTGGCCACCTGGTCCTCTCTCTCTCCCTGGCCCACACCCCAGCTACTCATCTAGCCACCCCAAACCCTAGCCTAAGTCGAGCAAGCCCTAGCCATAGCTAACCCGACCCCCCTCTCTCTCTTTCTTTACCTGCCGTGCCAGCCCACCTTCCCTCCTCTCTTCCTTGGTCCCACCTGCAGCCCCTCTCCTCTGCCGTTGCCTGGCTGCCCAGGTCGAGCCCCAGCTCGACCACGTGATCAGGGAGAAAGAGGAAAGGGCCGAAGCCACTTTACCCCGAGCCGCTCCCACACGGCAACCCTCCTCCCTCTCCCTCACTTTTCCCTCCTCCCACACGTCTCCTGGCTCGCCCAGATCCACCCAAGCTCTGCCACGCCTTCCCTCCCTCTTCACCGTCGCTAGATCTCGCCGCCAGTCGCCGCCGTCTACCCCTGCGTCTCATCGTTCTGGCCGGCCAGCACGACGTGGAGGTGGTCAAGAAGAATGAGGACCTTCCCCTGCTTCGCCCTAGACACGTCATCGTGGAGGAGGAGCGCCAGTACCGCCAGTACATCGACGCCCTGCGGAAACCCTAGATCCCGGCTCGCCAGCCTCGTCGACGATCCACCACGCCTCGCCCCGATCTGACACCGGCAAGCTCCCCGCGGTAAGCCCCTCCACCTCCTAGACAACATCCGCTCCACCGTAAAGCCCTAGCCACGCTAGTCGTTTCGACGAGCGCCCTTAGTGCGCCGCCGCTCGCTGTTGTCTGCATGCTCTCGCGCCGCGTAGCGCCTCAACTGGTCGCGTAGCTACTCCCTGACAACTACCCCGCCCTACCGCACTGGTACCGCTTCTCTGCGCGCGCGCCCACATCGCAAGATCGAGTCCCCGTCTCGCCGCTCTGTCGCCGCGCTGCGTTTTCGTCAGATAGTTCAGAGGAGAAAGAAGAACAGTACCGTGGCCCCCTTTTGCAGAAAACCCCTCCTTTTTTATTTCTCGCTCCACCCGCGGTCCATCCTACCCCACCTGCCAGCCTCCGTGCCCTTTTCGCAAAAAGGCACCCGTCCTTTCTTCACCCCTAACCCGCGGTCCAGCCTGCCCCACTTGTCAGCCCCTGCAGGTCCAACCACTGGCACGTGGGCCGTAGCCGCTGGTCCCGCTTGTCAATCGCCTGGGCTAGCCCGCGCCGCGGTGAGAAAAGATTTCCGCGCGCCCGTGCCCCGCCAGCAGCTGGCCCACCCGTCAGTGGCTATGGCTGGGTCGAGCTAAGTGACAAAAGTTATTCTCTGTTGTCGGTTTTATTTAAACCAAATTCAAAATTATTCAAATTCAATTCAAATCAGATTTAAATAACTTTTGAAATATAAATCCAAATAATACAAATAATATATGTTTTTGAATCAAAAAAATGTGAGGAATTCAAATATGCCATTCAAAATATGTTTTGAGCACTTTAAAATTTCGAGATGTTTAAAATTACAATAAAATGCCCTTTTCTTAATAAATTAATAACTTTAATTCTATAACTCCAAATTTGGCAAATGATATGTCTAAATCGATCAGCGCGACGAGCCCGTTCTATCTATGCAGTCCTTGTTCTGAATTGAAGCATGCATCATGTCATTATTAAAAACCTGAACTGTTTATGACAATAAAATGGGACCAAATAATTAATAAAATGATTTATTTCTTGTATCCACACCTCACCTTTGCCATGCTACTTTAATGCCATGTAAATTGTGCATCATTCGTCATGGAATGCTTGTTTGCTTGTCGCACTTTAATTCATATGCTTGTGCACTTTATTTATGTTGGCCCGTGTTTGTTTGGTTCTTCTTCGAATAGACGCCCAGCAGGAGAATTACCAGGAATCACAGGAGTACTACCCAGATCCATCTCTCGCTTCAACTGAGATGCCCGGCAAGCACTACCACATGCTTGCATACATATAGTACCTATTGCCTCTATCTTATTTGTTGCATCATTGAGTCGCGATTGCATTAAATTGAATCCCAAGTACTGCATAGCCTTTACTTTTAAACCCCACCGAAGCTTGTTCCTCCATCCCATGAGCCATTACTATAGGAGTTGTTTGAGCCATGCGGGTCGTAGAAAAGCATGTGTAGGGTATGTGAGAGTCTGATGAATAACGAGGTACCTAAGCAACATAACCTGAGTAGTAATGGGATAACTAATGAAAGAGGCACCGGTGAGCAATATCTGCTATTTGGTTTTTCATGCTCACTTGTGTCCCGTAGGACCCTGAGTACTTGATTCCTGTTCCTTGACTATTCGCACTATCCACATCTGGAGGCCTTATGGACCCCCCTGAGCCAGAGCTTGATTCATTCTTATTTCTTGGGGACACAATTAGTTTGGGGCTTTATTACTATCCTGTACTTATGCCATGTTACTGCTTTATTTAAGATTGTGCGAGGAGCACCTGTACTGTTTTGGATCGTGACACATTTTCGCTGTATCGACAAGGCCAGTCACATTTTCGGGTCCCCAGTCGTTTACCGCCGTCCACACAAACCTTGGGTCCGTCTGGGAGCCGGCCAACTTCGTTGCGGGTAGCTTAATGGGGTGGCCCCCTGAAATATTTCTGAATCCTGTGATTGCTTTGTCGTGAATGCCTCTTTGGGTTTTGATTTGGTTTTTCCGAGGTTGATCGAGTGTGTGTTGCTATTCGTGCACCCCTGCAGGGTAAATCTTTCTGAAAGCCGTGTCCGCGGTTATGGACGACTTGGAGCACAGTTTCTCAATCATAGACAAGTATAACTAAAGTACCGCTTTTAATTTGACTAAGTACTTGACTAGTAAGTAGTGCAATACTCATGGAATGGTTAATAAAACTGCCAACGGATCATGGGGGTTGTTCGTCCGCTTCCTCGTTGGTAAGCAAGGAGGAGGATGGATCTGTTAATTATACTGTTATAACTGTTGTTCTTAATTCACGGACATCCGTCTATCATTGGTTAGGCGGATGGTTAGCGAGTATCATAGAATTTCTAGGTATTATCTTTTGCTGCAACTGCGTCACCCCAGGTTATGTCCCCTTTAGTGGCATAAAGACTTGCTGAGTACCCCTAGGGTCTCACATGATAAATTGTTTGATTCAGATGACCAGGTGTACCCGCAAGATGGATATTGGGTGGAAGAGACAGATGATGTTGGCAACGATCATTCGGTGTAGAGATTCCGGGAACGGGGATCCGTGAGATCTGTGGGCGGGATGTGTTTATTTATGGGGCATCTTATGCCGATTTGCTTCTTATCCGTACTCGGATCTTGTTTTCCGCTACCGCCTGATACTCTGATGTTTGTTGTATGAGGAGCTATCCTGAATTATTATCTCTATCTAGGATATTTGAATCTTGTCGTATGGCGTTGCAATATTTCTATTTCTTTTAGATGGAATGGCTTTGAGGACTGTTGTATGTGGCTTGCATACATACTCATTTGTGTATGTAGTTGATCCCTTCGCCTGCCGATTACGCCGCTCGTTCTTGTCCCGATGTTCTGAAAGTGGTTAGGACGGCCGAAAGGTCTACCGTGAGTGGCCCTGGGCCCCACCGTACTATTTTAACCACTTTCGTTCGTCCAGGCATGTAACTAAGAGCGTAATTCACCGAGGTAGTTACATGCGGCCTCTGCCGTCGGTCGTGCGGCCTCCACCATCGGAGGTGGTCGCATCCTCCTCCTCGGCTTCATCTATCCGGTAGTCCTCGTCCCCCTCTTTCTCATCATTCCCATCGTGGCCGGCACTAGCTGCCATGTCCTCATAATGCTGAGACTCCGCTGCCTCGTGTTGCGTCGCCGCCTCCCAGAAAGTGAGGTTCGCCGCTCTGGCTTGGTCTTCGACGCTCATGGCGGCCTTAGAAGTGTCGGCCCCATCGGAGGCCGACATGTTTACACACTTCTAAACAAATTAAACTAAGGAAGTTAGTATTAATTAGTGTTGACTATATATTTTGGAAAGGAGGGAGTTGCTCACATGCACCCTGCTACAAACAGTCGAATTCGATATGTATTTTAGGTTCTACTTTGGCTATTTTAGTTTATAATTTAAACCTAATACCTTCACAACTAAAACCATGTTATTTATTTTATCATGTGTTGGTTCTACCACTCAAACAAACGCACGTAGTAGCACAGAAGATCATGCATATACTAGCCAGGAAGGATACGCAGTTCATCAGGCAAAACTGCAAGGTGGTTTTCACTGATTCATCAAACATTGAGGTCGGTTCTAACCAATTCGCTACCTCCGATCCGATACACAAGGTTCCAGAACTACGCACATCGAGAACAGAGAGGATTCGACCTAAGAACTGGAATTGATTCAAAGTGCAGCAATCCACCGCCACGGGAAATTTCAAATCAACATAGGGACACGACGAGAGAGAGAGAGATGGGGCAGGGAAGAACTTACCAGTTGAAGGGGATGCGAGAGCGATGGATGAAGGAAACACGTGACGGCGGCGCCGCCAGCCGCCAGCACCTCGAAGCCTCCTCCTCCTGGACGACGGAGCCTCCTCCTCCTCTTCCTGAATGATGGAGCCTCCTCCTCCTGGTGCTCTGCGAGGACACGGCGGGTACGGCGGCGAGGCAAGGCGGGCGCGGCACGGCGGCATGGCAGGCGTGGCACGGCGGGGCGGGCCCAGCGTGGTGGCAAGAGCGGAGGGGTGCTAGGGTTCTGGCGTAGTGCGATTTGGGGAAAAAGGGATAGTGCGATTGAGGCCTCATCAAAATGTTAAGTCAAAGAATTATGTGGCGCATCTGTTCAGATATGCACCATATAATTGTTGGAGATGGTACAAAAGGCGCGTTGCGTTGTTGTTTAGCAGAAATAATTGCTTACCACACTGGTTCAGCGCTTGCTCCTCTATTCTGAACCTAGGGCGGCCAAGTTCGATTGCTGGCTGCCACATCTTTTTTTTTGACTTTAAAAAAAAATTAAGGATGGTAATAATATATAAAAGCATGAACTAATATATTTTCCTATTAAGAACAAGAATTAATATATTTGCCTCAATATTATATTATATGCTTGTGACACACCCACATCAATATCCGCATACAATAGTTTGTCAAAGTAATACATACATTTAGGTGCACGAGCACACATGTGCATTAATTAGTAAAATAAAGCGTCAAAAACCGCTAAGTCGGCTCCGAGGTAGCTAGTGTCTCTTCACAAGAACTTTCTTGCCCTTCTTCTTCGCGGTAGAATATTTTAGGCCGACCACCTTGAGATTTCTTATCATGTATGGGTAACCTTTAGCTGGTAGGGTGGTCTTCCTTCTTACTTTAGCATAATTAGTAGGCTTGTCGAAGTACTTGTCGAATTCCTCTTCGATCTTGGGATCGCCATTCTTGTCGATGTCTTGCTTGTTGGCGGGTCTTTCCATTCTGATGATGCTCCTCTTGCCCCTCCTCGCAACAACACGGCTTGGCTTTGCCAGGTTATTAATGAAGAAGGATTGGTCAACTTAGCTAGCGAGCACCCATGGCTCATTTTTCGTGGAGGCATTCTTCGATTTGACATCGGGTATAACCATGGTGGTGAAAACTGGCCATCTTTTTCGACGCTCTTGGCTCATCTGACACGAAACATCAGCATTGTCACTCCGCAGTAGTCGAGTTCCCATATCTCCTCGATCCTTCCATAGAATCTTTCCTTGTCATCAGTCTCGTCATCGGCGTATGATAGCATAGTTACTCCTAAGTTTTGATATTCGCTATTCTTGTCCTTCTCCTCGGTGTAAAATCTGTAGTCGTTGATGTCGTACGTCTGATAGGTCCTAACATTGCACCCGGGGCCCTGTGAGAGTGAGAATATGAGTTTCTGATCTTCAGTATAAGGCGTCGGCATGGGACTTTCCAGTAGCCTTTTCTTGAACCACCCCGTGAAGCTATCGTTGTGCTCTCTAGTTACGTCTCCCTTCTTCCTTGGCTTGCCCAGGTTGGCGAGCTTTTGCTCGATTAAGGTTTTGTGCTCATCCACCCAGGGGCCGACCAACTTTATGTGTTGTAGCGTGACTTGGTTTGCCCTGTCAAAGTTGGCGCGTTCGAGTTTGATGCCGACATGGAGTGTGCGGTAGCCCTCGCCGTGACCAAATCCAGCGAGCCTCCCGAGGTGCTTCCTGGTGGGAAGAACAACATCCTGGTTCTCGGTGCTTAGGTAGTTCTAGCAGAAGGAGATGTACTCGTAGGTCAGAAAGCCCTTGGCTATGCTTCCATCTGGATGGGAGCTGTTGCGAATGAATCCTTTGATGACACCATTCAGCCTTTCGAACGGCATCATGTTGTGTAGGAACGCCGGCCCGAGATGGATGATGTCATCCACGACATGGACAAGCAGATGCACCATGATGTCGAAGAACACGGGAGGGAAGTAAATCTCGAGCTCACATAGTATCTCGACGATCTCTTCATGTAGCTTGTCGAGCTGCTTCACGCCGATAGACTTCCTAGATATGAAATCGAAGAAGTTGAAGAGGCCAAACATCATCTCATGGGCGTGCTCGTCCATTATCCCTCGGATCGCAACAAGGAGTATCTGCGTCATCAGCACGTGACAGTCGTGAGAATTCATCCCGCTGAACCTCTTCTTTGCTACGTCTAGATATCTGCTTATCTTCCCAGAGTAGCCATGGGGAACCTTGACCCTAGGAGGCATCAGAAAAACCTCTCGAGCTCCTCCTTACTTAGAGTGAAGCATGCAGCTTTAAGCACCACCTCATTCTTCTTAGCCTTTTTGTGGCGACCTTGGGTCCCTTCCATCTGTTCATTGTCATCTTCGGCATCGTCACTATCGGGGTACTAAAGTTCCTTCTTAATGCCAAGCAATTTTAGGTCGCTTCTTGCTTTCGGCCCAACCTTGGTCCTATCCGGCATGTTCATCGAGTGCCGAGCAGGCTCTCGGTAATGTTCTTCGTGATGTGCATCATATCGAGGCTATGGGGCGTGTGGAGGACCTTCTAGTAAGGAAGGTCCCAGAAAACGGACCTCGCCTTCCATTCTCCATGCAGCGGTGATGGTTGTTCCCTCGGCCGCTTCTTTCACAGCGCAGGGCACTCTTCCCAATTGTCCAGAAGCTCCTTGATTTCTTCGCAGCTCAACGGTCGACGTGGGGCATTTTCAGCTCATCTTTTCCATTGAACAGGTCTCCGCGTTTTCTCCACGGGTGATCCTTGTGGAGCCACATTCCAGTCCTTTGGAACACAATTTTCAAAGATCTAGGATCCCTCGGCAGCTACAGATGCGGGGTCTTATCCATGCACCTGACACATGCACAGAATCTGTGGTTCACCTAACACGCTACATATCCGTAACCAGGATAGTCCTGCACCATCGTGAGCAACGCAGCTCTCAGGTCGAAATAATCTCCAGTGTAGGCATCCCACATACGTGTCGGCGTCTCCCACAGCGTCGCTAACTGCTCTTTCAAGAGCCCGAGATACAAATGCATGTCGACACCCGGTTGTTTTGGCCCCTGGATAAGGATACTCATGTGTACGTACCGCTGCTTCGTGCACAACCAGGGGGAGGTTGTACGGCCATACAAACACGGGCTAGGTGCTATGCGTGCTACTCTAGTTACCAAAGGGATTGAGTCCATCGGTGCTCACGCCCAGCCCCATGTTCCTTGGATCGAGCCCAAACTCATCTTGGAATTCGATGTCCAGCACATTCCATTGGCTAGCGTCCGTGGGGTGTGTCATGTTCTTGCCCTTCTCCGGATCATCTTCCGGCTTCTCCCTCTTCGCGTGCCATTGCATGAGCTCTATTTCCTTAGGGTCTACGAAATACCGCTGCAGACGGGAAGTGATAGGAAAGTACCGCACCACTTTTCAGGAAGACGAGCATGCCAGAATTTCATGTGAGCATTGAAGCTAGTGTTGGTCCATTTTTGCTCCGCCTTCAGCTCCAGAGCCTTCAGCGTTACACTCAAGCGTGTATCCTCGGGCTGGCACCCACGATACAATGGAGTCCTCCCGTCTACCTCCATCTGTGCCAGCTTGGCTTTATCTCTGGCTGCAGCTCTCGTGTTGGCCGTCTGCTTGAGGAGTATTTCTTGAAGATGAGGGTGCCAAAGGCCAAAGTTAGCGGCGTGTCCGTGCTCCCGTCTTCTTCGCCGCCACCACCACCATCTTCTCTATCGTCTCCTGCATGATGATTGTGTCTGCCGGCATCTCCTTCTTCATGATGACCATGTTCATCGGCATCTTCTTCGTCATGATGACCATGTCCAGGAGACCCTTCGTATTCTCCACCGCCACCGGCCTCTTCTTCATCATGGCCACCACCATCTACCGGCGGCTCCTCATTCACTAAGATGCCAGGCATAAAACCGCGTATGAACATGTGAGACTCTAGTTGTCCGGAATCAGGGTTGATGCACTTCCGGTGTTTGCACATTCGACACGGACATCTTATCTTGGTCATGTTGTTCCAAACCATGTCGGCTACCACGTCAGCCTTGTACCTAACCACCCAGTGTTCGCTCATATGGATGACCATGGTCACCTGCGCGCGAACATAGAACAAATTAAAGAGAGTATGTTAGAACCATCCACACACACACGACGCACACACATACATGCATGCGTGATCGCCGGGAAATTTCGGCATGACCTATCCTAAAAATAGGACGTATGCCTAGTGCAAAAATTTGCTGAAATGGACGTGAATCAACATTTTGGCAAACCTCCATGCACCCGGCGCCGGCAACATGCATTCAAGCACAACACAAGCTCCATCCACAAGCAAACATGTATTCAAGCACAACACAAAGCGAAGGAACATCGTCTCGCCATCGCACACTGCCAGTGGGACCATCTTCACCTACAAAACATCCATACACACTGCACCGAGGCCCGCCGGCCACACAAAACATGCATCACACAAGTACCCATGCACACACCTCACAAATCTACACCAACCCCATATGCATAGTGTAGCAAGAGGGGGCATGTGGAGGAGGAAAGTATGGGTGGTTTACTACCTTTACAAGTAGGAGTAGCTTCCCCTCACAAGTACAGGAACCAAAGTAGGTCTAGCTATCAACTATGGAGGTGAGTATGAGCAAAATGGAGTGGGAGGGAGGAGGGGGACGAGCTAGTTGGAGGTGGTGGGAAGAAGGGAAAGGGTGGTTGCCACCTTTTTTAGATCTGTTTTGCACATTCTTTGGCGCATATGGCAATGCTCCATAGAATGTCAAAAATTTGTGGCGCATATAGCTATATGCGCCACATAAAGTGAGAATTCAGTGGCGCATATGCTATATGTGCCACAAAAAACTGATATTCTGTGGAATTCTGGCCTGCCCATGTGCTGGGGTTAGGCCCACATGGGCCCACAGGAATTCTGTGGCGCATATGGATACATGTGCCACAGAATTCTCAATTTCTGTGGCGCATATAGCTATATGCGCCACAGAATTGCAGGAATTCTATGGAGCATTTGCTATATGCGCCACATAATTAATTTTAGTGGAGCATTTTTCATATATGCACCACAGAATTAAAATCTACATATAATCGTTTTCCTATTAGTGTAAGCGAGAAGGAGGGCGAGCGATGTTTATTTATGTTACATACATAGCTGTTGCTTCTAATTAACTGTGGTTGGGCGGATGTTGTAGAGTGTCTCTGTAGAACTATTTAGATATTATCTGTCGCTGCAATTGCATCACCCCCAGGTTGTTCCTTTTAGATGCATTAAGACTTGCTGAGTATCTCTAGGGTCTTACACGATAAATATTTTGGTTCAGATGGACAAGTTTATGCACAGGAAGGTTACTGGGTTGAGGAGACCGATGATGGTGGCAACGACTATCAGGTGTAGAGATTACAGGGATGGAGATCTGTGAGATCTGTGAGATCTGTGTGCGGGATGTGCTTATTTTCAGGGCATCTTATGCCAATTTGCTTCTTGTCTATACTCGGATCTTGTTTTCCTCTTCCACTTGATACTCTGATGTGTGATGTATGAGGATGTATCCTAAACTATTATCTCTATCTAGGATATGTGGATCTTGCCGTATGGCGTTGAATATTTTTGTTTCTATTGTTTTAGATGGTTTATCTCTGATGTATTGTTACATGTCACTGGTGTACACAGTTGTGCATGTTTTGTTCGCATACCGGTCGACTACGCCGCTTGCTCTTGTCACGAATTTCTTGAAAGTGGGTAGGGTGGTTGGCTAGTACCGTTCCCTGCTCCGCTTCTACGTGCCTACACGTGGGTGGCCTTGGGCCTCCACGGTAGAATCCCTTATCCACTCTTGGGTTCATCCTGGCTTGTTGCTTAGAGCGTAGGATCCTAGGTATTACAGGGGCAATCTCAATAGGTCTTCATATTCAAATTGATTTGGTTGGAGGTGAAGGTCTTTGGGGGCGGAGCTTAGGGGGCTGGTGGCAGCGGCTGGTAACCGTTGGAATTAGGCGGAGGCAGTGGTAGTGGAAGCATCGAGCTCAGCAGAAAGGGAGCAAGGGGCGTGCGTATGTGCATGTGTGTGTGCGGTGCGACTGAGGGTGGTAGGCCGGGGTGGGATCACCCAATTTGGGTATGGCTACGCCGGGATGGACAAAAACCGCAACCAAACAGGGTCACATTAAAACATATAAGAAAAAGGTAAAATAAAATAATGAAATGGCCAAAATAATCCCACGAGTATTTCTAGCTGCAGAAAAACGTAGAAAATCCTAAAATAAATATAATATATCAAAATGTTCACAAAAATCAGTTCTAACAAGGAAAATATAAATTTGATTATTTGAGATAAATAAAATACAACTAAAATTTAAAGCCACTAAATCCTTCCATCGAATATAACAAAATAAGAAAAGAATCCTAAAAAAAATAAAAATCACTTGTGTGTATAAAAAGAAATTTATTATTTTATAAAAATGCTAATTTTAAAATTTCAAGTTATTTTAGGATTCATAAAAAATGTTATCTTTGGCTTTATAACAATCCTTTTATTATTGGGAAATAAAAGGAATGCATTTTATTTAACTTTATAAATCAAGATAAATTCCTTTTAGCTTCACTTAAGCCATTTAGAATTTATTGATTTAATGAAAGACTATTATTTTCTTTATATAGATGAGATAAAAATGTTCTCACATCTTAAAATTATGCCTTACCTAATAATTTAGGTAAAACACCCAAAGAAAAATACAATCCATGTACTAAAATTATAACCATAATTATGGTTTACAATAAAACTTAAATGCGTATTGCTAATCTAATAATATTCCTTTAGAATCTTATATCAACTATAAGTGAAAGATTTACAAATTCATTTCGCATATCATTTAGTTATGTTAGAAGTGAATGATATCAACCCATACAACCATACTTAGTGTGACTCTAAAACTTAGATGTAACTAAATAAACTATATAATGAGCACAACAGATGCAGTTACCAGGCCATCATATTGTATATGTAGGTCTTATCTTTACATCGTAGACACATCATCCGAATATTTGTCACCACGGAGGTGATTCGAGTGGCCAAGGAGATGCTGTTTATGAACTTGGCATTGTAATGTAAGTGGGCGGAGTTTCCAATGACTTACATTGATGTAAGCAAGTTAGCATTGTGGACGTAGTCAACACAATGGACCATCATGTAAATCTTTTATTTTCTATAGGGTGCGAGACTAGTGCTCCCTATGGAAGTAGCCCCCGAGTGTTTGTTGGAGTCACAGGCTCAAGCAGAAACTTAAAGTTCTCGATTGCATAACCACCACAATCTGGAACTGCTTTAGATGCCTGCGAATGCTGTCAGTGCTGGCACATTTTTGAATGCATGAACAATGCTCCCTATGGGAGTATCCCCCGAGTACTTACTCGAACTGTTGATTCGAATAAGGATTCAGAGCGTGTTACACGAAGTCCTTATGTGTGCGTGATCAGCGCTCTGGTTTGGAGTAGCCCCTGGGTGTCTGGTCGAATCGTAGATTGGAGCAGAGACTCGGGTCATGCGCCTGCTGATTGTAGTTGATGATCTCGTAGGCTAACACTAGACCCAGAAGTACATTGGGTGCGCGACTAGCGCTCCTATTAGAAGTATCCCCCAAGTGTCTAGTCGAGTTGTAGACTCGAACAAAAACTCAATCTTGGTGCTTTTGTGTAGCTTTATATGTTGCTACATTCGAGGATTTACTTGACTCAGATTTTCCTCTTGTGGATTCGGTCGAATGTTCCACTAGATTCCTTGATGAGCAGCTCTCAGTTTGAATGGACGATGATATAAAGGATGATGATGGGGTTCGGTGCAGAAAACATAAAAATTTCCTACGCAAACACACCTAACTGCTAGGATCTATCAAGAGTATTACTGTAACACCACAGTTTCGGATACATACCCTTGCAGTCCGAAAGCGTTTAACATTTTGAGGGGAATGTGGATGATGTACCAATACCCATAGCTGACCTCAAGGTCATGAATCTCCTCACAAGTCAACCCTTGCTACATCGTGCAAAAACTCCGTCTCACGACATCCAAGGTGCCACATGTGGTAGCACCCTCATGGTTTCACACAAGTGTACGATGATGACCTCTAGTTCTGTGATCCCTGCCGAGAGTGCAGAAGTAGATCCTCTGGCTGGAATCCCTGTAGTGCAATGCCATGCTGCAGGTGTGTCGTCTCTTGCGTGTGCCATTCTTCCAGGTACTGAGCCATCGCGATAGGACAACGAGAGAGAGAGAGTGAGAGAGAGAGTGATTCCCTAAGGAAAGTGCCTTAGATAATATTGGATTTGTTGTGTGTTAATCCCACCCATTAGCACCCCTTTATATAGGTGGAGGAGGGGTACTCCCCACCAAAGGTTTCCCATGTGGGACTATATAAAAGAGTCAAAAGGAACAAAAGGGAGGGCTGCAGCCGGCTGGGCTAGTTGGGTGGTCAGGTGGGCCAACCCGCCCCAGCGCTGGCAGCAGCATAGCGCAGTAGTCTGGGCTACATCGGCCAGGTGGGCTGGCCTCACCCACACAGCCCGCTAGTGCGGCCTGCCATCACGGCCAGCAACAGCGCCTAATGCAGCAGCGTCCTGCAGCGGCAACCGGGTCGGCCAGCCACCCGCGCGCGCCAGCATCCTGTGATGGCTGGGCGGTGGACAAGCGGTGGCCTGGTGGGCCTTGGTGCATCCCACCGTGAGACCGCTCTGCCTCCTCCGTTCATGCGTCCCACTGGGCCATGAGGCCATGGCTTGTGAGTGGCAGCAGGTTATCTGCCGCCCGTGCGTCGCCCATGTACATGGGCCGGGTCAACATGGTCTAGCAGTGGTTGTGGTGCTGTTTTTTCGGGTGACTTTCTCCTAGGCCAATTCCTACCAGGGTTCTATCCCCGTTGAGCAATTTGCCCTATAAATATTAATTTAAATATTTATTATATATATATTAATTCATAATTAACATATAATAAATGCATATTGTAAATTACTCTTTATCTGAAACACTTTTCGGTGTTTTCCTTTCTTTCTTTCTTTCTTTGAAAAACATCGAAACATTTCCGGTTTGTCTCTCTTCTGTGATTCCATCTTACAGAACGATCTCCTAGCATCATCTTACCCTTAAGTGTGTTACCCCAATAGCTCAGGAATATCATAGACATGATCGATACTCCTCTCATATCAATGATCATTAGCGAGACTGGGATGCCCATAATGACCGATGTGCATTCTGTGATGTAATGTAGTTTGAACCGTAAATGTTGAGTCCAATTCCCTTTGTTTCTTCGATAGGACTTGTCCGAGATCTGATCATTGGTATCATATACCTTGTTTAATCTCATTACCGACAAGTTCTGATTTACTTGTTCCCGTGATATTCCATCCCTGTGACCTAGTCACATGTTGCAACACTATGGATGCAATCTCACCAAGTCATCCATGTGTAGCTTCCCATCACGTGGGTGAACAAATCCCGTTCTTGATACATAGGTCTCAACTATTCCCCTGGAATACCTGGAACACACCTTCATGGCCACCCAGTTATGGACATGGCAGTTGATGCGCTCAAAGAAGCCTCGGGAGATAGTGATTAATAGGATCTCACGGTCTAAGGAGAAGGATACTACACTTCTAACTATTGCAACTATGAACATATGACTTGATCATGTCACAATACCTATCTTTGGGTAATGTCCATCATATCATTATATGGCTCCATTGTCAAATAGCATAAATGCTCCATGATCATAGATTGCCCAACAAAATAGTATAAATAGAAGCTACTAGCGACCTGGTATGTTTCATACCACACCTGTATCAATGTTTCCGCTTGATACAGTTATAGAAAAATGTGAAACTATTACAAACTAATTGAGATATGATAATAAAACCCATTTATTATTGGGATTTCTGTTTTCGTCCCCTTGGTTCTTTAGTTGTACTCAGTTTTCCCTAGCCGCTTAACTTTTCCTCACTTTTCCCCTCCCACTATTCTGAAACCCTCACAGGCGCTCGGATGGGGGGATGCCGTCAGGTCAAAGGCTTGACCGTTATATGCTGATAGGTGGGACCGCATTGGGGCGGGTCGTGCATTGAGCGTTACGTTATGTTGCCTCGACCGTTACATGCTGATGGGTGGGCCACGTTGGGATGGGTCTTGCATACGTGGTGATGGGTAGGGCCGCGTTGGGATGGTGTGGCGCCCCGCTAAAACCACTACTAGAAAATCGCTGTGTTTTTCCCTTGTGAATCATCATGACCGCATGCTCATGTCATCATGTCACATTGCATTTGAGCATCGTCATCATCATGCATGGTTTGTTTGAAAACTATTTTTGAAAAGTCTGGTTTTGTTTTCTAAAAGCCCCGTCTTTATTTCAAATTAAAACCCGGCCTCTTCCGGATATTTTGTTTTGTCTAAAAACTATTTGCGAAAGGTTTTATAAAATAAAAATAAATCAAATATTTTTATTAGGGGAGGCAGCGGCCAGGCCCAAAAGCCCAGCCAGCCATCCTACTACCCCTATCAAAACAAAACCCTAGCTAATCCTAGCCCCACATCTAACCACAACCCTAATTCTACCCACCACCAGTCCAACCCACCCCGCCGCCACTCCCTCGCTGCGCCGCCAACCACAGCAAGCAGCAGCACGCCCCACGCCCTGCTCCCTCGTGTTCCCATCACGCGACCCCCCCCTGGCGCCACCTGCCCATTCCCCACCCCACAAGGCGCGGTCCCCAACACCACCCACCAACCCAACCCCACCACGCAGGCCACCACGCACAGGAAACCACCCACCCCAGGCGACCGACAACCTCCACGTCGCCTTCCTATTTCCTACCAAAGACCGCACACCAGCATCGCACTCCCACGCGATCGCGTGGTCCACGCGTGCCCCACCACGCCTCGATCCCATCGCGCGACCCGACACGCCTGGCCTCGGCCCAACCACCTCCTCTGCTGTACTCCGGCACAAGCCCCGCCGCTCTCCTCTGCGACCCCCATCTGTTGTAGCGCCGCCGCCAGAGCCCTTGCAGCCTCCGCCTCGCGAGCCTCGCGCGCCCCCCCCCCCCCCCCCACGCTGCTCGACCCTTCTCCGCTCGTTCGCAGGCCGGCAAGCACACAAGCGGTCGTCGCCGCTGCTACCTCCTCTCTGCTCAACCCTAGCGCCGCGTCTATGGCTGGCAGCCTCTCCTGGCTCGCTGCCGCCTCTGTGGACCACGCCGGCGGCGACCTTGCCGCGACCCTCTTCTGAGCTCCCTCTCGCCAACACCCTCGCCGGCCCACTGCAATCTCCGCCGTCCTCGTCGACCGGAGTCCGAGCCACCTCTTCCTATCTGCGCACGGCGACCGCCCTCCACAGCCGACGGCCGCCGAGCTCGGCCTAGGGCGCCTCCGTCTCCGCGCCCCTTCCTCTCTGTCCACGCCTCACCTGCGTCAAGCCGCCGTCGCCAGGCGTCCTCGCCAGCATGCTCTGCCACGGCCAGCGCCACTCTGCGCGGACTCGACACTAGAGAGATCCTGCGAGCCCGCCTTGCCGACCCCGCGCCCAAGGCCCCTTGCGGCCTTGCCCCGCGTCTCCGTCACGCCATGGTCGTCCCCGTGCGCGCCCGGACCCCTGCAACACCGCCGCGCGCTGCTGTCCGCCTCTCCTCCATAGTACCCCGCAGACGCTGCGAGCACCGTTGCCTCCCCGAGCATGTTCACATGGTGTTTGTGCAAGTGCCTGAATCAAGTTGGGTCAACGTGTGGGTTTCCGTGTTTTGTGATATGGAGGAAGATACGGTCACTTGCAACCCATTCTAGTCAGATCCCCTTGTCCGTCTATTTTTGTGTGGTGATCTGTTGGTGAGGTAATGGTTTTGTGGTGTAGGAGTGATGAGGCATAGATGTGGTGGTGCAGATAAGATGAAGCCGTGTGAAGTTTGTGTGGTTCCGCTCAATATCCCGACACCCGAACCAAAGTCCATCATCGACCACCACAACGTCGAGATCCCGGCTTCCGCCAAGATCTTCCGAAGACCGAGACCTCGAGCGCGCCGACACGGATCCGAAGGCCGAACCCGAAGACCACAGATGCGACAAGTACTCCTTCCCGGATGCGAGACCCGGATCTGAAGACCGCCAAGATCGCCACCAAAACACCAAATTCTTCATCCCGAACGCCAAGACCGACCCGATACTCGGACCCGACAAGATCTTCGCGATGACAAGATCGACACCGACCAGGGCGAATCCGATGCGCCCTGACGCCAAACCAAGTCCTTCTTCCCGGAATGCCAAGCTCTCCTTCCATTGTCCGAGACCGATCCCGTCGAACCGTTCCCCCCGTCGAACCCTGAGACCGGACCTCGGACCCCCTGTGTAGCGAACCGATGCCCTGTTTCGCCTTGTTAATCCAACATTTAATTTGCGCGGTAGATAAATAACTCGAACCTATTAATTAATTGTAGGGACCCCGGTTCCGCTTAATATTTCCCAATTGCAGCGCATCTGTGTCATGCCATGCATCATATCATAATCATGCCGGATCTTCTGTCGTAGTATTAAATATTGCATCCGGTGTTTCTTCTAGTGCTTTGCTTCTTCGCGGATTAGGCCGATGAGTGGATGCGAGTATCGACAAGTTCTCCGGATATGAACCTTCGGCAGTGTTTCCCAGGCGAGCATCTCCCTCTTTCTACCTATTTTGCTTTTATAGTCTTTATTTCCTCCTGTTGATCTATTGCTATCCGTGTTGCGATGCTTTAGTTTCTGTGCACCATTTATACTCCTTGCAGCCTCTATATTGCCTTGGACACATCCTATTGCCTGTTGATTGATAGAAAGTCGGCCTTGTGAGTCGTAGTTGCTTGCTCAGGTGCTGCTTTGCGTCTTTGTCGTTCCACCGTTGATAAAAGGTTGGCACATGCTTAATGGTGGAGATGTTTAATGGTGGGGATGATCATGACTTTAAATACAACTATTAAATTGCTGGGATAACTAATGAAAGAGGCACCGGTGGGAATTATATGCTATTTGGTTTTTATGTCCACTTGTGTCCCGTAGGCCCCGAGTACTTGATACCTGTTCCTTGACTATTCACACTATCCACATCCGGGAGAGTCTATGAATCCCCCTGAGCCAGAGCTTGATTCATTTCTATTTCTTGGGGCCACAAACTAGTCTGGGGCTTTATTACTATCCTGTACTTATGCCATGCTTTACTGCTTTATTTACGATTGTGCGTGGAGAACCTGTACTGTTTAGGATGCGGAGTGTTTTCGCGGTATCGACAACCCAGTCACACTTTCGGGTTCCCAGTCATTTACAGCCATTGACACAAACCTTGGGTCCGTCTCGGAGCCGTCCAACTTCGTTGCGGGTAGCTTAATGGGGTGACCCCCTGAAATATTTATGAATCCTGTGATTGCTTTGTCGTGAAAGCCTCGTTGGGTTTTGGGTTGGTTTTTCTGAGGTTGATCGAGTGTGTGTTGCTATTTGTGCACCCCTGCAGGGTAAAACTTTCTGAAAGCCGTGTCCGCGGTTATGGACGACTTGGAGCACAGTATCTTGATCATAGACAAGCATAACTAAAGTAGTGTTATAAATTTGACTAATATATGACTAGTAATCAGCTTCACTACAATGGAATGGATAATAAAAGTGCCAACAACTGGTGGAACTGGGGTGTATCATGTCCTGTTATACCTGCCTAGTAAGTATCGCCACTCCAATGGAATGAACTAAAAGTGCCAAGAACTGCTGGGTTTGGGTTGTCACATGCTAATTGCATCTGACTAGTAAGTACTGCAACTACAACTGAATGGTTAACTAAAACTGCCCACTACTTATGCTATCAGGATGACTCGTGCTATCTATATCTGACTAGTAAGTGTTTCAACTATAATGGAATGAATAAAACTGCCAACTGTGTGAGTTCCTCGGTTTGACTTCCTCGTTTGGTCGCGAGGGGGAATACCAGGATGGGTATGTTTGGTGTTAGTATCAGGTTGGATCCGAATAGGTCTTTCTTATCCCTCTCTAATAGCCGCTAGTTTTACTGAGTATCTATATGTTGTTTTGTGCTCTACGCTGCCGCTTCAGTCCACCATACCTATGTAGGCGAGAGCCGCTGAATTCTAGCCTCGCCGTGTACTGGCCTCAGTACTGACGCTCCTCTTTTTCCTTTGCCCTTTGTCGGCACCTCTTTTGTTTTAGCAGGTTTGAGATCGACGTCGTTAGCAGGGTTACCCTTCCGGCTTGGCCTGGGCAGGGTTATGGACGCCATTGGTTATTCTTCCGGGCTCTTAGCCGCATTTGCATCTTGTCCGTACTCGGACGCTGTATCGATTTCAAGGTGATTTGGATCTTTGTACTGTATATCGGTATTCTTGACTCATGGAGACACGTTGTATATATACATCTCTTCTGTGGGTCCCATCGAGGACTGTTGTGTAATGGTATTACTTCGTTTTCCACCAGCACGAAAGTGCATGGTGGGTGTCCTTGAATCGTTTCTATGCGGGTTTGGCGGAAAAGGGCTAAAACTTGCATAGGACCGATTCGAGGGTGTTATAGATGGGTCTTGCATATGTGGTGAAGGGTGGGGCCGCATGGACACATGTCAGACCGTGTAACATCTCACAAATATTAAACAAGATTATCAAGTTCTAATCACCCAAGATTAGGGTTAACAAAAACGTTTATTCTTAAACACATATGAATACATGTGTGATTGTTATTAATGCATGAATGCTTGCTATGCCATGTTTGATTGTTAGATATGTGAAGAATTAGTTTAAAGATCAAAATAATATCATCTAGATCAAATCCAAACAAAAACAAATCAAAAGAAAATCAATATATGAAGCGTATGACCTAATGGTCATTTTGTTCAAAGTTAACCACTAGCCCAGTTTGGGCATCTCTAGTAAATGTTTTCCAATAGAAACAATTCTACTTCTTTTCCCCCTTGCTAGACCAAGTGAAAATGAACACAAGTAAACTTTACAAACTTACAAAAACCAATTTCAAATCTATTTGAGAGACATTTCAAAATTGAATCAAGTGTAGGTATCTAGATCACCATTTTGCAAAAACCACTCAAACCATCTCCACTTGACAAACCCTAGCAACAAGAGACACTCAAGCATGTGACCAACACACACACCAAAGATAATTTGAAAATTCAAATCTTTAGTTCATGCAGCCATTTAGTCGAACACTTAACAGGCAGAGTACAAGTCTACCAACTATCTACTGTTTTCATCAATCAATTGCTCACCATTGTACCCAATTCGGCCTCAGTTACTCACCCACGATCACCCCCAGTACTAGCCCGTGCAGTTAGCACCCCTCACTCGCCATTTGCACCAGTGCCAGCCCGTACCCGAGCGTGCCATGTCGTCCGAGCATGGACACGACGCCACAAGCCGCGTCGCCCTCTACCACGACCACGAGGAGGTAGGTGTGACCTCACCGCACCCCTCTGTCTGTGCCTTGACCAAAGTCAAGCAGTGGAGAAGCCAGCAGTGTCACGCCCATTTAACTCGCTGCCATGCCGAGTGCACGCTATAGCGCCAAGCCATCCCCACGCAGCCACACTGCACCTCGCTCTCTCCGCGCCTACCCGCACTAGCCGCGTCACCAGCGACCTCCGAGACACGACTATTCGTCGCCGCGTGCCCTGTGACCACCGTACGCCATGACGAACAATGCGGTACCCGCACAGAGCACGGACGTCTCCCGATCGATTAAGACCACACCTCGCTGTGCCACTATGCACATGACAATCGCCGCAGACCACCGTGTCGACCTATGCCCTCTACTATGCCTATAGCGCCTTGTATCAACATCGCCGACGAGCCCGAGCCATGCCGCGCTGCTCCTCTCGCTGGTGTATAAATACGACCCTCCCCCAGCCTCCAAAGGCACACCATTCAACTCCCCTCTCTCTCAGAAACACCCTTGACCATTCCCCGAAGCAAGGCAAGCACCACATCACTAGAATTTCGCCGGAGCCCGCCGTTGCAGTGAAGGAAAGGATCTGTTGATCGGAGTAACCCCAGGAGTTGCCGCGACCACCATTCAACTCATCGTCGTCTACCAGCCCATTCTCCTCCATCGCCGGACATAGCTGGAGCCCTGGTAAGCCCCGAGCGACCCCCGCCGTCGAATTAGGTTTCGAATCCCCCGCACTCGCTGTGATAGAGACGACGATGCTCAGCCGTCGATCTCGTTTTAATCCCGTGGCCCAGATTCTCAGATACAGTTTCGTTTAGATACTACCGCTGACATGTGGGACCAGCCCGAGAGCAGCCCGGCCGCTGCGCACGCATTGCGTAGATGGGCCGGCCCATGTTCGTTCCAGTGCATAGCCCACAGATTCAAATAGAGATTTTCCATTTAGATTAAAATCCTATTCTATCAGTGACTTCAAAATTAAATTCAAAGAGATTTACTGAACCAAATTGCATGCTTCCAATTTTGTTAGAAAGATATTGAGAATCTCTACACACTCCCGTTGGATTCAAACCATTTGAAATTATAGAGCACCTATAGTGAAAATAACCAGACAGAGACTTTTCCAACTTCAAACATTTTTCTAAAATCAACCATAAATGCTTTTGAGTTGATTCCAACTCTCAAAAATCACATTTTCCATGCTCTATCTGAATATGTAAATAGATGTAGCCTTACATGCAGTAATCATGGACTAGTAATAAAAGAATGCTATATAGGCATTTCTAGTCATATTAATTCTATTAAATAGTAATATTCAACTTTGTAATATATGCCAACCTCTTTAAATCACATTCCCAAGTACTGGAATATGTGGTGATGACATGTGTCAACATGATCCCATATTCTAATTAGAGGATATTAAATCTTAGGTATTTTTCAATGAGTAGAAATTATTTTTCCCAAAATAAGATAAGTAAGAATATGTCAGTATTTCATGTGATGATTGAGATGATGCTAGATCATATAGTGTGAGCCATTGTGTGCTAAATAGAAGTAGTTAAGTATTGTTGGTGATTGTGTACCTCGTATTTATTTATAGATGCTAGTAACGACCCGGGGTATGAAGAGGAGGAGTACTACTACGAAGAAGAAGAGAACTTCAACAACTGCACCACCCAAGGCAAGCCTCATAATGCAAGCTTAACTATGCAAGCCATCCGTGCAATCTAACCTATGCAAGATGCACTAGGCATGCTTGGTTATGCAATCTTGATTATACCAATCCCAAGTTTTACTTGCAAGCTTTATTCTTTTACCTTTTTCAAAGTTTCTTATCTAGTTAACTAATTGTGGTTAGTGGAAAATAGGATGGATACCATCAAGATAATAGAACTAGTCTTGGGTAGTTACACTTGATTAGCACCCCTCAAATAGTGATACAATCATTAATAGTGGCTAGTGCTAAACTAAACTGGATCACTTTAGATGGGAACACTTGGAGAAAATGATTATGAAAACCTTGGAATGATGAGTCATTCTATTGATATGTTTTGACATGTGTGGGAAACACAATGAATTGGAGATGATACTGAATGAGGCATGTGCCTTGACTTTGATAAAAACTGATGGTTGGGTTCGGATGCGATACCATTCCTATTTTACCGTACAACCACAATACCTGAGTTGGGTAGGGCTTAACTGAAAGTTTACATGTCTTAGTATGGGTTCCCTTGCGGAAAGAGGTGAAGCTGAGGCTACCTTGTGATCATGAATGTCCACCTATGCAGTTCCCTGGATGGCAGTTGGCCATGCCTGGGAGGCCAAGCTCATAGGGGAGGTGTCTATCCTAGGGTGTGTAATTGAAAGGTTAGGATTGATTATCCACATACCAAGTATGACGATTCAGGGTTATCCCTGATGGATGTATCGAATTTTTTGGTGAAAGTGTACCACCTCTGAAGAGTGTCAAACTATTAGAATAGCCGCGTCCATGGTTATGGATAGTTGGAGTGGCCATACTATTCCGCTATCAGAGGTTTTGAAAATGACTTATTACTTGAACTATGACTTTGACTTGACCACAATAAGGTTGTGGACAGGAAAACTAGGTTCCCACTTGAGTAATCTAGAGAACTAAAATAGGCTTTACTATTAAGTACTTATGAAATAAAATTGGCTTGTTGCAAACAAGAGTAGAGCTTAGGATTCGTACTAGTATTACCTTGCTTGTGTTAGTGATAGTTTGCAAGTACTTAAAGAGTACTCATGGCTTTGTCCCTGGCTATTCCCATGGCTAGACTATGAGGAGGACTACCCAGAGGATGGATAGCAGGAGGTCTACGAGAACTAGGATCATCTCCCATCGTCAGCATTGCCTGCGACAATGAAGATGGAGTCTACTACGTTTATTTCTGCTGCTTTGATGTGTATTAATACTTGATCATGAGATCAACTATTTGTAAGACTATTATGGTTTGTAATGGATGATGTACTGTGGTACCAATTCTATTATGTCTCGCAAAGATGGTAATTCTGGGATTGCAATGTACGGCATAACATGCATCTAGACATAAAAATCCGGGTGTTGACAAGTTGGTATCATAGCCATCCTGACCATAGGAGACCCTAGTTAGAATGGACGTCTGAAAAACTTAGTTTCAAAACAAATAAAGTGAGTATTTATGAAAACCTATTCTCACTCTTATCCTTGAGATTCTTTCAAAAAGGAGTCCACATGTTCCTCAAAAAATTCTTGCAATCCTACCTAAAATTTGACACACTTGATCACCTAACTAACTTACTCATCCTAATTTCTTATAGATGGAATTTAAGTACAGCAAGTTCTACCAGTTGCGCAACGGAGGAGATCTCGTCTTCAAGAGGGACCTAAGCCAGCTAGCAGAGCTTCTGGAATGCCCGCTCTCGGAGTTATTCAGAGCGCAAGTCAATGATCAGCCAGGAGGAGAACTACAGTGGTTGATCGTTGCGGATCTGAGAGGCAAGATGGAGCCACCCACCTCTAAGAAGATACAGTTCACCTTGAGGGAGAACAACTGGTTGGATGGACTAGCTAGGGAAATGCAGGAGGCACTTGCTCGTCTGTGTGCATAGAACATCAACTAGATCAATGGCACCCACTTCGCCCACTATGAAAGACGTGACTCTATGGGACAGCCCTTGGCCATGCTAGGACATCTAGAGTTGAGGAACCACGTGGATCACCTCGACTTCATGCTGCACGAGACTCAGAAGGAGTTGGACAACGCCCGTGCCTACGCTAACCAGAATCATGCCATTGCAGTCGAGAGGAAACAAACCCTCGCCATCCTCGCTAAGGAGAGCAAGTCACTTCGTTGTTAGTGTGACAAGAAGGACCGCATCATTGCTCGTCTTCGCCAGAAGGTGGCCACCCTCGAAGAGACTATCCATGACCAGGAGATCCAGCTAGAGGAGAAGGAAGAGGAAGGTGAAGATATTCGTGGGGATATCCACTCTTACCTCAGTGATGATGATGACTATCTGGAGGACGTCGCCACGGAGTTCCACACGGACGAGGATGACACCGACTTCATAGATGATGAAGAAACCCCCGGTTCTGATGATGAGTAGTCGCACCTGAGCACTATCGTAGGTGTGAGTTTGTATCCGGTCCTGATGTATCATAGCTTGACAGAATGGTTCTTAAAACCATCTGCTTAGTAGTTGTGGTATGTGTTTGTATTGTGTGCTTGGAATGAATGAATGAAAATGAGTTGTGGTTTTCAAACCTTAGCAATACTCAAAGTTTAAATCTTTTGCACAAAACGCATAAGCCATAGCAGATTTCCCCCTTGTCTTATGGTCTATCTCAATCTTTAGATGACTCGCGGAAACCCCGGTGGTAGCAGCTCATCCTAGGATCCAATGCTTTAGATTCTGCAGATGCTAGTTTCAGATCGTGAAGCTGGTAGAGCCGAGCGTCAAGCCAATCTAGCCACTCTTCAATAGATCGCCTAGAAGGCACACAACAACCAAGGCCATGGAAACCAAGATCACCATGGATCCAAGCTCAAGAACTTCCAAAACAAAAATCCTCCTATGTTTAGCAAATCAGAAGAGCCCTTAGATGCTGATGACTGGCTGCAGACCATGAAGAACAACCTAGAAGTTGCAGGAGTAGATGCTACAGAGAAAGTATTGTTTGCCACCCACTATCTGGCAGGGTATGCAAGATCATGGTGGAACAACACCCGTACCATGAACGGAGGACGGATGATGACTCGGGAGGAATTCAAGCTCAAGTTCAGCAGGACCCATGTACCCCCAGGTTTGATCAAGAGGATGAGGGATGAATTTAGGGAGCTGAAGCAGGGAAGAATGACTGTGGTAGAATACCATGACAAATTTCTGTCTCTGGCTAGGTATGCCCCTGATGAGATTGACACACAAGCAAAGAAGAAGGACAGATTCCTGAATGGTCTGCATGATGAGATGCAGATAGTGTTAGTCAACATTCCCTTTGATGACCTAGAAGCTTTAGTGGATTCTGCTATCCAGATGGAAGGAAAGATCAACCAAGCCAGTGAGAACCATAAGCGTCGTATGATGCACCAACCTGGACCACACCATACCTCGAAGTACCGCTCCAACCCGTCTGCAGGATTTGCACCAAGAAACAACCGACCCCCTATGTCCCGTCTGAACTATCCCAATCGTGGCAGAGGAAACCCGAGGCCCGGAGGCCAAATCAACAACCCTAGCAACCCCAATAACTTCAACCGTGCACCACCAAGGTCCAGCAACAACAACATCCACAACAACAACAACAATACTGCCCCAAGGACTGGAAGCAATGTTGTGCCTGTTGCAGGGAAGGTGACATGGGTATACCCTGCAGGTACTCGAGCTTGGTATATACGGCCTGAATACATAAAAGCCCACGGTGTCGCCAAGGCCCAAATGAAGAACTCGAGTAACCTACGGACTCTCGATTGCTTGAAGGACAAGAAGTAGCTAAAGAAAGAATGTTCAAAGGGGAAAACCCTAACCTGTAACCGACTCGACCTGCTACCCGAGACCTAGCCTATCTATATAAAGGCCAGGAGGGGGCGGCGAGGAGGACACACGCAACCCTAGTTTCCACAACCCTCCCAGATTGCATCGGCGCACCATTGTAATCTTCGATTCCTTTGATAATTCCACGAGCAGACAAGCAGGAGTAGGGACCTCTACGAGGCCTGAACCTGGGTAAATCTTCGAGTCCCCTGTGTGCTTGTTTGCTAGCTGATAGATGTGTCCAGCGCTCCCTCCTTCTCCAAAACCCAAGTCCATAACAATGGGCATTGATGAGTTAAACCCTCGTCAATTGGCGTCGTCTGTGGGAACATGGAGTGCTGATGTTGCGGCTTCTTCAGCCCCATCAATCGCGATCTACAACTCCGCAACAGCGGAGATTCGCCAGCACTTCGGCGCGTTCTACTTCACCGTCCACACACCGGCCACTCGCCCGGCTTTCGAGATCGTGGGCGAGGGAATCAGCCTGGCAATAGGGAGCTTCCGCTTCCAAGTTGGTCAGATGGGCACGCTTCGCATGCCTGACCAGCCGACGGTGCCGTCGATTGCCCTAGCATCATGGTTCCCTCCATCGATCAGCACCCTCGGTGAGCTCAACGCCCCGACAACAGTCGAGAACATGGCCAGCGACAGCAGTCGCGACTCCGATCTGAGCGATCTGGCCACTGAAGATGGAGCCTACGGCTCCGGATCTGAGAGCTGTGGAAGCAGCAACTTCCCCAATCACTTCATGTGCGTCGTCATCAACGCAGGCGATACCTCCGCCAACCGCGACAACACGGGTAATCGCGGTAACGAAACTGACCCTCCCCTCGGTGGCAATGGCGGCAACGGTGGCAACAACGGCAACGGTGGCAATCGCACCCCCATCAACAATGGAGGAGAAATCAAACCTCCAACCATAATCAACGAGCAGACCGACGAATGCGTCGTGGTTAGGCTCAATGAGCTTGAATGGGCTCGCTGCCGCGAGGCCCTACGGGGCAACCCTTTACCCCCCGGTTCCTCGCAGGAACTTCTGATGGGCTACCATTGGCTCCTGAAGGAGGAATTTAAGCGCCAAGCGCAAACAATCGCGCAACTCGAAGCATGCAAAAGAGCGGCAGATGAATCAAGTCTTCAACGTGCTGGACTCTCCTCCCATGGAGGATCCTCCTCAAAGGGCAACGAGTACCTCACAAACAAGAGGCGATCTCGGATGGCCCATCTCACTGAGCAAGAACGCATAGAGGCTGCAAAGGTCCTCGACTTCAGCTCCATGACGGTCGACACACGGGGCAATGTGGTCCCAAAGATGCCACAAGCTGCAGTTACAGCAGCCACCATGTACCTCCTCAATAACCAGCCGCCAACTGGAGATCACCGAGCTGCCATGCACCGATCTACGATCGCAGGCTTGGGATTAATCGAGGCCGCCCTCGACAAGGAGCCAACACCAGAGCCAAAGAAAGGCAAAGCGCTACTCCTCGCCCTCATCCAGTGATGATAGTCATGACCTGTCTCGACGGAGCCGCTCACGGCGACACGACCACGACTACGACGCGCGTGATGACATCACGCAGCGCAAGATCGACAAATCAAGGGCGTGACGTGCTCGGTCGACTGATTTAGAAGAGGAAGACGTGGAGCTCTACGGCGCCAGATGCTTCAGCAGGTCCATTAGGCAGAAGCGAATGTCCAAGGGGTTCAAACTCCCGCCGGAGAACCTAAAGTTTGACGGCCTACAGGACCCAAAGATCTGGCTGGAGGACCACATCTCCTCCGTCAGACTCCACGGAGGCAGTCGAAGCACGGCCATGCAATGCTTACAGCTACAGCTGCAAGGCGCCGCCCGAGCATGGCTCAACAACCTCCCACGTGGATCCATTCGTAGTTGGGATGAGCTGGTTTATAGCTTCGTGCGCAACTTCAAGGGCACATACAAGCGGCTTGCATCAATCAAAGAGCTGAGACTCTGCCAGCAAAGATCGGGCGAATCACTACGCCCCTACATAAAAAGGTGGTCCATCATCAAGAACTCCGTAGAGAACATCTCGGAGGATCACGTGATTGACGCATTCAACAGCTTCGTCCGCCGCATAGAGCTCAGGGAGGAGCTGGGCCGCTCCAAGCCCAAGACCATTGACCACTTGATGGAAATCGCGAATCGGTGGGCCGATGGAGAAGATTTGGTGAAAAATCGCGTTCAATCCGATAAGGAGGCAGAACCCGAGCGCAGACGCGACCGCCGAGGCAAACATCGTATGCGCATCTATGATGACCGCGACGATGTCAACATGGTCGCAGCTGGCTATGCCGACAAACGCGACGATAACCGCAACAGCGGATACCGCAGCGGTGGATACGGCAACTCCGCAACAGCGGTGGATACGGCAACTCCGCAATAGCGAAAACCACGCAAGTGTGGCAACGCCGCAACCATGATGAGGCACCCGCGACATCCATCGAAGAAAAACTATCCGGGCCATGCACGTTGCACTTCTACATCGACAAGCATGATGTAAAGAAGAAGTCCAGCCACCTCATCAAGGACTGCCGCGAGTTCCTCAAATTACATGAGGGACTGGTTCGGATGAATCGCAACGCAGTCGAAAGGGGTTACGGGGCTGCCCTAGGCGCTGTAGCACATGGAGCTCCGCCACCAGCACCCGGACCACCCCGAAATGGAGCTGCGCCGGACCAGCACCACGAAGGCGAACCATACCCACGGGCCATGGGTACCATGATGATCCAAAAGGGACGCCCCTCAAATCGAGTGCAGAAGGCCATCACTCGCCAAGTCAACTTGGCCACACACTCGCCACCATCTACCACTGAGTACCTCAGCGGAAGCGAGTCCTGCATCACCTTTGACAAACGCGATCATCCGCCTCAAGTACCTCGTCCAGGCCATTGTCCCCTCGTACTCGAGGCACAAATTGGAGGCTTCGACATGAGTCGCGTCTTCATGGACGGTGGAAGCAGCATTAACCTTATATTCGCAAGTACCTTGCGAGCAATGAGGATCCCTCTGAGCTGCTTAGAAGCCTCAGACACAACATTCCACGGCATCGTCCCAGGCAAGGGCGTGTATCCCTTGGGCAAAATCAACCTCGACGTCATCTTCGGCATGCCGAAAAACTTTCGACGCGAGTGCATCGACTTTGAGGTCGTCGACTGGCCGTCACAGTACCACTGCATCCTCGGACGGGTCGCGTTCGCTAGGTTCATGGCAGTACCACACTATGCCTATCTGCAGATGAAAATGCCAGGTCCCAATGGCGTCATCACAGTCAACGGGAGCTTGGAGAGGTCCGACAGTTGCGACAGGGAATTCAACTGAATTTCCCAGTCCTTCGGCATGCAGGAAGAACTCGCGAGACTAAAGGAGTCGACAGACAATAGTCTGCCTCCCCTATGCCGGCCAAGCTCGCCTGACCTATCTTTTGAATCATCAGTGCACACAAAGAAAGTGCAGGTCCACCCCTTGGATCCCGCCAAAACGGCCCTCATCCCCAACAACTTGAGTCCCGCATAGGAACTCGCGCTCGTCGAATTCCTCCGTGAGCACTGGGAAATTTTCTCCTGGTGTCCTGCGGACATGCCAGGAGTTCCTAGGGAATTCACCGAGCACGCAATCAACGTCAACCCAGACGCAAGGCCAGTCAAGCAAACAATCCGGCTATTATCTGAGCCACGGGCGAAGGCAGTTGGAACAGAGATCAATAGACTCCTCGACGCCAAATTCATACGCGAGATCAAGGAAAGCACTTGGCTCGCCAACACGGTGCTAGTACCAAAAAGGGACATGGATATCCTGCGGATGTGCGTGGACTTTACGTCTCTGAATAAGCACTATCCAAAGGATCACTTCCCGCTACCGCGAATCGACCAGATCATCGACTCCACCGCAGGATGCGAGCGCCTCTGTTTCCTCGACGCCTACTCAGGCTATAATCAGATTCGAATGAAGGAGTAAGATCAAGAAAAAACAGCGTTCACAATGCCCTTTGGTGTATTCTGCTACAACACAATGCACTTCGGGCTAAAAAACGCAGGAGCCACCTACCAGCAGTGCATGCAGGCTTGCCTCAAGGACCAACTTGGTCGCAACATTCAAGTCTATGTCGACGACATAGTAATCAAGACCAAGGAGGAAGCCTCCCTAATTGACGATTTGCGTGAAACCTTCGCCAACCTCGACCGCTACCGGATCAAGCTCAATCCGGACAAATGCGCCTTTGGCGTCCCATCTGGGCAACTACTCGGGTACCTCATCTCCGCGAGGGGAATCGAGGCAAATCCGAAGAAAATAAAAGCCATACTGGCCATGGAGAAGCCAAAAAACAGAAGGGGCGTTCAGCAGCTGGCTGGGCGAATCGCGGCCCTCAGTCGGTTCATCAGTCGGATGGGTGAAAAGGCACTGCCCTTCTACCAACTCCTCCGCAAAGCTGAAAAGTTCGAATGGACCAACGAAGCGCAGGAAGCATTCGAAGACCTCAAGCGCCTGCTATCCACCTTGCTAGTACTAGTGACCCCACGAGAAAGGGAACCACGGTTGCTATATATCTCCGCCACCAACCAGGTGGTCAGCATAGTGCTCGTCGTCGAGCAAGCCGAGGAAAACAAGGTCCATGGGGTACAACGCCCAGTATACTACCTCAGCGAGGTCCTCACGCCAACAAAACAGCGGTACCCGCACTACTAGAAGTTGGCGTACGACGTCTTCATGACCGCCCGGTGACTGTGCCATTACTTCCAGGAACACCCAATCGTGGTGGTCAACGACGCCCCATTGTGGCATATCCTCAATAACCCCGATGCCATGGGACGAGTCGCGCTTTGGGGAATATAATTGTCTCCACGAGACATTACATACGAAAAGCGCGACGCAATCAAGTCGCAAGTTCTTCCTGACTTCCTTGTGCACTGGATGGAGAACCAGCTCCCTGACAAACCAACCTCTGGACAATGCACTTCGATGGATCCAAGAGGAAGGACGGAGCAGGTGCAGGTGTCATATTGACATCGCCCCAAGGGGACAAGCTGAAGTACATCCTGTGGATGCAGTTCACCACCTCCAACAATGAAGCTGAGTATGAAGCCCTGCTACACAGGATGAGGATGGCAAAAGCCTGCGGCACCAAAAGGCTCATTATATACGGCGACTCCAAGTTGGTCGTCAACCAAACAATGCATGAGTGCGCTGCACTGATCGACAACATGATCGCCTACCACGACCTCTACGACACACTCGAAGGGGACTTCGACGGCTGCGAGCTGCAACACGTAGGCTGCGAAAGCAATGAAGAGGCGGACGCACTCGCCAACATAGGCTCTACCTGCGCCCCCATACCACCTGGGGTATTTCTCGAGCGCATCTGTGAATGCTCCATCAAGCCAAAGGCAGCAGAGAAGAAAACAAGCGCAACAATGGACTCGGGGGCTATGTCACCCAATGAGCCAAAGGCACTCGACGACCTAGAGCTGGATACAGGACTCGAAGGACCAATGAGCGTCATGATGATCAAATCATCCTGGACTCAACCGTACATCATGTACCTCCTCAGCAAAAGGCTACCGGACGATCCGACTGATGCACGGCACATCACGCGGCGATCCAAGGCATTCGCCGTTATCAACGGCAAACTATACAAGTGCAGCATCACAGGAGTACTTCAACGATGCGTCTCCACGGCTGATGGCAGAGCCGTTCTCCTCGACATCCATGAAGGAACCTGTGGACACCACGCCGACAGTCGCGCCCTCGTGGCCAAAGCTCTGTGAGCTGGGTTCTACTGGCCTACGGCCATGCGCGATGGCAAGGACATCATCCAGAAATGCAACGCGTGCCAACGATTCGCGGACAAGCCGCACGCACCTGGCACAGAGCTCCGGCCAATCCCATTGGCCTGGCCCTTCGCGCAATGGGGACTCGACATGGTCGGCAAGCTCCCCATGTCCTCACAAGCAGGTTACGTCTACCTCCTGGTGGCAGTCGACAAGTTCACCAAGTGGATAGAGGCCATGCCAGTGACCAATCAATCAGGGCACAGTGCAGTCAAATTCTTCGAGTCCATCATCTTCCGCTTCGGAGTGCCACACAGCATCATCACAGAAAATGGAACAAACTTCACATCCAAGGAGTTCCAAGAATTCTGTGAGAATCTGGGAATCAACATCATCTACGCCTCGGTAGCACATCCACAGACCAATGGTCAGGTTGAAAAGGCAAACGGGCTCATCTGCGGCGGCATCAAGAAGCGACTCCTCCGGCCACTCGAACAAGCCGCGGGTTGCTGGCCAAACGAACTGCAATCAGTACTCTGGAGCCTACAAACAACTCCAAACAGCGCTACGGGCTACACCCTGTTCTTTATGGTGCACGGGGCTGAAGCAGTGCTACCCGCCGAGGTACGATACAAGGTGCTGTGCGTGGTCGCTTATAGTGAGCAGGAGTCATCCCTTGCACTCGAAGACTCTGTCGACCTCCTTGATGAGACAAGGGAAATCGCCGCGGAAAGATGAACGATCTACCAGTAGAACCTGCGCAACTACCACAGTAGGAGGCTACACCCCAGATCCTTCATCGAAGGCGACCTGGTCCTGCGACTGAAGCAGCAAGGACATCTCAAGCTTGAGTCCCCCTAGGAGGGACCATACGTGATTACAGAAGTAATCCCAAGTGGCGCCTATCGCCTTCAAGATTTAGAGACAGGAGTCGCATACTCCAACCCCTGGAACGTCGTGCAGCTGCGACGCTTCTACCCTTAGTTGTTTTTACTTTTACATCACAAATAAGGCACTCAGCCAAGGCTACTTAGCCACACATTGTACTTCGTACTATCTCACGAATAAATAAAGCTAAGTGCCCCAAAACTCTGTGTTCTCCTTTATTTTTCCGCAACTTATCCACTCGGGGGCTGCACCACCCTATACACATCTGTTCTACGAACTAAAACGCAATATCCTGAGTAGCTGGCACATCAATCGAAACCCTTGACACGACATCAACCCAGTTGCAACGCACCAGACAGGTTGACAAGGGACTGAGATAAGCGCATGGCCAGGCTAACGAAAAGGAGCCGCATAGTGCAACGCACTCACAAGCCAACAAGCCCTTTATACATAATCGACAGTCAATTATACGCAACATACATACGAACTTTACAACATTCATGCACTCGAAAGGCTTCATAAAGTCCCTAGTCGAATCTGCGATTCCACTGGACACTCGGGGGCTACTGACATGGGTATACCCTATAGGTACTCGAGCTTGGTATATACGGCCTGAATACAGCGGGAGCCCACGGTGTTGCCAAGGCCCAAACAGAGGACTCGAGTAACCTACGGACTCTCGATTGCTTGAAGAACAAGAAGAAGCTAATGATAGAAAGTTCAAAGGGGAAAACCCTAACCTGTAACTGACTCGACCTGCTACCCAAGACCTAGCCTATCTATATAAAGGCTAGGAGGGGCGGCGAGGAGGACACACGCAACCCTAGTTTCACAACCCTCGCCAGATTGCATCTGCGCACCATTGTAATCTTCGATTCCTTTGATAATTCCACGAGTAGACAAGCCGGAGTAGGGACCTCTACGAGGCCTGAACCTGGGTAAATCTTCGAGTCCCCTGTGTGCTTGTTTGCTAGCCGATAGATGTCTCCAGCGCTCCCTCCTTCTCCAAAACCCAAGTCCATAACAATGGGCATTGATGAGTTAAACTCTCATCAGAAGGACAAGTCCATGATAACCTGCTTTGAATGTGGAGTCACGGGTCACTACTCCAATGAGTGTCCCAAGAAGGTTGCTGCAGCTACCAATGTCACTGCACCTGCCCGGCAGCAGCGCTGTGTCTAGCCTAGAAAGAGGTTTGCCTCGAGAAACCCGCACAACCATACCGACCGTCTTTTCCACATGAATGCTGAGGAAGCCTAGGAAGCACCAGATGTCGTGTTGGGTATGTTTTTTGTTAACTCAGTACTTGCCAGAGTGTTGCTTGATTCTGGAGCATCACACTCATTTGTTACAGAAGAATTTTCATGCACTAGTAAGATTCAACCAACAAATTTGAAGCATGTTATGATAGTTCAAATACCTGGTTCAGCCACCAAAGGTAGAAAAATTTGCAAGGCCGTGCCTATCAGAATACATGGGATAGGTTTTTCTTCCAATCTAATAGTACTTGGAACCAAAGGTTTGGAGGTAGTACTAGGAATGGATTGGATGTCGAAACATCAAATCGACTGTGCCAAGAAATCCATAACCATGAGCAGTAGCACTGGAGTATCAGTAGAGCATGTATCTAAGACGGTGCCCCGCCAATTCAAATGCAACAAGAGTTTAGCCCAATCAACCATTGACCAAGTCAGATTAGTCTGTGAATACCCCGATGTGTTCCCAGATGAATTACCCGGTATGCCCCCAGATCAGGATATCGAGTTTATCATTGAATTAGTTCCTGGAACTGGACCCATAGACAGAAACCCTATAGTATGAACCCCGTAGAATTAGTGGAGCTAAAGATGTAACTTGTTGACATGTTGGGGAAAGGTCTGATACAACCAAGTGCATCGCCGTGGAGATCACCTGTTTTGTTTGTGGATAAGAAGGATGGTCCCAATCGTTTGTGTACGGATTACCGGAAGCTGAATGACGTCACCATCAAGAAAAAATACCCACTTCCAAAGATAGAAGACCTGTTTGATCAACTAACTAGTGCTAGTGTGTTTTCTAAGATTGATCTTAGAACTGGTTATCATCAATTAAAGATTCGCACAACGGATATCCCAAAGACTGCCTCCACTACCTGATATTGATTGTATGAGTACAATGTCATGTCCTTTGGATTAACCAATGCCCCCACTTATTTCATGAACCTCATGAATAAGATTTTTATGAACTTCTTGGATAAGTTTGTCGTTGTTTTTATCGATGACATTCTAATCTATTCCAAGTTAGAAGAAGACCATGAACAACACCTAAGAACCAACCTTTAAACCCTTAGAGAGCATCAGTTGTATGCCAAGTTTAGCAAATGTGAGTTATGGTTAAAGGAAGTAGGATTCCTAGGACATATCTTGTTAGTAGGCGGAGTTGCTGTCGATCCCGCCAAGATTAAGGATGTTGAAGAATGGAAAGCCCCAACCACTCAGACCGAAGTCCGTGAATTTCTTGGATTAGCCAGATATTACCGCAAGTTTTTGAAAGATTTTCAAGCATCGCAAGGCTGATGACCCAGCTATTGAAGAAAGATAAGAAGTTTGAATGGACGGACAAAAGTGAAGCAAGTTATCAAGAGCTTAAGAAGAGATTGATTTCAGCCCCAATGTTGATCATGTCGGATATCAAGAAGCCTTTTGACGTATATTGTGATGCATCCGAGACTGGTCTCGGATGTTGTGTTGATGCAAGAAGGAAAAGTAATATCTTATATGTCCTGGCAACTGAAGCAACATGAGAAGAACTATCCCACCCATGACTTAGAACGGGCAGCCATAGTTTTAGCCTTGAAGACATGGCGTCATTACCTCATGGGTAACTGTTGTGAGATTTATTCGAATCACAAGAGTTTGAAGTATATTTTTACCCAGAAGGAGCTGCATATGAGGCGAAGGAGATGGATAGAGTTAATCAAGGATTATGACCTTGACATTCACTATCACCCCGGCAAGGCCAATGTGGTAGCAGATGCTCTTATTCGATTGCCGTGTAGATTAAACACCATAATTAAGGAAGACCAGCCCAGTTTGCATGAGGAGTTGGAGAATTTTAGAATGGAGCTAGTTAGCGAAGGATTTCTAGCTAGTATTGAACTTAAACCCACTTTGATCAGTTAGATGAAGGAAGCACAGAAAGGAAACGCAAGTATCGACGGAATCAAACATCGTATCGGTACAGGGAAGGTACCCGGATTCACTCAAGATGAAGAAGGAGTTCTGTGGTATAAAGGATGTATCTGTGTGCCAGCAGATTCAGAGTTGAAGCAAGTCATTATCCAGGAATCCCATGATACTCTTTATTCTATTCACCCGGGAGGAACCAAGATGTATCAGGATTTGAAGGAGCAATTTTGGTGGCATAAAATGAAGAGAGAAGTCAGAAGCTATATAGCCAAGTGTGATATTTGTCAGAGAGTCAAAGCGGAACATTAGCGACCCGCATGACTTTTGCAACCATTGAAGATTCTGGAATGGAAGTGGGATTCTGTTGGAATGGATTTCATCACAGTTTTGCCCACATCTAGTAGGGGAAATGATTCTATTTGGGTCATAGTTGGTAGACTATCCAAAGTAGCTCATTTCATACCCGTCAAGACCACCTAACAAAGCTCGAAGCTAGTAGTACATTGCTAGAATAGTTAGTCTGCATGGAACCCCTGGGACCATAGTGTCAGATCGAGGAACCCAGTTTACCTCAAGGTTTTGGAAGAAAGTCCAAGAAGGATTAGGAACCAAACTGAATTTCAGCACAGCTTATCACCCACAGACCGACGGACAAATAGAAAGAGTAAAACATATACTAGAAGATATGATGAGAGCCTGTGTGTTAGAATATGGATCTAAATGGGAAGATTGTCTGCCTTTCATAGAATTCTCATACAACAACAGTTATCAAGCCAGTTTGCAAATGGCCCCATTTGATTTTTTGTATGGAAGGAAGTGTCGTACCCCCCTGAATTGGTCGCAAGTAGGAGAGAGTCGGATATTCAGACCAGACATCCTACGAGAAGCCAAAGAGAAGGTTCACAAGATCCGTGAACACCTCAAGACCACCCAATCCTGATAGAAGAGTTACGCTGACAAAATACGTCGAGACATGACCTTCAATGTCGGAGATTTTTCTGTATCTCAAGGTATCACCCTTGAAAGGAATGCAGTGTTTTCAACTGAAAGGGAAACTTGCCCCAAGATATGTTGGACCCTTCAAGATTTTAAGTTGCCAAGGAGAAGTATCCTATCAACTAGAATTGCCAGAAGAGATGACAACCGTACATGATGTGTTCCATATCTCGTTACTTAGGAAATGCCTAGAAGTTCTAGAGAAGACTGAAGTTTTCAAAAACATCGATCATAGAGCCATAGATATCAACAAGGATCTAACTTATTATGAAGTACCCATTCGTATTTTGGAAGAAGCCTTCAGAACCACCCGGACCCAAAGTATCAAGTTTCTAAAGATCCAGTGGAGTAGCCATACCGAAGAAGAAGCCACCTAGGAGCGAGAACATTATATTAGGACAGAGTTTCCCAATCTCTTTAGTTCCTAGTATTTCTTGAATCTCGGGACAAGATTTTGTTTAAGGAGGGAAGGTTTGTAACATCTCAAAAATATTAAACAAGATTATCAAGTTCTAATCACCCAAGATTAGTGTTAACAAAAACTTTTATTCTTAAACACATATGAATGCATGTGTGATTGCTATTAATGCATGAATGCTTGCTATGCCATGTTTGATTGTTATATATGTGAAGAATTAGTTTAACGATCAAAATAGTATCATCTAGGTCAAATCGAAACAAAAAAGAATCAAAAGAAAATCAAAATATATGAAGCATATGACCTAATGGTCATTTTGGCCAACGTTAACCACTAGCCCACTTGGGCATCTCTAGTAAATGTTTTCCAATAGAAACAATTCTACTTCTTTTCCCCCTTGCTAGACCAAGTGAAAATGAACACAAGTAAACTTTACAAACTTACAAAAACCAATTTCAAATCTGTTTGAGAGACATTTCAAAATTGAATCAAGTGTGTGTATCTAGATCGCCATTTTGCAAAAACCACTCAAACCATCTCCACTTGACAAACCCTAGCAACCAGAGACACTCAAGCATGTGACCAACACACACACCAAAGATAATTTGAAAATTCAAACCTTTAGTTCATGTGGCCATTTAGTCGAACACTTAACAGGCAGAGTACAAGTGTAGCA
Source organism: Avena eriantha (assembly GCA_910589775.1). NCBI lineage: Eukaryota > Viridiplantae > Streptophyta > Magnoliopsida > Poales > Poaceae > Avena > Avena eriantha. Next base: position 166,813,449 of record OU342741.1, on the reverse strand, counting down.
ACTATCTACTGTTTTGATCAATCAATTGCTCACCATGGTACCCAATTTGGCCTCATTTACTCACCCACGATCACCCCCAGTACCAGCCCGTGCAGTTAGCACCCCTCACTCGCCATTTGCACCAGTGCCAGCCTGTACCCGAGCGAGCCATGCTGGTTGAGCATGGACACGACGCCACAAGCTGTGCCGCCCTCTACCATGACCACGAGGAGGTAGGCATGACCTAACCGCACCCTTCTATCTGCGCCTCGACCAAAGCCAAGTAGTGTAGAAGCCAGCAGCGCTGTGCCCATTTAACTCGCTACCATGCCGAGTGCACGCCAGAGCACCAAACCATCCCTGCACAGCCATGCCGCGCCTCGCTCTCTCCGTGCATACCTGCACTCGCCACGTCACCAGCGACCTCCCAGACATGATCGTTCACCGCCGCATGCCACGTGACCACCGTACGACAGGACGCACACCGTGGTACCCGCATAGAGCACGGATGTCTCCCAACCGATTAAGACCGTGCCTCGCCATGCCACTATGCGCATGATGATCGCCGCAGACCACCGCGTCAACCTATGCCCTCCGCCATGCCTATAGCGCCCTATAGCAACATCGTCGATGAGCCCGAGCCATGCCACGCTATTCCTCTCGCCGGTGTATAAATAGGACCCTCCCCCAGACTCCAAAGGCAAACCATTCAACTCCCCTCTCTCTCGGAAACACCCCTGACCATTCCCCGAAGCAAGGCGAGCACCACATCACCGGAATTTCACCGGTGCCCACCGCTGCAGTGAAGGAAAGGAGCCGTTGATTGGAGCCACCCCAGGAGCTGCAGAGACCACCATTCAACTCGCCGTCGTCTACCAGCCCATTCGCCCCCATCGCCGGACCTACCTGGAGCCCAGGTAAGCCCCCAGCGACCCCCGTCGTCGAATTAGGTTTCGAATCCCTCGCGCTCACTACGACGAAGACGACGATGCTCAGCCGTCGATCTCGTTCTAATAGCGTGGCCCAGATTCGCAGATATCGTTTTGTTTAGATACTACCGCTGACATGTGGGATCATCATGAGAGAAGCCCGCTGCGCGTGTGCCGCATAGTTGGTCCAGCCCACGTTCGTTCCCGCGCATCGCCCACAGATTCAAATAGAGATTTTCCATTTAGTTTAAAATCCTATTCTGTTAGTGACTTCAAAATTAAATTCAAAGAGATTTACTGAACCAAATTGCACGATTACAATTTTGTTGGAAAGATATTGAAAATCTCTACAAACTCCCGTTGGATTCAAACCATTTGAAATTATAGATCACCAATAGTGAAAATAACAAGACATATACTTTTCCAACTTTAAACATTTTTCTAAAATCAACCATAAATGCTTTTGAGTTGATTCCAACTCTCAAAAATCACATTTGCCATGCTCTATCTGAATATGTAAAAATATTTAGCCTGACATGCAATAATCATGGACTAGTAATAAAAGAATGCCATATAGGCATTTCTAGTCATATTAATTCTATTAAATAGTAATATTCAACTTTGTAATATATGCCAACCTCTTTAAATCACATTACCAAGTATTGGAATATGTGGAGATCACATGTGTCAACATGATCCCATATTCTAATTGGAGGATATTAAATCTTAGGTATTTTTCGATGAGTAGAAATAACTTTTCCCAAAATAAGATAAGTAAGAATATGTCAATATTTCATGTGATGATTGAGATGATGCTAGATCATCTAGTGTGAGCCATTGTGTGCTAAATAGAAGTGGTTAAGTATTGTTTGGTGATTGTGTACCTCGTATTTATTTATAGATGCTAGTACCGACCCGGGGTACGAAGAGGAGGAGCACTACGAAGAAGAAGAAGAGAACTTCAACAACTGCACCACCCAAGGCAAGCCTCATAATGCAATCTTAACTATGCAAGCCATCCATGCAAGCTAACCTATGCAACATGCACTAGGCATGCTTGGTTATGCAATCTTGATTATACCAATCCCAAGTTTTACTTGCAAGCTTTATTCTTTTACCTTTATCAAAGTTTCTTATCTAGTTAACTAATTGTGATTAGTGGAAAATAGGATGGATACGATCAAGATCATAGAACTAGTCTTGGATAGTTACACTTGATTAGCACCCCTCAAATTGTGATACCCTCATTAATAGTGGCTAGTGCTAAACTAAACTTGATCACTTTAGATGGGAAGACTTGGAGAAAATGATTATGAAAACCTTGGAATGATGAGTCATTATATTGAAATGTTTTGACACGTGTGGGAAACACAATGAATTGGAGATGATACTGAATGAGGCATGTGCCTTGACTTAGATAAAAACTGATGGTTGGGTTTGGATGCGATACCATTCCAATTTTACTATACAACCACAATACCTGAGTTGGGTAGGGCTTAACTGGAAGTTTACATGTCTTAGTATGGGTTCCCTTACAGAAAGAGGTGAAGCTGAGGCTGCCTTGTGATTATGAATGTCCACCTATGCAGTTCCTGGGAAGGCAGTTGGCCATGGCTGGGAGGCCAAGCTCATAGGGTAGGTGCCTATACTAGGGTGTGTAATTGAAAGGTTAGGATCTATTAGCCGCATAACAAGTATGATGATCCAGGGTTATCCCTGATGGATGTATCGAATTTTGTGGTGAAAGTGTACCACCTCTGTAGAGTGTTAAACTATTCAAATAGTCGCGTACGCGGTTATGGACAGTTGGACTGGCCATACTGTTCCATTCTCACAGGTTTTCGAAATGACTTATGACTTGAACTATGACTTCGACTTGGCCACAACAAGGTTGTGGACAGGAAAACTAGGTTCCCACTTGAGTAATCTAGAGAACTAAAGTAGGCTTTACCATTAAGTACTTATGAAATAAAATTGGCTTGTTCCAAACAAGACTACATCTTAGGATTCCTACTAGTATTACCTTGCTTGTGTTAGTGATAGTTTGAGAGTACTTAAAGAGTACTCATGGCTTTGTCTCTGGCTATTCCTATGGCCAGACTATGAGGAGGACTACCCGGAGGATGGATAGCAGGAGGTCTACGATAACTAGGATCATCTCCCATCGTTAGCATTGCCTGTGACAATGAAGATGGAGTCTACTATATTTACTTCCGCTGCTTTGATGTGTATTAAGACTTGATCATGAGATCAACTATTTGTAAGACTATTATGGTTTGTAATGGATGATGTAATGTGGTACCAATTCTGTTATGTCTCACAAAGATGGTAATCCTGGGATTGCGATGTACGGCATAACAGTCATCTGGACTTAAAAATCCAGGTGTTGACCGACTGGCCATTCTTGTTCACCCAAAGCATTCAATTCCCCGAGCCTAGAACAGCTCCCACACCGCCCCTCCGCTCCCCCGCCATCGTGTCGTCCTACCTTATGTCGTCCTCGGCCTCCGATCTGCCCCCTCCCCTAGGCGTGGAGCCCACTCCACCTCTCGCTCTGCTCTCGCCCCCGCTAGATCTACCACTTTCGCGGAACAGTATGCAATGCCGGCTGGTGTATCGGTCCTCCCCTTCGAGCGCGGAGAAGATTAGGTGGAATCAGAGGGATCTAACGCATGGATTCCATCTGGGTAAGCATCATTTCCCTTCGTGGATTGATTATAGGCAGTAATTGAGCGCGAATCGCTGGTGCTCAACTCTTGCTTTTCGAATAGGATTGATCCAGCGGTGGCATTTCGGCTGACGGTTAGACTGGATACTAGCGTAATTCGTGGTTGTGAACCGTATCTCTCTGGATTTTACTCCCCAGTGGTGGTTGCAACCTCCATAACTCTCAGAGATTTAAAAGATAAAATCAATTCTAAATTCCCCTAGAGCAATGGCAATTCAGTTGATTTGCAATGTTTCAACATTAGTGAGCAAAGATTGCTCCCAGTAACTAGCGAAGCTGATCTGATAATTCTTTTCTCTTTGAATGCTGTTGAACGTTTTGGTCGAATTCGTCTCCATGTGCAACCTAAAGTTGAACATACGGGAAAGAGGGTTAAAGCATCATCTCCTGTCTCTACTAATAGTGTGTGCCATGTGCTCCTTGTAGGTCCACAGCAGTACCATCTGTTCGCACTGCGAGTGTAAGCCAAATTGCTCGTGCGGACGATGTGGAGGACGAAGCAGAGCCTGACGAGGGAGCGCCTCCACAAGATGATGAGGATGAGTTGATGTTTCCTGAATTTGTAGATAGATTAAGTAAACAGGCACTACAGGATCACTACATGGAGGAAATGGCCCACGATGCTAGATTTGATGACACTAGTGATGAAGAGAATGAGGAGAACAATGACAGTCTCGTTTTAGCCGAGTGTGATGGTGAGGACTTGCCAGTAATTGAGTAGGACAGGAATGATCCTAAGATTTCAGAAGGCACTGTATTTGAAAATGATGTGGTACTGTCGTAATGCCCTTACTACATATTGCATCCACACCAATAATGATTATGATGTTATTAAGAGTGAGCCAGCAAGGTTCACAGTGAAGTGCCCATACAAGAGGTGTAGGTGGAGGATGCATGCATCCACTATGCTCAGGAACAATTTTGTTTAGGTATTACAACCAGTTGTGTATTTTAGATCATTGTGTAGAGTTTGTTAACTGTACCTAACATTTTCATTATGTTTCAGATAAAAACTAACCGGTTCGAACATTCTTATCCACCTCAAGGGGGACAGCCAACGGACAAAAAACTAGCAAAGACTAGGTAGTTGGCATATCAATCATGGATTGGATGAGAGCAAACACATCACTTGGTGAAACAATGCTCATAAAAGAAGTTTCTCAAAAGTTTAATACTATAGTACCTTACATGAGGATGTTCTATGCAAAGGAAATGGCTCTTGATAGGATCAATGGTCCATGGAATGAAAGTTTTCAGTTGCTTTACAGCTTCAAAGCTAAAGTGGAGATGGCTAGTCTAGGTAGTGTTGTATATATAGACATGTATAAAGTTTAGTACAAAATAAGAGGGAAGACAACGGAGAAGGAGTGCTTTAGAAGGGATTTTGTTTGTTTCAAAGCTTGCTAGCAAGGGTTTCTGGATGGTTGCATGCCTTATTTGGTCGTGGATGCAACAGCTCTTCGAGGAATATTTAAAGGACCTACTAGCTGATATTGTAGTTGATGGCCACAATTAGATGTTCCCTGTTGCTTTTGGAGTTTTGGAGATTGAGTCAGAGGAAACTTGGACTTGGTTTCTGGAAAATTTGCGCGACCTTATAGGTCATACACCAGGACTTACTATCCACACGGACGCTTGCAAAGGTTTGGAGAAAGTTGTAGAAGCAGTATTCCCCGGAGTGGATCATAGGGAATGTATGTGACACTTAGTGCAGAATTTCACAAAGAAATTTAAGGGTAAAGTTTATACTAACAACCTATGGCCAGTTTCATACACATGCAGTTTGAGGAAGCATCTGTATTATTTGGAAGTGTTGTATAAACAAAAACTTGCGATGAAGGAGTACTTGGATGCACATCATGGAATGGTGTGGTCAAGAAGCGAATTCAATGAAATTTGCAAGGTAGACTATGTAACAAGTAACCTTGTAGAGAGTTTGAATGCAAAGGTCAAGTCATTGAAAGGACTTATGTTGTGGCAAATATTTGATAAGATTAGGCAGATGATCATGATAAAGATCGATTTGCATCAAAGAATTGCATCAATAGTATATGATGGCCATCTCATACTCCCATCTTTGATTAAGGCTTTGCATGCCAGGGCAAAACAATTGAAGATGAAATGCATTAGAAGAGGAATGGAGGCTGAGTTAACGTACACTGATAGTAAAGACAGGCAATGGAGGTATCTAGTGAGCTCCGTGGGAAACCCTACATACATGCATTGTTTTTCATGGGTGTTCTAGGAGGTGAAGAAGGTGAAGTTGATCAGTATGTGTCAGAGTATTTCTCTGTTGCCAAATTTAGGGCAGCATATGCTTAGAATGTTCTAGCCTTGTTGGGAAAAGACCAATGGATGGAAGTGGATCCTAGCTTCAAGCTATACCCTCCAGTTTTTACTAGACCGTCAGGTAGGCCAAGGAAGAATAGGATGAGAGCTAGTGTAGAGGGTGGTGCACCACCTCGATGATGTAAGGTCAAACATTATGGGATCCTAGGGCACAATTCTAGGCGTTGTAAAAATGCAGTGCACCAAGCTTATGGAATGGATCATCAGGTGGGAGCAGCAAATGCAGATGAGAATGAAGTATTTGAACAAGAGGAGAATGAAGCAATGGGTACATTGTAGATTGAACCATCAGATCGAGAGTATATTGAACCAAATGTAGATGAGATTGAACCAAATGCAGGGAAGATTGAACCAATGGATCTAGAGGAGATTGAACCAAATGTAGGGAGATTGAACTAATGGATCGAGAGGAGATTGAACAGAATGTAGAGGAGATTGAACCAAATGCAGGGGAGATTGAACCAATGGATCGGGAGGAGTTTAAACCAATGGATTGAGAGGATAATAAAGCAATTTATTCATTGGAAGCAGAGTTCAAAAGTAAAGGAATTTCACAAGAGGATATTGAAGAAATAATGCCAATCCATTTTGAACTGTATGAACCAATGGATCGAAACGTGATTGAACCAATTGTACAACAGACTAAAGCACTTGATTCACTAGATGCAGAGAAAAAGAACAAAGGTAACAAACATAAGAAGCTGATGGTGGACCCCATGAATATTCCAGCTAGAATCACACGGACCAAGGTGGTGAACCCAGTGAAAACCGCTAGGAGCAAGAAAACAAATGAATTTGCATTATTAATTTGAATTTGTATGATGAATTTGAACTACTGTCAATGTTTGTATTGAAGTGTGACGCTCCCAAGTTTGTATGTTGGATAATCCCATAATGTATGTGTTATTGCAAGTTTCTATGGTCATCCACCTAGTTGCTTAGCACTACTCAGTTTTGCTCGCGACATGTGGTCAACACATGGGGTTTAGCTAGTTCATGGGTTAAACCATAGAAAATGTTAGCCAATTGATCCAAAATTTGGCACACTTGTGTACCTTTGATTGATTATGAAATTGGAAATTTTGGATTTACTTGTAATCAGCCACATTTATATTTTTCTAAGTGATTAAATTCAAAAAAAAGGTTTTAGGGTTAGTTTAATTCAAAAAAGTCAAAACATAGTGCAACCTTTGCATGGAGTCTTGTTATGTTACCTACAACCTAGCATGGATAATAAAGGAAAAGGAAATAAAGAGAAATGGACTTATCCCCTAAACCACTTCTTAAACCCTTCTTGGAATGAGCTACTAGCTATGAACATGCATGTCTTTCTACTCAATCAACCTCCAAAATAACCCATCCCAAAACATACTTTGTCTAAATGAGGCCAAATTTGGAACAATTGGGTATCTTTGAGTTGCAAAAAATATAATGTCGGCCAAGATGGATTATTTTGTTCAAATCACACATTTTCCATTTGTTATGCCAAAAGCTTGAATTTCCCTTAGTCATTTTTTATCTGAGTGCCCTTGTTTTTCTTAGCTCTACTCAGTTTTCCCCTCCCGCTAAAGTTTTCCTCAATTTTCCCCTCCCGCTAAAGTTTTCCACACTTTTCCCCTCCAGCTAAAGTTTTCCTCACTTTTCCCCTCTATCATGTCTCAATTTGGATGCGCTCTGATTGGTTGAGATGCATGTCACATAGATCTTGGACAACCACCATTGGATACATCATGATCCGATGGTCTGGAGGTCTCTCTCTCCCGTTGGGCGCACCTAACCTTGTACGGCGAGGAGAGCCTGACAGGCTGGATGTCTCTCCCGCCCTTTCCTTGTCGCATGTATACCAGCCGCATCAACTAGCACTCAGTTTGGCTGCGCTCTGATTGGTCGAGATGTATGTCACACGGATCTTGGCCAACCACCATTGGATACAACATGATCTGACGGGCTAGAGGTCTCTCTCCCCCGTTGGGCTATAGACAGGAGAGTCTGACGGGCTGGATGTCTCTCCCTCCCTTTCCCTGTCACACGTATCCTAGCGCATATTCCTCCCCTCCTATCGACATACGGTGGTGCAACAGTCTGAGTGGCGTGCAGCAACGTGGATCTAAGCATGGCGGTCCGAACGGCATGCGGCGGCCTGGATCTAAGCATGGCGGTCCGAACAACGTGCGGCAGCGTGGACCTAAGCGTGGCGGTCAGAATGGTGTGCAGTGGCGCGGACCTAAGCGCGGGGGTCAAAACGGCTTGCGGCACGGATCTAAGCATGGCAGCTGGAACGGCGTGCGGCGGTGAGAATCTAACCATCTGAATTTTCTGTCTCTGTATGTCTCACTTCCGTTCACATCCTCAGATCCGTTGCTGATGAAAGACATCGATTGAAGCCATCATCCGCAACATCAGTTAGACGCCGGTGGTGCTGATAGTGGTCATCGATGCGAAGACGATTGAAGCCATCATCCGCAACATCACTGCGACAATGCAGATCAAGGCCTCGTGAACCGAAGCTGTGGAAGGCAGGTTGCGGCCACGGTTGGCACGTCGAGGTGCACTTCGATGGTGAAGTCCGGATGTACCTCGGGGCCGGATGGGAGCACTTTTCCCATACTTCTTGGAGTACACATACGGCGGGGAGGGCGGCTAGCTCACCGTCCACTTAAAATTGTGGCAATTTGAGCCCAATTTGAACCAAAATTCTATGTATTAAAATATATGTATGATTTGAATAAATTTGATATGTATTTGAGCCATGAGACTGGTGAATATGATCTAAAGCTAATTCATAAGTAGTAGTACTTTCTTTGACAATCTCTGGTGGGCTTGTATAAATTTGATCGAAATATGTATGATTTGAATCAAAATTGATATGTATTTGAGATGTGAGGACAGTGGATATGCTCTAAAGCTGATTCATAAGTAGTACTCCCACTGACCCAAATTAGTGGATATGCATTCTCTCGACCACTTTGGGACCACTAGATCCAATGGTAAGCAACTCGGGCCCCGCAATGCATTCTCTCGACAACTTTGGGGCAGCAAAGTGACTAAATTAGCAGGAACTCACAACCATTCGTTGAATAACAATTCTACTAGCTATATTAGCTATCTATTCAACTAACCATTACACGTGCCACCCTTCACCACAACCACATACTGTAACTGCTAGGACGCGGATGACAACTACTAAAACTGCCCACATGAATCTACTATTCTCCTCCCCTTCACTTGAAGTTCATGTTTTAGATTTTCTACCACTTGATCAAATACGGCAAGATCAGCCTCAAGTGTCAACTTATCTTTGTGAAAGCTCTGAATTCTTCCTCGACAGTACACTTCAGCTCGAATATCAACAGGTTTTTATGGGCCAATTCATCACCTAACTTGGCAATCATCTCCTCCAAATCCATCCTCTGGCTAGACCACTGGGTTGATTCATCTTTATATGCAATGTACCATGGATCATCGGCCTGCATAGCACACTGTAACAATCCCAAAACAAACCCAATTGAAATTAGTATGACAGGCCATGGAAGAACTTCAAATTCAATGGTAGAACAAAGAGAATGAGCTACATGCACTTCCGACATGGTAGGAGAAGGAGAATGTGGCCACGACATGATCGATTCCCCACATTCGCCGGTGTACCCGCTACGACCAGACATTGAGGACTAATTTGCACCTGCAATATTGAGGAAATTACGGGAACCGAATCGATTAGGGTGGGCGGAGTAGGAGCGAAGGTCTTACCAAGCACTACTAGCAATTGATGCGACTGTTTGTCGAGCGATGGCGGTGGAACCAAATCCTGATCGTCGTGGGCGGCGGACTGCCTGCGGCCTCAACGTACAATGTGTGCGGATGAAACAGGTGTTGGAGCCATGGTTGAGGTTTAGTACGATAGTCCGTCTGATATCGCCGTAGGACGGATCCGGCGATGCTCCATCGCACTGACGATGGTTGCTCTGTCTGCTGGTGCGATAGGAGCTGCTCGGGGCTGGGGGGGCTGGGAGAGGATGGGAGTGAGAGCCGATGTGTCATACACGACCCCACCTGTCAATGTTTAGGTGAGTAGCGGCTCCGAGATTTTTGCATATTTGCCAATTTTGCATATCTTCCAAACTTTTTCTTTGAAATTTGCATATTTGCCACATGACCACCACATGCCAGTGGTACACAAAATGGAAAATATGCAAGTTGCAAAGTAAAATGTGGCAAATATGCAAATCCCCCCTCCAGACCCACATGACAGCCCCACCGGTCATTGGCTTTGACGGCCCCACAAAACGGCCCCATTTGTCATTGGTTGCACTGGCCACATAATTAGGAAAAATGGGGCCCACAAGTCAGTGAGAGATGGATGGCCGGTCCGCCATGTATCCTAGCACCACCTGTTAGCATGTAACGGTCGAGGCGACATAACTTAACACTCAACGCACGACTCACCCCAACGTGGTCCCACCAATCAGCATGTAACAGCCAAGCCTTTGACCTGACGACATCCCCCCGTCCGAGCGCCTGTGAGGGTTTTAGAATAGAGGGAGGGGAAAAGTGAGGAAAAGATAAGCGGCTGGGGAAAACTAAGTACAACTAACGAACCAGGGGCACGAAAATAGAAGTCCCTTTATTATTTTCCTCTAGGGCATATATCCTTCAGTCTCCCACTTTGACTAGAGTACAAATAATCTAGCTTGTAATTCTAGTATTCTTAACATCATATGATGATATGAACAACCATCCTTGCCCATGGAAAATGTTATGTCCTTGTTCTATTTTACCAGATCCGTATGTCTTTTGCAAATCGTTAATGTCTTTCCTAATTTTTACATTAACACCATTATCACATAATGTGTCAAAGTATGTTTTGGCGACAGAGTGAGAATTTGTTTCTAGTGTTTATAATGATGGTCGATCAGTCAATTGAACTTTCACTATTGTCATATAAACTCTGAAAACACACTTAGCAGAAGTCAAACTTATTTAGCCAAAGCAACTATACCAGCCACTTCAGAAGTAGCCACATATATACTTCTATATCTATGTAGATCATAATCAATAGTGCATAGAATGCAACTTCGACGCCTAACTTTGCTTCTTGCAATTTAAGGATAAACTTATCTCTAGTTTAGTGATTAAGTCAAGAATCACTTCAAGACATGTTCTTACAACTAAGAACTTCTTCTAACCAAAGCTTGGGTCACATTATGTCGAGTCTACAACATGGTTATATGGAAAAACCTATGGCTATGGCATAGGACATGCAACACATCTCTTTTCTTTCTTTTAACCCATGGTTGTAATAATGAGATTAACTCAATGCTTCATCTAGATATTCGATTGAGAACTTCTTTCTTACCTTGTTCCATTCTGAACTTCTTTAGAATCTTATCTAGGAGATTCCAAACATATTCAGAATCAAATCCAGAAAGCTTTTCGATTCTAATGTTTATTAAAAGTATTGATCTATCTTGATAAATTTCAATGTTTAATAACCCATTCAACTTCATCAATAGAATATTTACGAACTAAATAGCATTAACACCAGTCACACCATTCATTATATGTCATTCATATATTTACGAATGTTGTCATGCTCCCACTCAAATATGCCATCCATATATGTGATCTAGGGATTTCACTTAGCTCCCACTCAAAATATGTTGCTTGCATATTGAGATTTTGCCAAGCCACTTAGCTCCCACTCAAATGCAGGTCCTCTCAATAAATCTTGGACATTCCAAAATTCTTTGATCATCATCAAATTGAGAACTCTAGCTATGAGACTCCAGCATCCATATGGTTTGACAAAACCTACTTGTTGTACCAATTACAACCCTCCCTTCAATCTTGTGATTGAAGAACATGCAGTCTTTTACAAACTTACACCAATTATCAGATTAAAGTAATTTCTGGTGTAAATCCAATAGACAAAAGCTTCGCTACACTTTGTAGTCAATCCTTTAAATTTGTCAAAACTTGCTTTGTGACAAATTGAGTTTTAAGGTCTTTCTTTAAGTTCCATTTCTTTCTTATGACTTAAGATCAAGTAAACATATTTACTTAATAAGATCAAGTAACATATTAATTTTCAATCTTAAATGTAACTTAATATAGGATTTTATGACTCCTAGTCATTTCTTGCATTTAGGTCCATCACGCTTCTTTGTAGTTCGTAGGTATGTCTTGTTCAATCAAGAAGACAAGTGAATCAATAATACAATTCTGCAAACTTGCAGAATGTATTCTTGAATTCTACTTTCTTTTGTAAAAGGATTCATTGAAACTTTATTATCATTATCATTAGTTTCTCCTCATGCAGATTTCAGCCCTCCCGAAACATATTGCGTAGCCCTACTCTACATTTTGGATGTAGGGTGAAGTACCCTTGTTTATGCGTTTACTTTTTCACACCCGCATCTTCATCAAGAAGCTACTTCTTGAGAAAACACATTACTTAGGACAACAACAGGTTAGTCCTTTGTGAAAGATGTATTCATACTTTCCTAGGAATACACTACAAAGATTTATTTATTCAGCATGACTTCGAATTATCGAAATCTCCAAAAACTCGAGCATGCCATAACTGAAGGAAATATGCCCTGAGAGGCAATAATAAAGTTGTTATTATGTATTCCTTATATATGATAGATGTTTATTTTTCATGCTAGAATTGTATTGATCAGAAACATCAATACATGTGTGTTTAATAAACAAAAAGGGTTCCTAGTTATGCCTCTCTTATTGGACTAGCTTGTTGATTAACAAGATGATAAGGTTTCCTGATCATGGACATTGGATGTTATTAATAACAAGGTCACAGCATTTGTGAAATGATGTGATGAACATTCATCCGAAGTATAGCATTACGATCAAGTCATTATGTTTATATTGCTATAACATCATATGAAGTAATCTTTATCCTTACACCATGAGATCATGTTAATTGCTAACACCTGAAGAGTATCTTGATAACATCAAACGTCACACTGTAACAGGGTGACTATAAAGATGGGTTCAGTGCTACAAAGGTGTTATGTTAAGGCTCATGGATCAAGAGTGGAATTTGTCAATCCCGATGACGGATAGATATACTCTGGGCCCTCTCGGTGATATCACATTGAGATAGCTTGCAAGCAAGTGATGTGATCACTAGAATGTTATATCACGGGAACGAGAAAAGAGTGCATGTCGGTAACGAGATCAAACTAGGTATTTGGATACCGATGATCGAATCATGGACATGTATTATATCATGAGACAAAGGGATTAAATTACAAGCGTTAAAGGTTCTCACGATCATAGAAGTTATCGTTGAATATGTGGGAGTCGGTACGGATCTCTAGGTCCCGCTTCTGATTATTGATCTGAGAGGAGTCTCAATCATGTCTGCATTATTCGTGAACCGTAGGGTGACACACTTAAGAGTTACCGGACACCATTTTGGAGCACATATGTTTCAGACGAAAGAATTGCAAAGCGCAGGATTTGTTTCGATAGAAACCGGAAATTGTTTCGGGTGAAATTGCGGAAAGTGGTTCTACATGTGATATTGAAATATTGCAAGGGGTTATATGTGAATGTTTGTTAATTAAAGTAATTAAAAAAATTCTGAATAAAGTTAATAAAAGAGTTTTATTAAATGAGAGAGCATTAAACTTGGAGAATTTTAATGCATTTAAAGTGGGGACTTTAAAAGGGAATGTGAAGAGGCATTTTAATGTGGATGGGTTACCACCACATGAATGAGGGAGGTGAGGGGTCACCCCCCATGCGCCGGCCATGGAGAGGAGGGGCGGCCCCCCCTCCTCCTATAAAAGGCCACCCCCTCCCTCCTTCTTCCTCACACCTCCTTGTGAAGGATATCTCTCCCCCTCTAGAATTATTTCCCCATGGTATCGGATTAGCGAGATATATGTTCCTGGTGTAATTTCGTCTGGAAGGAGTTGCTGCTTCCACTGGATCGCTGGAGCGAGGAGGTGGAGGTTGTCCGGTGGCTTGAACGTGTGTGCGAGTATGGATGCACTGCTGAGTTGCGGCGCTCGGACTTCCTCACGATCTTGAGATCGGCAAGTGTACGACTACATCAACCACAAGTTCCTACTCGTTAACAAAACTCGTTGTCTTCGAGGGTGAGTTCTCGATGGATGTATGTCCACCCGTTTCTTTGTACCTAGTAGATAGATCTTGGCGTGTAGTTCTCATCGTAGGAAATTTTTTGTTTTCTATGCTGCGGACCCAACAGTGGTATCAGAGCCTGATCTATGTGTAGGTGCTTTGCATAGGTAGTACAGATATGTTTATATGTGGGCGATGATGATCATGTTATTGCATCTTCTATGTATTTTTGATATTGGTGGCATAGTGGGATGAAGCGGCCCGGACCAACCTTACATGTCATCGTACATGAGACCGGTTCCACGACTGACATGCAACTAGTTTTGCATAAGTGGCTGGCGGGTGTCTGTCTCTCCTACTATAGTCAATATCTGATTTACAACGAGTTGCTAATAACTTGGTTATCCTCGTTGTGGTTCATGTTCGTAGGTAAGAATGGTTCTATCTCCGAAAGCTCTAAGCCACGTAAAACTTGCAATTGATGAATTAGAGGCGTCTAGTTTAGATCGTTGCTGGGCTAGTGTATTGATATGGTATTGTTGTAAGTAGGTGTATGATAGATACTCTTACAACACACTCAACGTGTAAGTTCCACAGACCTTGGCCTTACACACAAAGGAATGATAGAGATCATACCACGATGCAAATGATAGAGATCAAATGCATGGACCATATCATATCACTTTACACATTAGATGTTAGCATCTTATACTGCTAGTTTGGTGCTTTTGGTAGCATTGTAAGATGATCCCTCATTTAGATATCAAGATAAAAATGTGTTCTTCCTTGAGTATGCACCGTTCTATGGATCGTGTTTCGAGACATCACGTGATGATCGGGTGTACTCGAATCTACGCTTTCATATGAACGGGTGTAAGACAGTTTTACACACGCGAATACTAAGGTTCTTACTTGGCAAGCCTAGCATGTATAAACATGGCCTCGGAACACGGACCGAAAGGTTAAGCATGAGTCATATGGTTTATATGATGCCCATATAGATGCTCGCCTTTGAAGCTACATCAACTCACGTGATGATCGGACTTGGTGTAGTGGATTTGGTTCATGTAATCACCAAAAGGACACGAGGGATGTCGTTTTTGAGTGGGAGTTCATTAGTAATTTGGATTAGTTGAACTCACTCTATCATAAACTTAGTCTAAATAAACTTTACAAATTCTGTTGTAGATGGCACCACCTGCTTTTAATGTCAATGTGTTCATGGAGAAAGAGAAACTTACTACGAATGGTAGCAACTTCACCAACTGGGCTATGAATTTGAGGATTCTCCTCACTGCTGCACAAAAGCAATATGTGCTAGATGCGCCACTAGGCCCCCCACCAGCTCCTGATGCCCCTGACGAGGAAAATAATGTCTATGTGATTCGTCAGGAGGACCACAACTTAGTTCATTGCGGCATACTGTATGGGCTAGAGCCAGAACTTCGAAAGCCCTTCAAAAATGGCAATGCCTTTGATACCATGGGAGAATTGAAAATGATTTTCGATACCCATGCTGCCGTAGAGAGTTATAATGCTACTGAAAAGTTCTTTAGCTGCATGATGGAGGAGAACAGCTCCGTTAGTGAGCATGTACTCAAAATGTCTGGATACGCCGATAAACTTGTGTCCTTGGGAATAACGATTCTCATTGACTTGGGCATACATCGTGTTCTCCAATCTCTGCCACCTAGCTACAAGAGCTTCGTGGTGAACTATAACATGTAGGGCATGAAGAAGTCTCTTCCCGAGCTTCTGTCAATGCTTAAGACTGTAGAAGTGGAGATTAGGAAAGAACATCAAGTGTTGATGATCAGTAGGACCACCGATTTCAAGAAGGACAAGAAAGGCAAGAACAAGGGAAAGAAGGGTGGCAAATCTGTTGTCACACCTGAAAAGAAACCCTGAGATGGCCCTAAGTCTGACACCGAGTATTACTATTGCAAGGGGACTGGCCATTGGAAGCGCAATTGCCCCAAGTATTTCGCGAACAAGAAGTCCGGCAAGGCAAACAAAGGTATATGTGATATACATGTTATTGATGTGTACTTGACTAGTACTCGTAGTAGCACCTGGGTATTTGATATGAGATCAGTTGCTAATATATGTAACTCGATTCAGGGGTTGCGGAACAAGCGACAACTAGTAAGGGATGAGGTCAGGATGCGGGTCAGCAATGGATCAAGAGTTGATGTGATCGCCGTCGGGACACTTCCTCTCCATATGCCATCGGGATTAGTTATAAACCTAAATAATTGTTATTTGGTGCCTGCACTAAGCATGAACATTGTATCCGGATCGTGTTTGATGCAAAGTGGTTATTCCTTTAAATCTGAAAACAATGGTTGTTCGATTTAAAAGAATGATATCTTTCATGGTCATGCACATGTATTGGATGGTTTATTTCTGTTGGATCTTAATAGTAATATTACGCATATTCATAATGTTAATGCTAAAAAGATTAAACTTGATAATGATATATCTGCATATGTGTGGCACTGCCGTCTAGGTCATATTGGCGTTAAATGCATGAAGAAACTCCATTCTGATGGACTTTTGGAATCACTTGATTTTGAATCATTTGATACATGTGAGCCATGCCTTATGGGTAAGATGACTAGAACGCCGTTTTCCGGTTCAATGGAACAGGCGACAGATTTATTGGAAATCATACATACTGATGTGTGTGGACCAATGAGTGTGTCGGCGCGAGGTGGATATCGTTATTTTGTTACTTTTATGGATGATTTGAGTAGATACGGGTATATCTATTTGATGAAACACAAGTCTGAAACATTTGAAAAGTTCAAGGAATTTTAGAATGAAGTGGAAAATCATCGTAATAGAAACATAAAATTTGTTCGGTATGACCGTGGAGGTGAGTATCTAAGTTACGAGTTTAGCACACACATGAAAGAGTATGGAATGGTTTCACAACTCATGCCTGTCGGAACACCACAACGTAATGGTGTGTCGGAACATCGTAATCATACATTATTGGATATGGTTCGATCTATGATGTCTCTGACTGACTTGCCACTGTCATTTTGGGGTTATGCACTGGAAACAGCTGCATTCACTTTAAATCAGGCACCATCTAATTCCGTTGAAACGACACCGTATGAATTATGGTTTGGAAACAAACCTAAGCTGTCATTTCTTAAAGTTTGGGGATGCGATGTTTATGTGAAGAAACTTCGGCCGGATAAACTCGAACCCAAAGCGGAAAATGCATCTTCATAGGATACCCTAAGGAAACGATTGGGTATACCTTCTATCACAGATCCGAGGGCAAGGTTTTTGTTGCTAAGAATGGATCCTTTCTTGAGAAGGAGTTTCTCGCGAAAGGTGTGAGTAGTCGGAAGGTAGAACTCGAAGAGGTTATTGAACCTTCTCTTCATGAAATGGCGAGTAGCGCAGCACCAGAAGTTGTTTCGGAGTTGGCTTCACCTAATGAAGATAGAGATAATGATATTAATCATGAAACTCCAAAAGAGGACACTACCGAACCTCGCAGGTCAAGTAGGACACGTGCAGCTCCTGAACTGTACGCCAATCCTGTTGTGAATTTCATGGTTGATGAAATAGATGGCCCTGCGACGCATGAAGAAGCGATGGTGAGCACAGATTCCAACAAATGGCTAGAAGCCATGAAATCCGAGATGGAATCCATGTACGAGAACCAAGTTTGGACCTTGGTGGACTTACCTCACGATCGAAAGGCCGTTGAGAATAAATGGATTTTCAAAAGAAAAACTGATGCTGATGGTAATGTGACCATCTATAAGGCTCGACTTGTCGCAAAGGGGTTTCGACAAATTCAAGGAGTTGACTACGATGAGACATTCTCTCCCGTAGCGATGCTTAAGTCGGTTAGGATTATGTTAGCAATTGCTGCATATTTCGATTATGAAATATGGCAGATGGATATCAAAACTGCATTCCTCAATGGTAATATTGAAGAAGAGTTGTATATGATACAACCTAAGAGTTTTGTCGATCCTAAGGATGCTAATAAGGTATGCAAACTTCAGTGATCCATCTATGGACTGAAGCAAGCATCCCGGAGTTGGAATCAGGTGATCAAAGAGTTTGGATTTGTCCAAACTTATGGAGAGGCCTGTATTTACAAGAAAGTGAGTGGGAGCAATGTGGCATTTCTGATATTATATGTGGATGACATATTATTGATTGGAACTGATATAGATCTTTTAAATAGTGTTAAAAGTTATCTAAACAGCAAATTTTGGATGAAAGACCTTGGTGAAGCGTCATATATATTAGGCATTAAAATCTATAGAGATGGATCAAGGCGCCTAATTGGGCTATGCAGAGTACATACCTTGATAAGATATTAAAGAAGTTTAATATGGACGGAAGTAAGAAGAGGTTCTTACCTATGTTGCAAGGCAAGACATTGAGTAAGAATCAAAGTCCGGCTACGGCAGAAGAAAGAGAGATAATGGATAAGATCCCCTATGCCTCGGCCATAGGCTCTATTATGTATGACATGCTATGTACAAGACCGGATGTGGCACATGCTATTAGTTTGACTAGTAGGTACCAATCAGATCCAGGTTCGGAACACTAGATAGCGGTCAAGAACATCTTCAAGTACTTGAGAAGAACTAGGGATATGTTTCTTATATACAGAGGTGAAGAAGAGCTAGTCGCTAAGTGTTATGTCGATGCTAGCTTTGACACTGATCCGGATGACTCTAAGTCTCAATCCGGATACGTATTTCTCTTGAACGGAGCAGCAGTTAGTTGGAGGAGTTCCAAACAACCTGTGGTGGCTGGATCAATGACGGAGGCGGAATATGTTGCTGCTTCAGAAGCGGCGCAGGAAGCGGTTTGGATGAAAGAGTTCATTACGGAACTAGGTGTGGTTCCTAGTGCATTGGACCCGATGGTGATCTATTGTGACAACAATGGAGCCATAGCCAACGCAAAGGAACCGAGGTCTCACAAGAATTCCAAGCATATTAGGTGCCAGTTTCACTCCATCCGCGAGCATGTCAAGGATGGAGATATAAAGATTTGTAAAGTACACACGGACCTAAATGTAGCAGATCCGTTGACTAAAGCTCTCCCTAGGGAAAAACATGATCAACACCAGAACTCCATGGGTGTTAGATTTATCACTATGTGAACTAGATTATTGTATCTAGTGCAAGTGGGAGACTGAAGGAAATATGCCCTGAGAGGCAATAATAAAGTTGTTATTATGTATTCCTTATATATGATAGATGTTTATTTTGCATGCTAGAATTGTATTGATCGGAAACATCAATATATGTGTGTTTAATAAACAAAAAGGGTTCCTAGTTATGCCTCTCTTATAGACTAGCTTGTTGATTAACAAGATGATCAAGGTTTCCTGATCATGGACATTGGATGTTGTTAATAACAAGGTCACAGCATTTGTGAAATGGTGTGATGAACATTCATCCGAAGTATAGCATTACGATCAAGTCATTATGTTTATATTTATATAACATCATACGAAGTAATCTTTATCCTTAGACCATGAGATCATGTTAATTGCTAACACTTGAAGAGTATCTTGATAACATCAAACGTCACACCGTAACAGGGTGACTATAAAGATGGGTTCAGTGCTACAAAGGTGTTATGTTGAGGCTCATGGATCAAGAGTGGAATTTGTCAATCCCGATGACGGATAGATATACTCTGGGCCCTCTCGGTGATATCACATTGAGATAGCTTGCAAGCAAGTGATGTGATCACTAGAATGTTATATCACAGGAACGAGAAAAGAGTGCATGTGAGTAACGAGAACAAACTAGGTATTTGGATACCGATGATCGAATCTTGGACATGTATTATATCATGAGACAAAGGGATTAAATTACAAGCGTTAAAGGTTCTCACGATCATAGAAGTTATCGTTGAATATGTGGGAGTCGGTACGGATCTCTAGGTCCCGCTTCTGATTATTGATCTGAGAGGAGTCTCAATCATGTCTGCATTATTCGCAAACCGTAGGGTGACACACTTAAGAGTTACCGGACACCATTCTGGAGCACATATGTTTCAGACGAAAGAATTGCAAAGCGTAGGAATTGTTTCGATAGAAACCGGAAATTGTTTCGGGTGAAATTGCAGAAAGTGGTTCTGCATGTGATATTGAAATATTGCAAGGGGTTATATGTGAATGTTTGTTAATTAAAGTAATTAACAAAATTCTGAATAAATTTAATAAAAGAGTTTTATTAAATGAGACAGCATTAAACTTGGAGAATTTTAATGCATTTAAAGTGGGGACTTTAAAAGGGAATGTGAAGAGGCATTTTAATGTGGAGGGGTTACCACCACATGAATGGGGGAGGTGAGGGGTCACCCCCCATGCGCCGACCATGGAGAGGAGGGGCACCCCCCCTCCTCCTATAAAAGGCCACCCCTCCCTCCTTCTTCCTCACACCTCCTTGTGAAGGATCTCTCTCCCTCTCTCGAATTATTGCCCCATGGTCTCGGATTAGCGAGATACATGTTCTCGGTGGCATTTCGTCTGGAAGGAGTTGCTGCTTCCGCTGGATCACTGGAGCGAGGAGGTGGAGGTTGTCCGGTGGCTTGAACGTGTGTGCGAGTACGGATGCGCTGCTGAGTTGCGACGCTCGGACTTCCTCAAGATCTTGAGATCGGCAAGTGTACGACTACATCAACCACGAGTTCCTACTCGTTAAAAAAACTCGTTGTCTTCGAGGGTAAGTTCTCGATGGATGTATGTCCACCCGTTGCTTTGTACCTAGTAGATAGATCTTGGCGTGTAGTTCTCATCGTAGGAAAATTTTTGTTTTCTATGATGCGGACCCAACAATAGCACTTATGGTGTTGTTTCCACGAATCTTTTAGATGTTCCTTATGTCTCAAATAAGTGTTTGCTTATTTGATCTCTAACTCTAAATGATAACTATAACCTTGATAAGAGATAATATTCAGACCATATGTATCCAATACAATATGGTTATGATGTTTAGACATATCAATACACTTTGAATTGTCCAACCATCATAATTTGTGAAACAACTTTCATAGGTCCTTTTATCCCAAAACTAAACTTAAATACTTAGTCATATTGATCATGAAGACTTTGTATTCTTGTTAATCTTAATATCCTCCTTCATTCTGAAATCAGTTGAACAATTCAAATAGTTTGAAACTTATGCTTCATTAAGTAAATACACATATTTACTTAAACTCACCATGAAGTTTATACAATAATGATCTCCACTATCTATAGAAAATACAATGCATCATATTTATAAAATTCAACTATTCTTCGCATATTATCGTTTTACCAGAATGTAGAGTTTTAGTAATTTTGGCCAATGAGGCATGGTTTTGAAAAGTCACAAGATCAAATATCTAAAGTCCTTGATTTTCATTAGAATGAAAAGCATGCAATAACCACAATGAATTAAATAATTGTGTTATTCAATATTTAAACTCGAATATCTTTTAGCAATTCTCAAGCAGACAATCATGTTTTCACAAAACAGGACAAGTGTCAAATACTTTGTAAACTGCAATGAGTTTTGCAAGAATAGCATTTATAATTTATATATCTAACATATACCCTTTTTATCCATGACTCCCACTACGATCAAGCCCGGGAGTTCTCAACTCTATCATGAACTCATGAAAGGTGAACTATTAATCTTTTTGATATAGCACTTGATGACATCTTTGTGACTGGGAAGAAGTGAGTGTGACGCCCCATTTGCTACAAAGTTTTCCATAGACCACGTCGTATGTGGGGCGTTCATGACGCTAATGCAAGATCGCTAAGTGATTCTCCATGATCCGTTTTCTTCCACTTAGTTTAGAAGGAAACTCATCCAATGGCTCATACTTTATGTGTCTGATTCGATTGAAAACACAATCATAGTCTATCCTAGCATCCATCGAATGGAGCATGGCTTCATTGGACGGTAATGGAGAAACACAAAATATCATCAATTGAGCAGGGCTCATTTGATGACATTGTGGAGTCATTGTAATATCTCCTAATGGTTCTTGTATAAAGAAGCGAAGATCATCTATTACGAGCATATCCCTCAGGCATGTGTATTAATCTATGAAGTTGGACCCTTCTGTTAGGTTCCACATTATGCAAGAAAATTTCCATGGTCGTAAAGGACCTACAAATATAAATATGCAAAGACATTTAGACTAAGTTCATAATACGAGTTCAATTCTATAATTCAGCTACCACTAAAATTGTCATCCCTTGGACGATTTTAGCAATCACACGATCCATTTACACCATATCATCCCCCATCACGGCCTTTGATAAGGCTGCCAAGGTGGACTATATCCGTTAATCACATCAACCATGTGACTCGTGCTCGATCTCCCATGTTTCAAGGTCATGTATGTACATGCTAGGCTCACTAATCCAACCTTACTGTATTTGCAATGAATACATGGCTTGCACCCACCATATGTGATTGTAGAGATGTCTAGCACCTGATCATCACGACCTGCTTCATAACTACGAACTTTCTTGGTGGTGCACACTAAAGGGAGAACACTATATTGGTATTAATAGGGATCATCGTATATAGTATGCTACCATTGAGTATCTAATACTAGCACACAATAAGATGTATAAAAGGTATCAACATCACATGTATATAGTGATATGATATGGTCCTTATTCTCGTGCCTTGATCTCCATCGAGTGCTCCGGCATGATCTCCATCTTGCCACCGATTTGACACCAAGTCCATGACGCCACCAGCAGGTCGTCCATCAGAATGATGACTATTACTATACTACTTAGCAACATAAAAGTAAACTAATTTACATTCGTAATGACCAAGAGCATATAAAATCACAAACCCTTTTATAAAATAAAATTAGACGCCTCTACTTTATCTTTTGTAAGTTTTACGTGGCTACTAGGGATTTCGCGATAGAACTATTTCCTATCTACAAACTTTCCAATCACAACATGGATCAAACAGTTGTTTCTATTACACCCCTCCCAGGGCCCTCCGTTGTAAATGCCCTATCAACTACTTGTGAGACCCTGGCACATGGCTTAATAGGATTGATAGGATACCCATATCAAGAAGTTGCAACTTCTTTTCCGGAAGCTCATCCAAAAAGAACTCTAAGGTTAAGTGTGCTTGGCCTAGAGAAATTTGAGGATGGGTGACCGAACGGAAAGTGGGCACCGGGTGCGCACAAGTGAGGACAAAGTGCGCAGAAAAGACTAGTGTTGGTATGTGGGGCCAGTCTAGATATCCTATTAAGCTCCCAGGAGTGACAACCTGGGCATAGAGAGTTCGGGGTGTTACAAGTGGTATCAGAACCGATCCTCGCGGTTACACGAGCGCGTGCAGGTCAGTGGCGGACATGTGGAGCATGGAGTGTGTGGCCCAGACTGGACCTGGCATGGCACATGTGCCGGTACTAGACACATAGACGAGTGCCAAGAGGGGACTTTCCTGGCTTGTGGTTGATCGACGAGGGCGTCGATCTTCCAAGGGTGGGTGTATGTGAGACCCTAGCGCATGGATTAATAGGATTGATAGTATACCCACATCAACAAGTTGCAACTAATTTTCTGGAAGCTCATCCAAAAAGAACTCTGAGGTTAAGCATGCTTGGCCTAGAGCAATTTGAGGATGGGCGACCGACCGGGAAGTGGGTACCGGGCGCGTACGAGTGAGGACAAAGTGCGTACAAAAGAGTGTCGGTATGTGGAGCCAGTCTAGATATCCTGTTAAGCTGCCAAGAGTGAAATCCTAGGCACGGAGAGTCCGCGGTGTTACACTACTGATTAAGAAACAGACACATGCTAGCCACTTATACGGTATAAACCGTATTATGAGTGTGGAACTAGTCTCATGTAAGATTATACATAAGGTCGGTTCGGGCCGCTTGATCAAACAATGTCGCAATATTAGCAAGTACACGTTAGAGGGTAACAACTATAGGATCAATGCCTACACAATACACGTGTGTACTGGCCGTATAACATTACTACGCATAGATCAGCTTTGATACCACTGAAGGGGTTCGGGGCAGAAAACATAAAAATTTTCCTACGCGAACATACCTAGCTGCCATGATCTATCTATAAGTAATACTTTAATGGCAGAGTTTCGGATACACACCCTTGTAGTCCGAAAGCGGTTAATGTTCTGAGGGGAATGTGGATGATGTAGTTATACCCGTAGCTGACCTCAAGGTCGCGAAGCTCCTCGCATGTCACCCCTTGCTCCATCGTGCAACAGCTCCGGCTCATGACATCCAAGGTTCCACAAGTGGCAGCGCCCTCATGGTTTCGCACACATATGGTGTACGACTATGACTTCCGGTTCTCTGGTCCGTGCCAAGAGTGTGGAAGTAGATCCTATGGCCGAAATCCATGCCACCCAACAGCGTGCTGCAGTTGTGTTGTCTCTTGCGTGTCCCACCATCCAGGGACCACGCCATCGCGAGAGGACAAAGAGAGGGAGATTCCCTAAGGAAAGTGCCTTAGAGAATATTGGATTTGTTGTGTGTTAATCCCACCCATGGGCACCCCTTTATATAGGTGGAGGAGGGGTACTCCCCACCAAAGGTTTCCCATGTGGGACTAAATAGAAGAGTCAAAAGGAATAAAAGGTAGGCTTGCAACCGGCTGGGCCAGCTGGGTGGCCAGGTAGGCCAACCGGCCCCAGCCCAGCAATAGTAGCCCATAGCGGCATGGATGCATTGGTCAGGTAGGTTGTCCTCCCCCACGTAGCCCGCTAGTGCGGCTAGCAGCAGCGGCCTACATCGGTAGCCAGATGAGCCGGCCACCCCCGCGCGCGGCAGTGGCCTGTGATGGCTAGACGGTGGAGAGGCGATGGCCGGGTGGACCTTGGTGCAGACCACCGCGCGCCCACTCTGCCTTCTGCGTGCCCGTGTCCCACTAGGCCTTGAGGTCATGGCCTGCGAGTGACGGAAGGTTATCTAACGCCCGCACATCACTTGTGTGCCTGGGACAGGTCAAAACGGCCTAGCAACGGCTGTGGTGCTGTTTTTCTAGGTGACTTTCTCCTGGGCCAATTTGCTCTAGGGTTTTGGCCCTATTGAGGAAGTTTCCCTATAAATATTAATTAATATATATTAATTCATAATTAACATATAATAAATGCATATTGTAAATTGCTATTTATCCGAAACACTTTTCGGTCTTTTCTTTTCTTTCTTTCTCCGAACAACTTCGGATCTCTTGGGAATGATTCCTTTTTATCTCTCTTATGTGATTACATCTTACAGAATGATCTCCTAGCATCATCGTACCCTTAAATGTGTTACCCCAACGGCTCGCAAACGTCATAGACATGATCGAGAGTCCTCTCATATCAACGATCATTAGCAGGACCGGGATGCCCATAATGACCCATGTGCATTCCATGATGTAATGTCATTTGAACCATAAATATTGAGTCCAATTCCCTTTGTTTCTTTGATACGACTTGTTCGAGATCTGATCATCGATATCATATACCTTGTTCAATATCGTTACCGACAAGTTCTAATTTACTTGTTCCCATGATATTCCATCCCCGTGACCTAGTCACATGTTGCAACATTATGGATGTAATCTCACCAAGTCGGCTATGTGTATCTTCCCGTCTTGCGGGCGAACAAATCCTGATCTTGATACATAGGCATCAACAATTCCTCTGAAATACCTAAACACACCTTTATGGCCACCCAGTTACTGACATGATGGTTGATGTGATCAGCCTCGGGGGATAGTGATTAATATAATCTCATGGCCTAAGGAGAAGGATACTACGGTTCTAACTATTGCAACAATGAACATGTGACTTGATTGTGTCGCAATACTTATCTTTGGGTAATGGCCATCATATCATTATATGACTCCATTGTCAACTGGCATAAATTCTCCATGATCAGGAAACCTTGATCATCGGTTGCCCAACAAAGTAGTATAAATAGAGGCTACTAGGGACTTGGTATGTTTCATACCACACATGTATTAATGTTTCTACTTGATACAGTTATAGCACAATATGAAACTATTATGAACTAACTGAGATATGATAATAAAACCCATTTATTATTTGCATCTAGGGCATATCTCCTTCAGATGATTAGTCAGCTCAACCATCAGTCTGAATGATTGATGGGACGTGACGTAGTGGGCCCTAGTGGAAGGCTGACCAGATTTGACCACACCACGCGTAAAAATGGAGCTTTAAATGTGCACCCTCGATTTGCGCGCATAGTGGGGAAACTGCAGCGATGCTTTGGTTCTCCCCTGCCACATGTCTTGCTGGATGCATGTCACACGTCCTTGGACACAAGCTTGCAGCCAGGACTGATCCACTCACAGTATAAGTAAAGGGGTGGATACAATAAAAATTTCACTTATACTTCCTCGCGTTCGCCATCTTCCTCTTATGTGCGCCCCGCCATTGCACTACTTCTTGCTACATTGGATGTTCTGCGTGTGTTTCCGAGCGCATTTCTTCGTGCATCCAAGAGGAGGCGCGTCGCCGCGACGTTGAAGGGCAAGAACATCGACGCTGGTTCTAGCACCACAGCTGATCCCAAGAAGAAAACTTCCACCATGTCAAGAGTCACCAATGGAGATTGGCGGCACTCCACCACAAAGCCGTTAGATCTGCGCCAGCTAAAGTAGGCTAGGATGCTTCCTAACAAGGAAGATTACAAGATTCCTGGCTCAGAGGTAATCCCCACTTCTCCCTATGGGTTTCGGGTGATGTTTGTCACCTTCATTCTCCGTGGTCTATCTCTTCTAGCCGACGAGTTTCTTCATGGGATGCTTTTTCTCTATGGGGACTAGCTACATCAGCTGACACCCAACTCGATTCTGTATATTGTTTGTTTCATCACTCTTTCTGAGTGTTGGCTCGACATTGCACCCCACATAGGGTTGTGGAAGAAGCTATACTCTTTGAAGAAGCAAGCTAGAACTTAGGGGGTCTATCATGTTGGAGGATGCGGCATTTCTGTTCGAGGAAATTTACAACGGTTTGCCTACAATATCATAAACTCCGTGCAAGGATGGAGGGACAATTGGTTCTACATCCGTGACCAAAAGGTGGTGGAGCAGTGTAACACCCCTGGTTTTATTTAATCTTATTAGGGTTTTGATTGTGCATTCATAGGCATCATTGTTTTTGCTAAGATAAAATGCACTTAAGAAAAGGTTCTCAAAAACCCTAAACCCTAATTCCCCTCTCTCTCTAAAATCAATTCAAATTGTTTTCAATTTTGAAAATTACCAAAATTGTTATAAAGGGTCCTTGCAGTATTTCAAAGATTTGCAAAACCTTATGGTATTTTAAAATGTTCAAAACAGATTTGAAAAGAGATTTATAAATAAAAAAGGAGAAACTAAATGGAAAAAGAGTTTTTCTAAAAAAATAGAGAAAAGCAGAACCAGTCCGAGCCCAGCTCCTCTCCCCTCTATCTGCCGTTGCAGGATCCCAGTAGCAACCGCTCCCACAACCTTTGCCTCAGCCCAGTAGTCGGCCCAGCTGAAGCCCACCTTGGCCCAATACCCCTTCAATGCCTTTCATCGTCTTCCTCATCAAGAGGAAGCAGCTCCCTGGAAGCACCCTCACCGTCCGACGACCGCCACGCCAAGATGTCTGCCCCGCCGATGAACTGGGAAAGGATAAGAACACTAAGACGTGCTCGCCCTCTCCTCCCCTCGTCTTATCCCATCCCCGTGCACCCTATCTCTCAACCTTGCGAGCTTCCCCAAAACCCTAGCTGCCCCAGTCATCGACAAGCCCCGCTAAAAGGGAAACGGATGTCACCTATAGGGGGTGAATAGGCGTTTTAAAATTATTGCAGTTTAGGCTCTAATAAATGCGGAATAAAACTTAACATTTAATTTATCAAGCCAAAACCTATATCCACTAGGTTCACTAAGTGCACCAACAACATATGCTAAGCAAGAAAAACCACAAGGTGATAGTAAGATATAGTACTTCAAGCACAATGGCTATCACAAAGTAAATTGCATAAGTAAAGGGCTTGGTTGAGAGATAAACAATGGACATAGAGACGATGATTTATTATCCCGAAGTTCACTTCCAAAGAAACTATGTCTTTGTTGGAGGGGTGCCATGGCGCAATGCACTTTGAACGACACAAATGGCTCACCTTGAGGTGTGGTGGCTCGATGCTCACCCAACGCCACACAAGGCCTCATCCCAAGATGCAAAGGCACACAAATCACTGACACCACAAAAGGCTCACCCTATTCTCCTATGAACTCGCCACAAAGGCCTACCCACTATCCATTATGGGACACTTGAGGGCGGTCACTGAACCCGTGCAAGGCTTGGGGCAATCTCCACAACTCAATTGGAGGTCTCCCAAGAAACACCACAAAGGCTCCACAAAGCCACAACAGGACACAAGCTTGAGGAGTCTCCACAACTCAATTGGAGGCCTCAAGAACACACCACAACTCCACACAACCGTCTAGGGTTCCAAGAACCCAAGAGAAACAAGCCCAAGAGCTTGCACTCGCCGAATCTTCGAGGAGAACTCAAACCTATGCACCAAATGCAAATGGCAAGTCCTTCACTCTCAAATTCCACCAAAGCTACAAAATATATTGGGGGAATAAGAGAGGAAGAACACAACAGGAGAACACAAAACTCTCCAAGATCGAGATCCCAAGGATTCCTTCACAAAGAAGGGATTTAGTTTGGTGGGGGTGTAGATCTAGATCTCCTCTCTCAAATCACTGAAAAAGATGCATGAAGAATAGGAGGGGGAAGGGAGAGGGCAAGCTCTTCAAGGTAAACAAAGGAGGAGAGAGAGAAAGCCAAAAACCAAGAAAAAGAGTTAGTTCACCCATGAAGGGGAAGGGGAGCTCCTTTTAAAGGGCTCCCCGAACTGCCAGTTATGCAGAGAAACATGCACGGCCGGTAGTACCGGTGGGGAAGAGGTACTACCAGTGGCACCCAGCCAATTGTCACAAAACAGCGATGCAAGGAACATATAAGCGAGCCTGGCCGATACTACCATTGTCCACCGGAACTTCCGGCAGGGACAGTACTACCGCTAGAAAATCCGACTGAAGTTCCGTCAAATAACACACTCCAAAACAGAGACCTTACTGAACACATCCCATGGGCATCGGAACAAAGTCCGGAACTTCCACCAGAACTACCTGTGGGGCCCTTGGATTAATCCTCCAAGAATCCCTATTATGCATACACCACGATCCCATGATCAGTTAGTCATGGCACGTAACCGACAAGTATCAAAGTAGATATCCATTACTTAAGCAGATACATGTCATACCTTACATGCCATTATGGCTACATCAACATTCACCATCGGAACTTCATCAAGCGTAGAGCCCGAGCCAAGCCTTAACCTATAGGCAACTAACTAGGAAAACTTCCTAGCTTGCATAATCGTTAACTTCGCCTGCTTCTCAATATCTGACCAAGTTAATAGCTAGAGACAATGCTAGTGAGTACTTTGAATGTACTCGCAAACCACCTTAAGAGAATTATAATAACAAGAGGATATGCAATATGGCTGTGGTAGTAGGAGGGCTCCAAGAGAGGTTCTTTTCTCACATAGTTTCTCTTGTAGATATAGAATCTACATATCTTTGTTGAAAACTTTTGTCAAACAGTTTGGAAACCTTTTTGAAAAGTTTGTGGAAAACACTTGGATTGGGTTACCCATTCGTTCCTTCCTTCCAGTTATCCCATGACCAAACTCCTTTCCTTCCTTTCCGACCATCCCATGGTCAAAAATTGTATCCTTTCCGACCATCCCATGGTCAAAACATTTCCAAAGCCATTGCTTTTCCGAAATCCTTTTTGAAAACAAAACTAGCACCTCTCTATAGTAGTTTTTCCAACCCATCCATAACCGCGGACACGGCTATTCCAATAGATTTACACTCTGTAGAGGTTGTACACTTTCCCCACATCATCCGATTACCCTGCCCTGATCACCTATGGATCGTGGGTCGAATAACCGATCAAGAATCTATGGATGCCCACTCCAATATAAGTGCCTACCCTATGAGAGTTATTCCCCTCAACACCGGGAAGCCCTGTATAGTTCACAAGCCAACCAGATCACTTTTTTGCACTGCACAAAGTGTGCTCTTTCAATGAGGTGCTCAGGGTAACGCGTGGAGGCCCGTAGACCCTTAGTTCCTTCCCCCCAGGAGTTGAAGTACATTACAGAGACCTGGAGAAGGCCCACCCACCAGGATTTTTTTAAACCACTTAGTAGTTGTAGGCAACTTATACCAAAGTAAACAAACATCAAATATAGCCCTGTCCTATTCCAAAGTAATGTGGTTACACGGGTTAAGTTGTTATAGCTAAAGCTGCAAAGAACCATGTGTGTTTTCATAAACATTTTTCCTCCATCTTTTTTTCAGCATTTTGGAAAACCAAACCCCTTTTCCCTTCTCAAACTTCTCTTGGTAGGTCAAACCTCACCAAGGTTTTGTCATAAATAGTTGTAAAACTTTTTCGTGGGTCTTCCCATCCTCTAGTTTTGCTTCGGCTAAAACAGGGTCTCCAAAGGGGTATGGTGTTATAAACCAACTACCATACTAGGGACTAGTAGGTGTCATCAAGGGGGTTGTACTTAATAGTACAAAAGTTTAATGGTTTGGAGGAGCCAAGCCACTACCAAATATAGATCATCATAGAATAAAATGATGCACTTTTCGTAAACGGTAGATAAAACATGCATAACTGAAACAATAGGACAAAGTTTATGAGCAATAAGATGGATTGCCTGTGATCAGAAATCTGGCAATATATGTCCCTGGACTCCTTAGAATACCATAATATCCATTAAAACTCATCTTCGTGTGCTCTTTGATATAATTGCAACTATCGTCGATAGGGAACACATGCAAACAAACAAAGGGCACAATCAATACAAGGCATACAATCAACAAGACAATACAACAAACTAACATACACACATTTTTCAAATCAGTAGGTTTTGATAGATTGAGTTTGTTGCAATTGGAATAAAATGGAAAGGCATTTGTGGAACTTGTTTAATGATTTAATTGCCAAATACCACCTTATGAAGGGGTTTTGAACTAAGGCTTGGGTCTGTATGATATGAATGTACAAAATAGATATCAACAGGTAGGTATTCGAATAACAAGACCAACAAAAGTGGTTTCATGATTTTATCAATTTTCTATATTTAGTTATGATTTTTCTAGTGAAATAACCTCTAGTTTAGGTGAATAAATCACCATAAAAGATTTGGATCTCAAATAAATTTGTACACAAAGGGGGTTGTGTATATTTGAGTTTTTCATTTTTGAGAGTTGGAAACACCTCAAAATAATTACCAGAATGCCCTTGGGGAAATCCCAAAGTCAGTTCTAGAGGGTATTTGTCTTTTTAGCCGATTTAATCTACATGGGATTTTGGTAAGAATCCAAGGGCACATGCCACAAAACTACTTGTAATAGCCACATGGAATGATTTAATCTACTTGTAATACCTTTCTGTATAATCTTGATTTACTAATTTGGGTGACACATAACTACAAGAATGATTTTATTAGTGAAATAGCCACACACAGAATAGTTTAATTCACCATAATATAATCAGGGCTTAATAATTTTTAAGCTTCTAGGGTTTGATAGATATAATGGTTGATGAGTTCTCAAGTCCAGTGGATGGGTACTGAAGATACCTTCCATTACGAAGTGAGTTTACCCAAATTGGATCTATAAAACTCCCAGTAGGATTTAATGGTTGAAAAACGCACATGTTAAGAGATAAATGTAACATCCCAAATCTTTAATCAAGGTTATCAAGATCCAAATCACCCAATTTAGGGTTAACAAAAACTTTTATTATAAAAATAATTAAGCATGCATATGTGTCTTGCATTAATATGGAATTGTTTTGAATTGCCATGTTTGTTTGTTCTAATGGTTGTAAAATGATTCTAAGATGAATGCCACATCATCTAGATCATTCCCAAGCAAAATCCAAAGAAAAAGAAATCAAATAGAATTAATAAATAGAAATGGTCACTTTTGCCATTTTAATCAACTAGGCCACTTTGGGTGTTCCTAGAACTCAAATTCAAACAGAAAAAATTCTAATTCTTTGCACCCCTTGCTAGTACAAGTAATGATCTACCAAGGCCCACTTTGTGATCTTCCAAAAACATTCAAACTCTAATTTTAAATGACATTTGAAAATGGAATCAAGTGTATGTACCTAGATCCCACTTTTTCAAAAACCACTCAAATGAGTTCAACTTGACAAATCCCAGCAACCACAGATGCCTAAGCATGTGATCAACCACTCCACCAAAAATCATCTCAAAATTCAAATATTTGTTTCATGCGGCCATTGTGTCAAACAGGTGGCATGCACAAATTTTCTGCCTAACTATTACTATTTGATGATCAATGCATTGTCGATTTTTGGGCCCATTTTGGTTCCCCTGTCTCCCCTGGCTCTAACCAACCCCTCACCAGCCAACCCTTTAGCCTAGAGTAGCAGTAGCGCGCCGCCCGTTTTTTGTCGCCGCTGGCCGAGCATGGGCAATTCTCCACAGACCACGCCACGCCAATCCAGCACTGCCACTAGCTCCGCCAACCCTACCGCGCTCCCTTGTCCTGTCCCCGAGAGCAGCCAGCCCCTGGACCACCTCCCATCGCTCGTGCCCACAGCCTCTGCGCCATGCACAGCGCACGCTAGAGCACCGTCCCCGACAGCCTCGCATGAGCCGCGCCTCGACCCCAGCTTGCATGCGCCGCTCTGCCATAACCCGAGCACCCCGCCAAACACGCCCTTCTCCCGCCGCGCGACCCACAACCACCATGAACCACGTCGAGCACTGCCTCTGCCGTGTAGAGCGCCAGCCTCGCCTGACCATTTGCCACCACCCCTAGCATCGCCATTAAACCGTAGCTGACCACCAGGAGATAAGGCACCGTCTATCTACGCCGCCCATGCCTATAGCGCCCTGTATCGTTGTCACCGACGAGCTCACCGTCGCCCTCTCGGTCCCCTCGTCAAGCCTATGTAAAGAGCCCTCCCCAGCACCATTTCTTCACACCACTCAGCTCCCCTCTCGCCACTGATCATTCCCCACCTCTAGCCGAAGCCGCTCGAGCAGCCAGTCGCCAGAATTTTGCCGGAGTTAGCCGCAGCAGAGGAGGAGAAGCCCCCGTCGATTTCGTCCACCCCTGGAGCTATCGCGACCTCGCCTGAGTCTGTCATCGTCTCCTCATTCAAACGCCCCCATCGCCGCACTCGCTGGAGCCCTGGTATGCCCCCACTGCACCCCCACCACGCCTAGGGTTCAGTCTCGCTGACGATCTGTTTGTCGTCGACGATGAGCCATAGTCGTCGATCGTTGTTCTAATCGTGCGGTCCCCATTGCCCTGTACCGCTTCGCGTTGTAAGAGCCACTGACATGCGGGACCCCCCTATCAGTTGTCCTCTACGCCGCGGAGTGAAATTGGGCCGGCCCATTAGGGTTCCCGCGTTGGCCCTGTAATTCAAATTTAGATTTATCTTTTTAGACTTAATCTAGTTTTTGTCCACTAGTTTGAAAATCAATTCAGAAAGATTTACTTAACCAAATTGAATGATTCCAATTTTGTTGGAAAGATAATTGAAATATCTATCCAAGCCTGTTGGATTTAAATCAATTAGAGTTAGAGATATCTCCTGGCAAAAATAACAAGACAGAGACTTTTTCACATTCAAACATTTTTCAAAATTCAACCATGCTAGCTTTTGAGTTGATTCCAACTCTCAAAAATCACATTTAACCATACCTACCTGAATATGTAATAATATTAAGGTTTTCATGCGGTGACTTTGGACTAGTACCAAAATAATGCTATATAGGCATTTCTAGTCACTTTAAATCATAAAATATTAATCTTGAACTTGATAAAATGTGATCCAACATTTAAATCACATTCCCATGTATTAGAATATGTTTTGATGACATGTTTCCACATGATCCCATATTTTAATTGGAGAATCTTAAATCTTAATTATTTTCAGTGAGTAGAAATTACTTTTCTCAAATAAAATAAATGAAACTAGTTCATGAAATCTTGTGATGAATGTGATGATGCTAGATCATCAAATGTCTGCCTTAGTGTGCTAAATATACTAGTTAAGTATTGTTTGGTGATTGTGTATCCCATATGTATTTATAGACGATAGTACCAACCAAGCTTACGAGGACGAGGAATTCTACCAAGAAGAGGAGGAAGAGAATTTCAACCACTGCACCAACCAAGGCAAGCCATCATTAACAATGCAAGCTAACCCTTGCAAGCTAGATGACCTAAGCAAGATGCCTTATGCATTCTTTGGTTCTACCCTTTGGATTATACCATCCCAAGTCTTATTTACAAGCTTTACTTTCTTTTACTTTACCAAAGTTCTTTACTTTGTTTATAGATAGCATAAACAGTATAAAACTTGGCCTATCTAGTTAGACTTAGATGTCATTCTAGGGCATGAGATTAATATTAGCATCCTACCTTAGTGAACACTCTTAACTAAGTAGTTAGAGCTAAACCAAAAACTTGATCACTTTAGATGGGAATACTTGGTGAAAATGACTTATGAAAACCTTGGAATGATGAGTCATTCTATTGAGATGTTTTGAAATGTGTTGAGAAACACAAATGGTTTATGATGATGAAAATGTTGAGGCATGAGCCTTAGACCTTTATAAAAACTGATGGTTGGGTTCGAATGCGATACCATTCCAAATTTACCGTACAACCACAGTACTTGAATTCGGTAAGGCTTAGCCAGAAGTTTATATGCATTAGTATGAGTTCCCTCGTGGGAGAGGTATGAGATGAGGCTACCTCTCAATGTTGTCCACCTATCCAGTGCCCAGGATGGCAGATGGCCATGGCTAGGAGGCCAAGCTCATAGGAGAGGTGCATATACTAAGGTGTGTAATTGAAAGGTTATGATTGATTATCTGCATAGTAAGTATGATGAATCAGGGTTATCCCTGGCGGATGTATCAAATTTTGTGGTGAAAGTGTACCACCTCTACAGAGTGTCAAACTATTCGAATAGCCGCATCCGCGGTCATGGACAGTTGGAGTGGCCATACTGTTCCATCGTCAGATGTTTTCAAAAATGACTTATGAAATGAATGATTATTTTGGCTTGACCACAATAGAGTTGTGAACATGACAACTAAGTTCCCACTTAGGTGATTTAGAACTTTATTTTATCTTTATTTACTATGAACTCAGCTTAGGTTTCAAACTTAACTTTGTAAGTAAACTTAGAGTTAGCATTTCCTACTAGAACTGCCTTACTTGTTCCTGATAGTTTGCGAGTACTTAAAGAGTACTCATAGCTTTGTCCCTGGCTATTATCGTGGCCAGACTATGAAGAGGATTACCAAGATGAAGGACAGCAGGACGGCTACGACAACTAGGACTATCTCCTATCGTCAGCATTGCCTATGACACTGAAGATGGACCCCTCGCTATGCTATTTATTCTGCTACTTGTTTGTATTAAGACTGGATCATGAGATCCTTTATTTGTGTAAGAACTTATTTTGGTTTGTAATGGATGATGTATTGTGATATCCAATCTGTTATGTCTCGCAAAAATGGTAATCCTGGGATTGCGATGTATGGCATAACAGGCATCTGGGATTAAAAATCTGGGTGTTGACAATAAATCCCCAGGAACAATACTTGTAATATTTCGGTGGGATTTTATCATTCCATGTTTGATAAAAAAAAGTATGAGCAGGTACAAAATTTTATCTAGGTGTAACATCCCAATTTCAGTAACCCTGATTAGTGGTCTAGGATGCAAAAATCAGGGGGAACAAAAACTTTTTCTTGTGCTTTGGTGCAGTGCTTGTTTGTTGTTTGCTTGCACTTGTCCTTATGATGTGTATCTTAGGATAGTCCTTACCTCAACCTCAGTTGACAAAAGCTATTTATCAAAAACTATCTTGGCTTACTTTACATATTCTCAAACGTTCTGGCATTTCAAAACATGAGCCAAGATGCCTATGTAACCAAAACGATTTTGGTAGCTTCTATTAACAAAACTGTGGAGAGATATATACTACAATCTCCTTATGTTTTCAAGACAGAACACTCAACTACTCTTACCTCTAGTTTTCCCAAAACTCTTGTTCAAAGCATTTGAATCCTACTCTTGGTAGAGATACCAAGAACCCCCATGTTATTCAAAACTCAACCTCTTAAAAATGCCCCAACCTTACCCCAAGCTAGGCTTGGTGGTGACCCCTAGTAATAGTTGATTAGGGTATAAGATGAGTTGTCTTGATCTGCTATCTGATAAGTTGTTTGATCTGCTGATTGAATTGTTTGCTTAGGAAGTAGTATGAGCCACTCTAGGAACTCATCACTAGGATTAAGATGTTTCCCAATCATCAATCCCTAAGCAAGAAAGCAAACCTTGTTGTGATCCCTAACCACTAGGTGATTATCTAAAACCCTCAACCAGATCTATTCTAAGGACTTCTCTTCTAGATGTTTCCAAGTCCTTGAAGACCAATATCAAGAAAGGATCTCTTCTAATCACTCTACACTTCAATATCACCCATTTGTTAAAGCTCTGATACCTTGCAACTCCTCCAAGAACATTCACTCTCATACTCTAGTCAAGTTCCTCAAAACTGCCAAATTTGGCTAAGTCTAGAAACAGTTTCAGCATCCCCTTTTGGAATGCCTCTTTTTCCCAAACCATGTGCATTTTTGGAAATGCACTTGACCCATCTTGTTAACCATCCTAAGGACTACCAAGGCCCACATTTTTCTATGGTTAGATCATCCCTCAACCCACTCATCCATGATGATTTTGTAGACAAGAAAATAACAATTCCTGCAAAACTAGTCATAATGCCTACTTTGGTAGAAGCTCACAACCTCATACAACCTCCTATGGACCAACCATCTGCATGGTTGTGATCTACTCATTGATGTATATCAAAACCTACTTCACTTGCTCCAAATGGATCTCTGTGCTGCTGAAACCCACATGGTTTATAAGGCTTCATGACTCATATTTCATGGCAACCTTAATTTCAACAAAGTTTGCCATCACTTCTAGATCACCTCAAATACAATTAATTCAAACTCCTCCTGTCATGGTCATCTATATGACCTGGTCTACCTATCCATCTATCCCTTGCACCAAGGTGAGCTCTAAGCTCCAAGATGCAAGCATGTTTTGGTGGTATGAAAATAACACCACCCTAGATCATCAACTCCTTGTTTTCCATCCTTTTCTAGCTGGAAATTCACTCCACAAGGTTTTTACTGCTTGCTACACCTTTTCTATCTCATCTAAATTAGTCCTCAATATTTATCAGATCTTATCCATCATTATTATGGCCTCAAAACTATTTAGTCCCTTAAATAGTCAAAATCTCCAAAACTCCCTCCATAAAGGAAAGTTTGGTTTTTACCAAAACACTTCCCAAACTTTTTGCTCAAGTGAGTTCCATAAATCTTACCCTGCCTTTCCCTCTCAAAAATAAATATTTTTGAGAAGCTTTATTATTTCTTTTTGCCTATTTTCTTAAATAGCTGAATTGGAATAATAATTGTTTTAAATACTTTTATGCCCTAATAAATCTTGGGAAAATTCCCCTAAGTGTGTATTCACATTTGGGACCCTCCCACATCCAAATCCACCCTTGTCCAATACAAATTTATCAAATGATCATCTAGAAATCACTTCTGTCCTTTTTGAGTAATTGGATGTAAGTGGACTAAAACCCCACATAAAAATCCCAAATAAATCCTAGAAGTCTAACTTGACCTTATATATCTACCAGTACCATTTCCTCTTCTGGTCCAATGCAAGATTTTGGACTTCCTTCATAAACCTCTAGTTTGATCAAATTTGCCAGTTAAGCAAACCCCTATTCAAACCACTTTCAAATTTAATTCAATCTTGATCAAAGCTCATCCTTAGCACCATGACACACCACTGGTCGACCAGCCCTGTAGCACCACATTAGCAATCACCATATTGGCCCTTGTACTAGTAGAAGAGAGAGTTATAACCCCCAAACCTTACTAGATTTGTCCCCCATTATTTACCACTGATGCCACCACCTCTCTCTCTGGTCCAGCACGACCCAATTACCATCCTACCCCTCTCCACCTCCCTCTGGACCAATCCCTAGCCAGCACTCCCTCCCCACCAGGTCCAATTTGGTAATTCACCTCACCTTGCACCCCTCCTTGGTATATATGGCCAGAGGCCAGCCCAGCCAGCCCCCTGCCCTCATTTGCCCCCTCTCACTCTCACTTGTCTCCCCCAATCACCCCCACCCTCTCCCCTGGTCTGGGTTCTCTCATGTTTTATCAAACATGCAGAGGTGACCCCATGTCCAAAATAATTTCCTCTAATTACTGGTAATTAATCTGCTAACATGTATCTGGACCTTTAATTAATTTCCTCTATGAGTTTTACATCTCCATTTGAGATGAACCAAAGACCTACTGTAAGGTATTTGGAATAGCTATCATGCAGCACAAGTCTTATACCAAGGTGAATTGTATTATGCCTTTAGTAAAAATAACAAAACCAGCAACTTTATGTCTTAGATAAATTCCCCAGGTCTAACCAAATGTGGTATTGACCTGATTCTAGCTCCCAGTACCTCATATTATCAATACCTATCACACCCCAGCAGCTCATAATTTATTGAGCTCTGGATGAATTTTAGTGATTTAAATACCTCTGTGATGGGTATTTTCACTAAATAAATAACTCCAGGAGTTTAACAACTCCAAAAAGGGTGAATCCACTTTCTACAGAAAGGTATTTTAAATACCTATCACCTTCCCTTGGAACCAACTCATTAGCTTCTGTAGAATTAATCTGGTAAAAAGGAGAAGACCTGTACAGAACTGCCTTCAGGAATTTCCTGAGGGTGTTTTCGTAATTCTTTTGACTTGATTCCAACTCTAGGTGATTCAGTACAGAAATTACTACCAAACCATCCAAGGAAATAATTCTTGGAGCTCCATAACTTTTCTGGTGAATTATTTCCTCAAACTAGAGTTTAATACACTATAAAAAGCATAACTAAATCTAGAAAAGTGATAATCAAGTGAAACCACTTGTGATAGTTTGATCTAGTCAAGAGCAATCTAAGGATGTCATGTCTATCCATTGATAACCTACTGACCACAGATCCCTAATCCAAGTTCCTTATATCTAGCCTTGACAACTATCTTCCAAGATAAAACACCCTAGTGGCAATCTTGTAAATTCCACCATTTGAATCCCACTGCTCCAAAACTTCCCAAGTCCAGTAGTAATTCTCATGTTTGTTTGCTGAATTGGTTGATGCATGAATGCCTTGCATTGATTGTGATATTGTCTGCTTGCATGTGTACCTAACGACGACGATAGTGTGAGTATCTGACGAAAAGAAAAATGGGATTTCTTATTATTATTATTGGGTATTCTTGGTCATCTGAAGAAGTCCATGGACTTATTGCTGATCACAGGCAAGCCACCATCTCCTAAACTCCGTTATATGTCCTATTCTCTTTTACCTGTTTTATATCTTCTTTACAAATTGCATTATCTACATGCATGTCTTGTTTTATAAATAATGCGATGATAACTTGGCCCCTCCAAGTTATGATTTCGTGTCCTTTGAGGCACCACCCCAATGAACCCATCCTTTTATCCCCTTAGACCGAGAGTACGATGGCTAGCATCCTACCTCCTTGGAAACCCCGGTTTTGACAAAAATATACTGTTTGGGGATTTTTCCCCACTACAAATGTTTCAAAACCCTTTGTAAAACCCTGGGAAGAGGTATCATTCCTAGTGGAAGTTTTAACAAAATAAATGGTGATGAAGAGAAAGGAGAATATGATGGCATGTTCTACGCCTTTACTGGAACATTTTTTATCCGCGCAACCACATTACCCCAGGTGCTGGGGCTTAACTCGTAGTTTGTCCACTTTAGCCGAGGCACTTCTACCATGCTTATAGGGAGAAATCCCTGGAATTCCGGGCAGGCACCACCAGATCAAGGATCTGAAGCCTATCGCTTGCTTCGGCAAGAGTGAGCCAGAACTGGCAGGAGGCCGGTGCAACAATTGGGTCTCCCGTGGACGGTATGACTTAGGTAGTACGGAAGGAAGCGGAGTCTCCAGATTTAAGGTATACGCCAAGCTGCGGCTTGGGTATGCGCGTGTACAGAAGGAAGGACTATGGCTGGGAGCCACATACTCGTTGCTGGGGAGAACAAACCCAAGAGGAAAAGCATGCCTTTGCTAGGGTTGACAAGCGAAAAGTTAGGTTTGATTATCCGGACCCCCATATTCTGCGGTAGTGGGCCGTGGTTGTATCCCGGTGGATGTATTGATTCTTGTGGGTAAAGTGTGCAAACTCTGCAGAGTATAACCTATTCGAATAGCCGTGTCCACGGTCAAGGATGATTGTAAAGGTGTTGGCTAGGAGTACCCAAACTGTGCTTGTTTGGGAAACAAGTACTTTGAGGACGAAGGTTCCAGGGGAACCCGAGTTCGAAAGTTTTGTTTTGACCCGAGGGGTCGAAGATGTTCAAAAAGGGTTTTCAACTACAAAAAATGTTTTCAAAACTCTTTTTCAACAAAGACATGGAGATGTATTAATTTATTAAACAGAAGCATGTTTTCAAAACTCTCTTTTTCAACAAAGATATGGAGATGCCATAACTTCAAAAGTTAGTTTAGGCTTTTCAAAAGCAACCCCTGATAGACCTATCTCGCCACAGCCATAATTGCATTTCCTTTGTTCACTTATCTGGGTGGTTTGCGAGTACATTCAAAAGTACTCACGGCTTTGTCCCTGGCTATTTACTTGGCTAGACTTTCAGGAGTTTAAGGTGACGTCCATCGAGCTAGGCTGTCTTCCCAGTCAGCTGCCTGTAGGTTGAGGCACGATTGGGCTCTGCGCTTGGCGATGTTCCGCTACTAATTATGATGTAGCCATAATTGCAATTATGTAAGTCTTGTATTTTTTTTATGTTTTGGATGTTGTAATGGTACCTGTCGGTTATGTTCCACGGCTCACTGATCATGGGAACGTGGAAATATGCATAACAGGAATTTCTCGGGTGAATAATCCGGGGGTCCCACAGAGTTGGTATTAGAGCCATCCTAACTGTAGGAAACCTTAGTTAGCATGGACATTAGACAGGGAAACGACAAACCTATTTTCTAAAAGACAAGGGAGAA
The DNA here is from genome assembly GCA_910589775.1 of Avena eriantha. Taxonomy (NCBI): domain Eukaryota; kingdom Viridiplantae; phylum Streptophyta; class Magnoliopsida; order Poales; family Poaceae; genus Avena; species Avena eriantha. Next base: position 166,772,058 of record OU342741.1, on the reverse strand, counting down.
AAGATGACTATTTGCAAAAGTGCTTATGTCTTTTCCCCCTCTGATTTTGAAAACCTACTAGAATTAAGATGATTTTCATAATCCCAAAATCATGCACACCTGTCACTAACCCCAACCTAAACCTAAACCCTTCTGTAGATGGAGCCTATTGATGAAGAGTGGCTGAAGATTGGATTTCCCCAAATCCTATGGGACTCGATGCAACTGTGCGGTTACCAGCAGAAACCTACCTACACCCTCCACCAGGGACTGGAATCAGGAGATTATGTGGGACAGATCGTCATACTAGCCAAGCTAGGAACCAATGGAAGCCCTATCCACACCACCGTACCTCGGATGCCTAGTCCCATACTTGCTATTGACTTGGTAGCCAGAGAAGCTTTCATGCGCATCCGTAGTTCCCTCCCAGAGATGAGATAGCCCGCAACCTTCTACCTCCCCATGAAGGGAAATGTCGACTGCACCGGAGGAACTCAAGAACCCAATCTGGCGTCTCCTGCTCTCTCATTTCAGACCCGGTACAGCTACTCCAGCAATGAGGCGTTAACAGCAGTCATTGATGAATACCGCCACTCCCAGATGGATCTCCATCGCTTGCAAGCCATTCTCAACTGTAAAGAAGCTCTAGAAACCCTGCAAAGGAATCAAGCACGAACAACTACAACTGAAGGAACCTCGGGAGAAGCCGCCCGCAAGAAAAGCAGGAAGTGCACCACCGCTAGTCAGTACCTTCGTAGGTTCAAGCCCCTCAAGAAGGCACAGGAAACCCCCACTGATCTGCCAGAAGCTAGCCACGACTCTCCAGATGCACCCTCCGAGTGATCACCCACGTCGCGGTACTTGCCCACCTAGCCATAAGGTAGAGTCATGTATCGTCCCTGAACGCGTTTTGTAATGCCTAAGTACTATTAGCACCCTCAGGTGCAGATTTGGTTGGTACGTAATGACTTCCTCCATTGCTTTGCTTGCTTGAATTGTTCCTTCTTGCGTGTTTTACCCAAGTCGTTGCACCAGACCCAACCCGAATCGTCTTCCACCAACAAGACCCCCCCCCCAGGATGGCCATGAAGACCGGAAGCTCGACGAAGGCATGTAGCCGCTGCGGAGACGAAGGGCACCAAGCCAATAGATGTTCCGACAACTGCCCCAACTGCAGAGAACCCCATTCACCCAAAGCTTACCCAACTCGACTTATCCCTTGTTTCCTCTACGAAGGCCAAGACCATCTCCCTGTCCAATGCCCAATTTATCCCCTCATTGGCAAGGCGTGCAAATCTCTCGATGTCAACATAGAAAAGCCGCCAACTCATCCCCGACGAAAGAAGAACCCTTGCTTCACGGCGGACTACCCGATCACTTCAAGAGAGACTGCCCTGAGAGAAAATCTGCCAAGACTTCCGCGAAAGAGAAGCTCGAAGGCATCCAAGGTCCCCTCCCTCATAAAAGATGGTCGCCTTACCGCTCGCTGCCCCTCAGCTCAAGACTGAAGATGTCCCGCGCCCTCCTAGGAGACAGTACCCCGTGGAAGTAAAGATAGAGAAAAGCCCCTCAACCCAATCCAGGACTTCCCGAGAGTCGACGAGTGCATCCTGTAGTAAACTAGTCCATGTCCCCCTGGAAAGACAGCTAGGATGCCACCTTTCCTATGATGTCCTATGCTACCTTGAGATCTACTTTTGCCACCCTAATAAGAAAGTCCCCTATTTGTGACTCTCCGACCTACCCAAGTCCAATCGTAAGGGGGAAAGACTCTGTCTTTTCCGCACCATAGGTTACCTCTCTGCCAGAAGAAAATCCAACCGTGGGACCCGAAGACGCAGACCTCAGAGCACAGACTTGTCACAGACTTGGATATAGTAACCCACTTAAGTGAAGCGCCATAGACCCTTACAGCAGGAAGATGCCTCCCCGCAAGCACGGTTGAAGCCAGCTCGACCTCCGAGTTTCAAGAAGATTGGAGTTCAACCTCGCTGTCAAGGTGCTTCGACTTGAAGGCAAAGTCGGCAAGTTAGTCCGCAAGAACCAAATAGCACTAACAAAGACAAAACCCCTAACCTTACTCTCCGGAATCTCGGGACGAGATTCTTTTAAGGGGGAAAGGTCTGTAACATCCCAATTTCAGTAACCCTGATTAGTGGTCCAGGATGCAAAAATCAGGGGGAACAAAAACTTTTTCTTGTGCTTTGGTGCAGTGTTTGTTTGTTGTTTGCTTGCACTTGTGCTTATGATGTGTATCTTAGGATGCTCCTTACCTCAACCTCAGTTGACAAAAGCTATTTATCAAAAACTATCTTGGCTTACTTTACATATTCTCAAACGTTCTGGCATTTCAAAACATGAGCCACGATGCCTATGTAACCAAAACTATTTTGGTAGCTTCTATTAACAAAACTATGGAGAGATATATACTACAATCTCCTTGTGTTTTCAAGACAGAACACTCAACTACTCTTAACTCTAGTTTTCCCAAAACTCTTGTCCAAAGCATTTGAATCCTACTCTTGGTAGAGATACTAAGAACCCCCATGTTATTCAAAACTCAACCTCTTCAAAATTCCCCAACCTTACCCCAAGCTAGGCTTGGTGGTGACCCCTAGTAATAGTTGATTAGGGTATAAGATGAGTTCCCTTGATTGCTGTCTGATAAGTTGTTTGATCTGCTGATTGAATTGTTTGCTTAGGAAGTAGTATGAGCCACTCTAGGAACTCATCACTAGGATTAAGATGTTTCCCAATCATCAATCCCTAAGAAAGAAAGCAAACCTTGTTGTGATCCCTAACCACTAGGTGATTATCTAAAACCCTCAACCAGATCTATTCTAAGGACTTCTCTTCTAGATGTTTCCAAGTCCTTGAAGACCAATATCAAGCAAGGATCTCTTCTACTCACTCTACACTTCAATATCACCCACTTGTTAAAGCTCTGATACCTTGCAACTCCTCCAAGAACATTCACTCTCATACTCTAGTCAAATTCCTCAAAACTGCCAAATTTGGCCAAGTCTAGAAACAGTTTCAGCATCCCCTTTTGGAATGCCTCTTTTTCCCAAACCATGTGCATTTTTCGAAATGCACTTGAACCATCTTGTGAACCATCCTAAGGAATACCAAGGCCCACATTTTTCTCTGGTTAGATCATCCCTCAACCCACTCATCCATGATGGTTTTGCAGACAAGAAAATAACAATTCCTGCAAAACTAGTCATCATGCCTACTTTGGTAGAAACTCACAACCTCATACAACCTCCTATCGACCAACTCTCTGCATGGTTGTGATATACTCATTGATATCTATCAAAACCTACTTCACTTACTCCAAATGGATCTCTGTGCTGCTTAAACCCACATGGTTTATAAGGCTTCATGACTCATATTTCATGGCAAACTTAATTTCAACAAAGTTTGCCATCACTTCTAGATCACCTAAAATACAATTAATTCAAACTCCTCCTGCCATGGTCATCTATATGACCTGGTCTACCTATCCATCTATCCCTTGCACCAAGGTGAGCTATAAGCTCCAAGATGCAAGCATGTTTTGGCGGTATGAAAATAACACCACCCTAGATCATCAACTCCTTGTTTTCCATCCTTTTCTAGCTGGAAATTCACTCCACAAGGTTTCAAATGCTTGCTACACCTTGTCTATCTCATCTACATTAGTCCTAAATATTTATCAGATCTTATCCATAATTATTATGGCCTCAAAACTATTTAGTCCCTTAAATAGTCAAAATCTCCAAAACTCCCTCCATAAAGGAAAGTTTGGTTTTTACCAAAACACTTCCTAAAATTTTTGCTCAAGTGAGTTCCATAAATCATACCCTACCGTTACCTCTCAAAAATAAAAAAATTTGAGAAGCTTTATTATTTCTTTTTGCCTATTTTCTTAAATAGCTGAATTAGAATAATAATTGTTTTAAATACTTTTATGCCCTAATAAATCTTGGGAAAATTCCCCTAAGTGTGTATTCACATTTGGGACCCTCCCACATCCAAATCCAACCTTGTCCAATACAAATTTATCAAATGATCATCTAGCAATCACTTCTGTCCTTTTTGAGTAATTGGATTTAAGTGGACTAAAACTCCACATAAAAATCTCAAATAAATCCTAGAAGTCTACCTTGACCTTATCTATCTACCAGTACCATTTCCTCTTCTGGTCCAATGCAAGATTTTGTAATTCCTTGATAAACCCGTAGTTTGATCAAATTTGCCAATTAAGCAAACCCCTATTCAAACCACTTTCAAATTTAATTCAATCTTGATCAAAGCTCATCCTTAGCACCATGACACACCACTGGTCGACCAGCCCTGTAGCACCACATTAGCAATCACCATATTGGCCCTTGTACTAGTAGAAGAGAGAGTTATAACCCCCAAATCTTACTAGATTTGACCCCCATTATTTACCACTGATGCCACCACCTCTCTCTCTGGTCCAGCATGACCCAATTACCATCTTACCTCTCTCCACCTCCCTATGGACCAATCCCTGGCCAGCACTCCCTCCCCACCAGGTCCAATTTGGTAATTCACCTCACCTAGCACCCCTCCTTGGTATATATGGCCAGAGGCCACCCCAGCCAGCCCCTGCCCTCATTTGCCCCCTCTCACTCTCACTTGTCTCCCCCAAGCACCCCCACCCTCTCCCCTAGTTTGTGATGTCCGAGGAAGAAGAAGAGGAGAGCTTCGGCCTCCTCACCAAATCAAGCAAGGCTCTCTCCCCTTCTCTTCATTCTTTCTGCATGTCAGCCCACCAAATCTCCTCCTCCTACTCTACCTGACGGTGCTCTCCTTTTTTTCTAGGGCCAACTCATCTGTCCCCACCGGCGAGCACCGACGAGATCATCCTCGTCCGCCGTCGCACGAGCTACCTCCCGGCGTCAACCCACCTCGCGCCGCCCACCGATCTGCTCGCCGTCGTCGACCGCGTCGCCCTGCACCAGCCCCGACCGTCCCCGAGCCCTCTGGTGAGCACCCTGCCCTCGCTGGCACCGGCCTAGGTTTTCGCCGCCGGCTGCTCTGTTTCGCGTGGATGATGATGCTGCGCCATCCATCGCCACTTAAGCGGACGACCGAGATCCGCCTATACCCTTTCGGCCTCCCCTCTCGCTGACTGTCGGGCCCCGCCTGGCAGGTTTGTCCGCCGGCTCCCGCGCGCCTCGCTGAGCGCCGTGGGCCGTTATTCCCTCTGTGCGGCCCAGTACTCCCCAGATCCAGCCTGCTGCACCTCCTTTTCTTTTTCTTTTAGCTAATCTTTTATTCCAGAAAATCTCCTGTGAGGAATAACTCAGAATAAAATGATAAACCTAATCCAAATGCCTAGATCTAATTTTCTATTGGTTCTCTGATTTTTTTATCAAACATGCAGAGGCAACCCCATGTCTAAAATAATTTCCTCTAATTACTAGTAATTAATCTGGTAACATGTATCTGGAACCTTAATTAATTTCCTCTGTGAGTTCTACATCTCCATTTGAGATGAACCAAAGACCTACTAGAAGGTATTTGGAATACCTATCATCTAGCATAGGTCTCATACCAAGGTGAATGGTATTCTGCCTTTAGTAAAAATAACAAAACTAGCAACTTTATGTCTTAGATAAATTCCCCAGGTCTAACCAAATGTGGTATTGACCTGATTCTAGCTCCCAGTACATCATGTTATCAATACCTATCAAACCCCAGAAGCACATCATTTATTGAGCTCTGGATGAATTTTAGTGATTTAAATACCTCTGTGATGGGTATTTTCAGTAAAAAACACTCCAGGAGTTTAACAACTCCAAAAAGGGCGGATCTACTTTCTACATAAAGGTATTTTAAACATCTATCACCTACCCTTGGAACCAACTCATTAGCTTCTGTAGAATTAATCTGGTAAAAAGGAGAAGACCTGTACAGAACTGCCTTCGGGAATTTCCTGAGGGCATTCTGGTAATTCTTTTGACTTGATTCCAACTCTAGGTGGTTCAGTACAGAAAGTACTACCAAACAATCCAAGGAAATAATTCTTGGATCTCCATCACTTTTCTGGTGAATTATTTCCTCAAACTAGAGTTTAATACACTATAAAAAGCATAACTAAATCTAGAAAAGTGATAATCAAGTGAAACCACTTGTGATGGTTTTGTCTTGTCAAGACCTATCTGAGGATGTCATGGCTATCCATTGATAAGCTACTAACCACAGATCCCTAATCCAAGTTCCTTATATCTAGCCTTGACAACTATCTTCCAAGATAAAACACCCCCGTGGCAATCTTGAAAATTCCACCATTTGAATCCCACTTCTCCAAAACTTCCAAGTCCAGTAGTAATTCTCATGTTTGTTTGCTGAATGGTTTGATGCTTCAATGCCTTGCATTAATTGTGATATTGTCTGCTTGCATGTGTACCCAACGACGACGATAGTGTGAGTATCTGAGGACAAGAAGAACGGGATTTCTTATTATTATTATTGGGTATTCTTGGTCATATGAAGAAGTCCAGGAACTTATTGCTGATCACAGGTAAGCCACCATCTCCTGAACTCCGTTATATGTCATATTCTCTTTTACCTGTTTTCTATCTTCTTTACAAATTGCACTATCTACATGCATGTCTTGTTTTATAAATACTGCGTTGATAACTTGGCCCCTCCAAGTTATGACTTCGTGTCCTTCGAGGCACCACCCCAATGAACCCATCCTTTTATTCCCTTAGACCGAGAGTACGATGGCTCGCATTCTACCTCCTTGGAAACCCCGGTTTTGACAAAAATATACTGTTTTGGGATTTTTCCCCACTACAAATGTTTCAAAACCCTTTGTAAAACCATGGGAAGAGGCATCGTTCCCAGTGGAAGTTTTAACAAAATAAATGGTGATGAAGAGAAAGGAGAATATGATGGGATGTTCTACGCCTTTACTGGAACAATTTTTATCCGCGCAACCACATTACCCCAGGTGTTGGGGCTTAACTCGTAGTTTGTTCGCTTTAGCCGAGGCACTTCTACCATGCTTATAGGGAGAAATCCCTGGAATTCCAGGCAGGCGCCACCAGATCAAGGATCTGAAGCCTGTCGCTTGCTTAGGAAAGATTGAGCCTGAACTGGCAGGAGGCCGGTGCAACAATTGGATCTCCCGCGGACGGTATGACTTAGGTAGTACGGAAGGAAGTGGAGTCTCCAGATTTAAGGTATACGCCAAGCTGCGGCTTGGGTATGCGTGTGTACGGAAGGAAGGAATATGGCTGGGAGCCACATACTCGTTGCCGGGGAGAACAAACCCAAGAGGAAAAGCATGCCTTTGCTAGGGTTGACAAGCGAAAAGTTAGGTTTGATTATCCGGATCCCCCATCTACTGCGGTAGTGGGCCGTGGTTTTATCCCGGCGGATGTATTGATCCTTGTGGGTAAAGTGTGCAAACTCTACAGAGTATAACCTATTCGAATAGCCGTGTCCACGGTCAAGGACGGTTGTAAAGGTGTTGGCTAGGAGTACCCAAACTGTGCTTGTTTGGGAAACAAGTACTTTGAGGACGAAGGTTCCGGGGGAACCCGAGTTCGAAAGTTTTGTTTTGACCCGAGGGGTCGAAGATGTTTGAAAAGGGTTTTCAACTACAAAAACTGTTTTCAAAACTCTTTTTAACAAAGACATGGAGATGTCTTGATTTATAAAACAGAAGCATGTTTTCAAAACTCTCGTTTTCAACAAAGATATGGAGATGCCATAACTTAAAAAGTTAGTTTAGGCTTTTCAAAAGCAACCCCAGATAGAGCTATCTCGCCACAACCATAATTGCATTTCCTTTGTTCACTTATCTGAGTGGTTTGCGAGTACATTCAAAAGTACTCACGGCTTTGTCCCTGGCTATTTACTTGGCCAGACTTTCAGGAGTTTAAGGTGACGTCCATCGAGCTAGGCCGTCTTCCCAGTCAGCTGCCTGTAGGTTGAGGCACGATTGGGCTCTGTGCTTGGCGATGTTCCGCTGCTAATGATGATGTATCCATAATGGCAATTATGTAAGTCTTGTATTTTCGTTATGTTTTGGATGTTGTAATGGTACCTGTCGGTTATGTTCCACGGCTCACTGATCATGGGAACGTGGAAATATGCATACCAGGGATTTCTCGGTTGAATAATCCGGGGGTCCCACACTGGGCAGCTGAGGTTATTTTTCAGTTTCATTTTGATTTAAAGTGACTGGCTAAAATCAGATCTGGCAAAGAAATCCTAAAAGAAAAAGAAAACTGCCGCATGGGCTTGATTCCGAAAGAAAATGGGCCGGCAGAGGGGGATTCGACCCACCCGGGCTACACAGGGCGTGGGAAGCGACGAATTCGAACCCGACAGGTGGGGGCCCGGGGTCAGTAGGAGCCGGCGGCCGAACAGTGTCAGCATATCTAGGCCGTTGGACTAAAGAAAATCAGACAGCGTCGAGGCTTCTTCAACCTTTGATGTTAGACCGACTCGCCGGAACCCTAAGCGAGGGAAACTGGGTCAGGGTGCTCACCAGAGTGCGGGAGAGGCATCAGGCATGCGCTGGGATGAAGCGGTGGTCAGAGACGACCTCGGTGAGGGGCGGAAGGGACCCTTTTGGTGTAGATCCGTGGAGTCTGATGTCGGGTAGAGGGCGGTGGCTCCGAGCTCGTCCTCGGTGGCGCTAGGGAGGAACCTAGGAGAAAAGAGGGGCCATGTCAGATGCAGGGGAAGGAGGGGATCACGATGCAGTGGCATGCAGGAGCAGTAGGGTGGAGAGAACGACACCATGCTCGATTATTGGGGAAGGCCGAGAGGCCTTTTTCTTCTTCTCCCGGATAGAGCAGGACAGGGAAGGAGGAATGGGGGTTTGGGGGTGGTAGGTGAGAGTAGAGAGGAGCAAATGACCAGGAGGAGGAGTGCTGGGGTGGCATGTGGCTTATAACTCGAGGGGAGTGGGTTCATGGTGGACATGGTCCAAGGAGGGGCAAGGGGAGAAGTGTTTCTTGTTGGTTGGGCCTCAGAGGCGGTGGAGAGAGTGTGGAGGTGTGCTCTGGGGTCGTGCATAGGGTTGAGGGGCAGTGGGGCTGCTGCTACCTTATTTCTAGGCTTTTTCCTTCAAGTCCATGTCTCTCTCCTTTTAAAACACATGGGGATAAGGTGTGGGGGATTTCTACAACACTATGATACAATGTAGCACGACCAGGGGAGAGTGGGGTTGCTGTGGAGTAGCAAAGGACTAGTTTGGTGAAGGTTTGAATTGCTTTGAATCATAGTTTTAGATTTTGTCAAATATTGGCCATAGTAGTAGTTATGAAGGAATTTCTCCAACCTGATCTTGGCAAGATGGGGTAAAGGTGCTGGTAGATAGGTATGGTCAGGGTGTACCTCCAGGAATTTTGTGGCATTTATTGGGTCATTTTAGATCATGTTTATCTCACTTATTCAAATAGTGCAGAAATGGTTTCTAGAGGATCATTTGATATTTTTACATGGAACAAGGTGGGTTTTGTATGTTATATGGTTCCTGATACCATATCCCAGATTGGGGAATTTTCCTGTAATTTATGGAGAAGGAAAAGTATTTTTACGCAATTATTTCTTGTCTCTGCCATTTAAGAAAAAAGGCAAAAAGAAATATTGAAACTCTTCAAAAATATTTATTTTTGAAGGGGGGATAGGGTATGATATATAGAGCCTCAAATGATCCTAAAGTTGGGAGGGTGATTTGTAGAAAAACAAACTTCCTTATAAAGGGAGATTTGGAGGTTTTGTCCATTAAAGAAATTTAATAGGTCTTAGTCCATAATAATTAAGGATAATACTTGATAGATCTTTATAATCAAGGTATATGTTGTACACAATGTCTATCTAGCATTTACAACCTCAGATGTTGAGAATCCAACTTGATTTTGGTAGGAAACAAGGAATATGGGATCTAGGGTGATGTTATTTTTTATACCTTCGAATCCTCGTTGGATCTGGGAGCTCAGAGCTCCCCTTGGGGCATGGGATATATGGATGGATATAGAAAGTGATTTAGATCACCATGGTACAGAAGTTTGTGGTTTATCAGGATTGGGCTCGTCAAGAATTGATTTCAAACTTTGAATAAAATAAGGGTGCCAAAATAGATTATCGAATAGCCTTCTAAACCATGTGGGTTTTGGAAGCACAAGGATCCAATTGGGACAAGTAAAGTAGTTATTGATAGACCCTTATGAGTAGAACACAATCAAGCAAGGAGTTGGTCCAAAGGAGGTAGTATGGATATGTGAGCTTCTAACAAAGTAGGCATGTTGATAAGATTTGCAGAATTTGTTATTTTCTTGCCTATAAAACCATCAAGAACAAGTGGGTTAGAGGATGGTATAGCCAAAGGTAAGAGTGGACTTTGGTATTCCTTAAGATGTTTTACAAGATTGTTCAATTGCATTACCAAAAATGCAGAAGGAATAGAAATGATGGAGACTCAAAGATGGCATCGTGATAACATTTCCAGAGTTAGTCATATTTTGGCAGATTTAGGGTTTTTGACTAAAATATAAGAGGGGATGTTTTTGATGGGTTTCAAGGTACCAAAGCATCATCAAGTGGATGATGTTGGAGTGTAGATTGAGTCGAATATATCCATGCTTGAATTTGGTCTTCATTGACTTGGAAACTTCTAGAATGGATCCCTTCGGAATTGATTTGGTTAAGGGTTTTTAGATGATCACCTAGTGGCTTGAGATCAGATCCATCTTGTATTCTTGCTTGGGATTTGGTGATCTTAAAGTATCTTGATCCTAGAGGATGATCTCCTAGAGTAGCTCAAACTACCTCCTAAGCAGACAAATCAAAACAGCAGATCAAGGATATTCATCAAACAGCAGATCAAGGCAATTCATCAGACAGCAGATCAAGGCAATTCATCTTCCAAACAAGTCAATCCACTACTATGGATACCATCAAGCCTAGCTTGAGGTAAATATGGGTATTTTGAAAAGTTGAAGTTGAGTAAGGTGAGATTCCTTGGTATTTCTACCAAGGGTAGAATTTCAAAGCTTTATAAAAAGGTTTTGGAAAACCTAGAGATAAGAGTAGTGGAAAGTCCTATCTTGGAAGCATAACGAGATTATATTATGTAGCTCTCCATAGTTTGGGAAATAGAGGATACTAAAATAGTTAGGGTTACAAAAGAATCTTGGCTCAGGTTTTGAAATGCCAGAACATTTGAGAATGGGTAAAATGAGCCAGGATAGTTTTGGTTAAATAGATTTTGTCAACTTATGTTGAGGTAAGAAGTATATCATATGCTGTACACTCAGATGCATAAGCACGGACAAACAACAAGCAAGCACTGCATCATTAAACAAGAAAAAGTTTTTGTTCCCCCTGATTTTTGCATTCTGGACAACAAATCAGGGTTGCTTAAATTGGGATGTTACAGGCCTTTCCCCCTTAAAAGAATCTCGTCCCGAGATTCGGGAGAGTAGGGTTAGGGGATTTTGAGTCGGGATTAGTATCGTGTGTCTTAATCGTACTGACTTATGGATTTCATTGTTGAACATGGTTACTTTGCCGGTGAAGTGGGACTTCAGTCTTCTCGAATGCACGGAGAGTTGATCAGACTCAGTCTTGATTGTGAGGGATGATCTTCCTTCTTTATGGATTTATGGTGTTTCTCTTAAGGGCTTATCATATCCTAGTTCAGGATTTCGGGTCTAACTCTGGAGATTGCTTCTGATAGATGGTTATTCTATTTTGTGGGAAAGATGTAGTCTTTCCCCCTTAGGGTTAAACTAAGGTAACTCGAATATAACGCAATCCTTCCTTCTTGTAATCGTCGGATGATGTTTTGGAGGTTGTCACTCGTACTGATGAGAAGTTTTTTACTCCACGAGAAATTGAACAAAAAGCTGCCGAATTGGCCTATTTCTTGCGCGTCACCAGCCTTTTGTCCGGAGTTGAAGCCTTCAGAGGTCGTCCGCAAACTAGGTTTTATGAGACTCATATACTACTTTTATTCGTACTTAGCCTATCGGAGTAGTTGAATTAGCGGATCTTCCAGAAGGGTTAGAACTGATGAGGTTAGCGATTTCGCGGTCCTTCAGGTGGATCTTTATCTAAGGTAGCAGAGGCTTTGTAAAGCTTCATTTATTGTCATGTTTGATGACTCGAGAGTTCATGCTTGGCGAGAGGACATCGGATCTAGAAATCCTTCTGGAGTATCTTCTAGGAGACAGTCTTCTGTAATTGAGTGGAAAGACGCAGTCTTTCCACCTTAGAGCTATACTAAGGTTCGTCGATACTATTGCAGATCTTTTGTCTTGGTGTTGAGTTCTTCGAGTGACGTACTTTTGTGAGAAACCTTCTCGGTGTGATTTCCTAATGAAGCCTTAAGGAGTTATCTCGGGGCAAGTTAGGGGTTAACAACTCTTCTTGCTAGTCCGTAATCAGGTTAGAGGCATCCAGCTTCACAGAAGTCGTCCTCACTTGAACTATTGATGTTGATTTTTCTCGAGGGTGGAGTAGACTCGTTGTCTTCATGCATCCTTGTCTTCGGGATTTTGGAGTATTCTAGCCTTCTGGGAGGAACTTCCCGTTGGTTTGGGTAGGGTCGACTCAAATATTTAGTCAATTGGGGGGTGTCAGAAGCTCTAATATGCCAAAGGTTAGTGCAATCAGGTCTTCACTTCTTGTATTGATTAGTCAGTCTTTTTTTTGGATAATGAGGATCCTTCAGTGTTAGACTCCCGGCTTCAATGGGATTCTTGCTACTGTCGGCGGATGAATGATGGCGTGCAGCCTTAGTGACGAGTCTTGATGAGTGAGTGTTGATGAAGTATGCCATCCTGCTGAGGAGAGGTCTTCGATTTGAGTCTAGCTTTATAAGGTTGAACTCCTGGTTTTAGCGAGGCTTTTCCTCTCATCACTCCCGAGGTTAGTATGGGTTCTTGTTAGCTACAACTAACATGGGGTGCCTGAGTTCTTAGATCGTTCATTGGTCCTCAAAACATGTTTTACATGGGGCAAAAAAGCCAGAACATACATACCAAGTGGACATAGCGAGGGGGTCGCAATGTCCTTCGCAAGCAGCACACATATCAAGCAGCACATGATGCACTTAGGCAGGCAAACACGGCCTACTATAGGGGCCAAGGAGTTAACTACTCACGATATAGGGGAATCCTTATCCTAGGACTATTAATCCTTGATGTCGGGTTATTGGGGTCTGGGTCACTATCTCGCGGATGAAGCCTCAGTCAATTCATTGGACGCTTCTCGATAGTGTAGCACTTGATTTCTTCTGGTTATGAGGATTCCGCTTGTAGGGAAATCTTGTAGTCTCCTTGTGTTTGTTGGTGGTTGCTTCTCTTCATCTCATCTTCATCTTATTCACAGGGTTCTAGGTCCTAGTTATTTGAATCTGTAGATTTGAATTTTGGACGAGAGATATAATAAACCATTTTCGAAATCATTTAATTTAGGATAAGGTAAGAAATAGAAATTTTCGAAAGGCATTTGGGAAAGATAGTTTTTTGAAAGCCGGTGTTTCCAAAAATAGTTTCCTATCTATCGACCATGCTAACTAAGGTTCTCCTACAGTCAGGATGGCTCTGATACCAAGTCTGTGGGGCCCTGGGATTAATCCTCCGAGAATCCCTGTTATGCATACACCACAATCCCATGATCGGTTAGTCGGGGCACATAACCGACAAGTATCAAAGTAGACATCCATTACTTAAGTGGATACATGTCATATCTTACATGCCATTATGGCTACATCAACATTCATCAGCGGAACTTCATCAAGCGTAGAGCCCGAGCCAAGCCTTAACCTATAGGCAAGTGACTGGGAGAACGTCCTAGCTCGCATAATCGTTAACTTCACCTTCTTCTCGATATCTGACCAAGTTAATAGCTAGAGACAATGCTAGTGAGTACTTTGAATGTACTCGCAAACCACCTTAAGAGAATAATAATAACAAGAGGATATGCAATATGGCTGTGGTAGTAGGAGGGCTCCAAGAGAGGTTCTTTTCTCACATAGTTTCTCTTGTAGATATAGCATCTACATATCTTTGTTGAAAACTTTTGTCAAACAGTTTGGAAACCTTTTGAAAAGTTTGTGGAAAACACTAGGATTGGGTTACCCATTTGTTCCTTCCTTCCGGTCATCCCATGACCAAACTCCTTTCCTTCCTTTCCGACCATCCCATGGTCAAAACATGTATCCTTTCTGACCATTCCATGGTCAAAACATTTCCAAAGCCATTGCTTTTCCGAAATCCTTTTTGAAAACAAAACTAGCACCTCTCTATAGTAGTTTTTCCAACCCGTCCATAACCATGGACACAGATATTCGAATAGATTTACACTCTGTAGAGGTTGTACACTTTCCCCCATATCATCCGATTACCCTACCCTAATCACCTACGGATCGTGGGTCAAATAACCGATCAAGACTCTCTGGATGCCCACTCCAATATAAGTGCCTACCCTATGAGAGTTGTTCCCCTCAACACCAGGATGTCCTATATAGTTCACAAGCCAACCGGGCGCTTTTTTGCACTGCACAAAGTGTGCACTTTCAATGAGGGGCTCATAGTAATGCGTGGAGGCCTGTAGACCCTTAGTTCCTTCCCCCGGGTGCTGAAGTACATTACAGAGACCCAGAGAAGGCCCACCCTCCAGGATTTTTGAAATCCCCTGTAGTAGTTGTAGGCAGCTTATACCAGAGTAAACAAACATCAAATCTAGCACTATACCATTCTAGAGTAATGTGGTTACACGGATTAAGTTGTTATAGCTAAACTACAAAGAACCGGGTGTGTTTTCGTAAAAAAAATTGCTCCATCTTTCTTTCAGCATTTTGGAAAACAAAACCCTTTTTCGTTTTTCAAACTTCTCTTGGTAGGTCAAACCTCACCAAGGTTTTGTCATAAAAAGTTGTAAAACTTTTTCGTGGGTCTTCCCATCCTCTACTTTCGCTTCGGCTAAAACAGGGTCTCCAAAGGGGTATGGTGTTATACACCAACTACCATACTAGGGACCAGTAGGTGTCATCAAGGGGGTTGTACTTAATAGTACAAAAGTGTAATGGTTTGGAGGAGCCAAGCCACTACCAAATGTAGATCATCATAGAATAAATCGATGCAATTTTCGTAAACGGTGGATAAAACATGCATAAGTAAAACAATAGGACAAGGCTTATGAGCAATAAGGTGGCTTGCCTGTGATTAGCAATCTAGCAATATATGTCCCTGGACTCCTTAGAATACCATAATATCCATTAAAACCCATCTTCTTCTGCTTTTCGATATAATCGCAACTATCGTCGAGAGGGAACACATGCAAAAAAACAAAGGGCACAATCAATACAAGGCATAAAATGAACAAGACAATACATCAAACTAACATAAACACATTGTTCAAATCAGTAGGTTTTGATAGATTGAGTTCGTTGCAATTGGAATAAAATGGAAAGGCATTTGTGGAACTTGTTTAATGATTTAATTCCCAAATACCACCTAATGAAGGGGTTTTTATCTAAGGCTTGGGTCTGTATGATATCAATGTACAAAAATGATATCAATAGGTAGGTATTGGAATAACAATACTAACAAAAGTGGTTTCATGATTTTATCAATTTTCTATATTTAGTTATGATTTTTCTAGTGAAATATCCTCTAGTTTAGGTGAATAAATCACCATAAAATATATGGATCTCAAATAAATTTTTCCTCGTAGGGGGTTGTGTATATTTGAGTTATTTCATTTTTGAGAGTTGGAAACACCTCAAAATAATTATCAGAATGCCCTTGGGAAAATCCCAAAGTGAGTTTAGGAAGGTATTTGTCTTTTTCAGCCGATTTAATCTACATGGGATTTTGGTATGAATACAAGCGCACATGCTAGGTATTTGTAATACCTTTCTGTATAATTTTGGTTTACTAATTTAGGTGACACAAAACTACAGGAATGATTTTATTAGTAAAATAGCCACACACA
This sequence comes from Avena eriantha, assembly GCA_910589775.1. Classification (NCBI taxonomy): domain Eukaryota; kingdom Viridiplantae; phylum Streptophyta; class Magnoliopsida; order Poales; family Poaceae; genus Avena; species Avena eriantha. The sequence continues at coordinate 166,756,095 of OU342741.1, read as the reverse complement.
GAATAGTTTATTTCACCATAGTTTAATCAGGGCTTAATAATTTTTAAGCTTCTGCGGTTTGATAGATATAATGGTTGATGAGTTCTCAGAGTTGCAATTAGGTCAATACCTATTTTGGTTTGACCTGGGGAATTTCCTAAAGTCTGAACTAGGCTGTTTTTGTTTTTGTATACAGATAAACTACATCTCAACTTGACAAGGTACCAAGTCCAGTTGATGGGTACTGAAGATACCTTCCATTACGAAGTAATTTTACCCAAATTGGATATGTAAAACTCCTGGTAGGATTTAATGGTTGAAAAAGGCACATGTTAAGAGATAAATTCCTAGGAACAATACTTGTAATATTTTGGTGGGATTTTGTCATTGCAGGTTTGATAAAACAAGTATGTGCAAGTACAAAAATTTCTCTAGGCAGCTTGGGTCATTTTTCAATTTCATTTTGATTTAAAGTGACTGGCTAAAATCAGATCTGGCAAAAAAATCCTAAAATAAAAAAAGAAAACTGCCTCATGGGCTGGATTCCGAAAGAAAATGGGTCGATAGAGGGGGATTTGGCCCAGCCGGGATGCGTTGGGCATGGGAAGCGACGACTTCGAACCCGGCAGGTGGGGCCCCAGGGTCAGTGGGAGCAGGCAGCCGAACGGTATCAGCAGATCTGGGCCATTGGACTAAAGAAAATCGGACGGCGCCGAGGCTTCTTCAACCTTCGATGCTGGACCGACTCGCTGGAACCCTAGGCGGGGGAAAAGTGGGTCGGGGTTCTCACCAGATTGCGGGGGAGGCATCGGGGATGCGCTGGGACGATGCAGTGGTCAAAGAAGACCTCGGTGAGGGGCGGAAGGGACCCTTTTGGTGTAGATCTGCGGAGTCCAATGTCGAGAGGGTGACGGCTCCGAGCTCGTCCGCGGTGGCGCTAGGGAGGAACCTAGGAGAAAAGAGGGGTCATGTCAGCGGCAGGGGAAGGAGGGGATCACGATGTAGTGGTATGCATGAGCAGTAGGGTGCAGAGGAGGACACCATGCTCGATTATTGAGAAGGCCGAGAGGACTTTTTCTTCTTCTCCCGGACAGAGCAGCACAGGGGAGGAGGAATGGGGGTTTGTGGGTGGTATGTGGGAGTAGAGAGGAGCAAATGACCAGGAGGGGGAGTGTTGGGGTGGCCTGTGGCTTGTAACTTGAGGGGAGTGGGTTCATGGTGGACATGGTCCAAGGAGGGGCAAGGGGAGAAGTATTGCTCGTTGGTTGGGCCTCAGAGGCGGTGGAGAGAGTGTGGAGGTGTGCTCTAGGGTCGTGCATAGGGCAGAGGGGCGGTGGGGTTGTTGCTGCCTTATTTCTAGGCTTTTGCCTTAAATGCCATGTCTCTCTCCTTTTAATACACATGGGGAGAAGGTGTGGGGGATTTCTACAACACTATGCTACAATGTAGCACGACCAGGGGAGAGTGGGGTTTTTGTGGAGTAGCAATGGACCAGTTTGGTGAAGGTTTGAATTGCTTTGAATCATAGTTTTAGATTTTGTCAAATATTGGCCATAATAGTAGTTATGAAGGAATTTCTCAAACCTGATCTTGGCAAGATGGGATAAAGGTGTTGGTAGATAGGTATGGTCAGGGTGTACCTCTAGGAATTTTGTGGCATTTATTGGGTCATTTTAGATCATGTCTATCTCATTTATTCAAATAGTGCAGAAATGGTATCTAGAGTCTCATTTGATATTTTTACATGGAACAAGTTGAGTTTTTGATGTGATATGGTTCCAGATACCATATCCCACATTGGGGAATTTTCCTGTAATTTATGGAGAAGGAAAAGTATTTTTAAGAAATTATTTCTTGTTTCAGCCATTTAAGAAAGAGGGCTAAAAGAAATATTGAAACTCTTCAAAAATGTTTATTATTTAAGGGGGGGTAGGGTATGATATATAGGCCTCAAATGAGCCTAAAGTTGGGAGGGTGATTTCGAGAAAAACAACTTCCCTTTATAGAGGGAGTTTTGGAGGTTTTGTCCATTAAAGAAATTTAATAGGTCTTGCTCCATAATAATTAAGGATAATACTTGATAGATCTAGCAGGATGTTACACTACCGGCAGCAAAGATGCCCTAGCGGTACTACCGGCGGAGAGCCAGAACTTCCGGTCAGGGAAACTTTAGAAATGAAAACCGCAATAACTTTCGCATCCAAACTCCAAATGAGATGAAACCAATTTTGTTGGAAAGATAATGACCAAGGGAGAAAATACCATGAATATATATGTGAGATATCTCCCAAGGTGTGGAGCTGGAAAACTCGCAAGATCAAAAACTCAATAAGATATGTAGGGAAATCCGTTTTTGATGAACTAGAGCTTGTTATGAAGATAACCACAAGCTCTAGATCCTCACATGATCAAGAACCAAACAACAACTAAGAAAGATGATGCTATGTATGCAAAGGTTTGAGATCTCTCCGAAAGATACGATCAAGCTACTCACTCAAGAGCCCCTCTTGATAGTACGGTTATCTATCCTAAACTAGGTCTCCCAACACTATAAGAGACCGGTAAAATACAAAACCTATCAAGATCATACCTTTGCCTTGAGCAATCCACTTGAGCTTGATGTAGACCATCTTGCCCTTCTTAAGATGGATCGCCTTTCTTGATTTCTCTTGGTTGATGAAGACTTGTGAAATGCTCCCCCATACTCCATGGGGAAACCTCTTCTTTGAACTTGTCTTGATCACTCCATGATCGCCAAGGATGGCAAGATTCAAGCATGAGATCTCCTAGAGATGGCGCACCTTGAGCTTGCACTTCATTTCTTGATGATGTATTGAAGATGGACATGATGAACTCCATCTTCTTCTCCAAGACACACTTGATCTTCTTCTTCTTATTCTTCTTGATTCCAATAGGCACAAAGCCCTTGGACATTGCTTCTTCTTTTTCAACTTTGAAACCAACACATGGTCCAAGCGATGCCAATGGACAAACCTACAAGTGAAACTCAATTTACACATTAGTCCATAGAGATTGTCATTAATTACCAAAACCACACATGGGGGCATACATGCCCTTTCACCCGTTGTCTCCGTCCTTCTCTCTCCCAATTGAGATGCCCTTGAGAAGCTCCTCGGTGCCCTCGTCGTTCTCGTGAAGCCACGCAAGCCGGGACGCCTTCCTCTGCCCAGAATCGAGCTCAGCACTGTCGTCTCCCCGAAGTACGGCCGCCATCGATTAGCTCACTCCTGACCTCCTTCTACTTCGTAGACCCCTCCACCATGCTCGAGGTGAGCTGCGGTCCTCACGGACCATCCCCATGCCTTCCTCTCGCTCTGCACCTCACTATCACCGTACGCTGCCCGCCACCGTCACAGTTTCTTGTCACCAGCGCTACTCCGGTGACCAGGAAATAGCAGCATCACCATCAATAGGATGCACGTGTCATGATATGTCTAAAGCCACCACCCATGTGTCCATGCATTGCCTCTAGCCCTGCATCTGTGCTCAACCTGGGAGGAGCACCTCCGTGGTGATGTCACGCCAATGGCTCCATGGCGTCCACACGCGGTCAGCCCGGCCAAACCTACCCCAGGTCCCACCTGTTGGTGTGGCAGCTGATGTGGCACTAGGTCCCATCAATCAGCCATAGTGGCTAGACCCAGCCCCGGTGAGAAATAACCCTCACCCGGTGTTGATGTCTGATGACCCACAAGTATAGGGGGTGTATCGCAGTATTTTCGATAAGTAAGAGTGTCGAACCCAACAAGGAGCAGAAGGTGTTGGCTAGTGGTATGGATCAGGAATTCTCTGCAAATACTTAGCAAACGGATTTTTAGGGGGATTTGATAAAGCAAGTAAACAAAGTACGAGTAAATAAAAGACAGTAGGAATAAATCCAGCAAGTGGCCCAATCCTTTATGCAGCAAAGGACAAGCCGGTTGTATTACCTAAGATGACCAAACGTTCTCAAGGACACATGGGAAGACTGTCAAGTGCTTTCGCTTCATATAGTTGATTAATCTTCTTTAGCTTGCTAAGTGTTGTGTGGGTGAACCTGTGCTAATGTAGCGACCTTCCTAGGACTAATACATACTTGTGATTATACCCCTTGCAAACATCCGTAAGTACAAGAAAGTAATTAAGGTAGAAACCTAACCACAGCTTTAAACTCTAAGACCCTTATCTCCCTTGTGCAATGGTTTCCTAACAGGGGTTCAGGTTTCTGTCACTTCGGCAACCCCTACGATTAGTAGCCAAATACACAATGCATTCCCCTAGGCCCATATAGGTGAAGTGGCATGTAGTCGATGTTCACATGACACCACTAGAAGAAGTACACCACAACTTAAATATCAAACTATTGAATATTTCTCAACACAATTCCACTACTAACAACATGACTTCTCCCATGTCCTCAAGAACAAAACAAACTACTCACAAGACATCATATGGATCATGATCAGAGATGGAATAATGATGTATAACAATCTGAACATAAACAATAATTCAATGGTTCACTCAATAGCATCAACTACAAAGAGTAATCAACACCGGGAAAGTTTCCCCTAAGAACTATGCAAGATTCAACCCAATTGTTACAGCAATATGGAGATGGTGATGAGGGTGCTGATGGTGATGATGGTGGTGATGATGATGATGATGATCCCGATGAAGTCCAGCTTGATGGTGGTGTTGATGGCGACGATCTCCCCTCTTCGGGAAGGAATTCCCCTGGCAGAAATCTGTCTGCCGGAGAGATCTTTCTCTCTCGGTGTTTTCCGCCCCGCAGAGGCGGTGGAATCTTTCTGTGGTTGCTCCCCGAGTCTTAGGATTTCGGGAGGATAATATATGCCAGAGGGGAGTGCTAGGGGTGGACCAGGGTGGCCACACCACCTGGTGGCGCGGCCTAAGCTGGCCCGCGCCAGGGGGTGGTGTGGGCCCCTGTGGCCCATCTCCAGCCCCCCTTCTGGCTTCCTTCGTCTTCTGGAAAAATAGGATTTTCCGTATATTTTCCCGGATTTTCTGAACTTCGCGAATTTTGCCTCCAAACAGCACCATTTCCATCAGAATCCTGACTACAGCGGTCCATGCACCAAAAGTCATCAACCATGCAAAAACAGATGAAATAACATAAGTATCACCTCTCAATACGAAATATATCAATGAATAACAGTGAATTATGACATAGAATAGTGATGCAAAATGGATGTATCAACTCCCCCCAAGCTTAGACTTCGCTTGTCCCCAAGCGAAACTGAGCTCAATAAACATGGCCTCAGGTTTATGGAGTGAAGAGTCGATAAAAGAATACGGACAAGAAGCATCACATTCATCAAATACATAGATCATAATAGAAGACAACTCATTATTATATAACTCAACTTGTAATGGGTAAAGGAAACACAATAAAGATACATGAAGTAAATCATAATTTGTAATGGCAAACTTAGCTCTTGGTCGAAGAATAGTTGATAATTTGCTGGAGTTCACAAATAATTGGTTTTCAATGATAGCTTTCAAAGTAGTAAACATCAAGATAATAGCAAAGTGCAAAACAAGGAACATAAGAAACATGATTGAATAAATCATCATATGAATGAATGAAACACAACAACTCAAAATACTTTCTGAGATAGAAGGGAGTAGGTTTACTGACTCAACTACAAAGTAAAAGAAAGGCCATTCGCAGAGGGAAGCAGGGATTGCAAGTCTCATAAAGAGCTCCCAAAAATTATGATACTTACTAGCTTTCAGCTCTCATTGCCCCTATCATAGGCATCTTTTAGTGGTTAAGGTTAAAGTGACACAACTAAGAGGATATGTTTGACAAGTTATAAATTGAAGTCCCATGCCCCTTACTTATGAGTACCGAACCTCATGTTACTCAACTTCAGTCACGAGTAAGCTCTTGTCATTGTAAATACATGTGTATCACTGAGAACCGCCAACGGGGTACCCCTTGCACATGACACAGGAGCTATCACATAATCAAAATGACAAGGCAAGCAGACAGTGAGCATCTCAGCGATCTTTTTATTTGATATTTGCATTGGTTTTTATTGAGGATTCTTCATAGAATGCTCACTATAGTTATGCTGCAAGTTTGCACCATGATTAGGCATGACTTAGGCTAGCGGCCCAGGCGTTTCTCTAACACACATATAAACTCCATGATCTTACAAGTTCCACTTTTATTTCACACCATCGAGATCCATAAGCAAAAGAACATGATATCAACTAGGTACAAGGTACCAATACAGTGTTGAAAGCGTTCCCCATGATACATGGTTCTGCTAACTCCAACTCATAAAGCGCAAGCATATACGCAACAAAGAAGGACCCAATGGTTTAAGTTTATTAAATGTAAGAAAATTAAAGTGTGCCATCAAGTTCGTGATAGCTTTAATCACTAATTTTCACATAACAGGTTTAATTTGGGAGGCAGATAAAACAACAATTTACTTGGAATAGCAATAATGCTAATAGGTAGGTATGGTGGACACAAATGGCAAAGGTTTTGGTTTAAAGGAGTGGATGCACGAGAAGAATTCCCTCTCAGTACAGGTTTTTTCCTAGCAAGGCTGGGTAGCTAGTACAAGAGTTGAAGGAAACAAACAAACATACAAATGATAAAAACAAACATGCAATCTTCCTTGGAAACACAAAAGATCTTAACTAGAGAATACTAGACTTATGAGAAAATCAAGAAAGAAAGATGATGAAATTATATTTCTTTAGAGTACTTTTATCTTTTCATTCAACTCTCAAAAATAGTGTTGCTACTGACCGAGCCAGGTTTGCCAAAACCAACTAAATTAACTCAATGATCCCAAAGTGATAACAATACTAACAACAAGATCAATCATATAACCACGAATTGAAAACTAATACAAGCTATGAAAAAGAGTGAATGATAGAACTTCTCATTAATATTCCATAACGGCAACTCACACCAAGGGATACATATCTAACGAGAGAGAGGACACTTCCATAATGCAAACCATCCTACATAATAACTTCTCTATTCATTATATGACTCCACTAAAAAAGGTAAAAAGATAGAAGATAGTGATGTGATACCACGGCACTCCCCCAAGTTTGGAACAAACCAAGGGGATGCCAAACCTGATGACGAATTACTCCTTCGGTGGTGGTGTTAATATTTTCTTAGTTGACGTGAGGAAATCTTCCAGCATCTTGCGAAGCCTATTATTCTCCCTTTGAAGTATGTCCACCTTCCTCCTCAAGTCTCGGTACTTATCGCAGAACTCCTTAGTGACTCGTAGGGCTTCTGTTGATGCAGGGCAAGAGACTAAAGGTACCAATCCCTTCTTGGGGTCTTGGAGGTCTTCCTACATAGGCTCCTTTCCTTTATCCTTGGCGGACACCATTGTGCTTTAAAGCTTTCAAAGATAGTTCCTGGCTGAAACAGATCGAAATGAAAACACGACGAAAACACGATATACGAACCTCGGGAGATCCGGGGGATTATATATTATGAAGTTTCATAACAAAAGGAAGGTACTAGGCGAAAACGAGTCAGAGGTGGAGTCCGGGGTGGACTCACCACCTGGTGGCGCGGCCAGGGGTGGGCCTACGCCATAGGGTGGTGTGAGCCACCCTGGCTCCGTTTCCGTCCCTCTTTCACTTCGTAGCTTTACTTATTGTCTAAAAACTACAAAAATATAGTTGGATAGTATCTTCGCGGAACTTTTCTTACCAGAACCGTTACCTATTTGAAAACAGACTCTGCAGGTCTCTGAATTTGGTATCTAGTAGATTCTTCCGGAGTCATCACTTGAATAACACTAATATCTTCATCTTCATACACTTATTACTTGAGTCATAAAACCCTTCTCTTCCTTATTACACCATTATCTCCACTTCCTGGAAATTTCTTTCACACAGAACTTCACACAGTTCTTATTAGCAACATTAATATAAGTGAAGTGATAAAACCTTTTGAGTCTAACTTCAACTGAAAACCATCAACACAAAAGCTACTGTAGCAACTCCTTCCAAAAACCCAAAAATAATTCAAAAAGGAAATCGAATAAAGAAGCAAATGCAAGAGTGGCAAAATCTGTCAAAACAGACCAGCAGGTAAAGATCAATTTTTTAGAAAATCTTATGTTGCTCAAATCAAAAAGTGCAAACCTAAAGAAAGTTAAATAACAACCTGGGGCAGAAGCACAAATAATTACAGCTCAATCCGACATACAGAGATCTCTCACAATTTTTTACGGTGAAGAACAAAAATCTGTTTCGGGACAGCAACTTCCCCAAATCTTACTTCTCTCTCATTAGAGGTTAATCTTGACACAAAAACCAAACAAAACGGATAAGGAGCGGTTATTACCGAAGTAATAACTTCCAACACTCAAAGAAACAAAAACAAACTGAAAGCAAAAACAAATTGGGTTGTCTCCCAAAAAGCTCTTTCTTTATAGCCATTAAGATAGGCATGATAATTTTGAAGATGCTCACAAGGGAATATGAATTGAAGTGAAAGAGAGCATTAAGAAGCAAAAACACACACACACATTTAAGTCTAACCCACTTCCTATGTGAGGTAATTTTGTAAACAAACAAGTTGTTGAAACTAGAGGCTACTTGCATAAGAAGGCAAAAGAAGTGCAACATAAAGACTTTCAACATAAAACGAGGAAACTTGATATTATTGAGATGCATAAGAACACGTTTCCCTCTCTCATAGTAACTTTAAGTATCATGCATAAACTTAACAATATATCTATCACAAGGGCCATCATAACAATGATCACTTATTCTAACAGAAAACACAGGAATACTAGCTCTCATAACACTACTATGTGAAACAATATTAGAGGTATCCTTACAAAGGATAGTGTGTCCCTCTTTTTCATATTTAGTAACAAAGTCTTTCACATTTGCTATTATAGGTTCATCAACCATTTGTTTATCAGGTTCAACAGCTTTATTCATACTTTCATCTACCATACGAGCCATCATAGAATGTTCCCTTATCTCAACTAGGAAAGGCATTTTCTCAATGTAAGGTTTAGGTAAAACTTGATTAGCAGTATAAACTTCAGTATTTCTTGCAAGAACACTCTTAGAAACATCTTTATAAGGTTCATGATACTTATTCCACTTCTTTTTAGGCACTTCAATGTAGGAAACAAAAGCCTTAAAATAAGAAGCAATAGCTTGAGAGTCTAGACCATAAACATTTTTAATATTTTGAAAGTCATCAGTTCCCATAAAAGATTCAATGTATTCATAATCATAATTTATACCTGACTTTCTACCTTTGTCATTCTCCCAACCTTCAGCATTGTCTTGAATACGGTTCAGAAGATCCCATTTAGCTTCTTCTTCCATACGAGTGAATGATCCAGCACAAGAAGCATCCAATAAATCATTGTCATGTAGAGGGAGCCTTGCATCAAAGTTATTGATAATAATATTGTTGGGGAACTCATGAATGGGATATTTGAGCATTAGTAACTTCAATCTCCCCCAATCTTGAGTTGTACTCTCTCCATCAAGAGGCCAAAAGTTGTATATTTGATTCCGATCTTTATGAGTCTCACTAGGAGGATAAAACTTTGAGTAAAAGAGAGGCACTATTTCCTCCCATTCCAGAGCTTGGCCATTCTTCAGCAGCTTAAACCATTCCTCAGCTCTTCCTTTCAGTGATAATGAGAATAACTTCTTCTTAACTTGATCTGTAGTAATACCTACACACTTGAACAACCCGCATAATTCGTGTATAAAGAGCAAATGATCACCGGGATGGACAGTTCCATCCCCAACATAATAGTTATTCATAACACGATCAATAATTCTTGTAGGTATTTTAAAAACATCATTCTCAGCAGGTGGTGGCTTATCTACTACCTTAGCAGTGGTAGTAGCATTACCAAATAAGAAACTCAGTGAATTATCCATAACGAAAATAAAGCAACTAGCAGAAGTAAATAATACTCATAGTAGAAGTTTCCTTTACCAGTTCCACTCTCCAATAGCGCTTCACTCCCCGGCAACGGCGCTAGAAAATAGTCTTGATGACCCACAAGTATAGGGGGTGTATCGCAGTATTTTGGATAAGTAAGAGTGTCGAACCCAACGAGGAGCAGAAGGTGCTGGCTAGTGGTATGGATCAGGAATTCTCTGCAAATACTTAGCAAACGGATTTTTAGGGGGATTTGATAAAGCAAGTAAACAAAGTACGAGTAAATAAAAGATAGTAGGAATAAATCCAGCAAGTGGCCCAATCCTTTATGCAGCAAAGGACAAGCCGGTTGTATTACTTAAGATGATCAAATGTTCTCGAGGACACATGGGAAGACTGTCAAGTGTTTTCGCTTCATATAGTTGATTAATCTTCTTTACCTTGCTAAGTGTTGTGTGGGTGAACCTTTGCTAATGTACTGACCTTCCTAGGACTAATACATACTTGTGATTATACCCCTTGCAAACATTCGTAAGTACAAGAAAGTAATTAAGGTAGAAACCTAACCACATCTTTAAACTCTAAGACCCTTACGTCCCTTGTGCAATGGTTTCCTAACGGGGGTTCAGGTTTCTGTCACTCCGGCAACACCTACGATTAGTAGCCAAATACACAATGCATTCCCCTAGGCCCATATAGGTGAAGTGTCATGTAGTCGACGTTCACATGACACCACTAGAAGAAGTACACCACAACTTAAATATCAAACTATTGAATCTTTCTCAACACAATTCCACTATTAACAACATGACTTCTCCCATGTCCTCAAGAACAAAACAAACTACTCACAAGACATCATATGGATCATGATCAGAGATGGAATAATGATGTATAACAATCTGAACATAAACAATAATTCAATGGTTCACTCAATAGCATCAACTACAAAGAGTAATCAACACCGGGAAAGTTTCCCCTAAGAACTATGCAAGATTCAACACAATTGTTATAGCAATATGGAGATGGTGATGAGGGTGCTGATGGTGATGATGGTGGTGATGATGATGATGATGATCCCGATGAAGTCCAGCTTGATGATGGTGTTGATGGCGACGATCTCCCCTCTCCGGGAAGGAATTCCCCCGGCAGAAATCTGTCTACCGGAGAGATCTTTCTCTCTCGGTGTTTTCCGCCCCATAGAGGTGGTGGAATCTTTCTGTGGTCGCTCCCCGAGTCTTAGGGTTTCGGGAGGATAATATACGCTAGAGGGGAGTGCCAGGGGTGGACCAGGGTGGCCACACCACCTGGTGGCGTGGCCTAAGCTGGCCCGTGCCAGGAGGTGGTGTGGGCCCCCTGTGGCCCATCTCCAGCCCCCCTTCTGGCTTCCTTCGTCTTCTGGAAAAATAGGATTTTTCGTATATTTTCCCAGATTTTCTGATCTTCGCGAATTTTGCCTCCAAACAGCACCTTTTTCATCAGAATCCTGACTGCAGCGGTCCATGCTCCAAAAGTCATCAACCATGCAAAAACAGATGAAATAACATAAGTATCACCTCTCAATACGAAATATATTAATGAATAACAGTGAATTATGACATAGAATAATGATTCAAAATGGACGTATCAATGTCAGCCTAATGCAATAAAGGCTTTTAATTTGATTTAATATTTGCAGAAAAAGGTTAAATATTGTAAAATCAATAACTAATTCATATTATGTCAAAAAATTATGAATAATATATCAAAATGTTCTAAAAATGAGATCTATCTCTTAGCATCAAAATCATGCATTGTTTAACAACTTTAATTACAGGTTAACTTAGAAGAAGAACATGAACCCCCGTAGGTGATTCCGAGGTTCCCCTATTTTAGGGTTTTCACCCCTTGGACCCTATTTAAAATGGCCAAGCATGCCCTAGGGTTTCATTTCAGTACCCTTTAACTTGTCATATCATCATCCTTTCTTAAGCATTGCATCGATTCCATGTGTTGATTATTTCCCTTTCTTTTTGGTGTTTGGTTCTTCCCGGTAGAATACGAGATCGACTCTGAGATCGAAGACCGATATCAACACCATCGAAGATCGATGAACAATAATTGACCAACTGTAATCAAGTTTAGTACAAGGCTTCCCAAGATCTGCTTATTGGTTATCAATAGGCAAAGGCAAGCATAACCCCACCATTATAAAATCCTATGATTTTGAAATCATTTCAATTCTTGCCATGATGCATACGATTCTACTATGGTCTTTATTGATAGGTAGAGTATCCTATTTGTTGCATTACTCCCTTTGAGCTTATATTACCTGATCCACTCCCCCTAGCATAACTAGGTTTGGCTTGTGTGCACTGTTAGAGCTTATATATGTGTCTTGCTTAGCCATGCTTAGCTGGCAGTGCTGGTTCATCCAGATGATGTATCAGATGTAGAGAATCTAGTATGATAGGAGAACATGATGAGATGAGATGGGTGGTGAAGTGAGGTAAATATGCTAAGGCTTGTAAGGGAGGCCATAGTGGGTTGTGGTTTTTGTAGTCCCATGCTCGCCACCACTAGGAACCGAGTTCTTGCCTCTTGAACCAAGACGAGCGTATAGCCACACGGGGCCTAGAAAACCTCACGAGTAACTGACTTTCCTAGTAGATTCTTCCATGAGTCACATAGTTTGGGCGTTCCATTCGGCATATGCATATAAAATGTTTTGTAATATTTGGCGGGTGAAGCTGCATCATAACAAGTAGGTAAGCGTGGCCGGGGTTGCTTGGGGTCGATAGAACCCCTAATAAACCAACCTTGCCTCACATCTCTAGGGACCGGCTTTGGGATTTGACCCGTTACGGCGGAAACCTCCTTAGGGCGTGACTCATGGTCTCGGCGAAAGCAAGGTAAAGGTCATGTCCAACCGCCCTCTGTCGGCCTTCCAAGGCAGAAGGCTAATATTAAGTGACATTAAGAGAAGGTTTGTACGTTTGTGTAAAGTTGTACACCCCTATAGGGTTTTAATGCTTTTGAAAAGTCATGTCCACGGTTAAGGACGATTTGGGAACATATGTGAAGATCATAGAGAACATTAACCTAATCATAAAACTTGGCAGATCAATGTGTGCTTAAGGATGCTTCCTCATGGGTACGAGGGAGTGATCCTAGTTGACAGGTGAAGATGATTTGGTGGATATCAAAGATATGGTGTTCAATACTTTGGTGATGTCGCTCTCTTATCCCCTTTTAAAATGATCTGATTAGACAAGCTTCTTCTCCCTCTTGTTTTACAAACAAAGATGGATTTTATGCAAAACAACCGCACCAGCCATAAGTCTTGCAGAGTAGACCTTGTACTCACCCTTGCTTTTTTGATACTTTTGTAGAAGAGTAAGTGTTCCCTAGAAGACAAGTTTAGTATGACATCGACACTGATGAGTAGCTTGGGGTTCCCAGCCAGTAGCCTGGAATCTATGGGTTGGGACATCATAATTATGCTTCAGGCCTCTTAGGCCATTTTTTTAGTTTGCTATACTTAATAGCATACTTTGCCTTCCATTGTTTGGTTCTTTGCTCAGTTATGAGCTTGCTGTAATAAATTTTGTGTCACAGGGTTACTATTGTGTTACCGATTCCTCACTGGATATCCTCGAGCTCTAGGTTAAGCTTATGCTAGGCTAAGGTTTGGGATTTGTTTAACCCTGATCCTGGGGGTGTCACAGTTTTCGCTATCAAAGTAGTACCGACCGTAGGAAAACCTTGCTACTAGTCAATGTTGAGTCTAGTGCTAGTGAAAACTATTTCAAAGATGTAAAGTATTTGCAAAAACTCTAGTATGCTTCTTTTTCTCCTCGTCTAGCATCGCTCTAACTCTGGGTCATCTCATCTTGTGTTGAACTTGGAAAATTTTTGATATCTCTTCTAGTCTTTCAAAGCTTAGATGCCTTTTGGGCAGGTCGTTTCTCAACCAGTTGACCTAGTGTTGAGTTGTCTAGAGTTGTGTGTAGTGTGTGTTCCTTGTTCCCTTTGCTCTGATTTAGTTGAGAGATTCCTTTCCATCATGATCTCTCTACCTTATGGGCCCACAATATTATATTGTAGGATCCCTAGTGTTCTGTTCTTGGCTTCAAGGTTTCCTTTCTCCTCGTGTGCCCCCTCTTTCATTTGTTTGGGTACTTCAGAAATCTTTTCTTCTCTTGGAAGATACCTCATGATTACTAACTTGCAGTGTACATTGTGTCACTCAAGTAGTAGTTACTTCTTTCTCAGGTTTTACCCTCGGACTTGAACCGAAGATCCCGGATTATGCTAGATTCTAGTGTTGTGAATCTTGTACATGAAGCTGATCTTTAACCCAAGATCCATTCCTTTGACCCATGTCGTTAATGTTCAATACTTACCTTAGGGTGGCTGGTACTACAATTCTATCCTTCAAGCTTGTGGTCATTGTCGCAATTGAATCGTTACAATTAAGAACTTCCCTACCACTATCTATGGCTGATGTTCTTTGATGGAACCAAATAGGTCACGAAAAGAGTGCTCCTCATGAGTCTCGCATCTATACTCATGACTCTGCCACACCCTCCCTTCTCTACATTGGTTTTCGGAAGAATGATAATATGTGCATCCACATCTTGGGATTATATCCTGAGCATGTCTTTTTTGCTTTGTTTTTTTTCGACCTTTGTCTACTAGTTGGTGGCCAAGTAGTAAATGAGCATTGAGTCTTCCAATGCAAGATACTCTTGTGTTCCATCAAGACAAACCATTTCGGGATGTCAGGAGAAACAAACTCCAGTACCTTGTCATATCTAGGACTAGGTCAAAGTGTTGCAACCCGTAGATCAAGAGGCATTGATTAGCTTATATATGTTCTACCTTAATGTATCACACTCTTTGATACCAATAGGTCATGCTAAGTTTCATGACCCTCTTAATGAAGTGATACTTCTAGACATCTTTAACCACCCTTCCTCTGAACTTTCATGCTCGAGAATAATGTGTGTGCGTAATAATGTGGCCGTTTGAGATTCTTAGCAATTATTATTGCTTCAAACTCCAAGGGCATTTGTATCATTGTTAGCGTGATGGTTAATCCTATCACTAAGTGAAGGATGATAGTGTTACCAAGTCCGATATCCTGGTGCACCTCTTCGGCCAAAGAGTTAGGCTCATACCGAAACTCTGGGACTATGTCTTCTTGCCTTACTAAGCAATATTCCTCTCAAACCAAGTGACATATCGGTGGTTCTTGATATTCTAGTTGTCTTCTAGAAGTATCGCCTCGCCACATGACCGTGTAGTTAAGTTCTTGAGCAAGCAAGTTGTCTGAACTGCTTCTTCTCAAAGGATCCGTACTGGATACCCGTTTACTAGTTAGTTGAGCTTAAACAACAACTTGGAGCGTTGTAAGAAAAAAATTCTATCCTACTTAGTTCCTTATTAAAATCATGTCTAGTTCTCTTCATGCTAAAGAAAGATAGTATTTCCTTCGTGGATATGTTATCTTACCCCGCATTTGATTTTATTTGGGCTATCGTAAAATCAAACTCAGTTCCAAGGACTATCTTGGTGATGTTGCTACTTGTGATGTTTTACTTGAGTACATCTTCATGTCCTTTGGTCTGACCAATAGTTTTGCCTTGTTCATAACATATGAGTCCATCTTCCTAGAGTATCCCGATAAGTTTGTTATTGAGCCCATCGATGACATCCTTATCTTCTCCATGCTAGAATAGATTCATATGGAACATATGGCACTAATGTTGGAAATTCTTGAGAACCGTCTTTGAGTCATCTCGAAGTATGTGTTCTGGATGTTAGAAGTGACCTTCTCTGATTCACGTGCAATTATTGAAAGATGTCACCATGGATTCAAGTAGAGTTACCTTTGTTTCCTCAAGGACACATGTGTATTTCATTGCAAATAATTTAAGTAAGTGTAGTTGCCTTTTTGACAAGTTGTTACTACATGGGTTTAGCACTCTAGCTCATTCTTTTCAAGCTTAACACTGAAGTCCATGTCTTGAGAATCTAGTAACTTTACCTTTGCGGTAAGTGTTGCATACTTTCTATTTAGACATGCTGAGTCTGAAGTATCGTTCCACCTAACCAAATCTGAATCTCAAGCAGATACGATGGTTGGTGTTCTTCAAGGTTTTGACATAGATCTATTTCTAACTCTAGCAAGATTGATGTAATGGTTGACTCAACTAGCCGAAAGGCATATTGTCATATTCTCTTGATTCAGCAATAACAACCATTCGTCATGGGACATCTTCTATGATTCATTATAGGAGTTGTGCTCATGGTTTCCTTCGTATCCAAAGTCTGGCCTTTTACTTGATGTCCGTTTTCCCGAATGTCAAGAGATTATTTAAAGTAGTGTTGCTAAATGTCTCTCGATTGATCCTCCATACCCTCTATGTTGGCAAGCATTTTGCGGTGCCAAACAATTGAAGTTTGAGAATGAAGTTTCCTTTTCCTTGTGTCATTAGGAATATTATTACTTAATCATCCCGGTGGTGTGAAGTGATATCATGATCTTTGGCAAAGATTTTGATAAACCTGGATGAATAAAGAGTTTCCTCCATTTCTCGATCATGTTCAAGAGTGACAATGATTTAGGTAATCAGAAATTCCTCTTGTTACATGTTCATTGTGACTCTTATGAGTCCTCTCCACTAAAACAACCTTTCTGTCTTGGCCTTCTGTTGAATGAAAGTGTGATCCTTCAGTATCAAAAGTAGTTCAATAGCTTGGTTATTCGTATTTGTGTAACCTAAAATCTCTACTTAAGCCGTTTAGTGGAGTTTCACCTCTCGAAGTCTATGGTCATGTTCTTTCTGTTTGAAGCCTCCTTGTCAAAAGCTTAAACTCTTCTGAAACTCCATGGTCTCAATCCTTGTGAAGACCAACTACCTAACAACTTGGAACCTTATCCTCTTGTTTCCTCTATACCTTGTTGTATTTCATGTCATCATCTCAGAGTTGTTTTGAACACTCCATCATGAGTTGACCATGAGATACTCGGTATGTTGTTTAGTGTGTTCCCCTCTTATCCTTAGAGTGGCCTTGTTTCCTCCCTCTTTCTACCTTCAGAATCTCGGGTCGAGATTCTTGTAAGGGGGATAGATATGTAACACCCGTGGTTTTAGTTAATCTAATTAGGGTTTTGATTATGCATTCATAAGCATCATTGTTTTTTCTAAGATAAAATGCACTTAAGAAAAGGTTCTCAAAAATCTTGAACCCTAATTCCCCTCTCTTTGAAATCAATTCAAAATGGTTTTGAATTTTGAAAATTACCAAAATATGTGGAACCCAAATTGTTATAAAGGGTCATTGTAGTATTTCAATATTTGCAAAACCATATGGTATTTTAAAATGTTCAAAATAGATTTGAAAAGAGATTTATAAATAGAAAGGGAGAAAATAAATGGAAAAGAGTTTTGCTATAAAAAATGGAGCAAAGCAGAACCAGGCCGAGCCCAGCTTCCTCTCCCCTCTATCTGCCGCCGCAGCAACCCAGCAGCAGCTGCTCCCGCGACCTTTGCCTCAACCCAGTAGCCAACCCATTCGCTGCCCACCTCAGCCCAATACCCCTTCGATGCCTTCCTCATCTTCCTCATCGAGAGGAAGTAGCTGCCTGGCAGCGCCCTCTCCGTTTGAAGACCACCGCGCCAAGATGCTTGCCCCACCAACAAACTCGGCAAGGATAAGAACACCACGACTTGCATGCATTCTCCTCCCCTCGTCTTACCCCCTCCTCGCGCGCCCTCTCTCAACCTTACGAGCTTCCTCGAAACCCTAGCCGCCCTAGTCACCAGCGAGCCCTGCCATCTCCGCCCTTCTATCGCCCCATTGAGATGCCTTGGAGAAGCTCCTCGTCGTATTTGTTGCTCTCGTGAATCCACACCAGCCGGGATGCCTTCCTCCACCAGGAATCGAGCTCGGCACCGTTGTCTCCCCGAAGTGCGGCCGTCATCGATTATCTCACTCCCAACCTCCTTCTGCTTCGTCGACCCCTCCACCGCGCTCACGGTGAGCTCACGGTCCTCGCGGACCATCGCCCTTCCTTCCTCTTGCTCTACACCTTGTTTCTTGTCACTGACGCAGCTTCGGTGACCAGGAAGCAGTGGCACTACACCAATAGGAAGCCCGCATCACGCCACGTCTAAGGCCACCACCCACGCGTCCACACATCGCCTCCAGCCCTATAGCCGTGCTCAAAATAGGAGGAGCACCGCGGCGGTGACATCATGCCAACGTCTCCATGATGTCCGTACACGGTTAGCCCGGTCAAACCAGCCCCGGGTCCCACCTGTCGATGTGGCAGCTGATGTGCCACTGGGTCCCATCAGCCAGCCACAATGGCTAGACCCAGCCCCGGTGATAAATAACCCTCACCTGGTGGTGACGTTATCCTGATGCAATAAAGGCTTTTAATTTGGTTTTATATTTGCAGAAAAAGGTTAAATATTGTAAAATTGATAACTAATTTATATTAAGTTAGAAAATTATGAATAATATACCAAAATGTTTGTAAAAATGAGATATATCTCTTAGCATAAAAATCATGCATTGATCAACAAATTTAATTACAAGTTTACTTAGAAGAACAACATGAACCCCCATAGGTGATTCCGAGGTTCCCCTGTTTAGGGTTTTCACCCATTGGACCTTGTTTAAAATGGCCAAGCATGGCCTAGGTTTTCATTTCAGTATCGTTTAACTTTTCATATCATCATCCTCGCTTGAGCATTGCATCGATGTCATGTGTTGATTGTTTCCCCTTTCTTTCCGGTGTTTGGTTCTTCCAGGTAGAATACAATACTGACTCTGTGACCGAAGACCGAGATCAAAACCATTCAAGATCAACGAACAATACTTGACCAACTATAATCAAGTCAAGTACATGGCTTCCGAAGATCTGCTTATTGGTTATCAATAGGAAAAGGTAAGCATAGCCCCACCATTATACAATCCTATGATTTCGAAAGTATTTCAATTCTTACCATGATGCATACGATTCTACTATGGTCTATATAGATAGGTAGAGTATCCTATCTATTGCATTACTACATTTGAGCTTATATTACCTGATCCACTCCCCCTAGCATAACTAGGTTTGGCTTGTGTGCACTCTTAGAACTTATATATGTGTCTTGCTTAGCCATGCTTAGCTTTCAGTGTTGGTTCATCTAGATGATGTATCAGATGCATAGAATCTAGTATGACAGGAGAACGTGATGAGACGAGATGAGTGGTGGAGTGAGGTAAATATGCTAAGGCTTGTATGGGAGGCCATGGTGGGATGTGGTTTTTGTAGTCCCATGCTCGCCACCACTAGGAACCGAGTTCTTTCCTCTTGAACCAAGATGAGCATACAACCACACGGGTCATGTAAAACCTCACGAGTAACTAACTTGCCTAGTAGATTCCATGAGTCACATAGTTCGGGCGTTCCATTCGACATATGCATAGAACACGTTCTGAAAGATTTGGTCGGTGAAGGTGCATCATAACAAATAGGTGAGCGTGGCCCAGGTTGCTTGGGGTCGATAGAGCCCCTGATAAACCAACCTCGCCTCACATCTCTAGGGACCGGCTTCAGGATTTGACCCATTACGGCGAAACCCCTCCTTAGGGCATGACTCATGGCCTCGGAAAAATAAGGGTAAAGGTCGTGTCCAACCGCCCTCTATCGGCCTTAGGCTAATCTTAAGTGACATTAAGAGAAGGTTGGTACATGTGGGTAAAGTTCTACACCCCTATAGGGTTTTAATCTTTTAAAAAATCCGTGTCCATGGTTAAGGACGACTTGGGAACGGACATGAAGATCATAGAGAACATTAACCTAATCGTAAAACTAGGCAGATCAATGTGTGCTTAAGGATGCTTCCTCATGGGTATGAGGGGGTGATCCTAATTGACATGTGAAGATGATTTGGTGGATATCAAAGATATGGTGATCGATACTTCAGAGATTTGATTAGCCCCTTTTAAAATGATTTGATTAGACGAGCTTCTTCTCCCTCTTGTTTTACAAACAAAGATGGCTTTATGCAAAACAACCCCACCAACCGTAAGTCTTGCGGAGTACACCCTGTACTCACCCTTGCTTTGTTGATACTTTTGTAGCAGAGTAAGTGTTCCCCAGAGGAACGAGGTGGTGCCGTCAGAGGCAGATGATGTTCAAGCCTTGTATGCATGAGTGAAGAGTCTGCAGCTGACTCCCAGCCAGATCGTGCAAGGAGTTGATATCATTCGAGCCTTCCTTGAGCGACGCATCCAGCCCATTTAGTCCAGGATTCACCCGATGTGGAAGTATACTGGTCAGAATTATCCAACGCGTTGCCTGGAAGAAAATTTGTCTTCCACCAAGATGGAGAAGAAGATCAAGAACCTGACAAAGCTAATGAATGATGATGCCCTTCCGAAGCCTTCACTAGTGACTCCATTCGATGCTAGCAAGAAGGTGCCCAAGGTAAGTGTTCTGGACTTCATTTGTCTTATGTCCTTCAGTTGTATCAGTTTGCAATTTTTCAGGTGATAAGGTTTTGTTGCGGGTGTAGGACTATAAGGTGAAGTCGTTGTTGCCACCCCTGCCGGAGCAGTTTGAAGTCGTGGAAGGTAATGATCTAGACGAGTCAGACTCTACTGTTCCTCCCGTTGTAACTGCTGAAGAGGATAGTAATGAGCACACTCAAAAGCATAACCACAGTGAAGATTCCGATGCTTTGATGCCTGAAGATCCAAGAGAGGCTGATGTGTCTCTGAGCGGTTTGCAGCCCTACGCTGCGGTTCACTTGCAAATTGCAACACCGGTGCTAGAAGCCAATAAATCCAAGGTTGCTTGGGACATTGATGCTTTGAGCTCGTGAGTATCCTTCATTGATTTTGTACTAGTGCTTGGAACTTGTATGTTGCCTTGCACTTTATTGCGATGTGTCTGTAGCACTGAGTCGCCACTTGGTGTTGATGCTGGAGATGGAGTAGAAGAAGGAGTCGTAGACTCTAAAGCTATGAGTTCATAAGATATCATGGAGATCACCAAGACGACATATGCTCATGATGACGATGAGTCCTCCAGCTCCTCCAAGCTTCATAAGCGGAAGAGGGTGGTCACGCAAACTACTCCCCAAGGTCCTTCTACATCCGTTGGTGACCATGTAAGTATATTGCCTTGTTGTTGATTTTTATTTTTTGCATACCGTCACTCGCGAAGCCATCGAGTCCTTATTTGCTGACTCGGGTATCATTTAACCTTTTCTACGCAACATGGTGGTGATGGGCCAGACATATGTCCAGGTGGAGATAGAGCGGGGCCAAATGAAATGTAAGTGTTGATGTTGTTCTATGCAAATGTAGCATTGTTTCCTTTCGTCTGACATTATTGTATCGAGATAGTCAAGAGATATGATGCCCTGTGTCATGTGGAGGAGATCGATAAGAGTCTTAGCCATGTGCAAAACAAGGAGAAGAGCTCCCGAGAGTCACTCGACTTGCTCAAATCTGAAGCCAAGCAACATGAACAGGAGATCTTGGCCTCTTACAATGAGCGCGAGGAGGCACTAAGTGGACGTCTCTTGACCATTGCTAAGATTTTGTCTGGTGAGTAGATGCTGCCAAGTTCTTTTGTCTTCATCTTCGTCTTCATTGTCTTGTTTTGCGAATGTACTACAACTTATGTATGTAGATGCCGTTAGGATTCCTCTGAATTGCCATGCCCAGGCTGGTGCGGATCCTTTGGCTGATGCTATCGCAAAAGTTTAAGATCTCAGTGCTCTCCTAAAGGATGCGCTGGTGAAGGCCAAGGGCGTGCTAGGGCGCTTCACCAGGAGATTCTACCGATGGCTATTGCCATCGAGTATGTTGGCGGGCTTGCGGATGCACTCAACGCATTGGCGGATCTAGTGAAGGAGTTCAAGCAGGTCTAGAAGACCACTAGCATGCCCCTGGTGTTTGGTTTGGCGACGACTCATGGCATGAAGGTCAACTTCGACAAGGTGTCTTCTTCTCTGCCCATGACAGACAAAGGCAAGGAGGTAGGAATTTGTTCCCATATCCAGGCGACAAAGAAGTATGGCCCTCCCTTGGTCTCTCTACTTGAGAAGTACTTTGAAGAGAAGACGCGTCATGCCGAGGCTAGCGTACCAGAAGGTTCCGCAAAGCCATCGGACAATGTGTCGTAGAGTGTCATAGTAGACTAGTTCTTTGACTGCTAGCCTTTTGGTCTTTTGTAATATGCACTCCATCTTTTGAAGTTTGTGTTAAGAACCATGATCCTAATGAAATGCTAGTGATAAGATTAAGTTGCTTCGTGTCT
Source organism: Avena eriantha (assembly GCA_910589775.1). Lineage (NCBI taxonomy): Eukaryota > Viridiplantae > Streptophyta > Magnoliopsida > Poales > Poaceae > Avena > Avena eriantha. The sequence continues at coordinate 166,733,863 of OU342741.1, read as the reverse complement.
TGTCTCTGTTTTAGCCCCCGAGTGTATAACTCGAAGGGGTATCATGTCTCTGGCATTCTGCCACTTGAGTGTTTGAAGTGCCTCTCGCTTATTTTGTGCAGGAGGCAGCCACAGGCTCATTGAGTCCTCCAAAACCCGAGAATCCCACGACCTGATTGTCATAGGCTAGTAGAGTTCTGGAGCTATCGCTAAATGTGCGGCTCCGTGAATAGGTCAAAAGTTTGGAGAAACTCCATGTGATCCTTAGAGGCCTTGGGGATGTTTGGAAATCCTAAGAAGAGAGAGAGCCGTTGCGCGTGAAGGTTATCTCTTTGAAGAGTTGGATAAAATCAATGAATATCTAAAGTGTAAGGATTTCTCCAATTCCACTGATTCCTTTTGGCTGCATTTTTGTCAGAAGTTTGACTTGTTCCTTGCTTTTCTGCAGTTGTTAGCCACGACCCATGAGAGGAGGAGAATATCATCACTCGCCGTCTGAACTCCCTGAGCAAGGAAGACTTGGAGGTTGGCGGATCCTTCTGGATAGATAGGAGTAGGGGATATGTGCTAGCCAAGCTTCACGAACGCGTTCGATAGGTTGTCAAATGCATGAAGGGCGCCTGTAACATACTAGTTGCAATGCATGATATAATGTTCCCGCTAGAACCTAGGCCTTCTAGATTGTTGGGTTTGATGTAGAGGTTCCGCGACCACAACCGAGTGGTAGCTTTTGTGCGTGCCCAGCTTGTTGCTGGGGCGCAGATAGCGCTAACGTTTGTTCAGATCCATCACCCGCAGCTGGATGTGTGGGCTATTGCCTAGGACCTTCGTCCAACTCTGGATGGTTCCGAGAGGGAGCTTGTGTCGCACTTCGAGGCCATTCATCGCCCGACAACTACTATAGCCTGCCACCTTGATAGGAGTGAGCAGATGTTCCTTCGGCAGTAACAGAATCATACGTATGTATAGATGTGCTTTTGGTTGTAATCTACACATAATGTATAGTATGTAAAATATTTGTAACTTGTAAAGAACTTTTGGCCTGTTGGCCTATTGTAAATTGTTTACTTTATTGGGTAACTTTGACTCTAAACACTGTATGCTAGGTCTTTTCATTAGCCTGATGCTTATTTTGTCTGAGCACCTTGCTGACCTATCACCTGGATTGTAGCCGGGTCGGAGTTTTGAAGGGTTCAATGTACAAGTAGAGTCAGCTACTCGGGCTATCACACGAAGCATTTGAGTGCGTTGGGTCGATAGTATGTCAAGGTGCTCAAGGAGGCATAGCCCATGAGTGTTTAATGCATAAAAGTAAAGAAGCAAAGAGATCAACTCTCAGTAGAGGACTTTTCTTTATTGATTGTAGGTAGCAAGTACATGTTTCGTCTAAGTAGCCTTATTGAAAATTAAAGACATATAGGTGTAGAAACGGTGCAGCTGCACGACGTTCCAAGGGTTGGAGTATACGGCTCCAGTTTCTAATTCTTTTTGGCGGTAGGCGCCACCTGGGATCACTTTCTTGATGATGTAGGTTCCCTTCAAAGGGGATTCGAACTTGAGATGGCCCTTATGCTTGAGTCACAACACGAGGTCTCATTCGAAAGGACCTGGATCACAGCCGACAATTGTGGTAGTTGCGGAGGTTCTGCTAGTAGACAACCGATCAAGCGGTGGCGATGTCGCGCACTTCGTCGAGTAGGTCAACGTCATCTTCGAGCGCAGTTGTAGAATTGGCTTCGTTCTAGGCTACCACCCATGGGGTGTTGTAGCGCACTTCGGAAGGTAGTACCGCTTTTGCGCCGTGCACTAGGAAGAAGGGGGTGTAGGTCGTGGCATTGTTTGGAGTTATTTGCAGACTCCAGCAAACAGATATACCTTTAATAGCTCAAGGCTCGAATTTATATAATCGGTTACCTTTCTTGAGAATATAGCACTTACACCCAAACACACGAAGATAGTGGATACTTGGTTCTTGCCGGTGAATATCTCATATGGAGTCATGTTCAAGTGCTTGCGAAGATAAACTCGGTTGGCAATATGACAAGCGGTTGAGATAGCTTCGGCCCAAAAATTATATGGAGACTTGAACTCCGCAATCATGGTTCTTACCATATCCATAAGAGTCCGGTTCTTCCTTTTCACCACACCATTTTTTTGAGGGGTATATGGAGCGGAATATTGATGCTTGATCCCCTCATCACCAAGAAATTCATATAGGGTGTAGTTCTTGAACTCGATACCATTGTCACTTCTAATGGCCAAGATCTTCTTGTTATGTTTACGTTGCACTTCATTGGCAAAGTTGATGACGATTTTTTGAGTCTCACTCTTTTTCTTGAAGAAATATACCCAAGTGTATCTTGAGTAGTCATCCATAATAACCAAGAAATACTTCTTTCCCCCAAGGATATCAAAGGATGGAGGACCAAATAGGTCCATGTGTAGGACCTCCAAGATCCCATCGGAATAGATGGTTGTTGTGGGGGATGTGCCGTATCATGGACCTTCCCTTTAATGCATGCCCTACACACACGATCTTTGACAAAGCGCACATTATCTTTTAGTCCAAGGATGTGACCTCCCGTGTGAAAACTTTGTAAAGACCTCATGTTGACGTGGGCAAGACAGTGATGCCAACGCCATCCCATGTCACCTTTAGCCATTAGGCAAGCTGCGGTAGGTGTGGGTTTCTTATCAAAATCTACCATATACAAACTATTATTGGCATACCCAACAAAGGCTATAGAGAGAGTCTTCCTCCACATGAGAACCACAACCTTAGGGGTAAAGTAGGCTACAAAGCCCATAAGTGTGAGTTGATGAATGGAAAGTAAATTGTATGAAAGGGTTTTGACAAGCACAATGTCCACAATGGATATATCCAGGGTTACCACTACCTTACCCATACCCAATACCTTAGAGGTTGATCCATTACTATAAGTGACACACATGTTGGAAGTATTAGGTCTCGTCTCATGAACCAACTCCTTGCTTCTAGTCATATGACTCATGGCACCATTATCAACCACCCATTTTCTTCCACCAAAAGCATAGTCCTACAAGAAATCAATGCTTGTTTTTAGGTACCCATTGTTGAATGGGTCCTGTTTTGTTAGTCACAAGTATCTTAGGAACCCAAATGGCCCAATGGTAATCATCACCATACGAGGTTCCTACATATTTAGTATAGGCATGACCATCATAAGATTTCATAAGAACATAGGATGGGTTATATTTTCCCGCAAAATCATTATGAGAGGGTTCGTCACCACTCTTAATGACACTTGGTTCCTTCTCTTTTTCCTTCTCCCCTCCTTCACAAAAGTAATCATTTTGGAAGGGGGAGTGGGAAAGTTCTTGTTGTTCTTCTTGCCCTTGCTCTTCTTATTTGACTTGGATGCAAATCCAAGTCCTTCCTTGGACACATTATCCCTTTGATTACTCAAAAGGTCATTTAGGCTTTTCTCACCTTGAATGCATGAGACAAGGAATTTCTCAATTGTGGTCTTCAACCTCTTGCTCTCCTTGAGAAGATCTCCATGCTCACAACAAAGGTTAGTAGAACATGAAGCAATACTAGTTTACAAGGTTGAACCATCTTTTTTCACTTGAGTTTGAAGTTGTTCATGTGACTTTGAATGATTAGGGAATTTTCTCAACAAGGCCTCATGTTCCTTCTTGAGTTTCTCAAACCCCTCATTTAGTCTATCATGACCAACCCCAAACTCAATATTTTCCTTTTTAAGGATTTTAGTTCATGCAAGAGCATGGTCACATTCTTTAACAAGTTTAGACACATTCAAGTTAAAAGATTCTTCATGGGAAATATAGGTTTCCTCAAGATTATCTCTTTTACTTTGCTCTTCCTCAAGAGCATCAGTCATGGAGACAATCTCCATGGTGGCCTCATGGGCATGCCCAAACAACTCCGAGATGGAATCATCCCTCTCGTCGATGATATAACGTGCTTCGCCTACTTGGCTCATGAGAGCCTCAACACACATCTTGGCTTCTCCTTCTAAGTTATTCAAGAAACTAGTGGATTCTACTATTTCCTTATTAATCTTTAGACTCATGTCATCATCATATGAGTATGCATCAATAGAAGGAGGGATAGTGGTTGGAGGAGTTACCACGGAGGCTTTAGCCATGAGACATGTAGGGTTGGTGATGCGCATGTTCTCATTGGGAGAGTCGAAGAAATATGTTGGTGAAGAAGTTGAGGTAGTAGTAGCGGAAGTAGTGGCAATGGCGGCCATGGCCACAATCTCTCCATCATCTTCATCATCACTCTCATTCTCATTGTTCTCTTCGTATTCTTCACGAGCCACCAAAACATATTTTTGTGGCTCCTTCTTGTTAGGGTAGTTCTTGTTGCCAAAGTTCTTTTTTGGACGTTCTTGATGAAGTTCTTGTTTGTAGTAGGCTTGAACTTGGTCTTCAAAATAAGCCTTCCTCCATGGTATTCTCTATTATCATAAGGGCACTCGGCGACAAAGTGACTGGTTTCTCCACAATTGTAGCATGATCTCAACTTGGGTCTTGAACTACTTGTGGTGATCTTTGATGGATTACCCTTTCCTTTATTCTTCCAAACCCTTCTTGAGACTAGAGTCAATTGCTCATGTAAGGCACACTTGATGTCTTTATCATCACCTTCTATCACTCCCCAAGAGTCAACTTCTTCTTCATAAACATGAGCCTTGGCCTTCAAAGCAAGATTTGGAGAGTCCATTCTCCAAGCACGAGTGAGAGCATCATCGGTGGTCTTATTCATCATTCCAAGAGCCACAAACTCACTTAACACTTCATTAGAGGACATAGAAGTTCGCCCTTGAGCGAATATTGCTGGCCATTTCTCTTCAGAAGGGAAAGATGACTTGCATGAACTTGCGCTTGATCCACTTATCATCCACATCCCTACTTCCATGGTCAATCATCCTAATCGAAAGGGTCGTGACCCTTCGATAGAGGTCTTTGGGAGTCCCATCTTCCTTTCCAACGAAGGCATCGGCTTCATAATGCATTTCTTCAAACTTGGAGCTTTGGATGCTTTCATTGCCAAGATAGAATCTTTGAAGGGCATTCCAAGCTTCATTGGCAGTGTCATAAGAACGAATGTGGGTCATTTTCTCATGAGTCAAAGCATCTTGGAGAATGGCTATGGCAGTGGCATTGAGTTCATTGTTGATTTCCTCCGTGGGTGTCATGTTGTAGGGGTTGTACGGATTGAAGCCAAACTCCACAACCTTCCAAAGATGAACACTAGAACTTTTGAAGTGAGAGCACATTAGATATTGCCAATTGGCGAAATTCGATTCATCAAGCTTAGGTGGTGGACCACGATGGTTTATATGAGGTGTAGGAATGGGAGCGGCATTGTAGCTAGGAGGTGGTGGCATGCTTCCCATAGGTTTACCTTTATCCTTGTTGCTACCTTCACCGATGGGAGAGTCCTTGATGGGATCTTCCGCCGGTTTGGTAACACTTGATTGGTTATCAATGGCATCAGCAACAACAACTTCCTTTTTACCAAGATATAACTCAAACATGGCTCTCATCTCTTGTTGGACCGTAACCATCGATTATACAAGCTCTCTCTTAGTGATGGGTGTTACATCGGGAGTGGTTTCACTCCCCTTCGCATCGCTCATACTTCTATTAGGTGGTTAAGCCAAAGAAGATCACCTTGCTCTAATACTAATTGAAAGATCGGTATAAGCGTCTAGAGGAGGGTGAATACGCGCTACTCAATTTTTTGCTTCTTTTCAAATTAAGGCTTGACACAAAGTAAGTTCTCTAGATATGTAACTAGGTGAGAGAACCTATATGGCAAGCAAGCATGCAACAACAATAATAATGAGTAAAGGATAGAAATCACCGAGAGAGGACATGGAGATGTTTTCCCGAAGTTCCTTCCTTTTGAGGGGAAGTACGTCTCCGTTGGAGGGGTGGGTGGTACTAAGACCACCAGCGCCACAAAAGGCCTCACCCAAATCTCCCGCGCACCGCCTCGCGACAAGCACACGATCCACTGTACAGTGGCCTTGAAGGCGGCGACTAGAACCTTGTACAAAACCTTGGGGCACTTCTCCGCAACTGAATTGGAGGCTCCCAAGATGACCCCAAAGCTCTTACACACGAGGATGAGCTATGGAGGGCGACTTCTTCAAGTTAGGGTTTCCTCAAACCCTAGAGCAACAACTTCTTACACAAATCCCTTTGGTGGAAAGCTAGGTCTAGGTCTCCTCCCTTGATTCCCCAAGGGGCATCAAGTCCTAGTGGCTAGGGAGGGAGATCTAGGAGTTTGGAGCTCAGCAACAATGGAGGAGAGAGAGTAGAAGCCATAGCTTGCACTTGGGGAAGAAGGGGTATATATAGCCCCCCCCCCCAATTAGAGCCGTTGCACATCACTAACCCCGGAGTCTCCGGTCTCCATGGTCGGAGTCTCCGGGGGTGGCGCAAGACTCTGGTACGGACTCCGGGGGTGTACTGAATGCATCTTGGGCCACCCCGGACACTTAGCCGGAGACCTGCCCAGAGTCTCCGGGCCCCTGCACCAGAGTCTCTAGGGTGGAGGTAGACTCCAGGGCATACTCCGGGGAGGGACACAGAGAGTTTTCCGGGGGGGAGACATCCCCGGAGACCAGGCCGGAGTCTCCGGCTAGGCACACCGGAGTCTCCGGTTCTAGACCCCGGAGTCTCCGGACCCAGGGAGGCAACGTGCCACATCTTCCATTCCAAGCATCCTTTTCTTGATTAAATTTTGAACCCTTCTCCATTGCTCGAAAGAACACTGTATTGTGCCTTTACAAGGATAAAGCCTGCAATATACTTAGCACATGGTAAAAGCTTACTTGTGTTGACAACAAACACCAAAACATAATTAAGGCAGGAAATGCCCTTTCAGTCATGCGTAGATACGGCGCTCCGCAATGAGCAAAGAGGCGATGTACACATGGAAGTGTGAGATCCACACCGCCATGGTTAACTCCAGCTACTCCTAGTACATGTCATCGATGGCTTCAGTCGTGCATGCCTTGAGGAGTTGATGGCATGAGTTGTGCATTCCTTGATGAGTTGATGTACGCTCGGTCGAGCGCTATTTGGAGAGCGGCTTTGGGGAGTTTGATGAAATTGAGTTCCAATTTGGCCCATGAATGAAGGCGGAAGAAAACTTCTGGCGGTCGGGCATTCCTAGCATGCGTATTGTCCATCGCGTAGGACATTCGAGAGGCATCGAAGGACGGGGATCAAGTTGTTCCCATGGTGAAAGAATGGGGGAGAGGGGCTGGTGGTGAAAGGCATGTGTGCTAATGGCGCCCCAAGGAGCCTGCACCGACTAACAACAACTCCTTGAAGAAGAGATCTTCTTAGGATGCTGGAATAGGTAACAAGAGGACATACAAACTTGATGGTACTGCAGCAAGCCCGCTGAAGAAAATTCTAAGAGCGATGACGGGTAGAACTAACAAATGGATCCAATGATGTGGAAGTAGCTCAATATGGATGGCAATACTAGGGCATTGGAAGTTGATCAGGTTCCCCCGTCTCCTCCGATATACACGTCACCCAGCGACTAGAGGAGGATGAACAAGAATGCTAGGACAAGTCACACGAGACCGTGGGTGGCAAGAACGGAGGGACAACTAAAGAAGTGGTGGGCTCCTTCGAGGAGTGCCGCCAGCAGCAGTGAGTGTTTTGGTTTGGAACTGTCGTGGATTTGGCATGGCAGTGACAATTTGAGAGCTCCGTGATTTTGCGCGGATCCATGCGCCTCTGTATGCTTTGTGTAGTTGAGGCTCAGTTACATATAACTAGTGGAAGGACTAGCAAGAACGCTAGCTTATGATAGGGGTTTTACGGTTAGCAATTATGGCCATAATGGTGGAGTTGGAATGTTTTGTAATAATGAAATAAACATCGAGATTCTTAATTATTCTCAGTATCATATAGATGACGTGGTCATATGAAAATACGGATAGGTGGAGGCTAACATGTGTGTATGAAGAAGCCTAAGTTTGTTGAAAGTCATCAAATCATCATCGGATCTTCCATGGCTTTGTATTCGTGATTTCAGTAAAGTTCTATACACGGAACGAGCATGATAGTGTAAATGAGAGGTGTAATGCTCATATTGTAGTCTTTCACAATATTGTTGGTACCTATGGTTTGATAGAGCTAGGGTTATAAAAGTGAGATCTCACTTCCCACTTCTATCTCCCTAGCGGCACAATCATCTTGAGCGCCAGTTTCACGTCCGCACCCGGAGGGCTGGGATGGACGACGGGCAGAAGGTTGAGTATCGTGGACAGGTCGGCTCTGCGCATAAGAATCAGTGACAACCGCCTTGAAGCGCAGTAGCACGAGGAGCACCTCCCACAAGCACATAGACACTGACAGCCACAGGTCCCCTACGGGGACGCACAGCTGCAAGTCGTCAAACGCAGAGGCGAGGAGCCTGGCCCTTCTCGACAAGGACGTGGACGCGGCGCGCAGAAACGGCGCGCGTGTCTCAGCGGCGGAGGGGTCACGCGTCAGCCGGTGTAGGGAGCGGAGCAGGACCCTGCGTGCACGTCATCGAGCTAGATCGCATCACTTCAAGGGACGCGGCGAGGAGATCATGGGCGGCGCGGCTGCCCCAACGTCGGATCTCTGGGGGTAAATAAAGGAGGCCTGCAGGTGTGGGGTGCTCGTAGAGCAAGGGCGGTGGGTGGGCTCACGGGGCGAGGGCGGTGGGGGAAGGGGGGAGGGGCAATAGGCCCCTCTCTATGTGGGTATTCTCTACGTAACGGTGACAGTGACCGTAGATGAACTCCCAAGCGTGTTCAGTGACCGTAAGATCGTATTTCTATTGTACGATGACCGAACTGATTTTGCTCAACTATTGATGAAATTAACTGTTTTGAAAAGATCACACTCGTCGTCTTCCTCCGAAAAAGATCACACACTTGTTTCTTCTTTTTCCTAACAGGATCACACACTTGTCTCACTATAGATTTTCCTTGCAGCTTGAATCCATGGCCATGGATGCACCCCTTCCCCCGCGACGTGTATATAGATATGCACAACAACCCACAGCTTTCTGAATGAGAAACTCCTGCAAGCAACTCTATTGTATTTGCAAGGAAAGGTGGCTATGGTGGTGAACACTGAACTTGCTCCTTGCATTCCATGTAGCTGCTAGATAGGTAGTGCTGACTGCGATGGCCTCATCAATCAATTAAAGCATGCTGGCAAAAGTGAAATAGATCGATATATAATGCACCCAGGAAAGATACATATGCTGAAAGCAATACACTTAAATTTGCCGAAAAGAGGAAGCAAGTCACTTTGGCCAAGTATTCTGGTTATAGTGGGGTGTGATGGTGAGCCCATTTGTCTTTGCTTATTATCATCCATCACACAATCTTTCTCCTTCCTTTTCCTTCTTCAGAAAGAGAAATTAGTGCCTGCATTGCATTGCATTGCGTCAATCCAAAGATCATGCAGCAAGCAGAGCAGGCATTCAGCTACTGCTTTTTTCCCGAAAAGGGCCCATCCTCGTCGACGCGGTATTCAGCAACTGATACACGCACTTGGCAAGGCCATAGCTAGAGCAAAGATAGGGTACATATGGAAATTAAGGCTGAAACCTTGGTCTTGGTGGCTTACAAGTTTGTATCATCATTGTCGACTGTTGCTTTCAGCAAGCACTTAATTTGATAACTGCCTTTTTTTTCAGTAGCACCAAACATACAACTACATATAACGGATCCACAACCTCTCTCCTTTTCAGATACATGGTTGTCATGTGATTCCCCTGGATTTGTCGAGCATATGATGCTTGTGTTATCAGATTCAGATATACTATATACTAACATGCACCTGCATACAGTAGGTGTTGAGTGCATGCCACTGTTATGTTGGTGTGGTAGGGAGATCATGTAACTGTCGTTTCAATACTACAATTCGAGATCATTTGAGGGAGGGAGATCATGCGTGTGAATCCGATGCTCCAAATCACCACTCCTGATCTTTACACCAAGAAGAACTGGCCAGTGGTTAATAGTTAGTATAAATTTAACCTTATATCGGATAGGATAGGATTGATTAGCAGAATCCAAGGAATAAAATTGAGCTTGATCGATCCTGGATTCAGTATACATTCATGAATTTGTTACTGCTTGGCCATGTCCATAGATCTTAGTATCTTACTACTAGTGTAATGCACTCCCTCCATTTTAAAATATAAGATGTTTTAGCTTTGTAAATGCAGTGTATTTAGACCCTTCTAGTGTATAGGTTCATCTAGTTTTAAGTGAACCTCCGCATTAAAAAAGGTCTAGATACACTTTTTTTACAAAGCTAAAACATCTTATATTTTAAAACGGAGGGAGTAGTAGTCCCCACTAGCAATGATACCAACAGATCGGGGTAATCTGCTTTCACTTTGTAATCATGCAGGAGGATTCCATTAGCACTAACCACACATCAGTGTTTCATTCTCTTATCTAGCTAGTCTCGTTTAATTAAGTTGACCCCAAATATGTAGTAGCTAGCATATCCTTCCAATGTACACATGCCTTCGTGTCATCCACCTACAATATGTTTCAGTAAGTGAAAACAATTGCAAATTAATGAGACATATTTACTTCGAATCAAAATTATATTGCTGCTTCTGTTTGTTTGTGAGGTAAATTTTTTTATATATATTATCTGTTGCATGGCCGATTAACTGGACGTCACCACATCTCCTTGCATTGCAGTTGCATCACTTCTCCGGCCGTTACACCTCCATTTTGCTCTGCTCACGCTTGGCGATTGCCATGAATCCATCGTCACCACCTCAGCAACAGCTTCAAGAGAAAGAGCATGATGAAGACGGATGCCCGACCACAAAGAAGAAGGAGCCGCGGTGGGCCGAGGCGGCGGCGCGCGCGGTGGCCAGCGAGGCGCGGGCGCAGCGCGGCATCGCGGTGCCGCTGATCGGCATGAACCTGACCTGGTTCGCGAAGCAAGCCCTTACCACCGCCTTCCTCGGCCGCCTCGGCGACCTGGAGCTGGCCGCCGGCACGCTCGGCTTCAGCTTCGCCAACGCCACTGGATTCGCCGTGCTCACGGGTCTCTGCGGCGCCATGGACCCCATCTGCGGCCAGGCGCATGGCGCTGGAAACACGGCGCTGCTCCGCAGGACGCTGCTCATGACCACGGCCATGCTCCTCGCCGCATCCATCCCGATCGCTCTCCTCTGGCTCCGGGTCGACGCCGTGCTCCTCCACGTCTTCGGACAACAGCGGGATATCACGCTGGTGGCGCGGAGATACGTCGTGTGCCTCCTCCCGGACCTCGCCATCGCCTCCGTCCTCAGTCCGCTCAAGGCGTACCTGAGCTCGCAGGAGGTGACGCTCCCCACGCTCTTCGCCTCCGCCGTCGGGCTCGCTGCCCACGTCCCGCTCACCACGTGGCTGTCGCGTACCAGGGGCGTAGAGGGCGTCGCCGCCGCCTTCTGGCTCAGCGACCTCGTCACCGCCGTCGTGCTCGCCGCCTACGTCTTCCTCCTCACGAAGAAGAACAATGGCAAGGCGGCGGAGGCGCCGCCGTGCGGGCGGTGGTGGTGCCCGGACCCGGAGAGGACGGCGGACTGGGTCCGGCTGCTCCGTCTGGCCGTGCCGTTCTGCCTCAACACATGCCTGGAGTGGTGGTGCTACGAGATCCTGGTCCTCCTGACCGGCCGCCTGCCCGACGCCCGGCGCGCGGTGGCTGTGATCGCGGTGACGCTCAACTTCGACTACCTCCTCTTCGCCGCCATGCTCTCCCTCTCCGTCAGCGCCTCGGTCCGCGTCTCCAACTCCCTCGGCGCCGGAGACGCCGCTGCCGCGCGCCGGTCCGCCACCGTCTCCATCGCCCTCTCCGTCCTCGCGGGGGCTATGGGAGGCGCGCTCATGCTGGCGTCGCGCCGGCAGTGGGCGCGGCTGTACACGCGTGGCGCGGAGGTGCGGGACGGCGTGGGGAGGGCGATGAGGGTGATGGCGGCGCTGGAGGTGGTGAACTTCCCGCTGAACGTGTGCGGTGGCATCGTGCGCGGCACGGCAAGGCCGGCGGTGGGCATGTACGCCGTGCTCGGCGGGTTCTACCTCGTGGCGCTGCCGGTCGGGGTAGCGCTCGGGTTCAGGGCACGGCTGGGGATCGAGGGGCTCCTGGCCGGGTTCATCGTCGGCGCGGCCGCGAGCCTGGCGGTTCTGGTCGTGGTGATCGCGCGCATGGACTGGAAGGCCGAGGCAGACAAGGCGCGGGCGCGGGCTGGTGTCGGCGCCGTGGCCGATGAGCCCGGCTCCGGCAAGGAGGAGGCTACGGCGTCCGGAAATGCTGGCGAGGTTTGACGATGCTGAGTGGTTGCATTGTCTGACGCGCGCTTTCTACCCAAGTACTAGTACTGTGACTCGAGTGGAGTTCGTGCGTATATGAATCGCAGAATCGGTGATTAGTTTTTGTCACTCGAGAAGCTAATTAAGGGAGCACCATATTCTTTCACTCACTCTCCCATAGCTAGCTAGGTACATGATCAAATGCAAAAAGAAAGTATATATACTCCCTCCGTCCGAAATAAGTTACTTGCATTTATCTAGATTCGGATATATCTTATACTAAAACAAGTCTATATACCTACGAATCTATACAAATCTAAGTCACTTATTTTGAGACGGAGGGAGTAGAAGTTTTACACATCTCATATTTTAGAATGGAGGTAGAACAAGAGTAGGAAAACATCTCTAAGGCAAGACACCTCAAAAACACAAGAACAGAGCAAAAACCATGGGGATTATCAGAGTGCTCCCAAGCTAAGACGGAAAAGGCTGTAAGTGCATTACAGCGTGCTGCATGACGGGAGCTTTTTACTTGTTCTTGTTATGAGTCCTCCTTCGAAGGATTGCTCACCAGCATGTGAGGAATAAGGATTTGAACAAGCGCAAGTGAGTTTATACATCCACTGCATGACCCACCCGAGTGCACAATTTGATTTCTGTTTGCGATTCACCATATTCTACATCCAATGCTCATGGCATTGAGAAGAAAAGGTAACCACGCATGCATTTAACATTTTAGGTTTAGCCAGTTGAGGTTAAAGTTCATACCCGCTAACCACCAATAGAAAGCCATGAACAGCACAATTTCCAAATTAGATTCTTTTTTTCTTAAATACATTGATTCGCTCTGGGGTTCTTGGCAGTTCACCAGCAAGCAGTCCAAGCAATGTCTCTTCGTAACTGGGACAGCTCTCTATGCTGCGTAATTGCCAATTTTCCATCCATGAAGAGCGATTGCATTGCTCATATCAGTGGATTCCTGTTGACATCTTTGTACAGCAAGTACCTAGATTTGGTTTTACCAAGGGCAGCATACCTGGAACAGCAAGGCAGCAGGCATGAGCTGTCTACAAAAACCAAGTTTGTCAATGATAAAACCGAAGTTTGCAGACACTAACCACTGAGGCACAAATGGCACCATCCAAATGGTATCGCCTGCTTGCACCGGATACCTATGTCATCATCAATGTAAAATGGTCTATAGTAAGAATATAATATGTTATTAAATTCAATATATGAGCATAAAATATACACCGTCAGAAAACAACACAGTATGCAGGTTTCAGAATATAATGTCACTACTGCTAGTCAAACATATGCTAACATGTGAAGGACAATGGATGGAAGAAGAAGCACAAAATGAAACATAGTAGTGCGTGGTAGATTACGCATTATTAAGAATTCCAGTATATTAGACGATATGTCAATAAGGTGGAGTAAGTAGCAATGACTCTATGCAGCACACATCTTCTATCACACCCAAGATATGACCACTTCCATGAAACAAATTACTGTACATCTTTAGACTTAAGACAAACAAAAAGGCTTTACACTGCATCCTTACCAGCTGTCTCCCAATCGATATATGCCTTGTCCTTCTAAAAGCAGCAGCCCATGTTGATTGTAATGAACCTCCTGGTAGAATCAAATTTCAAAAGAAGACAGATGTTTCAGAAGCCTACGGCAACAAATGTATGTACAAATAGTATATTGCAGATACTCCAGTGGTAAGTTTTAGATTAAAATATGGTCACAGTTCGGCCCATGATAATAAGCATTATCAAAAACATCATAAAGTACACAGAAAAAATCTACAGACCTTGACATTGAGATACTCGCCTGGCTGAAAGTCCATTATCTGCAAGTGAGGGAGAAGGTATTATTCAATCCACATTCATAAACATCACTTATAATCCAAACAAACAACTTAGTACTGTATATTATGCTGTGGGGCCCACAACACGTTACCCACAAGCATGCCATCAGTGTAATGAACTCTGAGTTGTATGACATATTTTGCAAGATTGTTACTAGCACCCTGTAATAATATTGATTCACACAGCACAAAACCTTTTCCACAACCAAATGCTCCAATGCGCAACATACTCCTTTGTTCAGTTACTGTATAAATCTCCTTTTCTTTTGAGGGAATTTGATATTAACTTGAAGTTGCTAAGGAAGAGTTTCAAGTACAATGCCTGGTTGGCTGAAACTTAATGTTGGGCAGAACAATACGTAACACAATAAGAAACTTAATCCGCATAAGATAATCAAACTTACATGGATATTGAAGTCATAAGGTAGAGAAGTGGGCAGCAGCTTCCTCAGTTCAAATACCTGGTGAGAAAACAGAGGCAAATGATTTCATGTCAGTGCCAAAGATAGGAGGACTTTTCAGAATAAAAGAAAAGCAACAACGTTGACATTTAAGCTGGCAAGGAGTCTACAGAATATGGCAAAGAGGGTCAGAATAAATAAATAAATTGAGAGCGAAAGCAAGCCAGATGTCAATATGTGTACCCAGGTTCTGAAATACACATTAAGTTTGTTGATTAGTGGTTCCTTCCTCTTGAACACACATAGTGTATGGAAAAGGGTTTGATATATGGCAGGCAATCCAAGATACTTAGGCGCCTAGAGATTGTTAGGAAAGGTGATCCAACGAAAAAGGCACAGCAACATTATACCTCTCCTGGGGTTTCAAGAAGGGGTTGCTTATCTGTTGAACCAACAACTAGATCAGGATGGTGATCCCCAATGGCTGTATACCTAAAGGGACAGAATTCCAATAAACTGCATATTGTTTGAATTGGGAAAATAACACAAAAACAAAGCATTAACTGGGAAATCTCATGTACAGTTGTACCTGAGTTGAGCAAATAATGTTGAAATAAAAGGTAAAAAAGGGAAATGATAATCATAATAATTTGCCAAATTTTCAATCCATTTCTATCATGGGATAATTCAATCATGGAGAATTAGAACATATCTAGATGACGACCGACAAGATCAATGCACCTAGGTCTATAACAAATTGTAAATGATGATCATAATAATTGACTAAATATCGAACCATTTCTCCCATGGGACTTGATTCAGTCGTGGAGAATTAGAACACACTTAACTGACAGATGACGGCCAACAAGATCAATGCAGCTAGGTCTACAATAAATGGTAAATACACTTCAGTTTTGTAGAACAGTGGCATATAACTATCGTACCTCCTCTCAAAGATGACCAGGGTGGTTGGTCCATCTGATATCATAGAGTGCTTCATGTTTGCAGGAAGATAGGCATAAGAGTCTACCTGCAATCACCGTGAAAACATGTATCAAGCCAAACCTATCCCGGTCAAGATTTACTTCTCATGAGTTGGCAAACGAGGATAACAGTTAAAACATGGTTATGGAAAGAACTCCATTCTTTCAGGAGAAATACTTATATGCCATTTGGAGAGTTCCCAAGAAACGTATCTGCAGTGCAGTGTCTACTGAATGCTCCCTTATATACTTCTTTGAACACCTTACCCGTTTTCTCACTGTTGACTACATTCGGTGAGTAAAACCATAGTGGGTCTATGCAAAGACCATCTTGCCCCAGTGAGCATCACGAGGAAAATAAAGGAGCCAAATGAATTTTTCCTATGGTTTATGGCCACAGAATCATAACTGATAAGTGGGAGTTCCATTCATTCAGTAATGTCAAATACTGAAGACAATGTTGAATTCGCAATTTTTATCATATTTATTGACAGTTCCTGTTTTACAAATTTGTCCATTATTTTTGTTCACAAACTTTGATGCAAAATCAACATCAGATCCAAGTCTTTTAAGCTTTTTTCACAGTTTTTTTGAGAAAAACACAAAGGAGTCTTTGCGTTTTATTTCATTGAAAAGATAGAGTTCGATACACGCCTCCTAGGAGGTTTCGGGTCCATTACAATTTTATTAAGTTCCTAGTGTACGTCCCAGGTAGTTGGCCAAACATCTCTTAGGCCTCTAGCTCCTGCTGTGATCCATGAAGCTGCCTCATCTTTGATTTTCTCAATCAGGTCATAAACTGATGGTGCCGCCCTGTTGAAGACACAATCGTTTCGGTGCTTCCAGATCATCCAGGGGATCAGTAACAGTGTCTAAAATTTTCACAGTTTTGCACGTTAACCAAAAACTACGGCAATAATAACAACAAAGCAAACACTAGATAGACCCAGAAACATGATCTCCACTGGAGTAACACTGTCTAAATATGACACAATCTGCCATGATGGTATATCTCCGAGTGACAAGGCCAAATGTAATTCTTACTGATAAGTAGAAAGGATTTCAAATGCCTGGGTCTTAGTCTGCTTTTAAACAGACTGATGTACGAAGAAATGCATAACTAAACCCAAAAAATATTTCCTTACAAAGACATCAAGTTGGAATCAGTGATGTTTGAAGTACCCTAATGTTTGGAGTACACAATTAATCTAGTATTCTAGTTAAATATTCACAAAAGGAAGCACTAATTTCATGTAATCTTACCAACAGAGAGTGAGTTGTTCCGCTTTCCAGGGACAATGCTATGCTGCCTTGAAGTACAAAGATAAGCCTGGAAATACAACGGGAGCACTGGAAATCTCATTTAAGGGAGTGATGCTAATTCCAATCCGACAAAGAAAAGGGTGCTGACAAATGGATTACTCTCTCTGTTAATCTATGTACTGCCCATTAAATTACTAACGTGTCCAAGAATGAACTTTGTCTGTCAATATTTTATAATATGCTGTTAATAGCAACAAAATCGTGAACATGGGCAGTACATTCAAGCAAGAATCCAAGATATCAGTTTTCTGCCGCATAACATCTATATCGTTCGTCAAATGTTAGAAAGTATGACTATGAGACTATCTAAATACATGGTTGCCTCATAAATTTCAATGGAAGAGGGTAATTAACTAGATTTACGTTAAGATGAAGTACATTGAGGTAAATCCGTTTCTTGCACTCTTTAAAGATGATAATAATGCCAAACATGCTAGTGAGTTAAGCATTCAACCTTTCAACATCTTTCGGTGGTAGGGCAGATTTTGATCCATCTGCGCAACACAACAAAGAACTCAATTATGTTGCTTTTACCAATAACTTAGTTCAGCAGAAATAAATATGACATATGATGATGTACAACAGGCTTTTAACTGGAGAGCTACTGAGATTGGCAGTCTGGCCAAAGAACATGATAGTACAGATCCAGATGCACAAAAGTTGCTTGTTGTGGGAGAGGTCCACGACCTAATGGATTCGTCTTCCTCAGTCTCTTCAAACTTTTCCAAGCCTGCTATTTCCCCCCGGTCTTCTGCCCCTAATCGAAGCAAATTTCATATATGGTATGCCAAGCCACTGTCTTGAGACTCATGCAATGAACCCTCAATGGTTGTTTGACCCTAGAAACCAATAGGGGCAGGAAAGGAACACTGTTGATCAGACCCGGAGGGCCCATGAGGAACACAAGCGCCGCGGACCCTGGAAACGAAGTTCAAGCTAGGACACCCATTGCGAAGGGAAACTCAACACAAGACTACAGGAACTGACGGAGACTGAACCAGACTCCCGGAAGGCCTCCAATAGCCCTCCGGAAGAGGCCGGCCCACTCCCATGGCCCGCGGGCTCCGAAAACCCAAATTGAAGCTGTTGCATGGACGTGAAGAACTCGCCGCACTCGGTACGCTGGTACTGACCGAATCGGCAAATGAACCTCCCTTGATCTGAGCTGTACTGGATAAGTATTGTAGTAAGCCGATCTGACCGTCTGTCCTTTTCTACTTAGTTGGACAGATCACTTCAGAGAGGTGGAATAAAAAGCTCGGGATGGATTTTGGAGTCTTCGTGCAAGCTGTATGCGGGAAATTCCAACATCTCCCAAGAAGAGATGTGGTAGCAGAAATGCTCCAAATCGCCAGAACAACCCTCGAAAGGAGGAGAGAGAAGAGGTAAACCCCTGCTAAGGGCATACTACAGATTAGTCTTCCGGAGTGCAAATGTAAATAGTGCTTTAGTGATAAGAGTAACTGAAATGGATATACCATGGGAATATTCCTTCCTTAGATTACCCAAATACTCCTTTAAGTTGTTTTTCTTTTGAGGCAAACTCCTTTATGTTGTGAAGGAGATAAGGGACAACAACGAATTTCCTAGTGGCGTGACATGTAAATTCCTCACATCCTTTTCCCTATAAACAGAGCATCACCCTAAAGAGGAGGCAAGGTGGCCTCACTCCGCAACATGCTCTCTCTCTCTCTCATGTTTGCATTAGGAGAAGGAGGAGAGCGGAAGGGGAGGGGAGACACCGCTAGGAAGGAACGCAGCCTCGCCGAAGGAACAGGTGCCGCCTGTGACCACGCCGTCGGCCAGGGTGCCTCCAAGCCGTTAGTAGGAGCCGCACCGCCGAGGGGGAGGGCACTGCACGGCCTTGATGATGCTACCAGGGGATCACCGCCATCGTCGGGAGCTATCCGAGGGAAACAACGTGATCATCCGAGGAAGGAGCGGGTCGTTCGAGAAAGGAGCGGAACCATTTGAGCGATAGGAGTGTTGCAAGAGTCGGGGAGTGTAACCACCGGAACCACGTCGTGTAGACACTTGCACCTCAAAACACAATTCTTGGGAACCTTGTCGTGTAAACAACACGTCCCTCGGTACACGGGCCCTTGGAGCATTGTCGTGCTAACGACACAGTCCTATTGCCGTGCTAATGACGCGCTCCTTGGACCCTCGAGCACATTCGGACAACCATCGAATCAGAGCAAGGAAGGACAAGACGTGACTTAGCAAATCCAATTGAGGAGGGAGGAACGTGAAACTGAGCCGTGAAGAAGGAAAGGAGTGTCTCGACCCCCACTAGGCACTCCATGGAGGAACTAACCTTCTAAAACAGGGTGCCACCAAATTCAGTATTCGGGCTTACCCATCAACATTGCACATGCCATGAATTAGGGTATGTCAAACTTAAGGCTATCCTTATTGTTCCCGGACATGAATAAAAAAAATTCCAATTAATAAACATCTTGTTATCCATCTTTATCATTTACAACTTTACTGACTAGTTTTTCTTCATACAGTTGAAATATGCAGTCACATATGACTATAGCATTCTTTGTAACCACATGACAGTAGGGACAAATAGCATACCTTGCATGTTTGCCAAGTACATAGTGAAGTGTGCTCCAAGAGCTGGACTAATCAAATATGCTCCTAACGAGTTGGTCCTAAAGAGAGTAAATGAATGGTGTTGGTATAGCTGCATAACGTCCATACAATTAAGAAAGTATGCGGGAAAGGCAGAGTAGTACCAATCAGGCAAAGGACTGAATACATGGCTTTCTGGTGTTATTAAAGCGTGATCCTTTTTGTAAACACTACGTGTGAAGCCGGGTAAATCTGGACATCCACAAAAAGAGCAACATTAGCACGATCTAGACAGTATAAAAGCATCCATCTCTACAAAAATAAAAACATAGTTTAGTAGTAAATGGTAAAGAAACTCTCAAAAGCTTTTAAGCCTATGCATACCGACAGAAACATAAATGGGAATGAATATATAGGATTCTTAGCAAGGGTGTGATCAGAATATGAAAATTCATATCCTCCGAGGCCAATCTAAACCAATTTAAGTACAAAAAGACGAACTAAGAGCTTGGAGATGATATCATTCTAGTTCTACTCCCATGAGTGGATGATGAGAACCAACATTTTACCAATCAAGAATTACCTGGTGTGCATCTTAATGTTCAAGGCCTCAAATTTCTCATTCACACCAAAACTCCCTTTAAGAACAATCTTCATAACATTGGACGCGTTCAATTAGTGGCCTGATTTTCCTCACATATGCACCCATGCCACACTTGCATCTACCATTTGATCTATAATTACATCCACAGTACTACCAAATCATGAAAACACCAGTAAATTGTAGTCCCTGTCCCGCATCCACTGTAATAACGTGTATGATCTCAGGGCTCCTTTGATTCATAGGATAGGAGAAGTGTAGGAATAGGAAACCTATAGGATTGGGATGTCATGTCTACTTGACTTCTATGGGAAGAGGAATTCTCTTTGATTGTGGTGAAGGAATTTTCCATGAGGTCTAACCAAATGTTATTTTCCTATAAACTTTGCACTAGAAGATTCCTATGGGATATGTTCCTATGAATCAAACGGCTTCTGAAGGAAGATTTCAATAGGATTTAAATTTACAAAAATCCTTTGAAAATCCTGTGAGTCAAAGGAGCCCTCGAACTCTTACGGTATCAGGGGCCCACATCATACAATCCTTGATATGGCTAAGAATCAAAACATGCTTCTGATTTCAATGTGTATATACTACATAGTCAGTATGCATCCTTTTCTTCGCAACCGTTTTGTGTTGCCCATGCATCAATATGACCATCAGCATTGCTGTTGTCCATCAGTTAAATTAGGGGCGTGCCATTTCCCCCCTAACTCGTTAGTTTTGCTTTAGCACTAATCAGAGGTCATTTACATCAGGTTTATACCAAAAAAACAGAAAGAAGAACATTTCCGACGGCCACTGACATCCTAAAATCAGCAAGCAAACCCACGCAGGGGATGAGATGACACGGGGCGTCCGAGGTATACCTTGCAGGTGCACGGGCGCGAGGGTGGGGTTGGTGACCTTCCAATAGAGCGGCGGCCCTTTGGAGCAATCGCTGGACGGTTCCACCGAACAGAACCCCTCGCCGGCGCCGGGAGCCGCCGCGTCTACGAGGGAAGCGAGAGGCACGAGCGCAAGCGCGAGCAGGAGGAGATGGTTGCTTGCGGGGAGCATCTCGCGCGGCCCGGATGGGGTGGAATGAGCCCGCGAGATTTTAGGACCGGGACTTGGGGGAGGGGAGGAGGGGACGGCGACGGCGGAGGAAGGCCCGTCGCGAGTGGAGTAGAGCGGGTGACGAGCACCCGTGTGTGCGTTGGTGGTGGAGGTGATGACTCGGATTCCATGAGGCTTTTTGTCTTCGTACTCTGTTGGGCCATCAAAAACAATAATAGACTTAACAGTGTTAGACCATCTCCACTCGTTTCCCTTCGTGCTATTTAGCGTCGAATGGATGTGACTTTCGGCCTGATAATGATATTTTTTCATGTTTTTAATTAAATCTAAAATTTCGGCGACATTTTTTGAAGATTTTTCCCGCCCGCGAAATCTCACCCAAAGGTGTTCGACAGAAATCGCCCAAAACAGTTCAACTAGAATTCGCCTGAAAGAGGTTCGGCGATCAAATTATTACAAAACACGGCGATCATTCGTCGAAGGGATGGGCTCCTCCGTCGTGTTTGCTGCGACGGGATGGGCTCCTCCGCTGGGTCTGCTGTGACAGGGCACGTAGTAGGTGGAGGTAGAGCTCGGCCAAGGCATGGTGGCTGAGATGGTGGGTGCAGAGCTCTGCATGCTGGCGAAGACGTCCTTGTCGGGGATGGTGTTGTGGCATGCCATGTACCAGACCTAGGGGCTCATCGCCGAGGTGTCTTCGCTGTCCATGAGGAACTGGAGGTTTGTGTTCCTCTTCTTATCGGTGAAGTTCGCCTTGAGGAGATCGAGCTTTCTGTCTTGGTTATGCGGAAGCTGCATCCACCTCCCGTCGGCCTTCTCCTCCCTCTTCTCGGCATGCACTTTCGAGTCAGCGATACATTTCTCCATGGACGCGTGGAGCCGTTCTGTAGGCGGTCCCATGGGCTTCAGCATTCTTGGCCTTCTTCTAGCCGATCTCTGGCCTTACTTCATCGGCAGATGGTGGTGGAGCCTCGGGGTTGTACACACCGTCCTTGTTCTTGGCGAGGCTCATGCGAGTGTCCACCTATTTCTGGCACTTCTCGATCTTGTCGAACACCTGGTGGAACTTGAACACTATCTTGGTGACGTCCCGGTACATGTCGAGTGTGCGGACCAGCTGCAAAGGCAAGGCGAAGAGTGAGTCATGAAAGTCATGAACTCGACATAAGTTCGGCTTGAGGATGACGAACTACCTTGGTGTCCATACTTGCATCGTTGACTGGATGAAGCTCGATTTCTTCGAGAATGCCATGCCATTTGCTGCACGATTCCCCAGTGATTGGTAATGGCCTTCTTGCTGTGCTCCATGTTGACTTTGTTGTACACCAGGTCCATTAGGTTGCTCTCATCGAACGCCAGCTTGACGCGCCTCTAGTAATTTTCTGAGTTTTGGTTTGCGCCGGTAATAGGGTCCATGCTTACGGCCTTCCATGCTTTGGCGAGGCACATGTCCTCAAGCGGTGTCCACTTGACACGGGGCTCTGGCGGTGTCAACGTCCTTGCCTTCCTCTTCTTATTCCCCTTCACCTTGGCCATCGTCGTGGCGTCCTCTTTGGCCTTCCTCATCTTCGGCTTACGTCTGGTCGTCGACCTGGCTGTCATCGAAATCCTAGGATTCCAGGCCATGTTCGGCGTCGGCGCGGGTTCACTCTTGCGTAAAGAACGAGCTTTTGGCCGCCGCCGAGCTAGACGCTATCATCTCCACCATGTAAGAGTCGGCCGCCATTCCGCTGAACATGTTGTGGGCATCCATGTCCCGAACTAGACGGGCGAGGAACTGTTGTCGGCGAATGGAAGAGGGTCGTGACGCATGCCCACCGAAGGCCACGATGTACGTGAGAGAGCTAGCATCGGGGACGTTGATGTTGACGTTGAAGGTCGGCGGGCGACGTGTAGGGCAGGGGTAGAGCACATTCGGGTTGAACCCGCTGTCAAATTCCGAGGACGATGAGAACCCCTGGCGTGGGTTCGCCTAACTCTCCTGGAACATGGTCGGCGAGAACCCGACCGAAGATCCCCACGACGCGTTGTACTACGACGTGGCGGGAGGCGACGGATAGTACGTGGCCGGATGGGCAGCGCGCTCGGGCGCCGATTTTACCTCCATGATCGCCTGGGCCTCCTCCGATCTTGTCGTCCTGTCCTTTTGGCTATCTGTTTTGATCTTCCTCCGTCGGTAATCCCTCGCCCACTCCGTGTCCGTCCAGCCATCTAGCTTCGGCGTCAGCTTCCTCGGCTTCTTCTCCTTTGGTCCAGCGGCGGTGGGGCGGGGCTTGACGAAGCCCTTCGGTAGCATGGCGGGCGGGAGCTCGGGAAACTGGTGGGTGTTGTGGTAGGGAATGGAGAAGAAAGACGGGAGGGGGAGAAGAAAGGCAGGATCTTGGCCTTTGTGTCGCCAACAGGATTGGCCCACCACTTTTCGCTTCATCCAGTGTTCCCAGATGGTTCCCGACATCTCGGGTTCGGCCTGGGAACCCCTGATGTAAAATAGACCAAATTCAGCGAAAACTGGACGCCTAGGAACGCGATTGAGCAAATTTTCGCTGTTCGGATAAAAAAACGTTTAGGACCTCCCTCGGAATGCTAGTGGAGATGCTCTTAGGAGCACATTTATTACGGACAAAAGTTACTGGCTGATGTGAAGTCACCTGGTTGGTTCATATTTTTTACATGCCGTGAATTTAGGACCGTGATCCCTGCCTTCTCTCCATCTAATCCTGTAATTGTATTCCGTAACTCTCAGCCTTTAGGTGTAGCATTACTAGTTTCAAAATATAAGATGTTTTAGTTTTTGTAAAATAAATGTATATAAATATCTTTTAGTGTATAGATTTAGAGTTAATTATACATTAAAAAATCTACATACATTTGTTTCACAAAAGCTAAAACATCTTATATTATAAAATAGTACTTGTTATGTGGAGTTGGACGGTAGTGTATTTAGACACACCAAAGTGTTTTTTGATCTTGCAATGTCGCGACTCGACGTCTCTATCCGCATGCGACTGAATAACGTTTTGAAATCTTAAGGATTATTTGTATTTTTTATCTCTTACAATTTTATCCATAAAGTTTTTACGATAATCATTTTATCTTGACATGTCTTTTAGTGTCCACATGTGTTGCTTCGTGTACATTGATATTTGATTAATAAACTATGTGGTTGCTTCTGAATTATGTTATATGCAAGGACAGCTGAAAAGTTGGGGCTCAAGCATGGACATGAAAGCTAACATTGTGTATGTGGACTAAAGTTCATGCGACTAGAAAAGCTTTGTTTCACCATTGTCTACATAAACTAAAGTAGTAAACCTATTACAAACTACAAAATAAAAAGAAAGGGAAAAACCTAAACTAAAACCCTAAACTATACTTCTTATCCATTTCTTGCTCCTCTTGCTTTTCTAGTCTATCTTGACCTGCAAAACAAATAAACGCAAAAACAAATGAAGTTTGGTTTTAAACTTGGATCCACCAAGTGGTGAATCCATTGTATGTAGAATCCATGGGCAAGGTCCAGGAACTTATCATGAACCTCACCAATTTGAGGTTTTTAGCAAAAGAAATAAAGGAATAACGACAAATCATATTCCATGGTACCATAAAATCAACAATAGAGAAGTGGATACATTAGGAGCGGTAGTTCACAGTGGCTGAGACAAAACTACGAAAGCCAGTAGCCAAGATTGGCTAATTACATAACCATATGACAGTAGAGAAACATAGCCACAAGATCAAAGTACCAAGGCATAGCAAAGTTTACAAAGACAACAATAGTAGTAGGCAGAACAATATAAGCCAATAGCTAACCAACAAGGCAGCAACCATAATATCCATGAATAGGAGTCAGTACAAACCACCAGCAGATTAAGTAGTGAAGCTAGGGAACCATACTAAGAACAAACTGACATAATAGAAATTACAGCAAGTAACAAATACACCTCAAACTTAGGATTCTTCTAAAAGAATCAAATGGCAGGTAATGAACACATGTAGTTCATCAATCTACATCAGAAAAATTATCAGAAAATCATCTAAGCAACAAATTCAAGATCAATGTTAGTACCAAGAATAATAATAAAAATTTCAACTTAAAAACAAATGTTTTCCCAATTTGTCAAGGAAAAAATTACAAAATGCCCCTTAACTGACATGCACATTTTTCATATGACATAATCTAATTAGGACACTAGAAGTTACGCTAGAGAGACGGTATAGGAAGCTTACTCACTGCATACAAATAGTGAGGTGTGAACACTAGGTGAAACCCAGAATACTATAAATAGCACCCTAGACCCAACCCCAAAGCTTACAAATCCTCAGAGCACAACTCATAAGAATTACTCTCAGACCAGAGGTTGAGAGAGAGGGAAAAAATCTTTTCACACTTACTAGAGAGAGAGATATTTAGAGAGGAGAAAGGAGCAAGAACAGGTTAAAGATCACGGATGTCTCCTAGAGGGGGTGAATAGGAGGTTTAAAACTTTTACGAGAGGTGCTCAACAAAGGCGGAATTAAACTAGAGTTTACTTTGTCAAGCACAAAACCTAGAACAACTAGGGTTCACCTATATGCACCAACAACTTATGCTAAGCAAGACAAGAAACTATATGATAGCAAGATATAGATTTCAAGCACTAAGGCTATCACAAAGTAAGGTGCATAAGTAAGAGCTCGAGTATAGAGATAACTGAGGCACGTGGAGACGATGATGTTTTACCGAGTTCCTCCCAACAATGGAGTACGTCTCGTTTGGAGAGGGGGTGGTTTCAAACCACTAGCACCACAAAAGGCGTCCCTTGTTCTCCGGTGAATCTCATCCCAACGGGATCGATCCACACTTCCACTATCGGTGCACTTGTCGGTGGCAATCCGGAACCTCTCACAAGATTGGGGCACTTCTCCACAACTCAATTGGAGGCTCCCAACTAGCAAGCTTGGGGAAAGCTCCACAACTTAATTGGAGGCCCCAAGTAATCCACAAACCTGCAATACAACCAAACCGTCTAGGGTTCCCAGAACCCAAGAGTAAAAAGCTTCTCACCTTTCACCCAATCGAATCCTCACCGAGAACTCAAACCGATGCACCAGATGCAATGGCAAGAACACAAGAAGTGCTCAAGTCCTTCTCTCCCAAATTCCACCAAAGCTACAAAAGCTTATGGGGGAATAAGAGAGGAAGAACAATGGAGGAAATCCACAAAAGACTCCAAGATCTAGATCCCAAGATATTTCCCTCACTTAGAGGAGCGATTGATTGGTGGGATTGTAGATCTAGATCTCCTCTTTCAAATTCCTCAAGAATTGCAAGAATCATAGGAGGGATTGAGGGATAGCAGGCTCAAGAAGGTCAACAATGGAGGGGAAACTTGCAAGAAAGGTTGGGGAACCATTGGAGAAGAAGGACCCCTTAAATAGGTCCTAGAAATCCAACCGTTAGGCTCAAGAATCGCCTGGTCCAGAGTCTCCGATGTACCCAGGCAAACAGGGACAAACTGGAAGACAGTATGTACGCGGTACAGAGATAGACCAGAGATTTAGTCCAGAATCTCCGGTCTTACAGAAACTGGCAGAAAGACCAATACGAAAACAACCATAACTTTTGCATTTGGACTCTGATTTTGATGATCTTGGGCTCATTTTAAAGAGGACAATAAGCTCTATAAGATCATACAGAAAAAAATCATAGTCCAGCAAGAGAGGATATAACCAAATGACGAAAGGTTTGACCTCTCTCAAAAAGACGAACTGGTAAAACCCCCAACATCGAAAACACAATAGAGAATGCATATGAAATCCGTTTTCGATGAACTTGAGCTTGTCATGAAGATTAACACAAAATCTAAACCCTCTCATGGACAAGAACCAAATAAGAACCAAGAAAGATGATGCCAAGTATGCAAACGTTTGAGCACTCTCCGAATGATATGATCAAGTTACTCAATCGAGGGCCCCTCTTGATAGTACGGCTATCTATCCTATTGGTCTCTCCAACTAACACCACGAGACCGGTAAGAAGGAAACCCTATCAATAAAATACCTTTGCCTTGCACATATTCCACTTGAGCTTGATGATGACGATCTTCTCCACCTCAAGATGGAACACCTTTCTTGAATGCGCTAGCTTGGTGAAGACTTGCAAATTTCTCCCCCATACTCCACTATGGTAGAGCTTATCTTTTGGACATATCATCTTCCCATATACATGCTCACCATAGGATGGAAAGATTCAAGCAAATGATCTCTTCGAGATGGCTCATCTTGAATTTGCACATCATTTCTTCTCTCTACATTATGTTGGTGTCTTGAAGGTACATAAGAGATATCACTCCAACTTTATTTTTCAAGACACACTTGATGTAGGACCAACTATCACTTGAGCAATCTCCGGATCACTCATTGAAACCTTGGTCAACACTTGATCTTCTTTACTTTCTTCTTCTCCCAACCTTGAAGCCAACATATGGTTCAAGCATTGCCTATGGATACATCCTATAAGTAAAACTCAATGCAAACATAAGTCCATAAAAATATTATCATTAATTAACAAAACCACACATGGGGGCACACATATACTTTCAATAGGAGTCAGGAGAGAGAAGAAGTAGCATCTTTGCATATCGATTATTGGAGAACACCACAGAGCTATGCCACTAGACTAATCTGGTAAAACCTAGTACACATTAGGAATCAACTTAAGAACTAAGTCTTATAATCAGTCCTCACATCCCTAGGTTTTAACATGAGATTCTGTAACACCCCAGATTTCTGCGACACCTAGCGATGCTACTTCTTAGCTAAACTACACCAAGTTTAGGACAAAACTCTAAAATTCGACAACACCTCTATTTATAAGGGCTTCCACAACGATCAATTTAGAAGTAATCCTCATATGACAACAATATATTATCCAAAAACACCAGACACACAATCTGTAGTTCTTAAAACATCCAATAGTTATAAGGAATTTCAATCGAGTGACCAAAGGCTCAAACTAGACCAAAAAAACAAAAAAAATGAAGCTTGGTAGTTTAGAAATCCGCTAAATATCCAAGTTATAATACGGGTGTATACTATCTAAGTAGTGTGGTGTGCTACTATCGCCCATGCATGTTGCTAGTTCAAGTACCTAAAATCCAAATAAAAACCAAAGAAAAGCAAGAGTGAGTGAAAATTTAATCAACAAGTACAATATGGAGCCATATCAACCACATAAACAGTCCAATACTCTTTGCAAAGGCAATACAGAAACTTTTTATGTATCTTGTATTTTATGGTTGGCGCATTCTAAAATATTCACTATTAACTTTCTCACCGACCTTGAGAAATAGTTAAACAATAACTTAATCACTGAACGCTCCAAAATAGTTAACTGTAACTTTATCACCACCTTGGCTTAAAATAAAATTTTCGATAACACCTCACAACATGAAACACCAAAGAAAGAACCAACAACACACAACCAACAATTCAAAGATAAAAAACGTATCACAAGGGATCGTCATGCGCTTGCCTTATCCTTGGCAGTGAACTAAAAACGTAACATCGTTACTAGAAGTTCCTAAACATGTGTAAGAAACCTTGCTTATGGGGCTACTCTATGATAAGATGAACATGGACATATAATACAACCACATATTGAACCAATACTTCATAAATTTCTTAGCAAATATCTTTCTTGTTTCTTGTAAAAAGCAGTATGATTAGCTATTACTAGATAATTCTCTCGATCACTCTAGAGCTTAAATAATCCAACTCAGCTAGCAATCTAATATGGAGTAAGTAAATTCCTCTATATCATATATACTAGTACTAGCAGACTAGACAACACCACACCTTGCTTCATCCAGATACGAGCAATTAATAAAGGACATACTAGATGGGATGGACAACATGGTGGAAAACAGATTAGCAACACGCACCTGCACTAGTAATTAATAGGGATCCTCGCAATGGATCTGACCACTTGGACGGATTTTAGTCACGCATGATGCATGTAACACAACGACCGTCGTTGTTTCTTTCCATGTGCCGGTAGTGGATGCATTCGGATCAATCTATAGATAGAACCAGCTACGAGAACTTGTTACTGCCGGTGGAAAGAATCGAGTACATAGCAACGATACTATGACAACCAAGCTAGAAAAGTGAACGTCGACGAAGATGACTGCAGCTGTCGGCGACGCCGACCACAACTACCGACGACGGACAACTGCGGAACCCTAGGCATGGTGGCGGCAGCTAGGTGTCTGGTTCAAGGAGAGGGTGGACCACGCCCATGGGTTTCTCTTTTATTTCCTTTTTTCTACTCGGAAATGGTGTTCTAGGCTTAACCTAAACTATCTAATAGCCAAAATTTAGCAAATCTCCAAATATGCATTTGAAGTTTGATTTACATAAACTTATACTCTTTTTTGGTAAACTTGAAAATACGAAACCAACCATCATATTGTATTCTTCATTCGGCTTATTTTCAGAATTTCAAATTTTGTCAACTATAAAATAACATGTCAAAATTAAAGTGTAGAAATTCTAGGGTATTACAAATTCACCTAAGGATGAAAATATTGATCATAGAAGAAGCTCTGAATATATTAAAAACCTACATAAAGAAGTAAACCCATCTACAAGTAGCATACTTACACTAATACTGAATCCAAGGTTCAGAAGTAACAACTAAACAACAGTAAGATTACTTAACGAGAACACATCTAAAATTAAAAGCTTGGATGAGTATCACAATAATAAACACTATAAGTAACCAACTAGCAAGTGGTATCAAGGAAACACAACTTAACCTAAATAAACTACTTCAGTTGTGGATTTTGACCACTTTAATAACAAGAAAACAATTACATGCTTAATATACCAAGAAACACTAATAGTAATATTAGAGTATCACGATGGTAGCTAACTAACATGAAGCAGACAAGCTTTTATGTAGTATTGTGACATAAACATGTATGTATCAGTACCTAATTAAACCTAGAAGTAACCTGGATAGCATACTACAACCAAACTAGTTCAAGATCATCACTAACTGAACCTATAAACACTTAACTGACAGAGTGTTAACTATAACTGAAGAAAGGGTCACATACACCAAAATTCAGTAAAGTACATAGACCATTTACTTAGCAGTAGTAACCATGTAGAGTAGTAGGAACCTAACTAACTACCTAGAACACCCTAGAATGATGTAGAACCTTCTAGAAGACCTAGAACTAACCATGACTGAGAGCCAGTATAGTATAAACCCTAGAATAGATGTGACACCCTCAGGATCAAGGTTAAACATATCCCAGACCTTAGCCTAACATAAGCCTAACCTAGAACTCAAGAGTGAACAGTGAGAGAACTGATAACACAAAAGTGACCCTATGACACAAAAATTATTACAGCAAGCTCATACCTGAGCAAAGAACCAAAATATTACAAGAAAAGGTCACTCACCACAAATATCAAACAATAGAAGGAAAAGTATGCTATTAAGTATAGCAAACTTAACAAATGGCCTAAGAGGCCTAGAGCATAACGATGATGACCCAATGCATAGATCCTAGAATGCCGCCTAGGAACTCCAAGCTACTCAACGATGTTGATGTTGTAACGAAGTCTTCGTCTATGGTAACCCTTACTCTACAACAAAAGTATCAACAAAGAAAGGCTGAGTACAGGGTGTACTCCGCAAGAATTTTGGCTGGTGGAGTTATTTTTCATAAATCTATTTTCCTTTGTAAAGTAGGGAGGAGTAGAAACTCGGCTAAGTAGAACATTTAAAAGGGGATAAGAGAACAATATCTCTAGCTTGATCATCTTCGATATCCACCGAATCTTTATCAGTAAACCTACCAACTAGGATCACCCCCTCGATCCCTGAGGAAGCATCCTTAAGCACACGTTACTTTACTTCCCAAGTTTTATGATTAGGTTATAGTTCTCTATGATCATCACGTCCGTTCCCAAGTCATGCGTAACCATGGACATGGCTTTTCGAAAAGATTAATACCCTGTAGGGGTGTACAACTTTACCCACATGTATCAACCGACTCTTGATACTAATGTTTTATCCCTCTTCCTTGGAAGACCGGCAGAAGGTGGTTTGCCACGACCTTTACCTTGATTTTGCCGACACCATGAGTCATGCCTTAGGGAGATGCCATTGTAACAGGTTGAGTCCCGAAGCCGGTCCCTAGGGATGTGAATAGGGTTCGAGATTACGAAGGCCATGCCTCTCTCATTCCCTACCACGTCCTACCTGTTATGAATGCACCTCCTTCATCAGAACATCCAAAGCGCATATTTTGAATGGAATGCCTGAACTATGTGACTCATGGAATCCAGTTGGCCGAGGGGGTTTCTAGGCCCGTGTATGGTTGTACGCTCATCTTGGTTCAAGAGGCAAAAACTCGGATCCTAGTGGTGGCCAATATGGGACTGCGAAAACCACAACCCAACGTGGCCTCCCATACAAGCTTTAGCATGTTTACTTTCATATTTGATCGTACCATGTCATACTAGGTCCATCCACAGCTCTGATTCATCAATTGTATAGACCAGCAGTAACAGCTAAGCATGGCTAAGCACAACCGGTATAAACAACTCTAGGGATGCTCCTAAGCCAAACCCTAGTTATGCTAGGAGCAGTGCATGAGAAAATATAGGCTACAAAGAGAACATACATCAGATAGGATTACTCTATCTATCGATAAAAGACTTTGGAATTGTATGCACATGGGAAGAGTTGAAATACTTTGAAATCATAGGATTTGTATATGTGTGGGGCTATGATTGCCTTTCCTTATTTATAACTGATGAGTGCAAATATGATGCATATTTAAGCATACAATTATTCATATTTGTCACTCATTACATGCTATATCTAGCTACAACTATGCCCATTATTCATGATTACTAGTTCTCATTCATTTTCATAAGGACTTTGCACAACTAGTAGTTTTTGTAGAATTTTATTACTTTTTCTTGTCTTTGACTTGTGTGTAGGTGTTGTGATGGATTATGGATAAAGCAAGGAAAAAGTAACCAACATGATGGAATATGGAGGAGCTGTAGGTACTAGACTTAGCCATTTGACGAGTGGCAAAAGTGAATTTTTCTGTCAACTCCAAATGAAAATCCAAGGCCATGGTTTTGTATCCCTCGTACATACAAATCCAACGAGCCTAAGAACACCCAAATCGAAGTTCGTATGGAGAAATAGCGGTCAAAATACAAAAGCATACAATGAGTTTAACGACCTCCGGTACAGGCGGGTCTACTTGTATCGCCCCCTCGTACCATAGGTCTGTACGCACGGAAACTGCAATTTTGGACATGTTTCTTCATAGAATACGTCCCCATTATTTCCTATACCTTCCTTGGGTCATAAGGAACGTATTGAGGGCTATTGGGGGTTCCCCTAGGCCTATATAAAGAGGTGAGGAGCTAAGGAAGAAGGAACCCTCTCCATAGACATCCACGGTGGAGCCCTGCTGCTGTGCCATCTCCATAGCTGCCACACCTCCAAGATCTAGATCCCCATCTATACCCCCACACAATTCAAGCAAGAGTAAGAAGAGAAGGAGGCCATCACCATCACCACCACCACGCATCGAGCACCGACTCCATCTCCATCAACGCCTCCATCTCCCTCTCTCTTGTATTTAGTATTTGTAAGATTGAACATGATGATGATCTCCATGAATTCTTCTTTGTTTTATTGTTCATCTGTGAGGCCCCCGGATTAATCCTCCGAGAATCCCTGTTATGCATACAACCACGATCCCATGATCAGTTGGTCGTGGCACATAACCGACAAGTATCAAAGTAAACATCCAATACATAACGAGTACATGTCATACCTTATTTGCCATTATGGCTACCTCAATCAACATCAGCGGAACTTCATCAAGCGTAGAGTCCGAGCCATGCCTTAACCTATAGGAAACTGACTGGGATAATGTCCTAGCTCGCTTAGCCATCAACTTCATACTCTTCTTGATATCTGACCAAGTTAATAGCCAGGGACAATGCCAGTGAGTACTTTGAATGTACTCGCAAACCACCTCGAGAAGATAATAATAACAAGGAGATATGCAATGTGGCTGTGGTAGTAGGAGGGCTTCAAGAGAGTTTCTTTTCTCAAATAGTTTCTCTTGTAGATATAGCATCTACATATCTTTGTTGAAAACTTTTGTAAACCATTGTGGAAACCCTTTTGAAAAGTTTTGTAAACACTAGGATTGGGGTACCCATTTGTTCCCGTCTTCAGGTCGCCCCACGACCAAACTCCTTTCTCTTCATTCCGACCATCCCATGGTCAAAACCTTTCTCCTTTATGACCATCCCATGGTCAAAACATTTCCAAAGCCATTTCTTTTCCGAAATCCTTTTTGAAATCAACGCCAACACCACTCTATAGCAACCTTCCCAACCATCCATGACCGCAGACACAGCTATTCGAATAGATTTACACTCTGCAGAGGTTGCACACTTTACCCACACCATCCGGGTACACTACCCTGATCTACACCGATCATGGGTTGAGTAACCGATCAAGACTCTTCGGATGCCCACTCCAGTATAAGTGCCTACCCTATGAGTGTTATTCCCCTCAAAACCGGGACGTCGGGTACCGAGGACCAACCGGAGCGCTTTTTCCACTTCTCGAGTGTGCGCTTTTAATGAGGGGCTCATAGTAACGCGTGGAGGCCAGCAGACCCTTCGTTCCTTCTCTAGGTCGATGTCCCACATGGACCTTTATCGAAGAAGGCCCATCCTACAGGGATCGCGATCCCCTGTAGTAGTTACGAGGCAGCTTATACCAGAATAGCCGAACATCAAATCCAGCCCTGTCCCATTCTAGAGTAATGTGGTTGCATAGGGTTAACTGTTCTAGCAAAACTGCAAAGAACCGGGTGCGTTTTCGTAAACCTTTTTCCTCCAGCTTTCCTTCAGCATTTTGTAAAACAAAACCTTTTTCTTTCTCAACATCTCTTGGGAGGTCCCACCTCACCAAGGTTTTATCATAAAACATTTGGTAAAACTTTTCCGGGGTCTTCCTATCCTCTAGTTTTGCTTTGGCTAAAACGGAGTCTCCAAAGGGTATGGTGTAATACACCATCTATTCTACTAGGGACAGTAGGTGTCATTAAGGGGGTTGTACTTAATAGTACAAAAGTGTAATAGTTCGGAGGAGCCAAACCACTACCATATATACATCAACATATAATAAAACAATGCAGTTTTAATAAACAGTAGATGAAACATGCATAGGTAAAACAATAGGCAAGGCTTATGAGCAATAAGGTGGCTTGCCTGATGATCAGCAATATGGCAATATGTCCCTGGACTTCTTCTTAGAATACCCAATAATAATAACCATAAAAACCATCTTCTTCTGATCTCCGAGATAATCACAACTATCGTCGTCAGGGGGCACACATGCAAACAAACAAAGGTCACAATCAACACTAGGCATACAACCATCAATACATACAGCAAGAAGACATACCACACATTACTCAAATCAGTAGGTTTTGGATAGATTGAGTGGGTTGTAATTGGAATTACTTTAATTGCCCTTGTGGTCTTTGTTTTCTAATGTATTTGTCCAAATACCACCAGTTAAGGGGATTTACGACTAGGCTTGGGTCTGTATGATATCAATATGCAAAGATGATACCATCAGGTTTATTTTGACAAAACAAAACCAACAAAAGTGGTTTCATGATTTTATCACTTTTCTTTAATTTCTTATGCTTATTCTAGTGGAATAAACTCTAGTTTTAGGAGATAATTCACCAGAAAAGTTCTGGAGCTCCAAAAATTATTTCCTTGGATGGTTAGGTAGGGGTTGATGTACTTGTTCACTAAGAGTTAAAATTAAGTCAAAATAATTACCAGAATGCCCTCAGGAAATCCCCAAAGGCAGTTCTATGGGTTTTTTGTCTTTTTCACCAAATTAAATCTACAGAAGATTTTGAGTTGATTCGAAGGGCACATGGTAGGAATTTATAATACCTTTCCGTAGAAATTTAAATCAACCTTTTTGGATTTGCAGAGCTACTGTGATGATTTTTCTAGTGAATTAGCTAAGCCCAGAACAGATTAATACATGATAAATCCACAGGGGCTTAGAAAAGTATGGACTCCTGGGGTTTGATAGACCTTAGTGTACCACATCACAGGGAGTTGGAATTAGGTCAATAAATTTCATATATTGGCCTAGAGAAATTCCTAAACATAGAAAAGGACTGTTCTTGTTATTTTTACTACAAGAAAACAAATGCTCCACTTGGCTTGAGGCCAATTCCATGTGTTGGGTACATTAAACATCTACCAGAGACAGTTGGATTTATTCCATTTAGGTTTATAAATTTGCTAGGGAATTTATTTAGTGCAGAGGATAATTGCTAGTATAATAAATCTTAGAAAAATATCAAAATGAACTTGGTCAAAGTTTTGGTACTACATGTTCAAGAAAACAGTCAGGAACCCTAGGAATTTTAGATCTAGGCAGTTGGAGTCAATTTCTAATTTCTTTTGCATTTAAAGTAAACAATTAATATTAGATCTGGAAAAAGAAATCAAAAAGAAAAAGGGGCAGGGGATACTGGGCTAGGATCTGGAAGCGGTTTGGGCCAGCGAGTGGGATTCGGACCATCCGGGCAGCGCGGGTGAGCGCGCGTGGCGCATTTGAGCCTGACGGGGATGGGCTACCGGTCAGAGGGAATCAGGCGAAGGGGTATCGGGGCATGCTGGCCGTTGGATTAAAGGGCGATCGATGGCTTGCGTCCGTCGTCCACCTCACGACAGCGCCAGTGGGCTGAAACCCTAGCGGAACTCGGGGAGCGGCGGTGCGGCTCACCTGGGGCTTGGGGGAGGTCGGGGAGGCGAC
Source organism: Avena eriantha (assembly GCA_910589775.1). NCBI lineage: Eukaryota > Viridiplantae > Streptophyta > Magnoliopsida > Poales > Poaceae > Avena > Avena eriantha. The sequence continues at coordinate 166,697,815 of OU342741.1, read as the reverse complement.
AGGGCGACACAGTCGACGACGTCGACTCCAAGGATGGGCGGCATCGAGGGGTTCGGTCATGGGGGAGCGGTTCACGCATCTCGCCGGTGCAGAGGTGTCGGGAGCTCGTCGGAGCATGCTCAAGGTACCTGCATGTTGGAGGAGGAAGCTATTTTAGCTCAGGCTCGCTGGGAGGCTCACGCCAGAGAATAAATGAGGAGGAAAGGAGTAGGGTAGCCCTTGTACGACCTTCTTCTTCCTCGCAGCTCCATGGGAGGGAGCTTCGGGCTCCTAGGTAGAGGAAGCCAATGAAGGGTGGATAGGGATCTGGGGTAGCTCAGAGAGGGATTTGGGGTGATATGTGGGGATGGGGAAGGTCGGAGTCGACCAAATACTCCACTACTCAAAGGAGACTGAGAGGAGAGCTTACTCTCCTCCATGGCGATGGGGAGCTCGGGATCTGGATCTGGATCTGGAGCTTGAGAGGGGTAAGGGGATAGGGTAGGGGTGGTCTGAGAGCAGAGGGGAGAGTTGTGCTGGCCTCTAGTCCTTTAAACCGAATGGAGAGGTCCATGGTGAGCTTGGTGCATGGAGGGGTTTGGAGGGGAGGGCTAGTCACTGCTTGGTCGAGATGGGTGGTGCTGGGAGGCAGTGTGGGCCTGAGCACGACTAGAGAGGGAGAGGGGAGTGGCTACTGCTGCTTTGAAGATTTTGCAAGATATGGCCTATCTCTCCTTCTCTCTTTCAAGAGCAAAAGACAAGGGAAGGGGGTGTGCTACAGTATTTGATACAGTGCACACGACCAGGGGGTGTTAGAGTTGCTGTGGTGGTCACATGTCCACATTTGGTGAGGGTTTGGTTGGGTTTTGGTTTAAGGTGGATAAAAGTCCAAATCTGCCATATAGAATGATCATGGTCAAATTCTCCAATTTGATCTTTGAAAGATGAGTTAAGGGTACTGGTAGAGGGACAAGGTTAAGATACATCTCCCTGAATTATTTGGGAATTATTGGATGAAGTTTGGTCCACTTTATATCACGTATTCAAATAGTGCAGAAAGGGTTTCTAGAAGCTCATTTGATATTTTTACATTAGACAACGTGATATTTTGGAGTGAAATGGTCCTATATACCATATTACACCTTGGGGAATTTTATTGGGATTTATTGAGATGGGAAAGTATTTTTAAAGGATTATTTCTTGTTTCTGCCATTTAAGAAAAAGGGCAAAAACAAATAATAAAGAATCTAAAAAATATTTATTTTTGAGATGGGAGGGTGGAGTATGATATATAGAACTCAAATATGCATTGATTTGACAAAGTGGTTTGGAGAAAAACAAATTTTCCTTTATAGACATGATTTTTAAGATTTTGCAAAGGAGGGTATTTAAATGGTTTTGGGGCCCAATTAATTATGGAAATTAATTGGAGAATTATCATATCCAAGGTATATGATGTATAATTGATGCATCCATCATGTCCAACCTTGGGTTTTGAAGAATTGTGGTGAAAAAGGATGGAAACTAGATTTGGGGAGAATCTAGGGTTTTGATATTTTTATACTACACAAGCAAGGTTGGAGTGGTGAGCTCAGGCTCCCTGGTACAAGGGCTATATGGATGGTTATACCATGTCATATAGATGACCATGGAAGCAAGGGTTGGGCTTAGATGTATTTGGGGTGAGATAGAGGAGATGTCAAACTTTGTTGAAAATAAGGCTGCCATGACAAAGTTGTCATGATGCCTCATAAACCATGGGGTTTTAAGAAGCACAAGGCTCCAATGACAACAAGGGAAGAGTGGATTGATAGACCATGATTATTAGTTCATAATCGTGCAAATAGTTGGTCAAGGGGAGGTGGAATATAGATGTGAGCTTCTGCCAAAATGGGCAAGATGATAAGATTTGTAGAGAAGAATATTATCTTGACTACAAAACCATCATGGATGAGTGGGAACCAGAATGGTTTATCCAAGGGAAAGAGTGGGCCTTGGTAGTCCTTAGGATAGTTAACAATATGGTTCAAATGCATTTTCAAAAATGCACAAGGGTTGGGAAGGGGAGACATTTAAAAAGGTGATGTTGGAATAGATTCCAGACTTAGCCAAATTTGGCAGTTTTGAGGATTTTGACTAGAGTATGAGAGGAGATGTTTTTGATGGGTTGTCAGGTACCCAAGCATCATCAGGTGGATGATGTTTAAGTGTAGATTTAGTAGGATAGATCCATGCTTGATATTGGTCTTCATTGACTTGGAAGCTTCTAGAATGGATCACTGCAGAAGGGGTCTGGTTAGGGGTTTTAGATGATCACCTAGTGGCTAGAGCTCAGGTCCAGATTGTATTCTTGCTTAGGTTTTGGTGACTTGGAAACATCTTGTTCCTAGTGATGAGCTCCTAGAGTAGCTCATACTACCTCCTAAGGAGACAAATCAAGCAGCAGATCAAGGCAACTCATCTTACAAACAAATCAACTACTACTAGGGTTACCATCAAGCTTAGCTTGAGGTAAGGGTGGGCAATTGAAAGGTTGGAGTTTGAACAAGGTAAGGTCCTTGGTATCCCTACCAAGAGTATAATTCAAAATCTTTATACAAGGTTTTGAGAATCCTAGAGGTAGGGGTAGTTGAAGGTTCTATCTTGAAAACATAAGGAGATTATAATAGGTTGCTCTCCATAGTTTTGTCAATAGAAGCTACTAAAATAGTCTTGGTTACATAAGCATCTTGGCTCATGTTTTGGAATGCCAGAGCATTTGAGAATATGTAAAAATGAGCCAGGATAATTTTGTTAAATAGATTTTGTCAACTGATGTTGAGGTAAGGAGTATCATATGGTATACACTCACATGCACAAGCACAAACAAACAACAAACAAACACTAGACCAATGTACAAGAATTTTTTTTTGTTCCCCCTGATTTTTGCATTCTGGACAACTAATCAGGGTTACTAAAATTGGGATGTTACATCATCTATGATTGAGTAATTGATTTGGTTCTAGGTTGAGGTATGATCTAGTATGTAACCCTGGACTTTGTGGCTTGATCTATTATATTACTCTCTCCCTAGTGACAAGGAGGAGATAGATGAGTTCATGTGATCCTTTGGTATGGAGTGTATTATTGACTTGCGCGAGTGACAACGACGCGGGAATCTATGTAGTACACACATGTGGCAACCCGAAATCATTGGGGATCGTTTATTTATCTAAATATGTATCTTGTGTAATTCCAATAGATGGCTACATAGTTGTCCCTCTAGTACTAGTGAGGCCGAAAGCCTAGACACCACCTTTACTCTAGTCAATTCTACATCTACAACCCCTTTGTTTACTTTTAGTATTGCTTTACCTTTTTCTTGTTTAGTTCTTTATTGTTAGTTACTTTAATCCTCTATCAATTACCGTTATCCTAGCAACCTATAGAGTAGACTATTTTTATACACTGTTCTGGGTGTGAACATGGTCACACTGACAACGTGGCTATAGGGCTGTGTTATTTCCATTTGTGCAGCTTCCTTGGGACAAACTTTCTAATAAATATTTGCTGCTTCAAGTACTGCAATAACCGTGTTGTTGGACGCAGGAAACCCAGTCATCAAATTGGCGTCGTTGCCGGGGAGCGTAGTGTTTGGTTTCCTTCTCACTTGCACATATTTTTTTTTCTTTTTTTTCTTTTATCTTACTACTTTTATTCATTTTAAAAGAACAAAAAAATTAGTTAATCTTTTATTGCTGGTCTTGTTATTTGTCTTAAAAATACAAAAAATATAGGAACTGTGGCACAAAAGGATCTTGGGGAGTATGTTACTTTCAATAGTAATTATTCACGTTCACCTATTACTTAGCCCGCTGTCGTAATGAAGAATTATGAAATTAATCCTAAACTAATACATATCATCGAAACCAAAGCTTTTGCAGGAGATCGAGAGAATGATCCATACGAGCATATTGAGAACTTCACTGAATTGTGTTCTACAGTGAGGTTGGCCATTTGGACAGATAATGAGCTGACATTAATGTTGTTTCCATTCTCATTGAAAGGGAAAGCCAAAGAATGGTTACATTCACAATCCACAGGATGCTTCAAATCATGTCTAGGTATCTCCGATGCTTTTCTCAATTCCTATTTTTCAGAAAAGAAAATTTATGACCGAAGGTTTGACATCATAACTTTTAAGCAAATCATCAATGAAGATTTAATGCTAGCTTATATTAGGTTCTTAACTTTGTTGCGTGATTGTCCGCCTCATAATTTAGATGATAGGTTACTATTTAAAATAATTTATGGGGGCTTAAATCCTACTTCTAAAGATAAGTTAGACATGACATCTAATGGTTCTTTCCTTAGCAAAACTATGGATGAAGCTTGTCAGATTTTGAATAAAATGCAAAATAATTTTCATCAATGGCATGCTAATATTGGGCATGAGGAGAAACCTCTCCCTACCGATCTTGAAAGTTTGGTCAATGATTTCTTCAAAGATTAAAACAGTAGATGAAAGATTCCTTATGGTGACATCATTGTTAGAAATGTTCTTTCTAAAGCAATGCCTTTCATAGATAATTATTTTAATCATATTAAAACTGCTATCACTAACAATGGAGAACAACCCTCTATAGTTACTCCCATATCTTCCACTTGTTATACTATTGAGGCAGGAAAGAAGGGTAAAACCAAGAAGCCTAAAAATAAGCCTTGTGTTGAATACATCATACCCGCGACAAGCTCCCGAGAAGGTAAAGAGAATTGTGAATTAACTGAATTTGATAATATGTATACACATAGGGAGTATGAGGGTAGATTAGGGTGGGTTGCTCTTATGAATGGAAGAGATCCAGAAATCAACAAGGAAGAAGAAGAAGAATTGAAAGAATTGGAAGAAAGGTATATCGCTCGCAAACCTTATCCATATCCTTATTCTATACCTTATGATGCATATGCCTCTAATGATGATGAGGACTTATATAATTTTAGAATTCTTGATGATTGCCCTGAAGAAATTTTAATGATTCTAGTAGTTTTGTTTAAATACTCTTTTTGGAAATACTGGTGATGATGAACCCAATAAAAAAACTTTTATGCCTTCCATATTTGTTTGCTATGCCCTTTATTTTACTAATGAGGTGCAACAAAGTCCGTTGCTACAAGGAAAACTACTAGCTCCAAAAGAATATTATAAACTATACCCTTAAAATGGTAGCCAATGTAAAGATTCGAAGATTGATCATAAATCCTTAACCTTCTCTTGGCAGAAAAATAAGAGTACATGTTCACCACACCTTGTGCATAAATTCTCACTAAATTGAAAATACATTTTCATTTATATGATGCCAATGCACCGCAAGAGGGTTCGTCTCCGACTATAGATGGTTCTTCTAGCCTAGCTCTATAGCTTTAAATTGGGATCTTCTTGGGAGACAACCCGAAAGTCATTAGACATTTTTCTTAATTTTGTTTCTTGAGTTTAGTTGCATTTATGTTCCATTGGCATTTTGCATGATTTTCTATTAGAGTTGTCTTGGGAATATTTTCGAAAGGTAGAATTGTTTGTTGCTCAAATATTATGTTTCTTATCTTGGTTAAATCTTCTCAACAAAAATATATGTATGCTTTGCTTGGATGTTGTACTAACATTTCAGGTCTATAATAAAAAAATTGGAGAAAAATAACTTGTTCCAGAGCTTACAGTGAGGTTAACAAGTAATAGTACGGACAGAACCATCCGTACCACGCGCCCGTACCACTCATGTGACACATTGGAAGAATCATAAAATTTTCCAGAAAAGTGATTGCGTGCTTAAGAAGCACCGGTATGATGGGACGTGCTCGTACCGACCGCCCGTACCGACCTTGTTACCAGGCGCAGAAAATCTGAAGACCTTCTAGAGGGTGTAACGACCACCCGTATGGGTGGAGCCTGTCCGTATCATCCGGTCGTACCGTCTTCGACAGGAGCACACAAAAAAGAAGAAACGGGAGAAGACGAGGTGCAGTATGGGCACATGCCTGTACCACGCGCCCATACTAAGGATAGAGACAAGTACAAAAAAGGCAAAAAACCCTTACTTTTTATCTTAACAAACTAAGGTTAGTGGGTTACCTTCTACATATTCCACTATACTTCATTTTATTTTATCTACCTTCGAAATTCCCTAGCCTATAATTCTCTATAGTGTTTCATGTTTCTTTTATTTTTATTTTCACGGTTGAGTGAACGAACTCCGTTCATACACCGATCGTTTGCTTTTACTTCATTTGTTATTTTCGCAGGGACTTGAACCTTGTATGATGACATGCATGGTTTGTGCCAACCGTGCAAATAATTTCATAAGCCATTTGATTGTTTCAACTCAACGCTTCAACAAGGAAGTATTCGTTCAACCAAAGGTCCATGTCCATCAAAAGTAAGGTTATTCGTACCTCAATGGTAAAGTGTGTCACCCTTGCTTTATTCAAGGTTTGGAGGTAACTACTTCTCATACTCTCTTTTGATAACTACATTTTATCTTTTCTTGTAGTAATCTATTCAAGTTTGGTTATTGCAAAAGTTCTAGCTTAGCAAAGTTACTTTTGCATGTGTAGAGTCTTGTGCAATGTTCTTATTCGATGAAACATTTTGTGCAATCATGTATCCCACTACTTTTGAATGCTTGTTTAGGTAAGATATGTTTCATATTTATACAGTGGATGCACTTGCTTTTGTTAGGATTCGTAAGATCTTTGATGCGCTATGTTTAAATCTTTATCTAGCTTGAGAAGAATATTGTGATCCTCTAGAATACATTTCCATGATTTCTACACTTTATTTGATTAAAAGTACATTGACAAAGCCTCTAAATAATTTCTTGATTGATGTTTAATTATCTTAAGAGTCTAGCCTTATAGATACTCAACCCCATAGATTTATTGATAGACTTGATGGCACTCTTGAAAGGAGTTGTTTGATTCAAAAGTAGTCTAGTGGTAATTGTGATGCATGCGAAAGCTAAACTTTGTGGGTCATAATGTGATACCATTTAATGCTTATTTTTCATGCACACCTTTCGATGCCAACAACTCCATTGGCCTACGAACGATCAATGGTACAACCCCTGATTTAGGCTATGAGGTGACGACATGGGTAGCACTTGTTACCGTCATGGGAAAAAGTATTGGTACTCTTGAAGGATGTGCAACTATTTCTTAAAAGATCACTCAATGATCCCTGTTGGAAACTATCTTTGAAATAAAATAAAGATTCACACAAAAGAGTCTTTGACATGGTCTCGTTACTACTACATGAATTTTCTTGAAAAACAATGAATGGAAGATTAGTGTTTGATAGTCTTGATCTATTGTTGTGGGTGTTCTAATGAGACACTCTAATGCTATGCTTCTTATGACATGGTCTCTCACTTTTAAATTTCTAAGCTTTCACTTTACAAAAGTGAGGATACAATATATATATAAGGCACAATAGGAGGATCACAAGTTTTCTTTCAAGCTAGATTTACTTTTGACATGGATCATTGAAGTTGTAATTGATCTTTTATGGATTGACATGACCAAGATTGTGTTTCCTTGTATGAAATCTTGAGTTTGCTGGGAAAATAAGGATACAAGACATCAATCTTCTATGGTAGGCTAGATGATAGCACATGATTTTTATAAACTATGTTGCATGAGGGCGAGCAACATTTAGCTTGGGAATGTTGATGAGTGCAAATATGATGCATATTTAAGCATACAATTATACATATTTGTCACTCATTACATGCTATATCTAGCTATAACTATGCCCATTATGCATGATTACTAGTTCTCATTCATTTTCATAAGGACTTTGCACAACTAGTAGTTTTATCAGGATTTTATTACTTTTCTTTTCTTTGACTTGTGTGTAGGTGTTTTGATGGATTATGGATAAACCAAGGCAAAAGGAACCAATAGGATGCAATATGGAGGAGCTGCAGGTACTAGACTGAGCCATTTCAGGGGTGGAAAAGTGGATTTTTCCATCAACTCCAAATGAAGATCCAAGGTCATGGTGTTATATAAATACAACGATCCGAATAACACACACATCGGAGTTCGTATGGAAAAATAGCAGCCAAAATACAAAAGCATACAGTGCATTTAACGACCTCCGGTACTGCCGGGTCTGGTCGTACCACCCGCCCGTACCATGGACCTGGATGCATGGAAATTGTGTTTCTAGACACAATTCTTCATAGAATCTGTCCTTGTTTGTTTCTAGACCTTCCTTAGGTCATAAGGAACATATTGGGGACTATTAGTGGTTCCCTAGGCCTATATAAAGAGGTGAGGAGCTAAGGGAGAAGGAACCTCTCTCCATAGACATCCACGGCGGAGTCCTGCCGCCGTGCCATCTCCATAGTCGCCATACCCCCAATATCCCGATCTCCATCTACGCCCCCACACTATTCCAGCAAGAGGAATAAAATAAGGAGGACGTCACCATCACCACCCCACGCATCGAGCATCGACTCCATCACCATCTCCATCTCCCTCTCTCTTGTATTTAGTGTTTGTTAGATTGAACATGATGATGATCTCCATGAATTCTTCTTTGTGTTATTGTTCATTTATGATTGAGTAACTGATTAGGTTCTAGGTTGAGGTATGATCTAGTATGTAACCCTAGACTTTATGGCTTGATCTATTAATTACTCTCTCCCCTAGTGACAAGGAGGAGATAAATGACTTCATGTGATCCTTTGGTATGGAGTGTATTATTGACTTGATCGAGTGACAATGACGCGAGGCTCTATGTAGTACACACATGTGACAACCCAGAATTATTGGGGATCATTTATTTATCTAAATATGTATCTTATGTAATTCTAATAGATGGCCATAGAGTTTCCCCCTAGTACTAGTCAGACTAAAAGCCTAGACACCACCTTTACTCTAGTCAACTCTACGTCTACAACACCATTGTTTACTTTCAGTATTGATTTACCTTGTTCTTGTTTAGTTCTTTATTATTAGTTACTTTAATCCTCTCTAAATTACCGTTATCCTAGCAACCTATAGAGTATACTATTTTTAGACACTGTTCTGTGTGCGAACATGGTCACACTGAGAACGTGGTTGCAGGGTTATGTTATTTCCATTTGCCAAGCTTCCTTGGGATGAACTTTTTAATAAATATTTGCTTCTACAAGTACTGCAATAACCCTGTTGTTGGTTGCAGGAAACCCAATCTTCAATAACGAATATGCAAATCTTTATAAACCTTGTACTTGACTTGGTTACAGTTGGTAAGGTATTATTATTTACCCTTTGATGGTGTTGATCTCTGTCTTTGACCTCAGATTCAATCTCGTATTCTGTTGGGAAGAATCAGAAACACTAGAAAGAAAGGGACAACATTTAACACAAGCATTGATGCAATGCACACAATGTGTGGTATGACATGTTAAAGGGTGCTTAATTATAACCCTAAACATGCCATCGATTTAATTAGGGTCGAAATGCCCTAGAGATGGCATTTCCAGAAGAACCCCAGATGCACCTGCGGGGTTGCTATTGTTCTTCTAACAAACTTATTGGTTGAAGTTGTTTAACAATGCATGATTATGATTCTAAGAGATAGATCTCATTTTTTGAACATTTTGATATATTATTCATATTTTTCTAACTTAAAAATAATTAATTATGATTTTCCCAATTTTAATTCATTTTAAATCATTTTGGGAAATTATATAAAGAATTACACATCCGTCACTCCTTAATAGTTTTATTAGTTAGAAATTAATTCTGAAAATGTTTATAACACTTATAGATGGACCCCACATGTCAGGTATTTATCTATTAGTGAATAATTACATAAAAGAATTATAGAAATTGATAAAATAAAATGAAATATGACACATGCAAGACGTTATGCTGACGTCATCCATGGCGAGCTCCCGGGTCAAGCTCGAATCCGGTGATTCTGAGCGTGCCTGTGTGCGTTGGAAAGAGGGGATCAAGGCAAGCAAAATGGTGGTGGCATCAATCCCTTTTGGTCACCGGCGTGGCACCAGCGGCGAGGTGCTATGGCGGCAAAAAGGGGCGCACGGAGGTAGAGAGATTTCGGGCCAGAGGCAGACGATGAGGAACATAGTGGTGGTGTTGGGGAGGCGAGTCAAGCTCGGACAATGAAGAATCGAGGCTACGACTACGGCGGCCGGTAGTAAGGACGAGTGTGATTCCAAGCAAAGGATGGCTCCCTGGCTTGCGATCATGGACGAGGAGAACAAGGGTGACGTCACACTTCTCCTAGGCTACTCATCTTCTTGAGGGGAGGGCCAGAATGGCAGCGATGGGTGGCTTTGGCCAGGGCTAGGGTTTCGGGGCTTGCGAAGGAACAAGAGAGGGAGAGGAAGAGGGGAAGTGGCACATGGCTAGGGTTCTTCATGGTGATACAGGGGATCTTGTAGGCGTCAGGGGGCAAAGATGATCATCACGGTGTAGCCGGCGACATCAGGCGGCAGAGCGAGCTCCACCGAGCTGCTTGGTCGTCGGGGAGGAAGACGATGAACAGGAGATGCGACTGAAGGGGTACAGGTCGTGGCTAGGTTGAAAATGGGTCGGGGTGGGCTGCTACTGGGTTGCACTGCATGACGCTGAGCACTGAGCGGCAGAGAAGGGAGAGGGAAGATGGGCTGCGACCCAGGTAGCGAGTTTTTTTTGAAAAAACCTTTTTCTTTTCTGTTTTCTTATTTCCTTTTTGTAATTGCAAATTACTTTCTGTTTTGCACATTCCAAAAGTACCAGAGTGTTTTCTAAATATTGCAAGATATCTTGGGGCCCTTTAAGTCAATTTGGGTCCATACCTTTTTGTAATTTTCAAATTCAAAAAACATTTTGAATGCTTTTAGAGAGAGAGAGGAAAAAACTAGGGTTTAGGGTTTTGTTTCCATTTCTTGCATGAATTTTAGAGTACATGATGCTCATGATGCACAAATCAAATACTAATTACTATTTAATAAAACTAGGGGTGTTACAATTCTATCCCCCTTAAAAGAATCTCATCCCGATATTCCTAGGTAGGAAGAAAGAAAGGAATAGGGTTACACTAGTCTTCGATGATCTTCTCGAAAAGGTTGATCCTTACCACCATTATTGAATGAATGAAGCACTTCATTTTCTTGGAGGTTGCTTCTCACACTAAAGAAGAGAGGGAAAGATACAAAACAACAAACTGAGTATCTCATGGTTTACTCATGGATAGATGCTTCACGAACATCTCTTGAGCTAATGACATGGAACATGCCAAGGTAACAGAGGAAACAAAAGGAGAAGGTTTCAAGTTAACGCTTAGCTGATCTTCATAAGGATTGAGATAAGACAAACATGGAAGAATTTAAACTTCTGAGGAAGGAGGCTTCTAACAGAAGGCACAAGACCACAAACTTCGAGAGGTGAAACTCCACTATACGACTTAAGTAGAGGTTCCAAGGTTATAGAGATATGGTTCAACAAAACCAAGTTGTTGAACTACTTTTTTACATAGAAGTGTCATTCTTTGGTTCAACAGAAGGCCAAGGTAGAATGTTGTTTTGGTGGAGAGGACTCGTAAGAGTCACAAGGAACATGTAATAAGAGAAACTACTGGTTACCAAAATCATACTCGCTCTTCGAGCATGATCGAGAAACCGAAGGAAATTTTCTATTCATCTAGAACTATCATAATATTTTCCGAAGATCATGATACCACTATACATCTCCAGGATGAATAGATAACAAGATTCCCAATGACACGAGAAAAAGAAACTTCATTCTCAAACTCCAAGTACTTGGCATAACAAAATGCTTGTCATCATAAAAAGTTCTAGAGGACTGACCAAGAGACATTTAGCAACTCTACTTTAAATGTTCTCCTTGATGTTCATGGTACCAATATCAGACTATTAATAAGCCTTCAGTTCTTAATCAAGTGAAGGTCGGACTTTGTACGCAAGGAAACCACAAGCGCAACTCCTAGAACAAGTCATAGAAGAAGCCTCATGAAGAGTGGTTGTTATTGCTGAATCAAGAGAATATAACAATAGGCCTTCCAGCTAATTATGTCAAACAAAACATCAATCTTGCCGGATTTATGAGGAGACCTTCGTCAAAACCTCGAGGAACACCATCCATCATATCTTCTTGAGATTTATATTTGGTTGGGTGAAGATACTTCACACTTAGCAAGTCTAAATAGAAGGTGTGAAACATTTACCATAGAGGTAAAGTTACTAGATTCTCGAGACATGGACTACATTGTCAAGCTCCAAATGAATGATCTACGTTGTAGAAACCATGTGTTAGCAGGTTATCAAGAGATAATTGCTCGTACATAAATTAATTGCAACGAAACACAAATGCATCCTTATTGGGAAACACTTAAGAAGATACTGAAGTTTGTAGGACTTCTTCTCTTCAATGAAAAATCAATCAGCGGCTTCAAGTGCTTAGAGAATCTTCTCGAGACATGAAGGTATCAACCTACCATATCAAAAATACTTCGCACATGTTTGACTAACTTGGAATGATTCCCAGGGAAACAAATATAACTCTACTCGACTCCACAGTGACATCTTCCATCATTTGCACGTGGACCTGAGAAGGTTACTTCTAACTTCCAGAACATATACTTCGAGATGACTCAAAGATAGTTTAAAAAAATTTCCAACATTAATGCTAACTGCTCCATATGAATCTAGTCTAGCATGGAGAAGGTAAAGATGTGATCGATGGGCTCTATAAAAAACTTATCAAGATACTCCAAGAATATAAACTCATATATTGTATGAACAAGACATATATATTAGTCATACCAAAGGGCATGAAGATATACTCAAGTGATACATCATGAGTAGATACGTCATCCAATAATCCTTAGGACTGATTTTGATTTAACGATTACCCAAATCAAATCAAAGGCAGGGGAAGATAACATATCCATGAATGAGATACTATCTATCTTCAACACGAATAAAACTAGAAATCCCTTTTAGAAGGAACAAAGTCGATTAGAACTTTTGTCACTAGTACAAACTCGTTACTTAGAGACTATGCCTATAGCCGATTTACCCCAAAAATACAAACCACCGACTATGTTCATCAACCTCAGGCGGTCGTAATTTTTTGGCCGCCTCCAACTTTGATCTTAGATGGTTTTTTATATACACTGTCTCTAGTACGAGTGCCCCTCAGCCAGTCGTTAAAACAAACCGTCTCTAGATTTAAGCTGAGACGAGGGAAATTACTGGCCGTCTCTCTAAATCAGTCAACCGTAGCCGGTCAGAAATATTAAACGCCTCTAGGTGTCTACTGAGGTGGTTCATTATGCCACCCGTCTCGAAAATTAGCATCGTGCACCTTCCCGAGGTAGCATGCGCGTGTTTTTTAGGGAAAGCCTATTTGTTGTTAATGTAGTTAGAAAGTGGAAATCGTGGTAGCCCCCCACCCACAGGAGTCCACACCCACATGTCCACTCGAGGACTACCAAGGGTCCCGCGTATATAAACCTGCTCGACCTTCTTCTTCCATGAGCTAAGTCATTTTCCCCAATCTGTCAAGTCACAAAACCCCAATCTGTACCATCCGCGCGCGTCAAAGCTCCTTAGCTTGCACCACCGCCCTCCCTAGCTACGCCATGAAGCGTACACGTGGAGACGAGCTAGAGGTGAAGCTAGTTGAAGGCGCATCAGTAGATGGCTCAGTCATCACCGAGTAGGCGGAGGCGGCTTCTCCGGGCACGCACGACACTTGTCACCGCTCCGTCGAGGCTTTGAGCTCATCCGCCCAGGCAGTCGCCGTCGCCATCGAGCAGCAGGTGGACGACAACGTCGTAGTGCCAGCGGCATATATGGATGAGGGGCATGCGGTAGGCGGAGGCAAACCGATGCTCTACATCAACGACCCCATCCTCCACCAAGAAATCTTCGACACAATTGCGGAGAATGATGAGTTCAAGGAGGAGGTCTCCGATGAGGAGTCTGAGGTACTACTTTGCTAGCTTCTCTAGTTGCAGCCGCAGATTTCACTATTCATACGCAGGATTTGCTCAATCGTCTATAGATTCTTTTGCTCTTGAAGTATGGTAGTATATATGATTTGAATGGTCGATTGATGCATCTTCCATCTAGTCACAACACCCCAATCTATCTAGTCACAAAACCCCAATCTGCTCATCTGCCATGTAGTAAATTTACATTTGCTTAACTTGTTGTTGTTCATACGGTTCTTCTTGTGCTATAAATTTAATCGGTCTATAAAATTTGACTTTAGGGTTTTAGGGTTTGCTAGTTGAGTGTTGATTTCGATACACAACATGCATAAGATTACATTTATATTTCTTCCTGAGGCCAATGATTCAAAATTTCCCCAAAACAGTGCAAGGGGGACACATATATGATGGTTTCAGATTTTTTAGGGATGGTTAGTGAACTTGAGGCAATGTACAACAATATAAGTTGTGCAATTGGTACTTTGGTTCTCTAAGTCCATCTCTAAAAAAATATGAGGCCCTAGATTTATTCAACACATATGAACTCTAATCTTTGAACTCTGATCTTTGAACTATTTCTCACTGAGGCCGATGATTGAAAATTGCCCCAAAAGAGTGCAAGGGAGACACATATGATGGTGTCATTTTTTAGGGATGGGTTGGTGAACCTGAGGCAGCAATATACACAAACAATATAGGTTGTGCTATTGGTACTTTGGTTTCCCCAACTCCATCTCTGAAAAAATTATGAGGCCTTTGATTATTCTCATATGGAACTAGATCTTTGAATTGTTTCTAATCTTTGAATGATGCATATGTATATGCATGGTTTTGATCATAAGTTGTTTCTACATGTACCTGAAGATTGTTTTTGTACCTGAATATGTATATCCTTGAATATTGTTTTGTAGGATTACATTTCAATTTCTTATTGTGGCCAATGATTCAAATTTTGCCCCAAAAGAGAGGCAGACACATTGGTGTCAAATTTTTCAGGGATGAGTTAGCAAACCCGGTGCAATGTACACGAACAATATGTTGTACAATTGTTACTTGTTTCAGTAACGCCATCCCCAAAGAAACTTATGAGGCTCATATATTTATTCTACATTCATAGAACTATGATCTTTGAATTGTTATTGCATGCATTCATAGTGTATAAGAATTACATTTCATTTTCTTACTGAGGCTGATGATTGAGATTTGCCCCAAAAGAGTGTAAGGGGAGACACAAAATGATGGTGTCGTTTTTTTAGGGATGGGTTGGTGAACCTGAGGCAGCAATGTACACAAACAATATAGGTTGTGATGTTGGTACTTTGGTTCACCAACTCCATCTCTGAAAAAAATTACCAGGCTCTTGATTATTCTCATTTGAACTAGGTCTTTGAATTGTTTCTGATCTTTGAATGATTCGTATGAAGCATATGTATATGCATGTATTTGATCATAAATGTTTCTATATGTACCTAGAAATTGTTTTTGGACCTGAATATGTACATCCCTGACGTAGGATTACATTTCAATTTCTTATTGTGGCCAATGATTCAAATTTTCCCCAAAAGAGAGGAAAACACATTAGTGTCAGATTTTTCAGGGATGAGTTAGCGAACCCGGAGCAATGTACAAGAACAATAGGTTGTGAAATTGTTACTTGGTTCGCTTACGCAATCTTTATTCTACATATACTCTGATCCAATTAATTGTCATTTTGTTGATATGACATGCTATATGAAATGATCAAACTATTCCTGAGATGCATTCTCTTTGATATCAATTTAATATTGTCTTATATATATGTTGTCAATTATTGAGTTGTAATACAACTCAATCATATGTATGAGTTTTAAGGTATGTTCTTAAAAATCATATGTAGGAGGATTCTGATGAAGTGGTAAATAGAAAGTACTCCAGGGACAACAAGAGCCCCTACGTGCTAAGGCGGTTACGGTGTGGGCAAATCCCTTTCTACCGTTTGAGGAGACTGTTTTCCCCATTTTTTGGCACAGCCATCGACACGGACCTCGATAGCATGATCCAGCACGCGATGGATGTTGGCAAAGGTCGAGGCCGAAGGCATCCACCGAAGACCTTGGTGCAGCACGCATCCTTTGGAAAATTCCTCCGGGATTATGTTAAGGCTGGCCTGTATTCCCTCGAGTAGGCTGCCCCAGCCTCCTGCTGTTGCCCCTGCTAGGCGTCTGCGTGTCCCGGCCTCCTGCTGCTGCTCCTGATTTTATTTTGTTTTAGTTAATTATTACCTGTGGTTACATGTAAGACAATATATTCATGGTGTCTCTCGTGAACCTTATATATATATTAATCTACTCCTTTATATGGAGTTCTTTAAAATTTCTAGTGTTCAATTATATTACTGATCATGCTCATACACACTAGCAAATATTTGAATTAGTCAAATTGGTGGAATACATCAACAAGATTTTAAATTGGTGGAAAATTCTTATTGAAGTAACTAAATGATCTCACATCAACATTAGACATTTGAATTAGTCAAATTCAAAATAGTTGCTCTGCAGCATGGTATGAACCACATTTACTATTAGGACCCAATTTCACTCTAGCAAGCATGTGTAAACACCTTCCTTGGCCTTTAAATTATGAATTATTCTCAAAATATAGGATTAACAAAATTCAGAGTTATGAATATTTCCAATTGTCCGAATATTCACTTGATGAGATTTCCTTCAAAGAATTCATAAAAAAGGTTATATTGGTGAAAAAATCATAATTAAGTAACCAAATGATCTCACTTCGTGATTAAACACTTGAATTAGTCAAATTCAAAACACTCACACCTTATTTCTCTAGGGCAGAGCGCATGAACACTAGTCGTCGTGCCTTTCAGGGTAAAGATCCAAGGTTTGTACTACGCCAATTTTTTCTTAAATTTATGAAACTCATTTAGTCTTAGGGGACTAAAATTCACTCTAGCAAGCATGTATACACACCTTTCTTTGCTTTAAATTATGAACAATTCTCAAATTTTAGGAAAATCAAACACCGTAGTTGAGAATATATTCGGAGTTCCGAATATTAGCCTTTTCAAATTATTAGTGATCCAGTACTTTGTGGCAAAATGTGAAATATTCGGAGAACGGACGTTCTTAGAGATTTTTACACTTGCAGCCATCTGAGGCTAGTACTTGGCGCCAAATATCTGAAAATATTTGGACAAATATCTGAAAATATTTGGACAAATATTTGAGATTTGTGTCACTTTTGTTCTTCCCTGCCCGCCCAGACCACTGTCCACCACCACCGCCCTCCACTGCCATCGCCTCCGGTCCCCTGCCCCTCCACCACCGCCACCTCTGGTCCCCTACGGTGTGGACGCTCTCCCGTGCCTCCGAGGACCCCTTCGTCGACCAGGCAAGTATGTGTGAAAACCAAACCCCCAAAACCCTAAATCAACAGCTTAGATTTAGAGATTTTGCCATGGGATTTGCCATTTTGCTTCTTGAATTTAAGGTTCAAGGTTATTGAGCTACAAAGACCCGACGGCTCCATCGGGAGAGCGTCCCCCAGATGGCCTGCATCTGTCCCAACTCTTTTCCCCTTGTATAAATCTCAAAATCTGCTGTTGTCACTTCCAGCAATAGAGATTTAATTGTCACTTCTAGCAATAGATATTTAATTATGACTTCATTAGTATATTTTGATTTTCACTTTATTAGTATGCTTGCATATTGATTGTATTAAGATGCTCACTTTCTGTATCTACTTAACAGATGGGAACCTATAGTTACGATGCAGTCACGTTGTCTAGCGTTGATAATTTTCGCATTAATTTTGGTGGTTTGAATTCCAGCCAACAGATGAAGAGTCCACTAAGAGGATTGAGTTTATAAGTATCAAAAGTACCTAAAAATTGCAATCATCTGTTTTGTTATGCGTTTATACGGTAGACATTATATTCCACCGCATTGAAATTTTTATGTGTTGTTGCATTAGGGCCTCAACACAAGGGGGACACTGATTTTGATAAGCAGAGACTTTTTGGAAAGGACATGTATCTGAAAGAAGTTCATGTAGACTTCCTCTTAGACTGGCGTGAACCCAAATTTCCACCAAAAATCAAGTACTATGTCTACAGGTTGCCCTATTCATCTGTCATGAAAAAGAAGTGCAAGCTAGTAAGATGATATATTCTTGATCATGTTATCAACAAGATACCATGTGATATTTAAATACTTCCAGTAATCACAAGCATGCTAATTCTTCAATTCTTTGTGCTTTCCCAGACATTTGGAGTTGAGTTCACAAGAAAGTACCTAAAGAATCATCTTGATGGACCTATTGATGTCCATGTTTGGCAAATGAAGAGCAAAAAGCCAAAGATGGTTAGGATGAAGATTGTAGCTGGGTCAAATGCAATCTTAACGACTGGATGGGAGAAGGTTGTGAGAATCTTCAACCTAAAGCAAGATACCATTTTCCTATTTGCTATAATGAAATAGATAATGGAGAGGTACATATTCTGGTTTAGTAACTTCCACCGAGCGGCCGATTATAAATGCAATCCTGGTTTGTTAGAGAGTACTCATTATGCTAGCTGATTGATTTATGGACTACAGTTTGTAGGTACTGCCATAATGTGTAATTGCTAAATTTGTATGGATTTCCCAAACTATGTGGCTATTGTTACCGTGATCGAGCTGCTATAATAAGTTCTTTAGATAATGTGTCTACCTGTCTACTGAATCATGATTATGTGTCATGTTAGTTATGATCGAGTTTGAATTAGCATGCTATTACTTAAAATGGTTTACACACAGGAGACGGTCACTTTAAAAAGCCACTTCGAGGCAAACTAGTTCTGGAGATGGTCTTTGTTAGAATCCGACTTCGGCCGCCTGACTATTGGAGACAGTCCCCCGTGTAGGCCATCTAAGGTTGACGAGTTCTTCCAAACGGTCCGAAATACGGGTCGTCTCCATCTCGTACCTATTAGAGGCATTTTCCTTTTTGCACCGTCTGAGGTCTCATATCTTAGAGTTGCAAATAAAAGCAATCTCAGTGGAGTGCTCTTAGAAGCTATGCACTTGAGCCAGAACGAGAAACCGGCTGAGGCCTGATGGCTCAATGCACGGCGCCCAGTAAAAGGTTGTAGATTGTATGTAAAATACAAGGACCGGGATCCATAGTTCACTAGAGGTGGCTCTCCTTAAGATAGATAACATGCTGGGTGAACAAATTACAATGCGGCAATTGACAAACATCGAGAAAGCAATACATGCATATACTAATCATCTTGACTCCTTTGAGATTCGATTGGGCATTACAACATAATACATAGACCGCCATCCAACTGCATCTATGACTAATAATCCACCTTCAGGTTATCATCCGAACCCCCTCCAGTATTAAGTTGCAAGCAACAGATTATTGCTTTACGAACTGTGTGTAAAGTAAACAATACGATTGTTCTATGAACAAAGGATTGTTGTTTTCTCCCTAGTAGCAACAGCACATCTAGTACCTTAGAGATTTCTGTCACTTCCCTAGATTACCAGAGGCATGAACCCACTATCGAGCATAAATACTAACTCTTGGAGTTGCTAGCATCTACGTGGCCAAGATAGCTAATAACAAGGGAAAGCATGCAAGATCACAAATAACAAAGACATGATAGAATCAATAATCAATCTGAAATAGCATCTCAATATCCATCGGATCCCCGCAAACACAACATGCAGAATTACAAATAGATGATCTTGATCATGAACGGAGCTCACAAGATCTAGACATGAAAGCTCAAAGGAGGATAACCAGCCATCTAGCTACTACATGGATCCGTAGTCCAAGGATGAACTACTCACGCATCATACCGGAGGCTTGCATGGTGACGAAGAAGGCCTCCAGGGTGAATTCCCCTCTCCGGCAGGGTGCCGGGAAGAGCTTCAAATCCCTTCTGATCTAGGGATGGAGATGACGGCGGCTACAGACTCTTTCGTGGATTTTTGATCGGGGCCTTAGGGTTTTCGTCCCGAGGGCAATATATAGGCGGAAGGAGAGGCCGAGGGGGTGCTAGGAGCGGCCACACCACCCCCTGGCGCGGGCCAGTCCTGACAACGCGGCCAGGTGGTGTGGTGGCCCCCTGGCCGCTCTCCGTCCCGTATTCTGGCACTTGATGACATCCAGAAAAATAGGCAGTTTGGCTTTTGTCCCGTCCAATTCCGAGAATATTCATTTTCTGACTTTCCTGGAACCAAAAACAGCATAAAACAGGCAGCTGGCACTGTGGCTCTTGTTAATAGGTTAGTCCAAGAAATCATATGAAAAGTACTCCAAAGTGTGGACAAAACACAAGAAAGTGGATAAAACCAAGCAGGGAACATCAAAAATTATAGATACATTTGCAATGTATCAAGACCCATGGGAAATTGACATCTCTAAGTAACATGTTTGTACTAGTGTGTCTTATAACTCTCCAATTTGTTGATTAAGATCAACCAACTAGTTCAGGGGTATCCGGTATGGATTTCTTGGAGAAAAGAGCAATTTAAAGAAACAACTTCCTCAAGAACAGAATAACCGGTCATGTGGCAACATGGTGATACTTCTAAGAAGACATATGGAATATCACGAACCTCCGGTATGTCACATAGTCGAATACGAAACTTTCTTGGTAAGGCAAGAAGACATAATGTCAGAGCTTCAGCACTAGCCTAACTCTTTGATCGAAGAGAGCAGACCAGAATAGCGGACCGGGTAGCACAATCATACGTTGGATTTGTGATAGGGTTAACCAATCACACTAAGAATGACACAAATGTACTTGGATGCCGAAGCAATAAAGATTGCTAGGATTCTTAGATGTCCACATCATTACGCACACGCAACATTCATGATCGTGAATAGCTCGAAGGAAGGGTGGTTAGAATGTGTAGAAGAATCACTTCATTAAGAAGGTCATGAAACTCAGCATGACCTCCTGGTATAAAGGACTGTGATACTTTAAGGTAGAACAACTAGAAGCTAATTAAGCCTCTTAATCTGCGAATTACAACACTTTGACCTAGTCCTAGAAATGATGAGGTACTGGAGTTTGTTTCTCTTGACATTCTGAAAAGGTTTGTCTTGAAGAACCACAAGAGTATCTTGCATCGGAAGATACCAATGCACATTTACTACTTGGATACCAACTGGTACACAAATATTGGAAGACAACAGGAGAGGAAGAACATGCTCAAGATGGAATCCCAAAATGTGGATGCATTAGGAAACAATCTTCTAGAAACCAATGCAGAAAAGGGATGTGTGTTAGAGTCACGAATATAGATGTGAGACTCACTAAGAGAACTCTTGTCGTAATGTATTTGTGTAACATCCCAAAACTTCAATCCAAGCTTATCAAGGTCTAAATCATCAAATTTGGGGTTAACAAAAACTTTTCCAAATATAAAAATCAAAGCATTCATGTGTATGTGCATTTAAATTAGGAATTAATTTGAATTGCCATGGTTCTGTGATTCTTTGCTTGTAAAATGTTTCTTAGGTGATTTAAACATCATCTACATCATTCCCAAACTTTTCCTAAATAAAATCAAATCAAAAACAATTAAAAGGGAGGAATGGTCATTTTGGCCATTTTAATCCACTACACTACTTTAGGTGTTCCTAGCACTCATTTCTTAACAGAAAAAATTCTTGATCTTTTCACCCCTTGCTAGTACACATAATGAGGTACCAAGGCCCACCTTTTGATCTGTTAAAAACATTCTTTTACTTATTTTAAATGGCATTTGAAAATTGAATCCAATGCATATGCATAGATCACCCCTATTTCAAAAACCATCTATTTGAGCTCCACTTTCAAAACCCTTGCAACCAGAGACTACCTAGCGCTAGTGGAGAACACCCAAAAAATTTTGAACCAAAATACAAAAGTTTTTCTCTTTCGGCCATTTCTTCAAACAGCTTGTGTGCACAAATCTGTCCAAAATCCAAACACTATTTGGAGCAGTAATTTTGGTCACCAGTTGTGCCTAACCTTGTCCCCTTGTTACCCTAGTACAAAACCTACCATTTGCTAGCCCGGCCAAGCCCTGTGCACACGACCAAATGGTCATGGCCATTAAGGCCGAGCACTTGGAGCACCCCCACCGGCGACATCGCGCTACAGCAGCCGCCAGCCTCTCTCACCTTGTCCAGCACATAGCCACTGGTCCACCGCCACCGCCCAACCAGCCCCAGGCCAGAGACAGAGGGCAGAACGGCCAGAAACCGCCGCGCCCGGAGCTGGTCGACCATGCCGACGGCGCCCGCAGAGCACGCTCTGTCCCCGCGTGCACAGACCACCCCTTGGCTGCAGCCCGCACCCACCGCTCCGCCATGACCTAGGGAACACCCTAGACATCTCCGCTGGCCGCCCAATGCACCCCAGCCACCGCCCCCTACCTCGAGCCACGCCGCTAGCCCCCTGTGTCGCCCTCGCCGGAGTCGCCTTCCCACACCGTTCGGTCTCACCGTCGGGCCTATATAAGCCGGCCTCCCCAGCCTCTTTTATCCACACCCACTCACTCCCCACCTCTCACTGATCCTCACCCCTCTCTCACCGGAGCCAATCAAGCTCTGCTTCGCCGGAATTGGAGCCGGAGTCGCCGCAGCAGGAGGAGAAGGGCGCCTGCGATTTAGGGCACCCAAGCTCCGCCGCAACCGCGCCTCGCCTCGTTGTCGTCTTCCAGTTCGTTTGCCCGCCTCGCCGTCATCCCTGGAGCCCTGGTACATCCCCGATAGACCCCCACCGAGCCGCTAGGGCAAACTCTCGCTGGCGACCTGTTCGTCGTCGACGACGACCCTCAGCCGTAGATCCCACTTCTAATCCTACGACCCACAGCGCGCGTACCGTTTCACGTGTTAAGAGCCACTGACCAGCGGGACCCCCTGTCAGCTGAGCCCCGTGCCGTGGAGCGCCACTGGGCCGGCCCATGTTCGTTCCCGCGCTAGCCCAGCCGTTTGGAAATTAGATTTTCCTTTTAAGTTAAATCTAGTTTCTATCCACTAGTTAAAAATTCAATTCTGGAACTTTTACAAATCCAAATTGCATGAAACCAATTTTGTATGAAAGGTATTAAGATTATCTATCCAAGACCGTTGGATTTAATTCAATTAGAGTCATAGATCTATCCCAATAAAAATAACAAAACATAAGCTTTTGCAACTTGCAACATTTTTATAAAATCAACTAAGTTAGCTTTTGAGTTGATTCCAACTCTCAAAAATCACATTTCATCATATCTATCTAATTATGTAATAATATCAAGGTTTACATGCAGTGAATTTGGACTAGTACCAATATAATGCTATATAGGCATTTCTAGTCACTTTAAATCATTAAATAATGAACTTAAACCAAAGTAATTATGATCTAACCTTTAAATCTTATTCCCACAGGTTAGAATATGTGGTGATGACATGTGTCAACATATCCCATATTTTAAGTGGTGAATATTAAATATTAGCTAATTTTTCAATGAGTAGAAATTACTTTTCTAAATTAAAAAGGATGAATCTATTGAATTAAACTTGTGATGCTTGTGATGAGAATAGATAATCAAATGGGTGCCTTAGAATGCTATTTAGCCTAGTTAAGTATTGTTTGGTGATTGTGTACCCGTATGTATTTATAGACGATAGTACCGACCAAGGTTTCGAGGAGGAGGAGTTCTACCAAGAAGAAGAAAGAGAAGAAAACTTCAACCACTGCACTTCACAAGGCAAGCCACCATTAGCAATGCAAGCTAACACTTGCAAGTTTAGTGCTTAGTAAGCTAGGATCAAACTAGATGGTTTAGCAAAGATGCCTTAGGCATGCTTTGATCACACTCCTTTGACTATTAGTACCCAAAGTCTCAGTTACAAGTTTTACCTCCCTTAGTTTTCACAAAGTTCTTTACTTGTTTTGAAGGTAGCATAAAAAGTATAAAACTTGACCTATTTAGCTAAGCTTTAGATTTCATTCTATGGCATGAGATTGAACCCATCTTTTCCACCTTAGTGAACACTCTTAACTTAGTAGTTTAGAGTAGATCAAAATTTGAGTCACTTTAGATGGGAACACTTTGTGAAAATGACTTATGAAAACCTTGGAATGATGAGTCATTCTATTGAGATGTTTTGACATGTGTTGAGAAACACAAATAGTTGATGATGATGAAAATGTTGAGGCATGAGCCTTAACCCTTTTATAAAACTGATGGTTGGATTCAGATGTGATACCATTCCAAATTTACCGTACAACCACACTACCTGAATTGGGTAAGGCTTAGCTAGAAATTTATATGCATTAGTATTAGTTCCCTCGCGGGAGAGGTTTGAGCTGAGGCTACCTCTCATGATGTCCACCTATGCAGTGCCCAAGATGACTGATGGTCATGGTTGGGAGGCCATGCTCATAGGAGAGGTGCTTCTACTAGGGTGTGTAAAGGGAAGGTTATGTTTGATTATCTGCATACTAAGTATGATGATTCAAGGTTATCCCTGACATATGTATCAAATCTTGTCGTGAAAGTGTACCACCTCTGAAGAGTGTCAAACTATTCGAATAGCCGCGTCCGCGGTTATGGACAGTTGGAATGGCCATACTGTTTCGTTGTGAGATGTTTTCCAAATAACTTGAATTGAATGATGAGTCTTGACTTGACCACAAGAGGGTTGTGTTTATGACAATAGCTTTCCAACTTAAGTGATTCTAGAACTCTATTTTATCTTTCTTTGCTTCTGAACTCAGCTTAGGTTTCAAACTTAACTTTATAAGTTGTACTTAGAGTTATCACTTTATCTTAGAATTATAGTACTTGTTAGTGGTAGTTTGCGAGTACTTAAAGAGTACTCATGGCTTTTGTCCCTAGTTATTATCATGGCCAGACTATGAAGGAGACTATCAAGATGATGGCCAGCAGGACGACTATGATAACTAGGACAATCTGCCTTCGTCGGCATTGCCTATGCCCCTGAAGATGGACCCCACCGCTACGCTTATCTTTTATTTCCGCTGCTTGTTGTATTAAGACTGGATCATGAGATCCTTATTTGTGTAAGACCTTATGTATGGTTTGTAATGGATGATGTACTGTGATAGCCAATCCGTTATGTCTCGAAAAAATGGTAATCCTAGGATTGCGAGGTATGGCATAACGGGCATCTGGGATTAAAAATCCGGGTGTTGACAAGTTGGTATCGGAGCCATCCTGACCATAGGAGACCCTAGTTAGAATGGACGTTCAAACAAAAACTTAGTTTCAAAACCAAAGTGAGTATTTTTGAAAAACTATCTCCTCTCTTACCCTTGGAATTCTTTCTTTCTCAAAAATTCATGTTCCTCAAAATTCTTACACTACTACTTAAAATTTGACACACTTGATCACTTCACTAACTTCCTCATCCTTAATTCTTGTAGATGGAGACTCAGTTGAGCAAGTTTTACCAGTTGGGAAACGGAGGTCAGCTGATATTCGAGAGGGATCTAGATTCACTGTCAGAGTTACTGGGATGCCCGCACCCAAAGTTTCTTGGAGCTCAACTTCCAGGACCCCAAGGAGGAGACCTACAGTGGCTAGTCACCGTAGATCTTAGAGGAAGCATTGAAGCACCAACTTCTGGGAGAATTCAGTTCTCCGTGAGAGAGAACAACTGGCTAGATGGATTAGCCAGGGCAATGCATGATGCTCTCGCATGTCTATGTGCCCTCAGCGTTAACAAGATCCAAGGAACTCGTTTTTCCCACTATGCAAGATGTGATTTCATGGGAATGCCAATGGAGATGCCAAGTCACCCAGAGTTGAGGCATCAAGTGGAGAACCTTGACTTCTTGCTGCATGACAGACAACAGGAACTGGACAATGCCATAGAGTTAGCCAACCAGGACCGTGCCATTGCCGACCACAAGGCCCAGACTTTCGCACTTCTCGTCCAGGACCGCTAGTCTCTTCGCCGCCAGCGTGCCAAGAAGAATCGCACCATCGCCCGTCTTCACAAGAAGGTGGCCGACCTTGAAAAGACCATCAAGGAGCAGGAAGCTCAGCTTGCAGCAAAGGAAGAAGAAGATGAGGGTGAAGACATCCAGGGAGACATGGATTCTTACCTCAGCAACGATGATGACTTTGTGGAGGAGGATGCCATAGACTCCTACACTGATGATGAGGACTCCGACTTCATCGACGATGAGTAGATGCACTAGAGCACTGTCGTAGCATGAGATGTATCGGTCTCACTGTATCATAGCTTGCAGAATGGTTCTTCAAACCATCTGTTTCCCTTTATTTGTTGTGGTGTGTGTTGTATCGTGTGCTTGCTTGCATGAATGAAATGAAGTTAGTTGAAAAACCTGAGTCTAACTCAAAGTTTTAGCTTTGAAAACCCAAAACCATGAACCCTAGAATTTCCATCTTACCCCTATATCCTTCTCAATCTTCAGATGACTCGTGGGAACCAAGGAGGGAGCTGCTCGTCGCAAGACCCAATGCTGCAGATCTTGCAAAATCTCATCACCGACCGTGAAGCAAGCAGGGCAGAACGCCAAGCCAACTTAGCAACACTTCAACAGATCGCCCAGATGGCTCTCAACAACCAAGGGCATGGAAATCAGGATCATCAAGGATCCAAGCCGAAGAACTTCCAGAATACCAATCCCCCAATCTTTAGCACCTCTGAAAACCCATTAGATGCTGATGACTGGTTACAAACCATGGAAAACAACCGTGAAGTTGCAGGAGTGGAAGAAAATGAGAAAGTTCTCTTCGCCACCCACTACTTGGTAGGAGATGCAAGAGCTTGGTGGAACAACATCCGCAATATGAAGCATGGTCAAGTGATGACATGGGAAGCATTCAAAGTCAAGTTCAGCCGCACTCACGTGCCGCAGGAACTAGTCAACGGAATGAGAGATGAGTTCCGTGAATTGAAGCAAGGAAGGATGATTGTGGTGGAGTACCGTGACAGATTCCTGTCCCTTGCCAGATATGCACCTGATGAGATCAATACGGAAGCCAGGAAGGAGAGATTCTTGAACGGATTGCATGATGAGATGTAGACTGTCCTCTTCAACATCCGTTTTCAGGATCTCGAAGAACTAGTCGACTCTGCCATTCAGATGGAAGGGAAGATTAATCAGGCAAACGACAATCACAAGCGTCGTATGATGCAGCAGTCTGGATCCAACAGTCACCAGAAGTACCGTCCCAACCCTTCATCAGGATATGCACCAAGGAACAACCGACCCCCAACGTCTCGCCCAAGCTACCCCAACCGTAGCGGAGGCAATGTGAAGTCCGGAGGAAACAATCACAACTCCAGTAATGCCAACAATTTCAACCGTGCACCTCCCAAGAATAACAGCAACAACAACAACACTGCACCTAGAACTGGCAGCAATGCGGTGCCTGTCGCAGTCAAGGACAAGTCCTAGATCACTTGTTTCGAGTGTGGAGTGAAGGGTCACTACTCCAATGAGTGTCCCAAGAAGACTGCGGCCCATGCCAATGTGAATGCCCCAGCTCAGTAGCAGCGTTGTGTTCAACCAGGAAGGAGATTTGCCCCAGGGAACCCTCACAACCGCAACGGCCGTCTCTTCCACATGAACGCAGAAGAAGCCCAGGAAGCGCCATATGTAGTGCTGGGTATGTTTTCTATCAACTCAGTCTTAGCAAGAGTATTGTTTGATTCTGGAGCATCGCATTCATTTGTCACCGAAGAATTTGCATGCACTATTAAGATTCATCCAACCAACCTGAAGCATGTCATGATAGTTCAAATCCCCGGTTCAACAACCAAAGCCAGAAAAATTTGCAAAGCTGTACCTATCAGAATACATGGGATAGATTTTTATGCCAACCTAATTGTACTGGGAACCAAAGGATTGGAAGTAGTACTAGGTATGGACTGGATGTCAAGGCATAAAGGACTGATAGACTATGCTAAGAAAGCCATCACCATGACCAGTAGTTTTGGAGTAACAGTAGAGCATATCTCTTAAACCTTACCCCGTCAATTCAAGTGCAACAAGAGTGTAGCCCTGCCTACCATAGACCAAGTCAGAGTAGTTTGTGAATACCCCGACGTATTCCCAGATGAATTGCCAAGTATGCCCCCAGATAGGGATATTGAGTTCATTATCGAACTAATCCCCGGAACCGGACCTATAGCCTAGAGACCCTATAGCATGAACCCCTCATAGTTAGTGGAACTAAAGAAGCAGTTGGATGCCATGTTAGAGAAAGGCTTGATTCAACCAAGTGCTTCGCCATGGAGATCACCAGTGTTATTCGTCGACAAGAAAGATGGAGGCAACTGTCTGTGCACAGATTACAGAAAGTTGAATGATGTCACTATCAAGAACAAGTACCCCTTGTCGAAGATAGAGGATCCATTTGATCAGTTAACTGGAGCTCGGGTATTCTCAAAGATTGATCTTAGGACTGGTTATCACCAACTTAAGATTCGTGCAACAGATATTCCGAAGACCGCCTTTACTACTCTCTATGGTTTATACGAGTATACGGTTATGTCTTTTGGATTAACCAATGCCCCTGCTTATTTCATGAATCTCATGAATAAGATCTTTATGAATTTCCTAGATAAGTTTGTAGTTGTGTTTTTATCGACGACATCCTTATCTACTCCAAGTCAGAAGAAGAGCATGATCAACATCTGAGAGTTATCCTAGGAACCCTTAGAGAGCATCAGTTATATGCCAAGTTCAGCAAGTGTGAGTTTTGGCTGAAAGAAGTAGATTCCTAGGACATATTGTGTCTGCTGGAGGAGTTTCTGTTGATCCCGCCAAGATCAAAGATGTCGAAGAATGGGAAGACCCAACCACTCAAACCCAAGTCCGTGCATTTCTCGGATTAGCGGGCTATTACCGCAAGTTCGTAGAAGGATTCTCGAGCATAGCCCGACCAATGACCCAATTGTTGAAGAAGGACAAGAAGTTTGAATGGACTGACAAATGTGAAGCCAGTTTCCAGGAGCTGAAGAAGAGATTGATATCAACCCCAATATTGGTCATGCCAGACATCAAGAAGCCGTTTGATGTATATTGTGACGCATCCAAGATTGGTCTCAGATGCGTGTTGATGCAAGAAGGCAAAGTCATCGCGTATCTGTCTCGACAACTGAAGCAGCATGAGCAGAACTACTCGACCCATGATCTAGAGCTAGCAGCTATGGTTCTAGCGTTGAACACGTGGCGTCATTATTTGATGGGTAATCGCTGTGAGATTTACTCAGATCACAAGATCTTAAAATATATCTTCACTCAGAAGGAGCTGAATATGAGGCAACGGAAATGGATAGAGTTAATCAAGGATTATGACCTTGACATTCACTATCACCCCGGCAAAGCCAATGTGGTAGCAGATG
This sequence comes from Avena eriantha, assembly GCA_910589775.1. NCBI lineage: Eukaryota > Viridiplantae > Streptophyta > Magnoliopsida > Poales > Poaceae > Avena > Avena eriantha. The sequence continues at coordinate 166,668,465 of OU342741.1, read as the reverse complement.
CTCTTAGCAGATTACCGTGTAGGCTAAATACCATGATCAAGGAGAAGCAACCAAGTTTGTATGAAGAGTTGGAGCAATTCAGAACTGAATTAGTTAGCAAAGGATTCTTAGCTAGCATTGAACTTCAACCCACTTTGATTAGCCAAATCAAGGAAGCTTAGAAGGGGAATGAAAGTATCGACAGAATCAAACATCGTATTGGTACATGAAAGGTACCTGGATTCGCTGAAGACAAAGAAGGAGTACTGTGGTACAAAGGACGTATCTGTGTGCCAGCAGATTCAGAGCTGAAGGAAGTTATCATGAAGGAAGGTCATGATACTCTTTATTCTATCCACCTCGGAGGAACAAAGATGTATCAGGATTTGAAAGAGCAGTTTTGGTGGCACAAGATGAAGAGAGAAATCAGAAGCTACATTACCAAATGTGACATCTGTCAATGAGTCAAAGCCGAGCATCAGAGACCTGCAGGACTGTTGCAACCATTGCACATTCCGGAATGGAAATGGGATTCCGTCGAAATGGACTTTATCACCGGTTTACCTACTTCTAGTAGGGGAAATGACTCAATCTGGGTCGTAGTTGATAGACTGTCCAAGGTAGCACACTTCATACCAGTCAAGACAACTTACCAGAGTGCAAAGTTAGCAGAACTATACATTGCTAGGATTGTTAGTATGCATGGAACCCCCAAGACCATAGTATCAGATCGAGGAACTCAATTTACCTCGAGATTTTGGTAGAAAGTCCAAAGGATTAGGAACCAGGTTGAACTTTAGCACATCGTACCACCCGCAAACTGATGGACAGACTGAGAGAGTCAACCAGATCCTAGAGGATATGCTTAGAGATTGTGTGTTGGAATACAGATCAAAATGGGAAGACTGCCTGCCTTTCGCAGAATTCTCATATAACAACAGTTATCAAGCTAGTTTGCAGATGGCACCATTTGAATTCCTATACGGAAGAAAGTGTCGTACCCCCTTGAATTGGTCGCAAGTAGGAGAGAGTCAGATCTTTGGACCCGACATTCTCCGGGAAGCAAAAGAGAAAGTTCACAAAGTCCGTGAGCAGCTCAAGACCGCCCAATCCAGATAGAAGAGTTATGCTGACAAAAGAAGGAGAGACTTGACTTTCAATGTCGGAGATTTTGTGTATCTCAAGGTTTCACCATTGAAGGGGACACAACGCTTTAGTTTGAAAGGAAAGTTAGCCCCCAGATATATCGGACCTTTCAAGATTCTGAACCGTCAAGGAGAAGTATCGTATCAACTGGAACTTCCTGAAGAGATGTCAGCCATCCACAATGTGTTCCATATCTCGTTACTTCGCAAATGTTTGGAAGTGCCCGAGAAGACTGAAGTTTTCAAGAACATCGATCATAGAGCGGTAGAAATCAACAATGACCTGACCTATCAGGAAGTACCCATCCGTATCTTAGAAGAAGCCTACAGAACCACCAGAACCAGGAGCATCAAGTTTCTCAAGATTCAGTAGAGCAACCATACCGAGGAGGAAGCCACTTGGGAGCGAGAAGAGTACATCCGGACATAATTCCCAGATCTCTTTAGTTCCTAGTTTTCTTTGTAAATCTTGGGACGAGATTTTGTTTAAGGGGGGGAGGTTTGTAACATCCCAAAACTTCAATCCAAGCTTATCAAGATCTAAATCATGAAATTTGGGGTTAACAAAAACTTTTCCAAATTTAAAAATAAAAGCATTCATGTGTATGTGCATTTAAATTAGGAATTGATTTGAATTTCCATGGTTCTGTGATTCTTTGCTTGTAAAATGTTTCTTAGGTGATTTAAACATCATTCACAAACTTTTCCTAAAGAAAATCAAATCAAAAACAATTAAAAGGGAGGAATGGTCATTTTGGCCATTTTAATCCACTACACTACTTTGGGTGTTCCTAGCACTCATTTCTTAACAGAAGCAATTCTTGATCTTTGCACCCCTTGCTAGTACACATAATGAGGTACTAAGGCCCACCTTTTGATCTGTTAAAAACATTATTTTACTTATTTTCAATGGCATTTGAAAATTGAATCCAATGCATATGCATAGATCACCCCTATTTCAAAAACCATCTATTTGAGCTCCACTTTCAAAACCCTTGCAACCAGAGACTACCTAGCGCTAGTGGAGAACACCCAAAAAAATTTGAACCAAAATACAAAAGTTTTTCTCTTTCGGCCATTTCTTCAAACAGCTTGTGTGCACAAATCTGTCCAAAATCCAAACACTATTTGGAGCAGTAATTTTGGTCACCAGTTGTGCCTAACCTTGTCCCCTTGTTCCCCTAGTACAAAACCTACCATTTGCTAGCCCGGCCAAGCCCTGTGCACACGACCAAATGGTCATGGCCATTAAGGCCGAGCACTTGGAGCACCCCCACCGGCGACATCGCGCTACAGCAGCCGCCAGCCTCTCTCACCTTGTCCAGCACATAGCCACTGGTCCACCGCCACCGCCCAACCAGCCCCAGGCCAGAGACAGAGGGCAGAACGGCCAGAAACCGCCGCGCCCGGAGCTGGTCGACCATGCCGACGGCGCCCGCAGAGCACGCTCTGTCCCCGCGTGCACATACCACCCCTTGGCTGCAGCCCGCACCCACCGCTCCGCCATGACCTAGGGAACACCCTAGACATCTCCGCTGGCCACCCAATGCACCCCAGCCACCGCCCCTACCTCGAGCCACGCTGCTAGCCCCCTGTGCCACCCTCGCCGGAGTCGCCTGCCCACACCGTTCGGTCTTACCTTGGGGCTATATAAGCTGGCCTCCCCAGCCTCTTTTCTCCACACCAACTCACTCCCCACCTCTCACTGATCCTCCCCCTCTCTCGCCAGAGCCAATCGAGCTCTGCCTCGCCAGAATTGGAGCTAGAGCCGCCGCAGCAGGAGGAGAAGGGCGCATGCGATTTAGGGCACCCCAAGCTCCACCGCAACCGCGCCTCGTCTCACCGTCGTCTTCCAGTTTGTTTGCCCGCCTCGCCATCGTCGCTGGAGCCCTCGTACGTCCCCAGTAGACCCCCACCAAGCCGCTAGGGCAAACTCTCGCCGGCGACCTGTTCGTCGTCGACGACGACCCTCAGCTGTAGATCCCACTTCTAATCCTACGGCCCACAGCGCGCGTACCGTTTCACGTGTTAAGAGCCACCGACCAGCGGGAACCCCTGTCAGCTGAGCCCCGCGCCGCAGAGCGCCACTGGGCCGGCCCATGTTTGTTCCCGCACTAGCCCAGCCATTTGAAAATTAGATTTTCCTTTTAAGTTAAATCTAGTTTCTGTCCACTAGTTAAAAATTCAATTCTGAAAGTTTTACAAATCCAAATTGCATGAAACCAATTTTGTATGAAAGGTATTAAGATGATCTATCCAAGCCCGTTGGATTTAATTCAATTAGAGTTATAGATCTCTCCTAACAAAAATAACAAAACATAAGCTTTTGCAACTTGCAACATATTTATAAAATCAACTAAGTTAGCTTTTGAGTTGATTCCAACTCTCAAAAATCACATTTCATCATATCTATCTAATTATGTAATAATATCAAGGTTTACATAAAGTGACTTTGGACTAGTACCAATATAATGCTATATACGCATTTCTAGTCACTTTAAATCATTAAATAATGAACTTAAACCAAAGTAATTATGATCTAACCTTTAAATCTCATTCCCACAAGTTAGAATATGTGGTGATGACATGTGTCAACATGATCCCATATTTTAAGTGGTGAATATTAAATATTAGCTAATTTTTCAATGAGTAGAAATTACTTTTCTAAATTAAAAAGGATGAATCTATTGAATTAAACTTGTGATACTTGTGATGAGAATAGATAATCAAATGGGTGCCTTAGAATGCTATTTAGCCTAGTTAAGTATTGTTTGGTGATTGTGTACCCGTATGTATTTATAGACGATAGTACCGACCAAGGTTTCGAGGAGGAGGAGTTCTACCAAGAAGAAGAAAGAGAAGAAAACTTCAACCACTGCACTTCACAAGGCAAGCCACCATTAGCAATGCAAGCTAACACTTGCAAGTTTAGTGCTTAGTAAGCTAGGATCAAACTAGATGGTTTAGCAAAGATGCCTTAGGCATGCTTTGATCACACTCCTTTGACTATTAGTACCCAAAGTCTCAGTTACAAGTTTTACCTCCCTTAGTTTTCACAAAGTTCTTTACTTGTTTTGAAGGTAGCATAAAAAGTATAAAACTTGACCTATTTAGCTAAGCTTTAGATTTCATTCTATGGCATGAGATTGAACCCATCTTTTCCACCTTAGTGAACACTCTTAACTTAGTAGTTTAGAGTAGATCAAAACTTGAGTCACTTTAGATGGGAACACTTTGTGAAAATGACTTATGAAAACCTTGGAATGATGAGTCATTCTATTGAGATGTTTTGACATGTGTTGAGAAACACAAATAGTTGATGATGATGAAAATGTTGAGGCATGAGCCTTAACCCTTTTATAAAACTGATGGTTGGATTCAGATGTGATACCATTCCAAATTTACCGTACAACCACACTACCTGAATTGGGTAAGGCTTAGCTAGAAATTTATATGCATTAGTATTAGTTCCCTCGCGGGAGAGGTTTGAGCTGAGGCTACCTCTCATGATGTCCACCTATGCAGTGCCCAAGATGACTGATGGTCATGGTTGGGAGGCCATGCTCATAGGAGAGGTGCTTCTACTAGGGTGTGTAAAGGGAAGGTTATGTTTGATTATCTGCATACTAAGTATGATGATTCAAGGTTATCCCTGACATATGTATCAAATCTTGTCGTGAAAGTGTACCACCTCTGAAGAGTGTCAAACTATTCGAATAGCCGCGTCCGCGGTTATGGACAGTTGGAATGGCCATACTGTTTTGTTGTGAGATGTTTTCCAAATAACTTGAATTGAATGATGAGTCTTGACTTGACCACAAGAGGGTTGTGTTTATGACAATAGCTTTCCAACTTAAGTGATTCTAGAACTCTATTTTATCTTTCTTTGCTTCTGAACTCAGCTTAGGTTTCAAACTTAACTTTATAAGTTGTACTTAGAGTTATCACTTTATCTTAGAATTATAGTACTTGTTAGTGGTAGTTTGCGAGTACTTAAAGAGTACTCATGGCTTTTGTCCCTAGTTATTATCATGGCCAGACTATGAAGGAGACTATCAAGATGATGGCCAGCAGGACGACTATGATAACTAGGACAATCTGCCTTCGTCGGCATTGCCTATGCCCCTGAAGATGGACCCCACCGCTACGCTTATCTTTTATTTCCGCTCCTTGTTGTATTAAGACTGGATCATGAGATCCTTATTTGTGTAAGACCTTATGTATGGTTTGTAATGGATGATGTACTGTGATATCCAATCCGTTATGTCTCGCAAAATGGTAATCCTGGGATTACGAGGTATGGCATAATGGGCATCTGGGATTAAAAATCTGGGTGTTGACAATTTGGTTCTATTAAATAACATTTGCCATAGCGTGTGGTAGGGGAAGTCCTTAATTATAGCAAGTCGGCATAACCACAAGCTTGAAGGCTAGAATAGAAGGTACTAGCTAGTTGTACTGAAGTAATGTTTAAACATCAACAATAGGGGTCAACAAAATGGATCTTGGGTTAAAGGTCAGCTTCATGTACAAGATTCACAACACTATAATCCAGCACAATATGGGATCTTTGGCTCAAGTCCAAGGGTTAAAACTCAAAGAAAGTAGTAACTTCTAGCTAGGAGTGACACGGAGTGCACTTCAAAGGTAGTAATCACGAGGTAGCTTCCAAAAGAAGGTATGGCTTGTGAAGTACCTAAATAAATGAAAAGGAGGCACACAAGGTGAAAGGAAACCTCAAAGCCTAGAACATAACACTATCGAACCTACAACTTAATGTTGTGGGCACATAAAATAGAGATATCATGATGGAAAGAAAGCTCTCAGCTGAACTAGAGCAAAGGAGAATATGGAACACACAACACACCAGACTCTAGAGAACTCAACACTAGGTCAAATGGTTGAGAAATGAGATGCCTGGAAAGGCACCTAAGCTTTGAAAGACTATATGAGATAGCAAAACTTTTCAGAACCAACACTATATAAGATCACCTAGGGTTGGAGAGAAACTGGATAAGGAGTAAAAATAAACATACTAGAGTTTTCGCAAACACTTTTCAGCTTTCAAAATGGTTTTCACAAATTCTAAACTCAACATCGACCAATAGAAAGGTTTTCTTGCAGTTAGTACTACTCTGATACCAAAACTTGTGACACCCCCGGGATTAGGGTCAAACAAATCCTAGACCTTAGCCTGACAAAAGCCTAACCTAGAATGCGAGAGTGAACTGTGAGAGAATTGATAACACAATAGTGACCCTACGACACAAAAATTATTACAGCAAGCTCATAACTGAGCAAAGAACCAAAATATTACAAGCAAAGGTCACTGTTCATAAATATGAAACAACGAAAGGAAAATTATTCTATTAAGTATAGCAAACTTAACAAATGGCTTAAGAGGCCTCGAGCATAACGACGATGACCCAATGCATAGATTCCAGACCGCCGCTTGGGAACTCCAAGCTACTCGATGATGTTGATGTTGTAACGAAGTCTTCTTCTATGGTAACCCTTACTCTATAGCAAAAGTGTCAACAAAGCAATGCTGAGTACATGGTGTACTCCGCAAGAATTTTGGCTGGTGGAGTTATTTTGCATAAAGCTATCTTCCTTTCTAAAGTAGGGATGAGTAGAAGCTCGACTAAGTAGAACATTTAAAACGGGATAAGATAAAAATATCTCTAGATTGATCATCTTCGATATCCACCGAATCTTTATCAGCTGAACCTACCAACTAGGATCACCCCCTCGATCTAGAAGGAAGCATCCTTAAGCACACCTTACTTTACTTGCCAAGTTTTATGATTATGTTATAGTTATCTATGATCATCACGCCTATTCCCAAGTCATCCGTAACCGCAGACACGTCTTTTCGAAAAGATTAATACCCTGCAGGGGTGTACAACCTTACCCACATGTATCGACCGACTCTTAGTGCCAACATTTTGGCCCTCTTCCTTGGAAGGCCGGTAGAGGGTGGTTGACCATGACCTTTACCTTACTTTTGCCGAGACCATGAGTCACGCACTAGGAGATGCCGCCGTAACGAGTTGAGTCCCAAAGCCGGTCCTAGGGATGTGAACAGGGTTTGAGATTACAGAGGCCATGCCTCTCTCGTTCCCTGCCACATCCTACCTATTATGAATCCACCTCCTTCACCTCCTTCATTAGAACATCCAAAGTGCATATGTCAAATTGAACGCCTGAACTATGTGACTCATGGAATCTACTAGGCAAGTTAGTTAGTCGAGGGGCTTTCCAGGCCAGCGTGTGGTTGTACGCTCGTCTTGCTTCAAGAGGCAAGTGATGGCCCAAAATATATCGAGCTCATTGGGGAACCCCAAGATGAAGGTATGATGAGCACAGCAACAAGTTTTCCCTCACTACGAAACCAAGGTTATCAATCCAGTAGGAGCAAGGAAACACCCCAACTTACGATGAGGTTGTCAATCTCACCGGTTTTGCTGAAAACAAAGGATAAACGTATTGAATGGAAGGAAGTAATAGTTTGCACAAAGTAAACACAAAGCAGTAAACAATTTGATTGTAGATTGAATTGTAAAAGAAAGGACTGGGGTCCATAGTTCACTAGGGTGGCTCTCCTTAAGATAGATAACATGCTGGGTGAACAAATTACAGCGGGGCAATTGACAAACATCGAGAAAGCATACACGCATATACTAATCATCTTGACTCCTTTGAGATTAGATTGGGCATTACAACATTATACATAGACCGCCATCCAACTGCATCTATGACTAATAATCCACCTTCAGGTTATCGTCCGAACCCCCTCCAGTATTAAGTTGCAAGCAACAGATTATTGCATTGCGAATTTCATGTAAAGTAAACAATACGATTGTTCGGATTGTTGTTTTCTCCCTAGTAGAAACAACACATCTAGTACCTTAGAGATTTCTGCCACTTCCCCAGATTACCAGAGGCATGAACCCACTATCGAGCATAAATACTAACTCTTGGAGTTGCTAGCATCTACTTGACCAAGATAGCTACTAACAATGGAAAGCATGCAAGATTACAAATAACAAAGACATGATAAAATCAATAATCAATCTGAAATAGCATCTCAATATCCATCGGATCCGATAGAATCAATAATCAATCTGAAATAGCATCTCAATATCCATCGGATCCCCGCAAACACAATGTGTATGAATTACAAATCGATGATCTTGATATTGAACGGAGCTCACAAGATCTAAACATGATAGCACAAAGGAGGAGAACCAGCCATCTAGCTACTACATGGACCCGTAGTCCAGAGATGAACTACTCACGCATCACACCGGAGGCTTGCATGATGATGAAGAAGGCCTCCAGGGTGAATTCCCTTCTCCGGCAGGGTGCAAGGAAGAGCTTCAGATCCCTCCCGATCTAGGGACAGAGACGACGGCGGCTACAGACTCTTTCGTGGAATTTTGATCGGGTACTTAGGGTTTCTGTATCGGAGGCATATTATAGGCAGAAGGAGAGGCCGAGGGGGGTGTCTGGGCTGGCCACACCACCCCCTAGCGCAGGCCAATCCTGGCCATGCGGCCAAGTGGTGTGGCCGCCCTCTAGACCTTCTCCGTCTCGTATTCTGGCTCCAAGTGTCCCCTGGTAAAATAACGACTTTGGCTTTTGTCCCGTCCAATTCCGAGAATATTCATTTTCTGACTTTCCTGGAACCAAAAATAGCAGAAAACAGGCAGCTGGCACTGTGGCTCTTGTTAATAGGTTAGTCCAAGAAATCATATGAAAAGTACTCCAAAGTGTGGACAAAACACAAGAAAGTAGATAAAACCAAGCATGGAACATCAAAAATTATAGATACATTTGCAATGTATCAACATCCCCAAGCTTAACTTCTGCTCGTCCTCGAGTAGGTAAGTGATAAAAAGAAAGATTAATTTTTGAGGTGACATGCACCATCATAAACTTGATCAAAGTATTTGTAAAACATTCAAAGCTAGGATCATAGTACTTCAATCATAACATGAAAGACAAAGTTATAGCAATTAAGACATAGCAACTATGTTGCAACATGAAAAAGCACAAACAAAAGATTCATGAATAACAATGCTTTGCAAGACGTTTGTTTGTTTCACATAAAGAAAACATAGCATAGTAGCATTCAACTTGTCCCTTATAGAGTAGCACATATAAATGCATAGGACACCTTCAAAGTTTACAAGAGTGACTAGATACAAATAGTTTAAAACAAGCAATATCAAGTTATGCATCAATCAACTAGTCTTGGGACAATGCACATAGAACTAAAGAATGGCCACTATGCTCTCAAAGTAGGTGCATAAAGGTAGAAGGTCGAGACTCAATATAATGGTGGAAGAAAGGCCTTCATAAAAGGAAGCAGAGATTCAAGTTTCATAAAGAGCTTCCAAAAATTATGGTACTTGTTAGCTTTCAGCTCTCATTGCCCATATCATAAGCATCTTGAAGGTGATTAAGGTTAAAGTGCCACAACTAAGAGGATATGCTTGACAAGTTATAAACCGAAATCTCATGCCCCGTACTTACGAAGACCGAAACTCATGCTACTCAACTTTAGTCACGAGTAAGATCTTGTCATTGTAAGTACATGTGTATCATAAAGAACTGCCAACGGGGTACCCCTTGCACATGATACAGGAGTTATCCCATAATCAAAATGACAAGGCAAGCAAACAATGAGCATCTCAGCAATCTTTTTATTTGCTATTTGCATAGGTTTTTATTGAGGAAACTTCATAGAGTGCTCATTATGGTGATGCTACAAGTTTCCACCATGATTAGGCATGGCTTAGGCTAGTGGCCCAGGCCTTTTTCTAACACACATACAAACTCCATGATCTTACAAGTTCCACTTTTATTTCACACCGCCGGGATCCATAAGGAAAAGAACATGATATCAACGGGGTACAAAGTACAAGTGCAATGTTGAAAGCGTTCCCCATGATACATGGTTCTGCTAATTTCAACTTATAAAGCGCAAGCATATACGCAACAAAGAAGGACCCAATGGTTCAAGTTTATTAAATGCAAAAAAGTAAAGTGTGCCATCAAGTTCGTGAGAGCTTTAATCACTAATTTTCACATAACAAGTTTAATTTGGAAGGTAGACAAAAACAAGAATATACTTGGAATAGCATAAGCTAATAGGTAGGTATGGTGGAATCTTAGGAATAACTTGATTTTCGGAGTTGGATGCATGAGTGGAACTCATACTTGGTTGCGGAGGCTAGCAAAAGACTGGGAGCGACAAACTAAGAGAGCAATAATGGCCATAATCATGCAGAGCGACAAAACAACGTTGATCAAAGCATAAAGTGATACTACAAGTTGAAAACTAAAGGATCATAAAGGCTGTGGTGACTTTGGATAGTCATAACATGGTGTGAGCATGCGCCAAGTCAACCCAAATAAAGCATCAAAGGAGAATACCACAATACTATGCTTTAATATGCTAAAACAACGCATGATTCATCCAAGGCACATTAAGAAATCTCAATTGTTTATAACAAGTCATTCTACAACAAAGAATACTAAGCATAAAGCCAAAACAATATCAAGCATGGCATGACAAAGCATAGGGCATAGTCAAAAACAAACTCTCTTTAACACTTAAGCATGAGCTTTCCTACTCTTTTCCAATCCAAACCAAACTATTTGAAAACCAATGTATGAAAGAGGGGTCCAACCAATTTATTCAGAAAACTAAGAAAACAAAGCAAACGAAAAACCAAAATGAAAACGAAAAACAAGACGCTCCAAGAACAACACAACTGTGCATGAAACAATAAAAATGAAGCGTTTGGAAGGAACCTGGGGTTTTTATTGGTGAAAAGGGGATGCCCCAAGGCATCCCCAAGCTTTGACGCTTGTACTTCTTGGATATTTCTTGGGCTGACACGCGTGGCATCCCCAAGCTTGAGCTTTAGTCCATCCATCATCTCATTACTCATTCCTTCCATACACCTGAAATTTTTCCTTCATACAGAACTTCACACAATCTTTATTAGCAACATTAGTGCACTCAAGATAATAAGTCTTTAGGTTCAGTTCTAACACCAATAAAACTTCCATTAAAACACTAGCTACTGTAGCACTTCCCTCAAAAAGCTCAATTCCCCAAAAGAACTCAAAAAGGGACAAACAAGAAGCAAATGCAAAAAATGGCAGAAATTTGTCAAAACAGACCAGCAGGTAAAGATGAATTATTTCGAAGACCTTCTGTTGCTCAAATCAAAAAGTGTTGAAGTAACGAAAGTTAGATAACAACCTGGGGAAGAAGCCAAAAAATTCACGCCTCAACAGGTCGTACGGAGATTTTACACTAATTTTTACGGTGAAGCACATAAATCTGTTTCGGGACAGCAACTTTCCCGATCATTACTTCTCTCTCATTAGAGGTTACTCTTGGAACAAAATGAAAATAAAAAGGATAAGGAGCGGTTATTACTAAACTAATAACTTCCAAGACTCATCTAAAACTTTTGGGTTATCTCCCAATAAGTACTTTTCTTTAACGCCTTTAAGTTAGGCATAAGAAGCAAGAAAAAGAATCAAGTGTTCTCAAATGAAGAAGCATTAAGATTAATACCAGAAATATCTTCAACAAGGCAAGATATCTCATCCAAATAAGTTTTAGAGGATCCTCTCTCAATACTCTTGGGTTCACTATTTTCATCAAATGGGTTTTCAGGAATAATCCAATCAAGATTCTTTTCTATGGCTTCATGCATTGCCATTAGTTTAAAGGGTGTTGGTATCTTAATCTCCTCCCCATCAGGTTCAGGTTTGTTCATCTTTTCTCATGTACCAACAACATCTACACATGAGCCTAGCATACTGAAATGTTAAAGACTTTTCTAGCTTCCTTGGCAACATCATAGAATTCCTTAAGCAAAGTTTCTAGAATAAAATCCCTCTTTTCAGGGTCCTCAATTTCTTTAAGTTTAAGAAACATTACTTGCATTAAGGGGCCGAGTTTAACAAACCTAGCTTCCAACATGTGAACTAAAGAAGCTGCATCAATCTCATAGTTTGGAGCAAGTTCTGCAAGAGATCTATCCTCAATTTCCTCATGTTTGCTAACATGATTAAAGAATTCTTCAATATTGCCTTTTCCAATTATAGAGCCACTACCTATTGAAAGGTCTTTCAGGGTGAATTTAGGGATCAACATGGTGTGCTAAGGAAGGGGTAACAACTAAAGGAGACTTATTTTTTTGTGTGTTTTTAATAAAGGAAGCAAACAAGTAAGACTAATTTTTGTGTGTTTTTGATAAAGAAACAAGGAAACAAAAAAAAGTAAACTAAGCAAAACAAAAATAACAAAGTAAAGAGATTGGTTATGAGGGACTCCCCTTGTGAAGATGTCCTTGACTCCTCGGCAACGGCGCCAGAAAATTTGCTTGATGGCCCAAAATATATCGAGCTCGTTGGGGAACCCTAAGAGGAAGGTATGATGAGCACATCAACAAGTTTTCCCTCAGTACGAAACCAAGGTTATCGATCCAGTAGGAGCAAGGAAACACCCTAAAGGTGTAGCTAGCTAAACGTTGGCAGGGCGCACTACCGGTGCCAGCAGCAACGTGGAGACCTACACAACACAACCACATAACTTTGTCCCCAACTTACGATGAGGTTGTCAATTGATACGTTGCTAACGTATCCATAATTTTTGATGTTCCATGCTTGGTTTTATCTACTTTCTTAGGTTTTGTTCCAACTTTGGAGTAATTTTTATACACTTTCTAGGACTAACCTATTAACAAGATGCCACAGTGCCAGTTGCCTATTTTCTGCTGTTTTTGGTTCTAGAAAGTCAGAAAATGAATATTCTCGGAATTGGATGGGACAAAAGCGAAAGTTGATATTTTACCGGAAGACTCATGGAGCCAGAAGACTAGACGGAGAGGGGCCACAGGGCGGCCACACCATGTGGTGGCGCGGGCTAGCCCTAGCCACGCCACCAGGTGGTGTGGGCCCCCTAGCCGCCCACTGACCTTGCCTCTTCGCCTATAAGAAGCCTCCCGATGCGAAAACCCTAAATCGTCGATTAGAAATCCACGAAAAGTTCCGCAGCGCCGCCGCCACCGAAGGGGAGATTCGGGGGATAGAAAGTCTCTGTTCCGGCACCCTACCGGGATGGGGAAGTGCCCCCGGAGCCATCTCCATCGATCTCCACCACCATCTCCATCACAGTTGCTGATTCCCATGATGAGGAGGGAGCAGTTCTCTCTTGAGGCTAAGGGTTCTACCAGTAGCTATGTGTTCATCTCTCTCTCTATGCATGATCTTATCGAGATCATGAGCTTGTAATCTATAGATGTACCTTGCTACTCAATTGCTTTAATAGATCTCTGCTCTCCCCATGTGTGTGAAGTTGACAGTGTGCACACCATGGTGGCACTTAGGCTAGAGATTACAAATACTTGTTATGAGTTATATTTGAAGTTGGATGTTTCTATGAAATTGTGGTGTTTGTTGGACTCATCTAGTACTCAAGCTAACAGTGTGGGGTTATCTAGATGCGGAAAGCGAAGTTTGAGGTGTGCTGCTATAGCCCTACCATGGATTAGAGTGTCCAACCAGAGAGTAGTTAAGAGTAGTATCATGAAGATAATATATTTATATGAGAGTGTTCACTAGCGAAAGTATGATCCCTAGGCCTTGTTTCTAAACATTGAAACACCATTTGGAATTAGATCTGTTACATGTTTGCTTGCTTCCATCTTTATTTTAGTTTGCCTTTAGTCTCTTCCACGCCAGCAAGCTATTTTCTGGCACCGTTACCACTTATAATTATCCATACCACTTGTATTTCACTATCTCTTCGCCGAACTAGTGCACCTATACACCTGACAAGTGTATTGGGTGTGTTGGGGACACAAGAGACTTCTTGTATCTTGATTGCAGGATTTCTTGAGAGGGGATACCTTTGACCACTTCCTCCCTGAGTTCGATAAACCTTGGGTGATCCACTTAAGGGAAAACTTGCTGCTGTTCTACAAACCTCTGCACTTGGAGGCCCAACAACTGTCTACAAGAATAGAAGTGCGTAGACATCATCAATCTCACCAATTTTGCTGAAAACAAAGGATTAAACGTATCGAATGGAAGGAAGTAATAGTTTGTAGAAAGTAAACACAAAGCAGTAAACAGTTTGATTGTAGATTGAATGTAAAAGAAAGGACCGGGGTCCATGGTTCACTAGAGGTGGCTCTCCTTAAGATAGATAACATGCTGGGTGAACAAATTACAGCGGGGCAATTGACAAACATCGAGAAAGCATACAAGCATATACTAATCATCTTGACTCCTTTGAGATTCGATTGGGCATTACAACATTATACATAGACCGCCATCCAACTGCATCTGTGACTAATAATCCACCTTCAGGTTATCATTCAAACCCCCTCCAGTATTAAGTTGCAATGAACAGATTATTGCATTACGAATCGCGTGTAAAGTAAACAATACGATTGTTATATGAACAAAGGATTGTTGTTTTCTCCCTAGTAGCAACAGCACATCTAGTACCTTAGAGATTTCTGTCACTTCCCTAGATTACCAGAGGCATGAACCCACTATCAAGCATAAATACTAACTCTTGGAGTTGCTAGCATCTACTTGGCCAAGATAGCTACTAACAACGGAAAGCATGCAAGATCACAAATAACAAAGACATGATAGAATCAATAATCAATCTCAAATAGCATCTCAATATCCATCGCATCCCCGCAAACACAACATGTATGAATTACAAATAGATGATCTTGATCATGAACGGAGCTCATAAGATCTAAACATGATAGCACAAAGGAGGAGAACCAGCCATCTAGCTACTACATGGACTCGTAGTCCAGAGATGAACTACTCACGCATCACACCGGAGGCTTGCATTATGATGTAGAAGGCCTCCAGGGTGAATTCCCCTCTCCGGCAGGGTGCCGGGAAGAGCTTCAGATCCCTCCCGATCTAGGGATAGAGACGACGGCGGCTACAGACTCTTTCGTGGAATTTTGATCGGGTACTTAGGGTTTCTGTATCGGAGGCATCTTATAGGCGGAAGGAGAGGCCGAGGGGGTGCCTAGGCTGGCCACACCACCCCTGGCGCGGGCCAAGCCTAGCCGCGTGGCCAGGTGGTGTGGCCGCCCTGGGGATTTCTCCGTCTCGTATTATGGCTCCAAGTGTTCCCCGGTAAAATAACGACTTTGGATTTTGTCCCGTCCAATTCCGAGAATATTCATTTTCTGACTTTCCTAGAACCAAAAACAGCAGAAAACAGGCAGCTGGCACTGTGGCTCTTGTTAATAGGTTAGTCCAAGAAATCATATGAAAAGTATTCCAAAATGTGGACCAAACACAAGAAAGTAGATAAAACAAAGCATGGAACATCAAAAATTATAGATACATTGCAATGTATCCGCAAGAACTCGGATCCTAGTGGTGGCAAGTATGGGACTGCAAAAACCACAACCCAACGTGGCCTCCCATACAAGACTTAGCATGTTCACTTTCATCTATGATCGTACCACATCATCCTATCATACTAGGTTCATTTGCAGCTCTGATTCATCAACAGTATGGACCAATAGTAACAACTAAGCATGGCTAAGCACAACCAATATAAACAGCTCTAGCAATGCTCCTAATCCAAACCCTAGTTATGCTAGGAGCACTAGATCATAGAATATAGGATACAAACGGAACATGCATCAGATAGGATTGCTCAATCTATTGATAAAAGACTTTGGAATCGTATGCTGATGAGTCCAAAATTGAAGCATATTTTACCTTTTTTTTGCATAAATAGAGTAGGGATCTTTGTATTTCACTGCGTTTACATGTACCATTTTGTTCTTGTTTTAAAAGAATCCCAAATCACTATTATATGAACATATCAATTGGAACTATCATATTATGTTATAATATGATATTTCTAAGTGATAAAAGTCATTTTATGGATTTACCTTCACACCTGAGAGAATACCAAGCGAGGAGAAGCAATCAGTACCAATAATGACTGGTGGTACGGTCTGAGCTCGCCCATACCATCCACCCATACTAGGTGTTAGTGTGATCGCCTCGTCAAATACTTTCTCCTGTTGAAGACGAGAGGAGGATCCGACATTCACATCCACCAGAAACCACGAAAAACCACATATGAAAGGGATCTAAAGGAGGAACTTGGCTGGGGAAATATCCCAGCCGCTTCACGGATCATTGGAGGACAACGCATCATCCCCTTCATCATCAACCACTATGTCTCCATCACCACCATTACCCCCATCTCTCATCTATTAGATCTTGTTGTAATTCCAGACTCAATTGTGGTTTGCATTAGATCTATCTTCATACTTTTTATCCATTCATTTGATTATGATGATGTTATTGATTGCTTCCATTTGTGAGTAGTTCCTTTGTGCTTGGGGAGATGGAGAAACCCTATAACCATTATGAATTTGTAATAAAGATGATATATTCTTGTGTCCATATGACTTTCCAGTCTATGGTAGATTTATGATTTGTGTTTGATCTCTCTCTTTAGATGGTATGTGTAGTCGGCCACTTATCATTTGCCCTTGGGACTAAAGAGAGGGAGAAATCCTTTGGACGTGTTTTGGGATCGTACCTGGAATGGCCCCGTGACAGATCAGCGCCGACTCGTAACCTACACTATCAAAGGAGGATAAAATAGGGACTCCCTAAGCTAATTACGATATCCATGGGGAAACCCTTAATTTCAGTGGTTTGTATGGGTGACTGCTCTCAGACATCGTAGTGGTTATTTAGAGGTGACCTCACTCTTGGGTCAACAAAGTGGCTTTCTACAAGCCTTGTAGTGAACATCTTATTATGGAGCTCTCTCCACACATCTCATGACATAAAAAGTATGTTATCTTGATTATTAATAACTAACAATACCATGCTAGTGGTGTATCCTACACCCCCGAGAATGTTTTAGCCAACTTTTTACTTGTTTCCTTTTACTTGTTTTAATTACTTTTCTGCAAACAACCATAAACCTTCCAAACACCCTTTACTTGATATCAAAGGCATCTTATAAGTATCCTTTGGTAGATAGTAGCGAGGGGCATAAAGACCTTTACCAACAGCTCTCTGTGGGTTCGGTATCTTTACTTCGAAACTAGCTACAATTGATCTGTGCACTTGTAGTCATCAAGCTATTTTCTGGCACCATTGCCGTGGAGCTAAGCGCTTTTGGCCTTTGTTCTTAGTTACTTAATTTACTCATTGTTTTACTAAAGTTGTTTACTAGTTTCAGGTAAGCACCATGACTGCACTCGGACTGATTAATCATCTCGATACTACTAAATACCCCGGGAAGTTCAATAGAGGACTCGTCAAAGAATTCCCGAGTGGGAGTGAACCAGAATACGAGGTCAACCCTCATTTTATCGCTATTATTAAAGATAAAACTTTTGTAGGAGATGATCCTGATGAGGATCCTTACAATCATTTAATGCATTTTACCGAGCTATGTTGGACCCTTAAATTGAGAGGCTATTCCGATGATGAATTAAAACTTAAACTGTTTAGCCAATCTCTAACCAACACTGCTTTGGCTTGGTATATAATTTTCCCTGCAGAGAAAATTGATACTTGGGAAAAACTTAAAGGATAATTTGTGTTTCAATTCTTTCCCAAGGTATAAACTGCTGAAGTAAGAAGGGCAATCACAAACTTCAAGAACCGCCCAGGTGAAGGTTTTGTAAGAGCCTACAAAAGGTATAAGTCTCTACTTCATAAATATCCCCATCATGATTTACCTGAATGGTACGCTTTGCATATCTTCTATGGAGGACTTAATCAAGAAATTAAGAATGAGCTTGACACGAATTCAGGAGGCTCTTTCATGGAGTTAACTATAATTAAAGCTTGGGAACTTTTAGAACGAATTCACTGTAATAGAGAAACATGGGGATTTGATTTAGGTGGCGAAGGAGGTATAGAAATTGAATATGATTGTCTCAATGCTTATAAAGACTCCGGTAAAGTAAAAGAAACCGCTACTGAACTACAACTTGATGATGATATTATTTTACAAATACTTCACTCTTTTACAGAACATATTGAGGCTCCTAAGAAAGACTGGCTCCATTATACTCCACCACCTGATCCAGTTGTAGAATAAGATCCAATAATCAGGGCCTCTGTCAAGCCATTAAAGGAGGTACCCTCATATGTTGAACCCTTTCCTTTCCTAAGGACGGTGAGAAAGCATATGATGGCTCAGCAGCTAGAGGATCAACGCAAAGAAGAAGAACTATTTCTCAAGGAGTTTGAAGAGGAAACACAAAGAAGAAAAACTGAAGAAAAACATTTACAAGAGGCAGAGGCACTAATAAAGGAAGATATTTTAACCATGTTTGCAAACTGCAATGTAATTGAGCTAGATACCGAAGCTTCGCAATTCATTGAAGAAAAGGTAAAAGCTAAAGAAGTTGGTAAGCCTATTCCCCCGTGCACTTTTGCAGGAACATCCTATTATGTCCTTTGTGATATTGGTATCGATGTTAACGTTATCCCTTTAAATTTTTATTTTATTTAAAAATTTGAAATGAATTAACTCTAGACGAACTGGAAGATACGGATATGACTATAATGCTTGCAGATAAAACACTAAGAGTCCCTATGGGAGTAATTAGGAATGTTCCAATTTGTCTTGGACCATATAAATATCCCATTGATTTTGTGCTTATCGATATGCCCACTGATGTTTATTGTCCCATCATTTTTGGAAGAACTTTTCTAAATACCAAAGGAGCAAACATAGATTGCAAGAGATAAACTGTGTCTCTCAAGTTTGGTGAAGAGAAGATGGATTTTCACTTCTCTAAATTTGACCATAAGCTGGCTATTGAAGAATTGGATGATGATGAGTACGAACATGAGGAATTTTGGGGATATGCTATATGGGTATCCTCATAGCATGTCACCAATCCGCCTAACCTGGGTGGCCCATAGTTGGTAGCAAGGCCTATGGCCTGTTGGGCGGCCCAGTTAGACGGATCCTGAAAGGAGGCCCATGCCGGATAAAGGAAGGCTACGTAGGAGTCAGCGACATACTCGGGGCCTTGGAGTACAAGACACGAAAGACTAGTTCGTGTAGGTGTAGTACTCTTTACCTTGTCCGGCAAGGACCTTTCCCTATAAACCCTAGGTCTTGGCGCCTTTATAAGCCAGCCTGCGAGAGCCTTTAGGGAAGACAACTTCTCTGATTGCAGCGTACAACGCACAACACCTCGCATAGTGAACCTATCTCTGTAACTCGGCCTATTGCCATTATAGTGATTTATAGTAGGAGTAGAGTTCTGCCACCGTTGTGGGACTTGAACCTGGGTAAGCTGTGTTACCTCGTACCCACCTACTCTCCACCTTACCCCACGTCTCTAAACACGCACTATGAGGACCCTTCCATGGCGTACTCGTCG
This sequence comes from Avena eriantha, assembly GCA_910589775.1. Taxonomy (NCBI): domain Eukaryota; kingdom Viridiplantae; phylum Streptophyta; class Magnoliopsida; order Poales; family Poaceae; genus Avena; species Avena eriantha. The sequence goes on along the minus strand of OU342741.1, from coordinate 166,648,874 downwards.
GCAATACCACGACAGTTGGCGCCCACCGTGGGGCAAGAGGCGCTTCTAGCTCAACACCGGGCGAGGTCCAATCTCTTCGTAGGAATCGGCGACACCGTAGCCATCGGTCACGTTCTATTCTCCGGCAACGTCTCGATCATCTCTAGATGAGTTCTGGGTGCTAGCAAAGACGAACCCCATGCGCTGCTCCGTCATCTCCTTCGGAGACATCCACATCTTCCTCGGTGAAACTGACTCTGGTCCTAGCTCCCAGGAAGTCGGAAAATCGTCAAGCCCCACACGGACCACCTATGAGCAGGACACGTTCACAGAAGGATCTAGGCGATACCTCTCTTTGGAGTATGGTAGCTCGGATTAGGAAAATTCAAGGCCCACCCAAACCGCCCTTGTGCAGGATATAAAGGTGGAAAGACCCCACAAATCTGCTTGGCTTCCCCGAGCGTTAGAGATGCGCAGGTCACACTTTCTCGGTATCGTCACCATCTTCAATCTGGCCAGATGCGTTCAAAGGGATGGAGAATCTCCCTACTGATGTCTACGCATTTCTATTCTTATAGATAGTTGTTGGGCCTCCAAGTGCGTAGATTTGTAGAACAACAACAAGTTTCCCTTAAGTGGATTACCCAAGGTTTATCGAACTCAGGGAGGAGGTGGTCAAAGGTATCCCTCTCAAGCAACCCTGCAATCAAGATACAAGAAGTCTCTTGTGTCCCCAACACACCCAATACACTTTTCAGGTGTATAGGTGCACTAGTTCGGTGAAGAGATAGTGAAATACAAGTGGTATGGATAATTATAAGTGGTAACGGTGCCATAAAAGAGCATGACGGGTAGGAAGAGACTAAAGGAAAACTGAAATAAAGATGTAATCAAGCAAACATGTAACAGATCTAGTTGCAAATGGTGTTTCAATACTTAGAAACAAGGCCTAGGGATCATACTTTCAGTAGTGAATACTCTCATATAAATATCTTCTCTTTAAGATACTACTCTGAACTACTCTCCGATTGGACACTCTAATCCATGGTAGGGCTATAACAACACACCTCAAAGTTCACTTTCCCCATCTAGGTAACCCCACACTGTCACCTTGAGTGCTAGATGGTTCCAACAAACACCACAATTTCATAGAAACATCCAACTCCAAATATAACTCATAACAAGTATTTGTAATCTCTAGCCTAAGTGCCACCATGGTGTGCACACTATCACTTTCACACACATGGGGAGAGCCAGAGATCTATTAAAGCACTTGAGTAGCAAGGTAGATCTACTTGATTACAAAGCTCATGATCTCAATAAGATCACGCATAGAGAGAGATGAACACATAGCTACCGGTAGAACCCTTAGCCTCGAGGAAGAAGTACTCCCTCCTCATCATGGGAATCAGCAACGAAGATGGAGATGGCGGTGGAGTCGATGGAGATGGCTCTGGGGGCACTTCCTCGTCCCGGCAGGGTGCCGAAAAAGAGACTTTTTGTTCCTGAATCTCCCCTTCGGTGGCGGCGGCGCTACGGAACTTTTCGTGGCTGGAGGCTGAATTCCTTAGGGTTTCTGCATCGGAGGCTTCTTATAGGCGAAAGGGCAATGTCAGAGGGTGGACCAGGGGCCCACACCACCTGGTGGCGTGGCCAGGGGGACCCGCACCACCACATGGTGTCAGCCCCTGGCCCCTCTCCATCTCGTCTTCTGGCTCCGTGAGTCTTCCGGTAAAATATCGACTTTGGCTTTTGTTCGGTCCAATTTCGAGAATATTCATTTTCTAGATTTTCTGGAACCAAAGATAGAAGAAAACATGCAACTGGCACTGTGGCATCTTGTTAATAGGTTAGTTCCAGAAAATGTGTAAAAGTAATCCAAAGTGTAGACAAAACATAAGAAAGTAGATATAAAACAAGCATGGAACATCAAAAATTATAGATACGTTTGCAACGTATCAACATCCCCAAGCTTAACTCCTGCTTGTCCCCGAGTAGGTAAGTGACAAAAAAAGAATATTTTTTGAGGTGACATGCACCATCACAATCTTGATCAAACCATTTGCAAGCATTGAAAGCTGGGATCAAAGAACTCTAACATAGCATGAAAGATATAGTTCTAACAATAAGACATAGCAACTATGATGTAGCATGAAAAGGTACAAACAAAAGATTTATGAATAACAATGCTTTGAAAGACGTTTTTTGTTTCACATAAAGAAAACATAGCATAGTGGCATGCAGCTTGTCCCTCATAGAGTAGCAAAACGTAAATGCATAGGACACCTTCAAAGTTCATAAGGGTGACTAGATACAATTAGTTTAAGAACAAGCAATATCAAAGTTATGAATCAATCAACAAGTGTTGGGACAATGCACATTAAACTAAGAATGAGCACTATGCTCTATTAATAGGTGCATAAAGATAGAAAAATGGAAACTCAACATAAAAGTAAAAGAGAGGCCTTCATAGAAGGAAGCAGGGATTCAAGTCTCATAAAGAGCTTCCAAAAATTATGGTACTTATTAGCTTTCATCTCCCATTGCCCTATCATAAGCATCTTGAAGTGATTATGGTTAAAGTGACACAACTAAGAGGATATGCTTGACAAGTTATAAGTTGAAATCTCATGCCCCTTGCTTACGAGTACTGAACCTCATGCTACTCAACTTCAGTCACAAGTAAGCTCTTGTCATTGTAAGTACATATGTATCATAGAGAACCACCAACGGGGTACCCCTTGCCCCATGACACAGGAGCTATCCCATATCAAAATGACAAGGCAACAAACAATGAGCATCTCAGCAATATTTTTATTTGCTATTTGCATAGGTTTTTATTGAGGATGCTTCATAGAATGCTCATTATGGTTATGCTGCAAGTTTCCGCCATGATTAGTCATGGCTTAGGCTAGCGGCCCAGGCGTTTCTCTAACACACATACAAACTCCATGATCTTACAAGTTCCCCTTTTATTTCACACCGTCGGGATCCATAAGCAAAAGAATCATGATATCAACGGAATAATAAGTGCAATGTTGAAAGCATTCCCCATGATACATGGTTCTGCTAACTTCAACTTATAAAGCGCAAGCATATACGCAACAAATATGGACACAATGGTTCAAGTTTATTAAGTGCAGGAAAGTAAAGTGTACCATCAAGTTCGTCAGAGCTTTAATCACTAATTTTCACATAACAAGTTTAATTCGGAAGGTAGATAGATTAAAACATGAATATATTTGGAATAGCAAATGCTAATGGTAGGTATGGTGGAATGTTTGGAATAACTTGGTTTTATTTGGAGTTGGATGCATGAGTGGAACGCATACTTGGTACATGCGAAGGCTAGCAAAAGACTGGGATCGACCAACTAAGAGAGCAATAATGGCCATAATCATGCAAAGCGACAAAACATCATTAATTAAAGCATAAAGTGGTATCAAAAGTCGAAAACTAAATGATAATTTGGTGACTTGGTATAGTCATAACATGGTGTGAGCATGCGCCAAGTCAACCCAAATAAAGCATCAAAGGAGAATACCACAATACTATGCTTTAATATGCTAAAACAAAGCATGATTCTTTCAAGGAACATTAAGCAATCTCAATTGTTTGTAAAAAGTCATGCTATAGCAATAATTACTATGCATAAAGTCAAAGCAATATCAAGCATGACATGACAAAGCCTAAGCCACAGTCAAAAACAAACTCATTTTATACCACTCAAGCATGAACTTTTTCTACTCTTTCCAATCCAAACCAACTTATTTGAAAACTAATGTATGAATACGGGGGTCCAACCAATTTATTCAAGAAAACTAAACAAACTAAGCAAACGAAAACCAAAAACAAAAACGAAGACGCTCCAAGAACAACACAACTATGCATGAAACAATAAAAATGAAGTGTCTGGAAGAAACCTCAGATTTTTATTGATGAAGAAGGGGATGCCTAGGGCATCCCCAAGCTTTGACTCTTGTTCTTCTTGGATATTTCTTGGGGTGACATGGGTGGCATCCGCAAGCTTGAGCTTTAGTCCATTCTTCATCTCATTACATCATTCTTTCCGTACACCTAAAAATTTCCTTCATACAAAAGTTCACACAATCTTCATTAGCAACATTAGTGTACTCAAGATAATAAGTCTTTTGGTTAAGTTTCAACACAAATAAAACTTCCACTAAAACACAAGATACTGTAGCAATTACTTTTAAAAGTTCAAGTGATCAAAGAGAACTCAAAGAGAAAGAGATTAAGAGGCAAATGCAAATAATGACAGAAATCTGTCAAAACAGACCAGCATGTAAAAACCGATTTTTTCGAAGACCATCTGTTGGTCAAATCAAAAAGTGTTGAACTAAATAAAGTTAGCTAACAACTTGGGGGATTTGTTCAGAAAGTTACATCTCAATCCGATATACAAAGATTTTTCACGAATTTTGACAGTGAAGCACAAAAATCTGTTTCGAGGCAACAACTTTCCCAAGCATTACTTCTTGCTCATTAGAGATTACTCTTAGCACAAAAACCACACAAAAATGATAAGGAGAGGTTATTACTGAAGCAATAACTTCCAAGACTCAACTAAAACTTTTGGGTTATCTCCTAATAAGTACTTTTATTTAACGCCTTTAAGTTAGACATGATAGTTTCAGAAGATGCTCACATAGGAAATATGAATTGAAGTAAAAGAGAGCATCAAGAAGAAAATTCAAAGAATATTTAAGTCTAACCCACATCCTATGAAAAATAATCTTGTAAAGAAACAAGTCATGAAAGCACAAAGCAACAAGCATAGGAAAGCAAAATAAGTGCAACTTCAAAATTTTCAACATAAAGAGGGGAAACTTAATATTGTTGAGATACATAAAACCATGTTTCCCTTTCTCATAATAACTTTCAGTAGCATCATGAATAAAATTAACAATATAACTATCACATAAAACATTTTTATCACGAGCCACATGCATAAAATAATTAATACTCTCCCTATAAGCATACTCATTCTTATTAATTATAGTGGGAGCAAATTCAACAAAATAGCTATCATTATTATTCTCATCACCATAGTCATCAAATATAGGAGGCATACTATAATCATAATGAATTTTCTCCTCAATAGTAGGTGGACTGAAAATATCATAATCATCATTGTAATCATCATATATTGGAGGCATACTATCATCAAAGAAAATTTTATCCTCCATGCTTGGGGGACTAAAAATATCATGCTCATCAAAACCAGCTTCCCCAAGCTTAGACTTTTCCATAGCATTAGAAATAATGGTGTTCAAAGAGTTCTTACTAATAACATTGCTATTAGCATGCAAATAAAGTTCCATAGGTTTTTTAATTTTCTCTTCAAACACTTCATGTCCTAACTCAAGATAAATACTATAAAGCTCTCTATTTTTTTGTTTTCCATTAAGCCTAACTAGTGAAAATAAAAACAAGAAACAAAAAGATATAATTGCAGAATCTAAAGGAAATAACTTCGAGCACTCACACACCAACAACCATACTAGAAGATAGCTTAGTATCTAGAGGATGTGAGAACCTTTTACCTTACCTCCCCATCAACAGCGCCAGAAAATAGCTTGATGTCTACGCACATCTATTCTTGTAGACAGTTGTTGGGCCTCCAAGTGCGGAGGTTTGTAGAACAGCAACAAGTTTCCCTGAAGTGGATTACCCAAGGTTTATCGAACTCAGGGAGGAAGTGGTCAAAAGTATCCCTCTCAAGCAACCCTGCAATCAAGATACAAGAAGTCTCTTATGTCCCCAACACACCCAATACACTTTTCAGGTGTATAGGTGCACTAGTTCGGCGAAGAGATAGTAAATACAAGTGGTATGGATAATTATAAGTGGTAACGGTGCCAGAAAAGAGCTTAACGGGTAGGAAGAGACTAAAGGCAAACTGAAATAAAGATGGAAGCAAGCAAACATGTAACAGATCTAGTTGCAAACGGTGTTTCAATACTTAGAAACAAGGCCTAGGGATCATACTTTCACTAGTGAACACTCTCATATAAATATCTTCTCTTTATGATACTACTCTGAACTACTCTCTGGTTGGACACTCTAATCCATGGTAGGGCTATAACAGCACACCTCAAAGTTCGCTTTCCCCATCTAGGTAACCCCACACTGTCACCTTGAGCGCTAGATGGTTCCAACAAACACCACAATTTCATAGAAACATCCAACTCCAAATATAAATCATAACAAGTATTTGTAATCTCTAGCCTAAGTGCCACCATGGTGTGCACGCTATCACTTTCACACACATGGGGAGAGCTAGAGATCTATTAAAGCACTTGAGTATCAAGGTAGATCTACTTGATTACAAAGCTCATGATCTTAATAAGATCACGCATAGAGAGAGAGAGATGAACACATAGCTACCAGAAGAACCCTTAGCCTCGAGTAAGAACTACTCCCTCATCATCATGGGAATCAGCAACGGAGATGGAGATGGCGGTGGAGTCAATGGAGATGGCTCCGTGGGCACTTCCCTGTCCCGGCAGGGTGCCGGAACAGAGACTTTCTGTCCCTTGAATCTCCCCTTAGGTGGCAACAGCACTGCAGAACTTTTCATGGCTAGAGGCTGGATTCCTTAGGGTTTCTGCATCAGAGGCTTATTATAGGCGAAAGGGCGATTCCTTAGGGTTTAGGGTATGGAGATACCAAAGATCAAGTCTCGGATGAACTAGGTACCAAGTGGCAAAGGGAACGGGAAACGACTATTCACGGTTCGAGCGATAAGATTCGGGGAATGCACGGGGGTCATCATGGGCATCTAGGTCCCGCTGATGATCATTGATGTGAGAGGATTCTCAATCATGTCCGGAGTGTTCCCGAACCGAAGGATGACACGCTTAAGGGTGGGGGCGCTTAGGGATAGATGAGGTACCGTAGGAGAAATATATAGAGAGAAATCGGAATAGTTCTGCGTAACATCTGATGGTGATCGGAAGGGGTTCGGAAGGAGTTCCGGAGTAAAGGAATATGATAATATATGTATTTGAATGTTAATTGGAGAATTAATATTAAATATATATTTTATTTTATTATTAAAGGCTCCTTAATGCTAATGGGCCTTACCCAAAGGGAGGCCCAATAGGGCAAGGCGCCTAGGGAGAGGGGGCCGGCCAGCCTTGGCTTGGTGTGCCGCCCAAGTGGGGCCCACCTAGGGTTGGCAGCAGGCCCTAGGTGGCCGGTGGGTGTGGGGTTTAGTCCCACACCGCCTAGCCCCTGGGTGGTGCACCCCTCCTACTATATATAGGGGTCTCCCTACCCCTTTGGAGGCATCCAATTCTTTCATTCTCTCTCTCATTTTCCTTTGAGGACTTCTCCATAATATTGGGGAGGACCTCGAGGGATTTGAGTTCTCCACCTTCACACTACCGTTGTGTGATCTTCGGTCCGACATCTTCTTCTTCCGCTGCTCGGCTGGATCGGAGCCCGGGAGACGCCGCCTACACCGGACACGTGTAGTACTTCAGAGGAACCACACTTGGGGTGCTTGGAGCTGCTCGGCTTCATCAATATACGCCTTCCTGCATAAGGCGTGCCTCGGTTTTCAAAGGTATGAATACCGTCTTTCTCCTCCGTTACTTATGTCTACATAGCATAGATCCTGGTATTAGTGTTCGAGTAGATAGAAATTTTTTGTTTTCTGCTATGGAACCCTACATGCAGGACTACAACAAAGTGATCCACATCGCAGGGGGAAACCCCAATGTCGCTGTCAAGTACCTCCCACTTATGTTGACCGACAGCGCCCGGCAATGGATCGACGACTTACCAGAGAAATCAATATGCAGTTGGTTGGACATGCATGAAGCGTTCACCAAGAACTTCGAGGGTACATACAAACGTCCCTGCACTATTGGAGACCTACCATGGTGTGTGCAAGAGAAGGATGAAACCTCCCATGCCTACCTCTCTTGCTGGCTGGATATGAAAAATTCCTGCGCAGGGGTGCACGAATAGGCCGCTATGGCCGCCTTCATCGATGGTCTGGAAAAGGGTACTCTGCTCCAGCATACGTTGAAACGCATGCAGGATAACAATGACCTCGACCTCAACACGATGATCAAAATGGCTAACCAATTTGCCGCTGCTGATGACGATGCGCGTGGATCGTTGTCGGCGATAGCAATCCCTACCCAGGCCAGGAAAAACAACAATAACAAGCGGAAAATCCGCCTGAAGAGAAGCAAGTAGCCGACATGGTCGCCACAATGTTCACTGGCAGAGGCAATGGCGGGCAGCGTGGACGTAGTCGGGGAGCTAGCATTGGCCAGTAGAGGAGTGACACTACACCTCAGCGCCCCGTGTTCCCCAAACATACGAAGAGTACAATGATATGCCGTGTTTCGTTCATCTCAACGCCAATGGCAAATCCACCCACACTAATCGCCAGTGCAAGTTTGTCAATGATCTCAAGGAGGACCCGGATTCTGGCTATAATCAAAGTTGTAAACAGACCCCCGGAAAGGGCAAGGGGAAGAAGGAGGAGGAAGCGCCCAAGGAATCAAGTGATATGGATGAGGACGTGGACCCAAAATCTTCCGACAAGGGAGAGGATAAAGGGAAAAAACCCTTCGAAAAGAAGGCTCCATGTTACCATACTTTCCTTGGTACACCAACCGTTCGGGCCCAGAAAACCTCTCTGAGGATACTGATGGCTACCGTCTCTCCAGTTCCCCAGTACGTTAGGTGGTCGGAAGTTCCAATTACTTGGGATAGGAAGGACCATCCAGAACTTATCCCAACAGAGAACCAATATGCCATGGTCATCAACCCTTTGATTGACTGCACGGAGTTCACCAAGTGCCTCGTGGACAGTGGAAGCAGCATCAACATCATGTACCTAGATACACTGCACAAGATGAACTTGACGGAGACCCAGCTAAGGAAGAGCAACACCATGTTCCATGGGGTTGTCCCTGGCCGACAAGCAAATTCCCTGGGCTGCATCACCCTTCCGGTCACTTTTGGCGATGTAAACAATTACCGCCAAGAACGCATGACCTATGAAGTGGTGCCTTTCAAGAGCGTGTACCACGTCATCTTCGGACGCGACATCTTCCACTCCTTCCTTGCAAGGCCATGCTTTGTCTACAACAAACTCAAGATTCCCGGACCAAATGGCGTCATCACTGTTGGCGGAAGCTTCACCAAGGCACGGGAGTGTGAACTCAGCGAAGCCGCCTTCGCTGAAGTAGTCCTCTACGGTGAGGAGTTCAAGGAGATCCAGAACTAGGTCGATGCCTCGGAGATGCTGGCTTCGAAGAAGCAGATCACTGCTGCCGAACCCGCCTTCAAAGCCGCCATCAAGATCAAGCAGGTGGAGCTTGTCGAAGGTGATTCCTCGAAGACCACCGCCATTGGCACGGACCTGGATCGCAAATAGGAAAGCATGCTCGTCGAGTTCCTCCGTGAGAACAGCGACATCTTTGCCTAACAACCTGCCGACATGAAATGTGTTCCCAGGGAACTTGCCGAGCATAGCTTGAATATTGATCCTAATGCCAAACCGGTGAAACAACCTCTATGATGCTTTGGTGATGAAAGACGAAGGGCTATAGGCAAAGAAATAGCTAGGTTACTTAAGGCTGGCTTTATCCGAGAAGTTATCCACACCCGATGGGTGGCAAATCCTGTACTTGTCCCCAAAAAGGGAACCAATGAATTAAGAATGTGCGTTGATTACACCGGCTTCAACAAAGCGTGTCCAAAGGATCCGTTTGCTTTGCCTCACATTGACCAAGTCATTGACTCGATGGCTGGCTCGGAACTTCTGTGTTTTCTCGATGCCTATTTAGGATACCACCAGATCCGGATGCGGAAGTTAGACCAATTGGCCACTTCGTTTACCACACCCTACGACACGTATTGCTACGTCATGATGCCCTTTGGGTTGAAAAACGCTGGTGCTACGTACCAGCGGACGATGCAACGTTGCATGCACGACCAAATAGGTTGCAACGTACACACTTACGTGGACGATATCGCGATAATGTCAAAGAAATCAAAAGATCTTATCGCTGACTTGCAGGAAACCTTTGACAATCTCTGGAAATACAGCATGATGCTGAACTCAAAGAAGTGTGACTTCGGGGTACCATCCGGCAAACTGTTGGGCTTCATCGTTTCGCATCGCGGAATCGAGGTGAACCCGGGGAAAATCAAGGCCATCCTCGACATCAAACACCCGACTTTCCTGAAGGACATACAAAGGCTCACAGGCTGCGTTGCAGCAGTAAGCCGGTTCATCAACCGAGTTGGTGAGAAGGCTATGTCGCTCTACAAGTTGCTCAAGAAGGCGGACAAATTTACATGGATGGACGAGGCTAATACAGCACTTCAGGAGTTGAAGAGAATACTCTCCTCCCCACCTATACTTGCAGCACCGGTGCCAAGGGAGCCCATGTTGGTATACATGGCGGTGACCAATCGAGTAATCAACATCGTCATCGTGGTGGAGCGCAAGGAACCAACGCACGAATACAGAGTTCAGCGACCCGTTTACTATGTGAGCGAGGTCTTGATGGAATCCAAGCAGCGTTACCCGCACTACCAGAAGATAGCTTATGGAGTTTTCCTTGCTTCACATAAGCTAAGGAATTATTTCCAGGAGCACCCCATCACAGTAGTGAGCAAAGCTCCACCGTCCGACATCATCAACAATAACGACGCTACAGGGAGAGTGGCAAAGTGGGGCATTGAACTTGCCACCTTCGACATCACCTACAAGCGACGCGACACTATCAAATCACAAGAATTGGCGGATTTTCTTGCAGATTGGACAGAGCTGCCAGAAGACACTCCTGTGCCAGAGCCAGGGTATTGGGTCATGCACTTTGATGGAACCAAGTTACTCAATGGCTCGGGGGCTGGTGTATTATTGTAATCACCAACAGGAGAGAAGTTGCAATACGTCATGTAGATCCACTGCAACGCTACAAATAACATGGCGGAGTACGAGGCCCTCATTCACGAACTTTGCCTAGCCAAGGATATTGGCATCAAGCACATAGTTTGCTGTGGAGATTCCAACTTGGTTGCCCAGCAAGTAGCTGGCACCTGGAACACGCGGAACCCTATGATGGCGGCATATCGAGACGAAGTAGACAAAATAGCCAAGTGCTTCGATGGCTACAAAGTCAAGTACGTCAAAAGGGAGGATAATGAGGCAGCAGATCTGCTGTCAAAGCTTGGATCAGCTCATCGACCAATTCTGCCAGGCGTTTTCCTGGAGCATTTACGGACTCCATCCGTGAAGGGAGCGGACCCCGATAACCCAGATAGAGTGGACTCATTTGTTAACGCAGTAACAGTGACCTCTCCGGCTTGGACGAAACCGTTCATGGATTATCTACAAGACAGAACTTTGCCTGCCGACGAAGTCGAAACCGGCAAATATATAGTACGTAGATCAAAAGGTTACGTCATCATTGACGACCAGCTATGCAAAAGAAGTACCACAGGAGTCTTCCTATGGTGCGTCTCCCAACAACAAGGTATTGAAATCCTTAGAGAAATACATCTCGGAGATTGCGGCCATCACGCTGCTCCCCGATCGTTGGTGGCCAAGGCTTTCCGACAAGGATTCTACTGGATAACTGCCAAGGAAGACGCCGACAAGTTGGTACAAACATGCCTTGGGTGTCAGTTTTATGCAAGACAACCAAATGTTCTAGCTGAAGAATTGCGAACAATACCAATAACTTGGCCATTTGCAGTCTGGGGGCTAGACATGGTGGGACCTTTGCAGACAGCACCCTGTGCATTCACACACTTGCTAGTAGCAATGGATAAATTCACAAAATGGATTGAAGCTAAACCTATTAGAAAGCTTGATGGGGCAACAACCCTAAAGTTTGTCCGGGATCTAGTGGTGAGATTTGGTATCACACATAGCATCATCACCGACAATGGCAGAAATTTTTCTCTCAGAGAAGTTGAGGAGTACTGTCATGAGAAAGGCATCCGCCTTGACCTAGCTTCTACGACACATCCATAGTCAGATGGGCAAGTTGAAAGGGCCAATGGACTAATTCTACACGGAATCAAGCCACGCTTGGAGGCACCGCTACATACAACAGAAGGAGCCTGGGCGGAGGAACTACCATCTGTTTTGTGGAGTTTACGAACAACACCCAACAGATCCACCGTCTTGACTCCTTTCTTCATGGTTTATGTAGCAGAGGCAGTTCTCCCATCTGACATCCTCCACGATGCACCAAGAGTTTTCGCCTACAAGGAAGATGATGCTGAAGAATCCAGGCGACTATCTATGGACCTACGTGAAGAAGAGCATGTGCTGGCATGCTAGAGATCTGTCGTCTACCAGCAGAAGCTGCGCGGCTACCATAGTCGCCGTGTAAAGCATCGCTCATTTAAAGAAGGGGATCTGGTGCTTAGACTCAAGCAGGAAAAATCACACAAACTATCCCTGCCTTGGGAAGGACCGTTCATCATAAGCAAAGAATTGCTCAATGGTTGCTATTACCTCGTCGATATTCGCGAGTTGAAAGATAGGCCAAAAAATCACAAGCGCAAGCAACGTGACTCCGATGCTGATTACCCGGAGATAGATCAGCCATCGAACATAGCACAGCTATGTCCCTTTTACACTTAGCACATTTATATTATGTAATAAGTTTCTTATATGATCAATGAAACAAAGCATTTGGTTCACTCATATTCTCTTAGTATTTTACCTCCTTTAGTTGTTCATTTTTGGATCATATAAACCCTTTATGCGCAAGGTTGCATTTGCCCTTGTGAAAATTCCGCCTACAGGCGTTAGCTTAAGTTTTTTGGTCTACATGTTTTCTGAAGTTTTTATGTGGATTCCGGAGTAGTGACTTTTCGGCACTCAAAGCCGGCGATTTTGTTCTTAGGTTCTAGACGGTGCTATTAAGCATCATTACCTGAGAGCATAGGTTCTGTGCTGAGAGTCTTTCGTCTCACGAAAGGTCAAGCATACAAACCGGAATAATGGATAAGCTAGCACTTGCTTAAAAAATATATACATATGATGGAAACATATAAGTTGCAGGAAGTTTGAATGCAAGTTTTCCGCCTTAGACAAACATAAGTTTTTTCCGCATACATTCTGCAGAGATACATTTAATACAGACATTGTTTTTCATGGCTCTGCTACAGGGGGCTTCGTAGTGGCATCGTTAGGAGAACCAGGCCGGGAGAGCTCGTCAAAATCTGAAGGAGATGAGCTAGACTCAGAAGAGGCCATGTCGTCATCCAGAATCTCGGCAGGCACGAGGACATTAGCCTTGACCATCTTGGCAACCCTGGTATCAAAGCCGGCAAGAGAGTTCCAAATAGCATCGCTGTCAATCTCTTGTCCTTCCTCGTCCAACTTGGGCATGCCGGAGGTCACCAAGTCGATGTCGGCATTGTCATAGTGAGCCTTGACCAAGGACAGCGTCATCCTAGCACCAGCCCAGACACATGAGGCTTTCTAGTCTTTGATTTTCTCGGGGGCTCGGTGCAGGATTTCTGCATACTTGGCCGGTGAGTCCGCCGCCTTGATATTGATGCCCAGAGGCTGAGCTATCTCCTTGGCTTGGGTGATGCAGGTGCCAACGAAGTTGCTGACAAGAATCATGCGTTCCTTGGGACTTGAAGCATCCTCACCCAAGTTGGCTAAGCCAATGGGAGATGTGGTTTGCACAAGCATACAAAGACCATGAGTACAAACAAGTCAAATGGTTGTCCAACTTACAGAAAAAGACCAAGACGGAGAAAGGTTACCGAGGATGCTCGTTTTCGCTTGCTGGCATATCTCCGCCCAAGTTCTGTTCCTTGAGTTGCCCAAGTTCGTCCTTCAGGCGCTGCATCTCGGCATCAACAGACTCTTGCATAGCTTTCATCGTTGCATCATGCCCCTTGACGGCTTCGGCCAGGTCCTTCTTCAGAATCTTATTTTCATCATCGAGCTCCTGGATATGCTTGGATTGCTCGACAATGCTCTTGGCCTTGGCAATGGATTCTGTAAGACAGAAATCACAAAGTGCTATCCGAAGACGGAAGGGATAATGCAATGAGAAAAGCAAAGAGCTATTGTCGGAAACAGACTCTAGCTATTTTTGATCTGTTCCTTCAAGAATTTGGTTTTACCCTGTTCAAGATCCAACTCCTTCCGAATAGCAGCAAACCTCTCATTGGCATCTATCCTCTGTTTATTCTCATTCTGCACATAATATAAGCATGCTTAGCTTCTCTAGAGCATCGAGTTGGAACTATTCAAGTTTCAACTAAACGCTCGGGGGCTACAGTATACAAATTTTAAAAGTAAGCTAGTTTCTCTAGAGCATCTAGTTGAAACTTTTCAGTTTCAACTAAACGCTCAGGGGCTACACGGACAAGTTCTACGCTTAGTTCTCTGGAGCACTCAGGCCAAAAACTATTTACTTATCCGCCTATGAGCTCGGGGGCTACAGTGGGATATAGTACACAAAGTAAAGCAAGTGAAGTTCAAAAAAGTTATGATGGCCATGATTCTAAGATTGTTGGCCAAATGAGAGTAGGAATCATGAAAGGTCCGAGCATTCTTATAGATTGCGTCGGCCTGCTTGATGAGATCATCTAGGCTCAACGCCGGAGGAGTCGTAGCTAATGGAGAAGTCGAAGCCGGAGGCATGGATGAAGACCTAGCTGCCTCCTACACCTTCAAGGCAGTAGATGGCACGGAGGTTCCCACCTCAATCACAGCTTCCACATCCACCTCTTCCACTTCCTTCCCCTTCTCGGTGGCATCCTTAGCCAGAGCTTCAGCCACTTTAGAGGAGGTGCTCTCCTGTGTCGCCTGGCCGCTAGGAGAAACGTCAGCCTTGACAGAGCCTGAGACATCAATGTTTGGATTGATACCTATCTCCATGATGGAGGTCTCAGGGATGACGGGAGATGACGTCCCAGCGGGACCAACAGAGGGTATGGCGGCAGGAGTAGGGGGAGAGGTGGCAGGAGAAGGCTTGGCGGACAAACCCTTGGTCAACATGTCATGAATTTTTTTAACCCTCCAACATATTTGGAGGATCGCTTCAAACTGACATCGACTTTCCTCCTGAAACATACAAGGTATAAGTACAAGAGTTGAGAAAATGTGCGAGATGAAAATACAAGACGGAGAATGAAAGTCCTTACTCCTCGGCAGGAGCCTTGGTGAGGGGAATGTCGGTAGACTTCTTCTTCTTCTCCGTCTCTAAGGCGGAAGTGGATTGTTTGGAGACTCCACTCTCCATTTTCTTCTTCTTCTTGGCCTCGGCAGCAACGTTAGAAGTGGAGCTCTTCCGCTTTCACGCTGCCGAAGCTGGTTGATCCTTAGAGGCATCATCGTCAGACACCAACTAGATATCCTTTAGCTTTGGATCATAGACCTGGGAGGCCATTGGATCCACCGCCAAGGTCACCAGCTGGGATACAGAGAAGTGTTAAAGACGGACAACTTTGAAGACGGAAAAACCTTAGAGTATATAAACAAGCAACAAAGGAAACAAAAGCTACCTCTGGGCATGTGCCGCAATCGAACATGTCGAAAGTGATCTTGAAGCCAGGCTTCTTGTCCTTCACTCTAACGATGTCCTTTAGCCGGAGCTTGATGGAGTCAGTAGAGAAGTCATCCTGCAAAATTCGCATGGGATCCCTCCAGTATTGGCTATACTTGCACATCAGCTGGGCGCAGTGCTACATAGGCTGGATCCGCCTAACATACCAGCACATGGTAAGGTCCAAGCCCGTTAGACCTCCGTCTACGAGCCATTCGATCCGCCTTACGGCACGATTGGCTTCATCATCGAAGTGAAGAGAGGCTGGGTTCTGCCATGTGGGCACTTTGGTGGCTGCTCCATCGACGAAGTCAGGGTAGGTCTCAAGACGGTCTGGCAGAGGGATATCTAGCCCGTAGAAGTACATGCACTGCCAGTTCTTGCAAGACTCATGCCCCATGATGTCGGGGAAGTGCCGGCTAGGTCGGATCTTGAAGCTAATGGTTCCGTAGATCCGCAGTTCATCCTTGGACTCTACAGACTCTCTCTTGACGGTGAAGAAATATACAAACATATCTAATCTAGGTTTGATCCCTAGATATCCTTCGCACAGAGCTACAAAGTTACTAAGGACTAGGATGCTGTTGGGAGAGAGTTTGTGGGGAAGTACCCGGAAGTGTCGAAGGACATCCAGGAAGAAGTCGGAGACTGGCAGGCTTACGCCGCGTACCGGCTGAGATTTGAGGTACACCTCCTCTCCGCCTTGGGGAGAAGGGACCACCTCGCCGGCTGGCACCGCCCGCGAGACCAACTTCTCTGCCGCAGGGAGATAGCCCTCGCCGATCAGCTCTTGGAGGTCTTCAGCGGAGATATCAGAACCTCTCCACACCCCCTTATGGGAGTCGCTTTCCTCTTCAGCGGCTTCGGGCGCCGCTCGTTCTTGATCATCGCCGGCGGACTCTGTCACGGCGGAGACGGGGACGACCACCCCTCCGGCGGAACGATAACTCCCTGGGATGGCTCCATCGTAGCCTCAGGAATCACCATCATGGAAGGAGCAGAGCTGCTGGAGGCCATTATGAAAAGGAATGTGTGGAGGAAGAAAAGGCTTTGGTTAGGTTTTTTCGTAGGAGAGCTCAAACGGTCACGCGGCTGGAGGAAGACGAAGACTGGGAGCGAATGCAGGTAAAAAGAAATAAATTGACAGGGGTGGAAATATATAAGCCTTGCATCAAGATTCATGTAAAAAGATCTAATGGATGGAACATTGCCGACGTGGAAGTGAACGTGCGTGGTAATTTCGCCACGTCCTCCGTCTTTTGCCGCTCCACCGTTTTGGATTTCGCGTGCGTGAAAATAGCTAATGATTAATTCTTTGTTTCTGTGAGTTTCGAGGTAGCGTAGGTTGTACCCTACGTCATCCTCCTGACAGTTGCAGTGAAGGGTCACATCCGAAGATTCCATCAAAGACGGAGATTGTACGACTCTGGAACGAAGACTCAAGGAATCTCCGGCTACATTGCGAAGCCGGAGAGGATTGTAGGGTTCTTTGGGAGACCTTTGAGATATTGCTTGACGAATTGCCGGCATCACTTAGACAGGATATTCAGAGATCAACGAGCAAGATGGCGCAAGATTTCAAAGTCCTCTGGGGGCTACTGTTGGGGATATGCTATATGGGTATCCTCATAGCAAATCACCAATCCGCCTAACCCGGGTGGCCCATAGTTGGTAGAAAGGCCTATGGCCTGCTTGGCGGCCCAGTTAGATGGATCCTGAAGGGAGGCCCATGCCGGATAAAGGAAGGCTACGCAGGAGTCACCGACATACTTAGAGCCTTGGAGTACAAGACACAGAAGACTAGTTCGTGTAGGTGTAGGACTCTTTACCTTGTCCGGCAAGGACCTTTCCCTGTAAACCCTAGGTCTTGGCGCCTTTATAAGCCGGCCCGCAGGAGCATTTAGGGCAAACAACTTCTCTGATTGCAGCGTACAACGTGCAACACCTCGCACAGCGAACCTATCTTTATAACTCGGCGTATTGCCATTATAGTGATTTATAGTAGGAGTAGAGTTCCGCCACTGTTGTGGAACTTGAACCTGGGTAAGTTGTGTTACCTCGTACCCGCCAACTCTCCGCCTTACCCCACGTCTCTAAACACGCACTATGAGGACCCCTCCATGGCGTACTCATTGGCAATACCACGACAAGGAAGAAGGTAATATCATAAATTTAGCATCAATAGTCATCGAGACTCCCGAAGATGATTTAGCAAGAAGTTTAGTCAACAATAATAATATCCTTCAAGACATAGAAAAAGCTGAAATGGATGATTATCTTGACTCCACACCTGAGGTGGACACCGAGATTAATCAAAAATATGAAGAACCCATAAGGAAAGGAGACAAGGCTCTTCCCCCTCCAATCCTTAAAACTCTACCAAAGAAATTAAATATAAGTTTATTGATGAAACCAATAAATTTTCTGTTATTATAAGTGCTAACCTTGCAGAGAAAGAGGAGGAAAAATTAATGAATGTTCTCTGCATGCATCGAAATGGTCTTGAGTATTCGATGAATGACTTGAACAGGATTAGTCCCTCGATAGCCACCCATAGAATATTCATGGAGGAAGGAGCTTAGCCGGTCATGAACTTTCAGCGACATATTAAACCTCACACGAAAGATGAGGTAAGAAAAGAAATAATATGTTTGTTGGATGCAGGCATCATCTTTCATGTAGAGGAGAGTGAATGGGTAAGTCCTGTTCATTGTGTTCCGAAGAAAGGTGGGTTTACGATTGTAGAAAATGAACATAATGAAATGGTACCTACTAGAACTGCTGTTGGATACAGGATGTGCATTGACTACAGAAAACTTAATAAGGAAACTCACAAGGACCATTACCCTTTACGGTTTATAGATCAAACTTTAGAAAGGCTTGCTATGCATTCTCATTTTTTCTACTTAGACGGCTATTCCGGTTTTTCCCAAATTTTTGTTCACCATGATGATCAACTTAAAACTACTTTTATTTGTCCTTATGGCCTTTATGCTTATCGCCGTATGCCTTTTGGTATTTGCAATGCTCCCGCCACTTTTCAAAGATGTATGGTTGCTATATTTTCTGATTATGTTGAAAGTATTATGGAAGTATTCATGGATGACTTCTTTGTTTATGGAACTTCCTTTATATCATTGTCTCCATAATCTTCATAAAGTTTTGTAGAGATGTGAAGACACTAACTTAGTCTTGAATTGGGAGAAATGCCATTTTATGGTTCAAGAAGGCATAGTGCTCGGTCACAAAGTCTGAGGTAAGGGTATAGAAGTCAATAAAGCAAAGATTGAAGCAATAGAAAGGTTACCCCCTCCTTGAGACATAAAAGGTATAAGAAGCTTCTTAGGTCATGTAGGATTTTATAGAAGATTCATTAAGAATTTTTCGAAAACTGCTAGACCTCTAACTAACCTTCTTCAAAAAGATGTTCGTTTTAATTTTGATGAAAAGTGTCTTACTTCTTTCAACATATTGAAACAAGCCCTCCTTGAAGCTCCCATTATAAAACCACCTAATTGGAAGAAACCTTTTGAGCTATTTTGCGAGGATAGTCATGAAGCTATAGGAGCAATTATTTGTTAGTATGATGGTGATGGTCTTAATATCATTCATCATGCTAGTCGCACCTTAAACGGGGCCTAAAAGAACTACCCTATGGCAGAAAAAGAATTCTTCATAGTGGTTTTGTCCGGTGATAAATTTAGGTCTTATATCATGGACTCAAAAGTAAGAGTACACACTGATCGTGTTGGCTTAAAGGAAATCCTAGAAGGGACCGATGTTAAGCCAAGAATGATCCATTGGACTTTACTTTTGCAAGAATTTGATTTACAGATCCTACAAAGAAAGGAAGAGATGGAGGAAATATTCATGGACACTCAAGAAGTTGCTCATCCTAAAGAGGTGTCATGTGTGTATATACCTGTGGGAACCACACTACTAAAAAGGAAGTTCTCTATTTCTTCTTGCAATGGTTTTAATGATTTTCTACGACCAACTTTATTCGAAGAGAGGAAGAAAAAGATACTCAAATGAGTTCATGTTCCCTCGATGATCATAGCTTATGAAATCATGAACACATCTTTGTTCTAGATGATTTTCTGCTATTTCTTTTCGCATATCTGAATTCCTTTTGTTTTTCTGAGTTCATTGTTGTTCTTACGAGCTCAGTACGGGCGGGAAGTACGACCGGACCCGCCCGTACCACTGATCGTTAAGTATGCTGATAACTCCATCTGATTTCCACAAAATTGGTACGTCCGCCCCGTATGGGCGTAGCCCCCTACGACTGGTCGTTATCAGTTCGGTGACCCTTTTCTACTTTTTGCTTGTCTAAAAAAATTGAAGCCGCGAAGTAGGTATAGATGGGCAGTATGGGTGGAACCCACCCGTACCGCTTAGTCGGTTGATTATTACCGACTTCGTGCCGTGGTGTTTTTGGAAATGACCCAGTATGGGCGCGCTGTACGGGCGTTCGCCCATACCGACTAGTCGTTATGACCCAAATTTCCTTATTTTGCATTTATTTGTTTCCATATTTGTTAGGATTATTTTCTTGGGCGGCCATTTTTATTCTAATATGAGTTTCTCTCAACTCCTGGCCCTTAATAAGTCTCTTTAGAGGTTCAACTCTCTCTTATATCAATAGATCTAATCTATTGGATGCGCTACTCGATTCAAGGCAAAGGCAAGCCTCTAAACCTCATGGATCATTTGTGGGATAGTTTCTAGACCTCCTCCATCGAACCTGATGATCGTGAAGCTAAAGGCCTAAGCCCAAAGAACAAGTGGTACACTTATGATTCCAATGATGATGATTCTGAAGACGACGAGTTCCAGATCTTCATGGAGCAATCGAAGAGGGGATGGAAGCAGTCGAACTACCTAGCTATGGTGAAGCCTGAAGATGAGGAAGAAGCCAAGAAACATCATGGGAAGGGTTGCACATAGTCGTTCAAGCTCATCACCATCAACTAATCTTCACCAAAGCGTAAGAAAGCTAACCGTTCCAATGCAGGAACTTATTAGGAGACTATGACACATACCTTAACAACAAAGAAGCTCACCATGAACACGCGCATGAGCGTGAAGCCACAAGAGGATTGGGGGTTCAACCTTCTAGACGTGCTAGTTGGCACGCACGTCCAAGACAATGAACACCATCTTCACAGGATAGAGAAGTACTAGAAAGAAGAGCTCATCCACAGGGAGATCGTGCGCAAGTGTCTTTTGGATCTTGAAGGCAAGAAGGAACTCAATGACATGATGAGCAAAATTGTTGATGGGATGTTCCTCTTGCGTTTGGATCTACAAAAGTGTCTTCAACGCATATCTGCTCTGGAAGAGACGAACAAGAAGCTCCGGGCAGCACTCTCCAACAAAACTACTTCACCATATAGACGCCACAGTACCAACTAATCTCAAGGGATTATTTGATCCACCCGGCCTGATTCCAAGCTTGGGGGGAACTGTGAGAACCTTGTAATCTATCTTATAGTTTTTGTATGTTTACTTTTCTGCATGCATGGTTAGGATTTAAATTCCAAATTTGCATTAGTTGCATCAACTTTGAGCTCCCTTTGTTCAAGAGAAGATTTATATCCGTTGAGTTATGAGACTTTATGATAATCAAAGTTTTGTTTGATTCATGATTATTATATTAGATGATTGAAGTAGGTTGAGTGTAATGATACTTGTACAACTGTCATGATTTTAGGGACTTCCACACCAACGAAAGTATTGATTAAATTATGAGAAGAAGAATTCTGGTAGCAAATTATAATTAGTTGTTTTTGAAAGTCATTGAAGTGGGGAGCATGATCAAATAGCTATGCTGAAAGAAAAAGAGAAAAGGGAGCAAGTAAAAATATAGATATACAACTATCAAAATGAAAAAAATATAGAAGAAAGCACCTATCAAAAGAATCAACCATAGAAAAAAGGGAGAATGATCATGAATCCTCAATACTAAACTTAGTGCCCTATATCTCTAAACTATGTGATTATATGGTATGTTAAATCACTAGGAGCTTCTTATGATTTCATTAATACTAGAAAAGGTGTGGAAGCCTTGAAGTTATGTAATGTGTAATGGTATGGTAATACCCCCGAAGTATCTCTACATCTAATGTTGTATTCATGTTTCAATTTCTACCTCATTTATTGTAACAACTCGTGTCTCATGAACATGATGATCTTGTCCATAAGCCACCATCTTGCTCAGGGACGAGCAAGAGCCTAGCTTGGGGGAGTTGATGAGTCCAAAATTGAAGCATATTTACCTTTTGTTTTTGCATAAATAGAGTAGAGATCTTTGTATTTCACCGCGTCTACACGCACTATTTTGTTCTTGTTTCAACAGGATCCGAAATCATTGAGTCGTATATGACCATATCAATTAGAGATGTCATATTGTGTAATTATATGATATTTCTAAGTGATAAAAGTCATTTTATGAATTCACCTTCTTACCTGAGGCACCGATGGGAAATAGCTATTATTTGGTTCTTCCATGCTCACTTATGTATCGTAGAACCTGAGTACTTGATACTGTTCCTTGACTATTCACACGATCCACATGTGGGAGACTCTATGAATCACCCTTCGCCTGAGCTTGATTCACACATTATTTCTTGGGGCCACAAACTAGTTTGGGGTGTTATTACTATCTGTACTTATGCCACATTTTACTGCTTTATTTACAATTGCACATGGAGCGCATGTACTGTTTAGGATCGCGGCATGATTTCGTGGTATCGACAAGCCCGATCACACTATCGGGTTCCCGGTTGTTTACAACCGTTCTCACAAACCCTGGGTCCGTCTCGGAGCCGGCCAACTTCGTTACTGGTAGCTTATTGGGGTGGCCACCTGAAATAATCTTGGAATCCTATGAATGCATTGTCGTGAGGCCTCGTTGCTTTTTATTTGGTTCTTCCCTAGGTTGATCATGCGTGTGTTGCTATTTGTGCACCCTTGTAGGGTATATCTTTCTGAAAGCCGTATCCACGGATATGGATGACTTGGAGCACAGTTTCTCGATCATAGATAACTATAAATAAAGTACCGCCTTTAATTTGACCAAGACATGACTAGTAAATAGTGTAACACTCATGGAATGGTTAATAAAATTGTCAACAGTTGGGATGCTCTTCTGCCTTCTTGTCGGTAAGTGAGAAGGAGGGCAACCGATGTTTATTTGTTACTTATATCACTGTTGTTACTAATTAATGAGCATCCTTCCATATCTGGTTAGGCGGATGTTGTAGCGTGTCTCTATAGAACTGTTTAGATATTATCTTTCACTACAATTGCGTCACCCCTAGGTTGTTCCCTTTAGATGCATTAAGACTTGCCGAGTACCCCTAGGGTCTCACACGATAAATATTTGTTTAGATGGAAAGGTTTACTCCTAGGAAGGTTACTGGGTCGAGGAGCCTGATGTTGGTGGCAATGATTGTTAGGTGTAGAGATTATGGGGATCGAGATCCTTGAGATCTGTGGGCGAGATGTGCTTATTTCAGAGGCATCTTATGCCAATTTGCTTCTTGTTCGTACTCAGATCTTGTTTCCGCTTCCACTTGATACTCTGATGTGTGACGCATGAGGATGTATCCTAAACTATTATCTCTATCTAGGATATTTGAATCTTGCCATATGGCATGGCATATTTCTGTTTCTATTGTTTTAGATGGTCTGTCTCTGATGTACTGTTGTATGTCTCAGACATACACACTTGTGTATGTCGTGATCGCATACCTGTCGACTACGCCGCTCACACTTGATAGATGTTCTTGCAAAGTGGATAGGTTGGTTGGATGGTACCATGCCCTGCTTCTCTCAGATGGGGCCTACACGTGGGTGGCCCTTGGGCCTCTGCGGTAGGATACCTTATTCACTTTGGGTTCATCCTGGCTTGTTGCTTAGAGTGTAGGGTCTGAGGTATTACAATTGGTATCAGAGCCATTCTGCCCTTCAGGGTCTCAACCAAGGTGGTCGTTGTTAGTCTAGAAAATATTTTGGTAGCTATATATATTAAGGAAAAACTAAACGTGAGAGTAGGCCTGCTTCCATTTTTCTTCTTACCCACCCACCTACCCTTTTCTGGTAAGGAAGTGTAACGTTTGTCTATCCTCATCTAAAAATTCAAACTAGGATTCACGTGTTTGGGGTTTCCATAGTACCATAGGATCTATGTCAATCCCTTGTCTATCTATTGTATCCAACCTTGTTGTCATAATCTACATTTGGTTATCAACTGTTGGTACATTCCAAACCGACAGGCTTTGTGTAAACCAGCACGATATATCCGACTCTTTGTTAACCCACGAAATCTTGTTAAGGGTATTCATCCTTCCTGCATGGTTTGACAGAATGTGGAGTTCCTAATCCCTATCCATTAAGTTGTTTTTGGCATGGCCTCGGAACACAAGAGACTGAAAGATCGAGCATGAGTCACATGGTTAATGTGATTAACATTGGGGAATGTCTACCTTTGAAACTGCATTGCTGGCCATGACGATCGGGGGTGGTGTAGTGGATTGGGATCGTGTGATCACTAAAATCATCCAGGGGATGAAAATTTTAGTGGGAGATCAATTGGGCTTGAACTCATATTATGAACTTAGTCTAGATATCTATTGCAAATATCTTAGTAGATCATGGCCTATCCCATTGAGTTCCTTTGCGACCATGGGAAATTTCTTGCTTGATGTGGAACTTAGCAAAAGGGTCCAACTTCATAGATTAATACCCACGCCTGAGGGATATCCTCGTAATAAGATGACCTTCTCTTCTTGATACAATAACCATTAGGAGATAATCCGATGACTCCGCAATGTTTGTCTTTTCTCCATAAGCATCCAATAAACCATCCTCCATATTATGGAGAGTTGGACTATAATTTTGTAATGTGCAAGATCTGGCACATAAAGTATGAGCTGTTGGATGACTTTTTCTCCATCATGGATGAAAAAATGAATATTTGTAGAATCACTTAGCAATCTTGCATTAGAGTTGAGAACTCTTAGAAGGGCTTGATTGTAATGGCGATCGTGGATGAAAAGAATATATGTAATATATACAAAGTTATAAATGTAATTCTTGAAAAACTCATTGCAGTTTCCATAAGTATTTGATACTTGTCCCGCTTTGCAAAAATAGGATGGTCTGCTTGAGAATTGCTGGAATTGAGGCAATGTGGCTTAATGACGGCAAGCAAAATAGTTGATGGCCGACATCGCCCCCTTTACTCAAGGTTTATCATTTGGATTAGTGGAATTGAATATAATTCTGTAATCCTTGTTTGTGTGTCTTTCTTTCAGCGAGACGGTTATTCATATGAATAAGTTACAAGCCAGTTGTACTGCTTTATCAATAATACCTTTATGGTCACATTAGGATTATAAATGAGTTATTATCATCACTATGTTAATCATAATAGTTTAAGAATTTATAAAGTACTAGAATGCTAAAAGATATCTGATGTTTAATAATGACCTGCAACTATTGTTTAAGTCATGGTGGTTATTGCATGTTCTTCATTCTAAATGAAGATCGGGGTCTTAGATACTTGATATAGAGACTTTGCAAAACCATGTCTCGCTGGGAAGAATGACTAAAACTCTGCATTCTGGTAAAATGGTGATATGCGAAGAAATGTTGAACTTTATACATAACGATATATCGTATTTTCAACAAATAGTGGAAATCATTATTTCATACTTCATTGTGGATTTAAGTGAATATGAGTATTTACTTAATGAAACATAAGTTTGAAACTGTTTTGAATTGTTCAAAGGTTTCAAAGTCAAGGATTATATTGAATTAACAAGAATACAAAAGTCACTTCAATTTGATCGACATGACTAAAGTATTTATGTTAATTGCGGCATAAAAGGACTTGTGAAAGATGTTCACAAATTATGACAATTGGACAAATTCAAACTGTATTTAAATGTCTAAATATCATAATCATGTTGTATTAGATACATATGGTATAATATTACCTCTTATCAGGGTTATAGTTATCGTTTAGAGTTAGAGATTGAAATAATCAAACACTCATTGGAAATACAATGGAACATCTAAAAGATTCATGGAAACAACACCATAAGAGTTATGGCACGTTCGAGTTTCTGGAGGTTTTGATAATTCGAAATCGTAGTGAATAAACAAGTCTTTGTAGCGTATTCTTAGGCAACTATGAATACATGTTCCACTAGGGGCAAACCTGCTGTTCTCCTAAGTTTATGTGTATTGATGAAGATACAGGTGGAAGAAAGTAAAAGATCAAAACAAGGTATTTGACCTTGCCTCCAAATTGTTGAGTGGCGCAGCGGAATATGTTCCATGAAACCAAACTCTACAAATAGAGGAAAAACTATTGATAATGATCATAAAGTCTCAGTGAATATTTTTACTAAAGAAAGTAGGATTCTACAATATATACTCTACAAGTTCACGAAATTATATTATTGATTTACTTTTCATGTTATTTGCATACCTACGAACTGCAAAGAAGCATGATGGACCTAAGTGCGAGAAATGACTAGGAGCCATAAAATCCTATATTAAGTTATGTTTAAGATTGCAAAGTAATATGTTACTTGATCTTATTAAGTAAATAAGTTAATTGATATTTCTGAATGACTTCAAAGTTTTGAGAAGGAAATGAAACTTAATGAAGAGACAAAATTGAAGGAGTTGATTGCAACTGTAGTGCTTCTTGAGTCTATATGGATATTGAAGTGTCGTAATTGGAATTCTCGATTTAATGCTGATCAAAGAATTTTGGAATGTCCAAGATTATCGAGAGGACCTGCATTTTGAGTGGATCTAAGTAGCTTGGCTGAATCATAATATGTAGCAGACATATTTTGAGTGGGAGCTAAGTGAAATCCCTGGATCTCATATATGGATGCCATATTTGAGTGGGAGCGTGCCATTATTTTGAAATATGTGAATGACATATATGAATGATGTGATTGGTACTAATAACATTCAAGTTGGTATATATGGATGAAGTTGAATAAGTTATTAAACAATAAAATCTATCGAGATAGTTTGGTGAGTTTTAATAAACATTAAATGTCGAATGCTTCCTGGACTTGATTATGAAAATGTTCAGAATGTCCTAGACAAAGTTCTGAAATAGCTTAGAATAGAACGAGGTAAGAAATAAGTTCTTACTTGTATGAAGCATTGAGTTAATCTTAGTATTACAACTATGGTTAAAAGAAAGAAAGAGGTGTGCTGCATCTCCTATGCCTCAGTCATAGGTTATTCCATACAACCATATTGTATAATCAACGTAATGTGACCCGAGGTTCTGGTTGGATGGACAAGCTCTTAACTGTAAGAACATGTCTTGAAGTGATTCATGAGTTAATCACTAAACTAGAATTAAGTTAGTCCTTAAATGGTAAGAAGCAAAGTAAGGCGCATAGTTGCATTTCATGCACTAGCATCTACATAGATAAATAAGTATAAGGGCACCATCTAACATGATGTATATTGTTGTGGCGGGACTAGTTCGTCTTTACACAGAGGGTGTATCCCAGGGCACAACGCCCATGAGAAAGCTCGTTTTGGCTGATCTAACATCACTACTGGCTCTTAGAAACCTACCTCACTCTGTTTCCATAACTACTATACATACACAAAGGAGTGCTAAGTGTGTTTCAAAGTTTATGTGATAACAGTGAAAGATGCCATCATAGTAAACACTAGAAATAAAGTATCACTTTGTCGCCAAACAAATACTTTAACCCATTGATGACCCACAAGTATAGGGGGTGTATCGCAGTATTTTCGATAAGTAAGAGTGTCGAACCCAACGAGGAGTAGAAGGTGCTGGCTAGTGGTATGGACCAGGAATTCTCTGCAAATACTTAGCAAACGGATTTTAACGATTTTTGATAAAGCAAATAAACAAAGTACAAGTAAATAAAATACAATAGGAATAAATGCAGCAAGTGGCCCAATCCTTTATGCAGCAAAGGACAAGCCGGTTGTATTACTTAAGATGACCAAACGTTCTCGAGGACACATGGGAAGACTGTCAAGTGCTTTCGCTTCATATAGTTAATTAATCTTCTTTAGCTTGTTAAGTGTTGTGTGGGTGAACCTGTGCTAATGTACCGAACTTCCTAGGACTAATACATACTTGTGATTATACCCCTTGCAAACATCCGTAAGTACAAGAAAGTAATTAAGGTAGAAACCTAACCACAGCTTTAAACTCTAAGACCCTTACGTCCCTTGTGCAATGGTTTCCTAACGGGGGTTCAGGTTTCTGTCACTCCGGCAACCCCTACGATTAGTAGCCAAATACACAATGCATTCCCCTACGCCCATATAGGTGAAGTGTCATGTAGTCGACGTTCACATGCCACCACTAGGATAAGTACACCACAACTTAAATATCAAACTATTGAATCTTTCTCAACACAACTCCACTACTAACAGCATGACTTCTCCCATGTCCTCAAGAAAAAAATGAACTACTCACAAGACATCATATGGATCATGATCAGAGATGGAATAATGATGTATAACAATCTGAACATAAAGGTTCACTCAATAGCATCAACTACAAAGAGTAATCAACACCGGGAAAGTTTCCCCTATGAACTATGAAAGATTCAACCCAATTGTTACAGCAATATGGAGATGGTGATGAGGGTGCTGATGATGATGGTGGTGATGATGATGATGATGCCGATGAAGTCCAACTTGATGGTGGTGTTGATGGCGATGATCTCCCCTCTCCGGGAAGGAATTCCCCTGGCAGAAATCTGTCTGCTGGAGAGATCTTTCTCTCTCGGTGTTTTCCGCCCCGCAGAGGCGACGGAATCTTTCCGTGGTCGCTCCCTGAGTCTTAGGGTTTCGGGAGGATAATATACACCAGAGGGGAGAGCTAGGGGTGGACCAGGGCAGCCACACCACCTGATGGCGTGACCTAGGGTGGCCCGTCCCAGGGGTGGTGTGGGCCCCCTATGGCCCATCTCTAGCCCCTCTTCTGGCTTCCTTTGTCTTCTGGAAAAATAGGATTTTCCGTATATTTTCCTGGATTTTCTGATCTTCGTGAATTTTGCCTCCAAACAGCACCTTCTCCATCAGAATCCTGACTACAGCGGTCCATGCTCCAAAAGTCATCAACCATGCAAAAACAGATGAAATAACATAAGTATCACCTCTCAATATGGAATATATCAATGAATAATAGTGAATTATGACATAGAATAGTCATGCAAAATTGACGTATCACCCATCATGAGATAATGGTATGAATGTCAAAATTAAGAAGACATTAACGATTTGCAGAAGACATAATGATCTGGTAAAACAGAACATGGACATGATGTTTTCCATAAGAATGCATGATCAATAAACACATATGTGATATGGTTATGATGAGTAAAATGCGAGCTAGATTATTTGTACTATAGTGCAAGTGGGAGACCAAAGGAGATATGCCCTAGAGGAAAATAATAAATAACTTTTTATTGTCACATCTCTATTAGTTCATAATAGTTTCATATTGTGCTATAAATGTATCAAGTGGAAACATTGGTACATTTGTGGTATGTAAACAAACCAAGTATCTAGTTACCTCTAGCGAACTAGCTCATTAGTCATGAGGATGATCTAGGGTTTCCAGATCATGGGCATTTATGCCAATGGACAATGAGCTCGTCTCATTGGTTGATGATGTGATAGAAAAGCACCCAATAGTTGTATCATAATGAGATCTAGTTACAAAGTTCACCATTAATGATAAACAAAGGAAACCTCGCAACCTGATCCTTAGACTGTGAGATAATGCAAATCACTATTCTGGAGGGAGCTTAGATGGTATCAAGTATCATCTCATGAAAGGGTGATCAAAAAGGTACTACTCAGGTTTCCCAGACGGGCATGTAGAGGAGTACATATTAAGACAAGGATTTTCCAATCCATGTAACATTTAGATACATGTGGCCATATTGGTGGTGTTGCATTAACAAAGCTTGCAAGCGTGTGACTGGTCACAGAATGCAATGACATGGGAACGAATAAACAAGTTCATCGGTAACGAGACCAAACGAAGGTATGGAGATACCATAGATCAAGTCTCGGGGTGAACTAGTAGGTATCAAGTGGCAAAGTGAATGGGAAATGACGTTTACTGTTCAAACGATATTATCATCGTGGAATGTACATGAGTCATTATGGGCATCCCGGTCCCTCTATTGATCATTGATGGAGATCATGTATGTGCCATTCCCGAGCCATGGGGAAATAAACTTAAGGGTGCTATGAGCTAGAGATACTGTGTAAGTTGGAATCACCATATGAAAGAGAAAATACAACCGGAAAAGTTCCGTGAGAGAACTAGAATTGTTCCGGGAAAGTTCTAAAGTCATTCAGAGAAAACCGAAAGGGAATCGAAAGGTGTTTCGGGTCAAATCGGATTTTGTAATATGAATTACATATTAATTAATGGAATTACTATTAAATATAATATTAAAATCTAATTTGAAAGGGTATTCTACTAATGGGCCAAAATCCTAGGGAAAAGGGCCCATGAGGGAAAACCACAAGAGGAAGGGCCAAGGGCCAAAAAAGGGGGCCAAGCCCAGCCACCACATGGGGCCCACCCAGCCAGCCTTGGGCTGTGCGCGGGGTGGGCCCCCTGGCCGACTGGCCCATGATGCCCTGGAGGCCCATGGCACCCCCTCTGTTTAGTCCCACATGGAAAACCCAAAGGAGAGGACGCACCTCCCTCCCCCTATATAAAGGGGTGCCCATGGGTGGGATTAACACACACCAAATAGAGAAATCCTTTGGTTGACTTTCTCTCTTCTCTCTCTCTCCCTTGTGACCGTGGTCCCCATGTATGGGATGTGCGAACAAGGTGCACCTGTAGCACGCCGTTGCGCTACAGGGATTTCAATCCAAAGATCAACTTCCGCACTCCCGACAGGGAACAAGGAGTTAGAGGTTGTCACCGTACACCGTATGTGTACGAAACCTCGAGGGTGCCTCATACGAGGGAATATTGGATGTAGTGAGCCGGAGTTGTTGCACGATGAAGATGGAGCAAGGGGTGACCTGCGAGGAGCTTCGTGACCTTGAGGTCGGCCATGAGTTCGACTACTTCAACCATGTTCCCCTTGGAATGTTAACCGCATACAGTCTACAAGGGTATGTATTCTATATGCTTCGGTCATTACTGCATTACTACATAGATAAACTTTGGGCATCAGGGAGTTCCAACGTAGGATTTTTTGTTTTCTGCTATGGAACCCTTTATCTTTGTCATCTCTTGTTTTCTTTTTCTTTACCCTTTTTTCCAACAACTTCTCCTTGAATACGTGGTGCGTAGGACTCTAGACTTTCCAGTGGTTCCTACGCGGCCAATTTCATGTTTTCGTGTGGCACTCCAAGATGATATTATTGTCTCACCATATTTTTTTTTGCTTTTCTTTCGCTTGAGATATGTGACGCTTTCTTTCTGATTCCTAGGACCTGTTCCACCATGTCTGCTGGCCATTTCATGCTCTTCCGACGCTTTCAATGGAGAACCAACCGAATATCATTTTGACAGTCAACAGTAAATCGAATAGAGTATGACTCCTCTCGCTCTAAACTACGTACACCTCATGTAGTATGTTTCGCTTCTGGGTACTCTCAGTCATACGATACAAATAAAAACATCTTATTGGACCCTGAGAGAAAAGACATCGGGGATGGCATCGCTTGGATGCTGCCTTGCTCGTCGAAGATTCCTAGATTACAATATCGCCGTATCATGCTTCTTCTTTAGCAATTTTTTATTCTATTCGCTTTCTGATATCTTCATAAATGTTGTACAAGGACAAAGATTCATGCTCGACTGGAGGAACATGTTTGCTCGAGAGTGTCAATCAATCAGGAGACGATTAACGTGCTGACGGAAAATGGTATATCGTTAACTTCTTTTGCCTCTTTCCTTTAATATGGTTCTTATTTCGCAAATATTTGCTCTATTCGCTTTCTAACATCTATGTTTATGTTTTGCAGATAGAAAAGTTCAATCTATAGCATATGAAAGCCTCTATTCAAAATTGCAAGTAAAGGAAGATAAGATTGAAGCCACTATAGACAACAGTATATCGCTGAGTGGCTTCCCGTCTCTCCTTTAATAATTTTTCACATATGCTTACTGACTTATTTTTCATGCTATTAAGGGGCATCTCCTCCACAAGTTTTATCCCCGTCCGATGGCGTTTATAGCTCATCGTTTCTCAATGATAATCATACAACGTATGTTCATGAATGGTTGAAGCACAACATTCGAACTATCTATGCATAGCTTGAGAAGAATTAGAGCATGCTTTTCAACTCCCTGAAAAATGTTAGTGACACTAAGACAATGCTCCAACGAGCCGACCCAGTGCATGCAGATGTGAAGGAGGATCATTGGATAATTCTCGACCTTATCACCGATGTTATCAACAACGTCTACAACCTTAAGAGCTCGGTTAGAGAGAGTAGCCAAGAACATATATTTTTACCTATTTATGGTAAAAAATAGTTTTACCCATTTAAATAACTTTCCTTATAAGCTTATGTGAACATTTTACTTTGCATACTACATATTTAGTGGTGGCTCATGACCTTGCCCTTATGCAAATTTTATGTCCTCTTTTAGTCTTGAGTTCTGTTCTATGCCACTTAGCTTGAGTGATCTTTATTGTACGTTATATGTGTTTCTCTATCGCATTATTTGTTGAATATTTTTGACTTCTGAATTTTCACGTGATGACTCTCCATATGCTCTCCTTTCATCGACACAGCATGTGTTCACCTGTCTGGTACACGATGCTCTTTCTTCGAAACACCTATTTATGCCCGTTTGATTGCGTTGGTGTGTATGCGTGTATAACAAGAGCATCAGGAGATGGAATGCTTAGAAGGTTTCTATAGGGGTTCGCGCATGAAAACAATAAAGTTTTCCTACTCTAAGAACCTCAATGCCATGACCTATCTATTAGTACTACAATAACGGGAGGGGCTTTTGCGAACTTACCCTTGAAGACCGAAAAGCATTGTCATCGCTCGGGAGAGCATGGTTGATGTAGATGAACCGAAGCCGACCTCAAGGTCATGTTGAAGTCCCGACAGTTCCTGCGGCTCCAACGACTTCTAGTGCCCCAAGTGTTGCACCTCGTAGGGAGTTAGACACGTCCGGTGCCTGACAATGGCTCCCGCTCCTCCGATCCAGCAAAAGTTGCGGAAGTAGAGCTTCTGGATCCAAATCCCGCAGCATGAATATGCTCCGCGGTGAAGAAGACTCCTACTCACACGATCCGGACTTGTGACCAAGGTCATGGGAGGGAGAGAGAGAGAATCAACTGGAGGTCTCCCCAAAAGAGAGAGAACCTTTTATTAATTATTGTGTATTTAATTTGTCAAAATACCTCTCTTTATATAGGGTAAAAACCCCACATAGGCAATTGCCTTAGCCATGTGGGACTAAACAAAGGAGAGGGAGGGCTGGCCGCCGCCGGCCAGGGCCCAAGTGGGCTCAACGCGGGGTGCCTTGGCCCAGCCGGCCACCAGTCCTCCTTCCTCCCTTTGGTCTTTCGTCGCTGAACCATGAACGTCGTGTCGTATTCCTTTTGTCTCTCGATACTTGCATTGTCCGACATATGATCAATGACATCACCATGTCGTGTTCAATCTCGTTTATCAACAAATGCTATTTGACTCATTCCGACATGTGATATCCCTGTGATCAAACCACATGCTGTGTAACTATTGGATACAACTTCTCCAAGTGGGCCCTCAAGTATCTTTCCTGTCACACGGATGGACAAATCCCGCTCTTGACTCATATTGCCTCAACTGTTCCTCCGAATACCTAAACACACCTTTATGATCACCTTGTCACCAGATGATGTTTGATGCTATCTAAGTATCCTCGGGTAATAGTGATTGATATGGTCTCACGGTCTAAGAAATTGGACACTAGGTCTTTTCTAATCATCGTAACGTGAACTTCGTGACATGATGGGGTCATGATGCTTAGGTTGGGTATAGTTCATTACCTCATTCTCGCAATGAGGTGACTTCATTGTCAACTAGCATAAATGCCACATGATCAGGAAACCTTGATCATATGTTGACTAATGAACAAGTGACTAGAGCTTCACCGGGAACTCCTGGTTGTTTATATGTCACACGTGTATTGACTTTTCCTATCAATATAGTTATAGCATGATATAAAACTTAATCATAAACTTTATGAAATATGATAATAATCCATATTATTATTTGTCTCTAGGGCATATTTACAACAGTCTCCCACTTGCACTAGAGTACAAATAAATTAGCTGCATTTGTTCCTAATTATTGGCACCATGTATCCCGGCACCTTTGATCATTCTCTCTCATCGAAGAGGTTGAGTCTTGGGTTTATACTTTATAGTCCCAAATCCTTTGTAACTTACTAATGTCACCTTTCTTGACATTAATACTCTATCATCACATGATAACATCTTTGTGTATGCATCATAGTCATGGCAGCAAAGTGAGGTCGGTTGCTAAGAGCCAACAGTGACGTTAGATCAGCCACATCGAGCTTTCTCATGGGCACTATGCCCTGGGACACACCCTCTGCATAAAGACGGATTAGTCCCGCCATCACAATATCCATCATGTTAGGTGGTACCCTTATATTTTATTATAAATGTGACCATCGAAACACTAGTTCACTTGCAACTTTTGATGTTTTATCACCTCGCTTCCTACTTGACTTCAGTCAGTATTATTGATGCAGGAATTTCCAATCTTCTAAGGTTAACATATGCCCTTATAACATAACCCTTTATGTTTTAAGATATGTCATCCTTCATAGATTTGAAAACATGTCTACGGTTCTCAATTATACACTGTGGAGAAACTTAGCTCAACGTTCCGTGATTCACACTTAATCACTATACAAATGTTCCTTCTCGAATCATATATTATGTTAAGTTGTTATTATGTTTTTTCAAGATAGAACCTATGTCTCAACATAGTGGATGATGATCATCTTTTTCTTTCTTTCAACCATTGATGTTTAACTTAATGTTATTCCTAATTCGAGTGACTAAGGACTATTCCTTAATCAATTCCTGTTCCAAAACTATTTTTCAGAATCTCTTTTAGGAATACAACATAATATCGTAATATACTTACTTTCAACTTCTAATCCCTATAAATCATTATTTATCGGTGCTTGCTCTTTTATTCTTATTATGTTATACACACTCAAGAATCAGTCATTAAGCTCCCACTCAAAATATGTTCCCAACATATTTGAGTATGAGACATTCATTACTCCCTCTCAAAATATGTTTACTACATATTCGAGTGTGAGACTTACATTTCTCCCTTCTCAAAATATGTCATTCACATATTCCTTTAAGAATACTTTTATAGCTCCCACTCAATTTCATGAAAATCGCATATCCTCTCACTATTTTGAATAACTTCAAATCTTTGATCAATTCTCAAACTGAGAGTTTTATTATGAGACACTAGTACCTTACTAGTATCAAATCCATTAGACTTTTAGCACTTCTGAATCAAATTCTTTTGAATTTGTCCAATACATTATTCATGACAAATTATGCCTTTATCATTCACCTTTTCCATCATGACCTTGTAGTCTTTTTGGAAAATTCAAGTAACCCTTCACTTGGTAAGATTTAGCAATGAATTGCTTTCTAATGTTAAGTGAATTTTGCCTCTAGGATTTCTCATAATTTTAGTTTACCATCATTTTCTTCGTAGTTCATAGGTATGCCATATTCTGGTAATATGACAAGTGATTCACAAATGTCTCCACATAGGATATAGGGTACATTTTTGAATCCTACTTGACGTAGTGAAAACACTAGTGGGGAAAGCACAATGATCATTATCATTGATCCTTTTCTTTATGAAGAGAATCATTCAAGAATATTTTCTGTTGCGCTTCTCAACACTCTGATGTAGGGTTTTGAATCCTCATCAAGATTTTCACTATCTTCCATAAGCTTTACAGTCGAGAACATAAACTTTCTCGAGAATGCACAACACTAGTTTTGCCTTTCTTTTGGTACTAGCCATGGATTTTGTATTCAAAGTTTCTAATGAATACTCTACAAGGACTTGTTCGCTATTATTTTGGTGATATCGAATAACTCCAAAACTTTCATGATGATCCATCCAAGATATGGCGCCGATCTCACAAATTCAGATGGTTCACTATATATTCTAATTGAGTGTTTACTATTTCTAACTAATGGTCTTTACACTTACACTACAACGATTTATTTGGTGCCATCTATTCACATTTGACAACTAATATCACATTGCGATGCTTTGCATTTCGACATATCAAACGCATTGCATTTCAAAATTTCTTATGCCAATCTTATAACATCGAATTTCATTACTATTGATTAAATCGTAGTAATTAGATTTTCTTTTATCTTCAATCCCCTTGGATGATGAAATATTTTGATCATATCAAATATTTTCATGATCATGTTTATTTTGGTAAAACCTTTTTACAAAATTCAAAAAATCATATAATGATAATCACCATTTTGTTGAAATACAATACATCGAATATGCATTCTCTTTCAACAATTCATCAAACACTTTGCATTCATGCAACACATAGTTTTTGAGTTATCTTACTAAACTTGGGCATGATTCATATGTGACAAGAAATCAAATGACTTTCACATATAATCAACATAACTTTGAATTTAAATAATGGTTTCATTCAAAATGAATATATCATTAAGTTGGGTATTTTTAAGGCATTTTCAATATTTTACAAATGTTCATGCATTATCAATTAGTTTCACAACAAGGATAATTCACACATAATCAAACAACATATGCATGCAAATAGAAATCATTCATAGAAGCAGAACAACTGTTTGTTACAAACTCATATAAATAACCATCTCACGAACTATGAGACACACTAAAGAAGTTCACAATCCACCGGTTACAATAATCATCCAAGAACGATAAACTAAGTGATAAATGTCGAGGGAGAGTGTCGTTGGCCATCATCATCATGCTTGCCATCAACATGCAACGTCACCTCCTCTCTAGCAAGCAACTCTCATGCAGAAGGACCTATTTTCAGCAAAACAGAAGAAGTATCAAATACTTTAACACTGCAATAAGTGTTTGTAAGATTATAACATTTATAAAATTATATATGAAATATATACCTTCGTCATCGACGACCTCTCGGGCGATTGGTTAAACCTTTACGTTTCTGAAACATAATATGAAATCCTAGAAATCCAATGTTTCTGTATCACCACTCATAATGCTACTCCAGAGATATCCTTCATAGCTGGGAGGCAGCGATCGAAGCAGCACGCCTATCGCAAATGACTCGGTCATCCAGTAGTCCATGAAGTAAACTAGTCTCATGTGTGCATTAAGCATGCTCCCCAAGTGATTCTTTAAACAAGTGTGTTCCTCCATCTGTATGGAAAGGAAATCTCCAAGCAGCTCGTGCTTCCACATGCACACATGGCTTATAAACTAAGCTCTCAGCTGATCCACCATCGCATATGGGTCAAGATCACCCATGATCAGATGCAGTTCATCCACCATCCCGTAAAACATTATTATCTGGATGAAAGTGGACATCTCTTGACAATAGTAGCATTATTCCTGCTCTCGTGGGGTCTCATAGTCATTAGGCTCGACCAATTCCATCATGCGGCGTATGTAATCTACGACATTATTCTTGGTAAGGAGATCATTCAGACGCACAAGCCACCTAGGGAAGTTTGATCCATCAAGTCTAAGTTTTTCACCAACTACCCACTCGTCAACATCAAAGTAGGCTTCATGATGAGCCATCTCTACATTTATAATTGCAAAAGGAATTTATACTAAGTTTATAATTGTGTGAGTTAAACAAGAACTCCACTAAAAACTCCTATCCCTAGAAGGGTTTTAGCGATTACATGATCCCTATTCACTACGCCACCGCTCATCGTCACGGCCGGCGATATAGTTGCAAAGCTGGACACCGAAACGTCGATCACATCATTCATGTGACTCGTGCTCGATATTTCGACCATCCGTGTTCCGAGGCCATGTCTATACATGCTAGGCTCACCAACTCAACCTTAGTGTATTTGCTGTGCAACATGGCTTACACCCACCGTATGCGAACACATATATGTCTGACACCTGATCGTCACGGCCTGCCTCATAACAGAGAATTTTCTTGGTGGTGCACACTAAGGGAGAACACTTTCATTGGTATTTTTATTAGGGATCATCTTATTAGGATACGGTAGAGTATCTAATACTAGCACCCAATAATATGCACAAACAATAAACATTGAATGTAAGTGCGATGTGATATGGTCTTTCACACTGTGATCTTCATCCCGCGCCTCTAGATTCTGGCTCCAGGGTTCCGGCGCCGTAGGCACCAGGGTACCGGTGCCTCTGGCGTGGTAGTCCATAATCTCCATGACCATCTACTACTACTTAGCAACATAAAGTAAAATACTTTACCTTTGCCACAACCATATCACATCACAACACCCCCTACAAAACAAAGTTAGACACATCTACTTTATTTTTGCATGTTTTACGTGGTTGATAGGGCTTTCGTGCAAGAACCGTTCTTACCTACAATGCTGATCAAGTAGTTGTTTATACTACACCCCTTTCTTGGCCCTGCTTTGCAAATGGTATACCAACTAATGCGAGAGAGGGATACAGACACCCTCGAAGCCACTTTATACGGTAGAAGTCGTATGTCAAGCATGGACTAGTCTCGCGAATGAACACATAAGGTCGGTTGGGGGCTGATTCATCAAGCATTACTATGGTATACACAAGTACATGTGGGAGGGTAACAACTAAAAGATCAATGCCACACGCTACAACTCGTGTGTTCTACTCGTACTAGCAATGCTATGCATAGATCTAGCTCTGATACCACTATAGGGGTTTGCTCATGAAAACAATAAATTTTTCCTATGCCAAGAACCCTAATGCTAGATCTATCTATTAGTACTGCAGTAACGGGTGGGGATTTTCGTGAACTTACCCTTGAAGACCGAAAATCATTGTCAACGCTCGGAAGAGCGTGGTTGATGTAGACGAACCGAAGGCAACCTCAAGGTCGTGTTGAAGTCCCGACAGCTCCTGCGACTTCAACGACTTCTAGTTCCCCAAGTGTTGAACCTCATAGGGAGTTACACACGTCCGGTGCCTGACGATAACTCCTGCTCCTCTGATCCAGTAGCAGTTGCGGAAGTAGAGCTTCTAGATCCAAATCCCGTAGCACGACCGCGCTGCGCGGTGAAGAAGACTCCTGCTTGCACGATCCGTACTTGGGACCATGGTCACAGGAGGGAGAGAGAATCAACTGGAGGTCTCCCCAAAAGAGAGGGAACCTTTTATTAATTATTGTGTATTTAATTTGTCAAAATACCTCTCTTTTATATAGGGGAAAACCCCCCACATAGGCAATTGCCTTAGCCATGTGGGACTAAACAAAGGAGAGGGGACAGGGGAGGGCTGGCCGCCACCGGCCAGGGCCCATGTGGGCCCCACGCGGGGTGACTTGGCCCAGACGCCGATCCCATCTTCCTTCCCCCCTTTGGTCTTTCCCTCATGGGCCCTTTTCCCTCCGGATTTTGGTCCAATTAGGTATTTGACCCTTTTTAATTCAATTTCTTTTATTGAATAAATATAAATGAATGATTACATCATTATTCAAAATTCACTTACATATTATTCAATTGCCGTTGATGTGGAACTAATTCCATCCCATTCCGGACATCCTCTGGACTTACCGAAACACTTCCGGTTTTCTCTCTCTCTTTTATTTAGTTATTCTAATGATACCAAAACACTCTCTGAGCATCATCTAGCCCTTAAGCATGATACCCCACGGTTCGGGAACACTCCAGACATGGTCGGGACCCTCCCATACCAATGATCACCAGAGGGACCTGGATGGCCATGTTGATCGCTGTGCATTCCATGAAATCTTTCGTTGCTAAACCATGAACGTCGTGTTGTATTCCATTTGTTCAATGACATCACCATGTCGTGTTCAGTCTCGTTTATCAACAAATGCTATTTGACTCGTTCCGACAAGTGATATCCCTGTGATCAAATCACACGATGTGCAACTATTGGATACAACTTCTCCAAGTGGGCCCTCGAGTATCTTTTTCATCATGCGGATGGATAAATCTACCTCTTGATGCCTATTGCCTCAAATTTTCCTTCGAATACCTGAACACACCTTTATAATCACTTTATCACCAGATGACGTTTGATGCTATCTATGTATCCTCGGGTAATAGTGATTGATATGGTCTCACAGTCTAAGAAATAGGACACTAGGTCTTTTCTAATAACCATAACTTGAACTTCGTGACATGATCGGGTCATGATGCTTAGGTTGGGTATAGTCCATCATATCATTCTCGCAATGAGGCGACTCCATTATTAATTGGCATAAATTCCACATGATCAGGAAACCTTGATCATATGTGGACCAATGAACCAGTGATTAGAGCTTCACCAGAAACTCCTGGTTGTTTATATGTCACACGTGTATTGACGTTTCCAATAAATACAGTTATAGCATGATATAAAACTTAATCATAAATTTTATGAAATATGATAATAATCCATATTATTATTTGTCTCTAGGGCATATTTCCGATAGTTTCATATCCCTCCTGACATCTCGCCTGGCCCGCGTGGTGCTCGTAAAGTTAAAGTTTGTTAGCCTTTCCTATACATGTTACGGCATATACATGAGAGCATGCACTAATATGCTACATCCATGTGTAGGAGCGACGATTCAAACATTCTACCTAATTTTTCCCCAGGGGTTGCATCCAAAGGTCTACTATGTGTCGTGCACTCGAAAGCGAAACATTCGTTCCGGAGCATGGGATCTTTGTACGAATGAAAAATAAGTTAGCCTCTACCGTTTAATCATTAGACCTTTTGTCTACCGAACGCGCCCTGGGGGTGCAAAGAGAAGTCTATTTGTATAACAAAGTAACTATATTTCACGTCTTACGTTTAATGAAAAGTGTACATCTAGTCTTTTTTATTTCTAGTTTTTATGGAATGATGGTTTAGAAAACTTTTCAGGTTTGGCGTATGCTCATACGACATGAAGCTAAGAGTTACTAATAATAGTTTACTTATGCTATATATTGTTAAGCGTGTTGTAGACATACTATCAAACGTTCTGTCTCACAACCACGCCTCGAGAGGCGCAATTGAGATCCACACTATAAGAACACCACGTTGCTCCCGAAAAATGCTATCATTCAGCCATCTGAGAATATATCTTTTTTCTTGCACCTAGATGTAGCATCTTCATATCATAGGGAGTTCTACCTATCGTTCGCGCCCCGGGAGCGCATGGAGAAGTCTAGTTGTTATAGTAGGAATCACAAGCCAAATAGTATTAAAGTAGAGTTAATTGTAGAACTGTCTACGAGTTTCTATTTCTAGTTTTCCTTTTGTAAAGTTTTCTTCCTCAATGTGCTAAGGAGGTTCTCTGGATCTTTTGTAATGTACTGAGTTGTGATCTGTAGTCATACCTTAGATCTGTGCTATTTCTATTCTACTACTCTAAGGGATATAATACTGGTAGAATGGTGTTCCGTTGGTGTTATGTCAATGACTTGCATACTACACCATGCAATGGTATGCTGGGTCACCATAGCTGGTATCAGACCAAACACTTTGACCTTAGGATTAAAACCCTTTAAGGAAGACCTGTAGGTTGGGTAGTGACTATAGGAAGCCAACTTATTTTAACCATATGATCTTATAAGTTGTGATGGATATTCACTTGGGAATAACCTTATCGCTTCTAGTAGAATATTTTATCTTTCTTAGAATAGTTACTTACATATATTTCTTAAGTAAAGTTGTTATGTATGTAGTACCTTTCTAAGTAGGTAATATATATATATATATGCAAGACTATCCTATACCAACAATCTGATCTAGGTGAAATATCATCAAGTTAGAGTTATCCTAAGAAGTAGTAGAATGGTGTTATCATATAAAGAGAAGCCATACAATGTAGTATCACCTTATCATTATGATAGTGGCAAATACCATGAAAGACACCCAAACCATTCAAAAACATGTTATAGTAGGGGAAATAAAACATTTTGGACTTACTTGAAATATGCTACATAAAGGAATAGAACTTTATCGAGAGATAACAATAGAAGTATGCTCATTTAACCCCCGAAAGTGACGTGGGGTGATCACGCCAATGTCCATGGTTTATGGACTTGGGTTTCGAGGAAGAGGTGTACGTTGGAGACTTCGTCAGCTAATAGACAAACAATGGGGATGCAAGTTTACCCAGGTTCAGGCCCCAGAGGGAAAAACCTATTCCTGCTTCTTTGTTCTTAATTGATGCAGAAAACGAAGGTTAAAATGGCACTGAGATGACTCTGGTTGCAAGGATTGGATCTAGTGTGGTTGTATGGTGAGAGTATTTTAGATATTCTCCCAAGCGGTCCCTCCTAGCCTCTATATGAGGAGGATAGGTCTCGGGTATCGTCTGAGTAAGTTACAAGTTAAGGGTGTAACCCTAAAGGTTTCCTATCTAGTGTTTGTCTTGTTTGTCAAGGATCTGGTGCTTTAATGGGCCTGGCTTCACCTGAATCATCATGGGCTTCAGTGATCTCTAAAAATCACCATGCAAGCTTTCTGGTGGGCTGGACCAGATAGTCCAAGGGTGTACGCCCATTGGGTATACCTATGTTAGTAGACCCCGAGTGTCTAGAGAATCGTAGATTCGGGTGGAGACTTTAGAAGCGCATACCTCATAGGGTGAATGGTACTAACCTAGAAGTTAATCGGGTCAGAGAGTTGCATATCTTTTAAACAGTTAATATGGATGTTAGTAAATGTTCCTTGTACTCTCGACAGGTCGGGACTAGTTAATTGCTCTTGGGAAAAAACAACGCTACCTACTCAGACTCGAGTCCCTGGACTCAAATCCGGCATAAGATGGGGTAATCTGACTGATGCCGTGAAGGCCTTACTGAGTCGAGTTCTAGTTGATAACTACACACCCAATGCATTTATCCGGATTTTCATCATGCCATAAGCATTGTATTCATCTGGTAGAGCACAACGGAAGCGACTATTAGGCTAGCAAATTGTGCTAGTTGCGGCAGGCTAGGAAACTGCCCCTGAGAAGGATTGCATCCTTCCTAGTCCTGAGGTAACCCCCCTCAATGGTTTAGGCTCATTTTTCTTGCATGCGTCTGGGGCTTGTCTCTCCCAGCCCACGAAATTCTTCATGGGTTTCTTTTTCTCTATGGTGTCCAGCTTCATCAGTTGGTGCCAAATTCTATCTTGCACATTGCGTGCTTCAATACCCTCTATGAGTGCTGGCTGGGCATCATGCCACACTGGGCTCTATAAAAAGCTCTATTCCTTAAAGAGGAAGTCGGGTTCCTAGGGTCCTTATGCTATTGGCAGGTGTCTGATGGCTCTGTGTATGGCGCCAGAAAAATTCTGGAGCAATGATGATGTAGAGCTCGCTGGGAACCCCAAGAGGAAGGTATGATGAGCACAGCAGCAAGTTTCCCTCAGTATGAAACCAAGGTTTAATCGAACCAGTAGGAGTAAGGAAACACCCCAATGGTGTTACTAGCTGAGCTTTGGCAGGGCGCAGTACCGGTGCTAGTAGCAATGTGGAGACCTGCACAACACAACCACAGAACTTTGTCCCCAACTTGCGATGAGGTTGTCAATCTCACCGTGTTTTGCGGAAAACAAAGGATTAAACGTATCGAATGGAAAGAAGTAAAAGTTTGTAGAAAGTAAACACAAAACAGTAAAGGATTGTAGATTGTATGTAAAGTAAAGGACCGGGATCCATAGTTCACTAGAGGTGGCTCTCCTTAGATAGATAACATGCTGGGTGAACAAATTACAGCGGGGCAATTGACACACATCGAGAAAGAAATACATGCATATACTAATCATCTTGACTCCTTTGAGACTTGATTAGGCATTACAACATTATACATAGACCGCCATCCAACTTCATCTATGACTAACAACCCCTTGTTGGTGGTGTCGCCGATTTCAAGATAGAGCAAGAATCTTTGTTAGTGGTGTCGCAAGGATCTACACGAAGGGATAAGAGTCTGACCTTCATCCTTCTTCCCCGTACCATGAGGCGGATCTCGAGGGCGAGATCCATTGTTAGTGGTGTCGAATTGTAGCACCACGATAAAATCACTACTAGAAAATTGCCTGTTGTTTACCACTTTGTGCATTGCATCATCATGACAACATGCTCATGTCATAATGCCACATTGCATTTGAGCATCGTTATCATCATGCATATTATTTGCCTAAAACTATTTTCAAAAAGCCTAGTTTTGTTTTCTAAATACCCCCATCTTAATTTCAAATTAAAACCCGGTCTCTTTTGGATATTTTTGTTTGGCCTAAAAATAATTTACATACGGTCTTTTAATAAAACAAATCAAAAATATAAATAAAACTATTTTCTTGGGGGAGGCCGCCACCGACCTGGCCCAAAGGCCCAGTCAGCAGTCGGCCTACAACCCCAGCAAACCCTAGCCCTAATCCCCTCAGCCATCTGCCCACACCCCACATCCCTCTGCCGCCGCCAGCCTAAAGCTACACGCACGCACCCGCTAGCGACAACAGCAGCAGCGCTGCAAGCCGCCGTCTGCACACCACGCCCCACCCAGCCGCCACCTCCACCTACCACCTGACCGACCCATGCCCCGCGCGAACGACACGCGCACGCAGTGTACGCGAGCCCGGCCCCACCTTCCTCATCCCCCGCTCGCTCCTCTCGATCCATCCCCATCCCGAGTCGCGCCCCACCTACCCCCGCACGCTGCCCTCGCCTTCCTCTTCTGAGGAATCGCCACCGCCGCCAGGGGCGCGCCCCCGCCTCCATCGCCCTCCGACCGCCCTTTGCCACTGTGAGCCGCCTCCAGTCTTCTTTGCCAGCGTCAAGCTCCTCCTTGCCGTGCGGAACCCGCCGTCGCTGCACCGCCCTGGCACCTCCTCGAGCACGAGCCCGCCGGCCCCGTCCTTGCCTCGTCCCTACGACCTTGCCACCGACGGCAGCCGTGCGTCCTTCACCGTCCCTGTGCGTGCAGGTCTTCAAGGCCACCGATGACCCTGCCGGCCGCCGGCCGCTTT
Organism: Avena eriantha; assembly: GCA_910589775.1. Classification (NCBI taxonomy): domain Eukaryota; kingdom Viridiplantae; phylum Streptophyta; class Magnoliopsida; order Poales; family Poaceae; genus Avena; species Avena eriantha. The sequence goes on along the minus strand of OU342741.1, from coordinate 166,604,040 downwards.
CCCCTGCACACCATGGTAGCCGTCCTCCTCTGCTCTGCCCTGCAGGCCGCCCTTCCTCAAGCGCCTCTGCTCGACCGCACCCCGTCACCGGGCTCCGTCTCTGGCAAGCACCGCCGCGTGCTTCCTCTACTGCGGCATCGGTGCAGGCAGGCCCGCTCCTGCAGATCGGTCTTCTACCTTGCTCCTCGAGGCCCTGTCCCTGATCGTCTGTGTGCCCGTGGTCCGTTCTTTTGCTGCACGTTGGAGTACATAACTACATCGATTGTGTATGTTTGACTGGGATGCTGACAAGATCTCTGACATGGGTACGGCAAGATCGTTGTGGTACCGAACAAGATCGATCCCGGATTGGTGTGACCCCAGGACCATCGGTCAAGTTCGCCGTGGAAGAAAAGATGATCGACAGTATCTCTAACATGGAATGCCAAGTTCTTCATCATGGAAACTCAAGATCTTCCTCCCCGAACGTCGCCGTCCCTTTCTCGGAACCCGAAGACACCAAGACCGTTCCAGGATCCGAAGCCCCATACCGAGGATCCGAAGACCGAGCCCCGGCATGCCAAGATCTCCTCCCTAGAACTGCCATGACCTTCGTCGCGGATCCGATGGTCGAGACCCCGAAGATTCTGATCCCAGAGCCCGAACACCGCTCCCGTTGAACACCCTCGAAACCCAAGATCTCCAACCCCATGTGTGACCCTTTTTCCGAGCCCTATTTTATAAATGCCATCTATATAAATTGTTGCATATTAAGTTGTTCATACTTACATGCATATTGTGGGTGTTTGGGACTATTTCGACAAATCACCTAAATTAAATATGGAGACTATATGCGGGGCTAGTTTTGTCTTGTCTCGCCTCCATTTAAATTTGTATAGCGAACCGATGCCATGTTTTGCCTTGTTAATACAATATTTAAATTGCGGGGTATCTAAATAACTTGAACCATTAATTAATTGTCGGGACCCCGGTTCCGCTTAATATTGCCTAATTGCATCGCACCTTTGCCATGTCATGCATCATATCATGAACATGCCGAATCTTCTTCTGTAGTATTAAATAGCGCCTCTGGTGTGTATTTTAGTGATTTGCTTCTTCGCGGATTAGGCCATTGAGTGGATGCGAGTATCGACAAGTGCTTCGGATAATGTATCTTCGGCAGTGTTTCCTAGGCGAGCATTCTCCCCCTTTCTACCTATTTTGCATTTATAGTCTTTATTTCCTCCTGTTGATCTATTGCTATCCATGGCGCGATGCTTTAGTGTTCCGTACCAGATATATTCCGTGCAGCCTTTATATTGCCTTGGACACCTCCTATTACCTGTTGTTTGGTAGATAGATGGTCTTGCGAGTCGTAGTCGCTTGCTCAGGTGCGATCCCATGTCGTGAAGTATCGCACAGTTGTTGGAATATTGTCATATGCTTTACGGTGGAGAGGATCATGACTTTAAATACAACTATTAAATTGCTGAGAATAGATATAACTAATGCAAAGGCATCGGTGGGCAATAGATGTTATTTTGTTCTTCCACGCTCACTTGTGTCCCGTAGGACCCCGAGTACTTGGTACCTGTTCCTTGACTATCGCACTATCCGCATGTGGTACCATGAATCCCCTTAGCTAGAGCTTGATTCATTTCTTATTTCTTGGGGCCACAAAGTAGTTTGGGGCTTTATTACTTAGGAATGCGGAATGTTTTCACGGTATCGACAAGCCTAGTCGCACTTTTGGGTTCCCAGTCGTTTATAGCCATTGGCACAAACCTTGGGTCCGTCTCGGAGCCGACCAACTTCGTTGTGGGTAGCTTAATGGGGTGGCCCTCTGAAATATTTTGTGAATCCTATGATTGCTTTGTCGTGAAAGCCTCGTTGGGTTTTGATTTGGTTTTTCCGAGGTTGACCGTGTGTGTATTGCTATTTGTGCACCCCTGCAGGGTAAATCTTTCTGAAAGCCGTGTCCGCGGTTATGGACGACTTGGAGCACAGTATCTCGATCATAGACAAGCATAACTAAAGTAGTGCTATAAATTTGACTTAATATGTGACTAGTAATCAACTTCACTAGAATGGAATGGATAATAAAGGTGCCAACAACTAGTGGAACTGGGGTGTATCGTGTCATGTTATACCTGCCTAGTAAGTATCACAACTCCAACGGAATGAAATAAAAGTGCCAACAACTGCTGGGTGATGACCCACAAGTATAGGGGGTGTATCGCAGTATTTTCGAGGGAAGTGAAACCCAATTTATTGATTTGACACAAGGGGAGCCAAAGAATATTTATAAGCCTTAACAACTGAGTTGTCAATTCAGCTGCACCTGGAAACAATCTTGCTCATAGAAGTTTATCAGTAGCAACAGTTTTGCAGTAGGAATAGTAAAGTAACAGCAGTAGTAAAGCAAAGACAGTAGTAACAAAAGAAGTAAACAGTGGGATTCGAGTGTGGTAGGCATAGGGATGGATGGACGGGCGTTGCATGGACAAGACAATTCACATAGCAATCAGAACATAGGCAATTGCAGATAAATAAGATAAAGCATCCAAGTACTAGACAATCCTAGGCATGTGTTCCATATATAGTCATACGTGCTCGCAATGAGAACTTGCACAACATCTTTTGTCCTGCCAGCCCGTTTGCAGCGGGGCCTCTAGGAAACTACTGGCAATTAAGGTACTCCTTTTAATAGAGCACCGGAGCAAAGCATTAACACTCCGTGAATACATGTGATCCTCACATCGAAGCCTTTCCCTCCGGTTATCCCAATTTCTGTGAGAGCTTTACTAACTAACTTTCTCATAACAAGCAAACATTTTATTCGGAAGAAAACAAGGCATATTGAATATGCATGGAGGTAGCAAATGATGCTAATGGGTAGGTACGGTGGACACTTTGGAAATATTTGGTTTAGGGAGTTGGAAACTTGAGTAAAACATACTCGGCGAAAGTGAATGCTAGCAATAGTAAGGGAGCGACAAACGAGAGAGCGATAGCTGTCATTATCATGCCTGCAACAAAACAGAACTACTCATAGCATGAAAGTGATTCAAGATCTTCAAGGCAAAATAATTCATCAAGGCTCAACTGATTATTACAGTCATGTGCATGCGTGAGCATGTGCCAAGTCAATCAAATGAAACAATCAGAGGAGGATAGCACAGTGTCATACCAATTTGTAAATAGAGTAATGCAAGCAAACGTTCATGAGACATGCTACAAACTATTAGCGAGCTGGAGCTAATCACAAGAAAGCAAGAACTACTAAGCACCCAAAGATAACATACACCCTACATGAACGGACTAAGCATGCCCACAGTGATGAGTATATGTACAAAAATGAAGAAAAATAGAGTTCGTTACCAGCCTCTTACCACGCCTCGAGTTGTCATTAATCCTCATTATTGCTCTTCACTTGTGTGGCTTGAATAATAATATGAAACCAATAGTCCACTGAGAGCTACCGAACCCTATAGCAAACTTGCAAAAACCAAAGAAGGACGACAAATATTTTTGGTGTTTTCGATTTTTAAACAAGAACCAAAAGAGAAAAACAAGCAAAGCAAAATCTTTTTGGGTTTTTCAAATAGTTCAAACAAAGCAAAAAGGGAAAAGCAAACGAAGGCAAAAAGAAGAAGCAAACCAAAGAGAAACAATAGAAATATTTTTGGTCTTTTTGTGTTTTTAGAAAGCAAAAGCAAAGAAGAACGAAAAATAAAAAGAGAACGAAAACATGAATATCCAAAGTACCGACGCAACATGATATGGACATGAGTGCGGTGTCGGCGTACCTCCCCCCAAGCTTAGGCTTTTGGCCTAAGTGGGTATCAATCCATGTACGAATAAGGGTTCCAAGCGGGCAGATCTTGGTAAGAATGGTCGTGACTAGGCCCATGAGAGGAAGAAGAAGCTCCCCAATCATAAGCGGGCTGCTGATATGAAGACTCTCCCTCATTCGAAGGCTGGACCGAATCATCCGTGACCTCCCTTCTAGTGTCCTACTCTTGTTGGGAGAGCTCTCCCAAGTACGTGTCAAGCTCCTCCTCAGTGAGGGACCATCCTTCCTTGTTATCAAGGTTAAACAAAACAGGTGCAGGCAAAGGAACAACACGCTCGGACTTGCTCTTTCTCCAACCAGCTTTGACAAAGGTTATTTCATAAGACAACTCACTCAAACTAGCCCACGAGGAAATAAATTTATGCTGTATCATGGAATTAAAATCAAGCCTCTCTATGGGAAACTGTAGGTCTAGATGATGAGGCACTAAACCGTGCAATGCTAGCAAACGAGAAGCAATGAGGCCTCCACAAATTCCACCTTTCTCACGGTTAGCAGCAAGAAGGAAAGCTATCAAAGCACCCAAGTTGTAAGACCTATCTCGTCTAAGAGCAGTAGAGATAAATGCTAGATCAAACGAAGATAACTTATTAGGAGTTTTCATAGCAAGAACACACTTGGCAATAAAGTAGGCAAAGTAGCGGATGGAGGGAAGATGAATGTTACGATTTTTTCCATTCTCCTTCGAGAAACTACTTCCTTGGCAAATTTCTGCATATAAATCCATGAGTGGTTCAGGTCTCTCCTTAATCTTTCTACATGATCCCCATTGAGGTACCTTAATAGCTGCACAAAAATCATCAAGAGGAAGGTTGACAGCTATATTGTAAATTTTGTAATGGACCATGGGGGTAGGCAAAGAGTGACTAAATTTGAAGTCCTGCACCACAGACATGGTTAGCTTCACAAATTGACAAGGTTCATCTTCCAAGAAACGCTCTAACCCTGCATTAGAAACCAAAGTGTGGAAATCTTGTAAAATTCCTGCAGCTCTCATGAACTCAGAGCATGGATAAATGGAGGGAAAAACTTCCTCCTCCCGGTGGACCTTCATGACCTCAGGCACCCAAAGCTCATGTTGGTTTAGGTGGTGTTCACTCATCTTCTATTCTGAAATTTAAACACTTATTAAACAAGTGATTGCACAGTAAATATAATGAAGGATTCTACTCATGGGGACTTGCAAGAGGCCTAAACATGCATCAAAACTATATCTCTAAGCATCAAACAAGCTTACAAGCTCTCATAACCAGTCACCTACAGCAGAAAAATACTCAACATATAATCCACTAAACACAAATCTACTTGGATAAGGGGAGGAGTCACATACCAAGGAACAATTACTCCAAATTTCATCAAGAAAGATGGGCTGAGCAAGGAGATCGAAGAAATCGAGAGCAACCACAGAAAGAACGCGATTTTGAGCTATGAACTGGAGCTTCCTCGGGAGAGAAAAGAAAGTGGCAGGTGAGAGAAGTAGTGGGGGGCCAGGGGTGGCCCACACCAGGGCATGGCGCCACCCAGGGCTGGCCGCGCCACCACATGGTGTGCCTACCTGGTGGGCCCTCTGGTACCTACCAGGTACTCCTCTGCCCCTTTTTTCACGTAAAAATTTAATATGAAATTTTTGGAATTTTTTGAGACACTTTATTTTTGGGCATTTTCAGAAATAGAAGAATGATTTTTCTGACAGACAGATTTTTTTTTCTTTTGGAAACATGATGCAAGGAAAAGACAAGGCTAGAACTACAGAAGTTCTAACATGCAAGCAACTAACAACACAAAGAAAACTAAATGAAAGCAAAAACTAAAATGCAAAGGATAGAAATGAACGGAGATAATCATAATGAAAACATTGTTTTATTCAATGGAATCTTTTTGTTAGCAAGGTTGATCAAGTCTTGCTACCAAAAAAATTGCATATGAGATAAAACTTTGTAATCCACTAATGATTATGTTACCTTAACCTTGATAGCAATGGTCCCAATCATAATAGTTTCAAATTTTTCTCTTGGTATGGGACAATATATTTCTCCAATTTGAATGCCTTCAACATGTTCAATTGAAATTAAACCATAAGTTCTTCCAATCTTCTTGGGGAAATAGACAGTATGTTCCTTGTCATTAACATTGAAGGTCACCTTTCCTTGATTACAATTAATAACAGCTCCTGTAGTATTAAGAAAAGGTCTCCCAAGAATAATAGACATATTATCATCTTCAGGCATTTCAAGCACAACAAAATCAGTTAATATCAAGCAATTGTGGGCCACCTGAACAGGTACATCCTCACATATACCCACAGGAATGGTGGTAGATTTATCAGCCATTTGCAAAGATATATCACTTGGTATTAATTTTTCAAGTTGAAGCCTCTTATAGAGAGAGAAATGCATAACACTAACTCCAGCTCCCAAATCACACAAAGCAGTTCTAACATAACTATTCTTAATAGAGCAAGGGATAGTTGGAATCCCTGGGTCTCCAAGTTTCTTAGGAACCTTACCATTGAAGGAATAATTAGCAAGCAAAGTGGAAATTTCTTCATTAGGGATCTTCCTTTTATTCGAGACAATATCCTTCATATACTTTGAGTAAGGAGGCAATTTAATAGCATCAGTCAAAGGAATTTGCAAGAATAAAGGCTTCATCCACTCACAAAACTTATTATAGCATTCATCTTCCTTTGACTTGTGTTTCTTATCAGGGAAAGGTATAGGTTTTTGGACCCAAGGTTCTCTTTCACTACCATGTTTCTTAGAAATAAAATATTCTTTAGTGTATTTAGTAGTCTTAGTGTGGTTTTCAGGTTCTTCTTCAACTTTTTCTTCATTAGGCACTTCACTTTCTTCATTACCACTTTCAGTTTCAGCATTAGAGATAGATATACTATTAGGATCTATAGTAGGTTTAGAGGGTTCTACAACAATTTTATGTTTCTTTTTCCTTTTCTTACGAGTAGAACCACTATTTTCAGCTTGTTGAGAATCCTGCTCAACTCTTTTGGGATGCCCCTCAGGATATAGAGGATCCTGGGTAGCAGCACCACTTCTAGTTCTAATTTCATAAGCATGTTTTTCTTTAACAACATTAACTAGCAAGTCGTTTTGCACTTTAACGAGTTGATCTATTTGAGTTTGAACCATTTGAAAGTGTTTAACAATCATTTTAACATCATTAGAGGTTCTTTCCACAATATCTTCCAACTCAACAATAGCTCTAGTGTTTTCCATTAGATGATTTTGCACCCTTTTATTAAAGTTATCTTGCTTAACAATAAAGATATCAAATTCTTCTAAGCATTGATCAGGAGGTTTCAAATAAGGGATATCACCTTCATCAAAGTGTTGGAGGGAGTGTACCTCAATAGTGGATGAGTAGGGAATAGGCTTACATAATTCTTCTATAGGAGGTAAATTCTTGACATCTGCAGCTTTAATTCCCTTCTCCTTAAGACATTTGTTAGCTTCCTTCATCACTTCATCATTTAATTCAATAACTCCCCTCTTCTTTGATGTTGGAATAGGCACAGGAATAGATGGTTCAGGTATAATTACTTCAGATATAGCTTGTTTAGGAGTCCAATCTTCATAATTCTTGCTTATTTTAGCCATTAATTCCTTAGATTCCTTAGGAGTCCTATTCCTAAAAACACAATCAGCACAACTATCTAGGTATGTCCTAGATTCTTCGGTTAGTCCATTATAAAATATATCAAGAAGCTCATTCTTAGGTAATGGTCTTCCAGCCTGTGCATGAATCAAAGCACAAAACCTTGCCGAAGATTCGGGCAATACCTCTTTTTCTCCCTGTTTAAAATCAAAAAGTTCCTGCAAAATAGCATGTCTAGCACTGGGAGGAAAATATTTCTGTAGGAAAGTACTAATCAAGCACTCAAGGCTATTAATAGATCCAGGAGGTAAATTACTAAACCAAGCTTTAGCTTCTCCTTGAATCGTTTCTATGCGGGTTTGGCGGGAAGCGCTAAAACTTGCATAGGGTCGATTCGAGGGTGTTACATCATTCGAACCCCCTCCAGTATTAAGTTGTAAGCAACAGATTATTGCTTTACGAACTGCGTGTAAAGTAAACAATACGATTGTTCTATGAACAAAGGATTGTTGTTTTCTCCCTAGTAGCAACAACACACCTAGAACCTTAGACATTTCTGTCACTTCCCTGGATTAACAGAGGCATGAACCCACTATCGAGCATAAATACTAACTCTTGGAGTTGCTAGCATCTACCTGGCCAAGATAGCTACTAACAATGGAAAGCATGGAAGATCACAAATAACAAAGACATGATAGAATCAATAATCAATCTGAAATAGCATCTCAATATCCATCGGATCCCTGCAAACACAACATGCAGAATTACAAATAGATGATCTTGATCATGAATGGAGCTCACAAGATCTAGACATGAAAGCACAAAGGAGGAGAACCAGCCATATAGCTACTACATGGATCCGTAGTCCAAGGATGAACTACTCACGCATCACACCGGATGCTTGCATGGTGATGAAGAAGGCCTCCAGGGTGAATTCCCCTCTCTGGCAAGGTGCCGGGAAGAGCTTCAGATCCCTCCCGATCTAGGGATGGAGATGACGGCGGCTACATACTCTTTCATGGATTTTTTTTCGGGCGTTAGGGTTTTCGTCCCGAGGGCATATTATAGTCAGAAGGGGAGACCGAGGGGGTGCCAGGGGCCACCACACCACCCCCTGGCACGGGCCAAGCCTGGCCGCGTGGCCAGGTGGTGTGGCCGGCCTCTGGCCCCTCTCCGTCTCGTATTCTAGCACTTGATGACTTCCGGAAAAATAGGCACTTTGGCTTTTGTCCCGTCCAACTCCGAGAATATTCATTTTCTGACTTTCTTGGAACCAAAAATAGCAGAAAACAGGCAGCTGGCACTGTGGCTCTTATTAATAGGTTAGTCCAAGAAATCATATGAAAAGTACTCCAAAGTTGGAACAAATCACAAGAAAGTGGATAAAACCAAGCATGGAACATAATAAATTATAGATACATTTGCAATTTATCAACATCCCCAAGCTTAACTCCTGCTCGTCCTCGAGTAGGTAAGTGATAAAAAGAAAGAATAATTTTTGAGGTGACATGCACCATCAAAGACTTGATCAAAGTATTTGTAAAGCACTCAAAGCTGATATCATAGTACTTCAATTATAACATGAAAGACAAGGTTCTTGCAATAAGCAAAGAAACTATGATGCAACATGAAAAGGCACAAACAAAAGATTCATGAATAACAATTCTTTGCAAGACGTTTGTTTGTTTCACATAAAGAACACATAGCATAATAGTATTCAGCTTGTCCCTCAATAGAGTAGCAAATATAAATGCATAGGACACCTTCAAAGTTCATAAGAGTGACTAGATACAAATAGTTTAAAACAAGAAATATCAAGTTATGCATCAATCAACTAGTCTTGGGACAATGCACATAGAACTAAGAATGGACACTATGCTCTCAAAGTAGGTGCATAAAGATAGAAGGTGGAGACTCAATATAATGGTGGAAGAAAGGCCTTTTCATAAAAGGGAGTAGGGATTCAAGTCTCATAAAGAGCTTCCAAAAATTATGGTACTTATAGCTTTCAGCTCTCATTGCCCCTATCATAAGCATCTTGAAGTGATTAAGGTTAAAGTGAACAAACTATGGTGTACATGCTTGACGAAGTATAAGTCAGAAATCTCATGTCCCTTGTATACGAGGGCCGCTCCTCATGCTACTCAAGTTTAGTTATCGGTAAGTTCTTGTCATCGTAAGTACATGTGTATCATAGAGAACCGCCAACGGGGTACCCCTTGCCCGATGATACGGAAGAATCCCCATATCAAAATGACAAGGCAAGCAGACAACGAGCATCTCAGCATTCTTCTTATTTACCATGGGAATATGGTGCTTTTTTCTCTCTTTCCTCTTTTCATAATCTCTTTTTTTCTCTTTTCTCTTTTTTCTCAATATAGGACTCTTTTTTTTATAAGAAGAATGCTTCATAGACAACTCATTATGGTTACGCTGCAGGTTTCCACCATGTCAGCATGGATTAGACCAGCGGCCCAGGCGTTTCTCTAACACATATACATAACTCCATGGACTTACAAGCTCCCCTTTCATTTCGCACCGATTACATCCATATACAAAAGAGCATGATATCAACTAGGTACAAGTACCAAGTGAAATGTTGAAAGCATTCCCCATGAAAGCATGGTTCTGCTAATTCCCAACTAATAAGTGCAAGCATATACAACATAGACGACACAATGGTTCAAGTTTATTAAGGGCAAGTAAAATAAAGTGTGCCATCAAGTTCGTGAGAGCTTTAATCACTAGTTTTCTCGTAACAAGTTTAATTTGGAAGGTAAAAAAAGCATGAATATACTTGGAATAGCATAAGCTAGTAGGTAGGTATGGTGGAATCTTTGGAATAACTTGGTTTAGGGAGTTGGATGCATGAGTGGAACTCATACTTGGCTGTGGAGGTTAGCAAAAGACTGGGAGCGACAAACTAAGAGAGCAATAATGGCCATAATCATGCAGAGCGACAAAACATCATTGATCAAAGCATAAAGTGATACTACAAGTTGAAAACTAAAGGATCATAAAGGCTATGGTGACTTGAGATAGTCATAACATGGTGTGAGCATGCGCCAAGTCAACCCAAATAAAGCATCAAAGGAGAATACCACTATACTATGCTTTAATATGCTAAAACAACGCATGATTCATCCAAGGCACATTAAGCAATCTCAATTGTTTATAACAAGTCATGCTACAACAAAGAATACTAAGCATAAAGCCAAAACAATAGCAAGCATGGCATGACAAAGCAAATGCCACAGTCAAAAACGAGCTCTTTTTACCACATAAGCATGAACTTTCCTACTCTTTTCCAAACCAAACCAAACTATTTGCAAACCAATGTATGAAAGAGGGGGTCCAACCAATTTATTCAGCAAACTAAGAAAACCAAAGAAAATGAAAAACCAAAACGAAAACGAAAAAGAAGACGCTCCAAGAAAAACAAAACTATGCATGAAACAATAAAAATGAAGCGTTTGGAAGGAACCTGTGATTTTTATTGATGAAGAAGGGGATGCCTTGGGCACCCCCAAGCTTTGACGCTTGTACTTCTTGGATATTTCTTGGGTTGACACGCGTGGAATCCCCAAGCTTGAGCTTTAGTCCATCCTTCATCTCATTACTCATTCCTTCCATACACCTGGAAATTTTCCTTCACACAAAACTTCACTCAATCTTTATTATCAACATTAGTGCACTCAAGATAAATAAGTCTTAAGGTTCAGTTATAACACCAAATAAACTTCCATTAAAACACTAGCTACTGTAGCACTTCCCTCTAAAATCTCAATTCCCCAAAAGAACTCAAAAAGGAACCAACAAGAAGCAAATGCAGAAAATGGCAGAAATCTGTCAAAACAGACCAGCAGGTAAAGACGAATTTTTCAAAGACCTTATGTTGCTGAAATAAAAAATTGTTGAACTAACGAAAGTTAGATAACAACTTGTGGCAGAAGCAAAAAAATTCACGCCTCAAAAAGACGTTCAGAGGTTTTACACAAATTTTTACGGTGAAGCACAGAAATCTGTTTCGGGACAACAACTTTCCCAATCATTACTTCTCTCTCATTAGAGGTTACTCTTGGCACAAAAAGAAAATAAAAAGTTTAAGGAGAGGTTATTACAGGTAATAACTTCCAAGGCTCATCTAAAACTTTTGGGTTATCTCCCAATAAGTACTTTTCTTTAATGCCTTTAAGTTAGGCATAAGAAGCAAGAAAAAGAATCAAGTGTTATCAAATGAAGAAGCATTAAGATCAAATTTTGTTTTAATAGGAGAAGCAAAATAAATCTTCTCTCTTTTCTTAGGGAAGTGTTCTATACCTTTCTTGAGTGGGAGTTGATATTTAATGGTGCCTTCTTTCATATCAATGATGGCACCAACAGTTCTAAGAAAAGGTCTTCCCAAAGTAATAGGACAAGAAGCATTGTATTCAACATCCAAAACATAGAAATCAACGGGGACATAGGAATTGTTAACCATAATAAGAACATCATTAAGACTCCCCATGAGTTTCTTTTTAGCATTGTCATCAAGTGGGACATTCAAATAACAATCTTCAAGAGGAGGCTGATACGTCCATTTTGCATCACTATTTTATGTCTTAAATCACTATTATTCATTGATATATTTCGTATTGATAGGTGATACTTATGTTATTTCATCTGTTTTTGCATGGTTGATGACTTTTGGAGCATGGACCGATGCAGTCAAGATTCTGATGGAAAAGGTGCTGTTTGGAGGCAAAATTCACGAAGATCAGAAAATCCGGGAAAATATACGGAAAATCCTATTTTTCCAGAAGACTAAGATGCAAGAAGACGGAGTGGAGATGGGCCACAGGGGGCCCACACCACCCCCTGGCGTGGGCAGCCCTAGGCCGCGCCAGGAGGTGGTGTGGCCACCCTGGCCCACTCCAGCCTCTCCCCTCTAGCGTATATCATCCTCTCGAAACCCTAAGACTCGGGGAGTGACCATAGAAAGATTCCGCCACCTCTGCGGGGCAGAAAACACCAAGAGAGAAAGATCTCTTCGGCAGACAGATTTCTGCTGGGGGAATTCCTTCCCGGAGAGGGAAGATCGTCGCCATCAACACCACCATCAAGCTGGACTTCATCGGGATCATCATCATCATCATCACCACCATCATCACCATCAGCACCCTCATCACCATCTCCATATTGTTGTAACAATTGGTTGAATCTTGCCATAGTTCATAGGGGAAACTTTCTCGGTGTTGATTACTCTTTGTAGTTGATGCTATTGAGTGAACCATTGAATTATTGTTTATGTTTAGATTGTTATACATCATTATTCCATCTCTGATCATGATCCATATGATGTCTTGTGAGTAGTTCGTTTTGTTCTTGAGGACATGGGAGAAGTCATGTTGTTAGTAGTGGAGTTGTGTTGAGAAAGCTTCGATAGTTTGATATTTAAGTTGTGGTGTACTTCTTCTAGTGGTGTCATGTGAACGTCGACTACATGACACTTCACCTATATGGGCCTAGGGGAATGCATTGTGTATTTGGCTACTAATCATAGGGGTTGCTAGAGTGACAGAAACCTGAACCCCCGTTAGGAAACCATTGCACAAGGGACGTAAGGGTCTTAGAGTTTAAAGCTCTGGTTAGGTTTCTACCTTAATTACTTTCTTGTACTTACGGATGTTTGCAAGGGGTATAATTACAAGTATGTATTAGTCTTGGATGGGGCGGTACATTAGCAAAGGTTCACCCACACAACACTTAGCAAGCTAGAGAAGATTAATCAACTATATGAAGCGAAAGCACTTGACAGTCTTCCCATGTGTCCTCGAGAAAGTTTGGTCATCTTAAGTAATACAACCGGCTTGTCCTTTGCTGCATAAAGGATTGGGCCACATGCTTCATTTATTCCTACTATCTTTTATTTACTCGTACTTTGTTTACTTGCTTTATCGAAAACCCCTAAAAATCTGTTTGCTAAGTATTTGCAGAGAATTCCTGATCCATACCACTAGCCAGCACCTTCTGCTCCTTGTTGGGTTCGACACTCTTACTTATCGAAAATACTGTGATACACCCCCTATACTTGTGGGTCATCAAGACTATTTTCTGGCGCCGTTGCCAGGGAGTGAAGCGCTATTGGAGAGTGGAACTGGTAAATGAAACTTCTACTGTGAGTATTGTTTACTTCTGCTAGTTGCTTTATTTTCGTTATGGATAATTCACTGAGTTTCTTATTTGGTAATGCTACTACCACTGCTAAGGTAGTAGATAAGCCACCACCTGCTGAGAATGATGTTTTCAAAATACCTACAAGAATTATTGATCGTGTTATGGGTAACTACTATGTTGGGGATGGAACTGTCCATCCAGGTGATCATTTGCTCTTTATACACGAATTATTCGGGTTGTTCCAGTGTGCAGGTATTACTATAGATCAAGTTAAGAAGAAGTTATTCTCATTATCGCTGAAAGGAAGAGCTGAGGACTGGTATAAGCTGCTGATGAATGGTCAAGCTCTGAAATGGGAGGAAATAGTGCCTCTCTTTTATTCAAAGTTTTATCCTCCTAGTGAGATTCATAAAGATCGAAATCAAATATACAACTTTTGGCCTCTTGATGGAGAGAGTACAACTCAAGCTTGGGGGAGATTGAAGTTACTAATGCTCAAATGTCCCATTCATGAGCTCCCCACAATACTATTATCAACAACTTTTATGCAAGGCTCCCTCTACATGACAAAGATTTATTGGATGCTTCTTGTGCTGGATCATTCACTCGCATGGAAGAAGAAGCTAAATGGGATCTTCTGGACCGTATTCAAGACAATGCTGAAGCTTGGGAGAATGACAAAGGAAGAAAGTCAGGTATAAATTATGATTATGAATGCATTGAATCTTTTATGGCAACTGATGAATTTCAAAATATTAAAAATGCTGATGGTCTAGACTCTCAAGCTATTGCTTCTTATTTTAAGGCTTTTGCTTCCTATATTGAAGTGCCTAAAAAGAAGTGGAATAAGTATCATGAACCTTATAAAGATGTTGCTAAGAGTGTGCCTGCAAGAAATACTGAAGTTTATACTGCTAATCATGTTTTACCTGAACCTTATATTGAGAAAATGCCTTTCCCAGTTAAGATAAAGGAGCATTCTATGATAGCTAGTATGGTTAATGAAAGTACGAATGAAGCTGTTGAACCTGATAAACAAAAGGTTGATGAACCTATTATAGCAAATGTGAAAGACTCTGTCACTAAGTATGAAAAAGAGGGACACACTATCCTTTGTAAGGATACCTCTAATTTTGTTTCACATAGTAGTGTTATGAGAGCTAGTATTCCTGTGTTTTCAGTTAGAATAAGTGATCATTGCTATGATGGTCCTTGTGATAGCTATATTGTTAAGTTTATGCATGATACTGAAAGTTACTATGAGAGAGGGAAAAGTGTTCTTATGCATCTCAATAATATCAAGTTTCCTCGTTTTATGCTGAAAGTTTTTATGTTGCACTTCTTTTGCCTTCTTATGTAAGTTGCCTTTGGTTTCAACAACTTGTTTGTTTACAAAAATCCCTTGCATAGGAAGTGGGTTAGACTTAAATGTGTGTGTGTGCTTTTGCTTCTTAATGCTCTCTTTCACTTCAATTCATATTCCTAAGTGAGCATCTTCACAATTATCATGCCCATCTTAATGGCTATAAAGAAAGAGATTTTTGGGAGACAACCCAATTTGTTTTCGCTTTCAGTTTGTTTTTGTTTCTTTGAGTCTTGGAAGTTGTTACTTTGGTAATAACCGCTCCTTATCCTTTTTGTTTGGTTTTTGTGTCAAGATCAACCTCTAATGAGAGAGAAGTAAGATTTGGGGAAGTTGTTGTCCCGAAACAGATTTTTGTGCTTCACCGTGAAAATTCAGGAGAGATCTCTGTATGTAGGATTGAGCTGTAATTTTTTCTGCTTCTGACCCAGGTTGTTATTAAACTTTAGTTAGTTTTGCACTTTTTTATTTGAGCAACAGAAGATTTTATAAAAAATTGATCTTTACCTGTTGGTCTGTTTTGACAGATTTTGCCACTCTTGCATTTGCTTCTTTATTTGATTTCCTTTTTGAATTCTTTTTGGGTTTTCGGAAGGAGTTGCTACAGTAGTTTTTGTTTTGATGGTTTTCAGTTGAAGTTAGACTCAAAAGGTTTTATCACTTCACTTATACTAATGTTGCTAATGAGAACTGTGTGAAGTTTTGTGTGAAAGAAATTTCCAGGTAGTGGAGAAAATGGTGTAATGAGGAAAAGAAAGGTTTCCACGACTCAAGTAGTAAGTGCATGAAGATGAAGATATTGATGTTATTCAAGTGGTGACTCTGGAATAATCTACTAGATACCAAATTCAGAGACCTGCAGAGTCCGCTTCCAAAAAGGTAACAGTTCTGGTAAGAAAAGTTTCACGAAAATACAATCCAACTATATTTTTGCAGTTTTCAGTCAATAAGGAAAGCTATGAATCGAAAAAGGGACGGAAATGGAGCCACGGTGGCTCACACCACCCTGTGGCACGGGCCCACCCCTGGACGCACCACCAGGTGGTGAGGCCACCCCAGACTCCGCCTCCGACTCATTTTCTTCCAGTACCTTCCTTTTGATATGAAACTTCGTAATATATAACCCCCGGATCCCCCGAGGTTCATATATCATGTTTTCGTTGTGTTTTCGTTTCGATCTATTTCTGCCAGGACATACTCTTTGAAAGATTAGAAGCACCATGGTGTCCGCCAAGGATAAAGGGAAGGAGCCTATGGAGGAAGACCTCCAAGACCCCGGGAAGGAGAAGGAGATCAAGAGTGAAGGTGAAGAGGAGGCAAAGCACACCGACACTACCATTGCGAGCATTGGAGTGGTGGCAAACCCTGCCAGGAATATTGGAGGGAAGCCTCTTCATCACCGTTCAGATCCCTGGTCACTTCCTCCACACACCAAGAATCCTTTCCATACCCTTATCCATGAGCATCAATACCAGAATATGCCCAAGGGGAAATTACCCTCCAATTGGGATTTGCCTCGTCCTATCCATGTAGGAAAAGAAGACTTCAAGGAGGAAGAGTGGGGAAAGAATAGCAAGAGCTGGAATTCTCAACACGACATGATCATGAGCCACATTGAACAAAACTCACAGCTGATTCATACTCTCACCTTTGAGATTGAGGACTTGGGGAAACTAATCAGAGAGCTCATCGAGAGGATACCACCACCATCGAAGGAGTAATTCGTCATCAGGTTTGGCATCCCCTTGGTTTGTTCCAATCTTGGGGGAGTGCCGCGGTATGACATCTCTATCTTCTATCTTTTTACCTTATTAGTAGAGTCATATCACGAATAGAGGAGTTATTATGTAGTATGGTTTGGAATATGGAAGTGTCCCCTCTCTCGTTAGATATGTATCCCTTGGGGTGAGTTTTCGTTATGGAATATTAATGAGAAGTTCTATCATTTACTCTTTTGCATAGCTTATATTAGTTTTCAATTCTTGGTTATATGATTGATCTTGTTGTTAGTATTCGTATCACTTTGGGATCGTTGAGTTAATTTAGTTGGTTTTGGCAAGCCTGGCTCGGTTAGTAGCACACTATTTTTGAGAGTTGAATGAAAAAGATAGAAGTACTCTAAAAGAAAAATAATTTCATCATCTTTCTTTCTTGATTTTCTCATAAGTTTAGTATTCTCTAGTTAAAGATCTTTTGTGCTTCCAATGAAGATTGCATCTTTCTTTTTATCACTTGTATGTTTGGTTGTTTCCTTCAACTCTTATACTTGCTACCCAGCCTTGCTAGCCAAAAACATGTACTGAGAGGGTACTCTTCTCGTGCATCCACCTCCTTTAAACCAAACCCATGCCATTTGTGTCCACCATACCTACCTAGTAGCATTATTGCTATTCCAATTAAATTCTTGTTTTATCTACCTCCCAAATTAAACTTGTTATGTGAAAATTAGTGATTAAAGCTCTCATGAACTTGATGGCACACTTTACTTTCTTGCCTTTAATAAACTTGAACCATTGTGCTCACCTATGTTGCGTATATGCTTGCGCTTTGTAAGTTGTGGATTAGCATAACCATGCTGTCATGGGGAACGCTTTCAACATTGCATTGGTACTTCGTACCTAGTTGATATCATGTTCTTTTGTCTATGGATGTCGTCGATGTGAAATGAAAGGGGAGCTTGTAAGTCCATGGAGTTATGCATGTGTGTTAGAGAAATGCCTGGGCCGATGGTCTAATCCATGCTGACATGGTGGAAACCTGCAGCGTAACCATAACGAGTATTTATGAAGCATTCTTCTTATAAAAGAAGAGTTAGAGATTGAGAAAAAAGAGAAAAGAAAAAAGAAAAAAAAGAGATATTATGAACAGAGGAAAGAGAGAAAAAAGCACCATGTTCCCATGGTAAATAAGAAGATTGCTGAGATACTTGTTGTCTGCTTGCCTTGTCATTTTGATATGGGGATTCTTCCGTATGATCTGGCAAGGGGTACCTCGTTGGCGGTTCTCAATGATACACATATGCTTATGATGACAAGAACTTACCGGTGACTAAACTTGAGTAGCATGAGGAGCGGCCCTCGTATTCAAGGGACATGAGATTCTCAACTTACAACTTGTCAATGCATATCCTCATATTTGATCACTTTAACCTTAATCACCTAAAAGATGCCTATGATAGGGGCAATGAGAGCTAAAAGCTAGTAAGTATCATAATTTTTGGGAGCTCTTATCAGACTTGCAATCCCTGCTTCCCTCTTTGAAGGGCCTTTTTTTACTTTATAGTTGAGTCAGTAAACATATTTCCTTCTACCTGAGCAAGTATTTTGAGTTGATGCGTTCCATTCATTCATATGATGATTTATTCAATCATGTCTTATGTTCCTTGTTTTGCACATTGCTCTTATCTTGATGTTTACTACTTTGAAAGCTTTCATTGAAATACCAGCTATTTGTGAACTCCAGCAAATTATCAACTATTCTTCGACCAAGAGCTAAGTTTGCCATTACCAATTATGATTCACTTCATGTATCTTTATTGTGTTTCCTTTACTCATTACAAGTTGAGTTATATAATAGTGAGTTGCCTTCTATTATGATCTATGCTTTTGATGAATGTGATGCTTCTTGTACGTATCCTTTTATAGACTCTTCACTCCATAAACCTGAGGCCATGTTTATCGAGCTCAGTTTCGCTTGGGGACAAGCGAAGTCTAAGCTTGGGGGGAGTTGATACATCCATTTTGCATCACTATTCTATGTCTTAATTCACTATTATTCATTGATATATTTCGTATTGAGAGGTGATACTTATGTTATTTCATCTGTTTTTGCATGGTTGATGACTTTTGGAGCATGGACCGCTGCAGTCAGGATTCTGATGGAAAAGGTGCTGTTTGGAGGCAAAATTTGCGAAGATCAGAAAATCCGGGAAAATATAAAGAAAATCCTATTTTTCCACAAGACTAAGGATGCCAGAAGACGGAGTGGAGATGGGCCACAGGGGGACCACACCACCCCCTAGAGCGGGCAGCCCTAGGCTGCGCCAGGAAGTGGTG
Source organism: Avena eriantha (assembly GCA_910589775.1). Taxonomy (NCBI): domain Eukaryota; kingdom Viridiplantae; phylum Streptophyta; class Magnoliopsida; order Poales; family Poaceae; genus Avena; species Avena eriantha. Next base: position 166,585,019 of record OU342741.1, on the reverse strand, counting down.
TGGCCACCCTGGCCCACTCCAGCCTCTCTCCTCTGGCGTATATCATCCTCCCGAAACCCTAAGACTCGGGGAGCAACCACAGAAAGATTCTGCCACCTCTGCGGGGCGGAAAACACCGAGAGAGAAAGATCTCTCCGGCAGACAGATTTCTGTCGGGGGAATTCCTTCCTAGAGAGGGAAGATCGTCGCCATCAACACCACCATCAAGCTGGACTTCATCGGGATCATCATCATCATCATCACCACCATCATCACCATCAGCACCCTCATCACCATCTCCATATTGCTATAACAATTGGTTGAATCTTGCCATAGTTCATAGGGGAAACTTTCTCGGTGTTGATTACTCTTTGTAGTTGATGCTATTGAGTGAACCATTGACTTATTGTTTATGTTCAGATTGTTATACATCATTATTCCATCTCTAATCATGATCCATATGATGTCTTGTGAGTAGTTCGTTTTGTTCTTGAGGACATGGGAGAAGTCATGTTGTTAGTAGTGGAGTTGTGTTGAGAAAGATTCAATAGTTTGATATTTAAGTTGTGGTGTACTTCTTCTAGTGGTGTCATGTGAACGTCGACTACATGACACTTCACCTATATGGGCCTAGGGGAATGCATTGTGTATTTGGATACTAATCGTAGGGGTTGCCGGAGTGACAAAAACCTGAACCCCCGTTAGGAAACCATTGCACAAGGGACGTAAGGGTCTTAGAGTTTAAAGTTGTGGTTAGGTTTCTACCTTAATTACTTTCTTGTACTTATGGATGTTTGCAAGGGGTATAACTACAAGAATGTATTAATCTTAGATGGGGCGGTACATTAGCACAGGTTCACCCACACAACACTTAGCAAGCTAGAGAAGATTAATCAACTATATGAACTGAAAGCACTTGACAGTCTTCCCATGTGTCCTCGAGAACGTTTGGTCATCTTAAGTAATACAACCGGCTTGTCCTTTGCTGCATAAAGGATTGGCCACTTGCTGCATTTATTCCTACTGTCTTTTATTTACTCGTAATTTGTTTACTTGCTTTATCGAAAACCCCTAAAAATCTGTTTGCTAAGTATTTGCAGAGAATTTCTGATCCATACCACTAGCCAGCACCTTCTACTCCTCGTTGGGTTCGACACTCTTACTTATCGAAAATACTGCGATACACCCCCTATACTTGTGGGTCATCAGAGGCAAATCAAGCATATCATAAATCCTTCTAGGCATAATAGAAACACTACTATCAAGATCACATAAAGCTTTGAAATCAAAGTCATTCACTTTCATATTAATGATGGGTTCCCAACCATCCTCTTGTTTTATAGGAATAGAATCTTTATGTTTCATCTTTTCTTCTTTAATCTTTATGAGAGCATCAGTAATGTGTTTTGTAAAGGCCATGTTCATAGCACTAGCATTAGGATTTTTAGCAAGCTTTTGTAGGAACTTAATAACTTCAGAGATATTGCAACCATCAAGATCAAAATCATACTTATCATCTAAGGTAGTAGAACTATTACTAGCCTCAACACTAGTGGTGGTAATAGTAGAAACACTAATGTTTCTAGCAATTTCATCTTCTCTTTCCCACTTAGCATGTAATTCAGCTAATAGTCTAACATTTTCATCAATTCTTACTTGTATGGCATTAGTAGCTGCAAAGGGATTCTCATTAGTTTCAGGTTTAGCAGCCATTTTATTCAAAGTAGATTGAGCTTCAGCCAAAGATGCTATATTTCTTTCAGCATTAGAGAGTTTTTCCTCAATAGTTTTATTCAAAGCAGTTTGTTTACTAATAAACTTCAAGTTCAGAGGGTGCACTCCTATTATTGTTGTAAGAATTCCCATAAGCATTACCATTGTTGGGAGGATATGTCTTATAATTGTTGTTACCAAAATTGTTCCTATAAGCATTATTACCATAAGCATTGTTGCCAAAATTGTTATTTCTTATGAAGTTCACATCAACTTGCTCTTCTTGAGCAACCAAAGAAGCTAAAGGAACATTATTTGGATCAATATGGTCTTTCCCATTAACAAGCATAGACATAATAATATCAATTTTATCACTCAAGGAGGAGGTTTCCTCAATAGAATTTACCTTCTTACCTTGTCGAGCTCTCTCAGTATGCCATTCAGAATAATTAACCATCATATTGTCCAGAAGTTTTGTTGCAGCACCCAAAGTGATGGTCATAAAGGTACCTATAGCAGCATAATCCAATAAGTTCCTTGAAGAATAGTTCAATCCTGCATAAAAAGTTTGGATGATCATCCGAGCAGTCAGTCCATGAGTGGGACAATTCTTTACCAAAGATTTCATTCTTTCCCAAGCTCGAGCAACATGCTCATTATCAAGTTGTTTAAACTTCATTATTTCACTTCTCATGGATATAATCTTAGCATGAGGATAGTACTTTCCAATAAAAGCATCTTTGCACTTAGTCCAAGAATCAATACTATTCCTAGTTAAGGAATTCAACAATTCTTTAGCTTTTCCTCTCAAAGAGAAAGGAAACAATTTCAGCTTAATAATATCACCATCTATATCCCTATGCTTTTGCATCTCACAAAGTTCAACAAAGTTATTTAGATGGGAAGCAGCATCTTCATTACCAATACCAGAAAATTGTTCTCTCATAACAAGATTGAGTAAAGCAGGTTTTATCTCAAAGAAAGTATTTTCAGGCACGTGTGGAGCAATAGGTGTGCTCATAAAATCATTGTTTTGGTTCTAGTGAAGTCACACAACTTAGTGTTTTCAAGAGTACTCATTTTTTTGTGTTTTCAAATAAGAAAGCAAACTAGTAAAACTATTTTTTGTGTGTTTTTGAATAACAAAACAGGCAAACAAAGCAAAAAGAAACTAAGCAAAACAAAGATAACAAAATAAAGAGATTGGTTATGAGGGACTCCCCTTGTGAAGATGTCCTTGACTCCCCGGCAACGGCGCCAGAAAAATGCTTGATGGCTCTGTGTATGGCGCCAGAAAAATGCTGGAGCAATGATGATGTAGAGATCGTTGGGAACCCCAAGAGGAAGGTATGTTGAGCACAGCAGCAAGTTTCCCTTAGTATGAAACCAAGGTTTAATCGAACCAGTAGGAGCAAGGAAACACCCCAAAGGTGTTACTAGCTGAGCTTTGGCAAGGCTCACTACCGGTGCTAGTAGCAACGTGGAGACCTGCACAACACAACCACATAACTTTGTCCCCAACTTGCGATGAGGTTGTCAATCTCACCGTGTTTTGAGGAAAACAAAGGATTAAACGTATCGAATGGAAAGAAGTAAAAGTTTGCAGAAAGTAAACACAAAACAGTAAAGGATTGTAGATTGTATGTAAAGTAAAGGACCGAGATCCATAGTTCACTAGAGGTGGCTCTCCTTAGATAGATAACATGCTGGGTGAACAAATTATAGCGAGGCAATGGACAAACATCGAGAAAGCAATACATGCATATACTAATCATCTTGACTCCTTTGAGACTTGATTGGGCATTACAACATTATACATAGACCGCCATCCAACTGCATCTATGACTAATAATCCACCTTCAGGTTATCATCCGAACCCCCTCCAGTATTAAGTTGCAAGCAACAAATTATTGCTTTACGAACTGCGTGTAAAGTAAACAATACGATTCTTCTATGAATAAAGGATTGTTGTTTTCTCCCTAGTAGCAACAACACATCTAGTACCTTAGAGATTTCTGTCACTTCCCCAGATTACCAGAGGCATGAACCCACTACCGAGCATAAATACTAACTCTTGGAGTTGCTAGCATCTACTTGGCCAAGATAGCTACTAACAACGGAAAGCATGCAAGACCACAAATAACAAAGACATGATAGAATCAATAATCAATCTAAAATAGCATCTCAATATCCATCAGATCCCCGCAAACACAACATGCAGAATTACAAATAGATGATCTTGATCATGAACGGAGCTCACAAGATCTAGACATGAAAGCACAAAGGAGGAGAACCAGCCATCTAGCTACTACATGGATCCGTATTCCAAGGATGAACTACTCACGCATCACACCGGAGGCTTGTAGGGTGATGAAGAAGGCCTCCAGGGTGAATTCCCCTCTCCGGCAGGGTGCCGGCAAGAGCTTCAGATCCCTCCCGATCTAGGGATGGAGATGACAGCGGCTACAGACTCTTTCGTGGATTTTTTTCGGGCGTTAGGGTTTTCGTCCCGAGGGAATCTTATAGTCAGAAGGGGAGACCGAGGGGGTGCCAGGGGCCACCACACCACCCCCTGGCGCGGGCCTAGCCTGGCCGCGTGGCCAGGTGGTGTGGCCGGCCTCTGGCCCCTCTCCGTCTCGTATTCTGGCACTTGATGACTTCCGGAAAAATAGGCACTTTGGCTTTTGTCCCGTTCAATTCCGAGAATATTCATTTTCTGACTTTCCTGGAACCAAAAACAGCAGAAAACAGGCAGCTAGTACTGTGGCTCTTGTTAATAGGTTAGTCCAAGAAATCATATGAAAAGTACTCCAAAGTTGCAACAAAACAGAAGAAAGTGGATAAAACTAAGGATGGAACATCAAAAATTATAGATACATTTGCAATGTATCAGTATGGCATATCCATCTAGGGGAATATGTAGTACTTTGCTTTCAAAATTCTTGAGACTGCCCAAGGGTGGAGGCACAATTGGTTTTACATCCGGGACCAGAAGGTGGGCAACCAGAAGTTTTGATTGGCCCCGTTTGATCTGAGCACCAAGGTAAAGGAAACATTCTTGGAAGAACGTGGTGACTCTAGGTGAAGAGGCAAAGGTGGAAGCTCTATACGCTCGAGTGAAGGCCCTTCAGATCATTCCTGGACAAGAAGTGGATGGGATTGATATCATCCACACCTTCATCCAACAATGCATCCAGCCGCTCCAAGCTAGGATCCACCCCATCTGTTTGTATACTGGTCAGTCAGACCCAATGCGGACCCTAGCAGATAACTTGTCGTTTGCTAAACTCGAGAAGAGAGTGAAGGCTCTCACCAGCCTTACTACCGATGAGGAGCTCCCAAAGGACTCATTGGTGGCTCCTTATGATGCAAGAAAAAAGTTTCCAAAGGTAAGGACTCTGCACGTTTACTTGTATATGCTTGTCTCCATTATAGCATTGTGATGTGATGTTTTTGACTTTTTCTTGGTTTGCAGAATCATAAGGTCACTATGTATTTTCTGCCCCTGCCCGAGGAGTTTGAAGTACTGGAAGGTGCTGAGCCGAACAAGTCGAACTCTATAGTTCCAACCTCCCGCTCTAACGATGAGGTTAGCAATGAGGGCACCCACAAATAGAGACGAAGTGAGACTTTAGATTAATTGACACCCTCGGATACCAAGGGACCTAACACATCCCCAAGTGTATCTGAGCTTATTGCAGCAGTGCCAATTCAGGCTACGCATCTAGATCATGTGGCCAAGAAGTCCAAGCTCGATCTATTTGACCTAGACACTACTAGAGAAAACCCTACCGCCAGCGAACACAAAAGGGTCATCGCCGGCGCACTGGTGCTCACCGGCGGTAAGGTCGCATTGCCAGCGCCTTCATAATTCACCGGTGGTAATATGCCACTACTGCCGGCGAGCGGGTATACACACCGGGGTTAAGTCCGCATCGCCGGGGCTTCCAGAATTCGCCATTGGTAATATGCCTCTACCGCCGGCGAGCAACTGTGTATGCCGGGGGTAGTACAACATAGCACATGCGAATACAGATTCGCTAGGGATAGCATCATGATTTTTCCAGCGGTAATATTACCAGGAGTAAAAAAGCATATCAAAATACACATAATACAATGTAATATTGATAGAATACATAGGATAATGACAGAATACACACAACAGATACAGGGAATACACAAATGTTCAAACCATGCATCAATACCATTCAAACAGTTCACACAAGTGTAGAAAGTGACCATATGGTTCAAACTTGGACTCCAACTAGCAAATATTACACAAACACATCATCACAAGTCTCCGGAGTTCCATGACCTAGCTATACAACAAGGGCATAATAGACTAGAGAGGCGGCGGTGGCTGTGAGCATCATCACGACGAAGGGGATCAACCGGATCCTCCACATCTCCCTCCTCTACCGCGCTAGAAACCTCGCCTAGCGTGTTTCTGTTGGGTCCACAACATAGAAAACAAAAAATTTCCTACGATGAGAACAATACGCCAAGATCTATCTACTAGATACAGAGCAACGGGTGGACATACATCCATGGAGAACTTATCCTCGAAGACAACGAGTTTTGTTAACGAGTAGGAACTCGTGGTTGATGTAGTCGTACGCTTGTCGATCTCAAGATCGTGTGGAAGTCCGAGCGCCACAAATCAACAGCACATCCGTCCTCGCACACACGTCCAAGCCACCGGACAACCTCCACCTCCTCACTCTAGCGAATCAGCGGAAGCAGCAACTCCTTCTAGACGCAAGGCCACCGGGAACATGTATCTTGCTAATCCGAGACCATGGGGGAATATCTAGAGGGGGAGAGATATCCTTCACGAGGAGGTGTGGTTTGTGAGAGGGGAGAGGGGGGCTTTATATAGGAGGGAGGGAGACCCCTCCCCTCCCATAGCCAGCACATGAGGGGGGGGGGACTCCTCCCCTCCTTCATTCATGTGGTGAACCTCCACTCACATAAACATGGCCTCCACCCAAAATCCCACTCACATGTATTTAATTTCCACCAAATTAAATGCAACTCTCAATTTAATAAAACTCTTTTATTTATTTTATTCAGAATTTTGTTAATTACTTTAAGTAACAAACATTCACATAAAACCCCTTGCAACATTTCAATATCACATGCAGAACCACTTTCTGCAATTTCACCCGAAACAATTCCGGTTTCTATCGAAACAATTCCTGTTTCTATCGAAACATTTCCTGCGCTTTGCAAACCTTTTTTCTAGAACATATGTGCTCCTAAATGGTGTCTGGCAACCCTTAAGTGTGTCACCCTACGGTTCACGAATAATGTAGACATGATTGAGACTCCTCTCAGATCAATAATCATAAGCGGGACCTGGAGATCCATACTGACTCCTGCACATTCAACGATGACTTCTGTGATCGTGAGAACCTTTAACGCTAGCAATTTAATCCCTTTGTCTCATGATATAATACATGTCCAAGATTCGATCATCGGTATCCAAATACCTAGTTTGATCTCGTTACCGACATGCACTCTTTTCTCGTTCCCGTGATATAACATTCTAGTGATCACATCACTTGCTTGCAAGCTATCTTAATGTGATATCACCGAGAGGGCCCAGAGTATATCTATCCGTCATCAGGATTGACAAATACCACTATTGATCCATGAGCCTCAACATAACACCTTCATAGCACTGAACCCACCTTTATAGTCACCCTGTTACGGTGTGACGTTTGATGTTATCAAGATACTCTTCCGGTGTTAGCAATTAACATGATCTCATGGACTAAGGACTAAGACTACTTCGTATGATGTTATAGCAATATAAACATAATGACTTGATCATAATGCTATACTTCGGATGAATGTTCATCACATCATTTCACAAATGTTGTTACCTTGTTATTAACAACATCCAATGTCCATGATTAGGAAACCTTGATCATCTTGTTAATCAACAAGCTAGTCTATAAGAGAGGCATAACTAGGAACCCTTTTTGTTTATTAAACACACATGTATTTACGTTTCCTATCAATACAATTATAGCATGCAAAATAAACATCTATCATATACAAGGAATATATAATAACAACTTTATTATTGCCTCTCAGGGCATATTTCCTTTAGTCTCCCACTTGCACTAGAGACAATAATCTAGTTTACATAGTGATAAATCTAACACCCATGGAGTTTTGGTGTTGATCATGTTTTGCCCTAGGGAGAACTTTAGTCAACGGATCTGCTACATTCAGGTCCGTGTGCACTTTACAAATCTTTATATCTCCATCCTTGACATGCTCGCGGATGGAGTGGAACCGGCGCTTAATATGCTTGGAATTCTTGTGAGACCTTGGTTCCTTGGCGTTGGCTATGGCTCCATTGTTGTCACAATAGATAACCATTGGGTCCAATACACTAGGAACCATACCTAGTTTCGTTATGAACTCCTTCATCCAAACCGCTTCCTGCGCCGCTTCTGAAGCAGCAACATATTCCGCCTCCGTCGTTCATCCAGCCACCACAGGTTGTTTGGAACTCCTCCAACTAACTGCTGCTCCATTCAAGAGAAATACGTATCCGGATTGAGACTTAGAGTCATCCGGATCGGTGTCAAAACTAGCATCGACATAACACTTAGCGACTAGCTCTTCTTCACCTCCGTATACAAGAAACATATCCCTAGTTCTTCTCAAGTACTTAAGGATATTCTTGACCGCTATCCAGTGTTCCGAACTGGATCAGATTGGTACCTACTAGTCAAACTAATAGCATGTGCCACATCCGGTCTTGTACATAGCATGGCATACATTATAGAGCATATGGCTGAGGAATAGGGGATCTTATCCATTATCTCTCTTTCTTCCGCCGTAGCCGAACTTTGAGTCTTACTCAATGTCTTGCCTTGCAACATAGGTAAGAACCCCTTCTTACTTTCGTCCATATTAAACTTCTTTAATATCTTATCAAGGTATGTACTCTACGATAGCCCAATTAGGCGTCTTGATCTATATCTATAGATTTTAATGCCCAATATATATGAAGCTTCACCAAGGTCCTACATCGAAAATTTGTTGTTTAGATAACTTCTAACATTGTTTAAAAGATCTATATCATTTCCAATCAATAATATGTCATCCACATATAATATTAGAAATGCCACATTGCTCCCACTCACTTTCTTGTAAATACAAGCCTCTCCATAAGTTTGGACAAATCCAAACTCTTTAATCACCTCATCAAAACGGAGATTCCAACTCCGGGATGCTTGCTTCAGTCCATAGATGGATCGCTGAAGTTTGCATACCTTATCAGCATCCTTAGGATCGACAAAACCCTTAGGTTGTATCATATACAACTCTTCTTCAATATTACCATTGAGGAATGCAGGTTTGACATCCATCTGCCATATTTCATAATCGAAATATGCAGCAATTGCTAACATAATCCTAACCGACTTAAGCTACGGGAGAGAATGTCTCATCATAGTCAACTCCTTGAATTTGTCGAAACCCCTTTGCGACAAGTCGAGCCTTATAGATGGTCACATTACCATCAGCATCAGTTTTTCTTTTGAAAATCCATTTATTTTCAACGGCCTTTTGATCGTGAGGTAAGTCCACCAAGGTCCAAAACCTGGTTTTCATACATGGATTCCATCTTGGATTTCATGGCTTCTAGCCATTTGTTAGAATCAGGGGTCATCATCTCTTCTTCATACATCGCAGGGTCATCTATTTCATCAATCATGAAATTCATGACAGGATTGCCGTAAAGTTCCGGAGCTGCACGTGTCCTTCTTGACCTGCGAGGTTCGATAGTGTCCTCTTTCGGAGTTTCATGATCAATATCATTATCTCTCTCCTCATTAGGTGAAGTCAAATCCGAAACAACTTCTGGTACTGCGCTACTCGCCATTTCATGAAGAGAAGGTTCAATAACCTCTTCGAGTTCTACCTTCCGACTACTCACACCTTTCGCGAGAAACTCCTTCTCAAGAATGGATCCATTCTTGGCAACAAAAACCTTGCCCCCGGATCTGTGATAGAAGGTATACCCAATCGTTTCCTTAGGGTATCCTATGAAGACGCATTTTTCCGCTTTGGGTTCGAGTTTATCTGGTTGAAGTTTCTCCACATAAACATCGCATCCCCAAACTTTAAGAAATGATCGCTTAGGTTTGTTTCCAAACCATAATTCATATGGTGTCTTTTCAACTGATCTAGATGGTGCCCTACTTAAAGTGAATGCAGCAGTTTCCAGTGCATAACCCCAAAATGACAGTGGCAAGTCTGTCGGAGACATTATGGATCGAACCATATCCAATAAAGTACGATTACAATGTTCTGGCACACCATTACGTTGTGGTGTTCCGGCAGGCGTGAGTTGTGAAACTATTCCACCGTCTTTCATATGCGTGCTAAACTCGTAACTAAGATTCTCTCGTCCACGGTTGGACCGCAGAAATTTGATCTTTCTGTTACGATGATTTTCAACTTCATTCTGAAATTCCTTGAACTTTTCAAAGGTTTCAACTTATGTTTCATCAAATAGATATACCCGTATCTACTCAAATCATCCGTGAAAGTAACAAATAACGATATCCACCTCGCACTGACACACTCATTGGTCCACACACATTAGTATGTATGATTTCCAATAAATCTATCACCCGTTCCATTGAACCGGAAAATGGCATTCTAGTCATCTTGCCCATAAGGCATGGCTCACATGTATCAAATGATTCAAAATCAAGTGATTCCAAAAGTCCATCAGAATGGAGTTTCTTCATGCGTTTAATGCCGATATGACCTAGATGGCAGTGCCACATATATGAAGATATATCATTATCAAGTTTAATCCTTTTAGCATCAACATTATGAATATGCGTAATACTACTATCGAGATCCAACAGAAATAAACCATTCAACACAGGTGCATGACCATAAAAGATATTATTCATATAAATCGAACAACCATTGTTTTCAGCCTTAACCGAATAACCACTTTGCATTAAACATGATCCGGATACAATGTTCATGCTTAGTGCAGGCACAAAATAACAATTATTTAGGTTTATAACTAATCTCGACAGCATATGGAGAGGCAGCGTTCTGATGGCGATCACATCAACTCTTGATCCATTGCCGACCCGCATCGTGACCTCATCCCTTGCTAGCTGTTGCTTGTTCCGCAGCGCCTGAACCGAGTTACATATATTAGCAACCGATCCCATATCAAATACCCAGGTGCTACTGCAAGTACTAGTCAAGTACACATCAATAACATGTATATCACATATACCTTTGTTTGCCTTGCCGGCCTTCTTGTCCGCCAAATACTTGGGGCAGTTGCGCTTCCAATGGCCAGTCCCCTTGCAATAGTAGCACTCGGTATCAGACTTAGGGCTTGCTCGGGGTTTCTTTTCAGGTGCGGCAACAGATTTTCCGCCCTTCTTTCCCTTCTGCTTGCCTTTCTTGTCCTTCTTGAAACCGGCGGTCTTATTGATCATCAACACTTGATGTTCTTTCCTAATCTCCAATTCTACAGTCTTAAGCTTTGACAGAAGCTCGGGAAGGGACTTCTTCATACCCTGCATATTATAGTTCATCATGAAGCTCTTGTAGCTAGGTGGCAGAGATTGGAGAACACGATGTATGCCTAAGTCAATGGGAATCGTTATTCCCAAGGAGACAAGCTTATCGGCGTACCCAGACATTTTGAGTACGTGCTCACTAACGGAGCTGTTCTATAACTCTCTACGGAAGCATGGGTATCGAAAATCATTTTCAATTCTCCCATGGTATCAAAGGCATTGCCATTTTCAAAATGCTTTTGAAGTTCTGGCTCTAGCCCATACAGTATGCCGCAATGAACTGAGTTGTGGTCCTCCTGCGAGTTATATAGACGTTCTTTTCTTTGTCAGGGGCATCAGGAGCTGGGGGGGCCTAGCAGCGCCTCTAGGACATATTGCTTTTGTGCAGCAGTGAGGAGAATCCTCAATTTCATAGCCCAGTTGGTGAAGTTGCTACCATTCGCAGCAAGCTTCTCTTTCTCCATGAACACATTGAAATTAAAAGCAGGTGGTGCCATCTACAACAGAATTTGTAAAGTATATTTAGACTAAGTTTATGATAGATTGAGTTCAACTAATCCAAATTACTAATGAACTCCCACTCAAAAACGATATCCCTCGTGTCCTTTTGGTGATTACATGAACCAAATCCACTACACCAAGTCCGATCATCACATGAGTCGGTGTAGCTTCAAAGGCGAGCATCTATATGGGCATCATATCAACTATATGACTAATGCTTAACCTCTCGGTCCGTGTTCTGAGGCCATGTCTATACATGCTAGGCTCGCCAAATAAGAACCTTAGTATTCGCGTGTGTAAAACTGTCTTACACCCGTTGTATGAAAGCGTAGAGTCGAAAACACCCGATCATCACGTGATGCCTCAAAACATGATCCACAAAACAGTGCATACTTAAGGAAGAACACATATTATCTTGATATCTAAATGAGGGATCATCTTATAATGCTACCAAAAGCGCCAAACTAGCAATATAAGATGCTAACATCTAATGTGTGAAGTGAGATGATATGGTCCATGCATTTGATCTCTATCATTTGCATCATGGTATGATCTCTATCATTCCTTTGTGTGTAAGGCCAAGGTCTATGGAACGTACACGTTAAGTGAGTTGTAAGAGTATCTATCATACATCTACTTACAACAATACCATATCAAGACGCTAGCCCAGCAACGATCTAAACTACATGCCTCTAATTTATCAATTGCAAGTTTTACGTGGCTTAGGGCTTTCGAAGATAGAACCGGTCTTACCTACGAACATGAACCACAACGAGGATAACCAAGTTATTAGCAACTCGTTGTAAATCAGATAGTGACTATAGTAGGAGAGACAGACACCTGCTAGCACATTATGCAAAACTAGTTGCATGTCAGTCGTGGAACCGGTCTCATGTACGATGACACGTAAGGTTGGTCCGGGCCGCTTCATCCCACTATGCCACAAATATCCAAAGTACATAGAAGATGCAATAACATGATCATCATCGCCCACATATAAACATATGTGTACTACCTGTGCAAAGCACCTACGTATAGATCAGGCTCTGATACAACTGTTGGGTCCGCAGCATAGAAAACAAAAAATTTCCTACGATGAGAACAATACACCAAGATCTATCTACTAGATAGAGAGCAACGGGTGGACATACATCCATGGAGAACTTACCCTCGAAGACAACGAGTTTTGTTAACGAGTGGGAACTTGTGGTTGATGTAGTCGTACGCTTGCCGATCTCAAGATCGTGTGGAAGTCCGAGCGCCGCAAATCAGCAGCGCATCCATCCTTGCACACACATCCAAGCCACCGGACAACATCCACCTCCTCGCTCCAGCGAATCAGCAGAAGCAGCAACTCCTTCCAAACGCAAGGCCACGGGGAACATGTATCTTGCTAATCCGAGACCATGGGGGAATATCTAGAGGGGGAGAGAGATCCTTCACGAGGAGGTGTGGTTTGTGAGAGGGGAGAGTGGGGCTTTATATAGGAGGAAGGGAGACCCCTCCCCTCCCATAGCCGGCGCATGAGGGGGGGGGGACCCTCCCCTCCTTCATTCATGTGGTAAACCTCCACTCACATAAACATGGCCTCCACCCAAAATCCCACTCACATGTATTTAATTTCCACCAAATTAAATGCAACTCTCAATTTAATAAAATTCTTTTATTTATTTTATTCAGAATTTTGTTAATTACTTTAATTAACAAACATTCACATAAAACCCCTTGCAACATTTCAATATCACATGCAGAACCACTTTCTGCAATTTCACCCGAAACAATTCTGGTTTCTACCGAAACAATTCATGTTTCTATCGAAACATTTCCTGCGCTTTGCAAACCTTTTTTCTGGAACATATGTGCTCATAAATGGTGTCCGGCAACCCTTAAGTGTGTCACCCTACGGTTCGCGAATAATGCAGACATGATTGAGACTCCTCTCAGATTAATAATCATAAGCGGGACTTGGAGATCCATACTGACTCCTGCACATTCAACGATGACTTCTGTGATCGTGAGAACCTTTAACGCTAGCAATTTAATCCCTTTATCTCATGATATAATACATGTCCAAGATTCGATCATCGGTATCCAAATACTTAGTTTGATCTCGTTACCGACATGCGCTCTTTTCTTGTTCCCGTGATATAACATTCTAGTGATCACATCACTTGCTTGCAAGCTATCTTAATGTGATATCACCAAGAGGGCCCAGAGTATATCTATCCGTCATCGGGATTGACAAATTCCACTCTTGATCATGAGCCTCAACAGAACACCTTCGTAGCACTAAACCCACCTTTATAGTCACCCTGTTACGGTGTGATGTTTGATGTTATCAAGATACTCTTCCGGTGTTAGCAATTAACATGATCTCATGGTCTAAGGACTAAGTCTACTTCGTATGATGTTATAGCAATATAAACATAATAACTTTGATTGTAATGTTATACTTCGGATGAATGTTCATCACATGATTTCACAAATGTTGTGACCTCGTTATTAACAACATCTAGTGTCCATGATCAGGAAACTTTGATCATCTTGTTAATCAACGAGCTAGTCTATAAGAGAGGCATAACTAGGAACCCTTTTTTTATTAAACACACATGTATTGACGTTTCCTATCAATACAATCATAGCATGCAAAATAAACATCTATCATATACAAGGAATATATAATAACAACTTTATTATTGCCTCTTAGGGCATATTTCCTTCAGTTTCTGCCTCCTCCAAAGTGGCATAGCCCTTGTAACTATTCCCACAGAAACGGTGGACCTGCCTCCTACAATCCTCCCAGTCGTTGTAAACTCTGGGAACCCTGCCCTCGTACACAACATACCACGGCATCTGTGCACACACACAAGAAAGAAATGTTAGTGTTGTCAGCACATATTCATAATAGAGATATAACATATAGGTATGCAAAAAATAAAAAGCATCGGATATAGCTAAGTAATTCTATGACTAACATTTGCATGGAAAGATAGGTATGCAAAAAAAGCATAAAATAAACTAATCATAATTCTATGACTAACATTTGCAGGAGACATGTTTGTGACTCGATCAGGTTTTCTTCGGCTTCGGCAGGAAGGGATGGATGCCACCTAGCATGGTGAATGTCCGCCCATCAGCGACCGCAGCTAAGCGGTCCTCGATCTCTGCATTAGTCAGCGGGATACCGCTGCAGTTGAATGTGACACCTCTAGTCAAGACATCCCTCTTGAGTATCATGCCAATCTCCCACTGGATGGCATGGAACTCGACTTTGATGTTTGCATCGGTCGTTTACATAGTGTCTTTGCCCCTTTTCTTGAGACCGGATGGCATCAAGAGTTGCTCCTCATGCTTTGCGTACTCCCTCATCTGTAGGATGGCGAACTAGGGCTCCATCCCAGTCGACGAGTGCCTAAGGCAGGGGAAATTGGTTACGTGGGAGTTCACATAGACTCATTTGGATCTTTTGTCATACTTGAGTGGGCCAACCATGGCTCTGAAACCGTTGAGGGCTTTATGAAGAGTAGATTTGACGTCGGTGTAGTCTTTCTGCACGTCTCTCCCGAAGTCGAGATAGATGACATGGGACTAATACGGTTGAAAGGTGATGAGGACGCACCCATTCTCTCTATGCAAAACAGTTGGAATAAACCATCATCCTCGGCTATTAAGGAAATTCAAGAAATAATGTAATAACGGAAAGTTTAGCGACCAACTACTTACTCGGGAATGTATGGAAGGAGAAAGCAAGTCTTGTATTTATTCGCCACCAAGAAATTCGTGATATACTTCACAACAAATGCTTTTTCCTTGTCGACGGTGCCTACAGTCATGTAGAAGGGGTCCATGATAGCGAGGTTCAGGGTCTTCTCCATGATGATATCATGTGCCATTTTTTGCGATACCAGGTAGACCACGTCTCGATCGAGCCGTAACATGTGGAAGAGCTTGAAGATGTCTTCATATGTGATGAACAACAACTCGCCGGGGGTGGTGGTGATGAAGTCACAGTTAGTGGGCACCCTGACTTTGAAGAGCGGGTACGAGGGATTTTTATCTTTGAGAAGTTGCTGCTCTAGATACCGAACAGTCTCATGCAGGCTACACAGGTCCGGCGAATTCGTCTTGGCAATGTGGTCCGGCAGGATCAGTTCACCAAGGAAATGCATCGTCCTCCACTTGGTCGGTAGCTTGTCGAGAACCACTTTCTTGCTTGTTGCAGCGTCTTTCCCATGGTTCGGCTTCCGCTTGTTGCCCTTCTTATGGAATGGAGGGGTGCCGGTTTGTCTTATCACCTCCATGGCCGTATCATGGAGTGTCCTCGGGTAACCTTAGCATGGGGCGGAGTGGCGAAGGCAGTAGCGTCTTTCGGGTTGGGTGTTTCTTGAGAAGAGAAGAGCTTCTTCTTCAACATGGTATCACGGCGCGGGTGCCTCAGAGGGAGCAACATCGATGGGAGCCTCCAAATCAGCGATGAACAAATCGATGGGAGCCTTATCGATGTCCAACGTGTTGTCGTGCTCATGTGTCTCGGGCTCGGGAGGATCATCAGCAGGTGGAGGAGTGACCCTTTGGCTTGCCACCATAGGCACAGACGCTGGAGTGACCCTTTCTTGGCTTGCCACCGCAAGCACAAATGCTGGAGTGACCCTTTCTTGGCTTGCCACTATAGGCACAGATGTTGGAGTGACCCTTTCTTCGGTGGTCTTCAGCCGAAGTAGGGCTTTCGGCCATAGAAGGACATGATTCTTGAGTTGCCCGACCTTCTGAAGGAAATATGCCCTGAGAGGCAATAATAAAGTGTTATTATGTATTCCTTGTATATGATAGATGTTTATTTTGCATGCTATACTTGTATTGATAGGAAACATCAATACATGTGTGTTTAATAAACAAAAAGGGTTCCTAGTTATGCCTCTCTTATAGACTAGCTCGTTGATTAACAAGATGATCAAAGTTTCCTGATCATGGACATTGGATGTTGTTAATAACGAGGTCACAACATTTGTGAAATCATGTGATAAACATTCATCCAAAGTATAGAATTATGATCAAAGTCATTATGTTTATATTGCTATAACATCATACGAAGTAGTCTTAGTCCTTAGACCGTGAGATCATGTTAATTGCTAACACCAGAAAAGTATCTTGATAACATCAAACGTCACACCGTAACAGGGTGACTATAAAGGTGGGTTTAGTGCTACGAAGGTGTTATGTTGAGGCTCATGATCAAGAGTGGAATTTGTCAATCCCGATGACGGATAAATATACTCTGGGCCCTCTCGGTGATATCACATTAAGATAGCTTGCAAGCAAGTGATGTGATCACTAGAATGTTATATCACGGGAACGAGAAAAGAGTGCATGTCGGTAACGAGATCAAACTAGGTATTTGGATACCGATGATCGAATCTCGGACATGTATTATATCATGAGACAAAGGGATTAAGTTACTATTGTTAAAGGTTCTCACGATCACAGAAGTCATCATTGAATGTGTAGGAGTTAGTATGGATTCCAGGTCCTGCTTCTGATTATTGATCTGAGAGGAGTCTCAATCATGTCTGCATTATTCGCGAACCGTAGGGTGACACACTTAAGGGTTGCCGAACACCATTTTGGAGCAAATATGTTTCAGACGAAAGAATTGCAAAGCGCATGAATTGTTTCGATAGAAACCGGAATTGTTTCGGGTGAAATTGCAGAAAGTGGTTCTGCATGTGATATTGAAATGTTGCAAGGGGTTTTATGTGAATGTTTGTTAATTAAAGTAATTAAAAAATCTGAATAAAATAAATAAAAGAGTTTTATGAATTGAGAGTTCATTAAATTTGGTGGAAATTTAATGCATGTGAGTGGAATTTTGGGTGGAGCTTGAATTGATGTGAGTGGAGCTTCCACCACATGAATGAGGAAGAGATGGGGGCACCCCCCTTGGCCGCCAGTCATGGGAAGGGAGGAGCCCCCCTCTCCTATAAAAAGCCCCTCTCTCCTCCCTCACAAAGTACACCTCCTCGTGAAGGATCTCTCTCCCCCTCTAGATATTCCCCCATGGTCTCGGATTAGTGAGATACATGTTCCCGGTGGCCTTGCGTCTGGAAGGAGTTGTTGCTTCCGCTTATTCGTTGGAGCGAGGAGGTGGAGGTTGTCCGATGGCTTGAACATGTGTGTGAGGACGGATGCGCTGCTGATTTGTGGCGCTAGGACTTCCACACGATCTTGAGATCGGCAAGCGTACGACTACATCATCCACGAGTTCTGACTTGTTAACAAAACTCTGTTTTCTTCGAGGGTAAGTTCTATATGGATGTATATCCACCCGTTGCTCTATATCTAGTAGATAGATCTTGGCATATAGTTCTCATCGTAGGAAATTTTTTGTTTTCTATGCTGCGAATCCAACACCTTCAGCTCGTCTTCAGCACCCGGGGGTTGATGAGGAGGAACCAAGTGTGCGCATCCCAGGAACGACCGATCCACCTCAACCTGGTGCACGCTATCGTCCATCGGCTTGAAGTGGAACGTCTAGTGTGATGGGTTCATGATGTGTCCCCTCGCAACATCCTTGAGCTTGTTTTCCACGTACATGAGCATGGTGCAAGGAACGCTTTGATCCTGTGAAGAAACATGCATGTGTAGGTCAGAGAGGGGTGGCGACAAAGTAATTAACTTGTGTAGATGCTCAATTAATTACCGTGAGAGTGTCGAGCTCGGCTCACGTCAAGGGGACCGGGACAGGGCATGCAAGTGACCGAGGGGCTGTTGGCCGCCCCCATGGCCGGCAAATCCTCCATAGTACATGCATTGGCGTTGGTGGGTGGAGTCACCAATATAGGCACGTCTTGAGCCTGTGTATCAGGAGGCGGCATGTTGCCCGAGTTGCTGCCGCCTAGGCTGATCACCGGGAGTGGTCCCATTTGGCCGCTGGCGAAGTAAGTGGAGATCGATGCCATCATTCCAGGAATGATCTCATTGAACCGGCAGGCCACCACGCCATCGACCTTGCTGGCCACCTCTGCCTAGACCCTAGTTTCTACCTCGGCATAGACTGCGGCTTGGACGTGCTGGTCAAATGTTGCTTCCAAGTTGGCCACCTTCTCCAATAGAGTCGTGTGCTCTCGGTCCTTCTTCGCCTGCAACGAGTCCTTGGTGGTAGGCACGTCCAAGCCATAATCGACATGCTGGCGACCCCCTCTGGTGCCGCAGACACGGCCTCTTGCCGGCCTCTTCAACGACAGCTGCTCTTTCATGATGTTCAAGCCCCTGATAAAAGGGTTGTCCCACAGGACTTTGCTTGTCGACGTCTCGGTCGACACCTAGGACGAGGAGCCAGACTCGTTCACTTCTTCTGCGAACTACAAGAAGTAGCATGAAGAATTTTAGAGATGGAGTTGTGGTGAGCAGTATGAAACTAGAAAGCTGGTAAAATTGCTTACCACTGCATTCTCAACTTGCACCACCTTCGGGTCGGTGACCAAGACAACACCCTCCACCACTGTAGGGCTCGTGACAAGTTTCCCGTCCATCTCTTTATGGCACCGGGACCTAACAAATGCCCTAAAGAGCGGGTCCTTGTAAGATTCCATCGTCACACCCGAGTTTTGATAGTCGTTTCTTTTGTCTCTCTCCTCCGTTTAGAATGTGTAACCGTTGATGTCGTATGCTTGATAAGTCATGAGGTTTGGCACGGGCCCATAAGACAAGGCCATTGTGATTCTGTCTGTGATGCTTGTCATTGGCGGGGGATTAGCATCAATCTGGTCTTTGAACCAGTGCGCGAAAGAGGAGTTGTGCGCTCTAAATACCTCTTCTTCCGTCATCGGCCTATTAGCATTGTTCATGGTTTTTTGCTTTTCCACCCAAGGTGTGACATCATCCATGTGTTGTAGCGCTACTAAGTGGGCCCTGTCAAAGTCGGCTCTCCTATCAGACTGATCCACGTCCATTTCCTTCTTGCCGGTGCGGTGGCCTACTCCCTCAAACCTGCCAAGGTGCTTGTTCGTGGGCAAACCAATCGGACGTGGGTTTTCCTTGTTTAGATAATTCTTGCAGAAAGAGACGCACTCCTCGGTGAGAAAGCCTTGGACGATGCTTCCATCCGGATGTGCCTCTTTATGGATGTATCCTAGGATGATCCCGTTCATTCTTTCTAACGCCATCATGTTGTGAAGGAACAGAGGCCCGAGATCCTCGATATCGTCAACTATATGCAGGAGAAGGTGGACCATGATGTCGAAGAATGCGGGCGGGAAGTACATGTCCATCTCGGATATGATGGTGACTATCTCTTCCTGCAGCCTCCCAAGTTTATTGACGGTTATCGACTTCCGAGTGATTACATCGAAGAAGTTACAGAGGCTAGTCAGCGTTGCACGGACATGTGGTTCCATGATCCCTCGGATTGCAACCGGAAGTATATGCGTCATCATGATGTGACAGTCATGAGACTTCATCCCGCTGAAGATTCCTTTTGTTGGGTCCAGCCATCTACGTATCAGCCCCGTGTAGCCTAAGGGATACTTGGTTCCGAGGAGGCAACCGATCATCTGTTCGAGCTTGTTAGGATATAGAGTGAAGTAGGAGGGACGCGGGGTTTCACTCTTCGTCGCCCTTTTTCCCTTAGGATCTTCCGTCTCCTCCTCAACCGGTTGCTTCCCTGCCCTTTTGTGCTTGCTATCTTTTGTCTCCTCCTCAACCCTAGAAGAAGACAGGGGTGAAGCTCTTCTCTGATATTCAGGGCCTTCAGGTCGTGTCTTGCTTTTGGCCCGTCTTTGGTCCTATCCGGCATGTTGAGCAAAGTGCCAAGCAAGCTTTCGCACACGTTCTTCGTGATATGCATGTCATCAAGGCTATGAGGTGTACCGAGGATCTTCCAGTACAGCAATTCCCAAAACACGGACCTCCTTTTCCATACCCCCATGAGCGGGTCATGTTCCTTTTCCTTCTTCTTATCTCCTCACTTCCGCTTATGCTTCTTTATCTTACCCGGCAAAGTGCAGTGTTTCCAGCTTTTCAACAAAGCATCGATCTCCTCGCTGCTACGCTTAGGCGGAGGTACTTCGAGCTCATCCTTGCCATTGAACAGATCTCCACGCTTCCTCCACGGGTCATTCTCGGGTAGCCACATCCAAGTCCTCATGTAGACGGTTTTCGAAGACCCGGGATCCTTACCCAGATGAAGAAACGGTGTCCTTTCCATGCACCTCACACAAGCCTTGTGTCTGTGGCACACCTAGCACGCGATATATCCGTATCCGAGATAGTCCTGCACCATCATGATCAGTGCTGCTTTCAGACGGAAAGGTTGTTGGAGGTGAGCGTCCCATGTTTCTACCCCTTCGTCCCACAAGATGGCTAGCTCCTCCTTCAATAGCTCAAGATACAGGTTGATATCGCTCCCTGGCTACATCAACCCTTGGATTAGCATGCTCATGTGTATGTACTTCTTCTTTAGGCATAGCCATGGGGGGAGGTTGTACATCCATACAAACACGGGCCACGTGTTGTTCTTGCTGCTCTGGTTGCCGAACGGATTGAGTCCATCGGTGCTTGCACCTAGTCTGATGTTCCTTGGTTCTTTCCTGAATTCTTCGTACTCATCGTCTAATGCTTTCCACTGGCTTGCATCCGAAGGGTGCATCAGCACTAGGTTTTCAACCTACACTAGATCCTTCATCACCGCCTCCTTCCTTGCCGTATGCCAGCGCATGAGCTTCGCTTCCTTGGGTCCATGAAGTACCGCTGGAGACGGGCCCTGAGCGGGAAGTACCACACAACTTTTTGAGGAGCTTTTCTCGTCCCTCTCTCGCCACACCTTGGGCACGCGGTCAAGTCCTTGTGCTTGTTCCAATACATCACGCAGTCACTGATGCAGGTGTGGTATTTTTCGTGCAGTAAATCGAGAGGGCACACCATTTTCTTGGCCTCCTGTAGGCTACCTGCCAACGTGTTATCTTTAGGTAAGTGCTTCTTCAAGTATCGGAAGAGATCACCTGCGCTTGCATCGTTCAATCCGTATTTTGCCTTCATCTCTAGAATATCGATAGTTACTCTCAAGCGGGTCTCCTCCAGCCCGCAACCTGCATCGTACAACAAAGTTCTCAAGTCTATCTCTAGTTGATCCATCTTAGACTTCCGTCTACCGGCGAATCTAGGGTCGGTCGATGCGTTGCCAAGAAGAATTTCCTGAAGATAAGGGTCGTGCATGGCCATGGTTAGTGGGGTATTACTACTCATGTCCTCATCGTCCGCATGTTCTTCTTCTTCCCGCCCTTGTTCATCACCGTCGTCGTCGTGTGCGACATCCCATTCTTCTCCCTCCTCATCCTGTTCATTTTCATGTTGAACGTCATCCTCTTCCTCATGGTCATCTTCATCATCCATCCACTGAGTGTAGTCCTCCATGAAACTATACCTGAGTAGGTGATACATTGCAAATGTATCTATAATTTTTGATGTTCCATGCTTGGTTTTATCTACTTTCTTACGTTTTGTCCACACTTTGGAGTACTTTTCATATGATTTCTTGGACTAACCTATTAACAAGATGCCACGGTGTCAGTTGCCTGTTTTCTGCTGTTTTTGGTTCCCGAAAGTCATAAAATGAATATTCTCATAATTGGACGGGACAAAAGCCAAAGTCAATATTTCATCGAGGGGGACATGGAGCCAAAATACGAGACGGAGGAGGGCCAGGGCCTGGCCACACCATATGGTGGCGCGGGTGACCCCTGGCCGCGCCACCAGGTGGTGTGGGCCCCTCTGGACTCCACCAACCTTGCCTCTTCGCCTATAAGATGCCTCCCGATGCGAAAACCCTAAATCGTCAATCCTCTAGCCACGAAAAGTTCCCTAGCGCCGCCTCCACTGAAGGGGAGATTCGAGGGACAAGAAGTCTCTGTTCCGGCACCCTGCCAGGACGGGGAAGTGCCCCCGGAGCCATCTCCATCGATCTCCACCACCATCTCCATCACCATTGCTGATTCCCATGATGAGGAGGGAGTAGTTCTTCCTCGAGGCTAAGGGTTCTACAGGTAGCTATGTGTTCATCTCTCTCTATGCATGATCTTATTGAGATCATGAGCTTTGTAATCAAGTAGATCTACCTTACTACTCAAGTGCTTTAATAGATCTCTGCTCTCCCCATGTGTGTGAAAGTGACAGTGTGCACACCATGGTGGTACTTAGGCTAGAGATTACAAATACTTCTTATGAGTTATATTTGGATTTGGATGTCTTTATGAAATTGTGGTGTTTGTTGGAACCATCTAGTGCTCAAGGTGACAATGTGGGGTTTTCTAGATGGGAAAGGCTTACTTTGAGGTGTGCTGTTATAGCCCTACCAACGATTAGAGCATCCAACCGGAGAGTAGTTAAGAGTAGTATCATGAAGATAATATATTTATATGAGAGTGTTCACTAGTGAAAGTATGATCCCTAGGCCTTGCTTCTAAGCATTGAAAGACCATTTGCTACTAGATCTGTTACATGTTTGCTTGCTTCCATCTTTATTTCAGTTTTCCTTTAGTCTCTTCCACACCATCAAGCTATTTTCTATCACCGTTACCACTTATAATTATCTATACCACTTGTATTTCACTATCTCTTCGCCGAAATAGTGCACCTATACACCTGACAAGTGTATTGGGCGTGTTGGGGACACAAGAGACTTCTTGTATCTTGATTGCAGGGTTTCTTGAGAGGGAATACCTTTGACCACTTTCTCCCTGAGTTCGATAAACCTTGGGTGATCCACTTAAGGGAAAGTTGCTACTATTCTACAAAACTCTGCACTTGGAGGCCCAACAACTTTCTACAAGAATAGAAGTGCGTAGACATCAAGCTATTTTCTGGCACCACTGCCGGGGAGGAAAGGTAAAAGGTATTCACACCGGAGGATTAAAGAAGAAGAACCTCCCACGGCAAACGCCTATTTTCTAGCGCCGTTGCCGGGGAGGTAAGGTAAAAGGTACTCACATCCTCCGGTGTGAGTGCTCGAAGTTATTTCCTTTAGATTCTGCAATTTTTTCTTTTTGTTTCTTGTTTTCACTAATTAGGCTTAATGGAAAACAACAACAAAATTATAGAGCTTTATAGTATTTATCTAGAGTTAGGACATGAAGTGTTTGAATAGAAAATTAAAAAACCTATGGAACTTTATTTGCATGCTAATAGCAATGTTATTAGTATGAATTCTTTGAACACCATTATTGCTAATGCTATGGAAAAGTCTAAGCTTGGGGAAGCTAGTTTTGATGAGCAAGATATTTTTAGTCCCCCAAGCACAGAGGACAAAATTTACTTTGATGATACTATGCCTCCAATATATTATGATTACAATGATGAATATGTTATTTTCAGTCCACCTACTATTTAGGAGAAAATTAATGATTACAATATGCCTCCTATATTTGATGATTATGGTGATGAGAATAATAATGATAGCTATTTTGTTGAATTTGCTCCCACTACAATTAATAAGAATGACTATGCTTATGTGGAGAGTAATAATTATTATATGCATGTGGCTCATGATAAGAATGTTTCATGTGATAGTTATATTGTTAATTTTATTCATGATGCTACTGAAAGTTATTATGAGAGAGGGAAACATGGTTGTATGCATCTCAATAATATTAAGTTTCCCCTCTTTATGTTGAATTTTTTGAAGTTGCACTTGTTTTGCTTTCCTATGATTGTTGCTTTGTGCTTTCAAGACTTGTTTCTTTACAATATTCCTATGCATAGGAAGTGGGTTAGACTTAAATGTGCTTTGAATTTTCTTCTTGATGCTCTCTTTTACTTCAATTCATATTTCTTATGTGAGCATCTTCTCAAACTATCATGCCTAACTTAAAGGCATTAAAGAAAAGTACTTATTGGGAGATAACCCAAAAGTTTTAGATAAGTCTTGGAAGTTATTACCTCTGTAATAACCGCTCCTTATCCTTTTTATTTGCTTTTTGTGCCAAGAGTAACCTCTAATGAGAGAGAAGTAATGATTGGGAAAGTTGCTGTCGCGAAACAGATTTCTGTGCTTCACCGTAAAATTCGTGTAAAATATCTGTACGTCCTTTTGAGGCGCGAATTTTTGTGCTTCTGCCGCAGGTTGTTATCTAACTTTCGTTCGTTCAACACTTTTCGATTTGAACAACATAAGGTCATCGAAAAAATTCGTCTTTACCTGCTGGTCTGTTTTGACAGATTTCTGCCATTATTTGCATTTGCTTCTTGTTGGTTCATTTTTGAGTTTTTTTGGGGAATTTAGCTTTTTGAGGGAAGTGCTACAGTAGCTTGTGTTTTAATGGAAGTTTTATTGGTGTTGGAACTGAACCTAAAGACCTATTACCTTGAGTGCACTAATGTTGCTAATAAAGATTGTGTGAAGTTTTGTATGAAGAAAAAATTTCAGGTGTATGGAAGGAATGAGTAATGAGATGAAGAATGGACTAAAGCTCAAGCTTGGGGATGCCACGCGTGTCACACCAAGAAATATCCAAGAAGTACAAGTGTCAAAGCTTGGGGATGCCCAAGGCATCCCCTTCTTCATCAATAAAAATCCTAGGTTTCTTCCAAACACTTCATTTTTATTGTTTCATGCATAGTTGTGTAGTTCTTGGAGCGTCTTTCTTTTTCGTTTCCGTCTTGGTTTTTCGTTCGATTTTGTTTGCTTAGTTTGATGAATAAATTGGTTGGACCCCCTCTTTCATACATTGGTTTTCAAATAGTTTGGTTTGGTTTTCTTTGGAAAAGAGTACGAAAGTTCATGCTTAAGTGTTAAATAGAGCTTGATTTTGACTGTGGCCTATGCTTTGTCATGCCATGCTTGATATTGTTTTGGCTTTATGCTTAGTATTCTTTGCTGTAGCATTACTTTTTATAAACAATTGAGATTGCTTAATGTTCCTTGGATGAATCATGTGTTGTTTTAGCATTTTAAAGCATAGTATTGTGGTATTCTCCTTTGATGCTTTGTTTGGGTTGACTTGGCACATGCTCACACCATGTTATGACTATCCAAAGTCACCATAGACTTTCTGATCCTTTAGTTTTCAATTTGTAGTATCACTTTATGCTTTGATCAATGATGTTTTGTTGCTCTACATGATTATGGCCATTATTGCTCTCTTAGTTGGTCGCTCCCAGTCTTTTGCTAGCCTCCCTAACCAAGTATGAGTTCCACTCATGCATCCAACTCCCTAAACCAAGGTATTCCAAAGAGTCCACCATAACTACTGACTAGCTTAAGCTATTCCAAGTATATTCATGTATTTGTTTACCTTCCAAATTAAACTTGTCATGAGAAAACTAGTGATTAAAGCTCTCACGAACTTGATGGCACGCTTTACTTTTTTGCATCTAATAAACTTGAACCATTGGGTCCTTCTTTGTTGCGTATATGCTTGCACTTTATAAGTTGAAATTAGCATAACCATGTATCATGGGGAACGCTATCAACATTGCACTTGTACTTTGTACCCCGTTGATATCATGTTCTTTTGCTTATGGATCCCGGAAGTGTGAAATAAAAGTGGAACTTGTAAGATCATGGAGTTTGTATGTGTGTTAGAGAAACGTCTGGGTCGCTAGCCTAAGCCATGCCTAATCATGCTAGAAACTTGCAGCATCACCATAATGAGCACTCTATGAAGCATCCTCAATAAAAACCTATGCAAATAGCAAATAAAAAGATCACTGAGATGCTCATTGTCTGCTTGCCTTGTCATTTTGATTATGGGATAGCTCCTGTATCATGTGCAAGGGGTACCCCGTTGGCGGTTCTTTATGATACATATGTACTTACAATGACAAGAGCTTACTTGTGACTAAAGTTGAGTAGCATGAGGTTCGGTCTTCGTAAGTAAGGGGCATGAGATTTCGGCTTATAACTTGTCAAGCATATCCTCTTAGTTGTGTCACTTTAACCATAATCACCTTCAAGATGCTTATGATAGGGGCAATGAGAGCTGAAAGCTCATAAGTACCATAATTTTTGGAAGCTCTTTATGAGACTTGAATCCCTACTTCCTTCTATAAAGGCCTTTCTTTTACCTTATGTTGAGTCTCCACCTTCTACCTTTATGCACCTACTTTGAGAGCATAGTGACCATTCTGAGTTCTATGTGCATTGTCCGAAGAATAGTTGATTGATGCATAACTTGATATTGCTTGTTTTAAACTATTTGTATCTAGTCACTCTTATGAACTTTGAAGGTGTCCTGTGCATTTATATTTGCTACTCTATGAGGGACAAGATGAATGCTATTATGCTATGTTTTCTTTATGTGAAACAAACAAACGTCTTACAAAGCATTGTTATTCATGAATCTTTTGTTTGTGCCCTTTCATGTTGTAACATAGTTTATTTGTCTTATTTCTAGAACTTTGTCTTTCATGTTATGATTAAAGTACTATGATCCCAGCTTTGAATGTTTTACAAATACTTTGATCAAGCTTATTATGGTGCATGTCACCTCAAATTTATTGTTTCTTTTTATCACTTACCTACTCGAGGACGAGCAGGAGTTAAGCTTGGGGATGTTGATACATTGGAAATGTATCTATAATTTTTGATGTTCCATGCTTGGTTTTATCTACATTCTTGCGTTTTGTCCACACTTTGGAGTACTTTTCATATGATTTCTTGGACTAACCTATTAACAAGATGCCACAGTGCCAGTTGCCTGTTTTCTCCTGTTTTTGGTTCTAGAAAGTCAGAAAATGAATATTCTCGGAATTGGACGGGACAAAAGCCAAAGTCAATATTTCACAGAGGGGGACACGGAGCCAAAATACGAGACAGAGGAGGGCCAGGGCCTGGCCACACCATATGGTGGCGCGGGTGACCCCTCGTTGCGCCACCAGGTGGTGTGGGCCCCCTCTGGCCTCCACAGACCATGCCTCTTTGCCTATAAGAAGCCTCCCGATACGAAAACCCTAAATCGTCAAGCCTCCAGCCATGAAAAGTTTCGTACCGCCGCCGCCACCAAAGGGCAGATTCGGGGGACATAAAGTCTTTGTTCCGGCACCCTGCCGGGACGGGGAAGTGCCCCCGGAGCCATCTCCATCGATCTCCACCACCATCTCCATCACCGTTGTTGATTCCCATGATGAGGAGGGAGTAGTTCTTCCTCAAGGCTAAGGGTTCTACCGGTAGCTATGTGTTCATCTCTCTCTGTGCGTGATCTTATTGAGATCATGAGCTTTGTAATCAAGTAGATCTACCTTGCTACTCATGTGCTTTAATAGATCTCTGCTCTCCCCATGTGTGTGAAAGTGACAGCGTGCACACCATGGTGGTACTTAGGCTAGAGATTACAAATACTTGTTATGAGTTATATTTGGATTTGGATGTCTTTATGAAATTGTGGTGTTTGTTGGAACCATCTAGTGCTCAAGGTGACAATGTGGGGTTTTCTAGATGGGAAAGGCTTACTTTGAGGTGTGCTGTTATAGCCCTACCAACGATTAGAGCATCCAACCGGAGAGTAGTTAAGAGTAGTATCATGAAGATAATATATTTATATGAGAGTGTTCACTAGTGAAAGTATGATCCCGAGGCCTTGCTTCTAAGCATTGAAAGACCGTTCGCTACTAGATCTGTTACATGTTTGCTTGCTTCCATCTTTATTTCAGTTTGCCTTTAGTCTCTTCCACACCATCAAGCTATTTTCTATCACCGTTACCACTTATAATTATCTATACTACTTGTATTTCACTATCTCTTCACTGAACTAGTGCACCCATACACCTGACAAGTGTATTGGGTGTGTTGGGGACACAAGCGACTTCATGTATCTTGATTGCAGGGTTGCTTGAGAGGGAATACCTTTGACCACTTCCTCCCTGAGTTCGATAAACCTTGGGTGATCCACTTAAGGGAAACTTGCTGCTGTTCTACAAACCTCTGCACTTGGAGGCCCAACAGCTGTCTACAAGAATAGAAGTGCGTAGACATCAGCAGATGCTCATTCACCGTGCATGACAAGGGGTCAAACAATGATGATAGTTTGCATTTTTGACACGGACATCTTATTTCCATGCGGTTATTTCGATGCATGTCGGCAGTCGCACGTCCCTTTCTTTCACCTCAATTACCATCGTTGCCTGCATGATAAGATAATAGATTAGAACCATTGTCTCAGCTTTCACGGAAAAATTCGGCATGACCTTTGCTAAAAATGGTCTTGCTAGAGTTCTAGAAATTCGCCGGAATGGAAGTTAATCGACATTCCAGCAAAACATTGGCAACTCATTGTACATGCACATTCCACTGGCAAAACAACACAAACAAGCTCCACATATGCGTGCAACCACTTTTCACCATCACAAGTGACATCACCGGTGACTTGTAGCCAACTCATGCACACATTCCACCACATTATACCTATTAGTTGACGTGAGGTCCAAGAGCACCGGAGAGACGCCAAACATCGACCGAAGAGAGTGTGTGTGTGTTGTCGGGACCTTATGCTCGAGATCTAGATCTACCCATAGAGAAGTGGGAAAGGTGGTGGGAGATAGATCTAGATCTATATCTTGCTAGGTAGATCTAGTAATGCATGCGAGGGGAGCGACATCTCCTCAAATATATCAAAGTTGGTTGGTTGAATTAGCTAAAATGGGTGGGGAGAAGTGGGGGAATGATCTAGCAAAGCTTGGGGTTGAGTTTCCATGAAAAGTGAGCTAGTGGTGAGTGAGGAGGTGTTGGTAGGTGGATGGTTCGAGTTTGTAATAATTCCCAGGGTACCACCGGCGGAAACAGCAAAAGCGCCAGCGGTAATAGCACGGCCCAGTGGCCCACTCGGCCCCACATGCATCCCCGGTGAGTGGTTCCACATTCGTCGGTGGTATGTGCACGTATCCTTGGCGCGCGCGGGCCATTTCGCCAGAGGTAAGTGGCGACCCATCTGAGGGCACGCGGCCCACTCTATCCCTAGCAAGTGCGGGCCCTGTTTGCCGGCGCTCCGTCTGCTACCCCCGGCGTGCATCGTCGGATTCGCCAGCGATAAGTGGTGGCCCATCCGGGGGGCACGCTGCTCACCTGATCCCTGGCATGCACGGGATCTATTCGCCGGCGGTACTTGTGGTAGCCATGGCGTGACCAGTGTGTGTCGCTGGTGGTAACTGTATGCAGGTCTGGAACCCCTTACCACCGGCGAGCCCGTGCCCACTTTGCCAGCGGTACGCAGTGCTGCTATAAGCTTTTCTCTACTAGTGAGATGCTCTCTGCTCGTAAGTCTTTCTTCTTGTTTCTTCATTGCTGAATGTCTTAGCCTGTTGGCTTGTACTGACTATGTGCTTTTGTTAGTTCGGACTCGACCTTTGAAGGTGCCGCCGCGGAGAATATGAATGAGGGAGTCTTGGATTCAAAGGTTGCGGATTCATATGATGTTGTAGAGGTCTCCCTACCATCTGGTTGTTGGGTTCGCAACATAGAAAACAAAAAATTCCTACGATGGGAACTACTAAGCACCAAGATCTATCTACCTAGATACAAACAACGGGTGGATATACATCCATAGAGAACATACCATTGAAGACCGACAAACTGTTACGAGGTTGGACTCGTGGATGATGTAGTCGTACACTTGTCGATCTCAAGATCGAGAGGAAGTCCAGTGCCACAAATCAGCAACGCATCCGTGATCACACACAGGCTCGGTCCACCAAACAACCTCCGCCTCCTTGCTCCAGTGATGCAGTGGAATAAGCAACTCCTTCCATACAAAAAGCCATCGGGAACATGTATCTCGCTAATCCAAGACCATGGGGGAATAATTCTCGAAGGGGCGAGAGATCCTTCACGAGGAGGTGTGAGATGAGAGGAGGGGGTGGGGGAGCTTTTATAGGTAGAGGGGACAGCCCCTCTCCATGGACGGTGGCCAAGGGAGGTGCCCCCACCTCTTCCTCATTCATGTGGTGGAGCTCCCACTCACATCAATATTCCGTCCACTCAAAAATCCACTCGTCTCCATTAAATTTCCACCAAATTTAATGCAACTCTCATTTAATAAAATTCTTTTATTTCTTTTATTCAAAATTTTGTGAATTACTTTAATTAAAAAACATTCACATAAAAGCTCCCGCAACATTTCAATATCACATGCATAACTAGTTTTAGCAATTTCACCTGAAACAATTCCAATGTCCATTGAAATAATTCCAGCGCTTTGCAAGTCATTTCTGTAGAACATATTTTTTCCAAATGGTGTCGGTATCCCTTAAGTGTGTCACCCTATGATTCACGAATAATGCAGACATGATCGAGACCCTTCTTTGATCAATAACCAGCAGCGGGACCTAGAGATCCATACTGACTCCTACACGTTCAATGATGGCTTCTTTGATCGTGAGAACCTTTAACGTTAGGAATTGAATCCCTTTGTCTCGCGATATATTACATGTGCAAGATTCGATCATCGGTATCTCCATACCTAGTTTGATCTCGTTACCAACATGCACTCTTCTCGTTCCCGTGATATAACTTTCTATCTCAATGTGATATAATCGAGAGGGCCCATAGCATATGTATCCATCATCGAGATGGAAAAATTCCACTCTTGATTCACGAGCCTCTACATAACACCTTAAGAGTATCTGAACCCACCTTTATTGTCACCCTGTTATGGTGTGATGTTTGATGTTATCAAGTTACTCTTCTAGTGTTAGTGATTGACATGATCTCATGGTCTAAGGACTAGAATTACTTTGTATGAGTTATAGCAATTTAAACACAATGACTTTGATCGTATTTCTATACTTCAGATGAATGTTCATCACATCATTCCACCAATGCTGTGACCTTGTTATTAAAAACATCCAATGTCCATGATCAGGAAACCTTGATCATCTTGTTAGTCATAGAGCTAGTTTATAATAGAGGCATAACTAGGAACCCTTTATTTGTATATTAAACATACATGTATTAATGTTTCCAATCAATACAATTATTGCATGCAAAATAAACATCTATCATATACTTGGAATAATATAATAACAACTTTATTATTGCCTCTCGGGCATATTCCCTTCAGTCACCCACTTGCACTAGAGACAATAATATAGTGACATAGTGATAAATCTAACACCCATGGAGTTCTGGCCTTGATCATGTTTTGCGCTAGGGAGAACTTTAGTCAACGGATCTGCTACATTCAGATCTGTGTGTACTTTAAAAATATTTATATCTCCATCCTTTGCATGCTCGTGGATGGAGTGAAACCGACACATAATATGCTTGGAATTCTTGTGAGACCTTGGTTCCTTGGCATTGGCTATGGCTCCATTGTTGTCATAATAGATCACTATTGGGTCCAACACACTAGGAACCACACCTAATACAGTTATGAACTCTGTCATCTAAACCGCTTCCTGTGCCGCTTTTGAAGCAGCAACATATTCCGCCTCCATTGTTGATCCCGCCACCACAGGTTGTTTGGAGATCCTCCAACTAACTGTTGCTCCGTTCATGAGAAATACGTATCCAGATTGAGACTTAGAGTCATCCAGATTGGTGCCAAATCTAGTATCAACATAACACTTAGTGACCAACTCTTCTTCACCTCTGTACACAAGAAACATTTTCTTAATTCTTCTTAAGTACTTAAGGATATTCTTGACCACTATCCAGTGTTCCGAATCTGGATCAGATTGGTACCTACTAGTCAAACTAATAGCATGTGCCACATCTGGTCTTATACAAAGCATGGCATACATTATGAGCCTATGGTTGAGGCATATGGGATCTTCTCAATTATCTTATTTCTTCTTTCGTAGCCGGACTTTGAGTCTTACTCAATGTCTTGCCTTGCAACATCGGTAAGAACCCCATCTTACTTTCGTCCATTTTAAACTTCTTAAAAAACCTTATCAATGTATGTACTTTGTGATAACCCAATTAGGCGTCTTGATATATCTCTATAGATCTTAATGCCTAATATGTATGATGCTTCACCAAGGTCCTTCATCAAAAATTTGCTATTTAGATAACTTCTAACACTATTTAAAAAATCTATATCATTTCCAATCAATAATATGTCATCCACATATAATATTAGAAATGCCAGATTGCTCCCACTTAGTTTCTTGTAAATACAAGCCTCTACATAAGTTTGGACAAATCCAAACTCTTTGATCACCTCATCAAAGTGGAGATTCCATCTCCGAGATGCTTACTTCAGTCCATAGATGTATCGTTGAAGCTTGCATACCTTGTCAGCATCCTTAGGATCAACAAAACCCTTTGGTTGTATCATATACAACTCTTCTTCAATATTGCCATTGAGGAACGCAGTCTTGACATCCATCTTCCATATTTCATAATCGAAATGTGCAGCAATTGCTAACATAATCCTAACCGACTTTAGCATCGCTACAGGAGAGAAAGTCTCGTCGTAGTTAACTCCTTGAATTTGTCGAAACCCCTTTTTTGTGACAAGTCGAGTGATACGTCCATTTTGCATCACTATTTTATATCATAATTTACTATTATTCATTGATATATTTCATATTAAGAGATGATACTTCTGTTATTTCATCTATTTTTGCATGAATGATGACTTTTGGAGGATTAACCACTGGAGTCAGGATACTGATGGAAAAAGAACTGTCCAGATGAAATATTGGCGAAGATCATAAAATCCCAGAAAATATATACAGAAATTCTTATTTTTCCAGAAGACGATGGAGGCCAGAAGGAGGAGTGGAGATGGGCCACGGGGGGCCCACACCACCCCTGGCGCGGGCCACCCCTAGTAGTGCCACCAGGTGGTGTGGCCACCCTAGCCCACCTCTGTCATCGCCCTTTGGCATATATAATCCCCTCGAAACCCTAAGACTCGAGGGATGACCACAGAAAGGTTACGCCACCTCTACGGGGCAGAAACTACAGAGATAGAAAGAGCTCTCCGGCAGGCAGAAATCTGCTAGGGAAATTCCTTCCCGGAGAGGGGAGATCGTCGCCATCAAGACTATCATCAAGCTAGACTTCATCAGGATCATCATCATGATGATCTCCACCATCATCATCACTAGCACCATCACTACCACTCCGTACCGTTGTAACAATCGGGTTGAATCTTGCATAGTTCTTAGGGGAAACTTTACCGGTGTTGATTACTAGTTGTAGTTGATGCTATTGAGTGGAACCATTGAATTATTGTTCATGTTCAGATTTTTACTTATCATTATTTCATCTCTGATCTTGATCCATATGATGTCTCGTGAGTAGTTCGTTTAGTTTTTGAGGACATGCGAGAAGTCATGTTGTTAGTAGTGGAATTGTGTTGGGAAATATTTAATGGTTTGATATTTAAGTTGTGGTGCTATTCTTCTAGTGGTGGCATGTGAACGTTGACTACATGATACTTCACCTTTATGGGCCTAGGGGAGTGCATTGTGTATTTGGCTACTAATCGTGGGGTTACCAGAGTGATAGAAACCTAAACCCCCGTTAGGAAACCGTTGCATAAGGGAGTGTAGGATCTTAGAGTTTAAGGTTGTGGTTAGGTTTTTATCTTAATTACTTTCTTGTAGTTGTGGATGCTTGCAAGGGGTATAATCAAAAGTATGTCTTAGTCCTAGTAAGGTCAGTACATTAGCATAGGTTCACCCACACAACACTTATCCAACCAGAGAAGATTAATCAACTATATGAAGCGAAAGCAGCTGACAATATTCCCATGTGTCCTCTTGAACGTTTGGTCATCTTAAGTAATACAACCGGCTTTTTCTTATCTAAAGAAAGGATTGGGCCACTTGCTGCAGTTATTATTATTGTCTTTTATTTACTCGCACTTTATTTATCTGCATTATCAAAAACCCCTAAAAATCCGTTTGCTAAGTATTTACAGAGAATATCCAAACTACTTGTCAACACCTTCTGCTCCTCGTTGGGTTTTGATACATCCATTTTGCATCACTATTCTATGTCTTAATTCACTATTATTCATTGATATATTTCGTATTGAGAGGTGATACTTATGTTATTTCATCTATTTTTGCATGGTTGATGACTTTTGGAGCATGGACCGCTGCAGTCAGGATTCTTATGGAAAAGGTGCTTTTTGGAGGCAAAATTCGCGAAGATCAGAAAATCCGGGAAAATATACGGAAAATTCTATTTTTCCAGAAGACTAAGGATGCCAGAAGATGGAGTGGAGGTGGGCCACAGGGGGCCCACACCACCCCATGGTGCGGGCAGGCCTAGGCCGCGCCTGGAGGTGGTGTGGCCGCCCTGGCCCACTCCAGCTTCTCCCCTCTAGCGTATATCATTCCCACGAAACCCTAAGACTCGGGGAGCGACCACAGAAAGATTCCGCCGCCTCTGCGGGGCGGAAAACACCAAGAGAGAAAGATCTCTCCGGCAAACAGATTTCTGCCGGGGGAATTCCTTCCCAGAGAGGGGAGATCGTCGCCATCAACACCACCTTGAAGCTGGACTTCAACGGGATCATCATCATCATCATCACCACCATCATCACCATCAGCACCCTCATCACCATCTCCATATTGCTGTAACAATTGCGTTGAATCTTGCTATAGTTCATATGAGAAACTTTCCCGGTGTTGATTACTCTTTGTAGTTGATGCTATTGAGTGAACCATTGAATTATTGTTTATGTTCAGATTGTTATACATCATTATTCCAACTCTGATCATGATCCATATGATGTCTTGTGAGTAGTTCGTTTTGTTCTTGAGGACATGGGAGAAGTCTTGTTGTTAGTAGTGGAGTTGCGTTGAGAAAGATTCAATAGATTGTTATTTAAGTTGTGGTGTACTTCTTCTAGTGGTGTCATGTGAACGTCGACAAATGGAACACTTCACCTATAAGGGCCTAGGGGAATGCATTGTGTATTTGGCTACTAATCGTAGGGGTTGCCGGAGTGACAGAAACCTGAACCCCCGTTAGGAAACCATTGCAAAAGGGTCGTAAGGGTCTTAGAGTATAAAGCTGTGGTTAGGTTTCGACCTTAATTACTTTCTTGTACTTACAGATGTTTGCAAGGGGTATAATCACAAGTATGTATTAGTCTTAGATGGGGAGGTACATTAGCACAGGTTTACACAACACTTAGCAAGCTAAAGAAGATTAATTGATTATATGAAGCGAAAGCACTTGACAGTCTTCCCATGTGTCCCCGAGAACGTTTGGTCATCTTAAGAAATACAACCCGCTTGTCCTTTGCTGCATAAAGGATTGGGCCACTTGCTGCATTTATTCCTACTGTGTTTTGTTTACTCGTACTTTGTTTACTTGCTTTATCGAAAACCCCTAAAAATCCGTTTGCTAAGTATTTGCAGAAAATTCCTAATCCATACCACTAGCCAGCACCTTCTGCTCCTCGTTGGGTTCGACACTCTTACTTATCGAAAATACTACGATACACCCCCTATACTTGTGGGTCATCAGGTTGGACACTCTTATTTATCGAAAATACTACGATACACCCCTATACTTGTGGGTCATCAAGACTATTTTCTTGCGCCATTGCGGGGATTGAAGCACTATTGAAGAGTGGAACTGGTAAAGGAAACTTCTATTGTGAGTATTGTTTATTTCTGTTTGTTACTTTATTTGCAATATGGATAGTTCACTTAGTTTCTTATTTCGGAATGCTACTACCACTACTAAGGTAGTAGTTGAACCACCACCTGCTGAAATTGATCCTTTTAAAATACCTACAAAAATTGTTGATCGTGTTATGGATAACTACTATTTTGGAGATGGAACTGTCCATCCCGGTGATCATTTGCTTTTTATACATGAATTATGCGGATCATTCAAGTGTGCAGGTATTACAACAAATCAATTTAAGAAAAAGTTAATCTCTGTATCATTGAAAGGCAGAGCTGAGGAGTGGTATAAGCTGCTGAAGAATGGCCAATATCTTGAATGGGAGGAAATTGTACCTCTCCTTTGTTCCAAATTTTATCCTCCTAGTGAGATTCATAAAGATCGGAATCAAATATATAACTTTTGGCCTCGTGATGGAGAGAGTACCTCCCAAGCTTGGGGGAGATTGAAGTTACTAATGCTCAAATGCCCTATTCATGAGCTCCCTAATAATATTATTATCAATAATTTTTATGCAAGGCTTTCTCTTCATGATAAGGATCTATTGGATTCTTCTTGTGCTAGATCATTTACATGTATGAAATAAGAAGCTAAATGGGATCTTCTAGACCGTATTCAAGACAATGCTGAAGCATGTGAGAATGATAAAGGAAGAAAGTCAGGTATAAATTATGATTATGAATGCATTAGATCTTTTATTGGAACTGATGACTTACATAATATTAGTACTCTTTATGGTCTTGATTCTCAAGTTCTTGCAAATTGTTATAAGGCCTCTGCCTCTTATATTGAAATTCCCAAAAAGGAATGGAACAAGTATCATGCACCATATAAAGATATTGTTGATTTTGTTCCTGCTAGAAATACTGAAGTTTGCACCGTTGATCATATTTTACCTGAACCTTACATCGAGAAAATACCTTTCCCTCTTAAGGTAAATGAGCATTCTATGATAACTAGTGTGTGGCATCCTTCTAAAACCACTACTAGAAAATCGCGTTGTTTTTGTGCATTGCATCGTCATGACCGCATGCTCATGTCATCATGCCACATTGCATTTGAGCATCGTCATGTCATCATGCATGGTTTGTTTAAAAACTATTTTCAAAAAGTCTATTTTTGTTTTCTAAATACCCCGCCTTTATTTCAAATCGAAACACCGGGCCTCTTCCGGGTATTTTGTTTTGTCTAAAAATAGTTTACAAAAGGACTTTAAAATGAAAATAAATAATAAAACTATTTTTTGGACTGGGGAGGCAGACCTCCGGCCAGGCCCGTTGGCCCAACCGGAGTCCACCTACAACCCAGCAACCAAACCCTAGACTAATCCCCACCCCACCTAGTCCCCACCACCTGCCGCCACTGCAACACACGCGCACACTCGCGCGCGCAGCCGCACCAACCCACGCAGCAGCACACACGCTACACTACCGCACGCACACGCACCTAACGCACCTAACCCGAATCCACCCCACCAACCAGGCCCCACCTGGGCGCGCAACCCCAGGCTGCCACCTACCCCTCTCTCTCTTTCCCCTGACCCGATCCACTCCCGCCCGATCCCACGCACACCACGCGCACAGCCAGCTGCACGCCACCACGCCTCCTGCTGGCCCCACCTCGCGACGTGCCCACCCCGACTCGATCGTGTTCCCTACCTGCCCCGATCCTCGCGCCCTGGCCCTACCACCACGTGAACCCTGACCCCGCCTCATCCCCTTGGTTCTTCCCTGGACCCGATAACCTCCGCGCGCTCCTCCCCAAATCCCGCTGCCGCCTGCGTGACCCAGTAGCCGCCGCCTGGGCCTTGATCTGGCGGAGCTCCAGCCACCACCTACCTCCTCTCTGCTGGCCGTGCGGGTCCCGCTTCTCCGTCGTCCGCGACCCCGTGGCTACTCCGTTCCCGACCCTCTCCGTCGACCAGGCCTCGAGACGGCCCCCACTCCGGCCGCGGTTCTCCTCAACGCACCAGGACCTCGCCGTCCTTGCCCCAGCATGCTCCACCCTACTGCTGTGCTGGCCCTGCGCCCTCCTGCTGGCCTCCGTCGCGGACCTTGCCATGTGCACCCTCCTACAACAGCCAATACCGGTGCAGCGCCCGACGTGGCTGTGTCTACCTCCCGAGCTTGCCGAGCCACCACCGCCTCTCTTCCGTGACCTCCACCACCGGCAGCCGCTCGCCGCTGGATGCCTCGTGTATCCGCCACAACCAGCGCACGTGCGCTGCCGCACAGGCGCCATCTCGTCTCCTTCATCCCGCTCTCTTCTAGGCGCGCCTGTAGTCGCAGTCCCTACTCGTCGGCCCTTGCAGCGTCGCTGTCCTCGCGGGTTCTGGTGGCGCATCCCCGCTGCCAGGATCAGCGCCCCCGCCTGTTCTTTCCATTCAATTCTCTGTTGTTGTGGCATGTCCACAGGGTATTTGTCTGTTTGCACTCCATATGCGGGCTATATTTGTCTCATATGGACTCCATTTAAATTGCGTAGCGAACCGATGCCATGTTTTGCCCTGTTAAGGCAAAATTTAAATTGCGGGGTAGTTAAACAACATGAATCATTTAATTAATTGTCGGGACCCCGGTTCCGCTTAATACAGCCTAATTGCACCGCATTCGTGCCATGCCATGCATCATATCATAATCATGCCGGATCTTTTGCCATAGTATTAAATATTGCATCCGGTGTTTCTTCTAGTGCTTTGCTTCTTCGCGGATTAGGACGATGAGTGGATGTGAGTATCGACAAGTTCTCCGGATATGAACCTTCGGCAGTGTTTCCCAGGCGAGCATCTCCCCCCTTCTACCTATTTTGCATTTATAGTCTTTATTTCCTCCTATTGATCTATTGCTATCCGTTTCGCGATGCTTTAGTTTCTGTACACCAGTTATATCCCGTGCAACCTCTATATTGCCTTGGACACCTCCTATTACCTGTTGTTTAGTAGATAGCTGGCCTTGCAAGTCGTAGTTGCTTGCTCAGGTGCGATCTTGTGTTGTCGAGTACCACAGTTGTTGGAATGTTGGCAAATGTTTATGGTGGAGATGATCATGACTTTAATTACAACTATTAAAATGCTAGATATAACTAATGCAGAGGCATCGGTGGGCAATAGATGTTATTTGGTTCTTCCACGCTCACTTGTGTCCCGTAGGACCTCGAGTACTTGATACCTGTTCCTTGACTATTCGCACTATCCACATCTGGGAGACCCTATGGGATCCCCCTGAGCGAGAGCTTGATTCATTTCTATTTCTTGGGGCCACAAAGTAGTTTGGGGCTTTATTACTATCCTGTACTTATGCCATGTTACTGCTTTATTTAAGATTGTGCGTGGAGCACCTGTACTGTTTTGGATCGCGCCACGTTTTCGTGGTATCGACAAGCCCAGTCACACTTTCGGGTTCCCAGTCGTTTAAAGCCGTCGTCGCAAACCTTGGGTCCGTCTCAGAGCCGGCCAACTTCGTTGCGGGTAGCTTAATGGGGTGGCCCCCTGAAATATTTATGAATCCTGTGATTGCTTTGTCGTGAAAGCCTCATTGGGTTTTGAGTTGGTTTTTCCGAGGTTGATCAAGTGTGTGTTGCTATTTGTGCACCCCTGCAGGGTAAAACTTTCTGAAAGCCGTGTCCGCGGTTATGGATGACTTGGAGCACAGTATCTCGATCATAGACAAGCATAACTAAAGTAGTGCTATAAATTTGACTTAATATGTGAGTAGTAATCAGATTCAACTATAATGGAATGGATATAAAAAATGCCAACAACTGGTGGATCTTGGTCGTATCGTGTTCTGATATATCTGCCTAGTAAGTATTGCAACTCCAATGGAATGTGATAAAAGTGCCAACAACTGTTGGGTTTTGGGATTCCGGAGGACAATTATATCTTACTAGTAAAAGTTCCAACTACCACGGAATGGTTGATTAAAACTGCCCACTACTTATGCTATCAGGATGACTCATGCTATTTATATCTGACTAGTAAATGCTACAAATAAAATGGAATGAGTAAAACTGCCAACTGTGTGAGTTCCTTGGTCCGACTTCCTCATTTGGTCTCGAGGGGGAAATACCAGGATGGGTTTGTTTGGTGTTAGCTTCAGGTTGGATCCGAATAGGTCTTTCTTATCCCTCTCTAATAACCGCCAGTTGTTTCAAGTCTCTATAGGTTGTTTAGTCCATGCTGCGCTGCCGCTTCAGTCCACCATACCTATGTAGGCGAGAGCCGCCAAATTCTAGCCTCGCCGTGTATTGGCCTCAGTACTGATGCTCCTCTTTTTCCTTTGCCCTTTGTCGGCACCCCTTTTGTTTTAGCAGGTTTGAGATCGACGTCTTTAGTAGGGTTACCCTTCCGGCTTGGCCTGGGCAGGGTTATGGACGCCATTGGTTATTCTTCAGGGCTCTTAGCCCCATTTGCATCTTGTCCATAGTCGGACGCTCTATTGTTTTCAAGGTGATTTGGATCTTTGTATTGTATATCTGTATTCTTGACTCAGTAAGTCGATGTTGTATATATATCTGTTCAGTGGGTCACATCGAGGACTGTGGTGTAATGGTATTACTTCATTTTCCACCCGCACGAAAGTGCCTGGTGGGCGTCCTTGAATCGTTTCTATGCGGGTTTGACGGAAAGGGCTAAAACTTGCATAGGGCCGATTTGAGGGTGTTACAGAGTGGTAACAGAGCTCAGTAGTTACGATACCCCACTTGTCCAGCCTATAGGATAACCTAGCAAACGACCGAAGTAGAGTGTCAAAACTATTTTGGAAAATTGGTTGGATAGATCTGATTAGGTCTGCTTTTACTCCTTACCCTCTGCTTTTACTCCTTACCCTCTGCTATTCTCCTCTTACCTTGTCACTAAAAGTGTAGAAGATGGACACATTATCTTTTGTGAGGATGCTTCTAATATTGTTTCACATCCTAGTAGAACTAGGAAAGCTAGTGTCCCTATGCTTTCTATTAGAATTAGTGATTATTGCTATTATGTTTTATGTGATATTGGTGCAAGTTCAAGCGCTATTCCTTATGAGCTTTACAAAGATATTATGCATGAAATTGGTCCCTGTGAATTAGAAGAAATCTATGTGGTTATTCACCTTGCTAATAGTGAGACCATCTCTCCAATTGATATTGTAAGAGATGTGG
Source organism: Avena eriantha (assembly GCA_910589775.1). Lineage (NCBI taxonomy): Eukaryota > Viridiplantae > Streptophyta > Magnoliopsida > Poales > Poaceae > Avena > Avena eriantha. The sequence goes on along the minus strand of OU342741.1, from coordinate 166,543,517 downwards.
AAGTTCTTTGTGGTAAGATTAAATATCCTGCTGATTTTCTAGTACTTGGTTCAGCTGCTAGTAAAACTTGTCCTATCATTTTTGGTAGACCTTTCTTGAACACTTGTGGAGCCATTATAGATTGTAAGAGAAATTTTAACTAAATTTGATGGAGAATCTTAGGAGTTTAATTTTTCAAAATTTGCTAAAGTTCCTTATGAAAATGAATTGCCTGATGAGGATTTTAGAGTTGAACAAATTTCTTCTATTTCTCTTGCTCCTAACAATACTTTGCAACAATATATGGAAGACCACGAAAGTGAGATCTTCATGGAAGAAAGAAATGAGATTAACGAGATTCTCCATCGTTAACCCAAGATGCTTAAGCATAACTTACCTGTGGAAGATTTGGGTACCACATTACCACCTAAAAAGAATCCAGTTTTCAATCTAAACCCTTTACCTGATGATCTTAAATATGCTTACATTGATGATAAGAAAATATATCCTATTATTATTAGTTCTAAACTTTCAGGAAACAAAGAGGAAAGATTATTAGAAGTATTGAAGATACACCGAGGAGCTATGGGTTATACTCTTGATGTTTAAAAGGGATTTCTCCTACTATATGTCAGCATGCTATTAATATAGAACCTGATGCAAAATCAGTGGTAGAACATCAACATCGTTTAAATCCTAAGATGAAGGAAGTTGTAAGAAATGAGGTATTAAAACTCCTAGATGCTGGTATTATTTATCCTATTGCTGATAGTCAATGGGTTAGTCTTGTTCATTGTGTCCCTAAGGAAGGATGAATTACTGTTGTGCCTAATGAGAATAATGAGCTTATTCCCCAAAGATTAGTAGTTGGTTATAGGATGTGCATTGATTTCAGAAAGGTTAACAAAGTTACTGATGGCCCAAAATATATTCAAGCTCATTTGGGAACCCTAAGAGGAAGGTATGATGAGCACGGCCGCAAGTTTTCCCTCAGTTATGAAACCAAGGTTATCGAACCAGTAGGAGCAAGGAAACACCTCCAAGGTGTTGTTTCCAACATGCAATCCTGCATAAGACAACCATAGAACTTTGCCCCTAACTTACAGTGAGGTTTTCAATCTCACCGGTTTTGCTCCAAACAAAGGATTAAACGTATTGTGTGGAAGATAGTAATAGCTTGCAGAAAGTAAACAGAAAATAGTAAATAGTTGTAGATTGATGTTAAAGAGTGGACCGGGGTCCATAGTTCACTAGTGGTGATTCTCCTTAAGATAGATGACATGTTGGGTGAACAAATTACAGCGGGGCAATTGACAAATATCGAGAAAGCATACATGCATATACTAATCATCTTGACACCTTTGAGATTTTATTGGGCATTACAACATTATACATAGACCATAATCCAACTGCATCTAGGACTAATAATCCACCTTCAGGTTATCATCCGAACCCCCTCCAGTATTAAGTTGCAAGCAACAGATTATTGCTTTACGAACTGCGTGTAAAGTAAACAATACAATTGTTCTATGAACAAAGGATTGTTGTTTTCTCCCTAGTAGCAACAACACATCTAGTACCTTAGAGATTTCTATCACTTCCCCAGATTACCAGAGGCATGAACCCACTATCGAGCATACATACTAACTCTTGGAGTTGCTAGCATCTACTTGGCCAAGATAGCTACTAACAACGGAAAGCATGCAAGATCACAAATAATAAAGACATGATAGAATCAATAATCAATCTGAAATAGCATCTCAATATCCATCGGATCCCCGCAAACACAAAATGTAGGATTACAAATAGATGATCTTGATCATGAACGGAGCTCACAAGATCTAAACATGGTAGCACAAAGGAGGAGAACCAACCATCTAGCTACTACATGGACCCGTAGTCCAAGGATGAACTACTCATGCATCACACCGGAGGAAGGCATGGTGATGAAGAAGGCCTCCAGGGTGAATTCTCCCCTCCGGTAGGGTGCCGAGAAGAACTTCAGATCCCTCCCGATCTAGGGATGGAGATGACGGCGGCTACAAACTCTTTCGTGGAATTTTGATCGAGTCCTTAGGGTTTCTGTATCGGAGGCAATATATAGGCGAAGAGGGAGGCTGAGGGGGTGCCCGAGGCGGCTGCACCCCCTAGGCACGAGCCAGGCATGGCCGCTCGGCTAGGGGGTGTGGCCCCCTCTAGGCCCTTCTTCGTCTCGTCTTCTGGCTCCGTGTTCCCCTCGGTTAAATATTGACTTTGGTTTTTATCCCATCCAATTCCGAGAATATTCATTTTCTGGCTTCCTGGAACCAAAAACAGCAAAAAACAAGCAACTGGCACTGTGGCATCTTGTTAATAGGATAGTTCCAAAAAATGTGTAAAAATATTCCAAAGTGTGGACAAAACATAAGAAAGTAGATATAAAACAAGCACGGAACATCAAAAATTATATATACGTTTGCAACCTATTAGTTACTAAGAAGGATCATTACCCGCTGCCTTTTATTGATCAAATGTTAGAAAGGTTGTCTAAGAAGACTCATTCTTGCTTTCTTGATGGATACTCTGGGTTCTCCCAAATTGTTGTTAGAGCATGACTAACAGTACCTATAAACATGGTCAAACCTGTAATATTCTGGCGAGAATACAATTTACGTCGAGAGTGTGAGCTAACAGCATCTGTAAACGAGATCGACCGATAAATTCTTTTATAGGTGCCCGAGAATTCATTCCATCGCCCCTCGTATACCCAGGTTGGGAGGCCTATTACATTTCTACATGTAAGCCGGTCAACGCCGGAGCATTGCCGGACCACCACGAAAAATTGCTGGAGCATCACGGAATAGCTACAAAAAATCGCCGGATACACTGCCGAAAAAGCGCAAAATCGATGGGCCGGCATGGCCAGACCACCACCGCGTCCAGGCTCGGGCGGCGCGGCCACCACCATGGCTAAATATGGGAAGCTCTGGCAGGCTATGGCGATGAGGCGGCTCGGGGGCGCGCGGGGCAAGCTTCGGGGCGCGTGGCGAGCTCTGGCAGGCTGCGACGGGCCGACCGACGAGGAGTGGAGCGCGCGGGGCGAGTTCGGGAGACGAGCGGCTCGGGAAGCCATGGCGGCGAGGCGACGCGCATTAGCCGGCTAGAGGCACCAAGGGACGGACGGCGGTGGGGCAGCAGCTGGCGGAGGTAGGGTAGCGGTGGGAGGCGGGGCAGCGGCGGTCGACCGGCCATGCCATATGCAGCGACGCGGTGAGGAAGATGGCAAAAAAAAGAATATTCCGAGAATATGCCATTTTTCGGGCTGTTTTTATGGTTGTTGTTCTGTGCCCCGAGTATTCTAGCCTGTAAACATAAGTTCGGGAGCCTATACTCGCGATTTAAGGGTCTGATGTTTACGGGTACAGTTAGTCATGCTCTTAAACAACAAGATCAAGAAAAAACCACTTTTACGTGTCCTTATTTAACTTATGCTTATAGGCGTATGCCTTTTGGTTTGTGTAATGCTCCTGCTACTTTTCAAAGATGCATGTGATGACCCACAAATATAGAGGGTGTATCGCAGTATTTTCGATAAGTAAGAGTGTCGAACCCAACGAGGAGCAGAAGGTGCTGGCTAGTGGTATGGATCAGGAATTCTCTGCAAATACTTAGCAAACAGATTTTTAGGGGTTTTCGATAAAGCAAGTAAACAAAGTATGAGTAAATAAAAGACAGTAGGAATAAATGCAGCAAGTGGCCCAATCCTTTATGTAGCAAAGGACAATCCGGTTGTATTACTTTAGATGACCAAACGTTCTCGAGGACACATGGGAAGACTGTCAAGTGCTTTCGCTTCATATAGTTGATTAATCTTCTCTAGCTTGCTAAGTGTTGTGTGGGTGAACCTGTGCTAATGTACCACCCCATCCAATACTAATACATACTTGTGATTATACCCCTTGCAAACATCCGTAAGTATAAGAAAGTAATTAAGGTAGAAACCTAACCACAGCTTTAAACTCTAAGACCCTTACGTCCCTTGTGCAATCGTTTCCTAAAGGGGGTTCATGTTTCTGTCACTCAGGCAACCCCTACGATTAGTAGACAAATACACAATGCATTCCCCTAGGCCCATATAGGTGAAGTGTCATGTAGTCGACGTTCACATGACACCACTAGAAGAAGTACACCACAACTTAAATAACAATCTATTGAATCTTTCTCAACACAACTCCACTACTAACAACATGACTTCTCCCATGTCCTCAAGAACAAAACGAACTACTCACAAGACATCATATGGATCATGATCAGAGATGGAATAATGATGTATAACAATCTGAACATAAACAATAATTCAACGGTTCACTCAATAGCATCAACTACAAAGAGTAATCAACACCGGGAAAGTTTACCCTAAGAACTAATGCAAGATTCAACTCAATTGTTACAGCAATATGGAGATGGTGATGAGGGTGCTGATGGTGATGATGATGATGATCCCGATGAAGTCCAGCTTGATGGTGGTGTTGATGGCGACGATCTTCCCTCTCCGGGAAGGAATTCCCCGGGCAGAAATCTGTCTGCCGGAGAGATCTTTCTCTCTCGGTGTTTTCCGCCCCGTAGAGGCGGCAGAATCTTTTTGTGGTCGCTCCCCGAGTCTTAGGGTTTTGGGAGGATGATATACGCCAGAGGGGAGAGGCTGGAGTGGGCCAGTGTAGCCACACCACCTCCTAGCGCGGCCTAGGGCTACCCGCGCCATGGGGTGGTGTGGGCCCCCTGTGGCCCATCTCCACTCCGTCTTCTGGCATCCTTAGTCTTCTGGAAAATAGGATTTTCCGTATATTTTCCCGGATTTTCTAATCTTCGCGAATTTTGCCTCCAAACAGCACTTTTTCCATCAGAATCCTGACTGCAGCGGTCCATGCTCCAAAAGTCATCAACCATGCAAAAACAGATTAAATAACATAAGTATCACCTCTCAATATGAAATATCTCAATGAATAATAGTGAATTAAGACATAGAATAGTGATGCAAAATGGACGTATCAACTCCCCCCAAGCTTAGACTTCGCTTGTCCCCAAGCGAAACTGAGCTCAATAAACATGGCCTCAAGTTTATGGAGTGAAGAGTCGATAAAAGAATACGGACAAGAAGCATCACATTTATCAAAAGAATAGATCATAATAGAAGACAACTCACTATTATATAACGTAACTTGTAATGTGTAAAGGAAACACAATAAAGATTCATAAAGTGAATCATAATTGGTAATGGCAAACTTAGCTCTTGGTCGAAGGATAGTTGATAATTTGCTGGAGTTCACAATTAGCTGGTTTTCAACGAAAGCTTTCAAAGTAGTAAACATCAATATAAGAGCACTGTGCAACACAAGGAACATAAGAAACATGATTGAATAAATCATCATATGAATGAAACACATCAACTCAAAATACTTGCTGAGGTAGAAGTGAGTAGGTTTACTGACTCAACTACAAAGTAAAAAGAAAGGCCCTTCGCAGAGGGAAGCAGGGATTGCAAGTCTCATAAAGAGCTCCCAAAAATTATGGTACTTACTAGCTTTCAGCTCTCATTGCTCCTATCATAGGCATCTTTTGGTGGTTAAGGTAAAAGTGACACAACTAAGAGGATATGCTTGACAAGTTATAAGTTGAAATCTCATGCCCCTTACTTATGAGTACCGATCCTCATGCTACTCAACTTTAGTCACGAGCAAGCTCTTGTCATTGTAAATACATGCGTATCATTGAGACCCGCCAATGGGGTACCCCTTGCACATGACACAGGAGCTATCCCATAATCAAAATTACAAGGCAAGCAGACAGTGAGCATCTCAGCGATCTTTTTATTTGCTATTTGCATAGGTTTTTATTGAGGATGCTTCATAGAGTGCTCACTATAGTTATGCTGCAAGTTTCCACCATGATTAGGCATGGCTTAGGCTACCGGCCCAGACGTTTTTCTAACACACATATAAACTCCATGATCTTACAAGTTCCACTTTTATTTCACACCGTCGGGATCCATAAGCAAAAGAACATGATATCAACTAGGTACAAGTACCAATGAAGTGTTGAAAGCGGTCCCCATGATGCATGGTTCTGCTAACTTCAACTCATAAAGCGCAAGCATATATGCAACAAAGAAGGACCCAATGGTTCAAGTTTATTAAATGCAAGAAAATAAAGTGTGCCATCAAGTTCGTGAGAGCTTTAATCACTAATTTTCACATAACAAGTTTAATTTGGGAGGTAGATAAAACAGGAATTTACTTGGAATAGCAATAATGCTACTAGGTAGGTATGGTGGACACAAATGGCAAAGGTTTTGGTTTAAAGGAGGTGGATGCACGAGAAGAATACCCTCTTAGTACAGGTTTTTGGCTAGCAAGGCTAGGTAGCAAGTACAAGATTTGAAGGAAACAAACAAACATACAAGTGATAAAAACAAATATGCAATCTTCCTTGGAAGCACAAAAGATCTTAACTAGAGAATACTAGACTTATGAGCAAAACAAGAAAGAAAGATGATGAAATAATTTTTCTTTAGAGTACCTTTATCTTTTTCATTCAACTCTCAAAAATAGTGTTGCTACTGACCGAGCCAGGTTTGCCAAAACCAACTAAATTAACTCAATGATCCCAAAGTGAAACCAATACTAACAACAAGATCAATCCTATAACCACGAATTGAAAACTAATATAAGCTATGGAAAAGAGTGAATGATAGAACTTCTCATTAATATTCTGTAACGGAAACTCACACCAAGGGATACATATCTAACGAGAGAGGGGACACTTCCATAATGCAAACCATCCTACATAATAACTCCTCTATTCATGATATGACTCTACTAATAAGGCAAAAAGATAGAAGATAGTGATGTGATACCGCGGCACTCCCCCAAGCTTGGAACAAACCAAGGGGATGCCAAACCTAATGACGAATTACTCCTTTGGTGGTGGTGGTATCTTCTCATCTTCGTCCATCTTCCAAGGTAAAGGCTTCCCATCAACAAAGGACATCGTGGTTTCCAACATCCTGAAACTTGCAGCAGCACTTATGCGTTTAAATCTAGCCTCATACTCACAGTTTTGATTTTGAACGTCATAGAACTGTGCTTGCAGTTCTTTGGTTGTTTGGCGGAGTGAGAGGACTTCGTCCTTGAGTTCAGCTGTCTCCTTTTGGTGCTCGGTGATGAGTTCGGAACAAATCTTATGGATGATATCAACTTCGCACTCCGCCATCTTCTTGTGCCTAAAGACTTCTTGCTCCAGTGCTTCCATCCTGTCCTCCAGACTTCCTTCACCTTTAGGGCCTTGAACCTCTTTAATCTGGACCTCCCCCTCTTCGAGCAACAACTCCTTGGGATGAATCTTCAATTCTCTCATGTATGGGTTGATGATCTCTTCTAAGGAATCTCCCTCGGCTGATCCAGTGGAAGGCATTATGGCTCCAAATCTGGGATTCTACCTGGCAGAAACAGATGGAAACAAAAACACGACGAAAACACAATATACGAACCTCGGAAGATCCGGGGGGTTATATATTACGAAATTTCACAACAAAAGGAAGGTACTGGAAGAAAACGAGTCGGAGGCGGAGTCTGAGGTGGCCTCACCACCTGGTGGTGCGGCCAGGGGTGGGCCCACGCCACAGCGTGGTGTGGGCCACCCTGGCTCCGTTTTCGTCCCTTTTTCGCTTCATAACTTCCCTTATTGACTAAAAACTTCAAAAATATAGTTGGATTGTATTTTCGCGGAACTTTTCTTACCAGAACTGTTACCTAGTTGGAAACAGACTCTACAGGTCTCTGAATTTGGTCCTTGATGAATTTCTCCAGAGTTATAACTTGAAAGGCATCAACATCTTCATGTAAGAATCCCCAGCAATATAGTGCTTGGGTCGCTGCCCATTCACTACTTGTGTAGTATTATCTTTTAAAGAAGAAATTGTTATTGCTCCTGAACAGTATACCTCTTCAATAATGAAAGGTCCTTCCCATTTTGACAGTAGCTTTCCTGCAAAAAATCTGAGACGAGACCTATACAATAGAACTTTCTCACCAACATGAAATTCTCTCTTAAGTATTCGCTTGTCATGCCATCTTTTAACTTTTTCCTTAAAGAGCCTAGCATTTTCATAGGCTTCACTCCTCCATTCATCTAAAGAACTTAAGTCAAATAATCTTTTCTCACCAGCGAGCTTACAATCTCTATTTAGTTCTTTAACTGCCCAGTAAGCTTTGTGTTCTAATTCTAAGGGTAGGTGACAAGCTTTCGCATAAACCATTTTATAAGGAGACATCCCCATAGGATTTTTGTAAGCAGTTCTATAAGCCCATAAAGCATCATTCAACTTCTTAGCCCAGTTTTTTCTAGACCTATTAGCAGTCTTTTGCAAGATAGATTTAATTTCTCTATTTGATAACTCTACTTACCCGCTAGTTTGGGGGTGATAAGCTGAAGCAATTCTATGATTAACATCATATTTAGCAAGGGTCTTCCTAAAACCACCATGAATGAAATGAGAACCCCCATCAGTCATGAGATACCTAGGCACCCCAAACCTAGGAAAGATAACATCCTTAAGCATTTTTAGAGAGGTATCCCCATCAGCACTCTTTGTAGGAATGGCTTCTACCCACTTAGTAACATAATCAATGGCAACAAGAATATGAGTGTAACCTTTCGAAGGAGGGAAAGGACCCATAAAGTCGAATCCCCAACAATCAAAAGGTTCAATAACTAGAGAGTACTTCATAGGCATTTCATTGCGTCTAGAAATATTACCAACACACTGAAATTCATCACAAGATAAAACAAATTTTCTTGCATCTTTAAAAAGGGTAGGCTAGTAGAAACCTGACTGTAGCACCTTTTGTGCAGTTCTATCTCCTGCATGATGTCCTCCATAAGCACTACCATGACATTTACGCAATATCTCCTTTTGTTCATGTTTTGGAACACATCTTCGCATTATACCATCCAATACTTCTTTGTATAAGTGTGGGTCATCCCAAAAATAATGCCTCACATCATAGAAGAACTTTCTTCTCTGCTAAGCTGTAAATGTTGGAGGCAAATACTTGAAGACAATAAAGTTAGCATAATCAGCGTACCAAGGTCTCCCTCGTGAGCTCACCCCTACTTCAGCTAACTGTTCATTTGGGAAACTATCATTAACAGGCATAGGGTCAAAAGAGATGTTTTCCAAACGAGATAAATTATCAGCTACAGGGTTTTCAGCACCCTTCCTATCTACTATATGTAGATCAAACTCTTGTAAAAGCAGCACCCATCTAATAAGCCTAGGCTTAGCGTCCTTCTTCGTCATAATATATTTGATAGCAGCATGATCAGTATGAATGGTGACTTTGGAGTCTACAATATAGGGCCTAAACTTATCATAGGAAAAAACAATAGCTAGAAATTCCTTTTTAGTAGTAGCATAATTCCTTTGAGCAGCGTCTAGAGTCTTACTAGCATAATGGATAACATTTAACTTTTTATCAATACGTTGCCCAAGGATAGCCCCTACAGCAAAATCGCTAGCATCACACATTATTTCAAAGGGTAAACTCCAATCAGGTGGTTGAACAATAGGGGCTGTAGTTAAAGCCTTCTTAAGAGTTTCAAAAGATTCCTTACAATCATCATCAAAAACGAAGGGTACATCTTTTTGAAGAAGATTAGTGAGGGGTTTTGATATCCTAGAAAAGTCTTTAATAAACCTCCTATAGAAACCAGCATGACCAAGGATACTATGAATACCTTTCATGTCTCTTGGACATGGCATCTTCTCAATTGCCTCAACCTTAGCTCTATCAACTTCTATGCCTCTTTCAGAAACTTTATGCCCAAGGACAATCCCTTCATTAACCATGAAGTGGCATTTCTCCCAATTAAGAACAAGATTAGTTTCTTCACATCTCTGCAAAAGTTTATCAAGGTTGTGCAGACAATTATCAAAAGAAGTTCCATAGACAAAAAAGTCATCCATGAACACTTCTACAATTTCCTCACAAAAACCATGAAAGATAGCAGACATGCACCTTTGGAAAGTAGCAGGAGCATTACATAAACCAAAAGGCATACGTCTATAAGCATAAGTTCCATAAGGGCAATTAAAAGTAGTTTTTTCTTGATCTTGTTGTTTAACAGCAATTTGAGAGAAATCAGAATAACCATCAAGAAAACAAAAATGGGTCTTTTTAGAAAACCTTTCCAACATTTGATCAATAAAAGGAAGCGGGTAATGATCTTTCTTAGTAAATTTATTGACCTTTCTAAAATCAATGCACATCCTATAGCCTACTACTATTCTTTGAGGAATAAGCTCATCATTATCATTAGGAACAACGGTAATACCTCCTTTTTTAGGAACACAATGAACAGGACTAACCCATTCACTATCAGCAATAGGGTAAATAATACCAGCATCAAGGAGTTTCAATACCTCTTTCCTTACCACTTCCTTCATCCTAGGATTTAAACATCGTTGGTGCTCCACTACTGGCTTCGCATCTAGTTCTATGTTGATAGAATGCTGACATATAGTAGGTGAAATCCCTTTTAAATCATCCAGAGTATAGCCCATAGCTCCTCGATGTTTCCTCAAAACCTCCAATAACCTTTCTTCTTCCTTCCCTGAAAGTTTAGCGCTACCAATAACAGGATATATCTTTTTATCATCAATATAAGCATATTTAAGATCATCAGGGAGATGTTAGAGATCAAAAACCGGATCCTTTTTAGGTGGCATCATGGTACCCAAGTCTTCTACAGGCAAGTCATGCTTAAGCATCTTAGGTTGATCACGGAGAATCCTGTCAATCACATTCCTTTCTTCCATGAAGATTTCACTTTCATGATCTTCCATAAATTGCTGCAAAGCATTGTTAGGAGCAAGAGAAGTATAAGCAAGTTGTTCAACTCTAAAATCCTCATTATGGGTTTCCTTTTCGCAAGGTTCTTTAGCAAATTTCGAAAAATAAAAACTCATAAGATTCCCCATCAAACTTAGTCTATATTTTCTCCCTCTTGCAATCAATAATAGCTCCACAAGTACTGAAGAAAAGTCTACCAAAAATGATAGGATAAGTTTTACTAGCAGCTGAACCAAGTACTAGAAAATCAGCAGGGTACTTAATCTTACCACAAAGAACTTCCACGTCTCGTACAATACCAATTGGAGAGATGGTCTCTCTATTAGCAAGGTGAATAACCACATCAATCTCTTCCAACTCGCAAGGACTGATTTCATGCATAATTTCTCTGTAAGCTCATAAGGAATAGCACTGGAACTCGCACCAATATCACATAAACCATAGTAGCAATGATCACCAATTCTAACAGAAAGCACAAGAACACTAGCCTTTTTAGTTCTATTAGGATGTGAAACAATATTAGAAGCATCCTCGACTATGTGCCCATCTTCTACACTTTTAGTGACAAGGTCTTTCACAATTTCTACCACAGGTTCAATGTTTATTTGTTCATCAGGTTTTATAGTTCTCTTTTCACTTTTGGTGATTACATTAGTTATCATAGGATGGTCCATTCCCTTTTCGGGGAAGGAAATCTTCTCGATATAAGGTCCGGGTAAGATGGGATCAATAATGCAATATTTAGCGCTTCCAATAGGAGCATAGTCAACAATATCTTTGTAAGGTGCATGGTATTTATTCCATCCCCTTTTCGGAATTTCGGTATTGGAAGCAAAAGCTCTAAAGCAGTTCGTAATAACTTGCAAATCAAGACCACAAACATTACTAATATTTTGAAAGTCATCAGTTCCCATAAAAGATTCAATGCATTCATAATCATAATTTATACCTGACTTTCTACCTTTGTCATTCTCCCAGGCTTCAACATTGTCTTGAATACGGTCCAGAAGATCCCATTTAGCTTCTTCTTCCATACGAGTGAATGATCCAGCACATGAAGCATCCAATAAATCTTTACCATATAGATGGAGCCTTGCATAAAAGTTATTGATAATAATATTGTTGGGGAGCTCATGAATGGGACATTTGAGCATTAGTAACTTCAATCTCCCCCAAGCTTGAGCTGTACTCTCTCCATCAAGAGGCCAAACGTTGTATATTTGATTCCGATCTTTATGAATCTCACTAGGAGGATAAAACTTTGAATAAAAGAGAGGCACTATTTCCTCCCATTCCAGAGCTTGACCATTCTTCAGCAGCTTATACCATTCCTCAACTCTTCCTTTTTGTGATAATGAGAATAACTTCTTCTTAACTTGATATATAGTAATACATGCACACTTGAACAACCCGCATAATTCGTGTATAAATAGTAAATGATCACCGGGATGGACAGTTCCATCCCCAACATAGTAGTTATCCATAACACGATCAATAATTCTTGTAGGTATTTTCAAAACATCATTCTCAGCAGGTGGTGGCTTATCTACTACCTTAGTAGTGGTAGTAGCATTACCAAATAAGAAACTCAGCGAATTATCCATAACAAAAATAAAGAAACTAGCAGAAGTAAACAATACTCATAGTAGAAGTTTCCTTTACCAGTTGCACTCTCCAATAGCGCTTCACTCCCCAGCAACGGCGCCAGAAAATAGTCTTGATGACCCACAAATATAGGGGTGTATCGCAGTATTTTTGATAAGTAAGAGTGTCAAACCCAACGAGGAGCAGAAGGTGCTGGCTAGTGGTATGGATCAGGAATTCTCTGCAAATACTTAGCCAACGGATTTTTAGGGGTTTTCGATAAAGCAAGTAAACAAAGTACGAGTAAATAAAAGACAGTAGGAATAAATGCAGCAAGTGGCCCAATCCTTTATGCAGCAAAGGACAAGCCGGTTGTATTACTTAAGATGACCAAATGTTCTTGAGGACACATGGGAAGACTGTCAAGTGCTTTCGCTTCATATAGTTGATTAATCTTCTCTAGCTTGCTAAGTGTTGTGTGGGTGAACCTGTGCTAATGTACCGCCCCATCCAAGACTAATACATACTTGTGATTATACCCCTTGCAAACATCCGTAACTACAAGAAAGTAATTAAGGTAGAAACCTAACCACAGCTTTAAACTCTAAGACCCTTACGTCCCTTGTGCAATGGTTTCCTAACGGGGGTTTAGGTTTATGTCACTCCGGCAACCCCTACGATTAGTAGCCAAATACACAATGCATTTCCCTAGGCCCATATAGGTGAAGTGTCATGTAGTCGACGTTCACATGACACCACTAGAAGAAGTACACCACAACTTAAATAACAATCTATTGAATCTTTCTCAACACAACTCTACTACTAACAACATGACTTCTCCCATGTCCTGAAGAACAAAATGAACTACTCACAAGACATCATATGGATCATGGTCAGAGATGGAATAATGATGTATAACAATCTGAACATAAACAATAATTCAACGGTTCACTCAATAGCATCAACTACAAAGAGTAATCAACACCGGGAAAGTTTCCCCTAAGAACTAATGCAAGATTCAACTAAATTGTTACAGCAATATGGAGATGGTGATGAGGGTGCTGATGGTGATGATGATGATATCCCGATGAAGTCCAGCTTGATGTTGGTGTTGATGGCGACGATCTTCCCTCTCCTGGAAGGAATTCCCTCGGCAGAAATCTGTCTGCCGGAGAGATCTTTCTCTCTTAGTGTTTTCCGCCCTGCAGAGGCGGCGGAATCTTTATGTGGTCGCTCCCCGAGTCTTAGGGTTTCGGGAGGATGATATACGCTAGAGGGGAGAGGCTGGAGTGGGCCAGGGTGGCCACACCACCTCCTGGCGCGACCTAGGGATGCCCGTGCCATGGGGTGGTGTGGGCCCCCTGTGGCCCATCTCCACTCCGTCTTCTGACATCCTTAGTCTTCTGGAAAAATAGGATTTTCCCTATATTTTCCCGGATTTTCTAATTTTCGCGAATTTTGCCTCCAAACAGCACCTTTTCCATCAGAATCCTGACTGCAGCGGTCCATGCTCCAAAAGTCATCAACCATGCAAAAACAGATGAAATAACATAAGTATCACCTCTCAATATGAAATATATCAATGCATAATAGTGAATTAAGACATATAATAGTGATGCAAAATGGACGTATCAGCATGTCAGCTATCTTTCATGGGTTTTATGAGGAAATTGTGGAAGTATTCGTGGATGATTTTTCCGTCTATGGAACTTCTTTTGATAATTGTCTGCACAACCTTGATAAAGTTTTGTAGAGACGCGAAGAAACTAATCTTGTTCTTAATTGGGAGAAATGCCACTTCATGGTTAATGAATGAATTGTCCTTGGACATAATTTTTTTTGAAAGAGGCATTGAAGTTGATAGAGCCAAAGTTGAAGCAATTGAGAAAATGCCCTGTCCTAGGGATGTGAAAGGTATTCGTAGTATCCTTGGTCAGGTTGGTTTCTATAGAAGGTTTATTAAAGATTTCTCCAAGATATCAAAACCTCTTACTAATCTTCTCCAAAAAGATGTACCTTTTGTATTTGATGATGATTGTAAGGAAGCTTTTGAAACTGTAAAGAAAGCTTTAACTACTGCTCCTATTGTCCAACCACCTGATTGGAATTTACCCTTTGAAATTATGTGTGATGCTAGTGATTTTGCTATAGGTGCTGTTCTTGGACAATGAATAGATAAAAAGTTGAATGTTATCCATTATGCTAGTAAGACTCTTGATGCTTCTCAAAATAATTATGCTACTACCGAGAAAGAGTTCTTAGCTGTTGTCTTTGCTTGTGATAAGTTTAGACCTTATATTGTTGATTCAAAAGTTACCATTCATACTGATCATGCTGCTATCAAGTACCTTATGACAAAGAAAGATGCTAAGCCTAGGCTTATTAGATGGGTGTTACTTTTACAAGAGTTCGATCTACATATTGTAGATAGGAAAGGTGCTGAAAATCCCGTTGCTTATAATTTATCTCGATCGGAAAACATTTCTTTTGATCATATGCCTATCAATGATAGTTTTCCAAATGAACAGTTAGCTACAATAGAGGTAAGCTCGCGAGAGAGTCCTTGGTATGCTTATTATGCTAACTTTATTGTTTCCAAGTATTTGCCTCCAACTTTTACAACCCAGCAAAGAAAGAAATTCTTTTATGATTTGAGGCATTATTTTTGGGATGACCCACATTTATATAAAGAGGGAGTGGATGGTATTATGTGAAGATGTGTTCCAGAATATGAACAAAAGGAGATATTGCAGAAATGTCATGGTAGTTCCTATGGAGGGCATCATGCTGGAGATAGAACCGCACAAAAGGTTCTATAATCAGGTTTCTATTGGCCTACCCTTTTTAAAGATGCAAAAAAGTTTATCTTATCATGTGATGAATGTCAACAAGTTGGTAATATTTCTAGACGCAATGAAATGCCTATGAGTTACTCTCTTGTTACTGAACCATTTGACTGTTGGGGATTTGACTTTATGGGTCTTTTTCCTCCTTCAAAAGGTTATACTCATATTCTTGTTGTTGTTGATTATGTTACTAAGTGGGTAGAAGCCATACCTACAAAAAGTGCTGATGGGGATACTTCTCTAAAAATGCTTAAGGATGTTATCTTTCCTAGGTTTGGAGTGCCTAGCTATCTTATGACTGATGGAGGTTCACATTTCATTCATGGTGGTTTTAGGAAGACCCTTGCTAAATATGACGTTAATCATAGAATTGCTTCAACTTATCAACCCCAAACCACTGGGCAAGTATAACTATCAAACAGAGAAATTAAATCTATCTTGCAAAAGACTGTTAATAGATCCAGAAAAAAGTGGGCTAAAAAGTTGAATGATGCTTTATGGGCTTATAGAACTGCTTATAAAAATCCTATGGGAATGTCTCCTTACAAAATGGTATATGGAAAAGCTGCCTTTAGAATTATAACACAAAGCTTATTGGGCAGTGAAAGAACTTAATAGAGATTTTAAACTTGCTGGTAAGAAAAGATTGCTTGAATTGAGTTCTTTAGATGAGTGGAGAAGTGAGGCTTATGAAAATGCTAGACTCTTTAAAGAAAAAGTTAAAAGATGTCATTATAGGAGAATTCTTAAGGGAGAGTTTCATGTTGGTGAGAAAGTTCTATTGTATAGGTCTTGTCTCAGATTTTTTGCAGGAAAACTACTTTCAAAATGGGAAGGACCTTTCGTTATTGAATAGGTGTATCGTTCAGGGGCAATAAAAATCTCTTCCTTAAGAGACAACACTACACAAGTGGTGAATGGTCAAAGACTCAAGCAATATATTTCTGGAGATTCTTACAATGAAGATATTGATATTATTCAAGTGGTGACTCCGAAAGAATTTATTAAAGACCAAATTGAGAAACCTGCAGAGTCCGTTTTCAAATAGGTAACAGTTCTGATAAGAAAAGGTCCGCAAAAAACTTTTCAATCTATATTTTTGCAGTTTTTATCTAACATGGAAGATAATGAGTCGAAAAAGGGACGGAAACGGAGCTCGGAGGATCATTCCACCCCGTGGCGGGGGCCTACCTGGCTGCGCCACCAGGGGGTGTGGCCACCCCGGAGCCTGTCTCCGACCCATTTTCCCCCAATACCTTCCTTTTTTTTGTTAAACTTTATAATATATAATCCCCCGAGGTTCGTATATCGTGTTCTCATCGTGTTTTCATTTTGATCTGTTATGTTCAGATGTCGTTCCAGGATTCGCCTTCAGAGGACTATGAGCTGCGACGCTGGTGCGAGCTCCATCGCAATCATGAGCAGAGGACTTTCGTGGGATGGGTGGAAGAAGAAAGGATCACAGCTAGACACGAAGACATGGATCAGAGCGTCGAGGAGGAAGTAAAGAGCATGATACCTCTAGTTCTAGACCTTAGTTCCTGCCCTACAGCAGTGGAAGCTCTACGAGCCACTGATGAGTTTTGCGATAAGTACCGAGTCCTAAGGACAAAGGTGGATACACTTCAAGAGGAGACTAACAGGCTTCGCAAGATGCTGGAAGATTTTCTCACTCTGATCCTGATCTCAACACCACCACCTCTGAAGGAGTAATTCGTCATCAGGTCTTGGCATCCCCTTGGTTTGTTCCAAGCTTGGGGGAGTGTCGCGGTATCACATCATTATCTTTCATTATTTTACCTTTTTAGTAGAGTCATGTCATGAATAGAGAAGTTATCCTATAGTATGGTTTGCATTGTGGAAGTATCTCTCCTCTAGTTAGTTATCTATGTATCCCTTGGTGTGAGTTGCCGTTATGGAATATTAATGAGAAGTTCTATCATTTACTTTTTGCACATCTTATTTTAGTTTGCAATTTCTGTTATATGATTGATCTTGTTGTTATTATTGGTATCACTTTGGGATCATTAAGTAAATTTAGTTGGTTTTGGCAAACCTGGCTCTGGTTAGTAGCAACACTGTTTGAGGATTGAATGGAAAAGGAAAAAGTACTTTCAGAAATATAATTTCATTATCTTTCTTTCTTGTTTGGCTCATAAGCTTAGTATTCTCTAGTTAAGATCTTTTGTGTTTCCAAGGAAGATTTCATGTTTGTTTCTATCACTTGTATGTTTGTTTTGTTACCTTCAACTCTTATGCTTGCTACCTAGCCTTGCTAGCCAAAAACGTATACTGAGAGGGAATGCTTCTCGTGCATCTAATCCTTGAACTAAAACTTATGCCATTTGTGTCCACCATATCTACCTCTTAGCATTATTACTATTTCAAGTAAATTCTCGACTTTTATCTATCTTCCAAATTAAATTTGTTATGTGAAAATAAGTGATTAAAGCTCTCACAAAATTGATGGCACACTTTATTTTCTTAGACTTAATAAACTTGAACCATTGTGTCCATCTATGTTGCTTATATGCTTGCACTTTATAAGTTGTGAATTAGCAGAACCATGTTACCATGGGGAACTCTTTCAACATTGCACTTATTATTCAGTTGATATCATCTTCTTTTGTTTATGGATCCTAGTGGTGTGAAATAAAAGGGGAGCTTGTAAGATCATGGAGTTTGTATATGTGTTAGAGAAATGCCTGGGCGGCTAGCCTAAGACCTGCCTAATCATGGTGGAAACTTGCATCATAACCATAGTGAGGATTCTATGAAGCATCCTCAATAAAAAACTATGCAAATAGCACATAAAAAGATCGCTGGGATGCTCATTGTCTGTTGCCTTGTCATTTTGATATGGGAAAACTCCTGTGTCATGGGGCAAGGGGTACCCTGTTGGCAGTTCTCTATGATACACATGTACTTACAATGACAAGAACATACTTGTGACTAAAGTTGAGTAGCATGAGGTTCGGTACTCATAAGCAAGGGGCATGAGATTTTCAACTTATAACTTGTCAAGCATATCCTCATATTTGTGTCACTTTAACCTTAATCACCTCAAGATGCTTATGATAGGGGCAATGAGAGCTGAAAGCTAATAAGTACCATAATTTTTGGAGGCTCTTTATGAAACTTGAAATCCCTACTTCCCTCTACGAAGGGCCTATCTTTTACTTTTTAGTTGAGTCAATAAACCTATTCCTTTCTATCTCAAGCAAGCATTTGAGTTGTTGTGATTCAATCATCCATATGATGATTTATTCAATCATGTTTCTTATGTTCCTTGTTTTGCAAACTGCTCTTATCTGAATGAATATTACTTTGAAAGCTATCATTGAAAACCCCATTATGTTTGACTCCTGCAATTTGTTAACCGTTCTCTGACCAAGAACAAAGTTTGACATTACCAATTATGATTTACTTTGTGTATCTTTATTGTGTTTCCTTTACTCATTGCAAGTTAAGTTATATAATAGTGAGTTGTTTTCTATTATGATTTGTGTATTGATAAATGTGATGCTTCTTGTAAGTATTCTCTTTATCGACACTTCACTCCATAAACCTATTATGATTTGTGTATTGATAAATGTGATGCTTCTTGTCTGTATTCTCTTTATCGACACTTCACTCCATAAACCCGTGGTCATGTTTATTGAGCTCAATTTTCGCTTGGGGACAAGCGAGGCCTAAGCTTGGGTGGAGTTGATATGTCCCTTTTGCATCACTATTTTATATCATAATTTACTGTTATTCATTGATATATTTCATATTAAGAGATGATACTTATGTTATTTCATCTATTTTTGCATGAATGATGACTTTTGGAGGATGAACCACTGGAGTCAGGATTCTGATGGAAAAAGCACTGTCCAGATGCAATATTGGCAATGATCAGAAAATCCCAGAAAATATACGGAAATTCCTATTTTACCAGAAGACGAAGGAGGCCAGAAGGAGGAGTGGAGATGGGCCACATGGGGACCACACCACCCCGTGGCGCGGACTGTTGGGTCCGCAGCATAGAAAACAAAAAAATTCATAGGATGAGAACTATACGCCAAGATCTATCTACTAGATACAGAGCAACGGGTGGACATACATCCATGGAGAACTTACCCTCGAAGAGAACGAGTTTTGTTAACGAGTAGGAACTCGTGGTTGATGTAGTCGTACACTGGCCAATCTCAAGATCGTGTGGAAGTCCGAGCGCCGCAAATCAGCAGCGCATCCATCCTCACACACATGTTCAAGCCACCGGACAACCTCCACCTCCTCGCTCCAGCGATGCAGCGGAAGCAGCAACTCCTTCCAGACGAAATGCCACAGGGAACATGTATCTCGCTCATCCGAGACCATGGGGGAATAATTCTAGAGGGCGAGAGAGATCCTTCATGAGGAGGTGTGAGGAAGAAGGGTGAGAGGGGTGGCCTTTTATAGGAGGAGGGGGGTACCCCTCCCCATGGCCGGCGCCCCATGGGGGGTGACCCCTCACCTTCCCCATTCATGTGGTGGTAACTCCTCCACATTGAAATGCCCCTTCACATTCTCTTTTAAAGTCTCATCTTTAAATGCATTAAAATTCTCTAAGTTTAATGCTCTCTCATTTAATAAAACTCCTTTATTAAATTTATTCAGAATTTTTTTAATTACTTTAATTGACAAAGATTCACATAAAACCCCTTGCAACATTTCAATATCACATACAGAACCACTTTCTGCAATTTCACCCGAAACAATTCCGGTTTCTATCGAAACAATTCCTATGCTTTGCAGTCCTTTCGTCTGAAACATATGTGCTCCAAAATGGTGTCCGGTAACCCTTAAGTGTGTCACCCTACGGTTCACGAATAATGTAGACATGATTGAGACTCCTCTCAGATCAATAATCAGAAGCGGGACCTGGAGATCGATACTGACTCCTACACATTCAACGATGACTTCTCAGATTTGAGAACATTTAACACTAGTAACTTAATCCCTTTGTCTCATGATATAATACATGTCCGAGATTCAATCATCGGTATCCAAAGACCTAGTTTGGTATCGTTACCGACATGCACTCTTTTCTTGTTCCTGTGACATAACATTCTAGTGATCACATCACTTGCTTGCAAGCTATCTTAATGTGATGTCACCGAGAGGGCCCAGAGTATATCTATCCGTCATCGGGATTGACAAATTCAACTCTTGATCCATGAGCCTCAACATAACACCTTCATAGCACTGAACCCACCTTTATAGTCACCCTGTTATAGTGTGACGTTTGATGTTATCAAGATACAATTCCGGTGTTAGCAATTAACATGATCTCATGGTCTAAGGATAAAGGTTACTTCGTATGATGTTATAGCAATATAAACATAATGACTTGATCGTAATGCTATACTTCGGATGAATGTTCATCACATCATTTCACAAATATTGTGACCTTGTTATTAACAACATCCAATGTCCATGATCAGGAAACCTTGATCATCTTGTTAATCAACAAGCTAGTTTATAAGAGAGGCATAACTAGGAACCCTTTTTGTTTATTAAACACACATGTATTGACGTTTCCGATCAATACAATTATAGCATGCAACATTAACATCTATCATATACGAGGAATACATAAAAACAACTTTATTATTGCCTCTCAGGGCATATTTCCTTCAGTCTCCCACTTGCACTAGAGACAATAATCTAGTTTACATAGTGATAAATCTAACACCCATGGAGTTCTGGTGTTGATCATGTTTTTCCCCAGGGAGAACTTTGGTCAACGGATCTGCTACATTTAGGTCTGTGTGTACTTTACTAATCTTTATATCTCCATCCTTGACATGCTCGCGGATGGAGTGAAACCGGCGCTTAATATGCTTGGAATTCTTGTGAGACATTGGTTCCTTGGCGTTGGCTATGGCTCCATTGTTGTCACAATAGATCACCATTGGGTCCAATGCACTAGGAACCACACCTAGTTCCGTTATGAACTCCTTCATCCAAACCGCTTCATGCGCCGCTTCTGAAGCAGCAACATATTCCGCCTCCGTCGTTGATCCAACCACCACAGGTTGTTTGGAACTCCTCCAACTAACTACTGCTCCGTTCAAGAGAAATACGTATCCGGATTGAGACTTAGAGTCATCCAGATCGGTGTCAAAGCTAGCATCGACATAACACTTAGCGACTAGCTCTTCTTCACCTCCGTATATAAGAAACATATCCCTAGTTCTTCTCAAGTACTTAAGGATATTCTTGACCGCTATGTAGTGTTCCGAACCTAGATCATATTGGTACCTCCTAGTCAAACTAATAGCATGTGCCACATCCGGTCTTGTACATAGCATGGCATACATTATAGAGCCTATGGCTGAGGCATAGGGGATCTTATCCATTATCTCTCTTTCATCCTCCGTAGCCGGACTTTGAGTCTTACTCAATGTCTTGCCTTGCAACATCGGTAAGAACCCCTTCTTACTTCCGTCCATATTAAACTTCTTTAATATCTTATCAAGGTATGTACTATGCGATAGTACAATTAGGCGCCTTGATCTATCTCTATAGATTTTAATGCCTAATATATATGACATTTCACCAAGGTCTTTCATCGAAAATTTGCTGTTTAGATAACTTTTAACACTGTTTAAAAGATCTATATCATTTCCAATCAATAATATGTCATCCACATATAATATCAGAAATGCCACATTGCTCCCACTCACTTTCTTGTAAATACAAGCCTCTCCATAAGTTTGGACAAATCCAAACTCTTTGATCACCTCATCAAAGCGTAGATTCCAACTCCGGGATGCTTGCTTCAGTCCATAGATGGATCGCTGAAGTTTGCATACCTCATCAGCATCCTTAGGATCGACAAAACCCTTAGGTTGTATCATATACAACTCTTCTTCAATATTACCATTGAGGAACGCAGTTTTGATATCCATCTGCCATATTTCATAATCGAAATATGCAGCAATTGCTAACATAATCCTAACCGACTTTAGCATCGCTACGGGAGAGAATGTCTCATCGTAGTCAACTCCTTGAATTTGTCGAAACCCCTTTATGACAAGTCAAGCTTTATAGATGGTCGCATTTCCAATAGCATTAGTTTTTCTTTTGAAAATCCATTTATTCTCAACGGCCTTTCGGTCATGAGGTAAGTCCACCAAGGTCCAAACCTGGTTTTCCATCTCGGATTTCATGGCTTCTAGCCATTTGTTGGAATCCGGGCTCATCATTGCTTCTTCATACGTCGCAGGGTCATCTTTTCATCAATCATAAAATTCATAACAGGATTGCCGTACAGTTCAAGAGTTGCACGTGTCCTTCTTGACCTGCGAGGTTCGGTAGTATCCTCTTTCGGAGTTTCATGATCATTATCATTAGCTCTCTCTTCATCAGGTGAAGTCAACTCCGAAACAACTTCTGGTGCTGCGCCACTCGCCAATTCATGAAGAGAAGGTTCAGTAACCTCTTCGAGTCCTACCTTCCGTGTAACAACCCAATTTCAGCAACCCTGATTAGTTGTCCAGAATGCAAAAATCAAGGGGAACAAAAACTTTTTCTTGTGCTTTGGTGCAATGCTTGCTTGTTGTTTGCTTGCACTTGTGCTTATGATGTGTATCTTAGGATACTCCTTACCTCACCCTTAGTTGACAAAAACTGTTTACCCAAAACTATCTTGGCTTACTTTACATATTCTCAAACGTTCTGGCATTTCAAAACAGGAGCCAAGATGCCTATGCAACCAAAACTATTTTTGGTAGCTTCTATTGACAAAACTATGGAGAGATATATACTACAATCTCCTTATGTTTTCAAGATAGAACACTCAACTAATCTTATCTCTAGTGTTCCCAAAACCTCCTTCCAAAATCATTTGAATTCTACTCTTGGTAGAGATACCAAGGACTCTCACCTCATCCAAAACTCAACCTCTTCAAAATGCCCCAACCTTACCCAAGCTCATCACTAGAATCAAGATGTTTCCAAGTCCTCAAATCCCTAAGCAGGAATACAACCTTGTTATGATCCCTAGCCACTAGGTGATCATCTAAAACCCTCAACCAGATCTATTCTGGAGTTCTCCATTCTAGATGTTCCCAAGTCCATGAAGACCAATATCAAGCATGGATCTATTCTACTCAATCTACTTCTCAACCTCATCCACTTGTTGATGCTCTGATACTTTGCCACTCCTCCAAGAACATTCCCTCACATACTCTAGTCAAAATCCTCAAAACTGCCAAATTTGACTAAGTCTGGAAACAGTTTCAGCATCACCTTTTGGAATGCCTCTTTTTCTCAAACCATGTGCATTTTTGGAAATGAACTTGAACCATCTTGTTCACCATCCTAAGGACTACCAAGGACCACATTTGCCTCTGGTTAAATCCTCCTCCAACCCACTGGTCCATGATGATTTTGTAGACAAGAAAATAACATTTCCTCCAAACTAGTCATCATGCCTACTTTGATAGAAGCTCACACCCTCATACAACCTCCTATGGACCAACTCTCTGCATGGTTGTGTTCTAATCATTGATTTCTATCTAAACCTACTTCACTTGCCCCAAGTGGATCTCTGGGCTGCTTAAACCCCCAAGTGGATCTTTGTACCAAGGTGAGCTCTGAGCTCCAAGTTGCAAGCATGTTTTGGTGGTATAAAAATAACACCACCCTAGATCATCAACTCCCTGTTTTCCATCCTTTACTAGTTGGAATTTCATTCCACAAGGTTGCAACTGCTTGCTACACCTTTTCTATCTCACCTACTTTGATCCTCAATATTTATCAATAATTATCCATAATTATTATGGCCCCAAAACTAACTAATTCACTTAATAGTCAAAATCTCCAAAACTCCCTCCATAAAGGAAAGTTTGGTTTTTTCCAAAACACTTCTCTAACTTTTGACTCAAGTAAGTTCCACATATCATACCCTATCTTTCCATATCAAAAATAAATATTTCTGAGAAGCTTTATTATTTCTTTTTGCCCATTTTCTTAAATGGCTGAATTGGAATAATAATTGTTTTAAATACTTCTAGTCCCCAATAAATCTTGGGAAAATTCCCCTAGGTGTGTATTTCCATTTGAGACCCTTCACCATCTAAATCCAACCTTGTACAATGGAAATTTTTCAAATGATCTTCTAGAAACCACTTCTGCCCTTTTTGATTAAATGGATCTAAGTGGACTAAAACTCCTCTGAAAAATACCTAATAAATCCTAGGAGTCTACCTTGACCTTACCTATCCACCAGGACCATTTTCTCCTCTGGTCCAATGTAACTTTTTGGACTTACTTCATAACCCTCTAGTTTGATCATTTTTGGCAAATTAGCAAACCACTAGTCTAAACCACTTCCAAATTTCCCCAAAGCTTGATCAAAGCTCATCCTCAGCCCCAGGACACCCCACTGGTCGATCACCACTGTAGCATCACCCAACAAATCCCCAGTTTGCCCTTGTGCTAGTAGTAAGAGAGACAGAGAGATAACCCCAAATCTTACAAAGATCTACTTCATTTAATTACCACTAATGCCACCCCCTCCCTCTCTAGTCCAGCAAGACCAAAACCCCATCCTGCCCCTCTCCACCTCCCCCTGGATCAATCACTGGCCAGCATTGCCCCTCCCCCATGTCCAAAATGGACTTTTACTCCATCCACTCCCTCTCCTTGGTATATAGTCCAGAGGCCACCCCAGCCAGCCCTCTGCCCCTCATTTGCCCCCTCACACTTCTCCTCACACTCCCCTAGCTCCACTGCCTCACCCCTGCTCTGAGTTTCCCGTAAGAAGAAGGAGGAGAAGGTTCGGCTTCTCCCAAAAATCGAGCAAGGCTCCTCCTCTCTGCTCCATTCCCTCTGCATGTTTGTATTTGATTCACTTCCAAGGTTTACAAGTACTCCTTGAGCTGTATTGGGGAGAGGAGGAAGAAGGAACTCTCTTACTCTCACCACTAGCTAGCCCTTAGGATCTCACTAGTAAAACTCGAATCACTAGAGATCAACCCACTCAAGAGCAACCCTTTCTACAGAGGCCCTAGCCCTCCTTATATAGGGGTAGCTAGGTCTCCAATTAGGGCATACGTGGAGGCATATTCCAAGGAATATGCCTCCTCCCAAAATAGTAAACCGACCGGGTCACTTTTGCCCAGCGTCATGCATGCAGAGGCTACATGAGCCTCTGCGGCGCCTGCGTCATCCGACATAGGCATCGTCACCTTTGTCGGCCTCGCCTCGGTGGTCCTGGCCTCTGTTCGTTCGCTCACGCTCTGTGTACAGTGGTCACCCTTTGACTAGCGAGATACCTTCCTTCCCTTACAAGCTTGATATAACCCGGATCGTACCTAGTTGATCTGGCCACACCTATACCTGCATACAAGTTAGATACATCTTACCGACATACGACATAAGTCGGCTGAGACCCAGTTAGGTGGACATTCCCTGGTCTAGGTTACCCCGTGATTCGGCCTGCCTTGAGGTGACTCGGTCTGCACCTGCTTTGACCTTGTCGTACCTCGGCTAACTCGGCCTTTATACCCTGGCATGACCCTACCTAGGGGTATCCCCCCAACATTAGTCCCCGAAGCTGGTGCGGTCTTAGTTGCCTTAGCCGCTAAGGCCACAGCAGGTTCAATTTTACCGAGCCTCTTGCTCCTTTTCCGAGTTATCTCATAGTTAGGATTCCATGGGTTTGCTTTCCCTTGGCACATACCAAGTTTTCACTCGCTGGCCGGGTCACCCCATACTTATCCGAGTTATTCTTCCTTCTCTTGTATGCTTCCCCACGTGGAGGCTAATCATTACTTTGCCTCATTTTAAGGGCATGCACCAGTAACTGCCGCAGTTATTGTCAGATATTACTGTAGCACACGTCACATCGTGCCTGCCTCTTTGTTAACAGTATCATAACGTCACGTCGTGGGATCTCTTGCGCACTGTGGCCCTTCCTATGGCTCGTTGCTGATTGGTTGATCCGGGTCATACACGGCCACACCGTGTGGCCCGTCCGCACAGCGCGATCCCACTACCCCTCAAGGGCGTGGTTAAATAGGGGAGGGGCGTGCCCCTTGGGTCTTTTCCCCTCTCTCGTGCCCCTCTGCCTCTTCTTCTTCTTCCTCCCCGCGACAACGCCGCCGCCACCGCACTTGCGTAGCTGCGCCACCGCCGCCGCACTGTTTCCTCGCGAACCTGCGTCACCGCCTCTCCCGCTCATCTCCTCCGCCACGGGTCCGCTCCAATCTAGGCCACTGCCCCCCACCGCAGTTAGGGCCAGTGAGGACAGTGACTTGGAGATGACAGAGGAAGAGCTCGCTGTCGCGGAGCAGGAAATGGAGGAAGATGCGGGGAACACCGACTGCGGCGCCTGGGCTGGGTCCTGGGTTTGCCAGGACGATCTTGACTGGATGTACCATACCCGGCGTATGCCGGAGGGCGTCATCGCACGCCTCGCCGCTGCAGAGCTTGCTCCCTCACCCAATCCGGGTGAGTTTGTGGTATTCCTTTCCCACTTCCAGCGCGGGTTCGGGCTCCCCGTCAGCGACTTTTTCCACGACTGGCTCGACACCTACGAGCTTTAGCCACATCATCTTCCGGCTAGCATCATCACCTCTCTCTCTGCCTTCGCTTCCACTATCGAGGGTTACACCAGACTGTGGCCCACAAAGGAGCTCTCGATCCGGTTTTTTGGTCTCCACCGGAATGTGATTCCGAATACTGAGCTTAATCCGGAGGACAAGAAACTCACACAGTTCGGCGCAGCTTCCATCTCTCCTCGGAAACATTCCATCTTCCCCCAGGCCACGGGGCTTGACTCCTGCAAGGGCTGGGCCCGAACCTTCTTCTATGTCAGAAATGGCACGGACGAAGATCTGATCCGGCTGCGCCCCTATGCTCTGGGTCCTCCTAGTCCGGATCTGTGGGACAAGGTCCCCAAGAAACCCATAGTCCTGGCGAACCAAGTCAACAAACGGTTCCAGGAACTGAAGGATCAGGGATTGCACAACGAGGACACAAGGATCACCTTCGTCCGCAACCGGATCTCCCCCCTCCAGAAACGCACGCACAAACTCTGCCATATGAGCTGGGGCCGTGACCCCAATCGGACCTCCTCATTCGAGTTGAGCAATACCGAGATTTACCGCCGGGTCAAGGCCCTCTTCACCACCAACAAGAACTTCTCTGCTGAGTGGGTGTGGGGGATCGGGCACTTCTGCCGAGATAGGCTTCCCCCTGCGGTAAGTCTCATGCCCCAAACCTCTTCCGAGTTAAATCATATGTCGGTTTTTGTTGTAGGTTTGATCCCTTTTCCTCTTCTTTCCCTTAGATGTTTCTTCAGCAAACTATTGAGGATGGCACCGAGCCTTCTCTCAAATGGGCGCCTGATCGAGATGTCTCGGACGAGGAGGAGCTGGACGAGGAGATATTCCTACCGTTGGCTGATGCGACCGGTAAACTCTCTTCCATTAGAGATTGGCCTGACGATGAAGATGAATCCGACGTTGAGGTGATGGAGGCATTTGACGCTGTCCCCCTGTCTTACGCTTTTCCGGCATCAGCTAACCCCGGTGGGCAGATCCATGAAGATCCTCCCCTTGCCATGGGTGAGCCAGTCCCGGTCGCATCAAAGAAAAGGGGGGTCGCATCTGCCTCTTCCTCTAGACCTTCTAAGCCAACCAAAAGGCGAAAGAAGTCCGCAGACAAAGCTGCCACCAAATCCACGACCAAGGCCGTAGCCCGGAGAGCTCACAAGCCAAAGGAGCCTTTGACCTCAGATGAGTAAGTCATTGCTCCCTTTGCTATTCATTTGTTCTTCCTTTGGTATAGTTTCTCATTGTTCACCATCTGATTCGGCAGAGCCATGGTGGAGGTTCCTCAGAGTGGATCTGGCATAGCCTCGTCGCTCCGACATAGCCCTTCTCCCCCTCGTGGCGACGATTCATGCCCATTGAGCCCCATTCAGGAGGGTTCAGCGGTTGCTCCGGGTTCTAGCCCACCTCGTCAAGAGGAGGGCAACCTCAGAACAGGGGGCAGTGGTTCTGCCGAGGCTGCAGTTGCTCCTTCTTCGGCACAGCCGCAACCAGCCAACACCGAGGTTCCTTCAGCACCCCCGCTGAAACAGAAATCAGCACCAGCATCAGCTCCAGCACCAGCAGTAATAGCAAAAGCGCCAGCAACAGCACCAAGCCCCTCCGCCTCGTCCGAGTGTTCCAAGACTCGACGAGAAGGCACCAGCAGTACCAAGGCTAGCACCAAGGCAGCTCCCAAGGGCAAATCCACTGCATCAACTTCAACTTCTCAGCAGCAGCCCAAGGGCAAAAAGGCTCCTGACACTGCCAAGGCAACGACAATGGTGGCTGGACAGCGTACACTTGCGTACATGCTTCCGAAGAAGACCCCACCGACAACGGACACCTCTGCCGGGTCAGCTGATGCGCAACTCGTGTTGCACACCAGCCCTGCTGTTCCCCAGGTTGAATGGAGGGAAGCCCATGCCAAGGGTCTGGTTGCTCCCCACATGCTCAGCGGCGAACGTTATCCTCCGACCTTAATCGAGTTTGTAAACAACTAGAACAAGGCGGAGTTTGTCCACAATGATGATCTCCTGGAGAAATTCGGGCCCGCCGAGTTTGCTGCCCAAATGAATACCGTTGCTAAGGCAATTAACCTTGCAGGTCAGATGATGGAGGTACGTTACTTCGCCTTTTCCTTAACATGTATTAGATATTAGTGATATAACCATTAGTCCCCAAGCCTCCGAGGGAGTAACTTGTTACTCGGCCGGATGCTTCTTAGAGAATTAGTGTAACTCCTTAGTGATTTCGAATATGCACACACCTAGAGCCGTGTTAAGTTCCGCTTGGCCCGGATCTTGTATACTTCGAATATGCACACACCTAGAGCCGGGTTAAGTTCCACTTGGCCCGGATCTTGTACACTTCGAATATGCACACACCTAGAGCCGGGTTAAGTTCTGCTTGGTCCGGATCTTGTATACTTCGAATATGCACACACCCAGAGCCGGGTTAAGTTCCACTTGGACCGGATCTTGTACACTTTGAATGTGCACACACCTAGAGCTGGGTTAAGTTCCACTTGTCCCGGATTTTGTACACTTCGAATATGCACACACCTAGAGCCGGATTAAGTTCCACTTGGCCTGGATTTTGTACACTTCGAATATGCACACACCTAGAGCCGAGTTAAGTTCCACTTGGCCCGGATTTTGTACACTTCGAATATGCACACACCTAGAGCCGGGTTAAGTTCCACTTGGCCCAAATTTTGTACACTTCGAATATGCACACACCTAGAGCCGGGTTAAGTTCCACTTGTCCCGGATTTTGTACACTTCAAATACGCACACACCTAGAGTCGGGTTAAGTTCCACTTGGCCCGGATTTTGCACACTTCGAATATGCACACACCTAGAGCCGGGTTAAGTTCAACTTGGCCCAGATTTTCTATACTTCAAATATGCACCAGACTAAACTATCCTATTGTACTCTTTTCAGGTGACCACCAATCGCCGGAGCGCTGAGTTTCAGCGTCTGTTGGACACTCACAAGATGCTGCACGCGAAACATACTACGCTTCTCGCCGAATATGAGAAAAGGGGTAAGTTTTCTCCTTGGCATTTTTCCATTTTTCTTCGTCTTTTTCCGCCGAACTAATCCATCATTCGGATTTCGCAGCTGGAGTGGAGGCTGAGAATATCCTCATGAGGAAAAAATTGGACCAAATAAAGGGTAAGTTATTCTTGCTCAACCTTGCTATGCTCTCTATCTCCTTTTCTCCTTGGCTCAGGAAATATTCATACCTCGGCTTTGCCGGGTCAACAAACTATTTCAGCCTCTCTTGAAGATAGTGTGCCCGTGCCTGACATGCTGCTGCATTTTCTCGAACAAGCAGGGCAGCATCAAGCCTAACTCAAGAAGAAAGATGATGAGCTCGCCCTCCTCCAAACCAAAGATGATGAAATTGCCAAGCTTAAGGCAGACATGAAGAAGCTCAAGGTGCAGCACAAGTCCGAACTGGAGAAAGTAGGCCAAGATTTTACTGAAGAGCGCGAGCGTCTCAACCTCCAGATCGCCAAGGACCAAGAACTGCTTAAGGAGGCCGACGTTAAGCTTGAGTCGGTGAATGTTGAGCTTGTGCAACTCCGGGAGAGGCGTGACAAGTGCACCAAGGAGCTGACCCGGATCCACAGCCACATCTCTCGTAAGCTCTTTTTCTTCAGTTGGCATGAATCTCTCCGGGTCAACCTTCCTCACTTATTTCACCTGTCTTGTTTTCAGACAAACTTCTAGAGGGCAATGTCATTGCAACTACTGTTGTTGCCAAGTTCCGCCAGAAGAGGGGTACTCCAATTGTCCCTGGTGCTGCAGAGATTTCCTATGACATGGAGGACTTGCTGGTCAGCTTGTCTTCTCGTGTCGAAATTGTGAAGAATTATGGCAAGGATATTCTTGATGTGGCAATCCGGATCTTCAATGCCTTTTGGCCTGATAAAGATACTCCGGAAGGGACCGCAGCTCTCGTCGCCAAGTTAATGGAGTGCGAGACCCAGCTCGATCTTTGGAGGGAATCTGCCGGACGTGCCGGAGCTGAGATCGTTCTCCACTACATGCTTACGTGGTATGAGAAGATTAACCTCAATCTCCTTGAGCGCATGCGCACCGGATCAAGGTGGTCCAATGACCCAGATTGGATAGCTCGGCACAAGGCTTGCGCCCATAGCCTCATCCAATACGCCCCCATTCATCAATGGAATGAGGGACCAAGCTTCCTAGGCGCCGCCGAGGACGAAAATGCTGAAGATGATTCGGGTGAGGACGAAGAGGACGAAGCTTCGGACGTCGAGGAAGGTGAAGATGACGCTGAAGCCGAAGCTGGAGCTGCACCCGCTGGCGTCGAATTACCTCCTCCCGCTGCTCCTTGATTAGAAACACTTTGAATTTTATCAGATCCCTGGTATGCCGGGTGCGATTGTATTAAGCACATAAGTGATATTTTGCTACTAAGTTTTTGTGCCGGATTAACTTGGGCATAGTCCCCGAGTTTCATTTTCTTGTTCCTCCAATTTCTTGGCTTGCCTCGTGTCTACCTTGGTTCGGTTTTATGACTTACGAGTCCGAGCTTCAAAATTGACTTAACAATACTTGGAAACTTTAGGATTAGCTCAAAATAATTCAGCATAGTAAATATAAAGTAAGCATAAGGTTAGTCCGAACAACAAACGTCGGCTCGATTAAGTTCCTTTCCTTAGTCGTTTTTCATGTGCTACGCCATTCCAAACTTGTTCTCTTGCTTGCCATGAAGCCAAATCTTGTTGGACAGTAGAAAGTCGTAGAGTTATGTTTTTGGTGCTCACACACTACTAATCTGGCTTAGGCAGAAGCAACTTACGCCAGCTGACGCATAAATAATAAATATAGAAAACATATAATAAATATCATTAAGGCAGTCCCCGAGTTACTGCTCGAGGTGCCAAGATTTCATTGATAAGCTCATTGCCGGCATACATACCGACATATGAGTGACTCGGATACACACACTTCTTTGCTAAGTGTAGAAAGGACGAAGTAGAGCTACATTCCATGGACGCTTAGATTCCTCGCCGGACATGTCCGCCTTGTTCTTCTCCTGTGGTTTTGCATCTATGAGATAGTATGAGTCATTGTGCAATGCTTTGCTCACGATGAATCGCCCTTCCCATGGGGGGGGATAACTTATGCATGCCAGCAGTACGTTGTACCAACCGGAGTACCAGATCACCTTCCCGGAAAAATCGGGGGTTTACTTTCTGGCTATCATAGCATCGGAGATTTTGCTGGTATATGGCGGATCTGGACAATGCCAATTCTCTCGCTTCTTCCAGCAGATCAACATCATTTTGCCGGGCTTCTTGCACTTCGGCTTCTATGTATTGGGTGACCCTAGGCGAGTCATGCTCTATGTCGGCTGGTAATACAGCTTCTTCCCCATATACCAGAAAGAATGGCGTATATCCTGTTGATCGATTTGGAGTTGCTCTTAAACTCCATAGTACCGCTGGTAGTTCTTCTATCCAGCACCCCACTGATCTTTGCAGCGGCTCAATGAGCCGGGGTTTTATCCCGAACAATACCAATCCATTGGATCTTTCCACTTGTCCATTCGATGCGGGGTGAGCTACCGAGGCTATGTCTAGCCGGATCTTCTTATCCTGGCAGAATCACGCAAATGCTCCTTCAGAAAAATTTGTGCCATTATCTGTTATGATACTGTGAGGATAACCATATCTCAAGATGATATCCTTGAGGAATGTCACGGCGGTAGCTCCATCACATTTTCTTATTGGCTTCACCTCAATCCATTTTGTAAATTTGTCAACCATGACCAAGATGTGGGTCATGTTCCCTGTTGCTGGTTTGAAGGGGCCAACCATATCCAAACACCATACGGCAAATGGCCATGTAATTGGTACGGTCTTGAGCTCCGACATAGGCATATGTGTCTTGGTCGCATATCTTTTACAGCCATTGCACCTTCTTACCAGATCTTCTACTTGTTCCAAGGCACTTGGCCAGTAAAACCCATGAAGGAAAGCTTTTGCTACCAAGGCTCTGGACGAGGCATGATGCCCACATTCCCCTTGATGTATATCTAAGAGGATGTCAAGTCCTTCTCCTGGGTCAACAAATCGCTAGAGAACGTTTGTCACACTCCTTTTGTATAGCTCGGAATTGATGATCGTGTATGCTTTTTATCTCCTCTGAGCTTGCCTGGAAAGCACCTCCTCAGTGGGTAAGGTTCCATCTTTCAGGAATTGAAATATGGGCAGTGCCCAAGCTGGTACAACTCACACTAGGAACACATCCTCATCAATTTCCATCTGATCCACCGGCATAACCTTAGCCGGATCACATTGCGCAGTCCCCGGGTCTTGCGAAGCAGTCCCCGGGTTTCACGAACCACTTCCCACGTCAATGTCCATGGGTACAGCTCCGGACTCCGGATCTTCCGGGACATAGATTGAGTCGGTTTCTGGGGACGGCCTGATAGATGGTTTTCTGAGGTGCTCCAACGCTACACCCAGTGGAATTGCTTGTCGGGTTGATCTGAGCTTCGACAATACGTCGGCAGCCGCATTTTCCACCCAGGGTACATGGTGAAATTTGCATCCCTCAAAGTAACCAGATATCTTCTGCACATGGAATCTGTATAATACCATGTTTGTATCAAGAGCGTCCCACAGCCCTGAGACTTGCTGAACTACCAAATCTGAGTCGCCAAAAGCATTGGATCCGACGTATTCCAATTTCCTTTACCACTTTGAGCCCATGTACATGTGCCTCATATTCGGCGACATTGTTTGATGCTGCGAAATGGATCTGCAGCACATACTTCAGCTGGTCGTTCTTTGGCGAGGTAAGCACAACTCCGGCGCCTAACCCGGTTTTTGTTTTTGACCCGTCAAAGTGCATTCTCCATTAGTATGGATCTGGCAATGGTGGCTCATATTGCACCTCGGCCCAATCCACAAAAAAGTCGGCCACAACCTGAGACTTGATTGCTTCTCTCCTGTCGTATTGTGGCGCATAAGGTGCTAGCTCAATTTCCCATTTTGCAATCCTGCCACTTGCATCCTTGTTACTCATTATCTCGGATATGGGAGCTTCACATATTACTTTGATGGGGTTCTCTTCAAAATAGTGTTTTAGCTTCTTAGCCGACATGTACACTCCATATGTCACTTTCTGATAGTGCGGATAATTTTGCTTCGATGCGGATAATACCTCGCTTAGGTAATATACTGGCCTTTGCACTGACTTACCCTCTTCATCACGCTCTACCACAATTACTACACTTACAACTCGGTTGGTTGCGGCTATATAGAGCAACATTGGCTCCTTTGACAGTGGAGAGGCTAACACTGGTGCAGTGGCTAACATTTTCTTTAATTGGATAAAGGCTTCATTGGCCTGCGGAGTCCAAATGAACTTGTCCGACTTTTTCATCAGTTGATAGAGAGGAAGTGCCTTTTCTCCCAACCGACATACAAACCGACTTAAGGATGCCAGGCAACCAGTGAACTTCTTGACATTGTTAAGGCACTTCGGCAGTTCCATTCGCTCTATGGCCTGGATTTTAGTGGGATTAACTTCGATACCTCGGCTGGAGACAAGAAATCCGAGTAATTTCTAGCCGGGACACGAAGGTACATTTCTCTGGGTTAAGCTTCATTCGGAACCTCCTTAGGTTCTTGAATGTCTGCCTGATATCGTCAAGGAGCGTTTTGCTTTCCTTGGTCTTTATAACAACATCATCCACATATACCTGCACATTTTGACCAATTTGGTCGTGTAAACATTTCTGCATACATCTTTGGTACGTTGCTCCTGCATTACGTAAACCAAAAGGCATGGTGCGATAGCAATAAGCCCCATACGGGGTGATAAACGCAGTCTTTATTTGATCACTTGGGTTCAGAGGTATCTAGTGGAAACCAGAATATGCATCAATGAATGACAACAGTTCACACCCAGCAATGGAATCTATGACTTGGTCTATCCTTGGTA
Source organism: Avena eriantha (assembly GCA_910589775.1). Classification (NCBI taxonomy): domain Eukaryota; kingdom Viridiplantae; phylum Streptophyta; class Magnoliopsida; order Poales; family Poaceae; genus Avena; species Avena eriantha. Next base: position 166,508,654 of record OU342741.1, on the reverse strand, counting down.
GTGGGAATGGATCTTTCGGACACACCTTATTCAGGTTTGTGTAATCGATACACTTGCGCCAAACCACTGCCACGTTCGTATCGTCCTTCTTCTTCTCCACTAGCCCCGGATGAGACAGCCAATCCAGGTAAAGCACTTCCATGATAAATCCTGCTGCTAGCAGCCGAGCTATCTCATCTCCTATGACCTTTCTCCTGTCTTCGGCGAAGCGGCGGAGAGGTTGCTTCACCGGCTTTGCTCCGGGTCTCACATTTAAAGAGTGCTCGACCAACTCTCTCGGAACACCTTGCAAGTCTTGTGTGGACCAAGCAAAAATATCCCGATTCTGACGGAGGAAGTTGACGAGCTCGCTTTCCTATTTGTCATTTAACCCGGCACCAATTGTCACGGTGCGATCTAGGAACATATCATCAACAAGCACTTTCTTGGCATATTTTGTCGCTTGGAACAAAACACTACCATGCGGGTTACTCAGCGCTGGCATATATTGCTGCGAGGACTGAGCCAATGCCTCCACCTCTTGGATCTTTCTCCTCTCTTGCGGAATCACGAGTGACTCGGCCAGGTTAGACCCGGCTGACACGCACTCAATGGAACATCGGAAATCTCTAGTTATGGTAATCACACCATTTGGCCCGGGCAGCTTCATCTTCAAGTAACTGATATGAGTACTTCCCATGAACTTGTTCAGAGATGGCCTGCCGAGTAACGTGTGATACGCGCTCTCCAAATTGACAACCTCGAATTCTAAATTCCCAGTCCAGTAGTTATCTCTTGTGCCGAACAACACGTCAACCCGGACCTTGCCTACGGGTTCACAGGAAATGCCTGGCACAATGCCATGGAAAGTTGTCCTCGTAGCTTGGAGCATGTTCTCCGAGATACCCAACTTGTGCATCGTGTCCAAGTACATGATATTTATGCTGCTGCCATTGTCAACCAGCACCTTTGAGAATCTCACATTGATGTTTGGCCCAATGAATGTTGGGTCCAACACTAGCGCATATGAACCAGGACTTGGCATAAGCTTGGGATGATCTTTGATGTTCTAGGTAATTTCCTGGTCCGACCAAGGCATATACCTCGTCACCGCTGGCATTGCCGCATTAACTTCCATGTGTCGGCGCTGCAAGCTCTTTCTGTCTGTCTCTTCTATGGTGAACACACAGTAACTCTGATGATGCTCTCTATACTCATTTCTCCCCTCATTTCCGGGGTACCTCTGATCCAGTTGATGTTGGTCTTCCACTTGATGCACTGCATCCCTTCTCTCATGGTTGTCATACCTCGGCGGAGGGGGAGGCAACATTAATTTTTGCATGTTCGCTCTGGAGAGCAATTGCTGTCGGGGTAACTCCTGCCGAGGTTGATCATTCTGAGGTGCCTGAGCATTCCCCGAACCACCTTGTTCTATCATTCACATCCACTCACACTGCCTGGTTGTGTGACCCGCTGGGTTACTCGGATTTGGCGTGTGAAATTTACACGGCTGATCCAGCATTGCCTCATAAGTATACCTCGGACGGTCCTTCTTTTCTTGCCACTATTTCTTCTGCTCTGGCGTCCAAGTTTTCTTGCCATCATTCCTTGGGGTCCATTGCTGTCCTCTAGTTTTCTGACGTTAGTTGCTTCCTGCACCGGGCTGATCTTGATTCACAGTAGCTACTTGTTGCAAACTGTACCGGTAATCCGGTCTATCATCTCTTCTTTTACCCCGGTAATCATTCCTCCGGGATGATCCGGCTCCATCTCGCTGGTAGTACTCTTCGTTTGACTCGCTTGACATTAGCCTAGGTTGAGTCGGATCACCCAAGGCATACGAATCAGCGATCTGGATTGTCTCTGCCAATGTAGTTGGCATATCTCTTTGCAACCTTTGCCATAACATGCTTGCATATCTGCATCCCTGAGCAAACCAAGCTATAGCCTGTGACTCAATTACGCCCTCACACAAGTTTCGCATAGTGCACCAACGGGTTAAGAATTCTCGGTCTATCTCATTCGGTTTCTGCTTGCACATTGCTAGGGTCTGTGGCCTGTTGGGCCTCTAATACGTACTTGAGAAATTACTGACAAACATTTCCTCAAAATTGATCAAACAGTTAATACTTCCGGGTGGCAAATTGTTTAGCCATACCCTCGCCGGCCCCTCCAGCATCTGGGGTACATATCTCACAGCCCATCTCAAGTTCCCGTAGCAATTTTTACAGCTGTTGCGTAGTTAATCAACCAATCCTCCGGCTTTGTGTTGTCGTCATATGTCTTTGTGCCTCTAGGTAACTGGACGTTAGGTACCGGAGGCTCCTTCATGATCCGGGGCCCAAAACACGCTGGACCCGGAGGACCTTGACACTCAATTTGCTCCGACCTATATAGCCGATCCAGTTTTAACCTGGCATCATCAGGCATCAAGTTCCTGCTTCCCAATCTTGACCCTATCACGTGATAGTCCGGCCTGGGATACCCTACGTTCACCATTTCGAATCACCATCATTGTATCTATCTTGCTCATGTGGAGCTGCTCTCTATTGCATACCTTGGCCGGCACTGCGCACTTGCCGTGGTATATTCCGCTGCTGCGGTTGCCCTGCACCTGCCGAATTACGCTGTCCGGCATTGCTGTTTACAGCGTTCCCTTGACCGGCATTGCCTTGGTCGCGGTTACCTCGGCCAGCTTCACCTCGGCTCACACTTCATCGATCCTCATTTCTCTACACTTCTTTTGCTTTCCCTGCCCTTGCCGGGTCATATGGGACTATCTGTTTATTCCTCCTGGCCGAGGTTACTACCTCTTCTCTCTTAGGACCACAATGAGGAATGCAGCTCCAGCGGATTTCTCCGGGTTACCCCCGCTGAATGAACGATCTTGGAGGCCTCCGCTCTCTCTGGGTTAGCCCTGGGAAATTCCTCATTTTGCTTGTTCGCGATCCGAACCAACTCATTGACCCTATCTTGCTGTCTCTGACGGGCTTCACCTGTCAGACCTTCCAACTCGGATGCAGCGGCATCTGCTGCCTTGAGGTTCTTTGCCAGGGTACTATACTTCGGCAGCCCCACGGACAAACAGTTCTCTGATTCCTCAATCCTAGTATCACCCTCTTTGTTCATTTCACTCATGAAGTTTCTCCCCTTCACTTTTACAGCATCTATGTTATTTGCCTTTGCGTACTCACGCAGTATCATGTTCAACGACTGCTGAGACGCGGCTATCTTTTTCGCACCCTCTAGTATTTTTGCCTAGTCTCCTCTAGCTCGGCCTATACCTGAGCTGGATCTACTACTGCTGCTACTGGGTTTGCCAAGCTGTCCATCGCTTGCTGCAGCACATTCTCTCGCCTCTATAGAGGATGACCTCTACTTTTCCTTGGCGCCTTAGGCGTTACCTCCGGATCTGGTGCTAGATCCTTACTCGCGCCAGCGCCTGGTGTAGTCATCATCACCTCAGTGCGGTCGAGGGAGCGAGTGATACGCGTCCAGCGAGCCGCGCTAAGGGGTGGCTCGCCTCCTTCGACGACGTGCCGCGGGTCAACGCACGACACATCAACTGCAACATAGATCTTGTGCGCACCGAGCTTGACGAAGAGGCCGTTGCGCGGAAGAGGACGCTTGCCGAAGCAGCCAACGTTGTCACTGACGAAATCCAGCGCTCCAAAGCACCGAACGAGCCCGGAGACGATGCGTTCGCCGGTGCTGATGAAGTTTCTCGTCCGGATCTTCACCCCTTCTAGTGCTGCTAGCCCCACGGTGGGCGCCAACTGTCGTGGTGGTGTCACGGCACATGCCATGGATAGGCTAAAGGTGGGGACTAAATGCACTAGAGGAATCCAGGGAGGGATAGTGTGGTGATTCCACACATAGATGTTTGTATTTGATTCACTTCCAAGGTTTACAAGTACTCCTTGAGCTGTATTGGGGAGAGGAGGAAGAAGGAACTCTCTTACTCTCACCACTAGCTAGCCCTTAGGTTCTCACTAGTAAAACTCGAATCACTAGAGATCAACCCACTCGAGAGCAACCCTTTCTACAGAGGCCCTAGCCCTCCTTATATAGGGGTAGCTAGGTCTCCAATTAGGGCATACGTGGAGGCATATTCCAAGGAATATGCCTCCTCCCAAAATAGTAAACTGACCGGGTCACTTTTGCCCAGCGTCATCCATGCAGAGGCTACGTGAGCCTCTGTGGCGCCTGCGTCATCCAACATAGGCATCGTCACCTTTGTCGGCCACGCCTCGGTGGTCCTGGCCTCTGTCCGCTTCACTCACGCTCTGCGTATAGTGGTCACCCTTTGACCAGCGAGATACCTTCCTTCTCCTAAAAGCTTGATATAACCCGGATCATACCTAGTTGATCCGGCCACACCTGTACCTGCATACGAGTTAGATACATCTTACCGACATACGACATATGTCGGCTGAGACCCAGTTAGGTGGACATTCCCTGGTCCGGGTTACCCCGTGATTCGGCCTTCCTTGAGGTGACTCGGTCTGCACCTGCTTTGACCTTGCCGTACCTCGGCTAACTCGGCCTTTATACCCGGCGTGACCCTACCTAGGGGTATCCCCCCAACTCCAGGTGAGCCTCCCGGCCAAGCTCCACCGCTCAGTAGGGTTCCATCGCCGGCTGCCCTGTTTCGCGTAGACGACTACCCCGAGACATCCGTCGCGACTAGATCCGATGGCCACCGTCGCTCGGTACCGCCCCGGCACCCCTCGCTCGCTGACAGTGGGCCCCGCTAGTCAGTTTCAATCCGCGCCCTCCCGCGCGTCGCCATGAGCGCCGTGGGCCGAATCCCCCCCTAGAGCCCAGTAGCTCCCCAGATCCGGCCCATTACACCCTTTTTCTTTTTCTTTTCGCAGATCCATTTACTCTAGAAAAGCTCTTGCTAGGATTTAATCCAAATAAATTGGTAACCAAGTCCAAATGCCTAGATCTCAATTTCTGATAGTACTCTGATGTTTTCTCAAACATGTAGAGGCAACCCCAAGTCCAAATTAATTTCCAATATTTGCTAGTAATTATTCTGCTGCCAAGTATACTATACACTAATTAATTTCCTCGGAAGGTTTCACATGTCCATTTGAGTTGAACCAAAGCTCTTCTAGGAGGTAGCTGACATACCCATCATCCAGCACAAGTCTTATGCCAAGTTGAACAGTATACTGCCTTTGGCATAAATAACAAAATCAGCAACTTTCTGTCTTAGATAAATTCCCCAGGTCTAACATAATGTGGTATTGACCTGATTACAATTCTCAGTACACCCCAGAACCCATATCTCCTAAATTCTAGCAGCTCAGAATTTATTGAGCTCTGGGTAAATTTTAGTGATTTAAATACTTCTGTAAGGGGTATTTCCACTAAATAAACCACTCCAGGAGTTTGACAACTCCAAAAATGGTGAATCCAATTCCTACAGAAAGGTATTGGACATGCCTAGCACTTGCCCTTGGAACCAACTCAATAGCTCCTGTAGAATTTATCTGGTAAAAAGGAGAAAAACTATACAGAACTGCCATGGGGAATTTCCTAAGGGCATTATGGTAATTATTTTGACTTGATTCCAACTTTAGCTAGTTCAGTACATTAAATAAGACCTAACCGTCCAAGGAAATAATTTTTGGAGCTCCAGAAATTTTCTGGTGAATTATTTCCTCAAACTAGAGTTATTACCACAATAGAAATCCTAATTAAATCTAGGAAATTGTTTTACAAGTGAAACAACTTGTGTTGGTTTTATCTTGACAAGACCTATCTGAGGGTATAACTTTGGCACCTTGGTATCCTACTGACCTCAAAACCCAAATCCAAATGCATTGTATCTAACCTTGACAACTATCTTCCCCAAAGAGAAACAATACAGTGGCAATTTAGTAATTCCACTATCAATACCCAACATCTCCAAAACCTCCCAAGTTCAGTAGTACTTCTTATGTTTGTTTGTTGTATGGTGTGATGCTTGTACTCCTTGTATTTATTGTGGTATTGTCTGCTTGCATGTTTACCGATGATGACGATAGTGTGAGTGTCTGACGACACGAAAGAAGGGAATTTTATTATTATTGTTATTGGGTATTCTTGGTCATCTGAAGAAGTCCAGGGACTTATTGATGATCACAAGCAAGCCACCATTCCAGAATTCTGATATATGTCCTATTCTATTTTACTTGTTTTATATCCTCTTTATAAATTGCATGACTGCATGTTTTGTGTTACAAATACTGCGATAATAACTTGGCTCCTCCAAGTTATGATTTCGTGTCCTTCGAGGCACCACCCTGATGAACCTATCATCTTATCCCCTTTAGACCGAGAGTATGATGGTTAGCATCCTACCTCCTTGGAAACCCCGGTTTTGAGAGAATAAAATGTTTTGGGATTTATCCCACTACAAATGTTTCAAAACTCTTTTGAAAAACCCTTGGAAGAAGGCATCGTTCCAAGCGGATGTTTTAACAAAAGAAATGGCGATGATGAGAAGTGAGAATGTGATGGGATGTTCTACGCCTTTACTGGAACAATTTTTATCCGCGCAACCACATTACCCCAGGTGCTGGGGCTTAACTCATAGTTTGTCCGCATTAGCCGAGGCAGCTTCTACCATGCTTATAGGGAGAAATCCCTGGAAGTCCGAGCAGGTGCCACCAGATCAAGGATCTGAAGCCTGTTGCTTGTTTCGACAAGAGTGAGTCTGAACTGGTAGGAGGCCGGTGCAACAATTGGGACTCCCACGGACGGTATGACTTGGAGTACGGAAGGAAGTGGAGTCACCAAATTTAAGGTATACGCCAAGTTGCGGCTTGGGTATGCGCGTGTACGGAAGGCGGGACTATGGCTAGGAGCCACATGCTCGTTGCTGGGGAGAACAAACCCAAGAGGAAACACATGCCTTTGCTAGGGTAGACAAGCGAAAGGTTAGGTTTGATTATCCGGACCCCCCATCTACAGTGGTAGGTGGGTCTTGGTTGTATCCCGGCGGATGTATTGATTCTTGTGGGGAAAGTGTGCAAACTCTGCACAGTATAATCTATTAGAATAGCCGTGTCCATGGTCAAGGACGATTGTAAAGGTGTTGGCTAGGAGAACCCAAACTGTGCTTGTTTGGGAAACAAGTACGAAGTGGACGAAGGTTCCGGGGGAACCCGAGTTCGCAAGCTTTGTTTTGACCCGAGGGGTCGAAGATGTTTAAAAAGGGTTTTTTCTACAAAACTGTTTTCAAAACTCTTTTTCAACAAAGATATGGAGATGTATTGATTTATAAAACAGAAGCATGTTTTCAAAACTCATTTTCAACAAAGATATGGAGATGCCATAACTTCAATGTTAGTTTAGGCTTTTCAAAAGCAACCCTAGATAGAGCTATCTCGCCACAACCATAATTGCATTTCCTTTGGTCACTTATCTTGGTGGTTTGCGAGTACATTCAAAGTACTCACGGCTTTGTCCCTGGCTATTTACTTGGCTAGACTTTCAGAGTTTTGACTTCGGAAGATTCAGGTGACGTCCAGCGCACTAGGTCGTCTTCCTAGTTAGTTGCCTGTAGGTTGAGGCACGATTGGGATCTGCGCTAGGTGATGCTCTGCTGCGAATGATGATGTATCCATAATGGCATTTATGTAAGTCTTGTAATCGTTATGTTTCAGATGTTGTAATGGTACCTGTCGGTTATGTTCCACGGCTCACTGATCATGGGAACGTGGATGTACGCATAACAGGGATTTCTCAGATGGATAATCCGAGGAGCCCCACAGACTTGGTATCAGAGCCATCCTGACTGTAGGAGACCTTAGTTAGCATGGACATTAGACAGAAAACGACAAACCTATTTTCCAAAAGACAAGGGAGAAAAGATAACTATTTGCAAAAGTGCTTCTGTCTCCTCCCCCTCTATTTCAAAAAACTACTTGAATTAATATGATTTCATAAGCTTAAAATCCTGCACACTGTCACTAACCCAACCCCGTCTCACAAATCTGCTGTAGATGGAGCCTATTGATGAAGAGTGGCTCAAGATTGGATTTCCCCAAATCCTATGGGACTCGATGCAACTGTGCGGTTACCAGCAGAAACCTACCTACACCCTCCACAAGGGAGTGGAATCAGGAGATTATGTGGGATAGATTGTCATACTAGCCAAGCCAGGAACCAATGGAAGCCCTATCTACTCCACAGGACCTCAGATGCCTAGTCCCGTACTGGCTATTGACTTGGTGGCCAGAGAAACCTTGATGCGCATCCGTAGTTCCCTCCCAGAGATGAGACAACCCACAACCTTCTACCTCCCCATGAAGGGAAATGTCGACTGCACCGGAGGAACTCAAGACCCCAGCCTGGCGTATCCTGCTCTCTCCTTCCAGACATGTTACAGCTACTCTAGCAATGAGGTATTAACAGCAGTTATTGACGAATACCGCCACTCCTAGATGGAGCTTCACTGCCTGCAAACCATTCACAACCGTAAGGAAGCCCTGGAAACCCTACAGAGGAATCAAGCACGAACAACTACAACTGAAGGAACCTCGAGGGAAGTCGCCCCCAAGAAAAGCAGGAAGTGCACCACCGCCAGTCAGTACCTCCGTAGGTTCAAGCCCATCAAGGAGGTGCAGGAAAGCTCCACTGCTCTGCCCGAAGCCAGCCCCGACTCCATAGAGGCACCCTCCGAGTAATCACCCACGTCGCGGTACTCGCCCACCTAGCAATAGGGTAGAGTCATGTATCATCCCTGAACGCATTTTGTAATGCCTAAGCACTATTAGCACCCTCAGGTGCAGATTTGGTTGGTATGTAATGACTTCCTTAATTGCTATGCTTGCTTGAATTGTTCATTCTTGTGTGTTTTACCCAAGTCGCTACATCAGACCCAACCCGAAACGTCTGCCACCAACAAGACCTCCCCTAGGATGGCCATGAAGACCGGAAGCTCAAAAAAGGCATGTAGCTGCTGCAGAGACGAAGGGCACCAAGCCATCAGATGTTCCGACAACTGCCCCAACTGCGGAGAACCCCATTCACCCAAAGTTTGCCCAACTCAGCTTTTCACTTGTTTTCTCTGCGAAGGCCAAGACCATGTCCCCATCAAATGCCCAATATATCCCCCCATTGGCATAGCCTGTCAACCTCCCGGTACCAGCAAAAGCAAGGCGTCAAAACAGCTACACCGAAGGATGGGCATCTGCTTCATGTGTGGACTACCCAGACACTTCAGCCGAGAATGCCCCGAGAGAAAATCCGCCAAGACTTCTGCGAAAGAGAAGCCCCTTAACCCACTCTAGGACTTCCTGATAGTCGACGAGTTCCACCGGTAATAAACTAGCCCATGTCCCCCTGGAACGACATCTATGATGCTACCCTCTCTTCTGTCTTTGTCTACTACCTTAAGAACCATCTTTTGTCACCCTCATAAAGATGTCCCCAGTTTTTAACTCTCTGACCTACCCAAGTCCAATCCTAAGGGGGAAAGGCTGCATCTTTCCCGCAAAATAGATAACCTCTCTGCCCGACCGTGTGACCCGAAGACACAAATCTCAGAGCACAAACTTGTCACAGACTTGGATACAATAACCCACTTAAGAGAAATACCGTAGACCCTTACAAAAGGAAGGTCCCTCCCCGCAACCATGGTTGAAACCAGCTCGACCACCTGAGTTTCAAGAAGATGGAAGTTCAACCTCCCGGTTGAGGAGTTTCTATTCAAGGACAAAGTCGGCAAGTTAGCCCGCAAGAAACTCATAGTACTTATTCCGAGACAGATCCCCTAACCTTCCTCTCCCAAATCTTGGGACGAGATTCTTTTAAGGGGGAAAGGTCTGTAACATCCCAATTTCAGCAACCCTGATTAGTTGTCTAGAATGCAAAAATAAGGGGGAACAAAAACTTTTTTTTGTGCTTTGGTGCCATCCTTGCTTGTTGTTTGCTTGCACTTGTTCTTATGATGTGTATCTTAGGATACTCCTTACCTCACCCTCAGTTGACAAAAACTTTTTACCCAAAACTATCTTGGCTTAGTTTGCATATTCTCAAACATTCTGGCATTTCAAAACAGGAGCCAAGATGCCTATGCAACCAAAACTATTTTTGGTAGATTCTATTGAAAAAACTATGGAGATATATATACTACAATCTCCTTATGTTTTCAAGACAGAACACTCAACTAATCTTATCTCTAGTGTTCCCAAAACCTCTTTCCAAAAGCATTTGAATTCTACTCTTGGTACAGATACCAAGGACTCTCACCTCATCCAAAACTCAACCTCTTCAAAATGTCCCAACCTTTACCCAAGCTAAGATTTTTGTAACCCTAGAGTAGTTGATGGATTATAAGATGAGTTGCCTTGATCTGTTGTCTGATGAATTGTTTTGATTTGCTGATTGACTTGTTTGCTTAGGAAGTAGTATGAGCTACTCTAGGAGCTCATCACTAGAATCAAGATGTTTCCAAATCCTCAAATACCTAGGCAGGAATACAACCTTGTTATGATCCCTAGCCACTAGGTGATCATCTAAAACCCTCAACCAGATCTATTCTAGAGTTCTCCATTCTAGATGTTCCCAAGTCCATGAAGACCAATATCAAGCATGGATCTATTCTACTCAATCTACTTCTCAAACTCATCCACTTGTTGATGCTCTGATACTTTGCCACTCCTCCAAGAACATTCCCTCACATACTCTAGTCAAAATCCTCAAAACTGCCAAATTTGATAAGTCTGGAAACAGTTTCAGCATCACCTTTTGGAATGCCTCTTTTTCTCAAACTATGTGCATTTTTGGAAATGAACTTGAACCATCTTGTTAACCATCCTAAGGACTATCAAGGCACACATTTGCCTCTGGTTAAATCCCCATCCAACCCACTGGTCCATGATGATTTTGCAGACAAGAAAATAACATTTCCTACAAAACTAGTCATCATGCCTACTTTGCTATAAGCTCACACCCTCATACAACCTCCTATAGACCAACTCTCTACATGGTTGTGTTATAATCATTGATTTCTATCGAAACCTACTTCACTTGCCCCAAGTGGATCTCTGTGGTGCTTAAACCCACATGGTTTATAAGGCATCCTGACCCATATTGCATGGCAGCCTTAATTTCAACAAAGTTTGCCATCACTTCTAGATCACCTCAAATGCTATCAATTCAAACTCCTTCTGCCATAATCATCTATATGACCTGTTCTACCCACCCCTCTATCCTTTGTACCAAGGTGAGCTCTGAGCTCCAAGTTGCAAGCATGTTTTGGTGGTATAAAAATAACACCACCCTAGATCATCAACTCCCTGTTTTCCATCCTTTCCAAGTTGGAATTTCATTCCACAAGGTTGCAACTGCTTGCAACATCTTGTCTATCTCACCTAGTTTGATCCTCAATATTTATCAATAATTATCCATAATTATTATGGCCCCAAAACTAACTAATTCACTTTATAGTCAAAATCTCCAAAACTCCCTCCATAAAGGAAAGTTTGGTTTTTGCCAAAACACTTCTCTAACTTTTGACTCAAGTAAGTTCCACATATCATACCCTATCTTTGCATCTCAAAAATAAATATTTTTGAGAAGCTTTATTATTTCTTTTTGCCCATTTTCTTAAATGGCTGAATTGGAATAATAATTGTTTTAAATACTTCTAGTCCCCAATAAATCTTGGGAAAATTCCCCTAGGTGTGTATTTCCATTTGAGACCCTTCCCCATAAAAATCCAACCTTGTCCAATGGAAATTTATCAAATGATCTCCTAGAAACCACTTCTTCCCTTTTTGATTAAATGGATCTAAGTGGACTAAAACTCCTCTGAAAAATCCCTAATAAATCCTAGGAGTCTACCTTGACCTTACCTATCCACCAGTTCCATTTTCTCCTCTGGTCCAATGTAAATTTTTGGACTTACTTCATAACCCTCTAGTTTGATCAATTTTGGCAAATTAGCAAACCACTAGTCTAAACCACTTCCAAATTTCCCCAAAGCTTGATCAAAGCTCATCCTCAGCCCCAGGACACCCCACTGGTCAATCACCACTATAGCATCACCCAACCAATCCCCAGTTTGACCTTGTGGTAGTAGTAAGAGAGAGAGAGAGAGATAACCCCAAATCATACAAAGATCCACTTCATTTAATTACCACTGATGCCACCCCCTCCCTCTCTAGTCCAGCAAGACCAAAACCCCATCCTGACCCTCTCCACCTCCCCCTGGATCAATCACTGGCCAGCATTGCCCCTCCCCCATGTCCAAAATGGACTTTTACTCCATCCACTCCCTCTCCTTGGTATATAGGCCAGATGCCACCCCAGCCAGCCCTCTGCCCCTCATTTGCCCCCTCACACTTCCCCTCACACTCCCCTAGCTCCACTGCCTGGCCCCTGCTTTGAGCTGCCTGGGAGAAGAAGGAGGAGAAGCTTCGGCTTCTCCCAAAAATCGAGCAAGGCTCCTTCCCCTCTGCTCCATTCCCTCTGCATGTCAGCCCATGCGTTCCCCTGCTCCTCCTCTACCTGACGGTTCTCTTCTTTTTGTCCAGGGCCAACTCATATGTCCCCGCCAGCGAGCTCCGACGAGGTCGCTCTCGGTCACCGTCTCTCGAGCTGCTTCCAGTGGTCCTACGCCACCGTGCCGCCCACCGATCTACTCGTCGTCGTCTACCGCGTCGCCCTGCCGCCTCCCCAACCCTCGTCGAGCCCCCAGGTGAGCCTCCCAGCCAAGCTCCGCCGCTCAATAGGGTTCCATCGCTGGCCGCCCTGTTTCGCGTAGACGACGACCCCAAGACGTCCGTCGCGACTAGATCCGACGACCACCATCACTCGGTACCGCCTCGGCTCCCCTCGCTCGCTGACAGCAGGCCCCGCTGGTCAGTTTCAATCTGCGCCCTCCCACGAGTCGCCCCGAGCGTCGTGGGATGAATCCCCCCTACAGCCCAGTAGCTCCACAGATCCGGCCCATTGCACCCTTTTTCTTTTTCTTTTCGTAGATCCATTTATTCTAGAAAAGCTCTTGCTAGGATTTAATCCAAATAAATTGGTAACCAAGTCCAAATGCCTAGATCTAAATTTCTGATAGTACTCTGATGTTTTCTCAAACATGCAGAGGCAACGCCAAGTCCAAATTAAATTCCAATATTTGCTAGTAAGTATTCTGCTGCCAAGTATAATGTACACTAATTAATTTCCTCAGAAGGTTTCACACCTCCATTTGAGTTGAACCAAAGCTCTTCTAGGAGGTAGTTGACATACCCATCATCCAACACAAGTCTTATGCCAAGTTGAACAGTATACTGCCTTTGGCATAAATAACAAAATCAGCAACTTTCTGTCTTAGATAAATTCCCCAGGTCTAACCAAATGTGGTATTGACCTGATTACAATTCCCAGTACACCCCAGAACCCATATCGACCAAATCCTAGCAACTCAGAATTTATTGAGCTCTGGGTAAATTTTAGTGATTTAAATACTTCTGTAAGGGGTATTTCCACTAAATAAACCACTCCAGGAGTTTGACTACTCCAAAAATGGTGAATCCAATTCCTACAGAAAGGTAATGGACATGCCTAGCACTTGCCCTTGGAACCAAATCAATAGCTCTTGTAGAATTTATCTTGTAAAAAGGAGAAAAACTATACAGAACTGCCATGGGGAATTTCCTAAGGGCATTCTGGTAATTATTTTGACTTGATTCCATCTCTAGGTGGTTCAGTACATTAAATACGACCTAACCATCCAAGGAAATAAATTTTGGAGCTCCAGAACTTTTCTGGTGAATTATTTCCTCAAACTAGAGTTATTACCACAATAGAAATCCTAATTAAATCTAGGAAATTGTTTTACAAGTGAAACCACTTGTGTTGGTTTTATCTTGACAAGACCTATCTGAGGGTATAACTTTGGCACCCTGGTATCCTACTGACCTCAAAACCCAAATCCAAATGCATTGTATCTAACCTTGACAACTATCTTCCCCAAAGAGAAACAATACAGTGGCAATTTAGTAATTCCACTATCAATACCCAACATCTCCAAAACCTCCCAAGTTCAGTAGTACTTCTTATGTTTGTTTGTTGTATGGTGTGATGCTTGTACTCCTTGTATTTATTGTGGTATTGTCTGCTTGCATGTTTACCGATGATGACGATAGTGTGAGTGTCTGACGACACGAAAGAAGGGACTTTTATTATTATTGTTATTGGGTATTCTTGGTCATCTGAAGAAGTCCAGGGACTTATTGATGATCACAGGCAAGCCACCATTCCTGAATTCTGATATATGTCCTATTCTCTTTTACCTGTTTTATATCCTCTTTATAAATTGCATGACTGCATGTTTTGTGTTACAAATACTGCGATAATAACTTGGCTCCTCCAAGTTATGATTTCGTGTCCTTCGAGGCACCACCCTAATGAACCTATCATCTTATCCCCTTTAGACCGAGAGTATGATGGTTAGCATCCTACCTCCTTGGAAACCCCGGTTTTGAGAGAATAAAATGTTTTGGGATTTATCCCACTACAAATGTTTCAAAACTCTTTTGAAAAACCCTTGGAAGAAGGCATCGTTCCAAGCGGATGTTTTAACAAAAGAAATGGCGATGATGAGAAGTGAGAATGTGATGGGATGTTCTACGCCTTTACTGGAACAATTTTTATCCGCGCAACCACATTACCCCAGGTGCTGGGGCTTAACTCGTAGTTTGTCCGCATTAGCCGAGGCAGCTTCTACCATGCTTATAGGGAGAAATCCCTGGAAGTCCGAGCAGGTGCCACCAGATCAAGGATCTGAAGCCTGTTGCTTGTTTCGACAAGAGTGAGTCTGAACTGGTAGGAGGCCGGTGCAACAATTGGGACTCCCACGGACGGTATGACTTGGAGTACGGAAGGAAGTGGAGTCACCAAATTTAAGGTATACGCCAAGTTGCGGCTTGGGTATGCGCGTGTACGGAAGGCGGGACTATGGCTAGGAGCCACATGCTCGTTGCTGGGGAGAACAAACCCAAGAGGAAACACATGCCTTTGCTAGGGTAGACAAGCGAAAGGTTAGGTTTGATTATCCGGACCCCCCATCTACAGTGGTAGGTGGGTCTTGGTTGTATCCCGGCGGATGTATTGATTCTTGTGGGGAAAGTGTGCAAACTCTGCACAGTATAATCTATTAGAATAGCCGTGTCCACGGTCAAGGACGATTGTAAAGGTGTTGGCTAGGAGTACCCAAACTGTGCTTGTTTGGGAAACATGTATGAGGTGGACGAAGGTTCCGGGGGAACCCGAGTTCGCAAGCTTTGTTTTGACCCGACGGGTCGAAGATGTTTAAAAAGGGTTTTTACTACAAAACTGTTTTCAAAACTATTTTTCAACAAAGATATGGAGATGTCTCTATTTAAAACAGAAGCATGTTTTCAAAAATCTTTTTCAACAAAGATATGGAGATGCCATAACTTCAATGTTAGTTTAGGCTTTTCAAAAGCAACCCTAGATAGAGCTATCTCGCCACAGCCAGAATTGCATTTCCTTTGTTCACTTATCTTGGTCGTTTGCGAGTACATTCAAAGTACTCACGGCTTTGTCCCTGGCTATTTACTTGGCCAGACTTTCAGAGTTTCGACTTCGGAAGATTTAGGTGACGTCTAGCGAGCTAGGCCGTCTTCCCACTCAGTTGCATGTAGGTTGAGGCACGATTGGGCTCTACGCTTGGTGATGCTCCGCTGCGAATGATGATGTAGCCATAATGACATTTATGTAAGTCTTGTAATTGTTATGTTTCGGATGTTGTAATGGTACCTGTCGGTTATGTTCCATGGCTCACTGATCATGGGAACGTGGATGTACGCATAACAGGGATTCCTCGGATGGATAATCTAGGGAGCCCCACATTCCGACTACTCACACCTTTCACGAGAAACTCCTTCTCAAGTAAGGATCCATTCTTGGCAACAAAAACTTTGCCCTCGGATCTGTGATAGAAGGTATACCCAATCGTTTCCTTAGGGTATCCTACGAAGAGGCATTTTTCCCCTTTGGGTTCGAGTTTATCTGGCGGAAGTTTCTTCACATAAACATTGCATCCCCAAACTTTAAGAAATGACAGCTTAGGTTTGTTTCCAAACCATAATTCATACGGTGTCGTTTCAACGGATTTAGATGGTGCCCGATTTAAAGTGAATGTAGTGGTTTCCAGTGCATTACCCCAAAAGGACAGTGGCAAGTCAGTCAGAAACATCATAGATCGAACCATACCCAATAAAGTACGATTACGACGTTCCGACACACCATTACGTTGTGGTGTTCCGGCAGGCGTGGGTTGTGAAACTATTCCACAATCTTTCATATGTGTGCTAAACTCGTAACTAAGATACTCTCCTCCACGGTCGAACCGTAGAAATTTGATCTTTCTGTTACGATGATTTTCCATTTCATTCTGAAATTCCTTGAACTTTTCAAAGGTTTCAGACTTATTTTTCATCAAATAGATATACCCGTATCTACTCAAATCATCCGTGAAAGTGACAAAATAACGATATCCACCTCGCACCGACACAATCATTGGTCCACACACATCAGTATGTATGATTTCCAATAAATTTGTCGCCCATTCCATTGAACCGGAAAACGGCGTTCTAGTCATCTTGCCCATAAGGCACGGATCACATGTATCAAATGATTCAAAATCAAGTGATTCCAAAAGTCCATCAGAATGGAGTTTCTTCATGCGTTTAACGCCAATATGACCTAGACAGCAGTGCCACATATATGCAGATATATCATCATCAAGTTTAATCTTTTTAGCATCAACATTATGAATATGCGTAATACTACTATCGATATCCAACAGAAATAAACCATTCAACACAGGTGCATGACCATAAAAGATATTATCCATATAAATCGAACAAACATTGTTTTTAGACTTAAACGAATAACCACTTTGCATCAAACATGATCCGGATACAATGTTCATGCTCAGTGCAGGCACCAAATAACAATTATTTAGATTTATAACTAATCCCGATGGCATATGGAGAGGCAACGTTCCAACGGCGATCACATGAACTCTTGATCCATTGCCGACCCGCATCGTGATCTCATCCCTTGCTAGTTGTCGCTTGTTCCACAGCCCCTGAATCGAGTTACATATATTAGCAACCGATCCCGTATCAAATACCCAGGTGCTACTGCGAGTACTAGTCAAGTACACATCAATAACATGTATATCACATATACCTTTGTTTGCCTTGCCGGCCTTCTTGTCCGCCAAATACTTGGGGCAGTTGCGCTTCCAATGGCCAGTCCCCTTGCAATAGTAGCACTTGGTATCAGACTTAGGGCTAGGTCGGGATTTCTTTTCAGGTGCGGCAACAGATTTTCCGCCCTTCTTTCCCTCTACTTGCTTTTCTTGTCCTAATTGAACCGGTGGTATTATTGATCATCAACACTTGATGTTCTTTCCTAATCTCCACTTCTGCAGTCTTAAGCATTGACAGAAGCTCGGGAAGAGAATTCTTCATGTCCTGCATGTTATAGTTCATCACGAAGATCTTGTAGCTAGGTGGCAGAGATTGGAGAACATGATGTATGCCTAAGTCAATGGGAATCGTTATTCCCAAGGACACAAGCTTATTGGCGTACCCAGACATTCTGAGTACGTGCTCACTAACAGAGTTGTTCTCCTCCATCATGCAGCTAAAGAACTTTTCAGAAGCATTATAACTCTCTACGGCAGCATGGGTATCGAAAATCATTTTCAATTCTCCCATGTATCAAAGGCATTGCCATTTTCGAAACGCTTTCGATGTTCTGGCTCTAGCCCATACAATATGCCGCAATGAACTAAGTTGTGGTCCTCCTGACGAGTTATATAGACATTCTTTTCCTCGTTAGGGGCATCAGGATCTGGTGGGGGTCTAGCGGCGTCTCTAGCACATATTGCTTTTGTGCAGCAGTGAGGAGAATCCTCAAATTCATAGCCGAGTTGGTGAAGTTGTTACCATTCGCAGCAAGTTTCTCTTTCTCCATGAACACATTGAAATTAAAAGCAGGTAGTGCCATCTACAACAGAATTTGTAAAGTTTATTTAGACTAAGTTTATGATAGATTGAGTTCAACTAATCCAAATTACTAATGAACTCCCACTCAAAAACAACATCCCTCGTGTCCTTTTGGTGATTACATGAACCAAATCCACTACACCAAGTCCGATCATCATGTGAGTCGGTGTAGCTTCAAAGGCGAGCATCTATATGGGCATCATATCAACTATATGACTCATGCTTAACCTTTCGGTCCGTGTTCCGAGGCCATGTCTATACATGCTAGGCTCACCAAGTAAGAACCTTAGTATTCGCGTGTGTAAAACTGTCTTACACCCGTTGTATGAAAGCGTATAGTTGAGTACACCTGATCATCACATGATGTCTCGAAACACGATCCATAGAATGGTGCATACTTAAGGAAGAACACATTTTATCTTGATATCTAAATGAGGGATCATCTTACAATGCTACCAAAAGCGCCAAACTAGCAGTATAAGATGCTAACTTCTAATGTGTAAAGAGAGATGATATGGTCCATGCATTTGATCTCTATCGTTTGCACCGTGGTATGATCTCTATCATTCCTTTGTGTGAAAGGACAAGGTCTATGGAACTTGCATGTTGAGTGTGTTGTAAGAGTATCTATCATACATCTACTTACAACAATACCATATCAAGACACTAGCCCAGCAACGATCAAAACTAGACGCCTCTAATTTATCAATTGCAAGTTTTACGTGGCTTAGGGCTTTCGGAGATAGAATCGGTCTTACCTACGAACATGAACCACAACGAGGATAACCAAGTTATTAGCAACTCATTGTAAATCAGATATTGACTATAGTAGGAGAGACAGACACCCGCTAACCACTTATGCAAAACTAGTTGCATGTCAGTCATGGAACCGATCTCATCTACGATGACATGTAAGGTTGGTCTAGGCCGCTTCATCCCACTATGCCACCAATATCCAAAATACATAGAAGATGCAATAACATGATCATCATCGCCCACATATAAACATATGTGTACTACCCGTGCAAAGCACCTACGCATAGATCAGGCTCTGATACCACTATTGGGTCCGCGGCATAGAACACAAAAAAATTCCTACGATGAGAACTATACGCCAAAATCTATCTACTAGATACAGAGCAATGGGTGGACATACATCCATGGAGAACTTGCCCTCGAAGACAATGAGTTTTGTTAACGAGTAGGAACCCGTGGTTGATGTAGTCGTACACTTGCCGATCTCAAGATCGTGTGGAAGTCCGAGCACCGCAAATCAGCAGCGCATCCGTCCTCGCACACACGTTAAAGCCACCGGACAACCTCCACCTCCTTGCTCCAGCGGTGCAGCCGAAGCAGCAACTCCTTCCAGACGAAATTCCACCGGGAACATGTATCTCCCAAATCCGAGACCATCGGGGAATAATTCTAGAGGGGAAGAGAGATCCTTCACGAGGAGGTGTGACGAAGAAGGGTGAGAGGGGAGGCCTTTTATAGGAGGAGGGGGTACCCCTCCCCATGGCCGGCGCCCCATGGGGGGTGACCCCTCACCTCCCCCATTCATGTGGTGGTAACTCCTCCACATTAAAATGCCCCTTCATATTCTCTTTTAAAGTCTCCACTTTAAATGCATTAAAATTCTCTAAGTTTAATGCTCTCTCATTTAATAAAACTCTTTTATTAAATTTATTCAGAATTTTGTTAATTACTTTAATTAACAAACATTCACATAAAACCCCTTGCAACATTTCAATATCACATGCAAAACCACTTTCTGCAATTTCACCCGAAACAATTCCGGTTTCTATCGAAACAATTCATGCGCTTTGCAATCCTTTCATCTGAAACATATGTGCTCCAAAATGGTGTCCGGTAACCCTTAAGTGTGTCACCCTACGGTTCACGAATAATGCAAACATGATTGAGCCTCCTCTCAGATCAATAATCAGAAGCGGGACCTGGAGATCCATACTGACTCCTGCACATTCAACGATGACTTCTGTGATCGTTAGAACCTTTAACGCTAGTAACTTAATCCCTTTGTCTCATGATATAATACATGTCTGAGATTCGATCATTGGTATCCAAATACCTAGTTTGATCTCATTACCGACATGCACTCTTTTCTCGTTCCTGTGATATAACATTCTACTGATCACATCACTTGCTTGCAAGCTATATTAATGTGATATCACCGAGAGGGCCCAGAGTATATCTATCCCTCATCGGGATTGACAAATTCCACTCTTGATCCATGAGCCTCAACTTAACACCTTCGTAGTACTGAACCCATCTTTATAGTCACCCTGTTACGGTGTGATGTTTGATGTTATCAAGATACTCTTCCGGTGCCAGCAATTAACATGATCTCATGGTCTAAGGATAAAGATTACTTCGTATGATGTTATAGCAATATAAACATAATGACTTGATCGTAATGCTATACTTCGGATGAATGTTCATCACATCATTCCACTAATGGTGTGACCTTGTTATTAACAACATCCAATGTCCATGATCAGGAAACCTTGATCATCTTATTAATCAACAAGCTAGTTTATAAGAGAGGCATAACAAGGAACCCTTTTTGTTTATTAAACACACATGTATTGACGTTTCTGATCAGTACAATTATAGCATGCAAAATAAACATCTATCATATACGAGGAATACATAATAACAACTTTATTATTGCCTCTCAGGGCATATTTCCTTCACGGGCCACCCCTGGCCGTGCCACTAGGTGGTGTGGCCACCCTGGCCCACCTCTGGCATCGCCCTTTGGCGTATATAATCCCCTTGAAACCCTAAGACTTGGGGGGCGACCACAGAAAGGTTCTGCCGCCTCTGCGGGGCGGAAACTACAGAGAGAGAAAGAGCTCTCCGACAGGCAGAAATCTGCCGTGGAAATTCCTTCGTGGAGAAGGGAGATCGTCGCCAACAACACCGTCATCAAGCTAGACTTCATCGAGATCATCATCATCATCTCCACCATCATCATCACTAGAACCATCACCACCACTCCGTACTGCTGTAACAATTGGGTTGAATCTTGCAAAGTTCTTAGGAGAAACTATCCCGGTGTTGATTACTTGTTGTAGTTGATGCTATTGAGTGGAACCATTGAATTATTGTTCATGTTCAAATTGTTACTTATCATTATTTCATCTCTGATCTTGCTCCATATGATGTCTCGTGAGTAGTTTGTTTAGTTCTTGAGGACATGGGAGAAGCCATGTTGTTAGTAGTGGAATTGTGTTGAGAAAGATTTGGTTTGATATTTAAGTTGTGGTGCTATTCTTCTAGTGGTGTCATGTGAACGTCGACTACATGATACTTCAACTTTATGGGCCTAGGGGAGTGCATTGTGTATTTGGCTACTAATCGTGGGGTTGCCGGAGTGACAGAAACCTAAACCCTCGTTAGGAAACCTTTGCATAAGGGAGTGTAGGATCTCAGAGTTTAAGGCTGTGGTTAGGTTTTTATCTTAATTACTTTCTTGTAGTTGCGGATGCTTGCAAGGGGTATAATCACGAGTATGTATTAGTCCTAGTAAGGTCAGTACATTAGCATAGGTTCACCCACACAACACTTATCCAACCAGAGAAGATTAATCAACTATATGAAGCGAAAGCACTTGACAATATTCCCATGTGTCCTCGAGAACGTTTGGTCATCTTAAGTAATACAACCGGCTTGTCCTTTGCTAAAGAAAGGATTGGGCCAGTTGCTGCAATTATTATTATTGTCTTTTATTTACTCGCACTTTATTTATCTACATTATCAAAAAACCCTAAATATCCGTTTGCTAAGTATTTACAGAGAATTCCTAATCCAAACCACTTGTCAACACCTTCTGCTCCTTGTTGGGTTCGACACTCTTATTTATTGAAAATACTATGATACATCCCCTATACTTGTGGGTCATCATCGAGCTTTATATATGGTCATATTACCATCAGCATCAGTTTTCTTCTTGAAAATCCATTTATTCTCAATGTACTTTCGGTCTTGAGGTAAGTCCACCAAGGTCCAAACCTATTTTTCGTACATGGATCCCATCTTGGATTTCATGGCTTCTAGCCATTTGTTGGAATCCGATCTCATCATTACTTCTTCATATGTCGCAGGGTCATCAATTCCATCTACCATAAAATTCACGACATGATTTCCTACAGTTCAGGAGCTAAACGTGTCATTCTTGACTTGCGAGGTTCGGTAGTGTCCTCTTTCGAAGTTTCATGATCATTATCATTAGTTCCTTCTTCTTTCGGCGAAGTCAACTCCGGAACAATTTTTGGTAATGCGCCTGACATAGGAGCTAAACGTGTCCTTCTTGACTTGCGAGGTTCGGTAGTGTCCTCTTTCGGAGTTTCATGATCATTATCATTAGTTCCTTCTTCTTTCAGCGAAGTCAACTCCGGAACAATTTTTGGTAATGCGCCTGACATAGGTATGATTACTCGGATGACTATGCTTCGCTACCCTATATTGGATAATGATGAGCCCGGATGACTATGTAGGCGATGAAAGCGAGCAAATCGAGATGGATCTGGGGGACCTCGATGGTCTTTACGACAATCTCTCCTTCGGATCAGATCCATAGTTAACCCCATCACGCGAAGCAAGCCCAGCAAATTCAGAACCCGAAGGAAGCAGCAAAAGCATTGACTTCGGAATTCCGATGGTAGAAATCTATCCAAAACAAAAACTGATGGACCTCACCGGCTCATCCGATAGTGTTTCCCTCGGTGCAAGTGATGAAGTCACCAATCCATATATCACTCAGCACCAAGTGTGCATGATCATCGGAGACGCCACGACCCATCAAGACTCCAACAGTAACCCAATTCTTTCAAGCCATAATGCAGGAACTCACGGCAATGAAGGAAGCCGTGGGAATGAGGGAGACCCAACAATCAACCATGTAAATCAGGAAGAAGAACAACCGCGCAGAGGCGAGAGGCAAACTCTCAGCTTACCAGCCAGTGCATGGGAGAAGGCAAGGGCAGCAATTTCAGGTGCGGTTACAATGACAATGGATGCCACTCACGAAGATCTATTGGCATACCAATACCTGTTTCATCGCAAAAAGAGAGACCTACTCAGGATGTAGAGGCAACTCGATGAAAGGAAAAGGGTAGCCGACGAATCTAGCCTATGACGAGCGTAGTTAAGCTCCACTCGAGGATCAAGGAGCATAACAAGAGGAGCATCGCCAAGGAGAGGAACATCCAGGTTGTGGGATATCCCCGAAGAAGAGAGGAGCGGACTAATCCGCAACCTTGATCTGTCATTCATGTCCATAGACCAAGCTGGAAATATCAAAGCGAAAACAGCCCAGGCAGCCATTGTGGCCGCACAGACGTATCTAATTACAACACAACCCGCACCCGACGATCCTCGTGCGACCCTTCACCGATCCGCCCTGATAAATCTTGGCATGGTAGGAGAATCTCTCGCGCAAGCGGATAAAGGAACCACGCGGCAACCTGATAGATCCCTGTGTCGTCGCAGTGGCCCTCGGCAAGGAGGTCATACCCGATGATCACGATCGCCACATCGGGTCCACTTTTCAGAATCAGAACCGCGAAACAACGCAAGAAACGAAATCACCCAGCGAAGGATCAATCGATCCAGAGAAGAACGCAGCACCCGAAGATACCATGACGGTGAAAGCAAGGAAGAGCAGGAACTATGCGGAGCCAGTTGCTTTACCTGACGGTTTCGTAAGACTCTGGTGCCAAAAGTTTTTAAGTTACCCCAAGATCGCCAAAAGTACGATGGACTTCAAGAACCTGAAGCCTGGCTGACGGATTATCTGGCAACCATCAGGTTACAGGGCGGATCCAAAGATACTGCAATGCAAAGCTTGCAGCGGCACCTAACCGGCACGGCACGTTCTTGGCTAAAACAACTACCCGAAGATTCCATCAGCAGTTGGAACGATCTTGAGGACAAATTTATCAGAAACTTCCAATCCACATTCAAGCGACCCGCGTCTCTAGAGCAAAAGCGGGACTGTAAGCAAAAGCCAGGAGAATCAATACGGGATTTCATTCAACGGTGGAACATTATAAAAAAATCGGTTGGAGCAATATCTGACGAAAGAGCAATCGACGCCTTCAACAATGGACTTTGTCGACAGGAGTTTATTGAAGAACTAGGACGAACCAAGCCAAAAACAATTTCACAATTGATGGACATAGCCAATCGTTGGGCTGATGGAGAGGACGCAGTACACAACAAAAGAGCCCGCTCACCAAAATCTAGAGGACAACTTGTAATAGTGCGATTACTCTATATTTAGGCAACTTTGACTCCATTGTTTTCCTGACATCCGACAATCCTTAGCGTTCTCTTTTCCGCGAAACCCTAAGTCCATCACCATGGGCATTGCCGAGGTTACCCCTTGTTAGCGCCACTCACCGTTTCATGAAGAGAAGGTTCAGTAACCTCTTTGAGTTCTACCTTCCGACTACTCACACCTTTTGTGAGAAATTCTTTCTCTAGAAAAGATCCATTCTTGGCAACAAAAACCTTGCCCTTGGATCTATGATAGAAGGAATAACCAATTGTTTCTTTAGGGTATCCTATGAAGACGCATTTTCCGCTTTGGGTTTGAGTTTATCAGGCTAAAGTTTCTTCATATAAACATCACATCCCCAAACCTTAAGAAATGACAGCTTAGGTTTGTTTCCAAACCACAATTCGTACGGTGTCTTTTCAACGGATTTCGATGGTGCCCGATTTAAAGTGAATGCAGCGGTTTCCAGTGCATAACCCCAAAATGAAAGTGGCAAGTCAGTCAGAGACATCATAGATCAAACCATATCCAATAAGGTACGATTGCAACTCTCCTATACACCATTACATTGTGGTGTTTTGGCAGATGTGAGTTGTGAAACTATTCCACACTATATCATGTGTGTGCCAAACTCATAACTTAGATACTCACCTTCACGGTCGGACCGCAAAAATTTGATCTTTCTATTACGGTGATTTTCCACTTCACTCTGAAATTTTTGAACTTTTCAAAGGTTTCAGACTTGTGTTTCATCAAATATATATACCCATATCTACTTAAACCATCTATGAAAGTAACAAAATAACGATATCCATCTCACGCCAACACACTCATTGGACCACATACATTAGTATGTATGATTTCCAGCAAATCTGTCGCCCGCTCCATTGTACCGGAAAACGGGGTTCTAGTCATCTTGCCCATAAGGCATGGATCACATCTATCAAATGATTCAAAATCAAGTGATTCCAAAAGTCCATCAGAATGGAGTTTCTTCATGCGTTTTACGTCAATATGACCTAGACGGCAGTGCCACATATATACAAATATATCATTATCAAGTTTAATCCTTTTAGCATTCAACAGAAATAAACCATTCATCACAGGTGCATGACCATAAAAGGTATAATCCATATAAATCAAACAACCATTGTTTTCAGATTTAAATGAATAACCACTTCACAATAAACACGATTCGAATATAATGTTCATGCTTAGCGCGGGCACGAAATAACAATTATTCAGATTTATAACTAATCTCGATGGTAGATGGAGAGGCAGCGTTCTGACAGCGATCACATCAACTCTTGATCCATATGGTGTCTCATGAGCTTCTCAGAGTATTACCTCCCTGATCTCAGGTACATCTAGTACACAAAGATGATTTTGGAACCATAAATATCCATAATATCCTAGATGAAAAGCTGATGTTTGACCTTCGGAAATTCTTTGAATTTCTCTAGCAATGAATGGATCATCAAGTTGATGTCGATAGATCTCATAACGAAGATCACTACTTCACTCTTCAGCAACCATCATGGTAGCTAAACCTATATGAACTTCTGCTCTTAAGAACTGTATTTCCAACCTTTCCAAATCCATTTGCAACTCCTTTGGTAGTTTTTTCGGTTGAACGTCTGCGCTCTTCCAGCTTAAAGCATCTACTAGTACATTGGCCTTTCCTAGAGTATAGTTAATTGTAAGGTCATAATCCTTAATCAACTCCAACCATATTTTCTGCCCCATGTTTAGTTCCTTCTGAGTGAAGAAGTATTCGAGGCTTTTATGATCACTGTATAGTTCACACCTTGCTCCATAAATAAAATGCCTCCAACTCTTCAAAGCAAAAACTACTGTCGCTAATTCCAAATCATGTGTTGGGTTTGACTTCATGAGGTCTGAGTTGTCTAGACCCGTAAGCAATTACCTTGCGATCTTGCATTAGAAAACAACCTAAGCCTTCCTTAGATGCATCACAATATATCGTGTAATCTTTTTCGGTTTCTGGTACTGCTAAGACTGGTGTTGTAGTCAATTTAGTCTTCAATTCTTGAAAATTGGCTTCACACTTTTCATCCCACACAAATGGAGTATTTTTCCTTAGCAGTTTGGTCATTGGTCCTGGTATCTTCTAGAAACCTTCAATGAATCTTTGATAGTAACCTGCCATTCCCAGAAAACCTAAGATTTGTTTAACATTGGTCGATGCATTCCAATCGAAAACTGGTTGAACCTTGGATGGATTGACTGCAATTCCATCCTTACTAATGATATGACCAAGGAATTCAACCTTGTCCAACCAAAATTCACACTTACTGAACTTAGCAAACAATTTGTGTTCCCTCAGAATTTGTAATGCTATCCTCAAGTGATTAGCATGCTCATCCTTATCCTTTGAGTATATCAAAATATCATCATTAAACACTATGACAAACTTGTCCAGATATGGCATGAAAACTTTGTTCATCAGATTCATGAAAATTGTTGGTGCATTAGTAAACCCAAAAGGTATGACCAAATACTCATGATGTCCATATTGACACAAATGTTGTTTTTGGAACATCCTTAGGCTTAATATTGATTTGGTGATAGCTTGATCTCAGATCAATCTTGGAAAACACTCCGTCTCCCTTGACTTGATCAAATAAATCTTGAATTCTTGGCAAAGGATACTTGTTCTTGATGGTGACATTGTTCAAATTTCAGTAATCTCCACACATCCGTCGTCCTCCATCTCTTTTATCAACAAAAATCACTAGGGCTCCCCATGGGGATACACTTTCTTGAATGAATCATTTTGCTGCTAACTCATCAACTTGCTCTTTAAGCGCTTTTAGATCTTTTGGACCCATCATGTATGGTGCTTGAGCAATAGGTGTTATACCAGGTATCAGGTCAATAGTGAACTCTATCTCCCGATTGGGTGGCATTCCTAGTAATTATGCTGGAAAAACATCTTGAAACTCCTTTACTACATGAATATCCTCTAACTTGAACTCTTTCATTGAGTTTAGTTGAAGATCTACCATGATATGAGTGTGTTTGTCTGCCTGATAAACTATCCTTCCTCCACTTGGAGACTTGATTGAAATAGTTTTATCCTTGCAGTTTATCTGAGCTCCATGTTCAGTCATCCAATCCTTTCCCAAAACTACTGCTATGCCTTTCAATGGAATCACGTATAGATCCACAAAATAGGTATAACCACAAATTGAGATAACTTGGTTTAGTTTAATGTGGCGTACAACTACGGTACCCCCAGCCGTTACTACGGTCATTAGTTTTCTAACGGTGCCCTTATAATCCCAAATTTGATCACAGAATTCCTCAGATATGAATGAAGTAGTTGCACTGATATCAAATAAAACTTTTCCAGGGTTGGTGAGAATATTGAGCGTACCTATCACTGATTGATCCAAGTTATCCACCTCCTCCAAGATTGCGCAATTAAAATTTTTGGTAGGTCCTCTCCTCTTGCCATTGTTGTTCTTGACATAATTTCCACCTCTGTTAGGCTGTCTGCCTCCGCCTTTTGCTTGACCACCGCCTGATGTAGGCCAACCACCTAGTGGATTATTGGGACAATCAGGCTTCATGTGCCCCTTCTAACCACAACCATAGCATATGATTATTGGCTTTTGACATTCACTTTTAAAATGCTCGGGTAACCCACAATTGTGACAGATGACGTTCCTCCGAGACGATGATGCCCCACGATTGGGATTATTGGAGGGTCTAACCCGGGGTTTTAATTCCAGTTTTGGTTTAGGCTTACTGGCTTGAACTCTTTTAGTTTCTTGCTTCGCCCTCTTCCTTCTATCCTCCTGAGAATTCTTGTAAGGGTTTTCTATTTTCGTGCCCTCAGTTCGTTAGTTGTACTTAGTTTTCCCCAATTGCTTAGTTTTTCCTCACTTTTCCCGACCCTCTATTCTGAAACCCTCACAGGCGCTCTGATGGGGGATGCCGGCAGGTCAAAGGCTTGATCGTTACATGTTGACCGGTGGGACCGCGTTGGGGAGGGTCGTGCGTTGAGCGTTACGTTACGTCGCCTCGACCGTTATATGCTTATAGGTGGGGCCAGGATACACGGCGTACCATCCATCCATCTCTCGCTGATTATGGGGGACGTGGTGTGGGACCATGTGGGGCGTGTTTGGTGGTTACATGAGTTTTATTTTTTGTTAATTTTATGATTGTCCGTTTTCGGAGAGCCTTTTCCCCTCTCTCTTGCTAAAAATTGTGGTTTTTTGCCCAAAAAGGTAGTGAATCTAGAGCAGCTTCTCTCTTTATTCATTGTTCCTTTTGGCCCTCATTTTTCCCCAATTTGGTAGAAAATCTAGAGCAACAAATCTGACTAGCACCATAAATAAATTCAGTAAACAACGCAGATGTTGATAAAGCAGCTAATATAGGTTATATGGTACGATACTTAATGAGGTTCGACAATTAGGCTGCTCTGTAGCAGTGGACAAGTTCAACACAAACAAGACAAAAGAAGCTGCTTTACAGCAGTAGCAGTAGCAGCAGCAGCACAAGATCAATGGCCCCTCATGGCCTCCACCTCCTCCCTCTGGTGCCTCCTCCACTTCTTGCTGCCTAGTCCCTTGACCTTCTGTGCCTTGGGCTTGAACGGGGGCATGCGACCCTCCTCGATGGCCACCTTGTGGAGGTTGCAGGTGAGGGCCAAGCACCTGTTGCTTGGCTCTGAACCCGTGGATGTTCACGGACTCACCGCAGGTCCTCACGTCCTCGACATGCTTCACGAGGTAGTTTAAGTTGGTGGCGCGGAGCCTCCTAGTGGTGCAAAGGGGCACATGTAGACGTTGTCGATGAAGAAGTTGTAGTTCTGGTCGGACTTCAGCCTCCTCAGCACATGATGAGTTTTGGTGTCCTTGGACTCGTCATGGCTGCAGACGTTGTTGCTATCCTCCTGTTGGAAAAAACAGCAGAATGCAATAAGGACATGATTGAGATACTTTGATTATCGGGATTGATTATTTGCATAAATTAACCAATTGAGATCCCATGATTATTCCCCAAATCTCAAACCAAATCGAATACTGGTCCCAACTACGAACATCGGGGATTCAAATACGAATAGGGGGATTCATCGAAATACGAGATCTAACACAAGAAGATTAGCTACTGTAAAAATACGAACAGCCGAACCCTAATAACATACGATCTAGCATCCAACAATGGGAACGGGGGAAGAACAACGGAAGGGGAGAAAACCTTGGTTACCTCCGACCATGGGTCAGCGATGCTGGTGTCGTAGGGTTTCTCCGGCCTTATGTAACCAACCCCCTCGTAGGGGTCCCAGCCGAGCGAGATCTTCCCGAGACCGGCGGGGGGCTCCTCGCCGGCGGCTACAGTGGATGCGAGGACGAGGACGGCGGCTGCCTTCGATGCATGGATAGGGCATGTATGGGGTCCTCCTCACCAGCGGCCTTGGAGGCGCTGATGGCCACCGCGCCGTTCTTCTCCATCGCCGGCGTGGTTGGGGTTTTCTTAGGGGTTTGCAGAAGGTGATGGGACAGTGGAGACGGTTGAGTGAGCGAGTGAGTGATGAGTGAGAGTGAGGAGGCCTCTATTAAAAGAGGAGGGAAGCGATGTTTTGTTGCACAACCGTGCACCACGTAACTGCATACACTACTGCACCGTGCACGACCACACGTGTCCACTACCGCCCCGTGCACCGCACACGCGTACCGTGAGTCATGTTTTTTCCCTCCTGTCTAACCCTGGTGACTTAGTTGTGCTCAGTTTTTTCCCTCGAGTGTGACACTGGCAGTTTGGTTGTACTCAGTTTTGCCTCCAGTACTAACACTATCGTGTGCAATATACTCAGTTTTACCCTCCGGTGGCTGGTCAACAGAGAGTCAACGAATAGGTTTTAGTTAGCTAATTGAGTCATTTTATGCACAGAAAATTCAAAAATATCAAAACATAGTGGCATCTACCCAGGGATTCTTATTATGTGACCTACCACCATAGGAAATGTATATAAATCAAGTTTTAACCTAAATCACCACTTCTCAAATCACCTACTCTCTATGAAGGTGATCCACACACGGATATCGAGTCATTCTAGTGGCTCATGCTGCTTAATAGTGGAGGCAGGTAACAATTGCCCTGGCACGGCACTCTAAAATGCATGTTGGGTTGGGCCAGCAAGAAAACTTCGACTAGGTTTTTCACGGAGTTTCTTTGTACGATTGAAAAAAAAGAGTGCTCTAGGTCGCAGAAAACAAGTAGAAGATTGTTCACCAGTCTGTCTCCCACATGGCTTTCTACTCAATCCTCTTTCCAAAACATCCCTCCCCAAAACATAGTTTGTCTGAATGAGGCAATAATTGTCAAACTAGTGTATATTCGAATTGCAAATAGTTTGATGTATGCCAAGATGTATTTTATTGTATAAAAGACGCATTTTCCATTTTTTTAAATATTTTTCTATTTTCTATTTGAATCTCTTTATCAGTCTTGCCCTTGGTTTTTAAGTTCTACTCAGATTTGCCCTTGGTTCTTAACTTTACTTAGTTTTCCCCTCTCTTGGTCACAATCTCTCACACCTATGCTCATCTTCGCTGCTACACTCTGATTGGTTGAGACAGTTGTCACGTGGATCGTGCCCACCAACCATTGATCCTCTGTGATCTAGCAGACAGGATAACCCCTATATCTATCAGGAGAACCCCTCTATCCATGCAAAATAACAAGTTTTACATCGGTACTTTAACTCCATAAACAAATGAACTTGAATATAATTTGAAGGGAACATGTTCAAAGGTGTATAATTTGTGCATTATATTCCACTCTATGAAAATGATAATCTTTCAAGATTTTCTTCGCACAACATTATCACGTATTAAGTGCGATTTCAAAGAGTTCAAAGGTGTATAATTTTTGTATATGCAAGTTTATGCATTATATTTCACTCCATGGAAATGATAATCTCTCAAGATTTTATTAGCACAACATTATCATGTCCTAAGTGCGATTTCAAAGAGTTCAAAGGTGTATAAACTTCGTATATGCAAGTTTATGCATTACATTCTACTCTATGAAAATGGGGGAGAAAATAATAATCTCTCAAAAATTTGTTAGCACATCATTATCACGTATTAAGTGCAATTTAAAAGTGTTCAAAGGTTTATAATTTTCGCATATGCAAGTTTGTGCATTACATTCCACTCTATGAAAATGATAATCTCTCAAGATTTTCTTAGCACAACATTATCACGTATTAAGTGCAATTTCAAATAGTTCAAAGGTGTATAATTTTTGTGTACGCAAGTTTATGCATTATATTTCACTCCATGGAAATGATAATCTCTCAAGATTTTATTAGCACAACATTATCATGTCCTAAGTGCAATTTCAAAGAGTTCAAATGTGTATAACTTTTGTATAATTTTCATATATGCATTACATTTCACTATATGAAAATGAAGCTAGACAAATGGCCTACGTCACCGGAGAAGAAGAAGAAAGGGGAGGCAACGACACGGACGCGGGGTTGGCTTTGGGTCCCATCTTGCAACGCCAACCTAGGTAAGCTGTGGGTCCGGCGCTCACCTGGATAAGCTGTGGGTCCGGCGCTCACGTGGATAAGCTATGGGTCCGATGCTGATCTAGTTAAGTTGAAAGAGGTGTCCACTACGGGAACCGACTGAATGCGGCCCCACTTTTCAGCATGTAACAGCAAGGGTTCACTATGGGACCCGACAGAATGCAACCCTTGATACCTTCAATCCGGATTACGGGTGTAGTATAGCTCTTTTTCCCTAGTAGACCTAGGTTATCGAATCCTCAGGATGCAGAAAGTGTAGTGCAGTTACTTTAACAGACCTTCAGGAGTTTTAGAATTCTTTTTTTGTTTTATCGGACCAAGAGTTTTCTATATTTTGTTGTCGATGGTGAGAGAGAGGGCCTAGGGCTTTTGGTTTCACCATTAGCTCTGCAAAACATCTGATGGGAATAAAAGATAATAATAAAGTATGCATGTAATTGTTAGAGCAAGATAATTATATGTGGGCAGTGCATCCATAATTGCTATTGCCTCCACAACCGCTTATAGCAATAACCTACTAGTCTCATCCATAGAAGAAAGAGAACTAATGATATGCATAGTGACGTCACCATTAATCCCAAGTAAATCCCTCACATACAGTCATACTACCCCTTCTGTCACTAGGGTTCCCAACCTGTAGATTAGTCATTACTCATACTCCCTATACCTGGATCAATCCTCGGGGTCTTGGGTACCTGACAAGTCCTTCGACTGAGGCAAGAGAGGATACAATAATCATCATGTCATACAAACTAATACATGATCCCATCTATGATAAATAACATGCCCAAAACCTATGTGGCTAGGCCGAAGCCCTTAGCCCAAGGAGAATTACTCACACATAGAGATGAAATCAAAGATCATAAACATTGCAATGGAAATCATGATATTGATAGAAAATAGTCTTACAATGTAGCCAATCGAAGATGAGATCTACTATTACAAGTAGTGGAATATGGCTATGGTGGTAGAGAATGGTTTGGAGATTAGATCTAAGTCTATTCCTCCAACGGCTCTTCGGTGTTGTGGATGTAGGGTTATGGTGGCGAGGGGGCGAGAGGGAGCGCTTGTTTCTCGTCGTCCGAGGCCTCTTTATATAGGGGTGCCTTCACGAAAGTTGTTCATTTTGACCTAGCAATGGCGGCGGTAACTATACGACCGCAACTATACGGCCGGAATTTTATTACCGATGTATAGTTGGTCGTTAAAGCGTATATTTCCACTTCACAGCTCATGGTTTCTTTTGGTTGTTGGAAATCTCGTATCTTTGACTTTAATATAGTGATTCCCATCATCAAATGTCACTATCTGTGCAGGCAAAAATAACAAGAAAGGATTGCATACCCCTTTGATCATTAGGCATTAGTGGCAAGATTTACAAAGATATTTCATCAAAAATATGAATAATATCCAGTTTAAATGTGGACATAGATGGCTATATTTCAGAGCCATCAACCTCCCCAAGCTTAAACTTGATCATCCTCGAGTAAGAAAACCAAAATCAAAAAGGAACTCAGCATTTAAACTGAAATAACGAGATGATGATCTTACTCATGATTGGTAGTCTCATGTTTCCTCCACTTTATAAATCTGAAAAACATCAGCATAGATAAAGTAATGGCAAGCATATCATACAGGTTTTTATGTATCCTTGTAGCCCCGCTGTTGGGGGGATACCCCGGGTAGGGTCACGCCGGGGTATAAAGGCCGAGTTAGCCGAGGTTCGGCAAGGCCAAAGCAGATGCTGGCCGGGTCACCTCAAGGCAGGCCGAATCACGGGGTAATCCGGACCTGGGGGCGTCCGCCTAACTAGCCCTCATCCGACTTAAGCGGTAAGTCGGAAGTGTGTGTTTTGCCTGTATGCAGGAAAGGGTGTGGCTGGATGAACCATCGTCCGGGTCGCAGCAAGCTTCTAGGAGAAGGAAGGAATCTCGCTGGTCAAAAGGAGCCCCGGTACGCACTGCCTGAGCGAAGCGAGCAAGGACAGGACCACCGGGGCGTGGCCGACAAGCATGACGACGCCCTTGTCAGCTGACGAGGGCGCCGCAGTGGCTAACGTAGCTAAAGCATGTGTGATGCGGGGGAAAAAGCACCCCGGTCGGCTTCCACGTATGCCCTAGGCAGAAACCGAGCCTCCCCTATAAAAGGGGGGCTAGGGCTTCAGTAGAAGGGGTTGGCTGTTTTGGTCTCTATACAATTCTGTTAAGGTCTAGGGTTTCAGGTGAGATCTGTGGGTGAGAGTAAGAGAGCTCCTTCTTCCTCCTCTCGCCAATACAGCTCTAGGAGCACTTGTAACCTTGGAAGGAAATCAATACAAGTTCTTGTGTGGAGAATCACTTCACTATCCCTCCCTGGATTCCCCTAGCATGTATTAGTCCCCACCTTTAGCCTATACATGGCACCTGCCATGACACCACCACGACAGTTGGCGCCCACCGTGGGGCTAGCGGCGCTAGCAGGGGTCAAAATCCGGACGGGAACCTTCATCGCCACCGGCGAGCGCATCGTCTCCGGGCTCGTTCAATGCTTTGAAGCGCGGGACTTCGTCAGTGACAATGCGGGCTGCTTCGGCACGCGCCCTCTCCCGCGCAACGGCATCTTCGTCAAGCTCGGCGCGCACAAGGTCTACGTTGCCGTGGACGTGTCTTGCGTTCATCCGCGCCACGTCGTTGAAGCAGGCGAACCGCCCCTCACTGTGGCTCACGGGGAGCGTACCGCTCGTTCCCCGGACCATGCAGAGGTAATGATGACAGCGCCGGGTGTGGGTGCGAGCAAGGATCCGGTGCTAGATCCGGAGGTGACGCCCAAGGCACCAAGGAAAGGTAGGGGTCCTCCACTAGAGAGGCCAGAAAACGTGCTGAGAGAGGCAATGGATAGCTTAGCAAACCCTGTAGTAGCAGCGGTAGATCCGGCTCGTGCACAGGCCGAGCTGGAAGAAACTGGGCAGAAAATACTTAAGGGCACAAAGAAAATAGCCGCGGCCCAGCAGTCGTTGAACATGACGCTGCGTGAGTACACCAAGGCGAACAAAGTTGATACTGTAAAGGTTAAAGGGAGAAATCTCATGAGCGAGATGAACAGAGAAGGTGATGTTGGAATCGAGGAATCAGAAAACTGTTTTTCCGTGGGGCTGCCGAGGTATAGTACCCCGGCCAAGAACCTCAGAGCGGCGGATGCAGCAGCATCCGAGTTAGAGGGATTGATGGGTGAAGCCCGGCAAAGGCAGCAAGATCGGGTTAACGAGCTGGTTCGGATTGCAAATAGGCAAAACGAGGAACTTCTCAGGGCAAACCCGGAGAGAGCTGGGGCCTCCAAGATCGTCCATTCGGCGATGGGTAACCCGGAGAAATCCGCTGGAGCCGCATCGTCCCCTCATGGTGGTCCAAGGAGAGAGGAGGTGGTAACCTCGGCCAGACGGAACAAACAGATTGTCCCGTATGACCCGACACGGGCAGGGAAAGAAAAAGAAGCGCAGAAAAATGATGATCGACGGAGTGTGAGCCAAGGCGAAGCTGGCCGAGGTAACCGTGACCAAGGCAATGCCGGTCAAAGGAACGTTGTCAACGGCAATGCTGGGCAGCAAAACTCAGCAGGGGAAAGACAACCGCAGCAGCGGAACATGCCGAGGCAAGAGCACAGTGCCGGCCGAGGTATACAACAGAAAGGTGCGCCGCAAGAGCAAAACCGGTATAACGACGGTGATTCGGAGATGGCGAATGCGGGATACCCGAGACCGGATTATCATGTGATAGGTTCGAGATTGGGAAGTAGGGATTTGATGCCGGACCATGCAAGGTTGAAACTGGATCGACTATATAGGTCGGAGCAGATTGAATGTCAAGGTCCACCGGGTCCAGCATGTTTTGGACCCCGGATCATGAAAGAGCCACCAGTACCGAACTTTCAGCTGCCCGGGGGCACCAAAACCTATGACGGTAGTACCAAGCCAGAGGATTGGCTGATAAACTATGCTACGGCTACAAAAATTGCCACAGGCAACCTGAGATGGGCCGTACGGTATGTACCCCAGATGTTGGAAGGCCCGGCAAGGGTGTGGTTGAACAATTTGCCAACAGGAAGCATCAACTGCTGGATAGATTTCAAGGAGATGTTCATCAGCAATTTTTCGAGTACGTATCAAACGCCAAATAGGCTACAGACCCTAGCTATGTGCAAACAAAGACCCAATGAGACGGACCGGGAGTTTTTGACCCGGTGGTGTACCGTGAGAAATTCATGCGAGGGCGTGATAGAATCACAGGCCATAGCATGGTTTGCACAGGGGTGCAGATATGGAAGCGAGCTGTGGATGAAGTTAAAACGGAAAATGCCGGCAACGTTGGCAGAGATGATCCAGATCGCAGATTCGTATGCATTGGGTGACCCGACCCAACCAAGGCTCGCCTCAAACGAGTCAACCGATGAGTACTATCAGAGGGATGGATCCGGATCATCCCGGAGAAATGATTACAGAGGAAAAAGGAGAGATGATCGACCGGACCATCGGTACGGTTCGCACCAAGTGGCAGCCATGAATCAAGATCAACCCGGAGCAAGGGGTAGCCAGCGCCAGACAACTGGAGGCCAATGGACTCCAAGGAACGATGGGAAGAAAACTTGGACACCGGAGCAAAAGAAGCAGTGGCAAGAAAGGAAAGACCGTCTGAGGTATACTTACGAGTCGATGTTGGACCAGCCGTGTAAGTTTCACACGCCAAATACGAACAACCCAGCGGGTCATACGACGAGGCAATGCGAGTGGATGCACAAGATCGAGCAAGGTGGTTCGGGGAATGCTCAGGCACCCCGGAATGATCAGCCTCGGCAGGAGTTACCCCGGCAGCAATTGCTCTTCGGAGCGAACACGCAACAGCTAATGTTGCCTCCCCCTCCGCCGAGGTATGATAACAATGAAAGAAGGGATGTAGTGCATCAGGTAGAAAATCAGCATCAGCCGGATCAGAGGCACCCCGGAAATGAGGGGAGAAACGAATACAGGGAGCATCACCAGAGCTACTGTGTATTTACCACAGAGGAAACTGATAGAAAAAGCTTGCAGCGTAGGCATATGGAGGTGAATGCGGTAATGCCGGCAGTGACGAGGTACATGCCTTGGTCCGATCAGGAAGTCACCTGGAGCATTAGGGATCATCCCAAGATCATGCCGAGCCCTGGTTCGTATGCGTTGGTGCTGGATCCTACATTCATTGGACCTAGCATCAACGTAAGATTCTCAAAGGTACTGATCGACAACGGCAGTAGCATAAATATCATGTACGCGGACACAATGCGCAAGTTGGGTATCTCGGAGAACATGCTCCAGGCCACGAGGACAACTTTCCATGGCATTGTGCCCGGCATTTCTTGCGAGCCCATAGGCAAGGTCCGGGTCGACGTCTTGTTCGGCACGAGGGACAATTGCCGAACTGAAAATCTGGAGTTCGAAGTAGTGAACTTAGAAAGCGCGTATCATGCGTTGCTCGGAAGGCCAGCACTGAACAAGTTCATGGCAAGTTGTCATATCAGCTACTTGAAGATGAAATTGCCCGGACCAAATGGAGTGATTACCATTGCTGGGGACTTCCGACATTCGATGGAGTGTGCGTCGGCCGGATCAAACTTAGCCGAGTCACTTGTGATCGCGCAGGAAAAAAGGAAAATTCAGGAGGCATTGGCCCAGTCCGCGCAGCAGTATATGCCGGCGCTGAGTAACCCGCATGGAACTGTCTCCTTCCAGGCCACAAAAGATACCAAGAAGGTTCCGTTGATGACATGTTCCCAGAGCACACCGTAACAATTGGTGCCGGGCTAAGCGATAAATAGGAAAGCGAGCTCGTCAGCTTCCTCCGTGAGGATCGGGACATTTTTTCTTAGTCCACGCAGGACTTGCAAGGTGTTCCGAGGGAGTTGGCCGAGCACTCTTTGAATGTGAAACCCGGAGCCAAGCCGGTGAAGAAACCTCTCCGCCGCTTCGCCGAAGATAGGAGGAAAGTCATTGGGGATGAGATAGCTCGGTTGCTAGCTGCAGGATTTATCATGGAAGTTCTCTACCCGGATTGGTGTCTAATCAGGTGCTGGTGGAAAAGAAGAAGGATGACCCGAACGTGGCAGTGGTTTGGCGCATGTGTATCGATTACACGAACCTGAACAAGGCGTGTCCGAAAGATCCGTTTCCACTGCCAAGAATAGATCAGGTCATAGACTCAACTGTTGGATGCGAACTGTTGTCATTCATTGATGCTTATTCTGGTTTCCACCAGATACCTCTGAATCCGGATGATCAAATAAAGACTATGTTTATTACCCCGTATGGGGCTTATTGCTATCGCACCATGCCGTTTGGATTACGTAATGCAGGGGCAATGTACCAGAGGTGTATGCAAAAATGTTTGCACGACCAAATAGGTCAAAATGTGCAGGTGTACGTGGATGATGTGGTTATCAAGACCAAGGAAAGCAAAACACTCCTTGACGATATCAGGCAAACGTTTGCGAACCTAAGAAGGTTTCGGATGAAACTTAACCCGGACAAATGCACCTTCGGTGTCCCGGCTGGTAAATTGCTCGGCTTTCTCGTCTCCAGCCGAGGTATCGAGGTTAATCCAACTAAAATCCGGGCCATCGAGCGAATGGAACTGCCGAAGTGTCTTAACGATGTCCAGAAGTTCACAGGTTGCCTGGCCTTGTTAAGTCGGTTTGTATGTCGGTTGGGAGAAAAGGCTTTGCCTCTTTACCAACTCATGAAAAAGTCGGATAAGTTCGTTTGGACACCGCAGGCCAATGAAGCCTTTGCCCACCTAAAGAAAATGTTAGCCACGGCACCAGTGCTAGCCTCACCACTATCGAAGGAGCCAATGTTGCTCTATATAGCCGCAACCAACCGAGTTGTAAGTGCAGTGATAGTGGTGGAGCGCGATGAGGAAGGTAAGTTGGTGCAAAGGCCGGTATATTACTTGAGCGAAGTGTTGTCCACCTCAAAGCAGAACTACCCACATTATCAAAAAGTGGCGTATGGCGTGTACATGGCCGCCAAGAAATTGAAGCACTACTTTGAGGAGCATCCCATCCGGATCATATGTGAGGCCTCTATATCCGAGATAATGAGTAACAAGGATGCAAGCGGCAGAATTGCAAAATGGGCAATTGAGCTAGCTCCTTATGCTCCGCAATATGACCGGAGAGAAGCCATCAAGTCTCAGGCTGTGGCGGACTTTTTCGTGGACTGGGCCGAGGTACAGTATGAACCACCACTTCCGGATCCGAACTATTGGCGGATGCACTTTGACGGATCAAAAACCAAAACCGGGCTAGGTGCCGGAGTTGTACTCACGTCGCCAAAGAAGGACCAGTTGAAATATGTGCTGCAGATCCACTTCACCGCATCAAACAATGTCGCTGAGTATGAAGCACTTGTACATGGGCTCAAGGTAGCAAAAGAAATTGGTATACATCAGATTATATGCTTTGGCGACTCGGATTTAGTGGTGCAGCAAGTGTCCGGAGTGTGGGACTTCCTTGATCCAAACATGGCACTATACAGATTTCATGTGCAGAAGATTTCTGGTTACTTTGAGGGATGCGAATTTCATCATGTACCCCGGGTGGAAAATGAGGCTGCCGACATGCTGTCGAAGCTCGGGTCAACCAGACAAGCAATTCCACCGGGTGTAGCATTAGAGCACCTCAAGAAACCATCCATCAGTCCATCCCCGGAGTTCGAGTCAATCTACGTCCCGGAGGACACAGAGTCCGGAGCTGTGCCCATGGACATTGACACGGGAAGTGGTGCGCAAAACCCGCGGACTGCTTCGGCAAACCCAGGGACTTCTTCGCAAGACCCGGGGACTGCTCAGCGTGGTCCCGTTGAAGTTATGCCGGTGGATCAGATGGAGATAGACGAGGACGTGTTCCCCGTGCGGCCAATACCGGCTTGGGCACTGCCTATATTTCAATTCCTAAAGGATGGAACGTTACCCACTGAGGAGGTATTGTCCAGGCAAACACAGAGGAGGGCAAAGGCCTACACGATCATCAATTCCGAGTTATACAAAAGAAGTGTGACCAATG
This sequence comes from Avena eriantha, assembly GCA_910589775.1. NCBI lineage: Eukaryota > Viridiplantae > Streptophyta > Magnoliopsida > Poales > Poaceae > Avena > Avena eriantha. The sequence goes on along the minus strand of OU342741.1, from coordinate 166,468,681 downwards.
TCCTCCAGCGGTGTGTTGACCCGGAAGAAGGGCTTGAAATCATCCGAGATATACATCAGGGGGAATGCGGGCATCACGCCTCATCCCGAGCCTTGGTAGCAAAAGCTTTCCGACATGGATTCTACTGGCCAAATTCCTTAGAGCAAGCAGAAGATCTGGTGAGAAAATGTAATGGTTGTCAGAGGTACGCTACCAAGACACATATGCCAATGTCGGAACTCAAGACCATCCCAATCACTTGGCCATTTGCCGTATGGTGCTTGGATATGGTTGGCCCGTTCAAACCAGCAAGAGGAAACATGACTCACATGCTGGTAATGGTGGACAAGTTTACGAAGTGGATCGAGGTAAAGCCTATAAGAAAATGTGATGGAGCTACGGCTGTAACGTTTCTCAAAGATATCATCTTGAGGTACGGTTATCCACACAGTATCATAACTGATAATGGCACCAACTTTGCGGAATGAGCATTTGCGCGTTTCTGCCGAGATAAGAAGATCCGGCTGGACGTAGCTTCGGTAGCCCACCCCGCATCGAACGGGCAAGTGGAAAGATCCAACGGATTAGTGTTATCCGGGATAAAACCCCGGCTCATTGAGCCGTTGCAAAGATCAGCAGGGTGCCGGATAGAAGAACTACCAGCGGTATTGTGGAGTTTAAGAACAACTCTAAATCGATCAACAGGCTATACGCCGTTCTTTCTGGTATATGGGGCAGAAGCTGTATTACCAGCTGACATAGAGCATGATTCACCTAGGGTCACCCAATACACAGAAGCCGAAGTGCAAGAGGCCCGGCAAAATGATGTTGATCTGCTAGAAGAAGCGAGAGAACTGGCACTGTCCAGATCCGCCATATATCAGCAAAATCCCCGACGCTATCATAGCCGGAAAGTGTGCCCCCGAGTCTTTCGGGAAGGCGATCTGGTGCTCCGGTTGGTGCAACGTACTCCTGGAATCCATAAATTATCCCCCCATGGGAAGGGCCGTTCATCGTGAGCAAAGCATTGCACAATGATTCTTACTATCTTATAGATGCAAAGCCACAGGAAAAGAACAAGGCGGACAGGTCCGGTGAGGAATCAAAGCAACCATGGAACATAGCTCTACTTCGGCCTTTCTACACCTAGCTAAGAAGTGAATGTATCCGGGTTATCTCATATGTCGGCAATGAGCTTGTCAATGAAATGTGGGCACCTCGAGCAGTAACTCGGGGACTGCCTTAATAATATTTGTTGTCTTTTGTTATTTGTGTGTCGGCTGGAATAGGTTATTCTACTTAGCTCGGATTAGTAGTGTGTGAGCACCAAAAACCCAACTCTTCGACTTGCTGCTGTCCAACAAGAATTGGCTTCATGGCAAGCAAGAGAACAAGTTTGGAATTGCGTAGCACATGAAAAACGACTAAGGAAAAGAATTTATTCGAGCCGACGTTTGTTCTTCGGACTAACCCTGTATTTATTTTCAAGTTATTATGCAGTTTTATTTTTGAGCTAAGTCTAAAAGTTTCCCAGTATTGTTAAGACGATTTTTCAGGCTCGGATTCGTAAGTTGTAAAACCGAATCAAGGTAGACACGATCCGAGCCAAAAGATTGAACGAACAAGAAAAAGAAACTCTGGGACTACGCCCACGTTAATCCGGCATAAGTACTCAGTAGCAAAATATCACATGTATTCGGAATACAATTCCACCCGGCATACCGGGGATCTCATGAATTTTCAAGTGTTTTTACTTAGGGAGCAGCAGGAGGAAGTTCGGCATCATCGTCGCCCTCTTCGATATCCGAGGCAGTGTCCTCCTCGTCTTCACCCGAGTCATCTTCAATGTTCTCAACTCCCTCCTCACCTGCGACTTCCAGGAAGCTCGGACCCTCAGTCCATTCATGAATGGGGGCATATTCGATGAGGCTGTGGGCGCAAGCCTGGCACCGAGCTACCCACTCCGGGTCATCTGTCCATTTGGACCCGGTGCGCAGGCATGTGTGGAGGCTGAGATCTATCTTCTCGTACCATGTCAAAATGTGGTGAAGGACGGTATCGGCAGCAGCGCGTCCAGCGGATTCTCGCCAGAGGTCGAGCTGGGTCTCAATTTCTGAAAGCCTTTCAGCGAGCTGCGTGACTCTCTCCGGAGCATCATCGGCGGACCAGAAGGCGTTGAAGACCCGGACTGAAACATCGAGGAGGTCCTTGCCGTAGTTCTTGATAATTTCCACGCGAGATGACAAGCTGACCAACACGTCCTCCATGTCAAAGGGAATGCTCTCACCCTCAGCAGCGACCAGAGTACCCCTTTCTCGGCGGAAATCAGCGACAGCAGCACTTGCAATGGCAGTACCCTCTGGAAAGTGGCCTGGGAAACAAGGCAAAGGACAAAGTTGAGAAAACAAGACATATGAAGTAACCCGGAGAAATAAGGCGGATAAAGGAAAAGAAGTTACGTGAGATATGACTGTGAATCCGGGTCAACTCCTTGATGCAAGCATCACGCCTTTTCCGAAGCTGCTCGAGCTCAGCATTTGCCGACTCAAGTTTGACCTCGGCTTCTTGAAGAAGCTCACGATCCTTAGCACTTTGGAGTTTGAGGCGCTCGCGTTCTTCGGTGTAGTCCTGGCCAACCCTTTTCAGCTCGGTTTGGTGTTGCGCCTTCATCTTAGCCATTTCAGCTTTGAGCTTGGCTATGACATCATCTTTGGTCCGGAGGAGGGAAAGATCATCATCTTTCTTCTTCAGCTCGGCTTGATGCTGTCCTGCTTGTTCAAGAAAATGCAGCATCATGTCAGGCACATGCACACTTTCTTCAAGCAATGCTGAAACTGTGTGTTGGCCCGGCAGAGCCGAGGTATGAATGTTTGCCAAGCCAAGGAGGTAAGATGATGAAAAGCACAGTAAAAACAGACAAGAAGGACGTACCCTTGATCTGCTCCAAGTTCTTCCGCATTATTTTGTTTTCAGCTTCCACCCCAGCTGCGGAAACCGAACAATCAGATTAGTTCAGCAAGCGAAGTGGAAGAAAAACGAGGAAAGGAATGAGAAAGAAATTTACCCCTTTTCTCATACTCCGCGATGAGTGCAGCCTGTTTCGTGCGAAGATTTTTGTGCGTATCCAATAAGCGCTGGAATTCAGCACTTCGGCGGTTGGTGGTCACCTAAAAGAGATACAGAAACTTAAGTCAGCCTTGTGCATGTTCGAAGTGTACTAAAACCCGGTCCAAGTGGAACTTAACCCGGCTCTAGGTGTGTGCATATTCGAAGTGTACTAAAATCCGGGCCAAGTGGAACTTAACCCGGCTCTAGGTGTGTGCATATTCGAAGTGTACTAAAATCCGGGCCAAGTGGAACTTAACCCGGCTCTAGGTGTGTGCATGTTCAAAGTGTACTAAAATCTGGGCCAAGTGGAACTTAACCCGGCTCTAGGTGTGTGCATGTTCGAAGTGTACTAAAATCCGGGCCAAGTGGAACTTAACCCGGCTCTAGGTGTGTGCATATTCGAAGTGTACTAAAATCCGGGCCAAGTGGAACTTAACCCGGCTCTAGGTGTGTGCATGTTCGAAGTGTACTAAAATCCGGGCCAAGTGGAACTTAACCCGGCTCTAGGTGTGTGCATATTCGAAGTGTACTAAAATCCGGGCCAAGTGGAACTTAACCCGGCTCTAGGTGTGTGCATGTTCGAAGTGTACTAAAATCCGGGCCAAGTGGAACTTAACCCGGCTCTAGGTGTGTGCATGTTCAAAGTGTACTAAAATCCGGGCCAAGTGGAACTTAACCCGGCTCTAGGTGTGTGCATGTTCGAAGTTATCATGGAGCTACGTTAGTTCTATAAAAGAGCATCCGGCCGAGTAACAAGTTACTCCCCCAGAGGCTCGGGGACTAATGGTTATTATCTACAATCTGCAAAGGAGAAACGACGTACCTCCATCATTCGTCCAGCGAGGTTAATGGCCTTGGCGGCGGTATTCACCTGATCAGATTCGTGGACTACCTCGGCCTTGTTCCAGTTCATGACGAACTCCATCGGGCTCGGGGGGGTACCGTTCACCTGTGGGCATATGAGGCGTCACCAAACCCTTAGCATGTGCTTCCTTCCTCTCCACCAAGGCAATGGCGGGGCTGGTGTGCAGAACCAACTGCAGGGCTTCAGTTGGCTCGGCAGGCGCGTCCTTTGCCGCTGATGTCTTCTTGGGGAGCATGGACTCAAGGGTGCGTTGCCCAGGCTCGGCAGCACTGGGCTTGGCAGCCTCTTGAATCTTCTTGCCCTTGGCTTGCTGGGAAGAAGAAGCCGTAGCAGCGGTTTTTCCCTGCTGAGGTTGAGAGGACTCGGAAGATGCAGAGGAACTGGGCGCTGGTACTTTCATTGCTGGACTTGGTGCCGACGCTGATGTTTTCGCTACCGGAGTTGGTGCTGCTGCCAAGGTTGGAGTTGGTGCTGGTTTGGCTGCTGGTACTAGAACAGATGCTGGAGTCAAGGTAGCCTTAGTGGCTGCTGGTTGTGGCGTTGCCGAGGTAGTGGCTGCCATTGTTCTGGCTGGGCCAGTTCTCCCCGCCCCAGGATGACCCGGAGCGGCCGCAGAGCTCTGCGGAATAGGGCTCAGCGGACGTGACTCGTCGTCACGACGGGGTGAAGGGCTGGCCCGGAGAGGTGATGAGATACTGGATCCACTTTGAGGGACCTCCACCGGAGCCCTGTGAAATCAAGTAACGTCAGAAGAAAAATTACGACGAAGTAAGGAAGAGCGAGTTACAGAAGAAAGAAGGACTTACGCATCCAAGGTTTCGGCTGCTCTGGGTTTCTGAGCCCTTCGTGCTAGGGCCTTCTTTCGCCTTTTACCGGGCTGGGAAGGTCTGGAGGAAGAGCTTGTGGAAGCCACGCGCTTTTTCTTCGGCGCCACCGGAACTGGCTCGTCCATGGTGAGGGGAGGATCCTCGTGGATATGACCACCGGAGTGAGCTGATGGCGGAAAAGCAAAAGAAAGGGGGACAGCCTCAAACGGTTCAATTATCTCGATATCCGAGTAATCTTCATCATCGGGCCAATCTCTAGCAGAAGAGAAGTTACCCGTGAGTTGTTTCGTGGCGTCGGTCATGGGGAGAAACATCTCTTGGTCCGGCTCCTCCTCATCCGAAGTCACCCGGTCCGGTGCCCACTTAAGGGTCGGATCGGTACCGTCCTCGAGCGTCTGCTGAAGGAATAGCTGAGGAAAAGAGTAAACAAACGAGTCAAAAATGCAACAATAACAGACAAGTGATTATTCCGGGGTAAGTTTGCAACATGAAACTTACCATGGGAGGAAGCCGGTCACGGCAGAAATTCTCAATCCCCCAAGTCCAGTCAGAGGAGAAGTCCTTGTGAGTGGTGAAGAGAGCCTTAACTCGGCGAAAGATCTCCGTGTTGTTCAGTTCGAAAGATGAAGTCCGGTTGGGATCGCGGCTGTAGGTCATATGGCACACCTTGTGGGTGCGCTTCTGGAGAGGGGAGATTCGGTTGCGCACGAAAGTGATCATTGCATCCTCGTTGCGCAACCCGAGCTCCTTCAGCACCGCGAACCTTTTGTTCACTTGGTTGGCCAGGGCCGTAGGTTTCCTCGGAACGGCGTCCCACCCCGTGTTCGGCGGACCCGGGGTATAGGGGAGCAACCGGATCAAATCTTCGGTGCCCGTGTTCCGAACGTAAAAGAACGTCCGGGCCCACCCTTTGCAGGATTCTAGCCCTATGACCCGGGGGAAAACAGAGAACCTCCGGGGTGACATGGAGGCCGCTCCGAACTGAGTGAGCCGCTTGTCCTCCGGATCAGTGTGAATGTCGGGAATAACATTGTGACGAAGGGCGAAAAACCGGATCCATAGCTGCTTCGTGGGCCATAATCCGGCGTAGCCCTCGATTGTAGAAGCGAAGGCAGAGAGAAGTAATGGCATTGGCTGGAAGATGGTGCGGCTGGAGATGGTAGGTGCTGAGCCAATCGTGGAAGAAATCGCTCACCGGGAGTCCGAAGCCCCGTTGAAAGTGAGACAGGAACACGACGAACTCCCTGGGATTGGGTGAAGCAGCTAGCTCGGCAGAGGCGAGGCGAGCGGCGACGTCGGCGGGGATGCGTCTGGTCCGGTAGAGCCAGTCCAGATCGTCCTGGCAGACCCAGGAGCCGGCCCATGCGCCGCGGTCCGCAGCAGCGGCGTCCTCCTCCATCTCTTGCTCAGCAATGGCGAGTTCTTCTTCCGCCATCTGCTCCTCGAAGCCCTCGCTGGCGCTAGAGGCGGCGGGGGACAGTGGCTTGGATTGACGAGGACCCGTAGCGGGAGATTTGCGTCGTAGTGACGGTGACACAGAGGTGCAACGGAGAAGTGCGGCGCCGACGCTGCTTTTTGGCAGTGCTGGCGGCGGTGCGGTCGCGAGGAAGACGAAGAGGAATAGCAGCGAGCAGAGGGGTGCGGAGGGGGAAAATCCTAAGGGACGCACCCCTCCGCTATTTAACCACCCCCATCAGGGGTGAGTGGGATCGCACCCTGGGGACCGGCCACACGTTGTGGCCGTGTATTACCCGTTCGGACCAATCAGTAAGGAGCCACACAGAAGGCCACAGGGCGGAGAGAGTCCTGTGACGTGACGCGCTGATGCGGTAAACGAGGAGGCAGGCGTGACGTGACCCGCGCACAGTGATAACTGACAATTACTGCGGCGATTACTGTACCGTCCCTTAAAATAAGACAACATAATGATTACCCTTCACATGGGCTAGCGTACGAGAGAAGGAAGTAAGACCCGGATAGAGCTGTGGTAACCCGGCCGGCAAGTGAAAACTTGCAATGTGCGAAGGGAACGTAAATCCAAGCCGTCCGAGGTATAGAGGTAACTCGGCAACAACGACAGGGGCACAAAACGGAACCTGGTGTGGCCTTAGAAGCCAAGGCGGCTAAGGCCGCACCAGCTTCGGGGACTAATGTTGGGGGGATACCCCCGGGTAGGGTCACGCCGTGGTATAAAGGCCGAGTTAGCCGAGGTTCAGCAAGGCCAAAGCAGATGCTGGCCGGGTCACCTCAAGGCAGGCCGAATCACGGGGTAATCCGGACCTGGGGGCGTCCGCCTAACTAGCCCTCATCCGACTTAAGCGGTAAGTCGGAAGTGTGTGTTTTGCCTGTATGCAGGAAAGGGTGTGGCCGGATGAACCATCGTCCGGGTCGCAGCAAGCTTCTAGGAGAAGGAAGGAATCTCGCTGGTCAAAAGGAGCCCCGGTACGCACTGCCTGAGCGAAGCGAGCAAGGACAGGACCACCGGGGCGTGGCCGACAAGCATGACGATGCCCGTGTCAGCTGACGAGGGCGCCGTAGTGGCTAACGTAGCTAAAGCATGTGTGACGCGGGGGAAAAAGCACCCCGGTCGGCTTACCACTTTGGGTGGAGGCATATTCTTAGGAATATGCCTCCACGTATGCCCTAGGCAGAAACCGAGCCTCCCCTATAAAAGGGGGGCTAGGGCTTCAGTAGAAGGGGTTGGCTGTTTTGGTCTCTATACAATTCTGTTAAGGTCTAGGGTTTCAGGTGAGATCTGTGGGTGAGAGTAAGAGAGCTCCTTCTTCCTCCTCTCGCCAATACAGCTCTAGGAGCACTTGTAACCTTGGAAGGAAATCAATACAAGTTCTTGTGTGGAGAATCACTTCACTATCCCTCCCTGGATTCCCCTAGCGTGTATTAGTCCCCACCTTTAGCCTATACATGGCACCTGCCGTGACACCACCACGACACCAGCAAAATTATTGTTAACATGGATGATTCAAATGAGTAACCTTTATTCCATGTCATGTAATCAACTCATAGGCTTGCCTTTGAACAATAAAGTATAATCATGTAAATTTGAGAGTGTGAGAGTTGTCATGAAAAGCATATACACTAGAGTATCTCAATTCTCCCACATCAATAAGTCAAGACTTCTCAAGCACTACTTTGATATTCATTGTCCTTCAAGAATTTCAGTTCTTAAGTAATTGAGAGCATGCCAAAAAAAATTATTAGTTTATCGGGTTGTAATGGACAGTCGTGGCATCACTAAGGTTCTTTGCTCCTTTTGCACAATGATTACTCATTTCAGCCAGAGGAGTGATTCCATCATGAACACAGCTACCCGGGAGTGCCAAGAATCTTACCCATTATAGCATTGTTGCTACATATGTTTAATCAACTCATAGCCGAAATCTAGGAGTTTCCTACATGAAGATCGTTCGTAAGCTAGTGGAGTTGTTGGCATCCCATGAAGTTTGACACGCATAAACTTATATCATTCTTATGATTAACAAGTCAAACTTTGGCATGCTCACAAAAACCACTAAACATTAATTCAATCGAACAAATCCTTTTAAAGAGAGCTATCAAGTCAATCATTATTTCCCATGCGGTTGAGTGTCTCTAGAAATAAGCCTTCAAGACTAAACACTACAACACCCAAGCCTTCAGTTGTGAGACTTTTTCTTATTACAATTGTTTAGCAATTTTTTTAGGCAAGACATGGTTACTACAAGAGCTGGAACAAAATGTACCCAACTAAATACCCATGCAAACAAAACTTCACTACAATATAAAGACTCACTCCACCAATATAATATCTCAACATTTACTACTAACTAGCATGGGTTTATCAAACTTCAAAAGTGGGGAGTCATAAGGCGTACCTCTCATGTTTGGTTCCACTTCTCTCTTCCCTTTTGATTCGTTTCTTGGAAACTCAAAGTCAATCAATCTTCCTGCAGATACACGAGAACCTCGAGGCGGAAAGAAAAGAGAGAGGGAAAATAAAGATGAATGGAGAAATCTTTTTTTTGTTTTTTAAAAGAGGGAATTTAAAGAATAGAAAGTTGGTGGCAAAGCTCGGCTAGAAAATCTCGAAAACAAATAGAAATAACTAAAGATGAAGTGTTGGGGAAACCAACACGAGTGCTTATAAACTAGAATTAAAAACATAACCTCGAAATAAATAAAACCAAATGAACGCCAAATAAAGATTATGAGGGAACTTCCCCAAGCTTAGGCTTTTGCAAGCCCTTCAAATCATTGTGGTGGCGGAAAAAAGTCGTTACTCCAGTTTGCAAATTGAGTTGATAAATTACTAGTTGTTCCTTGGATATTCAAGGAGAGGCTATGCATCCTCTCCATAGTCCCTCCAAGTTCTTGGAAGTCTTGGTATGTAGCGAACCAGGTTGGTGGCTGCTCCTCTTGATAAGGAACTTCTTGCTCCTCTTCTTAGTCCTCATCCTCGTCCGGAATCTCCTCCTTGGGTTGGTGTTGCTCAACCTACAAGTCATATAGGAAACGTCCTTCCTCGATAGAGAAAAGACCATTAGGCAAAGGAGGAGGGTAGAGATGCTCAGCTCCAGCAATATGCAAGTAATAAACACCACCTCTCCTAGTGAGAATTCCACAAGCCTTTAAAGTAAAGAAACCAACACGTCGCTCACCTTGCACAGGTTGCAACTCACCTAGGTCGATGCCTAGGGCAATGGCAAGCACAGTGATAACGCCTCCACCTGCGATAGGTCCTTGGCTTTGGGAGGATTGGTGCTCTAGGTAGCGCACAAGGATTGCACCCAAGTTGAGTGACAAGTTGTAGTTGTTGTAAGCAGCTTTTGCAAGGACTAAGATTTCCTCCTCACTGAGTCTTGTGAACTCATTTCGTGCCTGCAAGGTGTTAGCATTAACATAGAACAAATAGTGAATTGCAAGATGTTGAATATTCTTCCCCTTATTTACTCTAGAAGTGAAACTCATTCCATTATAATAAAGTTCAGGGGAAGGGTCTAAGCCAGTAAAGGATGCGCGTAGGGCATTAGCATCATTGTTTGGGAAATTAATACATGTGCACCATTCATCTAGTGATAAAGTGTAATTGTTGTTCATAAGTCGGAAAGAAATCGTGTCCTCTCCATGCCATTGTTTAACGGTGCTTTGCAACGAACTTAAAAATTCAAGAGTTAACCGGCAATAAGTAGGCCCATCATTAAATACAAAGTTTTGCAGGCTAACCCTATTGCAAAATAAATTGAAGTCATCATAAATACCGAGTTGGTTCAATATAATGGGGTAAGCCCACTTGGTTTCCTTCACTTCTCAGTTCTTGATCTTGTTGAAGCGATCATGTTGGAGCTCATTTATGAAACGTATTCCCGTGCATTCTTGAGCGACAGCTCGAGAAGCGCTAGCGGTGGCACGAGCATGAGTTTGGCTCCTTGTGTTCATCATCTAAAATAAACAAAGAAAAAAAACTTTTTGATCCAACAATAATAAGTATAACATATTCCTCATCATAGAACACTAAAGAATCCCCTTGAAATAATAATCTAGGCAAGAGAATCATGGCAATTAGTTCATAGTAGGTCTCACCCTAGATTGATAATGACGGTAGATGAAAGATGAATTTGCAAAAAGTAATTGGAGGATCGGAGGAGAAACATATCGTAGATCACTTGTGCGTGACGAAATTGAACGAAATTGAGTAGAGATGAAGATCCCTTGAGGTTTTGAGAGAGTTTGGAGATAGAAGAGAAAAAAAAGGATTGAAGCTTTGAGGTTGGAGGTACCTCTTGTGGCGTTTTTATGGTCAAAAGCAACTATACGGGCAAACTATATGGCCGGAACAATGTGTTCCCGTCGTATAGTTGGCCTGCTATCAAAATTTTAGGGTTTCCAACTGGCGGCACAGCTATACGGCTAGAACTATATGGTCGGAACAATTTTTTCCCGCCGTATAGTTGGCCGTCAAACCTTCTATCCCTGGAAAAGAAATTGTACGAAAGCATTGATATCTATACGACCAGAACTATACGGCCGGAATTTTTATTCCCACCGTATAGTTGGTCGCTAAACCTCCAGTACTCATGAAAGAAAAATTGTCGATGGCAAAAATATCTATACGGTCGGAAATATATGGCCAGAATTTTTATTCCCACCGTATAGTTGGTCGTTAAACCTTCTGTAAACATCAAAAAAATTCTATTTCTTCGAGAATTATTTCTTATCATGAAACTTAGCGAAATACCTTGTTTTTGACAAAAAAAATGACAGTAAATATAGTCTACCAACATCAGCATGTATTAAGCAGGATTTTTAGTACTAATGAACTTCTTCTCCTCAATTCGAGCTTTCTAACACTCTTTATTAAACATAAATAAACTAAAACTTAACTCAAACCTTTATTTCACATGGGTTGCCTTCCATGAAGTGCTATTTTATGTTCAATAGCTTGACCTCAATGTTGCTCACTTAGGCTAGACGAGTGGAACATCCACTCCAAAATAGTTGGCCTTCATAGTGATGGCCTCCTTTTCATCATGCTTGGCTTTCTTCTTCCTGGGAAAATGAATAAGAAAAGGATCCCGTGAAGGGAATTGAAGCTTCACGTTCCCTTCATGTAGATTAATCAAAGCCTTAATAGTTCTTAAAAATGGACGGCCTAATATAATAGGAGCAGTAGCATCTTCAGGTATGTCAACAATAACAAAATCAATAAGAGTGGGACAGCCTTTAATGTATACTAAAGTATTCTCCTTCATTCCTACAACTTGTTTGTATGTAGAATCTGCTAGATGCAAATTTAACTCAGTGATTACAAAATATCCAAGGTTTACCTTATTAAAAAGACTTTTTGGAATTGTTGAGATGCTTGCACCTAGATCACAAAGTGCAGCTATCTCATTGGTCCCAATTTTAATCTTAATAGTAGGCTCAAATATATTATCAAGTTTCACAGGTAATTTTTCAGCAATTTTCTTATATTCTTCCTCAACCTCACGTACCTTTATTGCTACCTGATTAACAAAGTGTTGGTACATGGCTTCCTCATTTCCTTCACTTACCGGAATCTTGATATTAATCCTTTTTACAAGATCTTCAACGGTGTAATTTGGTGAAGGTGCATTACTATAATCAAGTTCTTCAGGCTCCTCCCTTTGGATTCTTATCATCTTGAGGTCTTCAATAGGGTTGGGCTCAGATTTACCTGCAAATTTAGCTAGAATGAGAGTTTGACTCTCGGATACGTTACTTAGTTATGCCTCAACAATCCTCGTTCTTTCTTGGAGGGCCTACAAATCATTCCTCAAACTAACAGCTTGGTTAGATAATTTACCAAGCATAGCATCATGGTTCTCTGTTATTTTAACAAGGATATTGTTTTGATCATTTTGTGAGTCTATGAAAGACTTAAGTGTTTCCTGGAGACTACCATTACTAGTTCCCATATTATTATTAGAGTTACCTACAGGACTATAATAATGTTTCTGAAAATTAGGATTATAATTCTTCTTCCAAGCAGGGTTATAATCATTACGAGCTATGAAGTCTATTTCTTCAATATTTTATTCTAGGATAGCTCTTACCTGGATTTCCTTACCTTTTACGACTAATATGAGCTCATCCAACTTAGCATTGAGTTCTTCATTTTCTTGTGGTGATATGGAGTTCACCTTCTTTGTGTTTGATCTATACACATGCCATTGGGCATGGTTGTCTTGCATATTGTCTAGCCGCTGCTTTGCTTCGGTAATATGTTTACCCATAAATTTTCCACCAACTGTAGTATCAAGCATAGACTTAGACACATGGTTATTAAGAGCATTATAAAATAAATGGAGAATTAACCAATCTTCCATCCCGTGACTGGGATAGTTTCTCATGCATTCTTTCATCCTCTCCCATTCAAATGCTTGTGGCTCACCATCTTCCTGTTTAAAACCAATAATATTAGATCTTAGTTGCATATTCTTTGCAGGTGAGAAAAAGTTAGTCATAAATAAAGAAGTACATTCCACCCATGATGTAATAGTATTTCTAGGCAAAGATAGCAACCATTCTTCTGCTCTTCCTCTAAGAGAGAAAGGAAATAAACGCAATTTGACCGCATCGGGGTCAACATCTTTCATGCGCATCATATCACATATTTTAGTGGAAGTGTTCAAGTGCATACCTGCATCCTCAACAACAGAGCCTCCAAATTGATTATGTTGAACCAAACTTAAATAGTGGGGCTTAATTCCATAATCATTAGCAATAATTGTTGGCTGGGTAATAGGAGTATGCAAATAACCATTGTTGGGAGTTGCAAAATCCCCAAGCTTCTTTTCAGTCATATTTATGATGTTTTTGGGTTTTCTTAAATAGAGACTTATAATAGTAAAAACAAGAATTGAAAGACTAACTATTTTTTTGGTTTTTCAAATAAAGACTAAAAGCAAACTAAAAATTAAAAAAAAGAATTAAAACTAGCAAGGTTCCTACTAACCTCACCAGGGTATCTATTGCTTCCCCAGCAACGGCGCAAGAAAAAGGGTTGATACCTTCGATCTGGATTACGGATGTAGTATAGCCCTTTTTCCCTAGTAGACCTAGGTTATCAAATCCTCGGGAAGCAGAAAGCGTAGTGAAGTTACTTTAACGGTCCTTCAGGAGTTTTAGAATTCTTTTTGTGTTTTACTGGACCAAGAGTTTGCTGTCTTTTATTGTTGTTGATGATGAGAGAGAGGGCCTAGGGCTTTCGGTTTCACATGTAGTTGTGCAAAACATCTGATAGGAATAAAAGATAATAATAAAGTATGCATGTAATTGTTAGAGCAAGATAATTATATGTGGGCAGTGCATCCATAATTGCTATTGCATCCGCAACCGCTTATAGCAATAACCTACTAGTCTCATCCATACAAGAAAGAGAACTAATAATATGCATAGTGATGTCACCATTAATCCCAAGTAAATCCCTCACATACAGTCATACTACCCCTTCTGTCGCTAGGGATCCCAACCTGCAGATTAGTCATTACTCATACTCCCTATACCTGGCTCAATCCTCGGGGTCTTGGGTACCTAACAAGTCCTTCGATTGAGGCAAGAGAGGATACAATAATCATCATGTCATACAAACTAATACATGATCCCATCTATGATAAATAACATGCACAAAAGCTATGTGGCTAGGCCAAAGCCCTTAGCCCAAGGAGAATTACTCACACATAGAGATTAAATCAAAGATCATAAACATTGCAATGAAAATCATGAGATTGGTAGAAAATAGTCTTACAATGTTGCCAATCAAATATGAGATCTACTATTACAAGTGGTGGAATATAGCTATGGTGGTACGGAATGGTTTGGAGATTAGATCTAAGTCTATTCCTCCGGCGGCTCTTCGGTGTTGTGGATGCAGGGTTCTACTGGCGAGGGGCGAGGGGGAGCGAGAGAGGGCATCTGTTTCTCGTCGTCCGAGGCCTCTTTATATAGGGGTCCCTTGACAAAAGTTGTTTTGTTTGACCTAGCGGTGGCGGCGGCAACTATACGAGCGCAACTATACAGCCGGAATTTTATTCCCATCGTATAGTTGGTCAGTAAAGCGTATGTTTCCACTTCACGACTCCTGGTTTCTTTGGGTTGTTGGAAACCTCGTATCTTTGACTTTAATGTAGTGATTCCCATCATCAAACGACATTATCTGCATAGGGAAAAATAACAAGAAAGGATTGCATGCCCCTTTGATAATTAGGCATTAGTGGCAGGGTTTAGAGAGATATTTCATAACAAATATGAATAATATCCAGTTTAAATGTGGTCGTAGATGGCTATATTTCAGAGCCATCAGCCCTACTCGTCAGCATGTAACGACGAGGGCCCACTATGGGACCCTGATATCTATGGACTTCTATTCTTGTAGACAGTTGTTGGGCCTCCAAGTGCAGAGGTTTGTAGAACAGCAGCAAGTTTTCCCTTAAGTGGATTACCCAAGGTTTATCGAACTCAGGGAGGAAGTGGTCAAAGGTATCCCCTCTCAAGCAACCGTGCAATCAAGATACAAGAAGTCTCTTGTGTACCCAACACACCCAATACACTTGTCAGGTGTATAGGTGCACTATTTCGGCAAAGAGATAGTAAAATACGTGCTAGAAAGTAGCTTGATGGCATGAAAGAGACTAAAGGCAAACTTAAATGAAGATGGAAGCAAGCAAACATGTAACAGATCTAGTAGCAAACGGTGTTTTAAAGCTTAGGAACAAGGCCTAGGGATCATACTTTCACTAGTGAACACTCTCATATAGATATATTCTTCTTTATGATACTACTCTTAACTACTCTCCGGTTGGACACTCTAATCCATGGTAGGGCTATAACAGCACACCTCAAAGTAAGCCTTTCCCATCTAGAAAACCCCACACTGTCACCTTGAGTACTAGATGAGTCCAACAAACACCACAATTTCATAAAGACATCCAACTCCAAATATAACTCATAACAAGTATTTGTAATCTCTAGCCTAAGTGCCACCATGGTGTGCACGCTGTCACTTTCACACACATGGGGAGAGCAGAGACCTATTAAAGCACTTGAGTAGCAAGGTAGATCTACTTGAATACAAAGCTCATGATCACAATATGATCATGCATAGAGAGAGATGAACACATAGCTACCGGTAGAACCCTTAGCCTCGAGAGAGAACTACTCACTCCTCATCATGGGAATCAGCAATGGTGATGGAGATGGCAGTGGAGATCGATGGAGATGGCTCCGGGGGCACTTCCTCGGCCCGACAGGGTGTCGGAACAGAGACTTTCTGTCCCCCGAATCTCCCATTTGGTGGCGGCGGTGCTGTGGAACTTTTCATGGATTTCTGATTGACTATTTAGGGTTTTTTCCCTCGAGAGGACTTAATAGGCGAAGGAGGCAAGGTTGGTGGCCGGCCAGGGGGCCCACACCATGCCCTGGCGCGGCCTGGGCTATCCCGCGCTAAGGGGGGTGTGGCCACTGATACATTGCAAATGTATCTATAATTTTTGATGCTCCATGCTTAGTTTTATCCACTTTCTTGTGTTTTGTTCCAACTTTGGAGTACTTTTCATATGATTTCTTGGACTAACCTATTAACAAGAGCCATAGTGCCAGCTACCTGTTTTCTGCTGTTTTTGGTTCCAGGAAAGTCCTAAAATGAATATTCTTGGAATTGGACGGGACAAAAGCCAAAGTGCCTATTTTTCCGGAAGTCATCAAGTGCCAGAATACGAGACGGAGAAGGGCCAGAGGCCAGCCACACCACCTGGCCGCGCGGCCAGGCTGGGCCCGCGCCAGGGGGTGGTGTGGTGGCCCCTGGAACCGCCTCGGTCTCCCCTTCCGCCTATATATTGCTCTCAGGACAAAAACCCTAAGGCCCGATCAAAAATCCACGAAAGAGTCTGTAGCCGCCGTCATCTCCATCCCTAGATCGGGAGGGATCTGAAGCTCTTCCCAGCACCCTGCCGGAGAGGGGAATTCACCCTGGAGGCCTTCTTCATCACCATGCAAGCCTCCGGTGTTATGCATGAGTAGTTCATCCTTGGACTACGGATCCATGTAGTAGCTAGATGGCTGGTTCTTCTCCTTTGTGCTTTCATGTCTAGATCTTGTGAGCTCCGTTCATGATCAAGATCATCTATTTGTAATTCTGCATGTTTTGTTTGCGGGGATCCCATGGATATTGAGATGCTTTTCAGATTGATTATTGATTCTATCATGTCTTTGTTATTTGTGATCTTGCATGCTTTCCGTTGTTAGTAGCTATCTTGGCCAAGTAGATGCTAGCAACTCCAAGAGTTAGTATTTATGCTCGATAGTGGGTTCATGCCTCTAGTAATCTGGGGAAGTGACAGAAATCTCTAAGGTACTAGATGTGCTGTTGCTACTAGGGAGAAAAGAACAATCCTTTGTTCATAGAACAATCGTATTGTTTACTTTACACGCAGTTCGTAAAGCAATAATCTGTTGCTTGTAACTTAATACAGGAGGGGGTTCGGATGATAACCTGAAGGTGGATTATTAGTCATAGATGTAGTTGGATGGCGGTCTATGTATAATGTTGTAATGCCCAATCAAGTCTCAAAGGAGTCAAGATGATTAGTATATGCATGTATTGCTTTCTCGATGTTTGTCAATTGCCCCGTTGTAATTTGTTCACCCAGCATGTTATTTATCTAAGGAGAGCCACCTCTAGTGAACTATGGATCCCGGTCATTTTTCTTTACATACAATTTATAAACTGTTTACTTTTGTGTTTACTTTCTACAAACTTTTACTTCTTTCCATTCGATACATTTAATCCTTTGTTTTCCGCAAAACACGGTGAGATTGACAACCTCATCACAAGTTAGGGACAAAGTTCTGTGGTTGTGTTCTGTAGGTCTCCACGTTGCTACTAGCACCGGTAGTGCGCCCTGCCAAAGCTCAGCTAGTAACACCTTTGGGGTGTTTCCTTGTTCCTACTGGTTCGATTAAACCTTGGTTTCATAGCTGAGGAAAACTTGCTGCTCTGCTCATCATACCTTCCTCTTGGGGTTCCCAACGAGCTCTACATCAAGACCGCCATCAAGCATTTTTCTGGGCGCCGGGCATTGAGCCATCAAGCATTTTTCTGGCGCCGTTGCCGGGAATCCATAGAAGAAGAAGAAGAAACTCCCATGTCAAACACACGCCATTAAAAGACATTTTTCTGGCGCCATTGCCGGGGAGTCAAGGACATCTTCACAAGGGGAGTCCCTCATAACAAATCTCTTTACTTTATTATTTTTGTTTTGCTTAGTTTCTTTTTGCTTTGTTTGCTTGTTTTGTTCTTCAAAAACACAAAAAAAAATAGTTTTACTAGTTTGCTTTCTTTTCAAAAACACAAAAAAATTAAGTTTCCTTTAGTTGTCACTTTTTCCTTAGCTCACCATGTTGATCCCTACATTCACCCTGAAAGACCTTTCAATTGGTAGTGGTTCTATAATTGGGAAAGATAATATTGAAGAATTCTTTAATCATGTTAGTAAGCATGAATATACTGAGGATAGATCCCTTGTAGAACTTTCTCCAAACTATGAGATTTTTGCAGCTTCTTTAATTCACATGTTAGAAGCTAGGTTTGTTAACCTCAACCCCTTAATGCAAGTAATGTTTCTTAAGCTTAAAGAAATTGAAGACCCTGAAAAGAGGGATTTTATTCTAGAAACTTTGTTTAAGGAGTTCTATGATGTTGCCAAGGAAGCTAGAAAAGTTTTTGAATGTTTCAATATGCTAGGCTCATGTGTAGATGTTGTTGGTACACGATAAAAGATGAACAAAACCAAACCTAATGGGGAGAAACCTAAGATACCAATACCTTTAAACTAGTAGCAATATATGATGCCATAGAAAAGAATCTTGATTGGACTGTTCCTGCAAACCTTTTTGATGAGAATAGTGAACCTAAGAGCATTGAGAGAGGATCCTCTAGAACTTATTTGGATGATATACCTTGCCTTGTTGAAAATATTTCTGGTATTGATCTTAATGCTTCTTCATTTGAGAACACTTGATTCTTTGCTTCTTATGCCTAACTTAAAGGCGTTAAAGAAAAATACTTATTGGGAGATAACTCAAAAGTTTTAGATGAGTCCTGGAAGTTATTACCTCTGTAATAACCTCTCCTTATACTTTTTATTTGCTTTTTGTGCCAAGAGTAACCTCTAAGGAGAGAGAAGTAATGATTGGGAAAGTTGCTGTCCCGAAACAGATTTTTGTGCTTCACCGTAAATATTCGTGAGAGAGCTCTGTATGTCGGATTGAGCTGTAATTTGTTGCGCGTCTGCCCCAGGTTGTTATCTAACTTTCGTTAATTCAACAATATTTGATTTGAGCAACATAAGGTCTTCTAAAAAATTCGTCTTTACCTGTTGGTTTGTTTTGACAGATTTCTGCTATTTTCCGCATTTGCTTCTTGTTGGTTCCTTTTTGAGTTATTTTGGGGAATTCAGCTTTTTGAGGGAAGTGCTACAGTATCTAGTGTTCTAATGGAAGTTTATTTGGTGTTAGAACTGAACCCTAAGACTTATTTATCTTGAGTGCACTAATGTTGCTAATAAAGATTGTGTGAAGTTTTGTATGAAGGAAAATTTTCAGGTGTATGAAAGGAATGAGTAATGAGATGAAGGATGGACTAAAGCTCAAGCTTGGGGATTCCAGACGTGTCACCCCAAGAAATATCCAAGAAGTACAAGCGTCAAAGCTTGGGTATGCCCAAGGCATCCCCTTCTTCATCAATAAAAATCCCAGGTTTCTTCCAAACGCTTCAGCTTTATTGTTTCATGCACAGTTGTGTTGTTCTTGGAGCGTCTTCTTTTTCGTTTTTGTTTTGGTTTTCATTTGCCTTGGTTTGCTTAGTTTTCTGAATAAATTGGTTGGACCCCCTCTTTCATACATTGGTTTGCAAATATTTTGGTTTGATTTGGAAAAGAGTAGGAAAGTTCATGCTTTTGTGGTAAAAAGAGCTCGTTTTTTACTGTGGTCATGCTTTCTCATGCTATGCTTGATATTGTTTTGGCTTTACGCTTAGTATTCTTTGTTGTAGCATGACTTGTTATAAACAATTGAGATTGCTTAATATGCCTTGGATGAATCATGCGTTGTTTTAGCATATTAAAGCATAGTATAGTGGTATTCTCCTTTGATGCTTTATTTTGGTTGACTTGGCACATGCTCACACCATGTTATGACTATCTCCAGTCACCATAACCTTTATGATCCTTTAGTTTTCAACTTGTAGTATCACTTTATGCTTTGGTCAATGATGTTTTGTCGCTCTGCATGATTATGGCCATTATTGCTCTCTTAGTTTGTCGCTCCCAGTCTTTTGCTAGCCTCCACAACAAAGTATGAGTTCCACTCATGCATCCAACTCCCTAAACCAAGTTATTCCAAAGAGTCCACCCTACCTACCTATTAGCTTATGCTATTCCAAGTATATTCATGCTTTTGTTTACCTTCCAAATTAAACTTGTTATGAGAAAACTAGTGATTAAAGCTCTCATGAACTTGATGGCACACTTTACTTTACTTGCCCTTAATAAACTTGAACCATTGTGTCTTCTATGTTGTATATTCTTGCACTTATTTGTTGGGAATTAGCAGAACCATGCTTTTATGAGGAACGCTTTCAACATTGCACTTGGTACTTGTACCTAGTTGATATCATTCTCTTTTGTATATGGATGTCGTCGGTGTGAAATGAAAGGGGAGCTTGTAAGTCCATGGAGTTATGTATATGTGTTAGAGAAACGCCTGGGCCGCTAGTCTAATCCATGCTGACATGGTGGAAACCTGCAGCGTAACCATAATGAACTGTCTATGAAGCATTCTTCTTATAAAAAAAAGAGTCCTATATTGAAAAAAAAAAGAGAAAAGAAAAAAAGAGATTATGAAAAGAGGAAAGAGAGAAAAAAGCACCATATTCCCATGGTAAATAAGAAGAATGCTGAAATGCTCGTTGTCTGCTTGCTTTGTCATTTTGATATGGGGATTCTTCCATATCATCAGGCAAGGGGTACCCTATTGGCGGTTCTCTATGATACACATATACTTACAATGACAAGAACATACCGGTGACTAAACTTGAGTAGCATGAGGAGCAGCTGTGGGGCCCCTGGATTAATCCTCCGAGAATCCCTGTTATGCATACAACCATGATCCCATGATCAGTTAGTCGTGGCACATAACCGACAAGTATCATTACAACATCTGAGAATATATCGAATTACACGACTTACATAAATGTCGTTATGGCTACATCAATAATCAGCAACGGACTTCAACAAGTGTAGAGCCCGATCCATGCCTTAACCTACAGGCAACTGACTGGGAGACCGTCCTAGTTCGCATAGTCGCCATCCTTGTCTTCTTCTTGAGATCTGGCCAAGTTAATAGCCAGGAACAATGCCAGTGAGTACTTTGAATGTACTCGCAAACCACCTTAAGAGAATAGTAATAACAAGGGGATATGCAATATGGCTGTGGTATTAGGAGGGCTCCAAGAGGGATTCTTTTCTAAATAGTTTCTCTTGTAGATATAGCATCTACATATCTTTGTTGAAAACTTTTGTAAACCATTTTGGAAACCTTTTTGAAAAGTTTGGGAAAACATTAGGACTGGGTCACCCATTTGTTCCCGTTTTCTGGTCGTCCCACGACCAAACTCCTTCCATGCCTCTCCGACCATCCCATGGTCAAAGCAGGTATCCTTCCCGACCATCCCATGGTCAAAAATTTTCCAAGTCATTTCTTTTCGAAATCCTTTTTGAAAACAAAACCAGCACCGCTCTACAGAAGTTTGTCCAACCCGTCCTTAACCGTGGACATGGCTATTCGAGTAGATTTACACTCTACAGAGGTTGCGCACTTTACCCACACCATCCGGGTACCCTACCCTGATCTTCACCGATCGTGGGTCGAGTAACCGATCAAGACTCTCCGAAAGTCCACTCCAATATAAGTGCCTACCTATGAGTGTTAATCCCCTCAAAACTGGGACGTCGGGTGAGGACCAACCAGAGCGCTTTTTCCACTTCTCAAGTGTGCGCTTTCAATGAGGGGCTCATAGTAACGCGTGGAGGCCTGCCAACCCTTTGTTCCTTCTCCAGGTCCCACCTTTATCGGAGAAGGCCCACCCTCTAGGGATCCCCGATCCCCTATAGTAGTTACGAGGCAGCTTATACCGGAATAGACAACCTTCAAATCTAGCCCTGTCCCATACCAGAGTAATGTGGTTGCACAGGGCTAAGTTGTTATAGCTAGACTGCAAAGAACCAGGTGTGTTTTCGTAAACCTTTTTCCTCCAGTTTTCCTCCAGCATTTTTTAAAACCAAAACCTTCTCCTTTTTCAACATCTCTTGGGAGGTCCCACCTCACCAGGGTTTTATCATAAAACATTTGGTAAAACTTTTTCCGGGGTCTCCCCATCCTGAACTTTGCTTTGGCTAAATCGGGGTCTCCAAAGGGTGTGGTGTATTACACCATCTATTCTACTAGGGGCAATTAGGTAACATCAAGGGGGTTGTACTTAATAGTATCGTTGGGTAAGGGTTTGGAGGAGCCAAACCTCTACCATATATTTTATATATACATCAATATACATAGCAAGACAATGCAGTTTTAATAAGCAGTTGATAAAACATGCATAAGTAAAATAGTAGGACAAGGCTTATGAGCAAGAAGGTGGCTTGCCTGATGATCAGCAATATGGCATATTTGTCCCTGGACTTCTTCTTTAGATAACCCAGAATACCAATTCCAATTACAAATACCACTTCTTCTGCTCTCCGATTTCTTCGCAACTATCGTTGTCCCGACAGCACATGCAAGCAAAACAAGCCACACTCAACACAAGTCATACAAGCAACAATACACACATCAAGCAATTGAACAATACAAGATTAAGATTCAGATGGTTTTGAGAGGATTGGAAAATAGGAGATTGAGATGGCCTTGGAGAAGGGGATGAAAATCCCTTAGGATTTATAGTCTAGAATTTACCTAGGAGATGGATTTTTGGACCAAGACATATTCTGTATGGTACTATTGTAAAAACATGATACCAACAGATAGGTACTGATAATATGAAGCCAACAAAAGTGGTTTCACTATTTTATCACTTACAAAAGATTTATAATGATTTTTATAGTGAATAAGACTCTAGTTTTAGGAGATAATTCACCAGAAAAGTTCTGGAGCTCCAAAAATTATTTACTTGGATTGTTCAGTAGGGTTTAGTGTACTTGTTCACTGAGAGTTGGAATCGGGTCAATACAATTACCAGAATACCCTCCGGAAATTTCCAAAGGCAGTTTTGTACACAACTTTTCTTTTTCACCAGATTTAATCTATAGGGGATTTTGATATGAGGAAAAGGTCAATGGATAGGTATTGCAAATACCTCCCAGTACCAACTGTATTCACTCCTTTTGGAGTTGCAAAGCTACTGTAGTTATTATTCTACTGATAATACCCTAGCCAGAGATGATTAATTCACCAAAGTGGGGCAGAGCATTAATAAAATTTGATCTCATGGGTTTTGAGAGAACTTGGTGTACCACATCACAGGGAGTTGGAATTGGGTCAATACCTATGTTTGTTTGACCTAGAGAAATTCCTAAAGTCAGATCAGGGCTATTTTTGTTATTTTTACTAAAGACAAACTGCTGTTCATTTTGGCATGAGACCAAGGTCCAGTGATAGGTACCAGTAGTACCTACTAGAGGCAATCGGGTTTACTCCATTTGGATATGTACAACTTACTGTGAAAATTATTTAGTGAAAAGGATGAAGTTTAGTGGAATTAATGCCAGTAAATAATTAAAATTATTTTTGGCAAGTGACTAGTTCTGCATGTTGCACAAAACACACAAGAACAAGGTAGGATTTATATCTAGACATTTCAAAGAGTTTTACATTTTATTTGGGAATTAAAAATTACTGGTAATTCTCAGATCTGGAAAAGAACAAGATTTAAAAGAAAGAGGGATTGGCATACGGGTCAATTCCTGGCGGAGCTGGGCCTTACAGGGGAAATCCAGCCCACCCGGGACGCGTCGAGCGGGAGGAAGCGCACGGGCGCGTGTTTGAATCCTGCCGCGCGGGGCCCGCCGGTCAGCGACCAGTCGAAGAGGTATCGGTGGAGCTCAGCCACACGATTAAGAGCCGATCGGCGGTTGTCCCTCGTCGTCCTCGTGGCGGTAGTTCGTCGGAGAAGAAACCCTAGCGGGCGCTCGGGCGACGCGGGGGAGGTCACCGGAGGCCGCGCCGACGAGAGGGGAGGCGCGGAGGCGACGCGGTGCACCGAGCCGAGTCCGAAGAGGGGCAGGAAGGCAGGGTTCACGCCGGGATCTTGCTCCTGTGATGGCGTCCAAGGCGGGCTTCGCCGGAGCTCGACGGTGGCGCTTATGAGTGGTGTCCCTCGGAAGAAATGGAGGTAGGGCTGGGGTGGCTTGTGCCCTTTTATCTTGAGTGGGGAAGGTGCACCATGGACATGTTCCATGAGAGGCGAGGATGAAGAGGTGAGACCAGGGGAGTGTTTTCTAGGGGCGATGGAGGTGGTATATGGTCGTGTTGCAGGTCAGAGGGGAGGAGGAGCTGCTGCTAGAGGGGTTTTACATGCCAAGACAGCCACATGGGTTAAACACTAGTGTCCAAGCACTAAAGGACAAGCATGCTATAGTAATTGCTATAGTGATCACGACCATAGATGAGTGCTGGGTGTTATGGTGCATTGCCTTGCAAGATTGGTGGTGGTTTGGTCTTGATTTAAATTAATACTAGCTAGGTTTGCTAAATTTAGCAAATAGGTGCTTGTGAAGGAATTTTGCTAAATTGTATCAAACAAGGTAGGGAGATGGTACTGGTGGGTAGATGAGGTCAAGATACATTTCCAGGATTTATTTGAGATTTAACTAAAGATTTAAAGTCCACTTAAATCCATTTAATCAAAAAGTACAGAAGTAGTTTCTAGAAGATAATATGATATTTTTACATTAGAGAAAGTTGCTTTTTGGTATGAGATGGTCCTAGATACCATAATACACCTTGGGGAATTTTATTGGAATTTATTGAGGTGGGAAAGTATTTTTAAGGAATTATTTCTGGTTTCAGCCATTTAAGAAAATGGGCAAAAAGAAATAATAAAGCTCTTCTAAAATAATTATTTTTGAAGTTGTAAGAGAGGGTATGCTATATAGGACTCAATTGAGCCAAATTTTGAGGAAGTGTTTTGGCAAAAACCAAACTTCCCTTTATGGAAGAAGTTTTTGAGGTTTTGCCTAATAAAGGAATTTGAATAGTTTTGGTCAATAATAATTAGGGATAATTATTGATAAATCTTGATGATCAAGGTAGAGGATGTAGACAAGGTGTATCAAGCATTTACAACCTTGGGATTGGAGAATCCAAATTGATTTTGATGAAATACCCTAGATTAAGGATCTAGGGTGATGTTAATTTCATACCATCAAAACCATGTTGGATCTTGGAGCTCAGAGCTTCCTTGGGGCATGGGATATATGGATGGATAGATCAAGTGGTGTGGATTTCAATGGTGTAGAGGTTTGAGCTTGATCCTGCTTAGGCTCACCAAGACAGGCTTCCAAACTTTGAATAAAATAAGTCTACCAAAGCCGATTATGAACTAGCCTTCAAACATTGTGGGTTTAGGAAGCACAACGATCCACTTGGAACAAGTGAAGTAGGTAATGATAAACCTATATTATTAGAACACAACCATGCAAAGAGTTGGTCCATAGAAGGTTGGATGGTGGTGGGAGCTTCTACCAAAGTAGGCATGTTGACTAGATTTGCAGGAAATGTTATTTTCTTGCATGCAAAACCATCAAGAACAAGTGGGTAGGAGGATGATATAACCAAGGGCAAGTGTGGTCCTTGGTAGTCCTTAGTATGGTTAACAATATGGTTCATATGCATTTCCAAAAATGAACAATGGTTGAGAAAGGGAGGCATCCAAAATGGTGATACTAGGAATAGTTTCCCAAACTTAGCCAAATTTGGCAGATTTAGGGTTTTTGACTAGAATGTGGGTGGTGGTGATTTGGATGGGTTTCAAGGTACCATAGAATCATAAAGTGGGTTGTGATGAAGAGTATATTGAGTAGAAGGTATCTATGCTTGATATTGGTCTTCAATGACTTGGAAGCTTCTAGAAGTAGATCACTTTAGAGATGATCTGGGTTAGGTTTTTAGATGACTACTGAGTAGCTAGAGATCAGATCCAGATTGTATGCTTGCTTAGGGTGGGATGATTTGGAGACATATTGACCCTAGTGATGAGCTCCTAGAGTAGCTCAATACAATCTCCTAAGCAGACAATTCAAACAGCAGATCAAGGCAACTCATCTTACAAACAAATCAACTACTACTGGGGTTACCACCAAGCTTAGCTTGAGGTAAGGATGGGTATTTTGAAATAGGTTGGAGTATGAACAAGGTAAGGTCCTTGGTATCTTTACGAAGAGTAGAGTCCAAAAGCTTACAAAAAGGTTTTGGAGATCCTAGAGGTAAGAATAGTTGAAAGTTCTGTCTTGGAAACATAAGGAGATTATATCATATAACTCTCCATAGTTTTGTCAATAGAAGTTACCAAAATAGTTTTGGTTACATAAGCATCTTGGCTCATGTTTTGAAATGCCAGAACATTTGAGAATATGGAATTTAAGCCAAGACTGTTTTGGTAAGTAGCTTTTGTCAACTGGTATTTAGGTAAGGAGTATATCATCTAATACACATTCATATGCATAAGCATATCCAAACAACAAGCAAACACTGCACCCATGAACAAGAAAAAGTTTTTGTTCCCCCTGATTTTTGGCATTCTGGACAACTAATCAGGGTTGCTGAAATTGGGATGTTACAGATCTTTCCCCCTTAAAAGAATCTCGTCCCGAGATTCCAGAGAGTACGGTTAGGGGATTTTGAGTCGGGTTGATACTAGGTGTCTTACGCGTACTATCTTACGGTCTCCATCTTTGAAATTGACTACTCTATCGATGAAGTTGAGCTTCGGTCTTCCGGGATGCACAAAGAGTTAAGCAGAGTCCAGTCTTGATTTTGAGAGATGACCTTCTTTTCCTTCCGGACTCTATATCATCGAGGGCTTAGACTGGGCAGACTACCTCGATGCTGAACTTTACGGGGTACTCGTCGGAGGATAGAATCTACGGCCTATTGTACAGCTCTACCTTGGGGGCGTAGCGTACCCTAAATAAAGATCTTACGGTTGAAACTCCTAGATTTGCTTCTAGTGAAAGGTTACTCCATTTTTGTGGGAAAGACACAGTCTTTCCCCCTTAGGATTTGACTGGGTTAGCTTGGGGGGTACGCATTCCTTCCTTCTTGACTTCATTGGTGATGGTTTTGAAGATTATATTCCATCCTTCTCCTGGAGTCGAAGTCTTCAAAAGGCGTTCATGGAGCTATGGCCTGCGGGGCTTATATACTACTATTATTCAGACTTTAGCCTGGGGAAGTCATTGGAGTCTCACATCCTCTAAGCATTAAGGACTTAGGGGTTAGCGGTTTGGAGGTCCTTCGGGTGGGTCTTCAGTTGAAGTAGGGGAGGGCCTTTGTAGAATCTTCAGTTATTTTCTCATCGGATAACTCACGAGTTGTTACTTGGAGAAAGGACGTCGGATCCTGAGATCTCTTCTGAAGTACCTTCTGGTAGACCATCTTCTACAGATTGAGTTGGAAAGATGCAGTCTTTCCTCCTTAGAGCTTCACTAAAGTTCATCAAGAAGCATGCGGATCTTCTGTCTTGGAGTGTTGACCCGATGTTTAGCGGAAAGCTGTATCTTCCCGGAGTCTTGAGCTAAGGTCTTCGAGCGACGCCCTACTTTAACAACCTTGGCGGGATGGTTTTCTAATGCAGCCTTCTGGATTTAACTCTAGGAAGGTTAGCATTTAGCAGGACTTCTTGTTAGATCTTTAGTCAGTGTAGAGGCATCCAACTTCGGGGAAACTGTCTTCACTTGAGTTATTACTGTTGCTTTTGTACGATGGCGGAGTGGACTCATTGTCTTCACGCTTCCTAATCATGTGACTTTTGGGGTGGTTCTGAACTTCTAGGGAGGATCATTCCGTTGGTTTGGGTAGGGTCGACTAGATTAGTTAGTCTCCTGAGGTGGTCAGAAGCTCGAATACACTAAAGGTTAGTGTGGTTAGATCTCCACTTCTTGTCTTGGTTGACTTATCAAATGGTTTCCTGTGGAGATGGAGGATCCTTCGGTGATCGACTTTCAGCTCCAACAGAAATCTTGTTGTAGTAGACTGAGGAACAAGGGAGTGATGCGCCAACAATGAGTCTTTGAGAGGCAGGTTGGACGAGGTATGCCATCCTGCTAAGGGGAAGTCCTCGAGTTGATTATGTCTTGACGATGTCGAACTCCGGGTTCTTGCGAGGCTTTTCCTCTTGTATACTCTCGAGGTTAGTTTGGGTCTCATTACCGACATCTAACATAGGGGTTTCCTGAGTTACTAGGTGGAATATCGCTCCTCGGGTCACATTTTTAGGGAGGTCAAGGCAAACCAGAACATACAAACAAGGCGGACAGAGCAAGGGGATCGTAATGTCCTCGGCAAACAACACACATCAAGCAACACAGGATGCACTTAGGCAAGCAAACACTATCAACGCTAGGGACCAAGGAGTTAACTACTCACGATGTAGGGGAATCCTATTCCTAGGACTATTGACCCTAGATACCGTCTTTCTTCAGGTCGGAGTCACTATCTTGCAGATGAAGTCTTCGTCGTATCTTGGATGCTTCTTGATAGTGCAGCAATCGATGTCTTCTGATTATGAGGATTCTGCTGGTAGGGCGATATTGTAGTCTCCTTGTGTTTGCTGGTAGTTTCTTGTCTTCATCTGGTTCTCATTATCTTCACCGGGTTCGAGATCCTAGTTATTTTTAAAATCCGTAGATTTGATGTTTGGACGAGGGATAGAGGAAACCATTTTCGAAAGCATTTACTTAGAGTAGGAGAAGAAGTAGAACTTTGAAACTCATTTAGAAACTAGTTTTCGAAAGCCTGCGTTTTCAAAATAAGGTTACTGTCTAACGACCATGCTAACTAAGGTTCTCCTACAGTCAGGATGGCTCTGATACCAAGTCTGTGGGGGCCCCGGATTAATCCTTTGAGAATACCTATTATGCATACAACCACGATCCCATGATCAGTTAGTCGTGGCACATAACTGACAAGTATCATTACCACATCCGAGAATATACCGAATTACATGACTTACATAAATGCCGTTATGGCTACATCAATAATCAGCAGCGGACTTCAACAATCGCAGAGCCCGAGCCATGCCTTAACCTACAGGCAACTGACTGGGAGAACGTCCTAGTTTGCATAGTCGCCATCCTCGTCTTCTTCTTGAGATCTGGCCAAGTTAATAGCCAGGGACAATGCCATTGAGTACTTTGAATGTACTTGCAAACGACCTTAAGAGAATAGTAATAACAAGGGGATATGCAATATGGCTGTGGTATTAGGAGGGCTCCAAGAGGGGTTCTTTTCTAAATAGTTTCTCTTGTAGATATAGCATCTACATATCTTTGTTGAAAACTTTTGTAAACCATTTTGGAAACCTTTTTGAAAAGTTTTGGAAAACATTAGGACTGGGTCACCCATTTGTTCCCGTTTTCAGGTCGTCCCACGACCAAACTCCTTCCATGCCTCTCCGACCATCCCATGGTCAAATCGTTTCCAAGCCATTTCTTTTCGAAATCCTTTTTGAAAACAAAACCAGCACCGCTCTATAGAAGTTTGTCCAACCCGTCCTTAACCGCGGACATGGCTATTCGAATAGATTTACACTATGTAGAGGTTGCGCACTTTACCCACACCATCCGGGTACCCTACCCTGATCTTCACCGATCGTGGGTCGAGTAACCGATCAAGACTCTCTGGAAGTCCACTCCAATATAAGTGCCTACCCTATGAGTGTTAATCCCCTCAAAACCGGGACGTCGGGCCAGGACCAACCGGAGCGCTTTTTCCACTTCTCGAGTGTGCGCTTTCAATGAGGGGCTCATAGTAACGCGTGGAGGCTTGCCGACCCTTTGTTCCTTCTCCAGGTCCCACCTTTATCGGAGAAGGCCCACCCTCCATGGATCCCCGATCCCCTGTAGTAGTTACGAGGCAGCTTATACCAGAATAGACAACCTTCAAATCCAGCCCTGTCCCATACCAGAGTAATGTGGTTGCACAAGGCTAAGTTGTTATAGCTAGACTACAAAGAACCAGGTGCGTTTTCGTAAACCTTTTTCCTTCGGTTTTCCTCCAGAATTTTGTAAAACCAAAACCTTCTCCTTTTTCAACATCTCTTGGGAGGTCCCACCTCAGCAGGATTTATCATAAAACATTTGGTAAAACTTTTTCCGGGGTCTTCCCATCCTCAACTTTGCTTCGGCTAAATCGGGGTCTCCAAAGGGTGTGGTGTATTACACCATCTATTCTACTAGGGGCAAGTAGGTTACATCAAGGGGGTTGTACTTAATAGTACCATTGGGTAAGGGTTTGGAGGAGCCAAACCTCTACCATATATTTTATATATACATCAATATATATAGCAAAACAATGCAGTTTTAATAAGCAGTTGATAAAACATGCATAAGTAAAATAGTAGGACAAGGCTTATGAGCAAGAAGGTGGCTTGCCTGATGATCAGCAATATGGCATAATTGTCCCTGGACTTCTTCTTTAGATAACCCAGGATACCAATTCCAATTATAAATACCACTTCTTCTGCTCTCCGATTTCTTCGCAACTATCGTCGTCCCGACAGCACATGCAAGCAAAACAAGCCACACTCAACACAAGGCATACAAGCAACAATACACACATCAAGAAATTGAATAGTACAAGATTAAGATTCAGATGGTTTTGAGAGGATTGGAAAATAGGAGATTGAGATGGCCTTAGAGAAGGGGATGAAAATCCCTTAGGATTTATAGTCTAGAATTTACCTAGGAGATGGATTTTTGGACCAAGACATATTCTGTATGGTACTATTGTAAAAACATGATACCAACAGATAGGTACTGATAAGATGAAGCCAACAAAAGTGATTTCACTATTTTATCACTTACAAAAGATTTATAATGATTTTTATAGTGCTTAAGACTCTAGTTTTAGGAGATAATTCACCAGAAAAGTTCTGGAGCTCCAAAAATTATTTACTTGGATGGTTCAGTAGGGTTTAGTGTACTTGTTCACTGATAGTTGGAATCAGGTCAACACAATTACCAAAATACCCTCAAGAAATTCCCAAAGGCAGTTATGTACACAACTTTTCTTTTTCACCAGATTTAATCTATAGGGGATTTTGATATGAGGAAAAGGGAAATGGATAGGTATTGCAAATACCTCCCAGTACCAACTAGATTCACTCTTTTTGGAGTTGCAAAGCTACTGTAGTGATTATTCTAATGATAATACCCTAGCCAGAGATGATTAATTCACCAAAGTGGGACAGAGAATTAATAAAATTTGATCTCTTGGGTTTTGAGAAAAATTTGTGCATCGTATCACAAGGAGTTGGAATTGGGTCAATACCTCTGTTGGTTTGACCTAGAGAAATTCCTAAAGTAAGATCAGAGCTATTTTTGTTATTTTTACTAAAGACAAACTACTGTTCCTTTATGCATGAGACCAAGGTCCAGTGATAGGTACCAGTACTACCTACTAGAGGCAATTGGGTTTACTGCATTTGGATATTTACAACTTACTGTGGAAATTATTTAGTGAAAAGGATGAAGTTTAGTGGAATTAATGCCAGTAAATAATAAAAATTATTTTTGGCAAGTGACCAGTTCTGCATGTTGCACAAAACACACAAGAAAAAGCTAGGATTTATATCTAGACATTTTAAAGAGTTTTACATTTTATTTGGGAATTAAAAATGACTGGTACTTCTCAGATCTGGAAAAGAACAAGATTTAAAAGAAAGAGGGATTGGCAGACGGGCCAATTCCTGGCGGAGCTGGGCCTTATAGGGGAAATCCGGCCCACCAGGGGCACGTCAAGCAGGAGGAAGCGTGCGGGCGCGCGTTTGAATCCTGTCGCGCGGGGCCCGCCGGTCAGCGACCAATCGCGGTCGAAGAGGTATCGGTGGAGCTCAGCCGCATGATTAAGAGCCGATCGACGGTTGTCCCTCGTCGTCCTCGCGGCGGCAGTTCGTCGAAGAAGAAACCCAAGCGGGCACTCGGGCAATGCGGGGGAGGTCACCGGAGGCCGCGCCAACGACAGGGGAGGCGCGGAGGCGACGCGGTGCACCGATCCGAGTCCGAAGAGGGGCAGGAAGGCAGGGTTCACACCGGGATCTTGCTCCTACGATGGCGTCCGAGGCGGGCTTCGTCGGAGCTCGACGGTGGCGCTTACGGGTGGTGTCCCTGGGAAGAAATGGAGGGAGGGTTAGATGCAGCGCAACCAGAGGGTTCTTCCAGCTAACATGTAGAGTGAGAGGGCAGAGGGGGAAGGGGCTTAGATCGATAGATGGGAGATGCCGAAGCTTCTCCCTTGCTCTCTCTCGAGCAGGGCAGAACAGTGGGGAGGGAGAGGGGTGCTCTAGGGTGGTGAGAGGAGGCAGAGGGGGGAAATGAGCCAGGATCTGGGGGCTGGGGTGGCCTGTTCCATTTTATCTTGAGTGGGGAAGGTGCACCATGGACATTGTCCATGAGAGGTGAGGAGGAAGAGGTGAGACCAGGGGAGTGTTTTCTGGGGGCGGTGGAGGTGGTATCTGGTCGTGTTGCAGGTCAGAGGGGAGGAGGAGCTGCTGCTAGAGGGGTTTTACATGCCAAGACACCCACATGGGTTAAACACTAGTGTCCAAGAACTAAAGGACAAGCATGCTACAGTAATTGCTACAGTGAATGCATAGGACACCTTCAAAGTTCATAAGAGTGACTAGATACAAATAGTTTGAAACAAGCAATATCAAATTATGCATCAATCAACTAGTCTTGGGACAATGCACATAGAACTAAGAATGGCCACTATGCTCTCAAAGTAGGTGCATAAAGGTAGAGGTGGAGACTCATATAATGGTGGAAGAAAAGCCTTCATAGAAGGAAGCAGGGATTAAAGTCTCATAAAGAGCTTCCAAAAATTATGGTACTTATAGCTTTCAGCTCTCATTGCCCCTATCATAAGCATCTTGAAGTGATTAAGGTTAAAGTGAACAAACTATGGTGTACATGCTTGACGAAGTGTAAGTCAGAAATCTCATGTCCCTTGTATACGAGGGCCGCTCCTCATGCTACTCAAGTTTAGTCACCGGTAAGTTCTTGTCATTGTAAGTATATGTGTATCATAGAGAACCGCCAACGGGGTACCCCTTGCCCAATGATACGAAAGAATTCCCATATCAAAATGACAAGGCAAGCAGATAACGAGCATCTCAGCATTCTTCTTATTTACCATGGGAATATGGTGCTTTTTTCTCTCTTTCCTCTTTTCATAATCTCTTTTTTTTCTTTTCTCTTTTTTTCAATATAGGACTCTTTTTTTGTAAGAAGAATGCTTCATAGACAACTCATTATGGTTACGCTGCAGGTTTCCACCATGACAGCATGGATTAGACCAACGGCCCAGGCGTTTCTCTAACACACATACATAACTCCATGGACTTACAAGCTCCCCTTTCATTTCACACCGACGACATCCATAGACAAAAGAGCATGATATCAACTAGGTACAAAGTACAAGTGCAATGTTGAAAGTGTTCCCCATGACAGCATGGTTCTGCTAATTCCCAACAAATAAGTGCAAGCATATACAACATAGACGACACAATGGTTCAAGTTTATTAAGGCCAAGAAAAGTAAAGTGAGCCATCAAGTTCGTGAGAGCTTTAATCACTAGTTTTCTCATAACAAGTTTAATTTGGAAGGTAAACAAAAGCATGAATATACTTGGAATAGCATAAGATAGTAGGTAGGTATGGTGGACTCTTTGGAATAACTTGGTTTAAGGAGTTGGATGCATTAGTGGAACTCATACTTGGTTACGGAGGCTAGCAAAAGATGGGGAGCAGCAAACTAAGAGAGCAATAATGGCCATAATCATGCAGAGCGACAAAACATCATTAATCAAA
Organism: Avena eriantha; assembly: GCA_910589775.1. NCBI lineage: Eukaryota > Viridiplantae > Streptophyta > Magnoliopsida > Poales > Poaceae > Avena > Avena eriantha. Next base: position 166,435,248 of record OU342741.1, on the reverse strand, counting down.
GCATAAAGTGATATTACAAGTTGAAAACTAAAGGATCATCAAGCCTATGGTGACTTGGGATAGTCATAACATGGTGTGAGCATGCGCCAAGTCAACCCAAACAAAGCACCAAAGGAGAATACCACAATACTATGCTTTAATATGCTAAAACAACGCATAATTCTTCCAAGGCACATTAAGCAATCTCAATTGTTTATAACCAGTCATGCTACAGCAAAGAATACTAAGCATAATTCCAAAACAATATCAAGCATGGCATGACAAAGCATAGGCCACAGTCAAAAACAAGCTCTCTTTACCACTTGAGCATGAACTTTCCTACTCTTTTCCAATCCAAACCAAACTATTTGAAAACCAATGTATGAAAGAGGGGGTCCAAACAATGTATTCAGCAAACTAAGCAAACCAAGCAAACGAAAAACCAAAATGAAAACGAAAAAGAAGACGCTCCAAGAGCAAGACAACTATGCATGAAACAATAACAATGAAGCGTTTGGAAGAAACCTGGGATTTTTATTGATGAAGAAGGGGATGCCTTGGGCATCCCCAAGCTTTGACGCTTGTACTTCTTGGATATTTCTTGGGGTGACACGCGTGGCATTCCCAAGCTTGATCTTTAGTCCATCCTTCATCTCATTACTCATTCCTTCCATACACCTAAATTTTTTCCTTCATACAAAACTTCACACAATCTTTATTAGCAACATTAGTGCACTCAAGATAATAGGTCTTTAGGTTCAGTTCCAACACCAATAAAACTTCCATTAAAACACTAGCTACTGTAGTCTTCCCTCAAAAATCTCAATTCCCCAAAAGAACTCAAAAAGGAACCAACAAGAAGCAAATGCAAATAATGGCAGAAATCTGTCAAAACAGACCAGCAGGTAAAGACAGATTTTTTAGAAGACTTTTTGTTGCTCAAATCAAAAACTGTTGAACTAACGAAAGTTATATAACAACCTCGGGCAGAAGCACAAAAATGCACGCCTCAAAAGGACGCACAGAGATTTTACACGAATTTTTACGGTGAAGCACAGAAATCTGTTTCAGGACAGCAACTTTCCCAATCATTACTTCTCTCTCATTAGAGGTTACTCCTGGCACAAAAAGAAAATAAAAAGGATAAGGAGCGGTTATTACAGAGGTAATAACTTCCAAGACTCATCTAAAACTTTTTGGTTATCTCAAAATAAGTACTTTTCTTTAACGCCTTTAAGTTAGGCATGATAGTTTGAGAAGATGCTCACATAAGAAATATGAATTGTAGTAAAAGAGAGCATGAAGAAGCAAATTCAAAACACATTTAAGTCTAACCCACTTCCTATGCATAGGAATCTTGTAAAGAAACAAGTCATGAAAGCACAAAGCAAAAACCATAGAAAGCAAAACAAGTACAACTTCAAGACTTTCAACATAAAGAGGGGAAACTTAATATTATTGAGATACATAAAACCATGTTTCCCTCTCTCATAATAACTTTCAGTAGCATCGTGAATAAAATTAACAATATAACTATCACATAAAACATTCTTATCATGAGCCACATGCATAAAGTATTTATTACTCTCCCTATAAGCATAGTCATTCTTATTAATTGTAGTGGGAGCAAATTGAACAAAATAGCTATCATTATTATTCTCCTCACCATAATCATCAAATATAGGAGGCTTATTGTAATCATAATTAATTTTCTCATCAATAGTAGGTGGACTGAAAATATCATATTCATCATTGTAATCATCATATATTGGAGGCATAGTATCATCAAAGTAAATTTTCTCCTCCATGCGGGGGGACTAAAAAGATCATTTTCATAAAAACTAGCTTCCCTAAGCTTAGAATTTTCCATGGCATTAGCAATAATGGTGTCCAAAGAATTCATACTAACAACATTGCTATTAGCATGCAAATAAAGTTCCATAGGTTTTTTAATTTTCTCTTCAAACACTTCATGTCCTAACTCAAGATAAAGACTATAAAGCTCTCTAATTTTGTTGTTGTTTTCCATTAAGCCTAACTAGTGAAAACAAGAAACAAAAAGACAAAATTGCAGAATCTAAAGGAAATAACTTCGAGCACTCACACCAGAGGATGTGAGTACCTTTTACCTTACCTCCCCAGCAATGGCGCCAGAAAATAGGCGTTTGCCGTGGGAGGTTCTTCTTCTTTAATCCTCCGGTGTGAATACCTTTTACCTTACCTCCCCGGCAACGGCGCCAGAAAATAGCTTGATGTCTATGCACTTATATTCTTGTAGATAGTTGTTGGGCCTCCAAGTGCAGAGGTTTGTAGAACAGCAGCAAGTTTTCCCTTAAGTGGATTACCCAAGGTTTATCGAACTCATGGAGGAAGTGGTCAAAGGTATCCCCTCTCAAGCAACCCTGCAATCAATATACAAGAAGTCTCTTGTGTCCCCAACACACCCAATACACTTGTCAGGTGTATAGGTGCACTAGTTCGGCGAAGAGATAGTAAAATACATGTGGTATGGATATAAGACAACGGTGCTAGAAAGTAGCTTGATGGCATGAAAGAGACTAAAGGAAAACTTAAATAAAGATGGAAACAAGCAAACCTGTAACAAATCTAGTAGCAAATGGTGTTTTAAAGCTTCGAAACAAGGCCTAGGGATCATACTTTCACTAGTGAACACTCTCATATAGATATATTCTTCTTTATGATACTACTCTTAACTACTCTCCGGTTGGACAATCTAATCCATGGTAGGTCTATAACAGCACACCTCAAAGTAAGCCTTTCCCATCTAGAAAACCCCACACTGTCACCTTGAGTACTAGATGAGTCCAACAAACGCCACAATTTCATAAAGACATCCAACTCCAAATATAACTCCTAACAAGTATTTGTAATATCTATCCTAAGTGCCACCATGGTGTGCACGCTGTCACTTTCACACACATGGGGAGAGCAGAGATCTATTAAAGCACTTGAGTAGCAAGGTAGATCTACTTGAATACAAAGCTCATGATCACAATATGATCATGCATAGAGAGAGATGAACACATAGCTACCGGTAGAACCCTTAGCCTCGAGAGAGAACTACTCCCACCTCATCATGGGAATTAGCAATGGTGATGGAGATGGCGGTGGAGATCGATGGAGATGGCTCCGGGGGCACTTCCCTGTCCCGATAGGGTGCCGGAACAGAGACTTTCTGTCCCCCGAATCTCCCCTTCGGTGGCGGCGGCGCTGTGGAACTTTTCGTGGATTTCTGATTCACTATTTAGGGTTTTTTGCCTCGGGAGGACTTTATAGGCGAAGGAGGCAAGGTCGGTGGCCGGCCAGGGGGCCCACACCATGCCTTGGCGTGGCCTGGGTTGGCCAGCACCAAGGGGGTGTGGCCACCCTGTGGCCCCTCTCCGACTCTCCTTCTGGCTCTGTGAGTCTTCCAGGAAAATAGTAACTTTGGCTTTTGTCCCGTCCAATTCCGAGAATATTCATTTTCTGACTTCCTAGAACCAAAAACAGCAGAAAACAGGCAACTGGCACTGTGGCATCTTGTTAATAGGTTAGTCCAAGAAATCATATGAAAAGTACTCCAAAATTGGAACAGAACACAAGAAAGGAGATAAAACCAAGCATGGAACATCAAAAATTATAGATACATTTGCCCCAACTGAACGTGGCCCCACTTATCATCACGTAATGGCAAGGCTAACGGACGGTGAGTTTCAGACCATGTGAGAGTTTCGTACAAGGAGATGGGCAAAAGGGAGGAAAAGTTAAGCGGCTAAGGAAAACTGAGTACAACTAACGAACCGAGGGTACAAAAATAGAAATCTCTTCTTGTAATCATCCTCAAAAGTGATAGCCCTATCTAGGAATATCTGCTTGAACTCCTCCCAGGTATACTCCCTACCTAGAGGTTGCATTGCTAGCTGATTCTCCCACCAAGATGATGTAGGTCCAGTTAAAAGATATGTTGCAAACCTTAACTTCTCCTCATCATTGCACCCTACAGTCTTGAGCTTCCTTTCCGTATCAGCTAACCAATCCTCAACATCCATTGGTTTGGGAGCTAATGCAAAAGGTAATGGCCTGGCATTCTAGAAATCATAAAGACTCACACATCGACCTTCAGGTTCCCTCTAATGTCCAACTCGGCCCATTAACCCCTCCATAAACTTGTTCTGGGATTCTTGCATCATATGCATATACTGCATGAAATTCTGCTCCATCAATGGCCTCATTAGTGGTGGTGTAGATCTGCCTGCATTCTGGCATCTACATCCGCTTTTCCCTTAGCTTCATGCTCCATGTGCTGCTGTTTAGTCTCGTCCTCTACACCCGTCTCCATAACCCCCTAGTCCTGTAACATCAAGCGAAACTCATAATTACATCATGCCATGCTTTCTGAGCTCAACTTCATGCCCAGAACTAGTCACAGAATGGAAATCAAGATCCAAATAAGAACCAAATATGAAACACACATAATATACATTACATTAACATAGGTGTTATTGTTTTCCTGACATCCGATGAAATCCCCAGCATTCTCTTTTCCGCGAAACCCCAAGTCCATCATCATGGGCATTGCCAAGGTTACCCCTCGTCAACAAATAGTTATTTCTTAATTCTTTCCTTTATTCAATAAGCAATAAATAAATACAAGAATTGCTCAAGAAATAAGAAATTACAATAGATAAACAATAGTAATAAAATGAATGAAATCTTTATTGAACAATATATAGATATTACATTGTTCTTAGAAAAGGAAAAAAGAAAAGTTTACAAATCAAATTAAAGAATATTCCTAAACTAAATCCTATTCTAATCTTCTTATTCTTCATCACTTGGTCTGTACCTGCAAACAAAGATAGGAAATGAAATAAACAGAGAGGGGGTTAGTGTTAGTTTTGCTCTCAGTCTTTAATAGTGGAGTGCATTGTTTTCAATACATCATTGAGCAAGTTTAAATAAAAAGGGACTAATTCCATCAACTGAAGTATCTGTTCTTATCCAAAAATTGAAAGCCTTGGGACAACATCATAGGAAAAATGGGCAAGTTTAACCAGGGAAGAAAATGGTAAAAAGATGGGGCAGTTAAACCAAATTCACTTGATCTCATCCAAAGACAAAGCCAATAGTGAAGCAGCCCACACACCTAAATGCATGCATTGAGCTGTCAGCGGCAGAGAGAGTGAGGAGAAGTTTAAATCATAGCCAGCACATAGCAAAGCAAGCTTTGCTACTCACTTCACAAACTCAACCTTAGTCTATCATCCGCATACACAAGAACACCATAGGTTCTTGCAAACACACCACAAGATCAACCCACTTTTCACCATAGAAACCTCTAGGAGATCAACAATAAGATGGTTACTTGAAGGAAGAGGTAGTTTGGGTGGATAGCAAGGTCAAGCTAAAGCTTGGAGCCACAAGATCAAGCCAATACAATAGTTTCATAAGAAGATCAATCACAGGAATAAGAAGCACAAGCTACCACAGCAATTCCAAGCATCAGGGTATATCCCAAACTTTTAGATCCATTCATTATCCATTTTACCACATCTATTCTCATGCAATTGCATGTTAAGCTGGACATGTTGGTCACAGTAGATAATAGACAACAAGTTTAGAACATATATTCTTGCACAGAAGGGTCTCAGACCAGCATCACTGACCCAGGGATCTAGTATTAACTAGATAGCAATAAATCACAGCTATTAGGTTACAGGGCACATCCATAGAGGGTAGCACCTCTGTACCTAACCAATTCATGCTAGCTTGAGTACAAGCTCAAGCACAACATCTCAAGCATAGATAATCATCTTCCTAAAAGATTTTAGGAATCATTTATTCACTTCATTTAGATAGAACAGTAAATATCAACACTACTGATCACTAGGCCACAATATGCAAGACCTCAGAAACCAATAAGTTAAATCATTTTCCTATAAACAAATAGGAATCATTCTTCTATAGATCATCTCAATAATCCCCATAGAGAATAGACTAAGCACTATTAACCATAGCTCTACACAGCATCAGGAAGGATTCCAGAGTAAAGCCATTGATCACAAGGTACTTCACAGACAAGTACCAGGACAATCAACCAAGCAACATCAATTCAGTAGAGAAGCATCCCAACTCAAGTCCATAACACTGAATCTACCAATAATAACAATCTGGTCACCCACACAATAATAACTAGGCATTTACATAGTTTCTCTGACAGAGAACATAGTAGCAAAAACTTGATCAGCAGAGTGTAGCAATCCATCATTAGTAGGGAATCAGTATAGGGATAGCACAGGAAATTAACACAAGGAGCTCGTCTAAATACCCCTATAGGGGACGAACCCTAGAATTTAGGGATGAACCCTAAATGGGGAATCCACTACAAGCAATCACATGGCATGGACTAGAGAGTAGCAGAGAGATAGTGGGGTAGGAGAACCAACTTACCCAAGGTCCTCGTGATTTACAGAAGAGGAAGCAGAGGAGGAGGCCGGTGGCGGTCAGGTGCACGGCGGCACGGGAGCACCCCACAGGGCCCTACGACCCGCACCAGCCATGACGGAGGCGGTTGAAGGAGTAGGACAACACCACAACATCATCAGGGAAGCGCCAAAGCATCGGGACCACGGCAGAGCTAAACCCTAGCCACCAGGGTGGGGTCGGCGTGACCATCAGAGAGCACCAAAGTCAGATCGAGCTGGACAGCAAGGAGCAACGTCGTCGTCGACATCATCTAGCACTTCAGCAACGATCACGGTGGCCTAGAGCGGCCGGAATCGAGCGTGCGACGGTGACATCGAGCCGAACTAGAGAGGAGAGAGTGTCGCGAGAGAGAGGAGAAGAGAGTGGGGGTACTGGGCTAGGTGAGGCCAGCCCAGTACGACCCTGGTGGGGTTTGACCGGCCCAAGTGGGTCGTGTCGGGCCAGCCTAGTGGGTTAGGCCCATGTTTTAAAAGAGGACTTATTTAAAATATCTAATTACAAATATACCCCTAGAATTAACTAGGCTCTAGAAAAATAAATAAGAATCCTAAAAATACAAATAATATATTTATGAAATCACAAAAACATCCTCTACCCAATAAAAATAATAAATAGTAATTAAACTTAGGTCTATTATTGAAATTGTATCTATTCCTCTTGGATTTTTTATAAAAATAATAAAATACTTATTTTTGAATAAAATACACTTTTAACATCCTAAATGGATATACTGTTGTAGAAAAATACTAATTTGTATTTTTGGAAAATAAGTCAAGTTTGTTAAAAAAATCTTTATTCCTTATTGGAATTTTAATAAAATAATAGAAATAGTGAAAAATTAAATAAAATTATTTTTAAACTCTTAGAATATTACTAGTTATCACAAAAATATTAGATATAATAATTATGTGAATTTAAGTGTCTTTGATTATTACATTCCTTATATTAATGAAAATAAACATAAAACCTTTATAAGGTGGGTAAAACACGCAAACAAGAAAAGTAGTAAATCATTGCATGACATTACTATTCATAGCATATTGCTTCTTTAAATAATGTCCTTACCGGGCAATAATGGTGTTTTGTAGAAACAGAAGGTCAAGGTCAAGTGGAAGCATCCTACTTCACTACCTTGCAGTCACAAGGCAAGTTCATCACTTGCTCATGTCCTTTGAAGAGTCTTTATGAAAGTATTTGAAAATTGTGTGTTATCACCTATATTCTAAAAGAGATAGAAAATCATTGTTTTCCCAAACAAATGAAATGCTATTATCATCCTTAGTGATGATAAATACTATGAATGTCAATGGAATCTAGGATTCCAATTGCAACACAAATAGTACTTAATCACCCATGACATCAGTGATTCTAGCGCCGTATATTACGCGTTAACCATAAGATTTGGAATGGGATGGAGAAGTCAGCTGGATCTTCTTCCTTTCGCATAGACTGATGACCTTATGGTGAGGCTGTAGATTTCTCGTGGAGAATCTAGCATGTGTTTGGGAACCCATAGTTCCCGTGATATTACGTGTCTAGATTATCCATGAGAGGCTGTCGGAGGTATATCTGTCACTTTGGTGGGGGTTGCTAGGGACATAACCTGCTCACTGGAGTCTCCGAGGGGTTGCCAGGGTTATATCTTCTTATATGGGGGTTAACGGAGGTATTCCTACTTGGGGGATCGTGTCTTCATGTGGGGTCGTAGAGAAGGGAAGTGATTGACTTGGATTAACTTCTAGGCCCCACATCAAGGAATTATGGACGCGAAAGTACGCCCGGTTGTGCAACAAGGATTTGGTCTCTTATGGGTAAAGCAACACACCTCTACAGAGTGTAAGAATTGTGGCATGTTACTCCCTGTTCCAGGAAGGAGCTACGAACGCGGCAGGAAAGGAACTGCATGAAGTTCTGGTCAACCTGTGAAGGCTGATGGGCATAGTTTTTGATAATAAAATCAATCCTTGAAGAAATGTTTACGAAAACTCCATAGTGCCAAAGACTTATAGTCTGAGGTGGTAGTTACAGCATCAAACTTCCCACCGTGCATATAATGAACTTGTTGGGTAACGCTGTTACTCACCCTTTCCTTTGATCCTTTGCTTAGAATATGAGGAACAGAAGGATAACCAGGTGTATGCTATAGAAGTCCAGAACAACGTCTACTACGAAGAGACGGACATGTCCGGTAGAGTCGAAGGGGTGGACTACGGGATACACTATGGAGCTGAAGACAACGAGTCAGAGTAGTTGTCAGGCCGGAACTTAGTTATCTAGGTTGAGTCGAGCAGCATGAACCCTATACAATAAGCTGTTGAGCTCATGTCTTACTTTATTTTTGTGTCTTTCGTTCTTCCGCTGAACTTATTAAATAAGTTGTATGGTTTGTAAGTTTGAACCTTTCAAAGATCTCGATCTTTTGGTATTGTAATAATAATATGTGAATGTTTGTAATTTGGACCCGCAATGTTTCTGTTGTACCATTCTGAGGGATGTAATATTTGCGGAATGGTGTTCCGTGAGTGTTATGTCAACGACTATAGTATACTACAACATGAAGTGGTATGCTGGGTCACTGCAGCTGGTATCAGAGCAATTGATTTGACCTTAGGTTGGAAACCTAGTAAAGGGTAATACCTGTAGGAGTCTAGGGGCAACGGTAAAGAGTTCTCTAGAATTTATAATGAATATTCATTTGGGAATATTTTGTTATATCTTTTTGTGTGATAATTCTTTATAACTTTTATACACAGCCAGAGATGGCATAAAAGTTTCCTAAATAGACCTTCACTAAGGTGGAGGATAGTCTTGATGATTGTCAGGGAGAGTTGACGGTACAGCTTTGAGAACTTCTGGGAATATTTGGATGTGAATCCAATATTCTGGTGAAGACTTTCGCATACTATGATGGTCAAATGATAGAGAAGTACCAAGTCAATATTTGTCTACCTGAGAATCTTAGGAAAAGTCTATCTATGCCACATGGAGAAGGTCGTAGTCAGTCAGTGGCATATAATATTGCGCTAGTAGATGCATGATGACCCACAAGTATAGGAGGTGTATCGCAGTATTTTCGATAAGTAAGAGTGTCGAACCCAACAAGGGGCAGAAGGTGCTGGCTAGTGGTACGGATCAGGAATTCTCTGCAGATACTTAGCAAACAGATTTTTAGGGGTTTTCGACAAAGCAAGTAAACAAAGTACGAGTAAATAAAAGACAGTAGGAATAAATGCAGCAAGTGGCCCAATCCTTTATGCAGCAAAGGAAAAGCCGGTTGTATTACTTAAGATGACCAAACATTCTTGAGGACACATGGGAAGACTGTCAAGTGCTTTCGCTTCATATAGCTGATTAATCTTCTCTAGCTTGCTAAGTGTTGTGTGGGTGAACCTGTGCTAATGTACCGCCCCATCCAATACTAATACATACTTGTGATTATACCCCTTGCAAACATCCATAAGTACAAGAAAGTAATTAAGGTAGAAACCTAACCACAACTTTAAACTCTAAGACCCTTACGTCCCTTGTGCAATGGTTTCCTAATGGGGGTTCAGGTTTCTGTCACTCCGGCAACCCCTACAATTAGTAGCCAAATACACAATGCATTCCCCTAGGCCCATATAGGTGAAGTGTCATGTAGTCGACATTCACATGACACCACTAGAATAAGTACACCACAACTTAAATAACAATCTATTGAATCTTTCTCAACGCAACTCCACTACTAACAACAAGACCTCTCCCATGTCCTCAAGTACATAACGAACTACTCACAATACATCATATGGATCATGATCAGAGATGGAATAATGATGTATAACAATCTGAACATAAACAATAATTCAACGGTTCACTCAATAGCATCAACTACAAAGAGTAATCAACACCGGGAAAGTTTCCCCTATGAACTATGCAAGAGTCAACGCAATTGTTAGAGTAATATGGAGATGGTGATGAGGGTGCTGATGGTGATGATGGTGATGATGGTGATGATGGTGATGATGATGATCCCGATGAAGTCCAGCTTGATGGTGGTGTTGATGGCGATGATCTCCCCTCTCTGGGAAGGAATTCCCCCGGTAGAAATCTGTCTACCGGAGAGATCTTTCTCTCTCGGTGTTTTCCGCCCCGCAGAGGCAACGGAATCTTTTTGTGGTCGCTCCCCGACTTTTAGGGTTTCGGGAGGATGATATACGCCAGAGGAGAGAGGCTGGAGTGGGCCAGGGTGGCCACACCACCTCCAGGCGCGGCCTAGGGCTGCCCGCGGCATGGGGTGGTGTGGGCCCCCTGTGGCCCATCTCCACTCCATCTTCTGGCATCCTTAGTCTTCTAGAAAATTAGGATTTTCCGTATATTTTCCCGGATTTTCTGATCTTCGTGAATTTCTCCTCCAAACATCACCTTTTCCATCAGAATCCTGACTGCAGCGGTCCATGCTCCAAAAGTCATCAACCATGCAAAAACAGATGAAATAACATAAGTATCACCTCTCAATACGAAATATATCAATGAATAATAGTGAATTATGACATAGAATAGTGATGAAAAATGGACGTATCAACTCCCCCCCAAGCTTAGACTTCACTTGTCCTCAAGCGAACTGAGCTCAATAAACATGGCCTCGGGTTTATGGAGTGAAGAGTCGATAAAAGAATACGGACAAGAAGCATCAGATTCATCAAATACATAGATCATAATAGAAGGCAACTCCCTATTATATAACTCAACTTGCAATGAGTAAAGGAAACACAATAAAGATATATAAAGTGAATCATAATTGGTAATGGCAAACTTAGCTCTTGGTCGAAGAATAGTTGATAATTTGCTGGAGTTCACAAATAGCTGGCTTTTCAATGATAGCTTTCAAAGTAGTAAACAATAAGATAAGAGCAATGTGCAAAACAAGGAACATAAGAAACATGATTGAATAAATCATCATATGAATGAATGAAACACATCAACTCAAAATACTTGCTGAGATAGAAGGGAGTAGGTTTACTGACTCAACTACAAAGTAAAAGAAAGGCCCTTCGCAGAGGGAAGCAGGGATTTTAAGTCTCATAAAGAGCTCCCAAAAATTATGATACTTACTAGCTTTCAGCTCTCATTGCCCCTATCATAGGAATCTTTAGGTGATTAAGGTTAAAGTGATCAAAAATGAGGATATGCATTGACAAGTTGTAAGTTGAGAATCTCATGTCCATTGAATACGAGGGCTGCTCCTCATGCTACTCAAGTTTAGTCACCGGTAAGTTCTTGTCATCGTAAGCATATGTGTATCATAGAGAACCGCCAACGGGGTACCCCTTGCCCGATGATACGGAAGAATCCCCATATCAAAATGACAAGGCAAGCAGACAACAAGTATCTCAGGAATCTTCTTATTTACCATGGGAATATGGTGCTTTTTTCTCTCTTTCCTCTTTTCATAATATCTCTCTTTTTTTTCTTTTTCTCTTTTTTTTCTTTTTCTCTTTTTTTTCTCAATCTCTGTTTCTTTTTTTATAAGAAGAATGCTTCATAGATACTCGTTATGGTTATGCTGCAGGTTTCCACCATGTCAGCATGGATTAGACCAGCGGCCCAGGCGTTTCTCTAATGCATAACTCCATGGACTTACAAGCTCCCCTTTCATTTCACACCGACGACATCCATAGACAAAAGAACATGATATCAACTTGGTACAAAGTACCAGTGCAATGTTGAAAGCATTCCCCATGGCAACATGGTTCTGCTAATTCACAACTTACAAAGCGGAAGCATATACGCAACATAGGTGAGCACAATGGTTCAAGTTTATTAAGTGCACGAAAGTAAAGTGTGCCGTCAAGTTCGTGAGAGCTTTAATCACTAATTTTCAAATAACAAGTTTAATTTGGGAGGTAGACAAAACAAGAATTTACTTGGAATAGCAATAATGCTACTAGGTAGGTATGGTGGACACAAATGGCATGGGTTTGGTTTAAAGGAGGTGGATGCACGAGAAGAAATCCTCTCAGTACAGGTTTTTGGCTAGCAAGACTGGGTAGCAAGTATAAGAGTTGAAGGAAACAAACAAACATACAAGTGATAAAGACATGCAATCTTCCTTGGAAGCACAAAAGATCTTAACTAGAGAATACTAGACTTATGAGCAAATCAAGAAAGAAAGATGATGAAATTATTTTTCTTTAAAGGTACTTTTATCTTTTGTTTCAACTCTCAAAAATAGTGTGCTACTGACCGAGCCAGGTTTGCCAAAACCAACTAAATTAACTCAATGATCCCAGAGTGCTACCAATACTAACAACAAGATCAATCATATAACCACGAATAGAAAACTAATATAAGCTATGCAAAAGAGTGAATGATAGAACTTCTCATTAATATTCCATAACGGAAACTCACACCAAGGGATACATATCTAACGAGAGAGGGGACACTTCCATAATACAAACCATCCTACAAAATAACTCCTTATTCATGATATGACTCTACTAATAAGGTAAAAAGATAGAAGATAGTGATGTGATACCGCGGCACTCCCCCAAGCTTGGAACAAACCAAGGGGATGCCAAACCTGATGACGAATTACTCCTTAGGTGGTGGTGGTATCCTCTCGATGAGCTCTCTAATCAGCTTCCCAAAGTCCTCAATCTCGAAAGTGAGAGTGCGAATCAACTCTGAGTTGTGCTCAATACGGTTCGTGATCATTTCAGTTTGTGGATCCCAGCTCTCGTGATTCTTTTTCTGTTCTTACCCCTTGGAGTCTTCTTTTCCTAGTTGGAAACAGACTCTGCAGGTCTCTGAATTTGGTATTTAGTGGATCCTTCCGGAGTCACCACTTGAATAAAATCAATATCTTCATCTTCATACACTTATTACTTGAGTCATAAAACCTTTCTCTTTCTTATTACACCATTATCTCCACTGCCTAGAAATTTCTTTCACACAAAACTCCACATAGTTCTCATTAGCAACATTAGTATATATGAAGTGATAAAACCTTTTGAGCTCAACTTAAACTGAAAACCATCAAAACAAAAGCTACTACAGCAACTCCTTCCGAAATCCCAAAAAGAATTCAAAAAGGAAATCGAATAAAGAAGCAAATGCAAGATTGGCAAAATCTGTCAAAACAGACCAGCAGGTAAAGATCAATTTTTTAGAAAATTTTATGTTGCTCAAATCAAAAAGTGCAAAACTAACGAAAGTTAAATAACAACCTGGGGCAGAAGCACAAACAATTACAGCTCAATCCGACATACAGAGATCTCTCACGAATTTTTACGGTGAAGCACAAACAATCTGTTTCGGGACAGCAACTTCCGCAAATATTACTTCTCTCTCATTAGAGGTTGATCTTGACACAAAAAACCAAACAAAACGGATAAGGAGCGGTTATTACCGAAGTAATAACTTCCAAGACTCAAAGAAACAAAAACAAACTAAAATAAAAAACAAACTAAAAGTAAAAACAAATTGGGTTGTCTCCCATAAAGCTCTTTCTTTATAGCCATTAAGATGGGCATGATAATTTTGAAGAAGCTCTCATAGGGATATGAATTGAAGTGAAAGAGAGCACTAAGAAGCAAAAACACACACATTTAAGTCTAACCCACTTCCTATGCAAGGGGATTTTGTAAACAAACAAGTTGTTGAAACCAGAGGAAACTTGCATAAGAAGGCAAAAGAAGTGCAGCATAAAACGAGGAAACTTGATATTATTGAGATACATAAGAACACTTTTCCCTCTCTCATAGTAGCTTTCAGTATCATGCATAAACTTAACAATATAGCTATCACAAGGACCATCATAGCAATGATCACTTATTCTAACAGAAAACACAGGAATACTAGCTCTCATAACACTACTATGTGAAACAATATTAGAGGTATCCTTACAAAGGATAGTGTGTCCCCCTTTTTCATATTTAGCAACAAAGTCTTTCACATTTGCTACAATAGGTTCATCAACCATCTGTTTATCAGGTTCAACAGCTTTATTCATACTTTCATTAACCATACTAGCTATCATAGAATGTTCCTTTACCTTAACTGGGAAAGGCATTTTCTCGATGTAAGGTTTGGGTAAGACATGATTAGCAGTATAAACTTCAGTATTTCTTGCAGGAACACTCTTAGCAACATCTTTATAAGGTTCATGATACTTATTCCACTTCTTTTTAGGCACTTCAATGTAGGAAGCAAAAGCCTTAAAATAAGAAGCAATAGCTTGAGAGTCTAGACCATAAGCATTTTTAATATTTTGAAAGTCATCAGCTCCCATAAAAGATTCAATGCATTCATAATCATAATTTATACCTGACTTTCTACCTTTGTCATTCTCCCAAGCTTTGGCATTGTCTTGAATGCGATCTAGAAGGTCCCATTTAGCTTCTTTTTCCATACGAGTGAATGATCCAGCACAAGAAGCATCCAATAAATCTTTATCATGTAGAGGGAGCCTTGCATAAAAGTTATTGATAATAATATTGTTGGGGAGCTCATGAATGGGACATTTGAGCATTAGTAACTTCAGTCTCCCCCAAGCTTGAGTTGTACTCTCTCCATCAAGAGGCCAAAAGCTGTATATTTGATTCCGATCTTTATGAATCTCACTAGGAGGATAAAACTTTGAATAAAAGAGAGGCACTATTTCCTCCCATTCCAGAGCTTGACCATTCTTCAGCAGCTTATACCATTCATCAGCTCTTCCTTTCAGTGATAATGAGAATAACGTCTTCTTAACTTGATCTGTAGTAATACCTGCACACTTGAACAACCCGCATAATTCGTGTATAAAGAGTAAATGATCACCAGGATGGACAGTTCCATCCCCAACATAATAGTTATCCATAACACGATCAATAATTCTTGTAGGTATTTTGAAAACATCATTCTCAGCAGGTGGTGGCTTATCTACTACCTTAGAAGTGGTAGTAGCATTACCAAATAAGAAACTTAGCGAATTATCCATAACGAAAATAAAGCAACTAGCAGAAGTAAACAATACTCACAGTAGAAGTTTCCTTTACCAGTTCCACTCTCCAATAGTGCTTCACTCCCCGGCAACAGAGCCAGAAAGTAGTCTTGATGACCCAAAAGTATAGGGGGTGTATCGCAGTATTTTCGATAAGTAAGAGTGTCGAGCCCAACGAGGAGCAGAAGGTGCTGGCTAGTGGTATGGATTAGGAACTGCATGAAGTTCTGGTCAACCTGTGAAGGCTGATGGGCATAGTTTTTTATAATAAAATCAATCCTTGAAGAAATGTTTACGAAAACTGCATAGTGCCAAAGGCTTATAGTCTGAGGTGGTAGTTACAGCATCAAACTTCCCACCGTGCATATAATGAAGTTGTTGGGTAACGCTGTTACTCACCCTTTCCTTTGATCCTTTGCTTAGAATATGAGGAACAGAAGGATAACCAGGTGTATGCTACAGAAGTCCAGAACAACGTCTACTACGAAGAGCCGGACCTGTCCGGTAGAGTCGAAGGGGTGGACTACGGGATACACTATGGAGCTAAAGACAACGAGTCAGAGTAGTTGTCAGGCCGGAACTTAGTTATCTAGGTTGAGTCGAGCAGCATGAACCCTATACAATAAGCTGTTGAGCTCATGTATTACTTTATTGTTGTGTCTTTCGTTCTTCCGCTGAACTTATTAAATAAGTTGTATGGTTTGTAAGTTTGAACCTTTCAAAGATCTCGATCTTTTGGTATTGTAATAATAATATGTGAATGTTTGTAATTTGGACCCGCAATGTTTCTGTTGTACCATTCTGAGGGATGTAATATTTGCGGAATGGTGTTCCGTGAGTGTTATGTCAACGAATATAGTATACTACAACATGAAGTGGTATGCTGGGTCACCGCAGCTGGTATCAGAGCAATTGCTTTGACCTTAGGTTGGAAACCTAGTAAAGGGTAATACATGTAGGAGTCTAGGGGCAACGGTAAAGAGTTCTCTAGAATTTATGATGAATATTCATTTGGGAATATTTTGTTATATCTTTTTGTGTGATAATTCTTTATTATGATGCAATTCACTAATTCTAAATACTTTTATACACAACCAGAGATGGCGCCAAAGTTTCCTAAACAGACCTTCACTAAGGTGGAGGATAGTCTTGATGATTGTTAGGGAGAGTTGACGATACTGAGAACTTCTGGGAATATTTGGATGTGAAGCCAATATTCCGGTGAAGACTTTCACATACTATGATGGTCAAATGATAGAGAAGTACCAAGTCAATATTGGTCTACCTGAGAATCTTAGGAAAAGTCTATCTATGCCACATGGAGAAGGTCGTAGTCAGTTAGTGGCATATAATATTGCGCTAGTAGATGCATGATGACCCACAAGTATAGGGGGTGTATCGCAGTATTTTCGATAAGTAAGAGTGTCGAACCCAACGAGGAGCAGAAGGTGCTGGCTAGTGGTATGTATCAGGAATTCTCCGCAAATACTTAGCAAACGGATTTTTAGGGGTTTCGATAAAGCAAGTAAACAAAGTACGAGTAAATAAAAGACAGTAGGAATAAATGCAGCAAGTGGCCCAATCCTTTATGCAGCAAAGGACAAGCCGGTTGTATTACTAAAGATGACCAAACGTTCTCGAGGATACATGGGAAGACTGTCAAGTGCTTTCGCTTCATATAGCTGATTAATCTTCTATAGCTTGCTAAGTGTTATGTGGGTGAACCTGTGCTAATGTACCGCCCCATCCAAGACTAATACATACTTGTGATTATACCCCTTGCAAACATCAGTAAGTACAAGAAAGTAATTAAGGTATAAACCTAACCACAGCTTTAAACTCTAAGACCCTTACGTCCCTTGTGCAATGGTTTCCTAACAGGGGTTCAGGTTTCTGTCACTCCGGCAACCCCTACGATTAGTAGCCAAATACACAATGCATTCCCCTAGGCCCATATAGGTGAAGTGTCATGTAGTCGACGTTCACATGACACCACTAGAAGAAGTACACCACAACTTAAATAACAATCTATTGAATCTTTCTCAACGCAACTCCACTACTAACAACAAGACTTCTCCCATGTCCTCAAGAACAAAACGAACTACTCACAAGACATCATATGGATCATGATCAGAGATGGAATAATGATGTATAACAATCTGAACATAAACAATAATTCAACGGTTCACTCAATAGCATCAACTACAAAGAGTAATCAACACCGGGAAAGTTTCCCCTATGAACTATGCAAGAGTCAACGCAATTGTTAGAGTAATATGGAGATGGTGATGAGGGTGCTGATGGTGATGATGGTGATGATGGTGATGATGGTGATGATGATGATCCCGATGAAGTCCAGCTTGATGGTGGTGTTGATGGCGATGATCTCCCCTCTCTGGGAAGGAATTCCCCCGGTAGAAATCTGTCTACCGGAGAGATCTTTCTCTCTCGGTGTTTTCCGCCCCGCAGAGGCAGCGGAATCTTTTTGTGGTCGCTCCCCGATTTTTAGGGTTTCGGGAGGATGATATACGCCAGAGGAGAGAGGCTGGAGTGGGCCAGGGTGGCCACACCACCTCCAGGCGCGGCCTAGGGCTGCCCGCGGCATGGGGTGGTGTGGGCCCCCTGTGGCCCATCTCCACTCCATCTTCTGGCATCCTTAGTCTTCTAGAAAATTAGGATTTTCCGTATATTTTCCCGGATTTTCTGATCTTCGTGAATTTCTCCTCCAAACATCACCTTTTCCATCAGAATCCTGACTGCAGCGGTCCATGCTCCAAAAGTCATCAACCATGCAAAAACAGATGAAATAACATAAGTATCACCTCTCAATACGAAATATATCAATGAATAATAGTGAATTATGACATAGAATAGTGATGAAAAATGGACGTATCAATGCACTAGCCACTGTCCGGGAGCATAAGGCTGAATTCCTTGCAAGGAGCACATATACTATTATTCCGCATGATTCCCATGGACTCAGACTCGGTTGTGGATCATCTTGAGCTAGTCACGGAGCATCCAAGGTTAGCTTCTAAGTACATGGATAAATATTGGTTGTTAATGGAGTCTTTCTACAATGCTCATCGTCTCATAGTGGAAGATAATGATAGTATGCTTGAGGATCTCACTAATCCTCAGAAAAGGGAGAATTTGGCAGCTCAGTTGGAGAAAGAAGCAGGAGGCAAGGTTAGTTCAATATCTAAGGATATTCTGATAGATCCCAAGTCATTTACCCCGTATCCTTATTCACCTATACCCAATATCCTAATGAAGAAACTAGTCATCCATTACCATCAAGATCTAGGGATGCGACTTCCTCAGAACTTCCAATTGAGAATTCTGATGGATGGAGAATGGGATCTAGTTGGACTCAGATGTGAGTGGATGGTCCTGACGGGGAGTTCGAACAATCCAGTTGGATGGGTGAGAGAGTTAATACTGCTAACGACAGTGATGCGGTATTTGTAGATGGAGAGGATGAGGAGGAAGATCCTGAAGAAAGGGTGTTTGAGTCACCGAAACAATATCCTACCCTAGATAATGTGCACTATACAATTATCACTGAGGACTATCGTACCCAACAGAGTACTTCGGGAGCACCGGAAGCGGTATATTCTGTTGATTACTCTGGGGCCGGGATGCAGGAGACGCTTGGAGAAGTTAGTGAGGGGTATGTTTCCAAAGACACTTCAGATGAATTGGATGGAGTTGAAGCACTTCGGCTGAGTGATAGCTCAAGCCCAGATACCTCAGATACCGAGTACATTCCATCCGGAAGATCTGTAGCTTCACAAACTATGCAGCGCACCACATGTTAGAACGGTTGGACTCTGGGCATGTACGACGAGCATCAAGGCTTCCGAGGGGGAGACCACTTGAGGTGGAGTATCATAAGTTTGGTAATGCGTATTGTAGAGTTTGAGAGCTTGATGTAATTAAATAAGTGAGGTAGCACTCACAGGGATATGTAGCATTTGTATAATATGGGTTTAATGTACTATGAAGACAAAGTCGTCTGAATATTGAGAAAACACACTATTACAAGTTGTTCTCTAGATTTTGGTGTATCCTTGCTTGGGCATCTCCCGTCCTATATATAATAGGTCAGGTCTCAAAGCTGTATGTGGATAGGTTTCATACACTCGTGATTACAATATCAACACAATGTCGGCAGGCACGGAGCCAAAGGGGGATGAGCAGGGGCGAGACCCCCCTATCGGTATATTATTTCTCCTAATAGCGATTAGGGAGAGGATAAATTTTGGCCTCTCTGGCTTACTTCGCCCCCCCCCCCCCCCCCCCCCCCCGTCGTTGTGTAATAAGCCCATATAATTAACCACTAGCCCATGTAGAAATAATAGTTAGCACAAACTGGCAAAAAAGAACCCACTACAGAAGCCTTGGCAGCGAGTTGGATGCTTGGATACAAGATGCAGCACGCACGCATACGCATTGTTTCCGCATTCTCTTGCTGCCTCTTACGGCCACCGATGAGCACGATTTTGATTCCAACTACCAATTGATCGAACTAGAAGATGGGAAGTAAAAGCGGGCGAACAGGCGATCTAGAAATCACAGACGCACACGAGCGAGCATGGGCACGTGTCCGGCCGGCCGCCAGCAAGGTCTGTGTGGAGGCAAGGAATTAAGGTATTTTTACTCGTCCCTCTAACTTTGAGTTGAATTTGTATTCGTCCTTAATTCATCTCCTGATGTTAGATTAATTTGTCCCTTTAACTATGGATGATGCATGCTAGAAACTACAAACATAAAATATTAATTAGGAAATTTCCAATTCTGCTTGTCCTTGTGTATACCAATTGGTTCAACATCTTTTCTAGTACTCAATCTATAGTCTAATTAATTCGATCACCATCCAATTTGTTTATATGGCCGATTAACTTCTAAATCAGGTGTACCTTACAATAAAAGAAATACAACATGTATCTTCGGGTCTTTGAGAGATGACTTAATTATTGCACAACAATTGCTATGTTAGAAGAGAAATTGCTAGAAAATCACCTCCGACAAGATTAACGAATCGTTCAATGAGCTTGGTAGTCGTGGAGCTAAATTTAGTCTAGTTGATATTAAAATGTCAATATTTATTGCCAAACAAAGTTTCTATCTCATGGTATCATCAATATTACAATGAGACATCTTATATTGTGATGTTTTATCACCAACAATTTTCTTCCAAACTGACTTGCAATTAGGAAACATCGAGAAAAAAATCGTTGTCTTCTTCGCCCCCCTCATGTCAAAATCCTGGCTCCATCCCTGAATGTTGGTTTATAGTCTCTTTCCTAATATAATCGAAGCCTTTGTCGGTTGCTTCCTTGGGCCGCCATCTGGAATCTTCATGGGTCGTAGGCCTTTTACCCAATGTAGGGTAGCCAATCATAAGAATCCGAGTTATCATACCTATGTTAGTAGCCCCCGAGACTCTACCTGAACCATAGTTTCAGGTTGAGTCTCAAAGCTTCTTTTTCCTTTACTTTGTTACTTTTTGTGTTTTGTAGGGATTTGGTACGAGGAGTGTGATACTTCCGACGGATCGGGAATTAGTTAATTGCTCCTGGGCAAAAACAACGTTGTCCTACATCAAACTCAAGTCCCCAGGCTTGAATCCAGAATTTGTAACTGGCATAATTCAGTTCGTGCCGCTGAGGTCTTGTCGAATACTGAATCCCAGTTTTTTATTTTTATTGGGTACCCAACGTGTCACGTCGGGATTTTTCATCGTATCTTTGATACGGATATTTTCCTGGCAGAGCGTATTCTTGTATTATTACTAGGCCACACAGGACGAATCCCGGGGTCTTACCTTCATGTTTCTGAACACAGCATTCAGATTTTTGTCGCGTCGGGTGCGATCCGAGAGTTTTTTGCTTTATAGTGGCTGAAGACCTTTTTGCTTTTTGTAACCTGCTCCCGATAGGAGTATCTATCGTTGAATGTTTCCTTTGTTTTTCTTTATCGAGTGTGCGCTAGCGCTCCTGATAGGAGTATCTCCCGAGGCTATGTTTGGATATATGTATTAGAACATAGGCTCAAAATCTTAATTTTATGATGCCAGTGCTTCTGTATTTTTACCGGGTCCACGACCAGTGCTCCCGATAGGAGTAGCCCCCGAGGCTACAGTCGTAATATCGTATATTCGAGTGTATTCTCAAATCTTCTGCTGGAGGAATTTACTTCGGCTCCAATTTAATTTCTTTGGGTCATATCTTTAAAACAAAGCTGCAATTTCTTGCAATTCTTCTACTGTGACGTCAGTTATGACGTATCTGATGCTATTGATTTCCAGACAAACACGCCTTGACGGGACGTGTCGAGTGTGGGCCCATGCAGCAGTAATGATGACGCGTGATAGCGTATTCAGCGGAGATTCTTGACTACACGTCCCCTCTCCGTGCAAAAATTGAGGTGTCATGCGCTGTTCTCCGTTTTTACCGCAGCCATAACATCTTTTAATTTTTTCCTTTACGGAACCTTTGTAACACATGTCATCATCGTGTGATCTTCTGTTGGTTCGATTTTGCATCGAACGGTTTAGTCCTTGCGTTGTTGCTCTTTATAAGGGAAGGGCTATGTGTTTTAATGTTTCACCTTACCTCCCCCTGCTCCATCTTCCTCCTTGCGCTCTGCCCCCTTGCGAACTCCTTCTCTTGCTTCCTCAAGAACTTCAGTTTTCGTGCTCTTCTTTCCCCTTTTCGCCGCCATGGGCAAAAGCAAAGCTATTGGGACTTCTGTTGCCGCCACGAAGGCCACCAGGAAGAGGGTCGTCGGGTGGGCTCCCACCAAGTGCACGACGCGGGAGCTCCGTGAGGCGTGGAACTCTGGCCTTCTGACGGAGGGCTCCTTCAAGCTCCCTGGAGACGAAGTTGCTCCCATCCCCGAGCCTGGCTGGAGGGTAATGTTCCTTCCTTTCCTCTTCCGCGGTCTTTCGCTTCCTGTCCACAAGTTTCTTCGTGGCCTTTTGTTTGTCTATGGCGTGCAGCTTTATCAGCTCACACCCAATTCTATTCTCCATGTTGCTTGTTTCGTCACTCTTTGCGAGTGTTTACTTGGGATTCATCCCCATTGGGGCCTTTGGAAATACTTCTATGTTCGTTGTAATGCCACTGACACCATTGTCCATGATGTTGGTGGCGCCATTTTTTTGTCCGATCCGACGTTGGTTAATTGGACTTCAAACTCACTGATTTTGTCCAAGGTTGGAAGTCCAAGTGGTTTTATGTCAAGGATCAGCCACTCGAAGGCCAATCTTTTGGGGTATCCCCCTTTGAACCTAAGAAAATATGTCATAAACTTGACTCCTAGGATCAGCGTCCTTCTGCCGAGGAAATTGCGGAAATCCAGCCCTATGTCGATCGTATTTCGAAGCTGTGGCATGAGGTTGGCAAGGAATTGTCAGGTCTCCAAGTCTTGGCATACTTTTTTGCGGATTCGTGACCAGCCGCTTCAAGCCCGGCTTTCCGGCATGTGGGCGTACACCGGGAGGAAGGACCCGATGAGAATTTCTTCGGAAGACCTCCCCCTCAAGTTGTACGAGAAGAGAGTCTGGAGCTTCACCACTTTGGCCGCAAAAAGCCTGATTCCTTCAACTTGTCTTGTGGATCCATTTGGTAAGAAAAACCAGCTTCCCGAGGTAAATTTCCGTTGCCTTCACCTATTCCTTTCTCCTTTTTTAGATGCACTTGCATTCTTTTTCGATGACAAGCGTTTTTCCGTGTCATCTGCTTGTGTAGGATTTTGTGAAGGGAATATGCCTGAGAGGCAATAATAAAGTGGTTATTATCTTATTCCATGTCTATGATAAATGTTTATTTTGCATTCTATAATTCTATTAATTGGAAACGTTAATACATGTGTGTTTAATAAACAAAATACAAAGTTCCTAGTAATTCCTCTCATACAAACTAGCTCGTTGATTAACAAGATGATCAAGGTTTCCTGATCATGGACATTGGATATTGTTAATAACAAGGTCATAACATTGGTGGAATGATGTGATGAACATTCATCCAAAGTTTAGCATTACGATCAAAGTCATTATGTTTATATTGATATAACATCATACGAAGTAATCTTAGTCCTTAGACCATGAGATCATGTTAATCACTAACACCGGAAGAGTATCTTGATAACATCAAACGTCACACCGTAACAGGGTGACTATAAAGGTGGGTTCAGTGCTACGAAGGTGTTATGTTGAGGCTCATGGATAAATAGTGGGATTTGTCCATCCCGATGACGGATAGATATACGCTAGGCCCTCTCGGTGAAATCACATCGAAATAGCTTGCAGGCAAGTGATGTGATCACTAGAATGTTATATCACGGGAACGAGAAAAGAGTGCATGTCGGTAACGAGATCAAACTAGGTATTTGGATGCCGATGATCGAATCTTAGACATGTGATATATCATGAGACAAAGGGATTTAGTTATGATGTTAAAGGTTCACACGATCACAAGAGTCATCGTTGAATATGTGGGAGTCAGTATGGATCTCCAGGTCCCGCTGCTGATTATTGATCGGAGAGGGGTCTCGATCATGTCTACATTATTTGCAAACCGTAGGGTGACACACTTAAGGGATACCGACACCATTTGGAGCAAATATGTTTCAGATAAAGATTTAAGAAAGCGCAGGAATTATTTCAATAGACATCGAAACTATTTCAGGTGAAATTGCTGAAACTGGTTCTCCATGTGATATTGAAATGTTGCAGGGGGTTTTATGTGAATGTTTGTTAATTAATGTAATTGACAAAATTCTGAATAAAATAAATAAAATAGTTTTATTTAATGAGAGCTTGCATTAAATTTGGTGGAAATTTAATGCATGTGAGTGGAAGTGTGAGTGGAGGCACATTTATGTGAGTGGACCATCCACCACATGAATGATGGAAGAGGTGGGGGCACCACCATGGTTGCCATGCCATGGCCCTTGGTTGCCCCCCCTCTTCCCTATAAAAGGCCCCCCTCTCCTCCTCACAACACACACCTCCTCGTGAAGGATCTCTCTCCCCCTCTAGTTATTCCCCATGGTCTCGGATTAGCGAGATACATGTTCCTGGTGGCTTTATCTAGAAAGGAGTTGTTGCTTCTGCTGCTTTGCT
Organism: Avena eriantha; assembly: GCA_910589775.1. NCBI lineage: Eukaryota > Viridiplantae > Streptophyta > Magnoliopsida > Poales > Poaceae > Avena > Avena eriantha. The sequence goes on along the minus strand of OU342741.1, from coordinate 166,410,688 downwards.
GGAGCGAGGGACGGAGGTTGTCGGGGTACCGGACATGTGTGCAATCATGGATGCACCACTGCTTTGCGGTGTTTGACTTGGTGGTGCTGGACTTGCTAGAGCTGGATCTGATGGACGTGTTGGACCTGCTGGACTTCATCACGATCTTGAGATCGTCAAGTGTACGACTACATCATCCACGAGTTCCAACTCGTTAACAAAGCTTTATTGTCTTCGAGGGTAAGTTCTCTATGGATGTATATCCACCCGTTGCTTGTATCTAGTAGATAGATCTTGACGTATAGTTCCCATCATAGGAAAAATTTTGTTTTCTATGCTGCGAACCCAACAGTGGTATCAGAGCCTGATCTATGCGTAGGTGCTTTGCACGGGTAGTACACATATGTTTATATGTGGGCGATGATGATCATTTTATTATATCTTCTATGTATTTTGGATATTGGTGGCATAGTGGGATGAAGCGGCCCGGACCAACTTTATATGTCATCGCACATGAGACCGGTTCCACGACTGACATGCAACTAATTTTGCATAAGTGGTTGGCGGGTGTCTGTCTCTCCTACTATAGTCAATATCTGATTTACAACGAGTTGCTAATAACTTGGTTATCATCGTTGTGGTTCCATGTTCGTAGGTAAGACCGGTTCTGTCTCCGAAAGCCCTAAGCCACGTAAAACTTGCAATGGATAAATTAGAGGCGTCTAGTTTAGATTGTTGCTGGGCTAGTGTCATGATATGGTAAGGTTGTAAGTTATGTATGGTAGATACCCTTACAACACACCTAACGTGTAAGTTCCATAGACCTTAGCCTTACACACAAATGAATGATAAAGATCATACCACGATGCATATGATAGAGATCAAATGCATGGACCATATCATCCCACTTTACACATTAGATGTTCGCATCTTATATTGTTAGTTTGGTGTTTTAGTAGCATTATAAGATGATCCCTTATTTAAATATCAAGATAAAATGTGTTCTTCCTTAAGTATGCACCGTTCTATGGATCATGTTTCGAGACATCACGTGATAATCGGGTGTACTCGACTCTACACTTTCATACAATGGGTGTAAGACAGTTTTACACATACGAGTACTAAGGTTCTTACTTGGCGAGCCTAGCATGTACAGACACGACCTAGGAACAAGGACCGAAAGGTTAAGCATGAGTCATATAGTTGATGCGATGCCCATATTGATGCTCGCCTTTGAAGCTACACCGACTCACGTGATGATCAGACTTGGTGTAGTGTATTTGGTTCATGTAATCACCAAAAAGGCAAGAGCGATGTCGTTTTTGAGTGGGAGTTCATTTCTAATTTGGATTAGTCGAACTCAATTTGTCATAAACTAAATCGAAGTGAATTGCATAATTTGTTGTAGTCATTGACATCTGTTCACTACCTTATGCTTAGTTTTAATTGAGATAATAGAACTATAGAATTCTAGATATTTGCTTTACAAACTGGTATTGTATTGTTTTGAATGTCAATTTAAAGTCTAGAAGTCCGATTGCAAACTTTCAGCAAACTCTATTTACTCCATGAAGTTTAATAAGTAGTATTAAATCAAGAGTAAGAATTCCAATGTTAATATCTAAAGTATCATATTTGCCTCCATGATTATTGATATTCAAAAGTTGTTTTAATATCAAGATTATCTAGGAGCTGAAAATTTGTTTCAGAAATCATCATGCATGGAAAATATTGTGATATTTGAAACAATGTTTTTGGTTGCAATAAGCTAGAGTATAATTTAGCAAAATTCATGTTCTCATATTGTATGAGAATTTGTGAAGGATGGAGATGCTTGGCATCCGGATCTCCCAAAAAGGTTTTGGGAACTAATATTATACTCGCGATTCTTTCTTATAGGCTATAGTAGCTTGATCATGAAAGTTGTCAGGATAAGTATGAATAGAAGATGTAAGTAAAATGTTTACTACACTAATAGATTACTAAAGAATGGATTTTTGAAAGAACACCAAACATTTGATGATGGTGATCCACTTCAAAGTGCAAGTCCAAAGGTATTAGTATTTGACTATATACACTTTGTACTATGTGTCATGTGAATGAGACCACTATTGATGTTGATAGATTCTTTTAAAATAAAAGGAATTGTTGAAAGAGAATCTATAAAATATTTGGAAAAAAAAGAAAAGGTTGGAGATATCCAACTTAGGTATATAGAAGATATACATGTTATGGATGTATTCCTTGCTTGTTAAACAATGTGGTTCTAAGGTATTGGATACTAATATTGGATACCGAATTGGTTGGTGTGAGGTGTCATACAGAACAACACAATTCATGAACTGCAATGGCCAAAGTAACTAGCAAAAGAATATGTGATGATGTCCATCGAAAACAAATAAAGTGTTATTGTGTTTTTCGTTGTCGTCAAACCTAGCCTTCAAGATTTGTTTTAATGATTGTTATTTTGTTCCGGTATTACGAGAACAATGGTTGTTCAAATAGTTACCGTATTCCATAAAGGATGGATGAACTTTTACAAGTCTAGTTGGAGAAATCACATCCATAAACATTATTGCTAAAATGTCATAAGACAAATGATTGGAAGATCACTTATGAAGTGATATCGTTGTTTAAATTATATTGGAAAGTAAACATGAAGAAACTCCATGTTGATGAATTCTGGAGACTTTTGATTTTGATAAATTGGCGGTTGTGAAACTTTCCTCGAGATAATTGAAACTCCGTCCATAGGCCAAAGAGGAATGGATGACTAACTTATTGGATATTATGCATGTTGATGTATATAGTCCATTATGTGTAGCCATATGCGATGGATCTTTTTGCTTCATATGCTTTCTCTAGAAATTTGAGTGAATATATCTATATATTTACTTAATAAGGAAGAAGTATGAAACATTTGAAAATTGTTCAAAGACTTTCAAGATGAAGTGAAAAATCATTTTAACAAGAAAATAAAAGAGTTTATGATTTGATCATAAAGGAAGATATTTGAGTTACGGGTTTAGCAAAACACCTAAGATCTTAGGAATTGTTCCATGAATTTGCATTTCTCGATAAACCACAGGAGTATGGTATGTTCGAGAGATCAAATCAAACCTTGTTTGACATGGTAAGATCAAAGGTGTCATTTATAAAACTGCCATTATGTTTTAAGGATTAAAACTTTACAGACTACCGCTTTTACACTGAAAAGAGCACTGATGGCTCAATGCACGGCGCCCAGAAAAGTGCTGGTGTGTGGTTGATGTAGAGGTTGTTGAGAACCCCAAGAGGAAGGTATGATGAGCACAACAGCAAGTTTCCCTCAGTTATGAAACCAAGGTTTAATCGAACCAGTAGGAGCAAGGAAACACCCCAAAGGTGTTACTAGCTGAGCTTTGGCAGGGCGCACTACCGGTGCTAGTAGCAACGTGGAGACCTGCACAACACAACCATAGAACTTTGTCCCCAACTTACGATGTTTTGCTGAAAACAAAGGATTAAATGTATCGAATGGAAAGAAGTAAAAGTTTGCAGAAAGTAAACACAAAACAGTAAATGATTGTAGATTATATGTAAAGAAAAGGACCGGGATCCATAGTTCACTAGAGGTGGCTCTCCTTAGATAGATAACATGCTGGGTGAACAAATTACAGCGGGGCAATTGACAAACATCGAGAAAGCAATACATGCATATACTAATCATCTTGACTCCTTTGAGATTCGATTGGGCATTACAACATTATACATAGACCGCCATCCAACTGCATCTATGACTAATAATCCACCTTCAGGTTATCATCCGAACCCCCTCCAGTATTAAGTTGCAAGCAACAGATTATTGCTTTACGAACTGCGTGTAAAGTAAACAATACGATTGTTCTATGAACAAAGGATTGTTGTTTTCTCCCTAGTAGCAACAGCACATCTAGTACCTTAGAGATTTCTGTCACTTCCCCAGATTACCAAAGGCATTAACCCACTATCGAGCATAAATACTAACTCTTGGAGTTGCTAGCATCTACTTGGCCAAGATAGCTACTAACAACAGAAAGCATGCAAGATCACAAATAACAAAGATATGATAGAATCAATAATTAATCTAAAATAGCATCTCAATATCCATCGGATCCCCGCAAACACAAGATGCAGAATTACAAATAGATGATCTTGATCATGAACGGAGCTCACAAGATCTAAACATGAAAGAACAAAGGAGGAGAACAAGCCATCTAGCTACTACATGGATTCGTAGTCCAAGGATGAACTACTCACGCATCACACCGGAGGCTTGCAGGGTGAATTCCCCTCTCCGGCAGGGTGCCGAGAAGAGCTTCAGATCCCTCCCGATCTAGGGATGGAGATGACGGCGGCTACAGACTCTTTCGTGGATTTTTGATCGGGCCCTTAGGGTTTATGTCCCAAGGGCATCTTATAGTCGGAAGGGGAGATCGAGGGGGTGTCGGGGCTGGCCTCACCACCCCCTGGCACGGGCCAGGCTGGGCCACGCTGCCAGGTGGTGTGGTGGCCCCCTGGCCCCTCTTCGTCTCGTATTCTGGCACTTGATAACTTCCGGAAAAATATGCACTTTGGCTTTTGTCCCGTCCAATTCCGAGAATATTGATTTTCTGACTTTCCTGGAACCAAAAACAGCAGAAAACAGGTAGGTGGCACTGTGGCTCTTGTTAATAGGTTAGTCCAAGAAATCATATGAAAAGTACTCCAAATTTGGAACAAAACACAAGAAAGTGGATAAAACCAAGCATGGAACATCGAAAATTATAGATACATTTGCAATGTATCAACATCCCCAAGCTTAACTCATGCTCGTCCTCGAGTAGGTAAGTGATAAAAAGAAAGAATAATTTTTGAGGTGACACGCACCATCAAATACTTGATCAAGGTATTTGTAAAACATTCAAAGTTGGGATCATAGTACTTCAATCATAACATGAAAGACAAAGTTCTAGCAATAAGACAAAGAAACTATGATGCAACATGAAAAGGCACAAACAAAAGATTCATGAATAACAATGCTTTGCAAGAAGTTTGGTTGTTTCACATAAAGAAAACATAGCATAATAGTATTTAGCTTGTCCCTCAATAGAGTGGCAAATATAAATGCATAGGACACTTTTGAAGTTCATAAGAGTGACTAGATACAATAGTTTAAAACAAGCAATAACAAGTTATGCATCAATCAACTAGTCTTGGGACAATGCACATAGAACTAAGAATGGCCACTATGCTCTCAAAGTAGGTGCATAAAGGTAGAGGTGGAGACTCATATAATGGTGGAAGAAAAGCCTTCATAGAAGGAAGCAGGGATTCAAGTCTCATAAAGATCTTCCAAAAATTATGGTACTTATAGCTTTCAGCTCTCATTGCCCCTATCATAAGCATCTTGAAGTGATTAAGGTTAAAGTGAACAAACTATGGTGTACATGCTTGACGAAGTATAAGTCAGAAATCTCATGTCCCTTGTATACGAGGGCCGCTCCTCATGCTACTCAAGTTTAGTCACCGGTAAGTTCTTGTCATCGTAAGTACATGTGTATCATAGAGAACCACCAACGGGGTACCCCTTGCCCGATGATACGGAAGAATCCCCATATAAAAATGACAAGGCAAGCAGAGAACGAGCATCTCAGCAATCTTCTTATTTACCATGGGAATATAGTGCTTTTTTCTCTCTTTCCTCTTTTCATAATATCTCTTTTTTTCTCTTTTTCTCTTTTTTATCAATATAGGACTCTTTTTTTTACAAGAAGAATGCTTCATAGACAGCTCATTATGGTTACGCTACAGGTTTCCACCATGTCAGCATGGATTAGACTAGCGGCCCAGGTGTTTCTCTAACACATATACATAACTCCATGGACTTACAAGCTCCCCTTTCATTTCACACCAACGACATCCATATACAAAAGAGCATGATATCAACTAGGTACAAGTACCAAGTGCAATGTTGAAAGCGTTCCCCATGAAAGCATGGTTCTGCTAATTCCCAACAAATAAGTGCAAGCATATACAACATAGATGACACAATGGTTCAAGTTTATTAAGGGCAAGAAAAGTAAAGTGTGCCATCAAGTTCGTGAGATCTTTAATCACTAGTTTTCTCATAACAAGTTTAATTTGGAAGGTAAACAAAAGCATGAATATACTTGGAATAGCATAAGCTAGTAGGTAGGTATGGTGGACTCTTTGGAATAACTTGGTTTAGGGAGTTGGATGCATGAGTGGAACTCATACTTTGTTGTGGAGGCTAGCAAAAGACTGGGAGCGACAAACTAAGAGAGCAATAATGGCCATAATCATGCAGAGCGACAAAATATCATTGATCAAATCATAAAGTGATATTACAAGTTGAAAACTAAAGGATCATAAAGGCTATGGTGACTTGAGATAGTCATAACATGGTGTGAGCATGCGCCAAGTCAACCCGAATAAAGCATCAAAGGAGAATACAAATATACCATGCTTTAATATGCTAAAACAACGCACGATTCATCCAAGGCACATTAAGCAATCTCAATTGTTTATAACAATTCATGCTACAGCAAATAATACTAAGCATAAAGCCAAAAAAATATCAAGCATGGCATGAAAAAGCATAGGCCACGGTCAAAGACGAGCTCTTTTTACCACATAAGTATGAACTTTCCTACTCTTTTCCAATCCAAACCAAACTATTTGCAAACCAATGTATGAAAGAGGGGGTCCAACCAATTTATTCAGCAAACTAAGCAAACCAAAGCAAACTAAAAACGAAAATGAAAACGAAAATGAAGACGCTCCAAGAAAAACACAACTGTGCATGAAACAATAAAAATGAAGCGTTTGGAAGAAACCTGGGATTTTTATTGATGAAAAAGGGGACGCCTTGGGTCCCCAAGCTTTGACGCTTGTACTTCTTGGAGATTTCTTGGGGTGACACGCGTGGCATCCCCAAACTTGAGCTTTAGTCCATCCTTCATCTCATTACTCATTCCTTCCATACACCTGAATGTTTTCCTTCATACAAAACTTCACACAATCTTTATTAGCAACATTAGTGCACTCAAGATAAAAGGTTATAAGGTTCAGTTTCAACACCAATAAACTTCCATTAGAACACTAGATACTTTAGTCTTCCCTCAAAAAGCTCAATTCCCCAAAAGAACTCAAAAAGGAACGAACAAGAAGCAAAGGCAGAAAATGGCAGAAATCTGTCAAAACAGACCAGCAGGTAAAGACGAATTTTTTCGAAGACCTTCTGTTGCTCAAATCAAAAAGTGTTGCACTAAGGAAAGTTAGATAACAACCTGGGGCAGAAGCACAAAAATTCACGCCTCAAAAACATGTTCAGAGATTTTACAGGAATGTTTATGGTGAAGCAAACAAATCTTTTCGGGACAGCAACTTTCCCAATCATTACTTCTCTCTCATTAGAGGTTACTCTTGGCACAAAAAGCAAATAAAAAGGATAAGGAGAGGTTATTACAGAAGTAATAACTTCCAAGACTCATCTAAAACTTTTGGGTTATCTCCCAATAAGTACTTTTCTTTAATGCCTTTAAGTTAGGCAAAAGAAGCAAAGAAAGAATCAAGTGTTCTCAAATGAAGAAGCATTAAGATCAATACCAGAAATATTTTCAACAAGGTAAGGTATATCATCCAAATAAGTTCTAGAGGATCCTCTCTCAATGCTCTTAGGTTCACTATTCTCATCAAAAGGGTATTGTAGGAACAATCCAATCAAGATTCTTTTCTATGGCATCATGTATTGCTACTAGTTTAAAGGGTATTGGTATCTTAGGTTCCTCCCCATTAGGTTCGGTGTTCATCTTTTCTCATGTACCAACAACATCTACACATGATCTTAGCATATTGAAACATTCAAAGACTTTCCGAGCTTCCTTGGCAACATCATAGAACTCCTTAAACAAAGTTTCTAGAATGAAATCCCTCTTTCCAGGATCCTCAATTTCTTTAAGCTTAAGAAACATTACTTGCATTAAGGGGTTGAGGTTAACAAACCTAGCTTCTAACATGTGAATTAAAGAAGCTGCAGCAATCTCATAGTTTGGAGCAAGTTCTACAAGGGATCTATCCTCAGTATCTTCATGCTTACTAACATGATTAAAGAATTCTTCAATGTTATCTTTCCCAATTATAGAACCACTACCAATTGGAAGGTCTTTCAGGGTGAATGTAGGGATCAACATGGTGAGCTAACGAAGAGGTGACAACTAAAGGAGACTTAATTTTTTTGTGTTTTTGGAATAAGAAAGCAAACTAGTAAAACTAATTTTTTTGTGTTTTTGAAGAACAAAACAAGCAAACAAAGAAAAAAGAAACTAAGCAAAACAAAAATAACAAAGTACAGAGATTGGTTATGAGGGACTCCCCTTGTGAAGATGTCCTTGACTCCCCGGCAACGGCGCCATAAAAATGCTTGATGGCTCAATGCACGGCACCCAGAAAAGTGCTGGTGCGTGGTTGATGTAGAGCTCGTTGGGAACCCCAAGAGGAAGATATGATGAGCACAACAGCAAGTTTCCCTCAGTTATGAAACCAAGGTTTAATCAAACCAGTAGGAGCAAGGAAACACCCCAAAGGTGTTACTAGCTGAGCTTTGGCAGGGCGTACTACCGGTGCTAGTAGCAACGTGGAGACCTACACAACACAACCACAGAACTTTGTCCCCAACTTGCGATGAGGTTGTCAATCTCACGGTGTTTTGCTGAAAACAAAGGATTAAACGTATCGAATGGAAAGAAGTAAAATTTTGCAGAAAGTAAACACAAAATAGTAAAAGATTGTAGATTGTATCTAAAGAAAAAGGACCGGGATCCATAGTTCACTAGAGGTGGCTCTCCTTAGATAGATAACATGCTGGGTGAACAAATTACAGCGGGGCAATTGACAAACATCGAGAAAGCAATACATGCATATACTAATCATCTTGACTCCTTTGAGATTCGATTGGGCATTACAACATTATAAATAGACCTCCATCCAACTGCATCTATGACTAATAATCCACCTTCAGGTTATCATCCGAACCCCCTCCAGTATTAAGTTGCAAGCAATAGATTATTGCTTTACGAACTGCGTGTAAAGTAAACAATATGATTGTTCTATGAACAAAGGATTGTTGTTTTCTCCCTAGTAGCAACAGCACATCTAGTACCTTAGAGATTTCTATCACTTCCCCAGATTACCAGAGGCATGAACCCACTATCGAGCATAAATACTAACTCTTGGAGTTGCTAGCATCTACTTGGCCAAGATAGCTACTAACAACGGAAAGCATGCAAGATCACAAATAACAAAGACATGATAGAATCAATAATAAATCTGAAATAGCATCTCAATATCCATCGGATCCCCGGAAACACAACATGCAGAATTACAAATAGATGATCTTGATCATGAACGGAGCTCACAAGATCTAAACATGAAAGCACAAAGGAGGAGAACCAGCCATCTAGCTACTACATGGATCCGTAGTCCAAGGATGAACTACTCACGCATCACACCGGAGGCTTGCATGGTGATGAAGAAGGCCTCCAAGGTGAATTCCCCTCTCCGGCAGGGTGCCGGGAAGAGCTTCAGATCCCTCCCGATCTAGGGATGGAGATGACGGCGGCTACAGACTCTTTCGTGGATTTTTTGATCGGGCCCTTAGGGTTTACGTCCCGAGGGCATCTTATAGTCGGAAGGGGATACCGAGGGGGTGCCAGGGCTGGCCTCACCACCCCCTGGCGCGGGCCAGGCTGGGCCGCGCGGCCAGGTGGTGTGGTGGCCCCCTGGCCCCTCTCCGTCTCGTATTCTGGCACTTGATGACTTCCGGAAAAATAGGAACTTTGGCTTTTGTCCCGTCCAATTTCGAGAATATTCATTTTCTGACTTTCCTGGAACCAAAAACAGCAGAAAACAGGCAGCTGGCATTGTGGCTCTTGTTAATAGGTTAGTCCAAGAAATCATATGAAAAGTACTCCAAAGTTGGAACAAAACACAAGAAAGTGGATAAAACCAAGCATGGAACATCAAAAATTATAGATACATTTGCAATGTATCAAGCACCATCGTGATCCGTTGAAATGACACCATATGAGTTATGGTTTGGGATAAAACCCGAATTGTCTTTTCTTAAATTTTGGAATGCTATGCATAAGTAAAATGTTTACAACCAAAGTCGTATAAGCATGTCTTTATAGGTTATACCAAAGAATTTGTTCGGAATTCCTCCATAACACCGAGGATAAAAAAGTTTGTCGCTTGGAACGTCAAATTTCTTGAGAAGGAATTTTTCGTGAAAAGTTAAGTTGGAGGACAATAGAACTTTGATAAGGTTGTTGAACCTTAGCTATATGTGCTAAGTAGCGCAGCGCTAGAAAGTGTCCCGGTGGCGGCCACAATGCTCATGGCTCCCGTGATTACAAAGGGTGTGATCTTGGAGATTAAAGTTCCTATTGAACCATGTGGGTTGGTAAGAATCAAATAGTAAGATTTGGAACAGAAGTCGTTATTGTTTTGACAATGATGAACCGAGTGCATGCAAAGAAGCGATGATGGGCCCTGACTCCATAAAATGACTAGAAGTCATAGAATCCATGATAGTATCCATACACGAGAAATCAAGTTTCTGAACTTGGAAGACCCTCTAGAAAGGTGTGAAGCCTATCGGTCGTGTTTGGATCTATAAAGAAATAGACATGGATGTTTAACATCTATGAAATAGTCAACATGTTGGAAAGAAGTTTACGGCAATGTTCAAGGAGTTGACTATGAAAAGATTTGATCTTTCATAGCGATATTTAGTCTTGACGGATTAATCTAGCAACCACTACATATAATTTGGTATATGGTAGTTGAATAAACCAAACAAGGTTCTTCTAATAGAATGGTTACCTAGGACGTGTACATGACATGGTCCGAAGGGTTTTGTTAATTCAAAGGGTGCTAAAAGGGCATGCAAACTTCAATAGTTGAAGTGAGCATAGCGGAGTTGGAATCTTCACCATGATGAAAATGTTAAAGGAGTTTAATTTCATCGGAGATGATGAAGATGCTTGAATTTGCAAGAAATTAATTGGGAGTGCTGAGACAAATTTCCAATACATTATGCAGAATACATATTGTTGATTGGAAATGATGTATCTTTTATTGACACAAGTTAAGAATTTCATTAAAATAGGATTTCGATGAAAGACTTGGGAAAAAGCAGAATATTTTGCATCAATGTCTATATGGATAGATTGAGGCGCTAATATGGTTATGCTAGACGTACATATATGAGATATTGAAAGGGTTCAAATGGAAACAATAAGAAAGTTTCTTGCTGTATGGAAAGGATTGTATCAAGATTCAAGTGTTTCTACACTTGGTGAGTAAAACCACATGAATATTTTGATCGATTATACCGTGATATGTATACATCCAGATATGTCCTATGCTCTAAATGTTATTAGCACATACTAGAATGATACATAAGATGATCACTAGACGATAGTAAAGATATTCTTATAAGCTTTGGAAGAACTAAGAATATATCATGTATAAGTGACAAATAACTAAAGGTAGTTCATTGTAAAGTGTTATATTGATACTAGTTTTGTCACAAGATACAAATTAAATTTATCTCAATTTAGACTATGGGTGGCACAATGTAACTGAAAGGATGTTCCATGATGGATTTGGATGAGTTCCAAAGTTGAGACATTGTGACGGATACTACAACAAAAGGCTAAGTATATGATTGCTATAGTAGCAGCAAAGGAGGGCATTTGTGTTAAGTAGTTTGTTATCAAACTAGGTATGGTTCAAAGTGGGCTAATACTATGAAGATATATTGTATGACAATAATATCAACATATTTTAACCCGGACGAACTAAAGGTCTCACCAAAGGACCAAATTTATACAATGCCATCTCATTTGAGAATGAGTGATGCGTAGAGACGCAAAGACATGCAAATACACACGGACCTGAAACTGTCAGATCCGAAGATTGTGTTAACCACTAGCAATCGCGTATATGCAACACCAGAAAGCCATAGGCGTTCAATATGCAAAGTTTTTCAAACTAGATTATTGACTCTAGTGCAAGTGCGAGACTGAAGGGAATATGCCCGAGAGGCAATAATAAAGTGGTTATTATCTTATTCCATGTTTATGATAAATGTTTATTTTGCATGCTATAATTGTATTAATTGGAAACGTTAATACATGTGTGTTTAATAAACAAAATACAAAGTTCCTAGTAATGCCTCTCATACAAACTAGCTCGTTGATTAACAAGATGATCAAGGTTTCCTGATCATGGACATTGGATGTTGTTAATAACGAGGTCACAACATTGGTGGAATGATGTGATGAACATTCATCTGAAGTTTAGCATTACGATTAAAATCATTATGTTTATATTGCTATAACATCATACGAAGTAATCTTAGTCCTTAGACCATGAGATCATGTTAATCACAAACACCAGAAGTGTATCTTGATAACATCAAACGTCACACTGTAACAGGGTGACTATAAAGGTGGGTTTACTGCTACAAAGGTGTTATGTTGAGGCTCATGGATCAAGAGTGGGACTTTTCCATCCCGATCACGGATAGATATACTCTGGGCCCTCTCGGTGATATCACATTGAAATAGCTTGCAAGCAAGTGATGTGATCACTAGAATGTTATATCACGGGAATGAGAAAAGAGTGCATGTCGGTAACGAGATCAAACTAGGTATTTGGATGCCGATGATCGAATCTTGAACATGTAATATATCACGAGACAAAGGGATTTAGTTACAACGTTAAAGGTTCACACGATCACAAGAGTCATCGTTGAATATGTGGGAGTCAGTACGGATCTCTAGGTCCCGCTGCTGATTATTGATCGGAGAGGGGTCTCGATCATGTCTACATTCTTCGCGAACCGTAGGGTGACACACTTAAGGGATACCGACACCATTTGGAGGAAATATGTTTCAGATGAAGATTTAAGAAAGCGCTGGAATTATTTCAATAGACATCGAAACTGTTTTGGGTGAAATTGCTGAAACTGGTTCTGCATGTGATATTGAAATGTTGCAGGGGGTTTTATGTGAATGTTTGTTAATTAATGTAATTGACAAAATTCTGAATAAAATAAATAAAATAGTTTTATTTAATGAGAGCTTGCATTAAATTTGGTGGAAATTTAATGCATGTGAGTGGAAGTGTGAGTGGAGGCACATTTATGTGAGTGGACCATCCACCACATGAATGATGGAAGAGGTGGGGGCACCACCATGGCTGCCATGCCATGGCCCTTGGTTGCCTCCCCCCTCTTCCCTATAAAAGGCCCCCCTCTCCTCCTCACAACACACATCTCCTCGTGAAGGATCTCTCCCCCTCTAGTTATTCCCCATGGTCTCGGATAGCGAGATACATGTTCTCGGTGGCTTTATCTGGAAAGGAGTTGTTGCTTCCACTTCTTTGCTAGAGCGAGGGATGGACGTTGTTGGGGTACCGGATGTGTGTGCGATCATGGATGTATCGCTGCTTTTGGGTGCTAGACTTGGTAGTGCCGGACTTGCTAGAGCTGGATCTGATGGACGTGTTGGAGCCGGACCTGTTGGACTTCATCACGATCTTGAGATCGGCAAGTGTACGACTACATCATCCACGAGTTCCAACTTGTTAACAAAGCTTTGTTGTCTTCGAGGGTAAGTTCTCTATGGATGTATATCCACCCATTGCTTGTATCTTATAGATAGATCTTGGCGTATAGCTCCCATTGTAGGAAATTTTTTGTTTTCTATGCTGCGAACCCAAAATTTTGATCATCTTAACTCGCTTCCTCCTCTTCCTGGAAGCTGTGATCCCCTGCCCATTCTTCCACATTTGATGATCTTCCTATGACTGGGACTGCCCCAGATGAGGAATGGGAGTTCTCTGCATCTGAATCTTCTTCAAAAATGCCATCTCTTCCTTCGGCTGGCTCCGGAGATTTCTGCGTGGAGCGTGCTGGCAAAAAGAGGAAACGCCCTTATGCTGTGGAAAGGGTCGAGGACTCAGATGACTCGACTGCTTCCAAGCCTTTTGGTTCTTCTCCAATTCCGGCTGCTCCTGCCTAGGTGAATTTGTTCCGCCTTACGCATGATGTGTCTTCGTAAGTATTCGCTTGCTTCTTTTTTGTTTTATCAGGTGGTTTTGCTACTGATGCTTGTTCCACTTGTGTTGTTCTTTTTCAATGATGACGAAGATCCTCCTGTATCTCCTCTTCGCACATCTGTGGGCTGCTCTGCAAAGAGATCTCCTCTGCCATTAGCGGAGCCGAAATAAAAGCTCCTGCCTCCTCTGGAGAAGGTCATCCAGAAAGATGCTGCCGCTTCATCCAAGCTGCCGCCGCAAAAAAAGGAAGAAAGTGGCAAGGAAAGGGGTGGTGATATCAGAGAACCCTGTTGATGTGGATATGAAAGATGTTAGCCACTCTGTAATTTGTAACTTTTTCTGCATGTAGCCTCTTTTACTTTTGCTTTGATATCTTTTGTTGCGATGTTCTTCTTCAGCCTTTGATGCACGAGATGGTCGACATGGCCTCTCGATTTATAAAGATTTGTGATGAAGCCGAAGAAATGAAAGGTATGCCCTTATTTTGTTTTCAGGATTTACTTGTGAGGTTTTCTTCCTTGGTTTTCATGATCCTGCTATGTAGCAACCGCCAAAGAATCTGAAGTTATTCGGGACCAGGCGATGAAACATGCCGATGACCTGGAGGCCAAGCTACGGGTTGCTGAGGAGGCTTTGGAGGTTGTCAGGCAGAAAGCAAAAGCTGATGCCGAAAAACTGGCCAAGTAAGCCGCTATTCGAGATGAAAATCTTCGAAAGCGCTTGGAGGCCCTTAATGCTTCTCTGACCCATAAGTTTTCTTCTCTTGTGTGTATTTATTTAATTTCTTCCCTTTGATGATCAATCCTTTCCTTCATATTTTATTTTCATAATTGACTGGCCAAGACCCGACGCTGCATGAAAATAAGAAGGTTGATCCTTTATCGGATGCTATTAGCACCTTGGAGGCCAACAGTGTTCATGGACACAACCTTCTTATCCTCTCCCGCCGTGCCTTTAAGAATCTTCACACCGAAATATTTCCAACCAAGGACGTGCCGAACAACTTGCATGATCTTGTCGCCGTTTTCGGTGTTGATCCCGACCCCCTTGTTGGTTATAGTCTGACGCAGTCAAGGAGCGGCATCGAGACTTCGATGGCCCTGGCGAGGGCGCACGGCGAGAAGGTCGACTGGGAGAAGGTTGGCTCTTCTGTCCTAGTCACCCCTGATGGCCAAGCTGTTGACCTGAAGCCTTATATTAAGAGGGCTAGAAAATATTTACGGCTGCTCCTAGGTCTGGGCTCGGGTTCAGAGAACCTTGTTGCCCCTTCTTCAGCTGCCGCTGCTACGACAGGCGCTCCTTCTTCGGCTACTCATGTAGCTAATACACCTTCCGCTAGTGCCACCCTGTCTTTGAAGGTCTGGGCTCGGGTTCAGAGAACCTTGTGGCCCCTTCTTCAGCTGCCGCTGCTACGACAGGCGCTCCTTCTTCGGCTACTCATGTAGCTAATACACCTTCCGCTAGTGCCACCCTGTATTTGAAGGATACGGCGTCATAGGCTATGTTTTGTAACTTTTATCGTGTCTCCCTTTATTGTAATTGATCTTGAACTTATCCAGCCTCCATTTGCTTCTTTTTACAAGAAAGCAACTTCTGCATATATGCGTGTGAGCTTGCTTTTGTATGATGAGTGTTTCGTATATTTCTTGTCTTGTCAGATCTTGAATTATTCTTCGGCTCCTTCTGGTCCCACGCAACTGTCGGGTGTTGTTCCGTCCTCCGCTGTAGTAGGCGCGACTAGTTCCGCCATCGTGCGTATGGTGGACCCACCGTTTTATGCTGAAAAGATATAACAGGTGAAGAAACTTGAAGGAAAACTGCGAGTTGTTCAATCGATGGTGGATGTTTCCCAATCGAAAACACGTCAGGCCCTCAACCGCGAGGCTTTTTTCTTGGAAGAGATCTCTAGGACGAGCGAAAAGCTATTGTGTAAGTTGCCTTTTTCTTCGGTTGCTTTTCTCGTCTTGCTAGAAATTAATTTCTTTCCGATTTGTAGGCATTCGATTGTGCGAGAGGGAGGAAACCCAGCGTCTGCGCGATCGGATACACGCTCTTGTGTCTGCCTCTCGAAGTTTTGAAACAGATTTTTCGACTGATCACCATCCTGCCTACACTGTGGTGCAGCTCCGGGATCGCATATCGGAGCTAGAGCAATTTGTCGAGTGGTGTCATAGATCTCTGGCTATTGTTTACAATGCCATGTTTCCTCGGGATCCTCAGTCTTAGACCTTGGCAGATTTAATTGCGAAGTTTCGGCAAGGTGAGAGGATCCACCATTATATGAACCTTCAGCTTGTGGCGGGTGCCAAGCTCGCGCTCTCTTGTGTGCACGTGCATCACCCGATATTGGATCTAGACGTCATATCTTCCGGTCTGCCTCCCCCTTCCGATGGTGACCTTGTTTATATGGCGCCTCATTATGCCACCGCTCGTAGACCCGCCATTAGGATTGTGCGTAGGTGCTTAGAAGCAGACGAAGAATTTTTTATTAACTTCGAGATCTGACTGCTTGTTTGTGCAGCTTTGTATAACCGAAATATTGTATAGACATTTATCAAAAATGTCGTATGTTTCATACGAGATTTTGATTGCATGTTGTATAATTTTAATCTAGGGATCTGGCGAACTAATGTTCGTGTGCCACAGAAGTTTGTATTTCACGAAATACTTTCCTTATTTATTGATAATAATGGGTAGGAGTACATTGTGAAGGCGTGATCGCCTGGCTGTTGGCCTTTATTGAAAATAAAGTGCGTCTAAATGGAGGTTTTCTAAAGGAACTTCAGCTTGTGTTCTTGGGGATCTTTATCATCTTCCATGTCGTGGTGCTCGTGTCTTGTCAATCAGTGGGTCTTCTTATGCGGGGACCATTATTGGAGACCGCATATGCTGCTTTTGCGAGACCGCTGCGTATTTGATCTTCCGCTGTTTTCTTTTTGCGGGTGTGTGCTTCATGTATGGGTCCTTCATCCACTATTTTCAGCTGTCCAAGTCCTGCCTCCGTCCCGAAAGATTCCGAGATTTTGTTGAATTCCCGATCGCAGCTGTCCGCGCGGCTGAAACTTCCTTTGACTGTTATGACCCCATTGGGTGCTGGCGTTTTTAGCACTAGATATGCGTAGTGAGGTACTGCCATGAATCTAGTGAAAGCTACTCGTCCTAGGATCACGTGGTATTGAGATGGCCAGTCCATGACTTAAAATTCCAGCTTTTCTCGTCTAAAGTTATTTTTTGACCCGAAGACTACGTCAAGGTGGACTTTGCCCAATGGAATTCCGGCTTTCCCTAGAACTATCCCATGGAAAGTTGTGTCTGTTGGTGCTAGACTCGTCATGGACCAGTTCATGGCCCACAGAGTTTTGGCATAAATCAGATTGATGCTGCTTCCTGCATCTAAGAAGACCTTGCTCATGTCGAACCCGCCGATTCGCGCTTCCACTATTAGTGCTGACTGGCCTGGCTGAGGGACCCGTAATGGATGGTCAGCTCTACTGAAAGTAATTTCTTGTTCTGGCCAATGGAGATACTCTGGTGTAGGAGGTGGCTTTGTTACTACCAAACTTACTTGTCTCGTGATCAATTTCTATGTTCTTTTAGAGGGTGGCCCCTTCTGGATCATCAACATTGCTCCCTTTGACCTGGGGTATTCGTTGTCTCGGTGTAATGTACTTTCTGTCTGCCCTACTGGCGGATTCCCCTATGGCAACGGTGGCGCGCCGATGGCCAAAGGGCCAGGTGCGGTAGCGTAGCCTCGATTTGCTACTTCGGCTGCCCTTGCGTTGCATAGTTCTTGCATCTTTAAGAATGTTTGACGGTCTTTTAGGAGATGATTTGACCTCCTCTTCCCTGTTGATTTGACGTAGTAGTGCATATTGCAGGGTCCTTCCAACATTTGCCCTCCTGACATGGGTGGGTCTCGATTTGTCATTTTGTATCGCTATTACGACTGGCTTCCACTGATGTTGTCCCTATTGCTGCGGTATCCGCTGTTGTAATTGTCACTTCATCGATTGTCCCCTCCGGAGAAACTTGCTGCAACATAACTTGGTATATGGTGTCCTTCATTGGTTCGGCGTCTCCGATCACTGATGCGCATGTCTCTGTCGTCTTTGGCTGAACGGGCTCTTTTGTTGTGTACTGTGTCCTCTCCATCCGCCCATCGATTGGCTATGTCCATCAGCTGCGAAATTGTCTTTGGTTTTATCCGTCCTAGTTCTTCTATGAACTCCTTCCGATGAAGTCCGTCGTTGAAGGCGTCGATTGCTCTTTCATCAGATATGGCTTTAGCCGAATTTTTTATGATGTTCCACCGTTGGATGAAGGCCCGTATTGATTCTCCCGGTTTTTGCTTGCAGGCCCGTAATTGCTCCAAAGACGAGGGTCACTTGAACGTAGAATGGAAATTCCCGATGAACTTGTCCTCAAGATCGTTCCAACTGCTGATAGACTCGTCGGGTAATTGATTTAGCCAGGAGCGTGTTGCACCAGTTAGCTGCAGCTGAAAGCTTTGCATTGATGTTTCTTTGGATCCGCCTTGTAGTCTGACGGTTGCTAGGTAATCTGTCAGCCAGGCTTCAGGTTCTTGAAGACCGTCGTACTTTTGGCGATCTTGGGGTAACTTAAAATCTTTTGGCACCAGAGTTTTGCGAACTCGTCGGGTAAAGCAACTGGCTCCGCGTAATTCTTGCTCTTCTTCTCTTTCGCCATCATGGTACCTTCAGGTGCTGTGTTATTCTCTGGATTGGTCGATCCGTCGCTGGGTGATATTGTTTCTTGCGTCGTTTCGCGGTTCTGGTTCTGAAAAGTGGACCAGATGTGGCGATCGTGATCGCCGGGTATGACCTCCATTCCGAGGCCTGCTGCGACGGCGCGGGGGTCTATTGGGTTGTCGCATGGTTTCTTTGTCTGCTTGCGCGAGAGATTCTCCTACCATACCGAGGTTCATCAGGGAGGAACGGTGAAGGGCCATGCGAGGATCGTCGGGTGCAGGCTGCGTTGTAATTAGATATGTTTGCGCGGCTATGATGGCCGCCTGAGCTGTTTTTGCCTTGATATTTCCATCTTGGTCCATGGACATGAATGACAGATCAAGGTCTCAGATTATTCCGCTCCTCTCTTCTTCAGGGATATCTTGTAATCTAGACGTTCCTCTCCTTGGCAATGCTCCTCCTATTATGCTCCTTTATCCTCGGGTGGAGGTTAACTACGCTCGCCGTAGACTAGATTCGTCGGCTACCCTCTTCCTTTCATCGAGTTTCCTCTGCATCCGGAGGAGGTCTCTTTTTTTGCGATGAAGCAGATACTGGTATGCTAATAGATCTTCATGGGTGGCATCCGTTGTCATTGGGACCGCACCCAAAATTGCTGCTCTTGCCTTTTCCCATGCGCTAGCTGGTAAGCTAAGGGTTTTCCTCTCACCCACGTGCAGGTGTTCTTCTTCTCAATTTACACGGTTGGCTGTTGGGTCTCCCCCGTTATCTTGACTTCCTTTGTTGTCTTCACTTCCTGCATTATGGCTTGAACAAACATCATCGAGATTAAGAATTGGGTTACCATTGGAGTCTTGCTGGGTCGTGGCATCTCCGATGATCACGCATACTTGGTGCGGGGTGGCATATGGACTGGTAACATCGTCGTTTGCATCGATGGAGACACTATCGGATGAGCCAGTGAAGTCCATCAGTTTCTGTTCTGGATAGATTTCTGCCATCCGAATTCTGAAGTCGATGCTTTCGCTGCTTTCTTCGGGTTCCGAGTTAACTAGGCTTGCTTCGTGTGGTGGGGTTAACTGTGGGTCTGATCCGAAGGAGAGATTGTCATAAAGACCATCAAGATCCCCCGGATTCATCTCGATTTGCTCGATTTGTCGCCTGCTTCGATCTGTGCTTCGACTTCCATTGAGGATCCGATGGAAAGTTCCGGTTCTTTTGTTGGCGTAGCTTTATGGGTGGGCGGGTGTGGATCTGCTTTCGTCGAGTTGATGCTTGGTGGAGAGCGTTCTGCCGAAACCGTGTTTTTAGCGTTCGGGATTCCCACAAATGGCGCCAATTGATGAGGGATAACCTCGGCAATGCCCATGATGATGCACTTGGGGTTTCACAGAAAAAAGAACGCTGGGGATTTTGTCGGATGTTAGGAAAACAATGAAGACAAAGTCACCTGAATATTGAAAAAACACACTATTACAAGTTGTCCTCTAGATTTTGGTGTATCCTCCCTTGGGCTTCTTCCGTCCTATATATAATAGGTCGGGTCTCAAAGCTGTATGTGGATAGGTTTCATACACGCGTAATTACAATATCAACACAATGTCGGTTTATAGTCTCTTTGCTAATACAATCAAAGCCTTTGTCGGTTGCTTTCTTGGGCCACCGTCTGGAATCTTCGTGGGTCGTAGGCCTTTTACCCAACGTAGGGTAGCCAATCATAAGCATCGAAGTTATCATACCTATGAGTTTTACTTTTTGTATTGTTTCAATTATCTTAATTATTTTATAACTGTTAAATATTCAAACTATATTAACTAATTCTTTCTGGAAAATAAATAAACACTAATTAATTCTATATTTCAAATCTTTTCAAATGATTCAAATTTTAAATATGAATTCAAATTATTCACCCAAATTCATTATAATTCCTAAGGATCATGTCAGAATTTATAGCAAACACTCCTAAGAGCTAAATCCTAAGTTAAAGTAGTGAAAGAAACTCTGATCTCCCTAGGATTTTGTTTCGTGAGAAAACTACCCCAATTTTACAGATGAATACAAGCAAATGCAGAAATTTCTATTTCTACCCTTTGTTGGTTCCTAAACGCTGGGATGTTACAGGGAAGTGGTCCTTTGTGTAGTGCTTGTTTAGCAACGTGTAGTCCATGCACATGTGAAGTATGTTTGTGTCCTTCTTCGGGACTAGAATGAGGTTAGCTACCCATGTGCTTTCATTGATCTCTCGGATGAAGTCCACATCAAGTAGTCCTTTGACTTCCTCACCAATTGCTTTGCGCTTCAGCTTCGAGAAATGGCGTATCGATTGCTTGACAGGTTTAGCATCTGGATACACGTTGAGTGCATGCTCAATGAATTCCCTGGGGACTCCTGGCATGTCCGCTTGACACGATGCAAAGATCTCCAAGCGCTCATGGAGGAATTCGACGAGCGCGGGTTCCTATGTGGAACTCAGGTTCCTTGCAATGAGGGCCATCTTCGTGGGGTCTGTCAGATGGACCTGGACCTCAATTATGTCGACTATGGAGTCGAAGGATTGCTCGAGTGAGTTCTGCTATGTCATAGGGAGGAGGTTATGATCCGTCGACTGCTTGAGCTATGCCAACTCCTCTTACATCCCGAACGATTGGGAAATTCTATTGAACTCCCTGTCATAGTTGTCGGATCATGTAAAACTTCTGCGGATAGTGATGACACCATTGGGCCCTTACATCTTCAGCATAAGGTAGGCATAGTGTGGCACTGCCAGGAACCGAATGAACACAACCCATCCAAGTATTACGTGGTATTGCGATGGCCAGTTGACTACTTCAAAGTCGAGTCTCTTGCACCAGAAGTTATCAGGCTTGCCGAAGAACATGTCTAGAGCAATTTTGTCTAGGGGAAGAACTAGTTTCCCCAGACAATGTCGTGGAAGGTGGTGATTGTAGGAGGCTTTTTAGGGACACATTCATGGCTTCCAAGGTGCTAGCAAAGATGAGGTTGATGTTGATGCCTCTATCCATGAATACTTTGTTCATATCGTATCCACCAATCTAGGCCTCGAGTACCAGAGTAGCATGGCATGGTCGTGGGACTTGGCGGGGGTGGTCGGATCCGTCAAAGGTAATGCAGGATTCAGATCCACTAAGGTACTAACGCACTACTGGAGGTGAGGGTATGGCCATATTCACCGCTCGGGTGATCACCTTTAGGCTCTTGTTTGATGGACGTCCCATCTGGTTCATGGTCAAGCTTCCATAAGCACATGGGTATGGCTTGGTCCCATTGTTATGGGCATCCGCGACCACGAGTGGTGGCGTCCTATTAGTTGGTAGGGGTGGTGGTGCCCCACATGCTATGGGACCCGGAACTATTGCGTAGCCCTAATCTATTGTGTTTTGCTGCAACTGGGCGTAGGTGCCTTGGAGATTCTCGACCTGGCAACATGCCTTGAGGAGGTGGTCGGACTTCCTCTTATTGTCCTTGTTGTTGATGTAGAACTGGATGTTGCAGGGATCCGACATTGCATAGGGGAAGGTTCATCTTCACGAGGGCAGCGTTGCACTAGCGTGAAAAGTACTATCAGTGGTGCACCAAAAAATAGGTCAGTGGCGCACGGGCTGTGCGCCACTGATATTACGCCACTAATAATTTTTATCTGTGGCGCACGCCTAGGTGCGCCATGGATAAGCCACTTATCCGTGGCACATGGGTATATCGTGCGCCACTAATATCGATTTCAAAATTTGAAAAAAAGCGGGATATCTCAAATTTATCCGTGGCGCATGTGGGTATGGTGTGCCACTGATAAAAATTTCGAATTTCAAAAAAAAGATCTAAAGATAGATTTTGAGGATAGATTTTTCTCATCCTCTAAAGATAGATTTTGAGGATCCATCGGAGGAGAAAAACCTACATCGAGAAAACACTCAATATTTGGACACAAGGTCCGAAGATTACAAAGCAAGCAATTTCTCCACAAAATATAATTTGTGCCATCAAAGATAATTGTGTCATTGTGCACTATACTACTAGCCAACATCTTTACACTCTAGGTGGTGAAGCCTAAACAAGGAGAAACCTTGCTCTGATACCAATTGAAAGGATAGATATGTCGCCTAGAGGGGGGTGAATAGGCAATTTCAAAACTATTATGGTTTTGGCTTGATAGAATGCGGAATTAAACTAACGTTTATTTTACAAGCACAAAACCTAAATACACTAGGCTCAACTAAGTGCACCAACAACAAGATAAGCTAAGCAAGATAGCACAAGATAAATATACCACAAGTGATAAGCAAGATATAAGTACTTTAAGCTCGATGGCTATCACAAGGAAAGTAAGCTCATGTATAGAGATAACTGAGGCACGCGGAGACGAAGATGTATTCCTGTGTTCCCTTACAAGTAAGGTACGTCACGTTGGAGAGGTGAGGGATTCCACGAAGGATTTCCGAACGCCACGAAGGCTCACCTTCTTCTCCGAGTCTATCCCACGAAGGAATAGGCCCTTTCCTTATGGCTAGCTTTTCCTCCACTCCGGAGATGGCAAGCTCCACAACCACTTCACAAGCTCCACGAAGGAGAAGCCCGGGTCTCTTCACAATCTTCCACGAAGAGGACACCACGGCACCAACCGCCAAGCCAACTAGGAGGTCACCCTCCAAGAGCAACAAGCTCACGGTCTCTCACTTGAACAAATCGTAGTGGAGAGCTCAACACTTATGCAAGAATGCAAAGCAAGAACACCAAGGGCATTCAAATCCCTCACTCTCAAATCCCACCAAAGCAAGAAGTGCTAGGGAGGAATTAGAGAGGAAGAACAATGGTGGAAGTCAACCAATGACTCCAAGATCTAGATCCAATGGGTTCCCCTCACTTAGAGGAGGAATTGATTGGTGGGGATTGTAGATCTAGATCTCCTCTTCCAAAGCCCTCAAAAAGATGCAAGAATCATAGGAGGGAAGGGAGAGGAAGCAAGCTCAAGAGGTTCAACAATGGAGGTCAATTTCGTGGTCAAGAACTCCCAAAAACGTTGGGGCAAGAACCCCCTTTTATAGGGAAAAGCAAATATGGCCGTTGGAGAGAAAACAGCGAAAACTCGGTTCCAAAGTCGGTTGGACTGGCCCCAGAACCGGGAAACTCGGTCCCTAGGCCGGAGGACCGACCTACAAACCGAAATACCTCTGTTTGCCAACCCGGAATAGACTCGGTCGCGAAAACCGGAAAATCCGGTTTGAGATCCGGTCTACCGGAGCTGGAACCGGACCGTCCGGTGTGGGGCTCGGTTGAACCGGATCCACAACCGGGATGAAACTGACTTCACGAAAAACACAATAACTTTTGCAACCGGACTCCGATTTCCATGATCTTGGGCTTGTTTTGACGAGGACAACAAGCTCTAAAATATGGTGCATGAAAACATCATAGTACAACAAAGGAAGATAGAACCAAATTAGGAAAGGTATGGAGCCTCCCTATAAGAAGAACCGGTAAAACCTTCAAACTCGAAAACGCCATATAAGATGCATACGAATTCCATTTTCGTTGAACTTGGGCTTGTTGAAGAGATAGAAACAAGCTCAAGAACCTCACATAGAGAAAATACCAAGAAGCAACAAAATAGGAAGATGCAAAGTATGCAAAGGATGGAGCTCCCTATGACGATGTGATCAAGTTACCCAACCGAAAGCCCCTCTTAATAGTGCGGCTATCTATCCTATAACCCGGTCTCCCAACAACCACCTTGAGACCGGAAAAAGGAAAACCTAGCAAGGCCATACTTTTGCCTTGCGCATCCCGCTTGATCTTGATGACAACGCTTCAAGCTCCATCCAAGCCGGAATGCACCACTTGATCATTGTTGCTTCATGAAGACTCATAATTTGCTCCCCTATAAACCACTATGAGATAGCTTCATTAAGACACGTCTTCACATGTCCATTATCACCAAAATGGACGGCAAGCTTCAAGAAAATGATCTTCTCGAGATGCTTATCTTGAACTTGCCCTTCTCAACCTTGATGGCGATCACCACTTGATGCCATCCTCTCATGGGCTATTGAGATCTTCACTTTTGAAGCAAGCCCATGGAAAGATGCCTATCCCATATATAAACCACAAAGGAACATATATAATGGGTTAGTTCATGATGCATAAATGACAAGGCTTACCACACCACAAGATCCATGTGGTACATTATTTATGCTTCATGTGTTGACCAACTTGAAATCACTCCTCACTCTCTGCATTGGTCAACCAAGAGTCTTCTCATGCTGCATCTAAATATCTTGAGGTACATAAGGAATTCTTCATTTGATTACATGCTCTAAATCTTAGTCAACCATAGCTCAACTAATGAGGCTATCATGACACCGGCTTAGAGCCATATCTTGAATTCTTCTATTGAGATCACACTCTCAAGATCTTGAACATGTCATATTCTTCTCTTCAATTTGATGATCTTGATGCCAAAACTCAAGGTATATCTTTATCTTCATGGCATCCATACTTGAATCCAACACATGAACTACAAGCATGACCTATGGAATATTCCTTCATATAAAACTCAATGAAAACATTAGTCCATAGGGATTGTCATTAATCACCAAAACCACACATAGGGGCAATTACCCTTTCAATCTCCCCCATTTTGGTAATTGATGACAATCACAACAAGAGGGTTTATATAATGAATATTAGAAACAAGTACGCAACTTATCCGAGAATAAGTTGTATACAAGAGGTTGTATTTGATATGGTTAAGTAACACAAAGATACTAGCCCATATCAAAACTGCTTCTACTCACACAAACTACAACTAATGCAAGAGATGTGAGTAGAACCAACATATATAGAGCAAACTCCCCCACAATATCTGCACGTGTGATGAACTTGAATTTCATTGCATACATTGTCAAGCATAACCTTTGCGAGAGTTTCCACTATATATTCAACCATGCAATACATAATAAAGATGAAATGCATGAAAGGCAAACACTTAAGAACAAACCAATCTTAAGTAGAAAACCATTTCCCTTAAAACCCTCTAAACTTCTCCCCCATTGACAACAAGTGCCAAAATGGATGACAAAGTTAGAAGGCCAATATAGTTCAAGTTCCTCCCAAGGTGTGCATTTTTCATAATATGAGTGAAATCATATGCACATATCCAATGACGAATACTTGGAGGAAATCAACTATATTTAGGATCAAATATTGCTAAAAGGATAACAAGGTGAAGAAACTTCAACGGATGAAGCAAGCAATCAAAAGATCCAAATAATCAAGTGGACAAATAGTTCTCTAAATGAAATAAGGAAGCTCCCCAAGGTTTGTGCATAAATTATTTGTTTCATTTGAATATAATATGCACAAACATGGAATCCTCACTCCCTATATATCATTTAGAACACAACCAAGACACAATGAGTAGAGATATAAATCAATATGCTTGTCAAGACAAGATTAAGTCCAAAAGAAACCAAATATGAGATATGAGTGCATGAAGATGCAATGAAAGTAAACCGAACACTCATAAATCAAGACCTTACCAAAACCATTAAAAACTAAGCGGATAAGTGAGATGGTTGGCAAAAGGTGAGGTATCAAGGCTATATATTAACACTCTTGTGTATATAAGTTTCTAAGTGGGAAAACATGAGAATAATCCACAAAGAAACATCCACACATAAGAAGTTGATAAAGATAAGAAAACATGATATCCAAGAGGAAGTCATAAGATATACCAAAAAAAGATATTTTGCTTAAGTGCATATATATAGCCCATGGCTCTATTTTCTCTTATGGTATATCCATGAACTTCACCAAAGAAAAAGAAAACCTCAAAAACATCACAACTAACACTAAGGGAACTAATGCTAGTTGGGATATTTTGAGAAAGGCAACAAGTATCAAAAGGAAGGATTCAATGCAATTTCAACAATATTGCACATGAGAGTACATTGAGGAATAGATATGCAATAAATTGCTAGAAGGCATATTTGGGATTGGTGAATCATGAGCATGATTTTATATACTCCCCATTATATGCATCATCTCAAATTACTCACATAAGCAATAAGGATAGAAAAGTCTTTCAAAGATCCTTGCAAGAACCGCAACATTTACAAACAAATAAATTCATGCCAAGATGCAACCTACGAGAGATTGGATGGAAGAATAGTACGCATGAATAAGATACTTGTTACCGTGATAGCAATGATATGATGTAGTATATAAGAATTCTTCGATCATCCTAGCTTGGATCCAATTATAATGTGGTGACAACACCTTCCTTATAGATCAGACAAGCATCCATTGCATCTCCAATGTACCTAAAACAACATTCAAGTATATTTTGGTCCCCAAACTTATTGGGTCCAAAGTGGTTAGACTAACCAGAACACATAGGACATACTCCATAAAAATATGTGCATATTTAGAGATGAAATTTGAATTTCATGCACATCATAGCCGTTTAAGGATTTGATGGAGTATACCCTATATATTGGATCAAAGAAAGCAAAACATGATATAAGATATACATTTAGTAAACATGCATGCACGAAACTTTCAAGAAACAACGAAGATATAATTTGGACAAAACATCAAAATATTCAAGAAGACATACAAGGTGAGACAAAACACATTTGTTGTCCAAACTATATCAAAGAATCAAATCAACACAAGATTTGGTCAACAAAGTTCAAGAAATGAACCAAGCAAAAACTATTGAGCATAAAAGATGAGATAAAAACATAAATGCTCAAATATTTATCTCATTCAAGCAAATAACATAGAGAAGAAAGAATGAGATAACAAACTCCCAAGAGAGCAAGGTTTCAACAAATAAACCAAACCCTTAACACTTTTCACAATGGCACAAGGTTCCGAGAAGAAAAGGTTTGTCTTCCACTAAAATCACATTTGATGATAATCAAAAACACCATAAAAGAGATGTTCCAAAAGCCAAGGAAGACAATGGGAGCCACAAAATTTTTGTAAAGACAAGCTAGAAGAAGAGGTATTTATACTCAAGGGAGAAATCTAGCCGTTTGTAGCATTTTCTGTGAAACTCGGTTTTAAGTTCGGTTGGACCGGACCACACACCGGACCGCCCGGTGTGCAGCCCGGTCAACCGGAATCCAAACCGGGATGCTCACTATGAGTGAGCCCGGATAGACTCGGTATATGAAACCGAGAATCCTGGTTTGGGTTCGGTTGACCGGAACTGGTACCGGACCGCCCGGTGTACAACCCGGTCAACCGGAATCCAAACCGGGATGCTCACTGTGAGTGAGTCTGGATAGACTCGGTATATGGAACCGAGAATCCCGGTTTGGGTTCGGTCGACCGGGACTGGTACCGGACCGTCCGGTCTGGGAACCGGTTCAACCGGCCTGAGAACCGAGTTTGGCAGAGATGTTATCAAACTTAGATTTCTTTCTTCTCTCCATAGAGATAAGCATTTGAGGAAGGCCACACCAAGAATTTCTTACTCAAGCAAAGACCAAAAAGACGACCAATAAAAGCTTTTGACAAGAAAATAGGACCGTGTTTGAGCTAACATGCCACCTAGATACAAGATAATCAACAATATCAAGTCTAAGTGGCACCACCTCATGTTCACATTTCCTAGGATTGTGATATGCAAAAGAAGCATATTACTCCCCCATAATGTGGTATCCAATTTTTATTAATAAGAGGAAAAACAACCTCAACTAGAAATAATTAATGGACATTTAGAATTTGAATTTCTCATGAGTATGACACACCACATAGTGACTAGATAATCTTGCAATATCAATACTAAGTGGTAGTACTCATGTACACACATCTTAAGGTATGAGAGATGCACGAGGCATATCACTCCCCCAAAATGGGATGTTCCATTAACCACTCGAAAAGAGCCAAATAAGATATCAACAATATGCATTAGAGGCTCAAAGCAAAACACACAAGTAAATGATGTGCCAAACACATAGACATACTTGAATACACAAAATAAGCAAGCATGAGGCACAACAAATACAAACACATACTTGGTACAAAACCAAAACATGTAAAGGGGCAAGTAACTTTCAATATAAAAGAGTTGAGTTCGAGTTACCGCAAAGAGGCACATTGGGTATATGGTAGGGAGATGATAATCCTTATAACTTGGCTTTATAAAATGTAATATATGAAGATCCCTTAATTCTTCATGAGTTAGCCAAGTCTCCAAATGCCCTCCAAAAACACCTATTGATCAAGTTTGAGCTTGTTGGTCCCCAACCAAGTTGGGTCCTAAGAGGTTAGTCACAATAGGCTTGGCAACCCAAATGGTTCGTTTCTTGACACCACTTTGAATTCCAACAAACTTGGCAAACACATTGCCATCCTTATCCTTCCCAAGAGAATAATAATCATCAACGATGATAGGGTTAGATAAGGTACCATTTGAACATGAAGAGGCCAAGTGCCCCTTCTCTCGACATATGTAGCAACAAGTGCTCCCCTTTCTCTTCTTCATTAATTTTTTGGCTTGGGGAGCCTTATCTTGATTCTTCTTGGGAAATGGCCTAGCTTCAACTTGAGGTTGAGATTGGGCTTGACCTTGAACTTGTGGCCGCTTCCCTTGTTTCTTCTCACTCAAGTGTTTTTTCTTCAATGGACAAGATCTTACATGATGTCCTTTAACCTTGCACTTGAAGCAAATAATCTTGGCCAAATCCTTGACTTGGTCTTGGATCTTCTTCTTGTTTCTCTTGGACTTATTCTTATTATTGGAGTTGAATCCAAGTCCTCTTTTATCATGGGGGTATTTTTGCACACTCAAAATATTATCGAGTGTGGATTTGACTTCATGACTCTTTTCCAAGTCTTTCTTCAAAGAAGTGACTTGGGCCTTGAGCTCTTTGATTTCATCTACATGGTTAGTAGAAATAGAGGTACTAGAGGAAGTAGAAGCTTCATTGTTAGAGCAACAAGGCAAAGCAAGTAATCCAACACAAGGTTTATCACTAGTATGACTAGAAGGATCACTAGGACTAGCACATGGCAAAATAGCATTTTGAGTAGAAGTTGTGCTAATGTCCAAAAGAGGCTCACAAGATGTTACCTTAGTGATACTTGCCTCATGAGCTAATTTTAGCCCATCATAGGAGATTAGAAGATCATTATGAGAGGCCAAGAGTTTTTCATGACTTTCTTCCAATTTCCCATAATTGCTAGTTAGCAACTCAAGTTGAGCCCTTAGCTCAACATTCTCCTTTAGGGTAGATGCTTCACAAGAAGTAGAGTTAGGAGCACTAGCATCATTAATAGATTTTTCCTTTTCAAGCTCATAAGATTCAATTTTTTGTATGAGGAGACAATTAGTGTGCTTCTCCTCGGCAATCTCTTGCTTAAGGAGATTGAATCTCCGACTCCCATCATCAAGTTGGAAATCCAACTCCTCTATGGTTTCAGTTTGTTTAGTTATGGTGTCCATAACGTGTTTGATACAAGCAACGGCCTTACTATTACCACGAAGAGAGGTACACAAAAAGGTCAGCTCAAGCACAAGAGCTCTAGTATCCTCATCAAGGTCATCATCACTATCATTATTATCATTGCTATTATCTAGAGAAGAGATGTTGGGATCCAAAGTAGGAGATACCTTTGATCCTCTTGCCATAAGGCACATGTGAGCACGGGAGGATGAAGATGAGGACATTCTTGAATCTTCATTCATGATCGTGTCTTGCTCCATAGGGTGTTTGATTTCCTCTACATTGTTAGATACACAACTAGAGGAAATAGAAGCATTTTGTTTATTGGAACAAGACAAATCAAGCATATCATCTACACTAGTACTCAAATAATTTCTAGACAATATGCAAGGACTAGCAACACAAGGGGATATAAAATTATCGTTGCAAGAAGTGCTTAAGTCCAAACTCTCTACACCATTAGAATTTATAGAACATGAATCATTGGTGTGAAGAGAACCACTACCATCATTACATATGATTTCTCCACTCACCATGTCATTACCTTGTGACTTGTCACATGTAGGTGAAGTGAAGGGAATTGAAATCTCATCGCGGTCGGAGGTGGAAGCCACTTGGAGCTCTTCATGATGTGAAGGAGAAGAGAGCTCCTTGGAGATACCACCGACCCTATGAGAAATGGACCCACCAAATATTTCTTTAAGCTTGGTCCACATCTCATGAGATGACTTGCTCTTTACATTTGTCAAGAACAAATTAACGATGGGGCTCAAGGAGAAAATAAGCTCATTAGATACTTGAGCTTCGAGATGTAAATTTTTCTCATCCTCTAAAGATAGATTTTGAGGATCCATCGGAGGAGAAAAACCTACATCGAGAAAACGCTCAATATTTGGACACAAGGTCCGAAGATTACAAGCAAGCAATTTCTCCACAAAATATAATTTGTGCCATCAAAGATAATTGTGTCATTGTGCACTATACTACTAGCCAACATCTTTACACTCTAGGCGGTGAAGCCTAAACAAGGAGAAACCTTGCTCTGATACCAATTGAAAGGATAGAGATGTTGCCTAGAGGGGGGTGAATAGGCAATTTCAAAACTATTATGGTTTGGCTTGATAGAATGTGGAATTAAACTAACATTTATTTTACAAGCACAAAACCTAAATACACTAGGCTCAACTAATTGCACCAACAACAAGATAAGCTAAGCAAGATAGCACAAGATAAATATACCACAAGTGATAAGCAAGATATAAGTACTTTAAGCTCGATGGCTATCACAAGGAAAGTAAGCTCGGGTATAGAGATAACCGAGGCATGCGGAGATGAAGATGTATTCCCGTGTTCCCTTACAAGTAAGGTACGTCACGTTGGAGAGGTGTGGGATTCCATGAAGGATTTCCGAATGCCACGAAGGCTCACCTTCTTCTCTGAGTCTATCCCACGAAGGAATAGGCCCTTTCCTTATGGCTAGCTTTTCCTCCACTCCGGAGATGGCAAGCTCCATAACCACTTCACAAGCTCCACGAAGGAGAAGCCCGGGTCTCTTCACAATCTTCCACGAAGAGGACACCACGGCACCAACCGCCAAGCCAACTAGGAGGTCACCCTCCAAGAGCAACAAGCTCACGGTCTCTCACTTGAACAAATCGTAGTGGAGAGCTCAACACGTATGCAAGAATGCAAAGCAAGAACACCAAGGGCATTCAAATCCCTCACTCTCAAATCCCACCAAAGCAACAAGTGCTAGGGAGGAATTAGAGAGGAAGAACAATGGTGGAATTCAACCAATGACTCCAAGATCTAGATCCAATGGGTTCCCCTCACTTAGAGGAGGAATTGATTGGTGGGGATTGTAGATCTAGATCTCCTCTTCCAAAGCCCTCAAAAAGATGCAAGAATCATAGGAGGGAAGGGAGAGGAAGCAAGCTCAAGAGGTTCGACAATGGAGGTCAATTTCGTGGTCAAGAACTCCCAAAAACGTTGGGGGAAGAACCCCCTTTTATAGGGAAAAGCAAATATGGCCATTGGAGAGAAAACAGCGAAAACTCGGTTCCAAAGTCGGTTGGACCGGCCCCAGAACCGGGAAACTCGGTCCCCAGGCCGGAGGACCGACCTACAAACCGAAATACCTCTGTTTGCCAACCCGGAATAGACTCGGTCGCGAAAACCGGAAAATCCGGTTTGAGATCCGGTCTACCGGAGCTGGAACCGGACCGTCCGGTGTGGGGCTCGGTTGAACCGGATCCACAACCGGGATGAAACTGACTTCACGAAAAACACAATAACTTTTGCAACCGGACTCCGATTTCGATGATCTTGGGCTTGTTTTGACGAGGAAAACAAGCTCTAAAATATGGTGCATGAAAACATCATAGTACAACAAAGGAAGATAGAACCAAATGAGGAAAGGTATGGAGCCTCCCTATAAGAAGAACCGGTAAAACCTTCAAACTCGAAAACGCCATATAAGATGCATACGAATTCCATTTTCGTTGAACTTGGGCTTGTTGAAGAGCTAGCAACAAGCTCAAGAACCTCACATAGAGAAAATACCAAGAAGCAACAAAATAGGAAGATGCAAAGTATGCAAAGGATGGAGCTCCCTATGACGATGTGATCAAGTTACCCAACCGAAAGCCCCTCTTAATAGTGTGGCTATCTATCCTATAACCCGGTCTCCCAACAACCACCTTGAGACCGGAAAAAGGAAAACCTAGCAAGGCCATACTTTTGCCTTGCGCATCCCGCTTGATCTTGATGACAACTCTTCAAGCTCCATCCAAGCCGGAATGCACCACTTGATCATTGTTGCTTCATGAAGACTCATAATTTGCTCCCCCATAAACCACTATGAGATAGCTTCATTAAGACACGTCTTCACATGTCCATTATCACCAAAATGGACGGCAAGCTTCAAGAAAATGATCTTCTCGAGATGCTTATCTTGAACTTGCCCTTCTCAACCTTGATGGCGATCACCACTTGATGCCATCCTCTCATGGGCTATTGAGATCTTCACTTTTGAAGCAAGCCCATGGAAAGATGCCTATCCCATATATAAACCACAAAGGAACATATATAATGGGTTAGTTCATGATGCATAAATGACAAGGCTTACCACACCACAAGATCCATGTGGTACATTATTTATGCTTCATGCGTTGACCAACTTGAAATCACTCCTCACTCTTTGCATTGGTCAACCAAGAGTCTTCTCATGCTCCATCTAAATATCTTGAGGTACATAAGGAATTCTTCATTTGATTACATGCTCTAAATATTAGTCAACCATAGCTCAACTAATGAGGCTATCATGACACCGGCTTAGAGCCATATCTTGAATTCTTCTATTGAGATCACACTCTCAAGATCTTGAACATGTCATATTCTTCTCTTCAATTTGATGATCTTGATGCCAAAACTCAAGGTATATCTTTATCTTCATGGCATCCATACTTGAATCCAACACATGAACTACAAGCATGACCTATGGAATATTCCTTCATATAAAACTCAATGAAAACATTAGTCCATAGGGATTGTCATTAATCACCAAAACCACACATAGGGGCAATTACCCTTTCAGATAGTTGCGAGCGGATAGAGAATTTCGTGCTCGTTGTTTTGATATATTATACATTTTTTCGATGTCGTATGCAAAAGTTATGGCCATTTTACCGTGCCATGACTTTTTTTGCAAAACATGTCAAAATTAATATTTGTTAAATTTCCGAGAAACTAAATCACATAATTTTATTTTTTGAAATGGTTATAATTTTCTATTATTTTTTACAAACCTAAAAAGGCGATCCCGGGGAGTAGAATTTTGAAAAGTTATATGTGGCGCACTACTTTTGGATGTGCCACGGGTATTTCAGGTTAGTGGCGCACCTCAACTCCGTGTGCCACAGATAACTTTTCTCACTTTTCGAATCGTGGGTCCACACCTATCCGTCGCGCACCCAAAAAGCGTGCGCCACTGATACCTAACTTATTTGTAGCGCACGCTAATTCCATGCGCCACGGGTATGCCACACATGGATGGGGGCGATCCTCGGCACTGGGGCCCATATATGCGTGGCACACCGATTTGTCTGTGCGCCACGGGTATGGCCATATCAGTGGCGCACCACTTTGCCCGTGCGCCACGGATAACTACCCGTGGGGCACCCTTTCGATGTGTGCCACTGATATGACCCCTGTGGATAAGCCTTTTCCTACTAGTGTTGCCACTCACGATTCGTCTTGTCGGTGTTCTTTCCATCACGGTAGCCTCCGCCGTGGTAGTTACTACCACAGTTATCATTCGTCTTGTCCGTACAAAGTCTTATTTTCTAAGAGTATTGTAGAAAGTCTCTTCAAAATTGAGAAAAGCACCAAAATGGTCTAAGAACTTGCACACGCGAGTGCTCTGATCACCAAGTCGCAAAAATGCAAAAGCAGGGTAGTAACTTGCGAAGACTGAGTGTTTTGGTCACTCTACGACAAAGACTTAAGTTGTCACGTGAGACGCATGTGTGGGGCGGGTTGGGTAGTTTCTTTGCAGAAAAGCCCTTTTGTTTTTGTAGCTGGACTTTTTTT
The DNA here is from genome assembly GCA_910589775.1 of Avena eriantha. Taxonomy (NCBI): domain Eukaryota; kingdom Viridiplantae; phylum Streptophyta; class Magnoliopsida; order Poales; family Poaceae; genus Avena; species Avena eriantha. Next base: position 166,375,785 of record OU342741.1, on the reverse strand, counting down.
GCGAATATGTCGTCATCTACATTTGGTCGGCAACGCAAGATTTGTGCATTCCTTCCCCACTTCTCTTCATCTGTAAAATCCCATCTCCACTAACCATGACCATAGAGAGGTTCTTCTCGAAAGAGATACTCTGGCGCGGTGAACTGGATCTACGACCAGAAGAAGGCCATGTTCTCCTTTCCCGTGTGCGCGACATGGATGAGATGGACTAGAAGTACCGATGTCGGACTCTCCTCGTGATTATGGACCACCCACGTCCAGATGTGCATCCAGGAGAAATTGTGGCAATTTTGGAGGTGCAGTTTGGTGTCCCGCATATGAAGTGTTGCGTCCAGGTAACTTTCCCGACATATTTCTTCATCAAGTTTGCATCCGTGTGCTTCACATCCCACACATCGTTGCGTTGTAGCGGCACAACCATTCTGCTTCGTGTTGGAGACACAATTTGGGTGCCAAGTCAACCATGATGCCATTTTACTCGAAGATTAGCTTCAAGGGATCACCAACGAGTGCGTGGTACACCAATCTTCTATCGGATCTAGTGACGAAGCTGGAGGGCAAGCTCATCGCAGTTGAGCCCCATGCAGATCGTTGGTGTATCAATTGCTTCCCCTTGCTGAAGAATCCGTGTGACATCCAGAAGAAGATCAAGGTAGAAATCCCTAAATCTTTGCTATCGTTGTGGGTTGAGTTCAGATTCCGATTAGCCAGATTCACCGTGACCGTTTGAGTGTCGAGTGTGGCGGTCACTGACGTACCCGGTACTGGCACACATCGAGGAAGTGCTAGATATGTGGCTGACTTCTTACTGCTAGTACTGTTCTGTCATTATCCTCTAATGATGACGAGAAAGACACTACTCACTGACATCTTTTAGATGTTTGGCTCGATGACACAGGCACCAGCAGGGTGCACGACGATGACCACCCTTTTGCAGGTCTAGGCATAGATGGAAGTGTAGGCAAATTGTCAATGGACATTGTTGTGTAATGGATTCAATCTTACTTTAGATTTAGTGATGTAATGGATTCACTTAGTTCAATTCAGTGATGTAATGGAACCCGTTGTAATTTCAGTTTGTTTTATGCCAGTGTTGTAATGGAATCTGAATATGTAATGTTAGTTGGTTTTATCTCGGTGTTCACATGGAGTTTGAATTAGCAATGGATTCATTGACATATCAATATGGCTGGAATGCAATATAGCTAGATAGTTGAGCTAGTTTCATACAAAGGAGCACATAGGTTGGAGGCTATGTTCTTACAAAAGAGCACATATTTTTATATACAACACAAAGTAGACACACATAGTTTCATACAAAAGAGCACATTCTTCAATTGGAATATTCTTCAGGTGGCTCCTGTGTGTTGTTGATCTCAACATTCTGGTACTCCTCAACAAGAGTTGCAGATGTTTATGGACCTCCCTCTCCAAAAATAAGTCATTCTTCTCTGCCCCTTCTGCCATTTTTTCCCGTTCCTCTAGTTGTAGTTGCTCTTGGATCATTTGTTCTTCCTCTTCCTCTATTTCTTCCTCTTACTCTAGTTGTGGTTCTTGCTCCTGGATCAGCTGTTCTTCCTCTCCCTGCACCTCCAGTTGCTCCTGTGTACCTAGTCTACTAGCCTTCCATGAAGCTAGTGCAGTAGTTGTTCTTCTAGTCACATGAATTGACTCTCCGTGCTCGACAACATAGGGAGATTCTTCAGGCGTCTCTTCTCTCAGTATGCTCTGTCTTGTAGCTACCTTATCAACAGAATTGACAAGAATTACTGACACACAGAGGCTAGGACAAACAAAAAGTTGTAGAACACACGAAGATTGGCAACAAAATAGAATTACTTCATGTGAAATTTCATAAACAAGTGCATCTAGCAGTTGACTTTCATTTGTGGGCACCAGATGCTTGGCAATACTGTGTACTGCATGTACATTATTAACAATAGTAGCTAAAATATGCAAGGATCCAATTTACTTAGAGAAGTACTAGATTACCTCTACTATTGTAGGGTCATCAATGTATCCATTCTCATCAAACACCACTACCATTTTATTTCTATCCTCATATTGCCTTGCTGCCTCTAGCCTCTCCATCTTCTTTATGCTAGGGTTTCTTTTCCTCTTAGTGAAATTAGCTTGTTCTTATGGATCGGCTTCTGCTTGTCCGGGTTTTTCTTGTGAAGCCTGTTGTTGTGCAGCTTCTTCTTGTGCAAAGCTTATTCTTGTCTAGGTTTTTCTTGTGTAGATTCTTCTTGTCTAACTTCTTCTAGCATATTCTACTATGGAATATCAACAAATGTAATTCCATTTTCTAGGTCATATTTGTAGGTGGCACAATTTCTTTTGGTATGCTCCCCGAATCTACAGTAGCTACAATGCATTTTCACACCATGTTTGTTTATCTTTGTGCCTCTTTCATTTTCTTCCGGATATCTTTCCTCTTACGTCTCTTTGGCCTACCATCCTTTTTCTCATAGTAAGGACAGACTACTATCCTACAAACCTTGGGAAATCCTATTTTGCTACTATATAGTGCCATGTAACATGTAATGAAAACTCCAGGATTTCCAACTATCCCGACATGAAAGGAAGTGCTAGGGTTTGTATATCTCAATTCCTCTCCACAATCCCAAAGAAGGTTGAATTGTTCCATCTCATCTCCATGGATCTGCTCCAGGGCCATGTACTTGCTTTTGCTAGTTTGAACCTACTTGATAAAATATTCAACTTCTTATGCACTATTTTACCAAATGATTTCATGGAGATATTTTCATTATCCCTGAATTCTTCTACAAATCTGTTGGCCAAATATGTATAAGAAATTTCTTTCACTTGGCAAACTCTTTCACAGTTGTGTTCATCGACATATTATTCGACTGTGAACTTATTGTTTGTCATGTTGTCCTTGCACACAACTAGCATCCATGAGAAAACACCTTCATGACATAGTCCATCACAGTAAGCTTCCAACCTCTTGGCATTGTTCCTTCTCTTCTTTATATGCACCCTTTCTTTTATTGCATACTCTTTTATAGCTTGCCTCACCTCAGCCATGGTAGAAAAACCATACAAAGCTTGAATATAGGATTTTCCATATCTGTTTCAGGATTGAAATTCTTTGTCTAGAACTTAATCCCTTTCTCATCCTCAGTATAAGGCATTTACTGGTCAAAATCTTATTCAATACCATCAGACCAAGCCTCTTCTTCTTCTACTTTCTTCCCATTCAACTGGTCTTCTACATCACTATCAACATCCTTCTCCCAGTTGCTATAACCTGACTCAATATCACTATCTTGTACAAAAAAATCATTGTCAACTAAATAATCTGAGTCAGATTCATCAATAGCTGCATCACCTTTCTTCCTCTTCCAATTTCCTCGTCTTTCACACTTTCATTGGATAAATTGGACTAATCACATCAATAAAATAATATGTAGCTAACACAACATCATCAAGTATCTTATGTGATGCCAACAGCCTTACATGATCAATGTACAACACTAAATTCTTACAAATCCTAATTGCAACTGCCATCTCTTGTGAATTTCTCTCCCATAGCCTGCAACTTCAAACCATACTAGAAAAACATGCGAGCTTCGTCTCGCCGTCTGAATTCCGTTTTGACAAAGTGTGACCAGGTTGTGAAAATATATGTTTTTTGTCTATATCACTTCCATGAATAACACTTTTAGGGTTTACACGTTTTGTGTTAATTGACACACCTAGATTCAACTGGTTATGTGCGGTGTGCAAACGTAGTGGGCATATGTGATGATGAATGCTAGCCATTTATCTTTGGGCGCACCGGTATGTCATTGGTTCACTTTATATTGCCATCTTCAAATAAGTCTTACAGTGTGTTGCATGCGGGTGTTCCACTATGTTGATCTCCATCCTATTTGATATTGGTTGGGTTGGCCTTAATTAGTTTCTAGAGAATAGTGTGTTTTGATATATTGTAGATTAATTCACCTTTACACTACTCCAAGAATCCCTAACAAATATACTTACAAACAGTTGTTTCTAGCATAGACCAAGTTAAATAGGATATCAATATGAAATATCTCTTCAAATGCATATTGTAAAATTTTCATTATACTGGATTAAATTTTTGGATACTTGCAAGCATCATTAATAAATTTAGGATACACATTGTATGTATTTTACTGAATTTTCTTGGAGAATTTTAACACAATGTAATCCAAGTGTAGGGACAAAGGGATGCCATAAAGGATAGCTCCATAGGATATACAATGAGCATATGAAGCAAGCAGCATGAATCATGCAAACTTATTTTTCCTTGAATATAATAAAAACATTTAGAAAAAATAAAATAAAATAAAAGGGGTAACTCGAAGAAATAACCTAAGCAAAACTAAGATTATCATGAACTCATATGGATTTATCCATGGTTCACAAATGTTAGCGCTTGTTACTTCTCATCTATACCAATGCTTGATGGTGTTAATCTGAAATTTTAGTTCGTTTTACACATCATCTCAAATTATCGATGCAATCCTTTGGGTAACAGGAAAGTAATAAATTTCAATTTGAGTCTTGTAATTCTGTAAATGCATTTGAAACAAACAATAATATATAATTAAGACAAAAATTCATTTTATTAGCCAAATAATTGTTGGGAGGATGAATGGCTATAAGATACAAAATTCCAACGACATACAAAATTCCATATTTTATATCTAGTTAGTATATATATATGAACTTGTAGCTTTTCAAGCATATTCTTTTCACTTTCTGATGAAATTTTGAAACCAAAGAGAAAACGGACATGGAACTCGCAAATATTTGTCCAAACATTGTAATAAAATCAAGTAAACAAAAATAACAAAGAAATGGAAAGAGGGGATGAAGAAGTGGAAGAAGATAATGAATTTATATGCTGCTCTAAATTTTGTATTCCTATAAAAATATAGTACAAAGCAATATCTTTTTGACTTCACTGTTGCATGTTGACTGATAAACATATTTTGCAATAATGTCATGATATTTCTAAATTCTGAAAATTAAAATGTTTGATTGGACTAAGTGGTTTGAAGTTACTATTTATTAACACTAGAAGTAGATGGCATTATCGCGATATGATAAAATAAGAACAGTAGAAGATATTTTGAAGATCATAGGCCTTCAAGATTATGTCAGCTACAAACTAAAATATGGAATATAAAACATCAAACAATGATCATAGTAACTTATCGACATATAGTACTTAGAATTGTTGTTGATGCTAAGTATGATTTAGCTTTACCTTGGTAGCAATCATTGACTGGTCAGTCAAAAAAGCTAATATTAGCTTAACCTTCAAGGTAAATAGTAAATCAAATTTCGAAAATGGTTGGAAAGGGAAACAAAATAGAACATATGCTTATTTCTTTACATATGCCAAACTCTTATAGAAATAAGCATATGATTATTGCGGCAAGGAAGCCACCAATAACTGTTCGACAGACGCATACCTCTATGCTCGCGATGTGCCCATAGATGTACTTCATTTCCAATCTGCATAGGTGGTCCCTGATCCTGACTCCTGGCCTTGTTGGACCTCATAGGTGCATGTGTCTGGTCTATGGGGGAACAATGGTATACATTGGTCAGCGGTGGCAGCGGCGCCTATCTGTAAACGGTGTGCTGTAGCTGCACAGCTGAACCGCATCTACCATGAGCATGGCACCTACTACATCGGTGTTGATTAGTAGAGTTCGCGCGGCATGGCCGGACGATGCGTGTGGCAGGGCAGTGGGGCAACACGGGGCTGCAATTGTGGCATCATGGCATGGTGCTGGTATGATGATCCCCAAGGGGAGTGAGGAATTTCCCCAACACGTTAAAGGTGGAGGCACCACCATCGTCTCCTGTTGTGCCCTGGTTGCACGTTTTGTAGTAAGGAAGGGCCACGATGAACCTAGTGCTCCCGTTAGTTAACACCAGTGAAGGGAAGACTGAAGGCCACTCGAGATGACCAGAGCCAAGCTCCACCTAGTCCTCTCTTGTTGTTGTTGCATACGGGCCTCCAGAGCCGAACGACAAGCTCCGTCATGGCGGGAGAGAAAAGTTGGCTCCTGTAGCCGCCGCTCCAAAAGATAGAGTGATTGTGCAACTTGCGGCGAGCACGTATGGCCACTGTTCCCCGAGCCAGTGCGCTCAGGACGATGTCATTCTTGGCGAGATGGAGGCACGGGAATCGACCAGATCAGGCTTGGAACATGTGTGAGAAGCGGTGGCTTGCACCCCGGCAGCAAGAATCAACGCATGGTGGTGGATGCTCTTGATTTCATGCAGCCATACTTCTGAGAGAGAGAGAGCAAAAAGAAAGAGAAGATCTGATGACTGGTCGGGATGATAAAGGAGGCGTTCCTTTTCACATGGAGTACTTGGTTGCTGCATCATAGCTAGTGTAGTGGATTGACCCCAATCGCTTGAGGGAAAAGACCATGCTCGGCTGCTCGCGGTAAAATAATTCTAACTTTCTAGCCCTTATGGACGATCTAGATGGCTCATCATCCCAAATCCAATGGTTGAGAATGCACTTGGTGGGAGTGGCCTCACATGGCTCGATCACCACCACACTTAAGTCTATAGTATATGCCATAGTTTTTCCTGGTTTCAACCAATAAACATCTGATCTACTGACATGAGGATAACCCAATAGCATCAAGATGACATCTGTAGAGTCCTGGCACCAGCTAGTTGCATAACATTTATCAAACATCCACTTTGCCTTCTAGATAAGTACGGTACTGCCTAGACCACATAAAAACCCTCCATGGTGCACTTCAACACTAAATTTGTCTGGCCATATACCTTTGCACACATAGGCAACAAAAATCCCTAATTTAGAAGCCCTAGTTCGGAATGATGACTAATTTGATGCAACCATCAATGGTCAAGAGGCTAAATTCACGCAAGAATCCTGAGGCAGAATGGCTCAACTGTGAGATCTCCGACTAATTCTACAACAAAATGAACAAAGGATGCAAACACCTATCGTAGTTCAGAGCGGTGACTCCTGATTCCCGTTGCTATGGCGGAATGGGCGTAGCTCCCTCCTTCACTACTCTCACATCATCTGGTGGCGGAGGATCCATCTCCCTCAACGGCGGCACCGGTCAGTCGCCTCCACGGTGCCGCCAGTCTTAGTTGGGTTGTGACATGGCCGACTGGTCAACAAGTTCTTGCACGGGAGCAATGTCCATCGTGATTTCTACAAAACCTCATCGGTCAAAATGCTAGATCAACGGATACGACGTGCCCCCTTCCTCTAGAACCTTATCCTCTCTTCCCATCCCCTTCCTCTCCGCCTGTGTGTTGACCAGAAATCCCCAGGCCGAACCTGAGCCTTCTCCAGCGGCTTTTCCGGCCATAGATGGCGAAGGGGAGGTGCTGGAGTAGATGCTAGGAGTAGTTGTAGGTTTTCTAGCTGTTTGCCATTAGATTGGAGTAGGGCACCGGTGCTCTTGGGACGGACAGGGTGCATCCTACGGTGGTGGCTTCTTGCCGTGGTGCTCCGACGGTCGGAGTCGGCAACAAGCTTCTCCTTCCCAGGGATCTTTGTAATAAAGGCCATGGTCCGTCTCTGCTGTCCTTCGAACACTGCTACTATTCTGCTATCTCTTCTTCCTCTGGCCTGCTGTGGAGGCGAGGGAAGGAGAAGGACCGAGATGTGCAGCCGTCGTTTTGGAGGATGGCGGGGCTCTTCTGCCCTGGTGCTTCGGTGCGGCACTAGGAGGTCGCTACTGAGCCGCGCCTTCGAGCTCCTGAGGTGGGAGTCAGAGTGGTTGGCTCTCCCAGCGAGGCCCCATTCTCATAATAAACGTTGTTGTCGTTCGTGTTTGAAGTGTGGTGCTGCGACGCATCTGTTCTTGGCCGGCCGTGGTGGCGAGGGGGAACGACGGCGTGACACTGTGCATGGTGCGGTGGTTCCGCTCCTGGCCGGCCAAGGCGGCGAGGGGGAGTGGAGCTGCGGCATGGCATCCTCAGCCCTTGCTTCGGCCGGGCGGTTGGGGCTTTGGACTCTTTCCCGGGCTGTTCTTCTTCGCCTGCCTACACGCACCCATGGAAGGAGTGGCGACGGCGGGCCGACTATCTCTTCTGGCTCCAGTAAAGAATCCTCTACTGTGGGGCCCCTCTGCTCTTCACATCTTCTTCCTCCAGCAGACGTTGTGGTAGCGGAAATGGGAGGCATCGATTAGATGTACAGCAGCGTCAAGCAGCAATTGGAGTTGGGAAGCAATCTTCGTGAGCGTCACCTCGGCGGCGGGTTTCAGCCGTCCAACATCCAAGGTCAATGTTGCTTGGCCTATCCAAAATCCGGTGAAGGGTTTTGGCCTATTTTCAACCTCCTTTGTGAGGCCCCTTTTGAGGTTAGCTGCCGCGTACCTCGTCTACGCGAGAGCAAGTGGTTTCGTCCCCACCCCCGCGCATGACGGCGGCGTGCCTAATCTCCGGCTCGGTGGTGGAGAAGAGAAATGACCGGCTTGGGTTTTGTTTTCTTTCAGTGAGGTCTTTTCTACAATTGTCAGGGACCTATGTGCTATTTCTTTCTTTATGAGGTCCTTTGTACTCCTTTGTAACATCCACCACTTGGAAAATATGTGATGCTTCCAACCCCTTCGGAGGCACTCATTTGAGAAGAAAAAAACAGATACGACGTGCCACGTCATTGAGTTCCGTTAAGTTCTCGACGGCTCGGTCACGGAGTGACCAAAACACTCAATCTTGGCAAGTTGATGCTCCGCTTTTACCTTCGCGACTTGGTGACCAGATCGTTGTGTGCCACAATTTCATAGACCTGGCGTTTTTCTCTTTGAAATTATAAGTTTTGAGTAGTAGTTGCCACATCACTGGATCATCATCCACGAGAGATGATCTGTCGACTTCGCATTTAAAACCGAGCAATCCACTTCCTGGCAACAACAACAACAACAAAAAAACCGAACAATCCACTTCCGACCTCTCTCTGGCCAAGTCTCCATCTCCGGTACGTGCGTGCACCCCATCGGCCGTTGGCGTGACGTCCGGTGCCCTATTTGCCGCCGTCCGTAACCCACACGGCGCACCCACCCTACCCGTTTACCCCGCCATTACCCCCACCCTTCCCTTGATAGCCATCGATTCAATCCCCGAGCGAGAGACACGCCAGCAACGGAAAGAGGCTGACGAGCCCCAGAACCAGAAGCGAGGGAAACGTACCCGCCGGAGCCCGAGCCCGGAACCCGGGCCCACGCCCCCCATGCCCTTCCTCTCCACGCCGTCGTTCGACCTCTCCGCCGGCGCCGAGCCCACACTCGGCCCGCGCCCTCCTCCTCCTCCCCCCGCCCCGCCCGCCGCCGCGACCCCTACATCGCAGCAGCCACAGGTTTCCGAGGCGGCGGCGCGGCGGCTGCGGGAGGCGGAGGAGCGGCTGCGGGAGGCCATCCAGGAGCTCCACCAGCACCACGGGCGGGATGAGGACATCGGCGGGTGGGGGTGCTGCGTGCACCAGGGGGAGTCATGCTTGGCGCACGCGGCCGGGAACCTGTGCCAGACCTTCCTGCTCTCCTACGGCGTCCGCGTCGGCATCGGGATCCTACTCCGCGCCTTCAAGCTCGCCCGCCGCAGATCCTACGGCTCGCTCCTCGATCTCAAGGTCCCAAAACCTTACCTACTCTTTTCTGCAATATTTTGTCTGTTTTTGTTTGGTGGTGTGGACTGCCTGCCTCGTAGCTAATTTGGATTTGAGTTTAGGGGGAACTCGTTGCTAGAATGTGGATGCTGTTCATGTCTCTGTGATTATTACTACTTGCTTGAATAAGTAGCAGTGAGCTGACTTTATGATTTGTCTAGGAGTGAAATATTCTAGCCAGCTGTTGAGTTTGTTGTAGCACGGATAATAAGTACCGTCTAGTAGTACTCTGTCAGGTTTGCTTTAACTCATGTGCTTACAGAATGTTTCCTGTTATGCATTGAATAGGTATGTTTCCTCTTGTGGTTGCCCACAAGCCCCTTCAGTTAGCAATGGTCCTCTGTATGCAGTCTACTAGTAATGTTTTATTACTGTTGTACTGACGTTCTCACTGAGTCAGTATTTTTCATCTCTTTCTTACCTCACTCTGTTTTGCTCAGTAATTGAAGCAGAAAACGGTTAAATGTACCAGCAATTATTTACCTCTCATACAAATCTTCTACTTGTTTACAGCAACTGGTTTCGGAGAAAGATCTAATAGTAAGGGAGGAAGCCTGCCGGGTAGGGTTACTTTTTGGTGGATTCACGGGATCATATCACGCACTACGATGTTTCCTTAGGAGATTTCGCAAAAAGGAAACACCATTCAATGCGTAAGTAACTAAATGCTTATGCCCTTCTGTCTTCATTCTTCTTAACTAATTGGTTAGGGCACGTGTTTAACATAACTGTACATCCAATCAGCGCTTGGACCTGGGAGGGAGGTTGCTTAAATAGATTCAAAATAGGATAATTCTTTTTATAAGTTCTTTTGTCAAATCAATTTCATGACTCAACTGAAGGGCGTGATGGAGCAGAATATTATCAGGCTCCGTAGCAGGCTTGGCGATACTGGCATTAGATGATTCAAGTAGGAGACGCACCCTTTCTCTCTATCTTCTAGCAAGGCTTGCTCAGGTCAGAAATAGCTTAGCACTTCTCATATTTATGCACGAACTTGCGCATAAAATCTAACCGTCCTCGTGTTGTATTACTTGATCATTGCAGTGTGCGTATAATTCTGCAAAGTCTAAAAATAGATTTCACTTTTGGGGAAGCCATTGGAGGCATGGAGATGCGTTACTTTTTTCTCTCGCATCTGCCCAGGTAACCGAATGAAATAGATGTCTTGCTTTTATTTTGTTATGGAGGGAAAAGCTTGTGTAATCACCTGGATTTATCTTTCCAGATTATGTATGCTTTTGTTATGAGGCCTGAAAGCTTACCGAAATCGTACCGAGACTTCATCCAAAAGACAGGACCAGTTGCGGAACCTGTTTACAAGGCTGTCAGAGATAGCTGCAGAGGTGGCCATGTGGATCTCATTGGCCTCTCGGCCTTTCTCGCAAACAAGAAGAATTTGAATTTGATGAATTTAACGAGAAGTCCATCCATTATTCCATGCTCTGTGATTCATCCTGACAGAGCATCGTGCTTGGCTCATAATGTTACTGTCACTTCATCAACATTCAAGAAAACATTCCCTCTGTACTTCTCATTGACTTTTGTCCCCTTTGTTGTTCTACGTCTTCAAAAGGTAACTTACTACCCACTGTTTCATCTATATAGTCAAAGACTCTGCTGTAAAACTGAAACGTGCCACGTGATTGCATCTACATGCATGGTGTATCTGCGTTTCCAAGATAATTTGATGCTTCAAATAAAAAACTAATCTTACAAGATACCTTCAAACTGTATTGTGCCACCATATTTGTACCTGCTGCATACATATTTAAATTTTTCGAAACGCAAATGTGCTTGGATCATTCTGTGAGTTGTACTCTGCCAGTGAAACAAAATGTTGACCCCAAGTCCTAAACACCCAACAATAGCATCTTATTATTTTGTTATTATTTAGTATATCTTCTCATGTATACCCATCTTCTATGTTGATTATCTAATGCATAAATTTTCTTCGTCAAACATTAGTTTTTGGAATCCCCAGCTGCAACTTGCTGGCGTGCTCTTGTGGGTGCAGTTCGCTCTACTACGTTTTTGTCTGCTTTTGTCACTCTCTTCCAGGTAACTATCAGTAACTCATATGTTCCTTTACACAACTGGTTCATGATTTTAATACCTTTTTTCCATCATTGGTAGTCTGCCATCTGTTTGCACCGTAAAGTTGCAAGCAAAGACCACAAACTTGTGTATTGGTTTGGTGGTTTAATTTCTGGTCTTTCAATTCTCTTGGAGAATAAAGCCAGAAGAGCAGAGTTAGCTCTCTATGTACTCCCCCGTGCTGGAGAATCTCTTTGGTATATATTGATCAACCGCCACCTTCTTCCAAATATAAAAAATGCCGAGGTAAGCCTTTTGTTACTATGTTTTCCCTCTGACCTTAGCTCTTCAAGAGAAACTATTTGAAGTTTGCTTGTAATATGTCCTTTAGCTAGTCTTTAATTAATGAAATATGAGTGAGACAATGTTAAAAAATTCTGTTACCCACAAATTCCGGTGTTTTATCGTTGTAGCTCAATTTTCTGTTTGCCATGAACACTGGAAGGGATCCTAGGGTACACAGGTTGTGTCTCGAGATATTGTAGTGCAGTATGCTGATATGCAAATTGTAGCTAAAGATGCCCTTTGAAGAATCAGTATGATAACTTCAGCTAGTTAAGAAGTAGCAACACGAGTTGTGTTCGGTGCTTGACTTCTAGGTGCTGGATTAATTCTGACAATAAGGGCAATTGTAAGTGGGTAATAGATTTGCCAGTCAGCTAGTCCTCTGTCACCTGAAATAACATGGTCAGTTTTGCATAGTGTCTGGAGAAACTGGCTGTTTGCGTCACCAAAATCCAGGTGGTCATGCTGGCTATGTGTTGGCCAAGTTTGGATTAAAAAGCAGAACATAAACCACAGCTAAGTGTTGGCATCAGAACCATGTGGTAGTCATCAAAGTTGCTTAAGTCTGGAAGTGAAAACTTTGGCTCTCAAGGTTATGAAAGCAAACAGCCACAATAACCATGAATACTATCAGAGTCTCCCATTTTTATTTATTTCAAGTAATGTAAACCCACAGTTAAACGAGAGTAAAATCTTCTAGAATTAGTTTGGGCCGCAATGCAAAACCTGCAGTTGAAATTGTTGCAGTATCTGCTGTCGATACTTGAAATAGAACAACTAGTAGTTACTTTTTCCTCTGTATTTTGCTTGCCTGCTTTATTCCTCTCATTTTTTTGGACCCACTGTTCCAGAGATCAGGCAAAATTCATACTTTTGGCAGATTCTGTAGAAGTAACATTGCTAAAATTACAGGTGGCTCTTTTCTGCATGTGCATGGGAGGAATCATGTACTTTCTGGAGTACGAGCCAGACACCATGGCTCCATTCCTTAGAGGCCTCATCCGTCGTTTCCTGGCGAGCAAGATAACCAACCCAAGTCCACCTCCCAATCGCAATGCCTCCTACTCTTACCTCCAGACGCTGAACGTGTTGGAGCAGCCAAAGGCGCAGCCTGGCCTAGAGAATGGCCTACCTACATCAGAGACGTACACCCTTGAGTCAATTCCTGGACTTTGAGAGTTAGAGTTAGACATCACACTCATGGTAATCTTCTTTAGTCTATACGATCTTACACGTGGAAATAAACAAATCCTGACCTAAAACATTTATATGGGATGTGCCATCCTTAATCTCTTATGGAATGGTTTCAAGAAACATGATCACACCAGGTAGGTAACTAGGTATTAGCTCGCCCTTGCAGAAATAAATAGGGGCAAACAAATATCTGTCAGGAATGAAGTATTCGAAAGCGATTCTTGTTCTTATATTTGTTACACGAGTGAAAAAACTGTATATCCGTGTTCTTGAGTTGTCTATGTCAAAAGACTTGCAAGATCATGTAGCTGTTAAACAGCAGCCTGATGTTATATGGCAACTATCCGTCTCTGAATTCTGTAACATTGATGTATTTCTCTTTCTTCCTGTACACATGATCCAAAGAAATGTTGTATTTGGCAAGTACTCCCGCCGTTTCAAAATACTCCCTCCGTCCTAAAATACGTGACATGGGTTTGTTTAGATTCAGATGTATCTAGTCTTGTTTTAGTGTAAGATACATCTGAATCTAGACAAATGCAAGTCACTTATTTTGGGACGGAGGGAGTATAAGATGTTTTAGCTTTGTGAAGTAAATGTATCTAGACTTCTTTTAGTATGTAGGTTCACTCAGGTTTGGAGTAAATCTACCACACTAAAAGAAGTATAGATACATTTTTTTCACAAACCTAAAACATCTTATATTTTGAACTGGAGGGAGTACGTAGTTAATCTTAAGTTTTGCCTAAGATAAAACCTGTGGGCAGAAAGGCCGGGAAGAATGTTCAGCTGGGTGTTAGGTTATGGCCATGCATGTGAACATCCCGTTATTTTCTCCAGGGGGCTCGCAGTTCGGTTCTACCAATGATGTTTATATCGTAATAAAATGTAAGGAATATTATGTTGAATTGTTGATACTGTAGCTCTTGTCTATATTACCTGTGATGATAAGCAACAGTCAACTGCAATCCTAGTTTCTGGAAAATATTTAATGGTATTCGATACACTTTTTCGGGGTAGCAAAGAAATATTTCTGATCACCTGACGAGATGCTCAGCTTGTGCGGGCCTGCCAAAATAGACGCTGCTACCATCAATCTATAGTTCTCGCAGCGCAGGGGTCGTACCTACGACACTTGCTCTGTTGTTCCTTGTCGGCGTCATTAGTCAGAGAGCACCGAAAACGAACCTAGAAGAGGCCACTGCTGCTGACGGTCACCGTTGTATAAACTACATTATACAATTTAGGAATGTACGTCATGATTTCACGGAGAAGGCTATATTGAACGATCTGTTTATTACTCTTCCGTTTCAAATTAAGTGTTGCAGATTTAGAAAAAATGTTGCCTCTAAAGATTGACAAAGGTCACCGTGTCAACGATCTTTTTCCCTCTCGTTAGGGTTTTCGTGTCTCTCGCGGCGCCGCCGACGTTGAGCCCCCGACTCTTTCCCCGACCTCTGATCTATCTCTCCTGAGGGCCGGTTTGCTGGGGCGATCTTGTATCGCTCCCGCGATCTTGTCTCGGGTGTGTGGATTCGTGGGCTCCTGGGGTTTTCTCGCTGTGCTTTAGCTTTGGCTAGGGGAACATGGCGACAGACCAATCTTCATCATCGGCGAGTGGAGCCGGTGGAAACATTGAGATCATGATGAAACAACTTGGTATAAGCGAGGACGATCTGGATGACGTTGTTTTTGAGGAATAGACCCCGCCGCCGGCGGAAGCAACACGTTGGCTTGCTATTGCTAGGGTCTTCACGAAGGGGGAGTATTCTAGTTTCTGGTTTTACAAGAACATGTGATCGGCTTGGGATCTGGCGCAAGAAGTCAAGACCAAAACTCTAGAGCCTAATCTGCATACTTTCCAATTCTCTTGTTTGGGAGATTGGGAGAGGGTGATGGAAGGGGGGCCATGGGCGTTCCGTGGAAATCCAGTGGTCATTGTGTCGTACGACAGGTTCACCAAGCCATCAACTATGGAGCTGTTTATGATTGATATCTGGATACAAATTCATGATTTACCTGTGGGATACGCGCCAATGCTTAAAACCCTTGCATCAAAGGTTGGCAAATTCAAATCATCGGAACCCCTGTCCAATGATTTTAAAGGAAACTTCTATCGGGTGAGAATTCAGCTTGATGTCAGGAAGCCTCTTAAACACTTTGTCTCTATGGTCCGAGCTGGTAAGAGGGAGATCTTTTTGGTTAAGTTTGAGAAACTACCTAATTGGTGTCAAGTTTGTGGCCATCTTGGTCATGAATATAAGGATAACGGGGATGGGATGCATCCACCGCATGCACTTGTCTTCAAAAACCTGTGTGCTGACTGGAGTGTATGTACGGGTGGTAGACCTGGCCGTGGTAGAGGTTTTGGTCGTGGAGGAGGTAGGAGTGGAAATCTCTCGGACAGAGGAAGAGGCGGCAGGTCTGACCTAGTTGATGATTTTCTATCTGAAGATGGAACCACTGAAGATCATAAGGCGACGGATGATGTTATGTCAGCTGCTGAAATTAACAGGAAAATGGGTGCTAATGGAGTCCAGAACCTGGCGCTCCTCCCTCCGGGAACTGTCGCTGCCATGGCAGGGTCCATTGTTGGTACCCCTCAACCGATACCTGTGCTATTGTCTAGCCCGAACCCGAAATGTGACTCCAAGAGAACGAAGTTGGGTGATGGTGATGATGAAACCTCTACAAACAACCAAATGATATCGGCGACTCCCGGGAAGGGGGTTGTCCAGGAGCAATGAAAATCTTAGGATATAATGGTCGTGGTCTCCAAAGGGCCGAGGCCATCCGAGCACTGCTTAATCTTCAGAAGCGATGTAACCCGAATGCCATTTTTCTATCAGAAACTCACCTTGAGGAGTGGACGGCAGAATGTTTGCATCGTAAAATGAAAATGGATTTTAAGGAGGTTGTTCGTAGTGATGGACAGAGTGGTGGCTTGCTTTTGGTTTGGAAGAGGGAAGTGAAAATCTCGTTGCGATTCAAGATGAAAAACTTCATAGATGTTAATGTGGAGCATGGCCAAGATTTTGTTTGGCGCTTCACCAACATGTACGGTGAACCAAGGTGGCAGGACAAACATATCACATGGCAGCATATGCGTGACCTCCATGCTCAATCTACCCTACCGTGGTTGATCATGAAAAGGAGGGAGGCAACCCACGGCCTGCTCACATGATGCAGAACTTCAGAGAGGCTATTGATGATTGTAATCTCACGGACTTTGGGTATACTGGATATAAATTTATTTGGCATAGGAGAAACATCAGGGAGAGATTGGATAGAGCTCTAACTAATGAAGGTTGGAACATGCGTTTTGCTGATGCGGTGTTATAGAATATGGAGTATGCTAGATCGTCCAATTCTGATGTCTTTTGATTCGGAGGAACCACGTATTCAGCATGGGCCTGGCTTGCTCCGGTTTGAGGCAAAGTGGCTGAAGGAGGCCCATTTCAAGCAAGTGGTTGAGGATGCTTGGGAGCAGGCCGGCGAACGAGTACACTCGGGTTTGCTGGCGGGCAAACTATCGATCGTCCATGATCTCCTTCACAAGTGGGACAAGACCGTGCTGCAGAATACAAAGAAGAATATCCAGAACAAGCAAAAGGAGATGGAAAAGGTTGTGTCCGGTCCGCTGAATGATGCAACCATCCAGCTTCAAAGAGAGTTGGCGAAAGAGATAGAAGAGTTGTGGGAGAAGGATGAAATTCATTGGGCCCAACAGAGTAGACTGAACTGATTACAGTTTGGTGACAAGAATACATCCTATTTTCACAACTTTGCTAGTGAGAGGCGGAGAAGAAATATGATCAGGAAATTAAAAGATGATTATGGTATTTGGCGTGAGGGTCCAGCTCAGCTAAATCCCCTGGTTTCTCAATACTTTGATGGCCTATTTTCCACTGAAATTGATGAACCTGGCCCGGATATTTTTGACAAGGTTGTTCCAAAAGTTTCTGAGCTGATGAACGAGAACCTTATGAGACCCTACACTGTTGAGGATGTGAAGAAAGCTCTCTTTTCTATAGGAGATATGAAGGCGCCAGGGGTAGATGGTCTACATGCGGTGTTTTTCAAGAAGTGTTGGAACTTCTTGGGTGAAACCTTAACGAAGGAGGTCCTGGATGCAATTAATGAGAAGATGATCCCAAAAGTTTGGAATGACACGGTCATTGTGCTCATACCAAAGGTTGAAATGCCGGAGCTGATCACTCAATACCGGCCTATCAGCTTGTGCAATGTCCTATATAAGGTAATATCAAAAATGATTGCTTTTCGTCTCAAGCGGTTTGTTAATGATGTTATCTCCCCGGTCCAAAGCGCCTTTGTTCCTGATAGACTTATTACTGATAATGTTCTATTGGCTTATGAGAGCTTACACACCATAAAGAACAAGAAAAAGGGAAAGGGGGCTATTGCGCGGTGAAGCTAGACATGCACAAAGCATATGACCGTGTTGAATGGACTTTCTTGGAGAAAATGCTGATTAGGTTGGGCTTTTACCAGGACTTTGTTGGTCTTTTGATGGCATGTGTTCGATCTGTCAAGTATAAAGTTCGTTTCAATGATCAAGAGACATGATTTTGTTCCTAGTAGGGGCTTACGTCAAAGTGACCCCTTTTCTCCATATTTGTTCTTTCTTTGTGCAGAGGGTTTGTCTAGTCTTCTGGCTCATAAAGAGGAGGTTCGTGGCATTGAAGGTGTCAGGGTTTGCAGAAATGCTCCATCAGTCTCGCATTTGCTCTTTGCTGATGATTCCCTAATCCTTATGAAAGCGGATATGAATAATACAACCTCATTGAGACAGGTACTTGACCAATATTGTGCATGTTCGGGATAGTTGGTGAGTGAAGAAAAATGGAGTATATTCTTTAGCCCAAACTACCTGAAGTTCGGGCGGATGTTTGCACGGAGCTGAATATTATGATTGAGGCGATTTCTGACAAGTACCTGGGTCTCCCAACACTTGTTGGAGCGGATAGATTAGATAGCTTTACTTATCTCTTGGAAAGAATAATTAAGAGGCTAGAGGGATGGAAAGAAAAGTTCCTATCTAGGGGGGGAAGAGATCTTGTTGAAAGATATCATCCAATCAATACCTGTATATGCGATGGTTGTCTTTCAAATTCCTAAGAAACTTTGCATGGAGATGACTAATGCTATGGCGGCTTTTTGGTGGAGAGATTCGGAGGAGAAAAGGCGCATGAATTGGATGGATTGGTGGAGATTATGTGTGCCAAAAAAGATGGATGGCATGGGTTTTAGAGACCTCCACGCCTTTAATTTGGCCATGTTGGCAAAACAAAGTTGGAGGTTAATATGTAATCCTGACTCTCTATGTGAATAAATTCTTAGAGCAAAATATCATCCCCATGGTGATCTTTTGAAGTTTGGACCCAAGAAAGGCTCCTCATACACTTGGCAGAGTATAGTTGCTGGCCTAGCCACTTTCAAGAGAGGTATTATCTGGAGAGTTGGCCCGGGGCAGAAAATAAACATATGGCAAGATGAATGGATTCCCTCTAGTTGTGATTGCAAGGTTATGACACCGAGAGGACATATCCTTCTTTCTACAGTCGATGAGCTTATTAACCCAGATGAACAACTACTATGGGACAATTTCAGCCCTGTCGATGTAACCAGAATTCTCTGTCAATGTAACCAGAATTATGCAGATACTGTTGAGCCAAAATGTGGAAGAGGATTTTATTGCCTGGCATTTGACGAAATCATACACCTTTTCAGTCAAGTTTGCATATTACTTGACATGGAATCACCTAAATGGAAGTAAATTATCTCGAGCGGGTGATCAAGGACCATCCACGGGCAACCCTGTGTGGGATATCTTATGGAAGTTTAAGATTCCAAGCAAAATTAATTTTTTTTGCATGGAAGGCGTTGCATGGTACTGTTCCCGGGTTTGGAATACTAGCTGATTGACATATCCCTATCTCTCCCCAATGTCCGGTCTATGCTGAAGAACCAGAGGACATTCTTCACCTCATGTTTAGATGTAGACGGGCGATAGAAGTTTGGGGTTTCCTAGAACTCACGTCAAGCATAAACTCGGTGCTGGCAGTGGACAGATCAGGCTCGGTGGTTTTGGAAGAACTCCTTAGGAGCCGACTTACAACTGGAAAGAAGGAAATGATCTTGATTGGTGCCTGGTATATCTGGTGGAAACGCCGTGAGTTTGTTAAAGGTGAGATTGTTGCTCCGCCGAGAAGGTCCACGTTCTCTATCCAGGCATTGGCGGCAAATTATTTGGGAGCCTAATCTCACGCATAACCGAAGGAGGTAATCTGGAGTAAGCCTGCACCCTATTTCTATAAGCTGAATGTTGATGCATGTTTCTTTCCTTCTGGACTTGGAGCCTCAGGTGCTATTATTCGCAGTGATAAAGGTGAAGCGATTGCTGGGTCTGGCTCTCTCTTTCAGAATATGCCTGATGCTACTTCAGCTGAAGCATGTGCTCTCAAGAACGGCTTGCTTCTAGTTGAATGAATAGGCTTCTCACCGATCACTATGGAATCAGCTGGAACTTGTTCAGGCCTTCATGGGAGTTACTGAAATCTGGAGCCCGTATAATGCTATCCTTGCAGATTTTTTCGAGATTGTCGGCATAATTGGCCCGATAACCTTAGTTCATGTCTTGAGGGAAGCAAATAATGTTGCTCATGTTATAGTTAGGAGCTGTTTTGATTCAAATTCTCCTATTTTTTTGGACTGCGATCTCCCGAGCTTTATTCAAAAAGCATGTAATGAACGATGTATCCTTGTTTAAAGTGAAATAAAGATCGCAGCGGACAGAGTCCGACTGCTTCCCCTCAAAAAAAAGATTGACAAAAGGTTTTCTTTAAACCAATAATTGTTTGGTTTTTTTAGAAAACAATTGGCTTTTATAGGACTAGGAAACATGCCCGTGCATTGCAATGGGTCATAATATTTCACTAATCGTGGTGCATGTCAAGCAACATTTTCATGTTTTGAGCAAAGGCATAATATCATTTCACAAGATTTATATTTTCAAGAAGACACTGAAAAATATTTTTTGTTATGATTAAGCCGGCACCCTTACTTGAGCAACAACACTGTGATAAAACTCTTCATAATGTGAAGCTAGGAAATCTCGGTTGAAGTCAGTATGCATATCCATCCGCATTAATAGTATCCACCTAAGCAAATTGTTTCGACATCTTGCATGCATACACCCAAATTATGCTCATACTTAACATGTTCTTGTACACCTGCAAGTTCCTCTCTATTGAGTCATCATAAATATTAAGTTTGTTCTTCAAGAAGGAAGCAAGGTACGGAAAATCACAATATTCCCAAGAACCGGTGGTGTGGTGCCTTTGCAAACCAATTAGTAACCGTGGCATGAAACAAAATCATGCTAGCACCTACATCAAGGACACAAAAGCGATTTACAATGCACACGTGATTCAGAGTTTCTAGCAAAACCATCCATAAAATGATATACTTAAAAAAATAGTACCACCAATTTTGGGGAGGAATATTTGATTCAAGTACCTAAGGCCTCAGTAAAGCAAAATATGTCTTCCACTTTGAACAGAAATACATAATCTCCCTCCATAACCAGCTATAAATGGGTTGGTTCGCCTTCAATCAACCTATAATCGATTGCCAATTCTTGCATACTTACAATGTGGCACCAAATGTAGATAATCTAAAAGTGCTGCTCCCGAAATGGCCCACTACTACACTGTGCACGCCACCAGCTTCTTGGTCCCGCTCTTTCTTGAAAACCCCCATCCCAGAAATGTTAGGAATTTCGTTAAGTCCAACTCCCCAATAAAGTAATCCTTCATTAGATCCTTCGCACACTTGTTGTGGCCCATGTCTTCAAACTCATTTGTTCCATACTTACCTTCAAATAGATTATCATATATGATCAAACAACTTTAATAGGAAATTAAGAATGCCAAACAAAGGACACCAGGAAGAGATTAGTAGTAGCAGTACCAGTCATCGCATGCCATTTCAGGAGCTGTTGATATGAAAGCAGATCATCTCAGGTCAGAGTGGCTTACCAGAGTCAATTTTTTCCTTCCTTCCAGATAGTCTCTCAAGTATCTTACAACTGTCAAATAATAATATTTAGGACAAATAAAAAAGAACTCAAAGTAAATTTGTGAGTTACTAACGTCGATGAATTGGATATTATCATTGTAATATTTAAACTTGAAAACTGATTGCATAAATAGTTTAAATAGAAGAAAAAATGACCGATCATAAATAGATTAATGTTTGTTGGACTGCTAGTAGTATACACATGGAATCCAAACTGAACAATATAATGAAGTTGGGAACAAAGACATTGTAACTACCTCGGTGAATTACGCTCTTAGTTACATGCCTGGATGAACGAAAGTGGTTAAAATAGTACGGTGGGGTCCAGGGCCACTCTCGGTAGACCTTTCGACCGTCCTAACCACTTTCAGATCATCGGGACAAGAACGAGCGGCGTAATCGGCAGGCGAAGGGATCAACTACATACACAAATGAGTATGTATGCAAGCCACATACAACAGTCCCCAGAGCCATTCCATCTAAAAGAAATAGAAATATTGCAACGCCATACGGCAAGATTCAAATATCCTAGATAGAGATAATAATTTAGGATAGCTCCTCATACAACAAACATCAGAGTATCAGGCGGAAGTGGAAGACAAGATCCGAGTATGGATAAGAAGCAAATCGGCATAAGATGCCACATAAATAAACACATCCCGCCCACAGATCTCACGGATCCCTATTCCCGGAATCTCTACACCGAATGATCGTTGCCAACATCATCTGTCTCCTCCACCCAGTATCCATCTTGCGAATACACCTGTTCATCTGAATCAAACAATTTATCGTGTGAGACCCTAGGGGTACTCAGCAAGTCTTTATGCCACTAAAGGGGACAAAACCTGGGGTGACGCAATTGCAGCAAAAGATAATATCTAAAAATTCTATAGATACTCGCTAACCATCCGCGCGATAGACGGATGTCCGTGAATTAAGAACAATAGTTATAACAGTATAATTAACAGATCCATCCTCCTCGCTTACCAACGAGGAAGCGGACGAACAACCCCCATCATCTGTTGGCAGTTTTACTAACCATTCCATGAGTATTGCACTATTTACTAGTCAAGTACTTGGTCAAATTAAAAGCGGTACTTTAGTTATACTTGTCTATGATTGAGAAACTGTGCTCCAAGTCGTCCATAACCGCGAACACGGCTTCCAGAAAGATTTACCCTACAGGGGTGCACGAATAGCAACACACACTCGATCAACCTCGGAAAACCAACTCAAAACCCAACGAGGCATTCACGACAAAGTAATCACAGGATTCAGAAATATTTCAGGGGGCCACCCCATTAAGCTACCCGCAACGAAGTTGGCCGGCTCCGAGACGGACCCAAGGTTTGTGTCAATGGCTGTAAACAACTGGGAACCCAAAAATGTGACTGGGCTTGTCGATACCGTGAAAACATTCCACGATCCAAAACAGTACAGGTGCTCCACGCACAATCTTAATAAAACAGTAACATGGCATAAGTACAGGATAGTAATAAAGCCCCAAACTACTTGTGGCCCCAAGAAATAAGAATGAATCAAGCTCTGGCTCAGGAGGGTCCATAAGGCCACCCGGATGTGGATAGTGCGAATAAACAAGGAACATGAATCAAGTACTCGGGGTCCTACGGGACACAAGTGAGCATGAAAAACCAAATAGCAGATATTGCTCACCGGTGCCTCTTTCATTAGTTATCCCATTACTACTCAGGTTAAGTTGTTTAAGTACCTCGTTATCCATCAGACACTCACATACCCTACTCATGCTTTTCTATGACTCGCATGGCTCAAACAACTCCTGTAGTAATGGCTCATGGGATGGAGGAACAAGGTTCGGTGGGGTTTAAAAGTAAAGGCTATGCAGTACTTGGGATTCAGTTTAATGCAATCGCGACTCAATGATGCAAGAATAAGATAGAGGCAATAGGTACTGTATGTATGCAAGCATGTGGTAGTGCTTGCCTGGCAGCTCAGTTGAAGCGAGAGATGGATCTGGGTAGTACTCCTGTGATTCCTGGTAATTCTCCTGCTGGGCGTCTATTCGACGAAGAACCAAACAAACAAGGGGCCAACATAAATAAAGTGCACAAGCATATTAATTAAAATGCGACAAGCAAACAAGCATGCAATGATGAATGATGAATAATTTACATGGCATTAAAGTAGCATGGCATGGTGAGGTGTGAGGTATAAGAATAAAGCATTTTATGATTTATTTAGTCAAATTTTATTGCCATAAACAGTTCAGATTTTTAATAGTGACATGATGCATGCTTCAATTCAGAACAAGGACTGCATAGATAGAATGGGCTTGTCGCGCTGATCGATTTAGACATATTATTTGCCAAATTTGGAGTTATAGAATTAAAGTTATTAATTTATTAAGAAAAGGGCATTTATTTGTAATTTTAATCATCTCAAAAATTTAAAGTGTTCAAACATTATTTTGAATGGCATATTTGAAATCCTCACATTTTTTTGATTCAAAAACATATATTATTTGGATTTGTATTTTAAAAGTTGTTAAAATTTGATTTGAATTTGATTTTAAACAATTACTAAAAACATTTTTATTTTAACAGAAATGGCCAGGACTTTTTACACCCAGGATATTCCAGCCCAAGCCGCTGACAGATGGGGCCAGCGGAAACTGGGGCCGCGCGCGCGGAAAAGTCTTTTCTCACCTCGGCCTTAGCTAGCTGCTGCGGTTGATAGGCGGGGCCAGCGGCTAGGGCCCATGTGCCAGCGGCTGAACGCGCAGAGGCTGCCAGGTGGGGTCGTGATGGAGCGCGGGTTGGGTGTTAAAAATTGCGGGGGGCGTTTTTGTAAGATGCACGGGAGGCTGACTGGTGGTCTCGGTTGGATCGCGGGTTTAGGAAATAAAAAGGCTGGGGGGGGGGGGGGGGTTAGCAAATTGTGCGGCGGCACTGTGGATCGTCTCTGACGCGCGGGTGTCTGACGGAAAAGCAGCGCGCGGCGAGGCGGAGACTCGATCCCAGGTCGCGGGCGCCCGCGCTGAGGTTGGTAGCCAGTGCAGCTGGTGTACGGATGGTGACTGCAGGGTGGACGGGGGCTAAGTAAGGTTCTGCGCGACGCGGGAGCGAGCCAACGCGGTGGCCGGCGGCGCGCGCAGCGTGTTCGACGAATCGAACGGCGGATCTAGACGGCGACAGCGAGTGTGAGGATGTCAGCGAGGAAGAGGGGCTCACCGAGGAGAGGTCGGTGGTGGTGGAACGGAGAGAGGTGCGGCGGATCGTCGACGGAGCTGGCGGCCGGAGATCTAGGGTTTCAGCGGAGCGGCGCTGGTTCCAGCGGTGCTGGTGCTTCTCCTCCTCGTAGCAGAGCACAGGGCGACGCAGGGGGCTCTCCTTGGTCTCCTCGACCACTTCCACGTCGCGCACGCCGGCAGGGACGAGGAGTAGGTGGCGGTGCTGGCGGTTCTGGCGAGAGGGAGACGTCGTCAGTGGAGAGGAAGGAGGGGAAGGCAGGGACTCTGAGATGGATCTGGCGAGCCAGGAGACGTGGGGCGGAGGGTAAAGTGAGAGGGAGAGAGGAGAGGCAACCGTGGGGATCAGGGTTGGGCAAAAAGGTGGTCTCGGCCACCTTTAGCTCTCCTCCCTCACGTGCTCGTCGTGCACGACCAGGAGCAGGGAGAGGGGCTGCCAGTGGACCAGGTGAGGGGAAGGAGGCCGGCTCGGATGGTAGGGCCTCATGGCAGGGAGAGAAAAGAGAGAGGAGAGGGGAGGCTCGGCTAGCTAGGGTTAGCTTAGGGAGGGGCTCGGGTTAGCTAGGTGGAGGCTCGGTTAGGGTTAGAGAGAGGGGAGGGGTTAGTTGAGGTGGATCATGCATGGCATGGAGAGGGGACCTTGACATGGGGAGAGGAGAGAGGTAAGGTGAGGTTTAGATTAGAACTAGGTTTAGATAGAAATAGAGGAAAACTAGGGCTAGGGTTTTAATTAGGTGTTTAGGTTTTAAAACTTGTTTATAAGATCAACCCAAGAGGAAAATAGTGAGGGCTTTGAATTATCATGAGATGAGGTGGAGGAGTAACCAAGAAAAAGAGAAAGAAAAAGATGTATGGGAAGAAGCCCTCATTTGAATCATGCATGGAGAAAAATAAAAGAAAAGGTGTTGATGAGGATAAGGGGATGGTGGAGAGGGATGGAGATGATCCACAAAGAAAAGACCCAATAAAACCAAGAGGACTCAAATGGGATAGAGGTGGTGGTACTCTTGCATGGCCCATGCAAAATAATAAATGCCCTAATTTATTTGGTGAAAACAAAATAATAATATGGCATTGTTCTTCTGCATTCCCAAGGAATGGAATAAAGGCCAAGCAAAAGAATTTATACAATTAGACCCACCCCACCCACATGAGCTAGAATAAATATCAAAAGAAAAAGAAATACAAGCTCATGGATAAATGGAATGGTTGAATTATAAGGTGGTGAAAAGAAAAGTGATGGAGTTGAATAAAAGATATGTCCCCAACTCAACTTGGGCATTTAAACAATATATCAATAACCAAATACAATATCAAGAGGCAAATACAAATAATAATGCATATGAGAGAAGAACCAAAGAAAGAGGGTTTTATATGATGCTCAAATGCAAGGTGGCATGATGACATGAACATGATATAATTATGATGCAACAATTGTATATAGGAAGTAGCCATTATATTACTAGACCAAGTAGTATTACAATTGTTAGACAATTGGGATGCTACAGACATGACTCGTGAATCATGAACACATCAAATCTATGGGCCTGCTAGGCTTATATTTATTAGAGAAATACTCGTTGACCGCTAGATCCATACACCAGAAAAAAGAGAAGATATCCACCAGACATGCATTAGGATCTTGATTAGGAAAACATGTGATGGGTGTTACCTAGAGTAGCCCAGATTTTTTTTGGCTTTTATAGGATAACACAAACTCTACGATGTTGACCTGGTTCAAGGGCTAGAGCTTGCTTCGCTCGGTTGTGTGCTTGCTTGTGTTCCACATCCTGAGGTTCCAGAACGATACGACGGCCTGCAAAATCTCGAGAACGAGTTGTAATCTCTTTGATGACATTACTATAGCGCCATTCTGCACCTATGAAGTTGGATATTACCTCCTTGCTGTTTGATGCAATATGAAGTCGATGCATCGTCAAGACCTTCGGAAGACTAGGGCCTCACGACAATCAAGTGCCTCTGGGTAAATTAAGCTGGATCCATAACTCCAGGGAAAACTAGTGAACCCTTATATATGATCACGGCAGAGCACTCCAATAGCGCTAATTTTTTTCCTATTTCGACACAACTCCATCCAAATTATCCTAGCGACGTCCACTTCCCTTTTTTTTTGACATGACAGGGGATCCACTTTTTTTAGGGGTAAACAACACTTTATTGATAACTCAAATCAACACATAGAGTCTCCTGGATGCAGTGCGTAGAAAAATCAAAAATAAAACCAGAACTTGAAACATCACAAGTTCTAGCTAAAGTATGTGCTACACTGTTGATATTCCGATGAACATGATGAAACAAAGTTGTAGCAAAACCAGCAACAAGAAAGTTCATATCTGCCACAATATTACCTTTTTTTGCGGGTCATCTGCCACAATATTACCAATAGGGGATCGATCTAGAGCTTGTGAGGGCATCTCCACCGTCCGACCCAACCCGCTCGTGCGGACGTGCGGGGCGTTCGCGGTCTCTCAGCGGCATGACCCATCCGGATCGACGCGTTCGGCTCGACCCATCGGTGCACCTAATTTGCGTGCCCATTGCGTTTGCTCGGACAGCTCACGCGGCATCCCATGTCCTCCTGCGGGGTGTGTGTGTGTGTTGGAAATATACCCTAGAGACAAATAATAATATGGATTATTATCATATTTTATAAAGTTTATGATTAAGTTTTATATCATGCTATAATTGTATTGAAAAGAAACGTCAATACACGTGTGATATATAAACAACCAGCAGTTTTCGGTGAAGTTCTAGTCACTAGTTCATTGGTCAACAGATGATCAAGGTTTCTTGGTCATGTGGCATTTATGCTAGTTGAGAATGGAGTCACCTCATTGGGAGAATGACATGATGAGCTATACCCAACCTAAGTATCGTGACCCGATCATGTCACGAAATTCAAGTTATGATGATTAGAATAGACCTAGTATTCTATTTCTTAGATCGTGAGGCCATATCAATCACTATTACACGAGGGTACTTTGATAGCATCAAACATCATTTGGTGACACAGTGATTATAAAGGTGTGTTCAGGTATTCGGAGGAACAATTGAGGCAATATGCATCAAGAGCGTGATTTTTCCATCCGCGTGACGGAAAAGATACTCGAGGGCCCACTCGGAGAAGTTATATCCAATAGTTGCGCAACGTCTGATTTGATCACGGGGATATCACTTGTCGGAACGAGTCAAAGAGCATTTGTTGGTAACAAGATTGAATACGACATGGTGATTTCATTGATCAGATCTCGGACAATGTATGTATCGAGAGACAAAAGGAATATGACACGACGTTCATGGTTCAACGACAAAAGATTTCGTGGAATAAACAGGGATGACATGGCCATCCAGGTCCCTCTATTGATCATTGGTGCAGGAGGGTCCCGACCATGTCTAGAGTGTTCTCGAACCGTGGGATATCACTCTTAAGGGCTTAATGATGCTCGGAGAGTGTTTTAGGATCAGCAGAATCACCGAAGAAAAGAGAAGAGAGAAAACCGGAAGGGTTTCGGTAAGTCTGGAGGATGTCCGGAATGAGAGGAAATGAGTTCCACATCAACGGGGATTGAATAATATGTAAGTGAATGTTGAATATTGATTTAATCATTCATTTATATTTATTCAATAAAAGAAAAATAATTAAAAAACGTTCAAATACCTTAATGGGCCAAATTCGGAGGGAAAGGGCCCATAAGGGAAAGACCGAAGGGAGGAAGGAGAAAAGGGGTGGCCGGCTGGGCCTTGGGCACCTCACGCGGGGCCCACATGGGCCTTGGTCAGCCGGCCAGCCCTCCCCCTCTCCCCTCTCCCTTGTTTAGTCCCACATGACTAAGTTAGTTAGCTATAAGGTGGGTTTTCCCCTATATAAAGAGAGTTATTTTGGCAAATTAAATACACAATAATCAATAAAAGGTTCCCTCTCTTTTGGGGAGACATCTAGTTGATTCTCTCTCTCTCTCTCCCATGGTCGTGGTCCCAAGTCTGGATCGCGCGAGCGAGAGTCTTCTTCACCGCAGAGCGCCGTCGCGCTACGGGATTTGGATCCAGGAGCTCTACTTCCGTAGCAGCCACTGGATCGGAGGAGCGAGAGTCATTGTTAGGCACCAGACGTGTGTAACTCCCTGCGAGGTGCAACACTTGGGGCACTAGGAGTCGTTGGAGCCACAGGAGCTGTCGAGACTTCAACACGACCTTGAGGTCGGTTTCGGCTCGTATACATCAACCACGCTCTCCCGAGCATTGATAACGCTTTTCGGTCTTCAAGGGTAAGTTCGCGAAAAGCCCCACCCGTTACTGCATTACTAATAGATAGGTCCTGGCTATTGGGGTTCTGGGCCCAGGGAAAATTTTATTGTTTTCATGCGCGAACCCCTAAAGTGGTATCAAAACTAGATCTATGCGTAGTATTGCTAGTATGGGTAGAACACATGAGTTGTAGCGTGTGGGCGTTGATCTTTTAGTTGTTACCCTCCCACGTGTACTTGTGTATACCATGGTAATGCTTGATGAAGTGGCCCCAACCGACTTTACGCGTTCATTCGCGAGACTGGTCTACGCTTGACATATGTCTTGTACCATATAAAGTGGCTTTGGGGGGTGTCTGTCTCTCTGCATTAGTTGGTATTCCATTTGCAATGGAGGGTCCCAAAAGAGGTGTAGTATAGACAACTACTTAATCAGCATTGTGCTGGAAATTCGTAGGTAAGAACGGTTCTTGTGCGAAAGCCCTATCAGCCACGTAAAACATGCAAAGATAAAGTAGAGGCATCTAACTTTATTTTGCAGGGGGCGTTGTGATGTGATATGGTTGTGGCAAAGGTAAAGTATTTTGCTTATGTTGCTAAGTAGTAGTAGATGGTCATGGAGATGATGGACTACCACGCCGGAAGGCACCAATACCCCAGTGCCTATGACGTTGAAACTCTGGCGCCGGAATCCGGAGACACGGGATGGAGATCACAGCGTGAGGCACCATATCGCATCACACATACATTCAATGTTTATTGTTTGTGCATCTTATTGTGTGCTAGTATTAGATACTCGATGGTAGCCTAATAAGATGATCCCTAATCAAAATACCAATGAAAGTGTTCTCCCTTAGTGTGCACCACCAAGAAATTTCTTCATTATGAGGTAGGCCATGACGATCGGGTGTCAGACATATCTAGGTTCGCATACAGTGGGTGTAAGCCATGTTGCACATCGAATACACTAAGGTTGAGTTGGCGAGCCTAGCATGTGTAGACATGGCCTCGGAACACGGATGGCCGAAAGATCGAGCACGAGTCGCATGAATGATGTGATCGACATTTCGGCGTCCACCTTTGCAACTATATCGCCGGCCATGACAATCGGGGGCGGTGTAGTGAATAGGGATCATGTAATCGCTAAAACCCTTCTAGGGATAGGAGTTTTTAGTAGAGTTATCATTTAACTCATTTAATTATAAACTTAGTCTAAATTCCTTTTTGCAATTATAAATGTAAAGATGGCTCACCGTGAAGCTTAATTTGATACTAACGAGTGGGTAGTTGGTGAAAATCTTAGACTTGATGGATCAAACTTCCCTGATTGGCTTGTGTGACTTAATGATTTCCTTACTAGGAATAATGTGGTAGATTACATACGTCGCACGATGGAGTTAGCCGAGCCTGATGGCTATGAGACCCCACGGGAGCAGGCAGAACCCTACTATCGTCAAGAGATGTGCATGTTCATCCATATAATAATACGTTACAGGATGGTGGATGAACTACATCCACTCATGGGTGATCTTGATCCATATGCGATGGTGTATCAGCTGAGAGTAGAGTTCATAAGCCATGTGCGCATGTGGAAGAATGACTTGCTTGGAGATTTCCTTTCCATACAGATGGAGGAACACACTTGTATGAAGAGTCACTTGGAGTGCATGCTTGATGCACACATGAGACTGGTTTACTTCATGGACTACTGGATGACTGAGTCATTTGCCATATGCGTGCTGCTTCGATCGCTGCCTCCTAGCTACAAAGTATATGTCTGGAGTAGCATTATGAGTGATGATACGGAAACATTGGATTTCTAGAATTTCATATTACATTTCAGAAATGTAAATGTTGAACTGATTGCCGGAGAGGTCATCGATGACGAAGGTATATATTTGATATATAGTTTTATAAATGTTATAATCTTGCAAACACATATTGTAGTGTTAAACTATTTGATACTTGTTATGTTTTGGTGAAAACAGGTCCTTCTGCATGAGAGTTGATTGTTGGAGAGGAGGTGACGTTGAGTGTTGATGGCAAGCATGATGATGATGGCCAACGATGCTCTCCCTCGACATTTATCACGCAGTTTACATTTTTTGGATGATTATTGTAATCGATGGATTGTGAACTTCTTTAGTGTGTCTCACAATTCGTGAGACGGTTATTCATATGAGTTTGTAACAAACAGTTGTTCTGCTTTTATGAATGATTTCTATTTGTGTTTATATCTTGTTCGATTATGTGTGAATTATCCTGGTTATGAAACTAATTGATAATGCATGAACATTTGTAAAATATCAAAAATGCCTTAAAAATATCCAACTTAATGAGATATTCATTTTGAATGAAACCATTGTTTAAAGTCAAAGTTATGTTGATAATATGTGAAAGACATTTGATTTCTTGTCGCTTATAAATCATGCCTAAGTTCCACAAGATAACTTAAACACCTTGTATTGCATGAGTACAAAGTGTTTGATGATTTGTTGAAAGAGAATGCATATTTGATGTATTGTATTTCAACAAAATGGTGATTATCATTATGTGACTGTTTGAACTTTGTAAAAAGGTTTACCAAAGGAAACATGAGCATGAAACTATTTGATATGATCAAAGTATTTCATCATCCAAGGGTATTAAAGATAAAAGAGAATCTAATTACTACAATTTGATCATTAGTAATGAAATTCGACATTATAAGATTGGCATAAGGAATTGTGAAATGCAATGCATTTTTTATACGTTAAAGTGCAAAGCATAGCAATGTTATATTTGATATCAGTGGGTGAATAGATGGCGCTAAATAAATCATTGTAGTATAAGTTTGAAGACCATTAGTTAGAAATAGTAAACACTCAATTAGTATATATAGTGAACCATCTGAATTCGTGAGACCAATGCCATATCTTGTATGGGTCGCCATGAAAGTTTTGGAGTTGTTCGATATCACTGAAACAAATAGCGAATAAGTCCTTGTAGAGTATTCATTGGAAACTTTGAATACGAAATCCATGGCTAGAACCAAAAGAAAGGCAAAACTAGTATTGCTTTAATTTTGGTGCATCCTCGAGAAAGTTTGTGTTCTCGTCTATGAAGCTTATGGGAGGTAGTGAAAAACACGATGAGGATTCAAAACCTTGCATCAGAGTGTTGAGAAGCGCAATAGAAAGCATTCCCAAACGATTCTCTTTATAGAGGAAAGAATCAATGATAGTGATCATTGTGTTTTCCCCACTAGTGTTTTCACTACATGAAGTAGGATTCAAAATGTACCCCATATGTATGGAGACATTTGTGAATCATTTTTCATGTTACCAAAATATGGTATACCTACGAACTACGAAGGAAAGTAATGGTAAACTAAAATTAGGAGAAATCCTAGAGGCAAAATTCACTTAAGATTAGAAAGCAATTCATTGTTGAATCTTAACAAGTAAAGGGTTACTTGAATTTTACAAAAAGATGCAAAGTCATGAAGGAAAGGTGAATGAGAATGGCACGATTTGTCATGAATAATGCATTAGACAAATTCGAAAGAGTTTGATTCAAAAGTGTCGAAAGTCTAGTGGATTTAATACTAGTAAGGTACTAGCGTGTGTTGTAATAAAACCCTCAAGTTTGATAATTGATCAAAGGATTTTGAAGTTATTCAAAATAGTGAGAGCATATGTAATTTGCATGAAATTGAGTGGGAGCTATAAAAGTCTTCTTAAAGCAATATGTGAATAACATACTTTGAGAAGGGAGAAATGTAAGTCTCAGACTCGAATATGTAGGAAACATATTTTGAGTAGGAGCAATATAAGTCTCGGACTCAAATATGTTGGGAACATATTTTGAGTGGGAGCTTAAAGAATGATTCTTAAGTGTGTACGACACATTAAGAATGAAAGTACAAGTACCGTTAAATAATGATTTCTAAGGATTAGAAGTTGAAAGTAAGTAATTACGATATTATGTAGTATTCCTAAAAGGATTCTAAAAAGAGTTTCAGAATAGGAATTGATTAAGGATTGGTCCTTGGTCACTCAAATTAGGAATATCATTAAGTTAAACATCAATGGTTGAAAGAAGAAAAGGATGATCATCATCCACTATGTTGAGACATAGGTTCTATCTTGAAAAACCATGATGATAACTTAAACATAATATATGATCCGAGAAGGAAGGTAGTGATTAAGTATGAACCACAGAACATTGAGCTAAGTTTGTCCACAATGTCTAATTGAGAACTGTAGACATGTTTCCAAATCCATGAAGGATGTTATAAGGGCATGTGTTAACCTTACAAGATCGGAAATTCCTGCATCAATAATACCGATTGAAGTCAAGTAGGAAGCGAGGTGATAAAACATCGAAAGTTGCACAGGATGCACTAGTGTTTCGATGATTACATTTATAATAATAGATAAGGGTACCATCTAAAGTGATGCATATTTTCATGGCGGGACTAGATCGTATTTACGCAGAAGGTATGTCCCAGGGAACAGTGCCCATAAGAAAGCTCGATGTGGCTGATCTAAAGTCATTGTATGCTCATGGAAACTGACCTCATTCTGCTGCCATGACTACGATGCATACACAATGATGTTATCATGCGATGATAAAGTGTTAATTTCAATCAAGGTGACATTAGTAAGTTGCAAAGGATTTGGGACTGTAAAGTACAGACCCAAGACTCAACCTCTTCCCTGAGCAAGCATGATCAAATGTGCCGGGATATATGGTGCCAATGATTAGAAACAAATGCAGCTAGTTTATTTGTACTCTAGTGCAAGTGGGAGACTGTTGAAAATATGCCCTAGAGACAAATAATAATATGGATTATTATCATATTTCATAAAGTTTATGATTAAGTTTTATATCATGCTATAACTGTATTGAAAGGAAACGTCAATACACGTGTGGTATGTAAACAACCAGGGGTTCCCGGTGAAGTTCTAGTCACTGATTCATTGGTCAACGAATGATCAAGGTTTCCTAATCATGTGGTATTTATGCCAGTTGAGAACGGAGTCACCTCATTGGGAGAATGAGATGATGAGCTATACCCAACCTAAGCATCGTGACCCGATCATGTCACAAAGTTCAAGTTATGATGATTAGAATAGACCTAGTGTTCTATTTCTTAGACCGTGAGGCCATATCAATCACTATTACCCGAGGGTACTTTGATAGCATCAAACGTCATCTGGTGACATGGTGATTATAAAGGTATGTTCAAGTGTTCGGAGGAACAGTTGAGGAAATATGCATCAAGAGCGGGATTTGTCCATCCGCGTGACGGAAAAGATACCCGAGGGCCCACGCGGAGAAGTTATATCCAATAGTTGCAGAACGTGTGATTTGATCATGGGGATATCACTTGTCGAAACGAGTCAAAGAGCATTTGTTGGTAAGTTACTTGAACATGACATGGTGATGTCATTGATCAGATCTCGGACAATGCATGTATCGAGAAACAAAAGAAATATGACACGACGTTCATGGTTCAACGATAAAAGATTTTGTGGAATGCATAGGGATCACATGGCCATCCAGGTCCCTCTGTTGATCATTGGTGCGGGAGGGTCCCAACCTTGTCTGGAGTGTTCTCGAACCGTGGGGTATCATGCTTAAGGGCTTGATGATGCTCGGAGAGTGTTTTAGGATCGGCAGAATCACCGAAGAAAAGAGAAGAGAGAAAACCGGAAGGGGTTCGATAAGTTTGGAGGATCTCCGAAATGAGAGGGAATGAGTTCCACATCAACAGGGATTGAATAATATGTAAGTGTTTAATATTTATTTAATCATTCATTTGTATTTATTCAATAAAAGAAAGGAATTTCTATTTTCGTGCCCCTTGTTCGTTAGTTGTACTCAGTTTTCCCCACCCGCTTAAATTTTCCTCACTTTTGCCCCTCTCCTTCTCGGAAACCCATCAAAGAGCTCGAATGGCAGCTGCCGTCAGGTTGACCATTGGCTGACGTGGGGGGCCGCGTGGTCTGGGACTGCATAGGGCCGGTTTGTTGGGAACGCGTTACGAGGGATGTGGTGTGGGACCATGTGGGGCGCATTTGGTGGTTACGTGCGCCCTGTTGTCTAAATTGGAACTTTTCTTTTTTTTGTTATTTTTATGATTAGCCTTTTTAAGAGTGCCTTCTCCCCTCTCTCTCGCTCACAGTTGTGTTTTTCCCCAAAAAGGTAGCAAAATCTAGAGAAGCTTCTCTCTTCATTCATTGTTCCTTCTGGCCCTTGATTTTTCCTAATCTGGTAGCAAATCTAGAGCATAACATCTAACTAGCACCATAAATACATTCAGTAAATAGAGCATATGTAGATAAAGCAGCTAATATAGGATATATAGTGCGGTACTTAAATAGGTTCGACAATTAGGCTACTCAACAACAGCAGCGGACAAGTTCAACACTGATAATACAAAATAAGCTGTTTTACAACAACAGTAGCAGCACAAGATCAGTAGCCCTTCATGGCCTTCGCTAGGAGGGCCGCCGCCTCCTCCACTTCTTGCTGCCCAGTCCCTTGACCTTGGGTGGCTTGGGCTTGATTGGGGGCATGCGACCCTCCTCGATGGCCACCTTCTGGAGGTTGTGAAGGTGAAGACCGAGCGCCTGGTGCTTGGCTTTGAAGCCGTGGACGTTCACGGACTCACCGTAGGTCCTCACGTCCTCGGCATACTTCACGAGGGAGTTGAAGTTGGTGGCGTGGAGCCTCCTGGTGGTGCAGAAGTGGCACCTGTAGACGTCGCCAACAAAGTAGTTGTTGTACTGGCCGGACTTTGGCCTCCTCAGCGCCTAACGAGTTTTGGTGTCCTTGGACTCGTTGTTGCTGCAGACGTCGTTGCTATCCTCATGTTGAAAAAAAATGTAGAGTGCAATAAGGACATGATTGAGATATCTTGATTATCAGGATTGATTATTTGCATAAATTAACGGATTGCAATCCCCTGATTATTCCCAATCCCCAAATCTCAAACCAAAATTGAATACTGATCCCAACTATAGATTAGGAGGACAAATAGAATAGGATTGAAATACAAACAGGGGAATTCATCGAAAAATGAGATCTAACACAAGAGGATTAGCTACTGTAAAAATACCTAGCATCCAACAATTGAAAATACGAACAGCCGAACCCTAATAACATACAATCTAGCATCCAAAGATGGGAATGGGGGAAGAACAAGGGAAGGGGACAAAACCCTAGTTACCTCCGACCATGGGTCGGCGATGCTAGTATCGTAGGGGTTATCTAGCCTGATGTAATCATTCTTCTCATAGGGGTCCCAACCGAGCGGGATCTGCCCGAGAGTAGCGGGGGCCTCCTCATTAGCGGCTACGATGGAAGCGGGGGCGAGGATCTAGAAGGGGACAACGGCTGCCTTCGATGCCTCGACGGGGGCCCTCCAGTACAAACACTGTCGTGTGCAATATACTTAGTTTTACCCTCCGGTGGCTGGTCAACAGAGATTCAACGAATGGATTTTAGCTAGATAATTGAGTCATTTTATGCACAACAAATTGAAAAAGATCAAAACATAGTGACATCTACCTAGGGAGTCTTATTATGTGACCTGCCACCATAAGAAATGTATAAAAATCAAGTTTTAACCTAAATCACCACTTCTCGAATCACCTACTATCTATGAAGGTTCATGGCTTTCTACTCAAGCCTCTTCCTAAAACATCCCTCCCCAAAATATAGCTTGTCTGAATGAGTCAATAATTGTCAAACTAGTGTATATTTGAATTGCAAATAGTTTGATGTATGCCAAGACGTATTTTATTGTATAAAAGACGCATTTTCCATTTTTAAAATCTCTTTCTATTTTCTATTTGAATCCTTTTGTCAGTCTTGCCCTTGGTTTTTAAGTTCTACTCAGTTTTGCCCTTGGTTCTTAAGTTCTACTCAGTTTTTCCCTCTCTCTTAGTCACAATCTCTCACACCTATGCTCATCTTGGCTGCTACTCTCTGATTGGTTGGGACAGTTGTCAGGCGGATCATGCCCACCAACCGTTGATCCTCTGTGATCTAGCGGACAAGATAACCCCTATATCTGTCGGGGGCATCCCTCTATCCATTCAAAATAACGAGTTTACCACCGGTACTTTAACTCTATAAACAAATGATTTTGAATATAATTTGAAGGGAAAGTGTTCAAAGGTGTATAATTTTCATATATGCAAGTTTGTGCATTACATTCCACTCTATTAAAATGATAATCTCTCAAGATTTTCTTAGCACAATATTATCACGTATTAAGTGCAATTTTAAAGAGTTGAAATGTGTATAATTTTCATATATGCAAGTTTATACATTACATTCCACTCTATGTAAATGGGGGAGAAAATGATAATCTCTCAAAATTTTGCTAGCACATCATTACCACGTATTAAGTGTGATTTCATAGTGTTCAAAGGTTTATAATTTTTGTATAAATAATAAATGATCGGGATTTTATTAGCACAACATTATCATGTACTAAGTGCGATTTCAAAGAGTTTAAAGGTGTATAATTTACGTATATGCAAGTTTATGCATTACATTTCACTATATGAAAATGAAGCTAGACAAAGGGCAGCCATCGCCGGAGAAGAAGAAGAAGAAAGGGGAGGCAACGACACGGGAGCGGGCGCGGGGCTAGCTCGGGGTCCCATCTTGCAATGCCAACCTGGGTAAGTTGTGGGTCCAACGCTTATGTAGATAAGTTGTGGATCCGATACTGATCTGGATAAGTGAAGAGAGGTGTCCACTACGGGAACCGACTAAACGCGACCCCACTTGTCAGCATGTAACGGTAAGGGTCCACTACAGGACCCGACAGAACGTGGCCCTACTTGTCAGCACATAATGGCGAGGGTCCACTACAGGACCCGACTGAACTTGTCCCCACTTGTCAGCATGCAATGGAAAGACTGACAGACATCGAGTTTTTAGACCATATGAGAGTTTCGTAGAAGGAGATGGGCAACAGTGAGGAAAAGTTAAGCGGCTAGAGAAAACTAAGTACAACTGACATAGGTACGATTACTCGGGTGCTTATTATTTGCTGCCCTATGCTGGGTAAAAGGCTTACGACCCATAAAGGTTTCAGATGACAGCCCAAGAAAGCAACCCCACAAAGGCTTTTTATTGTATTGGGAAAGATACTATGAAACCGACATTGTGCTAGTATTGTAATTACGGCTGTATGAAACCTATCCTCATATAGATTTGAGACCCGACCTATTATATATAGGACGGGAGAAGTCTAAGTGAGGGTACCGAAATCTAGAGGACAACTTGTAATAGTGCGATTACTCAATATTCATGCAACTTTGACTCCATTGTTTTCTTGATATCTGACAAAATCTCCACCGTCTCTTTTCCACGAAATCCTAAGTCCATCACCATGGGCATTGCCGAGGTTACCCCTCATCAATTGGCGCCGTCTGTGAGAAATCTGAACGCTAGAACCACGGATTCGGCGGAACACTCTCCACCAAGCATCAACTCGACGAAAGCAGATCCACGCCCACCCACCCCTGTGTTGGTACCCGCCGAGTTCAACGGCGGATCCGATCTAATCATCGGAAATTTCCACTTCCAAGTAGATGACCCGTAGGAATCGCACCCTTCGGCCCTAATCACATCAGAACCATTGGTGGAAAATGCTACGCCTACGGACGTATCAGTATCTTCTGTCGGATCCTCCATGGAAGTCACAGCATAGATCGAAGCAGGCAAAGAAGGCGAGCAAATCGAAACGGATCTGGGGGACCTTGATGGCCCTCATGGTAATCTCTCCCTCGAGTCAGGTCATCGGACAATCCCA
The DNA here is from genome assembly GCA_910589775.1 of Avena eriantha. NCBI lineage: Eukaryota > Viridiplantae > Streptophyta > Magnoliopsida > Poales > Poaceae > Avena > Avena eriantha. The sequence goes on along the minus strand of OU342741.1, from coordinate 166,337,116 downwards.
CCACGCAAAGCAAACTCGACAAACTCAGAACCCAAAGAAAGTAGCGAAAACGCCGACTTCGAAAAAAGGAAGGCGAAGATCTATCCAGAAATACAATCTCAGAATATTATCAGCACATCCTTTGAAGCAAAATATGACGCCATCATACCACGCATAACACGCCACCAAGTGTGCATGATCAACGGGGATACCTCAATACCACGCGACGAAAACGGTAATCCTATCCTCAACCCCGATGATATTTTATCAGATGACAATGCAGGAAACCACGACAATGAAGGAGACCACGGAAACGGAGGAGAAACAACAGATAATCGCATAGTCCAAGGAAGAGGCGGAGAACCACACGGAGGAGAGAGACAAGGACTTCGGCTACCAGCATCAGCATGGCAAAAAGCAAGGGAGGCAATTTCGGGAGCAGTTCCAATGACAGCGGATGCTTCACATGAGGATCTACTAGCATACCAGTACCTGCTTCACCACAAGAAGAGAGACCTACTTAGGATGCAGAGGCAACTCGACGAAAGAAAGAGGTTAGCCGACGAATCCAGCTTACGGCGGGCACATTTAAGCTCTACTCGAGGATCAGGGAGCATAACAGGAGGAGCACCACCAAGAAGGGCAACATCTCAACTGCAGCATATCCCTGAAGCGAAAAGAAGTGGACTCATCCGAGATCTCGACCTATCATTCATGTCAATTGACCAAGCAGGAAACATCAAGACAAAAACAGCTCAGGCAGCCATTGTGGCCGCGCAAACATATCTAATCACCACTCATCCCGCACCCGGCGATTCCCGTGCGGCCCTCCACCGCTCCGCCCTGATGAACCTTGGCATGGTGGGAGCCTCTCTCGTGGAAGCAGAGCAAGGAATCACGCAACAACCCGATAGATCTCCACGCCATCACAACATTCCTCGGCAAGTGGGACACACCCGACGATCTCGATCGCCACACCAGGCACATCTCGTAGCACCCGAGCCGCGAAGCAGCACAAGAAACGACAACACGTAACATAGGAATGATGGATCAAGGGATGGAAACCGCAGCCGACGATATCACGATGGATACAACGAAGACGATTAAGAGCTATGCGGAGCCAGTTGTTTTATGCAGCGGATTCGCAAAACCTCAGTACCCAAGGACTTCAAACTTCCACACGACCACACAAATACGGTGGACTCCAGGAACCTGAAGCATGGTTAGCAGATTATTTGGCCACTGTCAAATTACAAGGCGGCTCCACAACTACCGCAATGCAAAGCCTACAACTACATCTCACCGGCACTACATGATCCTGGCTCGGGAAGTTATCCGAAGATTCCATAGGTAGCTAGAATGACCTGGAAGATAAGTTCATCCGGCACTTCCAATCCATGTTTAAATGACTAGCATCCTTGGAGCAGTTGCGAGCATGCAAACAAAAATCTGGGGAATCAATAAGAGCATTCATCCAATGATGGAATATCATCAAAAACTCAGCTGAGTCCATATCCAACGAAAGGGCCATCAATGCCTTCAACGATGGCCTCCGTCGCCGAGAATGTATAGAAGAACTGGGATGGGTTAAACCCAAAATAATCTCACAGCTAATGGAAATAGCAAATCGCTGGGCTGATGGAGAAGAAGCGTTGCATAATAAGCGTGCACGATCACCCAAAGAAGACAGGGATAAGCGTGGCAATGATAGAAGAAGAATGAACAATGAGGGAAACACGGGATCAAATTACGTCGCAGCAGGTTTTTCGGGTGAAGGTAACAATAGAAGCAACAACCACAACGGCGGATACCGCCAGAACAGGGATGATGTCGGAGGAAGCTAGTCAGCACAACGATATCAGCCAGGAGCACGAGACCCACCCATGTCAGCAATGCAAATGCTGGAAGGACCCTGTAATATGCATTTTTACATTGACTCAACAGGCATACGACAATCTAACCACCTCATAAAAAAGACTGCCGAACATTCCTGAAGATGCAGGAGCTTTGTAATGCAAAGGCAACCAAAGTGGCGAACCGAGGATATGCATCTACGCCTGGCACATTAGCCACTGGCGCACCACCACCATCAGCGGTACCACCACAAAACACAAATGATCAAAACAACGAGTACCCTAGGTCAAAAGGAGCAATGTCCATGATCCAGAAATGGCGTCCATCCAACCGAATTCAGAAGCTCATCACAAGACAAATCAATATGGCGGAAACAGCTACATCAACCACACCCAAATATCTTCACTAGTCCAAGCAAGAAATCATATTCAGTAGAGCCGATCACCCACTTCGGGTCCCATAGCCAGGCCACTCAGCCTTGATAGTAGAAGCACAAATTAGCGGTTTCGATATGAGCAAAGTATTCATGAATGCAGGAAGCAGCATAAATCTGATCTACGCAAAAATGTTGAGAACAGTGGGTTACCCACTGGACAATCTCGCGCCAACAGAAACATCTTTCCATGGAATAGTACCAGGTAAAGCTGAAATTCTTTTAGGCAAAGTATTTCTTGATGTTGTTTTTGGTTCCATAGTAAATTTTAGGCGAGAAAAACTCGAATTCAAAGTCATGGACTGGCCATCACAATATCATGTGATCCTGGGATGACCAACCTTCACACGGTTTATGGCAGTACCGCATTATGCGTACCTAGTCATGAAAATGCCAGCATCAAAGGGAATCATCACAGTAAGAGGAAGCTTCACACGTGCCGATAGTTGCGATTGAGAGTTCAACAAAATTTCTGAATCTTTCGGGAGGGCAACGGAGTTTGAACAACTCAAAACTTCAGCAGACGCACAACCACTGGAAGTAGCGCGTGTCAATCCCGATCAGGCTTTTGACACGATAAATGACACAAAATAAGTACAGATCCACCCCGTCGACCCGGCGAAAACAACATTTGTAGCTTCCAACCTTGACCCCGCATAGGAAAGCACGCTCATCGAGTTCCTCCGTGAGCACTGGGAGATCTTCGCATGGCTACGTTCTAACATGTCGGGGTTCCCAGGGAACTCGCTGAGCACGCATTAAATTTGGATCCAAAGGCGAAGCCAGTAAAGCAACCGCGTCGTCGCTGTGCAGAACCAAAGCGTAAAGCCATTGGAAAAGAGCCCCATCGCCTTACTGATGCCAATTTTATCAAGAAATTAACAAAAGCAGAGTGGGTCACAAACCTAGTATGTGTTCCAAATAAAAATACTACAAAACTTCAGATGTGCATCGACTTTACTGCACTGAACAAACATTGTCCAAAAGATCACTTCCCATTGCCACGAATTGACCAAATAATCGATGCAACCGCGGGATGCGAACGTCTTTCTTTCTTGGATGCTTACTCGGGATACCACCAGATCAGGATGAAGGAAGAAGATCAGGAGAAAATGGCGTTTATCACGCCTTATGGTGTATTCTGCTATACAACAATGCCTTTTGGCCTCAAGAATGCCGGAGCAACATATCAGCGAATGATGCAGAAGTGTTTGGGAAGCCAAATAGGCACAAACGTACAAGTATATATCGATGACGTTATAGTTACAACAAGACAAGGATCTGCGCTCATCAAGGACCTTGAAGAAACATTCAAAAATCTCGACAAGTTTAGCATCAAACTGAACCCGAAGAAATGTTCCTTTGGAGTCCCGGCATGGCAACTCCTCGGATATTTGGTATCAGACAAAGGAATTGAGGCTAATCCCGAGAAAATACAAGCAATCCTAACAATAAAAAAGCCAACAAATCTACGTGGTGTACAACAGCTGGCAGGGCGAGTAGCGGCACTCAGTCATTTCATTGCAAGGTTAGGAGAAAAAGCACTGCCATTTTACACCCTCATGAGGAAATCGGAAAAATTCGAATGGACGGAAGAAGCTCAGCGCGCCTTTTGAAGATCTTAAAAGGACACTTTTGACATCTCCTGTCGTCGTGTCGCCAAAAAATAAAGAGTCTTTACTACTTTATATCACTGCCACAAATCATATGGTCAGCACAGTTTTGGTCGTGGAGCGACCCGAAGAAGGGAAGACCCACGGTGTGCAGAGGCCAGTCTACTTCCTGAGCGAGGTTTTATCGCCATCCAAACAAAGGTACCCACATTACCAAAAACTAGCATACGGGGTATTTATGACAGCACGAAAACTACACCATTATTTTTCGGAGCATCCGATCATAGTGGTCAATGAAGCACCTTTGTCAAGCATCCTCAACAATCCAGAAGCAATTGGACGTGTCTCTCTATGGAGCATCGAATTATCCCCTTGATATATCACGTATGAGAAGTGCAAAGCAATCAAGTCACAAGTTTTGCCGGATTTCATCATAGAGTGGACCGAGTTGCAATGTGCGGGTCCACTAGACCTTTCTAGTGCCTGGACAATGTACTTTGATGGATCAAAAAGAACGGAAGGAGCAGGACCAAGAGTCATACTAATATCACCCCAAGGTGACAAAATGTGCTATATACTTCGGATGAGCTTTGCAAACGCATCCAATAACAAAGCAAAATACGAGGCCTTGTTGCATGGCATGCGAATGGCCAAAGCTTGCGGTGCAACTCACCTCAAAATGTTGTGGCACAGCAAGCAATGAACAAGTGCGACACCGTCAGTGAAAATATGATTGCTTATCGCGATCTATATGGCGTTATGGAAGCTCAATTTGATGGGTGCGAAGTATCACATATAGGGAGAACAAGAAATGAAGAAGCTGACAACCTAGCAAACATCGGATCCTTGTGCTTACCAATACTACCTGGAGTTTTTGGGAAGAAATAACGGAGCGATCGATCAAAGCAAAAAGAGTCTCCGAGGTTGTAGCACCAAAAACAGGGAAAAATAAACATCCGCAAAAAGACTCGGGGGCTCCATCAGAAACCAAGGGTATAGAAGAGGCCATCGAAGAAGAAGAACAGGAAATCAGAGAGGTCATGCTAATTGAGCCTACCTGGATGCAGTCGTATATAGCATATATGACTAAGGAAGAACTATTCAAAGATGTGATAGAAGCCTGGCGAATCACTCGAAGATCAAAGGCCTTCAGAATAATCAAAGGAAAGCTGAATAAAAGAAGTATTCCGGGCATGTTGCAGCGTTGCGTAACACCCGAAGAAGGAAAAATCATACTCAAAGATATACACAAAGGAGTTTGTGGTCACCATGCTAGTAGCCGAGCAATTGCTGCAAAAGCATCCAGGGCAGGATTTTACTAGCTCACTGTCGTTCAAGATGCAAAAGACATTGTCAGAACATGTGAAGCATGTCAACGATTCGCAACAAAGCCTGGAGCACCCGCCATGAGTTGAATCCTATACCTTTGGTTTGGCCTTTTGCTCAGTGGGGGCTCGATATGGTGGGAAAACTTCACAAATCATCACCAGGAGGACACATTTTTCTGCTAGTAGCAATCGACAAATTTACTAAATGGATTGAAGCAATGCCTGTCACCACCCAAGACGAAACTTCGGCTGTGAATTTTATTAAATCTATAGTATTTCGGTTTGGCGTATCGAACAACATCATCACAGACAATTGGACCAACTTCACTTCCAATGAGTTCAAGGAGTACTGCCAGGAGACATGCATCAAAGTAAGCTATGCTTCGGTAGCTCACCCGCAAACAAATGGACAGGTGGAAAAAGGCAATGGACTAGTTACTGTTGGACTCAAGAAAATACTACTAGCACCACTTGACAGAGAAAAATGAGCATGGGTTGATGAATTGCCATATGTGTTATGGAGTTTACGTACAACTCCAAATAATTCAACACAAGAGACATCTTTCTTTTTGGTCCACATTGCAGAAGTCGTGCTTCCTGTTGAGGTATCACATGAATCCCCAAGAGTAGTTGCATATGATGAAGAGGAATCAAGAGAAGCACTTGAAGATGATGTGGATGCACTTGATGAAGCTCGAGATGAAGCCCTACAAAGAGCAACTATGTACCAGCAAAACTTGCGCAATTACCACAACAGAAGATTGCGGCCTAGGTCCTTCGCAGTAGGAGACATAGTTCTTCACCTCAAGCAAGATGGCCACAAGAAGATAGAATCGCCATGGGAAGGACCATACATCGCCACAGAAGTTATTCCCGGAGGAGCATATTGACTACAAGATAAGAAGATAGGAGTAAATTACTCCAATCCATGGAACATAGCACAACTACGATGCTTTTATGCATAAGATTACTTACAATATGATAAGAGCTACAGTTCGGCTTCTTAAGCCAGAATATTCAGGTTAATGGCTAGATGCCATCCGCCCAAAGAATAATGTATCATTAAATTTTTCGCCTTATGTATAAAGAGATAAGTTTTTTGTGCCTTAAGCTCTTTATTATTGTTCAAAAGATCTATGTTTTCCATCAAGCTAACAACAACTATGAGCCTATGTCCAGATACAGGCATCCGAACATAGCCTCGGGGGCTACTCCATCGGGAGCGCTGGCGCGCACCCGATAAAAATCCAATTGAGTATAAAACAAAAATATTCATGATTAAAAATAACTTTGAGTTTTACATCAATGTATCCTCGAAAAGGTATATTCAAAGAAAAGATCACTCCCATCGGGAATCAGCCTAGCAGGGCAACCGCCGAAAAAGCCAAAAATCTCGGATCACGCTCAAATGCGACAAAAATCCGAATGCCATGTTTAGAAACATGAAGGTAAGACCCCAGGATTCGTCCTGTGTGGCCTGGTAATCGCACAACAATGCGCTCTGCCAGTAAAATATCCGTATCAATGACGATGAAAATCTCGACAGACGCGTTGGGTACCCGATAAAATAGAAGCTGAAATTCAGTACTCGGTAAGACCTCAGCGGCCCGAACTGAATTACGCTAGTAATAAATTCCGAGTTCAGGCCCGGGGACTTGAATTTAATATAGGACAACCTTGTTTTTGTCCAGAAGCAATTAACTGATTCCCGATCCGTCGAAAGCATTAGACTCGTACCAAATCCCTACAAAACACAAAAATGATACAAATAAAGGAAAAAACTTTGAGACTCAACCTCAAACTACGGTTCAGGTAGAGTCTCGGGGGCTACTAACATAGGTACGATTACTCGGGTGCTTATTATTTGCTGCCCTATGCTGGGTAAAAGGTTTACGACCCATGAAGGTTTCGGATGACAGCCCAAGAAAGCAACCGACAAAGGCTTTTGATTGTATTGGGAAAGATACTATGAAATCGACATTGTGTTGGTATTGTAATTGCGCGTGTATGAAACCTATCCATATACAGCTTTGAGACCCGGCCTATTATATATAGGATGGGAGAAGCTTAAGCGAGGGTACCAAAATCTAGAAGACAACTTGTAATAGTGCGATTACTTAATATTCAGGCGACTTTGACTCCATTGTTTTTCTGACATCCGACGAAATCCCCAACGTTCTCTTTTCCGCGAAACCCTAAGTCCATCACCATGGGCATTGCCCAGGTTACCCCTTGTCAAAAACTAACAAACCGAGGGTAGGAAAATAGAAATCTCTAAAACAAAAAGAATTAAAAAAAGGGTCAAATACCTTAATGGGCCAAATCTGGAGGGAAAATGGCCCATGAGAACAAGACCGAAGGGAGGAAGGAGAAAGGGGTAGCTGGCTAGGCTTTGGGCACCCCGCGCGGGGCCCACAAGGGCCTCGGACGGCCGACCATCCCTCCCCTATCTCCTCTCCCTTGTTTAGTCCCAGATGGCTAAGCTAGTTAGCTATGTGGTGGTCTTTCCCCTAGATAAAGAGAGGTATTTTGGCAAATTAAATACAAAATAATCAATAAAAGTTTCCCTCTCTTTTGGGAAGACCTCTAGTTGATTCTCTCTCTGTCTCTCCCGTGATCGTGGTCCTAAGTCCGGATCACGCGAGCGAGAGTATTCTTCACCGTGGAGCACCGTCGTGCTGCGGGATTCGGATCCAGGAGCTCTACTTCCACAACTACTGCTGGATCGGAGGAGCAGGAGTCATCGTCAGGCACCGGACGTGTGTAACTCCCTGCAAGGTGCAACACTTGGGGCACTAGGAGTCGTTGGAGCCACAGGAGCTGTCAAGAATTCAACACGACCTTGAGATCAGCTTCGAGTCGTCTACATCAACCACGCTCTCCCGAGCTTTGACAACGCTTTTTGGTCTTCAAGGGTAAGTTCACGAAAATCCCCTCCCGTTACTACATTACTAATGGATAGGTCCTAGCTATTGGGGTTCTGGGTGTAGGGAAAATTTTATTGTTTTCATGCGCAAACCCCTATAGGGTGAGGGCCCACTTCTAGCGACCCAACGGCTGCCTTTCACTAGCCATCAATGGAAGGCTGCTCCAAAGGCTGGTTGCGCTGCTGCTAGCACCACCCGATGCCTACCCTCCTGCCACGACGTTTTAATGCCATCGCGTAGGCCTCCACACCGACATCCGATGCGAGGCCATTTTAACTAGCCGCCCTCGTCTATCATATTTAACACCGCGCCGCACTCTCCTCCTCCCTCAATCCTCCACTCCTAGTAGCTAGCCATGGACGACGGTATTGGATCGCGGGGAGGGCATCTAGGACGACCTCTAGGTCCTGGCCGTGGAGGTCGAGGGAGGCGCGGAGGACGTGGCCAAAGCAGCGCGTCGCCAAGCTCTCCCTCACCGCCTTCGTCGCCTAATTTTATCAACATCGGCATCGAGTTCATCGTGCCCATCCACTCCGGCATGGCGCGGGACAGGTTGCTCCTTCCCCACAAGTTCGCGTCGCTGGTCAACGATGTGCCGCCCCAGTAGGTCATTCTGCGGGCGTCCAGTGTCAATACCGCCATGTACCCGATGGAGGTGTTGTTCGAGCGCCTAAGCCGGATGTTCCTCTCCAACGGCTGGGAGGCGTTCGCCCGCGTGCACCAGATCAAGGTGGGTAACATTGTCGTGTTCAAGTACGACGGCGAAGGAAGACTCGCCGTCAGCGTCTTCGACGACACCATGTGCCATCATTGTTACCACCCTGAATCCGACTTCGACTCCTCCGAGGAGTAGGCTAGGTTGTGCACTCGCCATGTATGATGTAGAAATGTGGAGAATGCAATGGAAATTTTTATTAGAGTCTTCAAATATATTACAAGCAAACACCACTCGCACACCACGCAACACCACTCGAATTATTCACAACCTAGGACTTTTGCGGCGTCGGCGGGTTGACAAGACCCCATTCTTCTTTGAGAGAGCGTTAGGTCGCTTCCTATGTCTACAACTCCTCTACAGCTTGGGCGAGGCGGGCACGCATTTGCACGTCATCGGGATTGGCCTGCACTGCTTTCCGGAGCTCGTCGCCCATGTTTGCGAGCACAACATGTCGCCGATGCTCCGGCAGAAAGACATGATCCATCACCTCCCACGAGAAAGGCTCGCTGGTGGTCCTATTGCGGTTGTAGTGAGTGCGCGACCGGTGGTTAAACGTCATCATGTATATCTGCGGTCGCCCCGGAATCGGAGGTGGCAGCACGCCCTGTTCCTTAGGTGGGATTTGTGGGACGGCCAGACATGGGTGCGATTTCTGATTATGCTGGCCTCCCCTTTTATGGGCGCGCCTGGACGCTGCAGGAAACGTCCAGAAGAGGCGGGAATCGACGGAAAAGAAAGACGGGAGACGACGGGGCGGCGAGAACGCAATGGAAACCGCGCCAGTGTCACCGAGGGCCTTTTGCCGAACGCGGACAAATAGGTCACACCACTGGGCGCTGGTTGGCCGGACAGGCCAGACCACGACCAAAAACAACCGCGAGCCGATCCAAACAGACAGAAACAGACCGTTTTGGTCGGCCATTTGGGTCGGCCCCCGGTGGAGATGCCCTGAGTTCACTCGTTGTATCAATGTCAGGCAGTCAGAGGCGAAGATCACACCTGTGAAGCTTTTACCCGGCCCTCACCACAGTTGGAGAAACGGTTGATGAATTGACATTGGGGACACACAAAAAACTCAGTGATAGTTATCGGCGGAACAAAGATGGGCCTAAGAGCATCTCCACTCGTAACCCCTATGCGGGCTCCGACGTGGCCCGTTTTTGGCCCGTATAGGGGCCGCCGGCACGAAATCGGAAATGGGGGGCGCCGCCTTCCCAACCGTGCCCCCCAAAGTAGACACATATTTTAATAAAATAATATTTAAATAGGGAAAACCTAATTTTATTACATAATAAAATTAGAAAAATTAGTCATAATCGTGCCTAGCCCTATAGTACTCGTCCTCGTAGTTGTCGTAGGAGTCGTCGTCTTCGTCGTCGGTCGGCGTGCGCTCCGGCCTCGGCAGCGTTGGTCGGCCATGATCGCGCCACATCGAACGATCACTGAAGAGCGATCGCCGCTTTGGGGACCGGTGCCCGCAATGGCTGCAGCCTTCGTCGTTGCCTCTGCCACGCGCACGATAGACCTCCTCCTCCTTCCGCCACCAGGTGTCCCCCGGCGGCGTCGGTTCGAGCGACGCGCGAATGGCCGCACGCTGGCCCGGAAATTATTCCGGGTCGCCGAGACGCCTCTGCTGGCGCGCCGCCATGGTGTATTCCGGAGGGACCACCCACTCCGGCTAAGGCTCCTCCAGCAGCCGGTCGAGGCGTAGCATCGCGCGCGGGGCAAGAGGACCCCAGAACACCACGCGACCTCCGCCCTGGAAGTGCGGGTACCGGAGGCGGGGATAGTCGCCCACCATTATGTGGTCCATCACGCTGTTAAGAGTCCGAGCGCCCCACCACAGCATGCGGCCCTCCTCGTTGTTGTTGACGGGCGGTGGACCGTCCCCCTCGTACATGGCGAGCTGCCGCTCATGACGGTTCGCGAAGAAGGCGTTCCAGGTGACGGCGTTGTCGGGGTCCCAGTTGGTGTCCATCCGCTGCTCTGGCGTGAGCTCGCCGTAGTAGTGGTTGGTGATGGTCAACCGGCGGGCAGCACCTTGAGGGATGGGCGGGACCGGTACGCCACCGACGCTCAACCTCCAGCCCGGAGGGCACGCGTACCCCGGCGGGCAGGGGTAGTAGGAGGCGCACAGCGCCTCCGCCTCGGCGTATGTTAGTGCGGGGAGATTGGAGGATGTCATTGCGTGTAGATCTGAGCTATGACAATGGCGGCCGTGGCCTATGTAGCTGGAAATGGCAGGAAGTTTAGGCGGGAAGCGGTGGAACTAGCGGGAAGGAACTGGCGGGAACGCGGTGGCGGCCACTTCCGGCCGCCGCGTGGCTGCTGAAAGGCACGTGACTTGACATGGCAATATTTTATTCTCCTCCGGCGTCCCGCTTGCTTTCCTGTAGATAGGATTTCACCTGGGGCCGCCGGATTAATAATTTGACCGTGCTAGTCGTGGTCCTTATAGGCCTTTGTGGGGCTTTGAGGACCCGAGTGGTGATGCTAAACTAGGTCAAGTTAGGCCCAGCCCATCGTCCATTAGTACCGGCGACGCCGTTCCTCTTGGCTCTTTGCTCCTCGGACAAATCGAGATCGTCATCCCAGCCGGCGGCCATGGCAAGAACCGGGCCGACGCCGCTCTGCCTCCCGGACGAGATCGTCATCTGGGAGATCCTCGTTCGCCTGCCCCCCAAGAGCCTCGTCCGCTGCCGCGCTGTGTGCCGCGCCTGGCGCCGCGTCACGTCCACCCGTCACTTCCTCCTGGCCCACCACGGCCACCAACCCTCCCTCCCCCTCCTCTCTGGCTACGAATCTGACGACACCTACGACTGCCGCCTAGAAATCATCGTCTTCGACCCCCGGTCCGCCAAGCTCCAGCCCCTCGCCCAGCTTGACGACGTCAACCTTGATGTGGTGGCCTCCTGCGACGGCCTCCTCATCTTCTCCCTTGGCGACACTTACTTTTCTATCTGCAACCCGGTGACGCGCCAGTGGGGTCACCTCCCGATGCTCTCTGGCTTCTATTTCTCCGGGATCTATCCGCACCACGCTACAGGCGAGTACCGACTACTGCTGTACCGGAGCCAGAGCCGGAAGCTGATGTATGAAGATATTGTACCCGGCGACAGAGACTCGTGGTACGTCCTCACGCTTGGTTGCGACGAGGTGCCGAGGTGCATCGGGTGGCCAGAGGTGGCGCTCCACGGCACACCTGTGGTGCTCGTCCGTGGTAGCCTGCATTGGTACCCAGCGCGGCATCGGACCAGAAGCAAGACGATACTGGCATTCGACACAATGGCTGAGTCATTCCGGCTGATGTCTGCTCCGTTTGTTCCCAAAAGCACACATCTGTTTGAGACATTTTGGACACATCTGTTTGAGACAGATGGCATGCTCGGCTTGTACCGGCACAACGATGCCGTAACGATGGTGGACGTCTGGGTGATGCAGGACTATGAGAGCGAGGTCTGGGCCTTCAAGTACCGGGTCGAATTGCCGGTTGCCAAGATCAGGGGACAATTTGAATGGTCTGGACGCTGGAGTGCGGTGGTTACGTCCAAGGATGGCGATGTGCTTGTGCTGGTCCATTTCGGTCAGTGGCTGCTTCACATCAACATTCAGGGCAAGTTGGTTGCCAGTTTCGGTCATGACAGTCAAGGCCTCCCGACTTCTTTGCATCGGCTCAAACAAAGCCTTGTTCAGCATACCTTCTTTCCGGCTCTATCCAAATATGGAGTGAATGCTCGACCTTTCATCTGACTACCGTTGAGCGTGATGCTTCTGAACGTCCCAGGTCTTCTTTCATACGCTGAAGTGGCCACTATCCTTGTTGATATTGATGAGGGTTTCACTGCCTTTAGTTCTTGTCTACCAAGTTAGAAAGTCATTCGGGGGTTTGTTTGGAAAACATTGACAAGTAATCTGTCTCATGTTGCTATCTTCTTGTATGGAAGAATTGGTGTAGCCCTTCTATCCGCTGTTCTTAACACTGATGAATAGTTGGCCATCTACCTGTGTTTTCCATTTCTGTTTTTTGTTCCAACAGAGTATGAAATGACTATACTCTATCACTTCCAATTTGCAACTTATTTGTAGGTGAGCTTTGAGCATTAGTCAGTAATTTAAATGGATGTATTGCTGCTCTTGTTTCTTTATCTTCATAAATACATTGTTTCTAGGAAAAGGTTATTATAAAAGCTACGACCGCCTTAGGCAACATTTGTCTATCTGTCGACAGTTTAACGGAATAAACAGTGCAACAAGTTTATGAAGATATCTCTGTCCTCCCATCTGACACCACATTTCCTTTCCCTTGTTTGGAATAAACTCATCGTTTATATTTAGCTGCTAATTTTTAAGGAATGCTTCATATGGTGTATTGGACTCAGTACTAGACTCCTGGTATGATCTAATCCTGGGTGGTAATCTATGGAAGCACGGTATTATATAATGTTCAATGTTAATATAAGTTGGAGAAACGAAACTGGTAATGATCACAAGAGAGATTTGTCTCGGTGTTATTCAGGCACACATTGTGGTCCTCGAGATGGTGAGAACTGACAGCTATGTTTCTTTTTTCTCTATAAGCGCAAGACCATGTCGATTGCCAAGTACCATTTGTTGGAAGTGAATTGTCTCAGGGAGGAGGGCGGAAGGAGTTGTGTGGCCATACAATAGTAACAGTATGCTGAACACTTTCATGATTAAATACTACTAGTACATGAATTATCTGCGATTTGCAGGATAACAAAACAGTGTCTGCTCAGCTGCTTATATGTAGGCCACTTGGTCAATGTTCTGATGCAGTACTAAAGCTAATGGGAACCCATAATCTGGAGTGAGGTCGATTTTGATTCTTATATTCTTCATTGAGCCACAACTTATATTTTGAGTATTTTTGACAGGTCTCTGAAGTTTGTATTTACGTCCCAAACGTTCCATCCCTTAAAATCCTATGAAGTTTGTCTTTTGTTTTCAGTGTAATATTCCTTAGTTTGTAGTCCATGGAGCAACTTCCCAGTTAGATGGTTCATTCACTGGCTGTGCAGTGTACTTTCATTAGTTTGCACATCTTTTGGGGTACTTGCTTCAGGGTAAAACGTAGTTCTCCTTTCGTATTATTGAAACATTCTACCAGAATGTTAATATGCTCCCCGCAAAAAAAAGCTAATATGCTGAATATATTTGTAGTTTTCTCCCTTACTTTTTTTGCACGCTTCTTCACAGTTGCTTGTTACCATTCTAATACCTTAGGATATTATGCTACGCAGCTTGCAAAGTGCTTCATATTTGTATATTCAAGAAAAGGTTATTTCCATCACTCGTGGTTAGAATTGTTACCAACATGTTTTATTTTGTAAATCAGTAGCAAGGACTTCTAAGAACTACTCCCTCCTGTAGTCCTGTTACATAATAAAATATGGTATTACAACCAATACATGATTATATTGGTTTTAATAACATCTTATACCATGGGACAGAGAGTGAGTATAATCAAAAGGGCAACAGAATGAACTAAAGTTTTAAGGACATGTACCAGTAGGCTGTCGTGAACTAAAATGCACAATAGGTTCTGTCCTTTGCGACGTAGCCATATCGGCTGTCACTTTACTCACATTATGTACTTTTTGATGTAGGCATAAGCAAGAAATACCCCAATAACTCAATTACAACTTGTTAAGTCACATAAAAAAATGTAAAGTCAGGTGCTAATTCTTGCACTTTCTCCGTGTCATCTGGAGTTATATAATAGACAACTTGTACGACGACAAACAAGACCACAGTGGAAGTCGGTGCCCAAGATGAAGAAGGGAGACGATGAACTATCTGACGTGTGGGTCAGCGCGGGTGTTGAGTGCGTATGAGATCTGTTATAAACCCCGGGCTTGGAAATAACCAAGTCCAAATTCCATGATCCTTCTTCCTCACATGCTCCCTCTACCTACAACCTACGACCCCTTCCCTTTCCTCCCATGTTGTTGTTGTGAATCCCATCACTGAATCTACCCTAGCAAGAACATTACAGTGTTGTAGTTCGAAGCAACGTGAAGTTGATGCCTCGTCAAGTCCTTCGCAAGAGCTGGGGCCTCACGACAAGCAACTGCCTCCATAGTGATCACTGATCAGTGACTCCAAGAGAAAGTACAACCAATGAACCCATATATTCGACTATGATCACGATAAAACGCTCCAATGGCGCCGGTTGATCTCTGTCTCAACATAGCTCCATCCACGCTGATCTCGCCGATTGATCCGTCTCAGCATAGCTCCATCCACAAATGATGCTGATTGATAACCGTCTCAACATAGTTCAATCCACTTCGATTTAAGAATACAAGAAAATACACCGCGCGTTGCTTTGAGAATTTGTTGTGGTGCTTCTGAACAGTGTTATGTCGCTAAGAAGAAGGACTCCGTCTCTGCAGAACATTAGCATGCCAGATAATTACAACTTACTCACACATTAGGAGAAACTAGCACAATGCCCGCACGATTGTTGCGGAAGAGCAAGTTTGTTGACCAATTATTCTAAAATAAGACCGCCTTACCTGTTCGTTCCCCAATCATATCCATATTTTTGTTAGTAAATAACTTACCTATTTCAAAGTAGAACCCTCTATATCTTCGTCTTTTTTCATGTCCCGTATGGCAACGGGAGAACTCAACTGCTAGCTTCGCAACACTGGAAGAGTAGTATCATACCAGATAAACAACGAACTACTATTTGTAGAATTCCTACAACGTTCATGTTAATTTCGTGCTGATGAATAAGGTCCTCTATTTTTAGAGGAACTTCTTCGTCCGTATTCTCTATTCTCGATTTCTTTGTCATTTTATGTATTTCTTAGAAAAATAATTATTAAAATTTTATATTTAGCAAAAGTTAGAATTTAGTCTCCAGAATGAACTTCTTCGTCCGTATTTTCTATTCTCGATTTCTTTATTATTTTAAGTATTTCTTAGAAAAATAAATTTTTAAATTTTATATTTATATTGAACAGAAGTTAGAATTTAGTCTCAGCGAACACATCTTAGACAATAGATTTTACAGTTTAATATGCATGCACTTGTAGCATCTGCGATCATTCACACAAAATCAAATTCATATATGTGTGCCCCGGTGTACCAATTTAGGTCCATGAGGACATGCACCCACGATGAGGGGTGCCAACAAAAGTGCAAGGCCCAAAAAGCTTGCTAACACCAACATCACGAGAACTCCTCATCCCCATCGAGTCCCTTGATCCCGGCCGCCACCAACCGTGTCCCCAAGCCTTTTCTCTGTCAACCTCTGCTGCTCCTCTCTCGAGCGTCTGTTCGTATCACACACAAGTCGGCGCGGTATATTTCTTTATCAACCCCTCTCTGTTGCTCCGCCCTCTTTTTCCCTTTTCAATATGTCCCAACTGTATCCAAATCATTGAATTCCAAATCACGGCGTTGTTTCTTGTTGATTTCAGAGGCGCGGGGTATATTTCTTTGTCAGCCCCTCTCTGTTGCTCCGCCCTCTTTTCCCCTTCAATATGTCCCAACTGTATCCAACCATTGAATTCCAAATCACGACGTTGTTTCTTGTTGATTTTAGAGGCAGCTGATTCCTGTCAATTTCCAAGTCCAAGCGTATATAAACAGGTAAAATTTGTATCAAGATAGCGAGGCGGGACTATTCCACTATGATGTTTACCGGTCAACTAAACAGCTTATACCGTCAGGATTCAACAGCCTGCTCGCAGCCCATAGGAGAAGCCCAACAACACGGCGCCGCAAACCAAGCGGTACATGCGATATGTTTTTTTTAAACCAGGTACATGCGATACGTTTTGTTAGAACTTCTCGTGCCTTTTGTTCCGGGATGAGAGGGGGGGGGGGGGGAATAAAGGAGCGAACCGGTGGTACCTGCGGTGATGGTGTATTATGGAATTCGGTGCGAGAGCAAAACGGTCCAAAAAAGTGTTGGACCGGAAGAAACAATCCGTCCTTTATTATTAGGTATAGATAAAAGATATCACAGAATAAAATAAAATAATAGAGATTTGTAAGACCATCCTCATTCAGTTGTCGTTGTCCAAATAAGCAAATTTTCTTGACCGGATACAAATGTGAGGATGCATGGGGAGAAGAGCATACAACAGGCACAAATTGCGAAAGCTGCTAAGCCAATCCGTCCAATTATTCTTTCTACCCAGCTGGAAAACAGCTTTTCTATGAATAGCTTACACAGTAGAAGATCTACCACTTTCCAACTGGTCCAACTACAATGAATGTGAATCACCAAAATTATATGAATTTTAGTTATGGAGCAAAGTTCTTTGTCCAAAGTTGAACACCATTGGGAAACCACAGATATATCACGCAGCTCGGGAAATTGCAAATGAAGCAAACAGATGTTTTACCGAAATGGTTTTAACATCGCAGGCCACATTGTTATTCAGTTGAAAAATTGGGAATGGGAGAAATATGTGTACCGTTATAGATGTGGTATGTGTAGACGGCAAAAAAGATTGGTCAGAAGTTATTAGTACATGAAGTGGAATTTTATCAAAGGTATCTGTACAAATGTCCCTTTTGTCATACTGTTTTTTATTATATGTTGATCCAAATTCTACAAAGTAAAGGCCAACTTCTGACGGAGCGAGGCCCGTCGCCGGAGACTTGGGCCGATGCGGATAAACCTCTTGTAAGCCGCCGGCTGGGATAAGTTGCATCTGTGAAATCCCCGGCGTTGTGTAAGCACTCCCCGTATAGTGAAGTTCTGCTGGCTGGCGCCCGTGGTTTTTCCCTCTCTTTGTTGGAGAGGGTTTTCCACGTTAAATCTGTGTTCCCCTTGCTGCGATTTTATTTTCGTTCTTCGTTATTTGATTGTCGCAAAGTTAACAGTTTTTCATGCTCCGCTTCATTTTGTACAGAAAGAGAAGGTTATCCCGGACCTGAATAATATCATACACTCAATTATGAATTGGTAGCTTCGAAAATACCAATGGTGAGGAAATCGGTAATCATTAACTGCTCGGTCGGCTTAGGAGTAGGGACTAATCGGAATTCAGATGATGAACTGATTTAATTGGTCGGCTATTAATCGGTACAACCTACGCAAATTAGCACCTAAAACACATGTATATGGGAAGAAATAAATAGTATATATGGGTCTTTATATGCCCATCCCTACTTATCTAGAACCCAAAAGCCCATTAAAAGACACATGTTTCTCCTTTGTGACCTAATCTTCAAAGTCATGAGCCACTCAGGATCCACCAGCTGGTACCATGTGCTATTTTTCCGTTTATCCTCCTCTGACCTCTGAAGTTGCTCTTCTCCCACCACCTACCTAGGGAGCTGGTTGGTGACGGCGGGAATCGAGATCTTGGAGGCGGTAATGGAGCGGGAGCTTCGCATAACCTACTTCATTGGGGTGGACTAGCAGTTGAAAAGGAGATATGCCTTGCAAATTTTGCAACTTTTTTAACCAAGTATAGTAGTTAATCGGGAATATACCTAGTAATCGATCCATCAGACCTATTAGTCGGGCTAAAGGATTAACACAACTGATTAGTGGTAATCGACACGTTTAGGTCCCTAGTAGGGATTAATCGGCCTATTAATCGTTGATTCGGACGTTTTTTTAACAGTAGAAAATACACCCGGCTGCAAGGTTCGTTGGATCTATCCGCTGGACATGCATATTAATTATTTATCCAATGCCAGTTCTGCACTTTGGATCAAGTTTATAACATGAGCACCAACTTTTTTCTATTCCCACCTCATCCTCTGAATGAATTTGCTCCATCTTTAGAATACCTTAAGAGTTTTAGCCTCCCTGAACACATCATTAAAAATATAGAAATTTGACTTGACGTAATACTTATTTGGATGCAGATCGTGTGATCATTAGAAAGAACACTTCGTCTGCATGCTGCTCACAAATAACTAAAGTATGAATAGTTTTATTTGCATCAACTGAAACATTAATATTGATGATGTAAGAATATAAGCATCACAAAGTTGATATTACTTAGCATATCCTTTCTTGAGAATTAGTAATGTCAATTCCAGATGGTCCAAGTTCAATGCCAATATATATCCACTTCTCTTTCCTTTTTGAATCCAATGAGATAAAATATGATACTGATGTGAAGCATGTAGAGATGCAATCTTTAATCATGTTTTAAACCCTTAATCCTTTGGGTAACCTGCAACCAAAATAAACCTTCTCTGGGGCTCTGGGCCACATAATTAGATATTACCATGAACATCAATTTCAGAAAAGGGGCATATGTTTCCTGGTGCTAGGTCCATTCCTCAAAATAGAGGAAAATCTTAGGTGGAAGCTCTGTTATGACACGTGTGTGATTAGGTTCTAAACACACTGAAGGAAGACATGGAAAAAATAATAAGCAGGCAAGTGCAAAAACATAATTTGACAGTAAAAAGCAACATTGATAGGAAGACTGGGAATGGGAAGAACGTAGGACAGAGAGGGGATTGAAACGGGTCGCTGGCGATACCAGCAAGAAATGTATTTCGACAGGACGTACTTTAAATCATTCTCATTCAAGCTCTTGTATTTTCGAGGGCCAAACATGGCAACCCTCTAGCGTGGCCGTGGAGACGACGACAGGAACATAGCTGCTCCACTGGTTAAACGGGGAGGAAAATTGCATCAGTTACTTTACTCCAACATTCATTGATGGAGAAGAGGAGTAGGGGAGGAAATGCATCAGTTTCTTCTCATAAATCTATATCTTCCTAGCGTGGCCGCTGGGACAAACCTGTGGAGACGACGACAGGACCATAGCTGCTCCACTGGTTAAACATTTGTTGATGGAGAGGAGGGGGGGGGGGGGGGGGGGGTGTTTCTTCTCATAAATTCAGTAGGAGCAGTGGTCAGAAGTTGGTCTTTACTTTCTAGAATTTGGATTAACATATAACACCTCCACATCGCCTGGTCGGCTTGCTCCCTCCGCCGTGCTGGCCGGCTTGCTCCACGGCCGCACTTCAGGGGCGGGAGATTGATGGATTCCTCCGGCGCATGGACGATAGACGTAGTGGATGACTTGATTGCTTTTCCAAAAATATTACAGGGACCTGTCTTGTAAAAATTTAGGATCTGATTGTAATACATATGTTAAAGAAATAAGTTTATAGAGCTCTATTTAATTTTATAGCTTCCGGTGGAGGACCGGTTTTTGGTGCTAGGCGAGTGCTCTATTTTACAGCTTTGTTGTTGCGCGCTATACCCGGATGCAGAGCATACCACTTTTACAACGGTTTTTCGGAGCCAGTCGAACAGCCGGACCTAGCGCTCCCTCCTCCCAACCTTATCCTCTCGTTTTGAGAGTCGGCCACCGTCGACCGTCCCTCTCCGCCATCTCCACTGGAATAGCCGGTCGGAGGTGGGTTTGGAGGGGCGCCGGATCTAGCTGTAGGTTTGTTAGGAGTAGTTTGCGGCCTGGTGCCACGGTTTGGCATTGTGCTGGGAGAGGGAGGAAGTGGATCTGGGCGGTGCTTCTTCCCTGCCTGTTGTGTCTTCTCCTTGTGCTCCGGCGGTCGGAGTCGAGGGCGGAGGTTGGCTATGGCGGCTCCATGAATAAAGCCTAGGCTACCTCTCCTCTTGGTGTTCCCCCTTTGCTTCCTCTCTCCTTGTCGGCCGACCGTGGCGTCGAGGGACTCGGGGGTGGAAGAAGGTTGGTGCATCGGTGGAGTGGTGGCGGCGTCTGGGGCCTTTCCTCGCTGGTAGTGGCGCGGTCTACTGCGAGGTCGTCAGCGGGCGAGCTTGGGCAGCTTCCATGGTGGAAGGTGACGGCTTGCCTGGGTTCGCCCCCCCAATAATCGCGAACCCCGCCGGATTTGCGTCGCTCTTGCTTTGATCCATCTTCTGGCCGGCCGTGGCGGCGGGGGGAAGAGGGATCTAGGCGGTGCTTGGTGTGGCGACGGCCGGGGAGAAGGATATGGCGAAGCTTCTTTTTGTGGAGTTTTCTCACAGGGGACTTCATGCGGCGGCACTGTCCGTCTTGCCTCTGCCTCTAATAGCCATGAGGAGGCTCTCCACGGCCAGGTGATGGCCGATCTTCTTCCTCCTGGCCATGGGCCGTACGGGAGGATCTTCCTCGACCACGATGCTGGACCCACGGCCGCCGCTGCTCCAAGTGGCTTGTTCCCCGGTAACAGAGGCAGCTCCGACGAGGGGAGGTTGCTCGTTGATGGTAGAGAAGACCAGGGACCCGATTGCTTTGTATTTTTCTTCTTTAGGGTCTTTTCAGTAAAAGGCTTAGCCTTATCAGTAGATTCCCTATCTCTTAGGGTCTTTGCTGTAAATTGTACCCACCATGTTGAATGAAGCTTCCAGGGTCATTTATCCTGTTAAAAAAACCACTTTCGACCGGTGGAGATGCTCTAAGGCTTGTCCTAGTGGGAGTATCATAGCTAGTATCATGCATGCTATGTTGGCAAAAATCTGCCGTGGCACAACAATTAAGAAGAAAGAGATGGTTATAGTATCATAGGTAGATACCGTATCATAGCACGTAAAACTAGAAAATATTTATACAAATAAATCTTGTACAACAATTTTGCATTGAAATTCTACAAATCATTAAATATAGTACTAATATGATACTACCATATGATATCATACACTAGTATCATATGCATGATACTAGTAGTATGATACTACCATTATAATCAGCCTAATCTGGCCGGAAAAACAATCCCCTAGATCTACCCATAGGGAAATACTCTTATGAGAGCCTAGGATAAGCAACCCATTCCTCACGTCTGCCCGCTCGTCCCCGCGCGGGCGACGGGCCGGCGCCCCTCAACCCCACATCCCAACACCCCTCCTCCCCCTCTCCCCTCCCGCCGCCGCCGGCGTGGACCACCGGGTGTTACCCGCACGGGGCTGGCGGCGGCGGGCCTGTTTCTACCCGGCGCTTGGAAGGGGCGGCGGCCCTAGACGACGGCGGAGGTCCTGCTTGGCGGCGCGATTTCCGCAGGTGGGGGTGGGTGGAGGCGCGGTGGGCAGCTCCTTGGCGGCAGGTGCAGCAGCCTACGGCGGCTGGCGTCGCTTGCTCGGCCCAGATCTGGGCCCATTTGGGCCCAATCTGGATCTGGGCGGGCTTCTGCTCCGAGTCTGGCGGTTGTGCCTCTTTGAGGAAGAGGAGGCGCGACAGAGGCTTCGGGATGGTAGTGGCGCTCGCGGCTGCCCTTGCTGCAACGTCACGACGAGGGCTTTGCGAGCCCATCTGGGCTCGGCCGGGCCCGATACCTGGTGTGCCCCTGTTGCCGCATCCAGTTGGCTACTGCCACGGCGGTGGAGGTAGTTCCCTCCCTCGCGGCTGCGATCCTACTACCCCCGGTAAACCTGCCCTCCTCCTTGGGCCTCGAGGCCTCGTGTCGATACCCACAGGGAGATGATGAAGGTGGCGCCTTTTCCGTGGAGGCGCGTGCTGGTTGGTGGTGGGGTAGGTGGAGCTCTTCGGACTATTTGGGGCGGTGGTTCCTTGGGGGTGGGCGAAATCCCTGTCGGCCTCGTCTGGCACTGTCGCGGTGGCGCCTGCGGGTGTCGTCTCTCCTTCCTGAAGGGCGTCGGGTACCCCCTCTCCACCTCCCTTCGTGTACCGGGGGAAACCCCAGAACTAGTCCAGGAGGCAGCGGCGTCGTCGTCGCATCCTTGTTGAAGGTGCCGCTTGGTACACGGTGGTTCGGATTGCCAGGAGCGCGGTGGGACATGTCCGGAGGGCGCAGTGGTAGAGGGCCACCTTGTTTCATCGATCTGCCAATGTTGGCATTTGTTTCTCTTTTTTTCTCTTTTTCGTTTATGTTTGGCTTGGTTGTGCCGTGGCTCCAGCGTGCTCGTTTGTACCTTGGGCGTTGTGCTGTCTGGCCCAGCAGCGATCTCACCTGTGTGTTTTATTTATAAAACGGGACAAAAACCTGTTTTGAGAAGAGCCTAAGATAAGCTAGCTCTGATGATAGGAACGGGTCTGATAAGATGGACAACTCGAGATCGTCACACTCTTTTTTCGACAGCAAGAACTTGGTTTCCTACCATCTAGTAGGCGGACCCCACGGTGCTCCCCACGTACTTGACCATCCCCATGTCGTCGAGTAGTCTTTACAGCGTGTTAGTCTAATTTGATCGAATTTCAACGAGGTTAACCGATTTTGACCAAATTTGTCCATATATGGTGTCGCAATTTATCAAAATGGCCCACGTATATTTTCTATGGCACTTGTGTCCTTGATGCGGACTAACAAGCAGGCCCACCTGTTAGTAGCCGAGGTAGCACGCATCAGCCTGAAAATAATGCACTCTCTCTGTTTCAAAATATAAGATGTTTTAGACTCTTTTAAAAGCATATGTATCTAAACGTCTTCTGGTGTATATGTTCAAAGCAAAATAAGTAGACATAGACACTAAAAGACGTGTAGATATATATGTTTCAGAGAAAAGCTACTCTGTATAACATTTATATTTTAGGCATATAATAAGCTAGCGTTTTTCGAATTATCATGTTGCCGCGTGTGCTATAGTGGCAAGCGTGTATTTATTTAGCAAGTCAAGATTTCGAATCCCTCCGCATCTCCTAGAGATTTTAATAATTGTACAACCACTTACAGGTGGAGGTCGTACCAAGATCGCAAGAGTGAGGAAAAAACACATGTGTCATTTTTGTAAAAAATGCGATATCACATGTCGATTGGATTGGACTAAAATTCTCACAGATTGCAAGTTGTGGGACTAATCTTGCTCAGTTTGCAAAGTGTGGCACTAAAACGCTCCGCGTCGCAAGTTTACGACTAAAAGTGTTTATACGTCCCATAGTTTTGACCGCAGATAGACGTGCATAACGAAATCAAGAAATGTATCAAGACAAACCATAATTTTCAGGAGTATTTTAGATATAGTCGGTAACTTTCATTACTAGAGATGCATTTCACTGGCCGATCTATTATGTGTAAGCTTTCCATTTTTCGACCTACTTTAGTGAAATTGACACAAAGTCATTTTAATGGTCGGAATTAGTTAGAAATCTTTAAAATTTATAGAACTTGAATATTACCATCGAATTTGGTCTAATTTGTATAAAAAGGCAACCAAAGGGTGATTTCTTCGGTTTCCACATATAGAGAAGCATTGAATTCATCGTGTCAGTTGTAACCCTAAAATGAAGGGAAAAAATCAAAGCAAACCTTAAGCTTGTAAGGAAATTTTAAGAGCATCTCTACTGGAGGTCCCTAAAGGCACCCCAAACGAAAAATAAGGGAACCGGCGCAAAAAAAAACTACCCCCAGTTGTATCTTCCAAATTATTTTTTCATCCAGCCCAGTTAGCTTAGACATCCGGCATCCGCGGGCCACCCCTGTGCAAAGGAAGTCAACCGGGGGAGCCGGCTAAACGAAAAATGCTTCTAAAAACGCGACACGCGCAGGGTCACCTGCTGGCAATTATTTCTTTCTCTCCCACCTCAGCTCTCTGCTACCTCCAACCTCCCACATGCCCACTCAAATGCATAGATAGGCCGAAGCAGCTCCATAGCGGAGAGCGCGCCGCCCACCCGGGCGCCCCTTGTGCCATCGCCGGCCGGATTGCACATGCTGCTGCTCTCTAGGCTTGAGAACGTCATCCACTCCGACTGCGCCTGCTGCATCCCGCCGTGGTGGTGTAGGAACGCCAGGTTCAAGTTGTGGGTAGTGCCATCCTGCACCAGCTTCGGGTTGTTGTTGGACGTCGTCGCCCCGGTTATGTACGAGCTAGCGACGGACGTGCTCACGGAGGCGGACGCGGAGGAGAGCGATGACAACGAGCGCTTATTCTTGCGGGAGCCGACGACGATTGGGTCGAGCGCGGCCGGTGCAAGGCGGGGCGAGCACAAGGCAAGTGTGGCCGGCTTGGGGCAAGCACGGCGCAAGCTCGGGCGGGGGTGGGCGAGGTGTAGGGTGTCCGGTGCTCGAGCTCTGGAGAACGACCGGCACGAGCTCACCCGCCCACGAGGTGTTTGTGAAAATATAAAAGCAAAGTCTATTTTTGTACTGGGGCTGACTGGGTGATCTCCACCCCTCGTAATTGAAAGTTATCCGGCTACCCCATACAAGCAAAAAAATGCTCCTATCGGACCTTATCTGAGGAACGAGTGGAGATGCTCTAAATCAATGCCCAGTTCTTAATCCCTAAAATTGGCACTCTCAAATTGTCAATCCTGGTCTACTTTAAACCTTGAAGATGTTTGGCCCACCGGGAAAGTTAAATCCTGACGGAGATTAAAGTTTGCACTCAGTGACATCTGGACCCCACCTGTAATCCCTTCTTCCCCAATCCTCAACCGATCTCGTTGTCAGTCAATTGCTTCCGTGAGACGCAGTAACCACCAAATCCTATGCCCAATAGAGTTGTCCTCGTGATTTAGAATCACACGATTCACTCAAGGCTGAGAAGAAGCACGCGGTGGTGTCGGTGGTCTGGATACTGCATCGCGGTGGTGAGGGTACTGCGGCGACTAACGCTTTGGCGAAGCATGGCAGCAGCAAATTGGGGGCTTTCGTGGAAGAAGCACACGAAAGCATCCACGATGGTGTCCAACGCAGGTTCGCCTCGATAAGCAGCCGCACGGGCTCAGGCTGCAGCTGGACTCACACGCATCCATGTCGGGTCAAGTTTTCTGCGCGCATTGGAGCTACATGAGAGTGAAGGGGGCTCGGTGGAGGCGAGCAACACACGTGCGACCATCCGTACCTGGGGATGGATATAGCAACGACAAAATCAAGAAGCGCTTCTGTGGCTCGAAATGTGACACGTAGGTCGTATATGTCAGCGGGAGTATTATTTATCTCGTTTATTTTGGATTTTTCTTTTTGGTTTCATCAGCCACGTTAACAAAATCCCATCGCAAACAGATCTAGGGTTCAAAATATACATTTAGAGTGCCACTTTCAAGAATTAGATGTCGGGTTCGATTTAGCTTTTCCCTATAAATTCAAGGTTTATTTTGGACTTTCCCCAAAAAAGAACCATAGAGAGAGAACGAGCTAGATTTGACTTTAAGGAGTGACGAGCGTAGCCTAGACCGTCTTAGAGAACTTGCAGTCTCACCCATTTCCTCTGGCCTCTTCCCCCTCATCTAGGCCAACGCTAGAGAACCCAAATTAAAACCAACTCCTCACCATCGACTATCCCCCTCCCAAAAATCCCCAATGGCGGCGTCGCTGGAACTCGAGCGCTCCTCATAGGAGCGCATCATCGAGTCTGGACCCCTGTCTTCCGTGACTGCTGCGCATCACCTATATTGGGTAATGCGTATTGTAGTGCTGGAGAGGCTTGTTGAAATAATTGAGAACATGCTCACATGGGCAAGAGAGCTCTTGGAATATAAGGAGGTAGTTTATACAGGGAGTGTCTTGCCGTGGTTGGGAGTTGTAAGATTTCGAAGTCATATGTTTAATACATGGTATATGTTTGAGTATTTCTTGATTTTTCTTGGATCTTCTTGATTGACTAGATCTGTACATAAAGTTTGACTTGATGTGCAAATGCATGTTGCATCATTAAGTTATTATTTGATGTTATAGACTTAGGTAGTAAAGTCAATTCGTGTAAGGAAGTGACGAGTTCCGAAGATCAAGATAAAGACTTGCACAAAAAAGGAAGCTAAATATAAGGATATCAACACTATTTTGAAAGGATGGATCAATTCCAACTCATTATGAGCTGGCAATAAGAAGGAGTATTAGTGCAGAAAAGGTGGAGGAACATGAAGGAAGGAACTCAAATTCAATCAAACTAGGTGATGTTGCTCAGAAGCTAACATAATAGTTGTACCAAGTTCATGGAAGTAACTTGGAAGGATGCAAAGAAGAAGTCTTGCAACCAGGGTGGTATTCAAGTTCTGACAATTCAGAGAGAATGCCAGTGAGAAGTCGAAAACCCATAGGGTAATCCATACACATAGGAGAATCCGCAGCTGGTATCCATAGCTGGTATCCTTGTGGTTTAGCTAGTTAGGTCATCTTTATATAAATTAAAGAGCATAAAACTTGGCCTAAGTTAGGGTAGACCTAAGGAAGTATGAAATTAAAGCGATCGTTTTTGAGGCGTTTCGTGAAATCGGGATTATCGGGAAGAAATAATGTCTAAGAAGATAAAAGTAAGACAAGTAATGTTGGAAGATTCATTTCAGAAACTCACAATTGTGTGGGTATACCGCAGATTCTTTCATGAGACCCTATAGAGATAAGGTATAAGCTAGACCGAGACTAACATCCTAACTATAGAGTCAAGGAAGGTTATACATGCAGTTTAGAGACCATTAGGAAACCCCAAGGGGGAGAGTAAACAATAAACACTAAAGTGTTGTTATCTGAATTTCTAAGTAAAAGCTGGAGAAGATTTACTGGACGATGATAAGATTAAGCCCTATTCTCATTAGGTTATAAGAAGCCATCATTATAAAGTATTTCCGAGAGTATGTCTGGATGAATGATGGAAGGAGACAAACCAGGATAACTTTAGCAGACTAGTTATAAAGGGGAAACCAATCGTAAGTTGTCCTTTAGAGTAAAGAGAGTATTCCAAAATAGACCGGTGTAGTGTAATAGGAAAACCGGATTAATGGACAAAATGTGTCCACAACCAATTCTAGATAGGGTTGTAAGGACATAATCCAAGAAATATTGTAAAAGGAACCGTGGGATAACTTAGAACTACAATTGTATATTGTCGGACATGAAGAGAATTCAAGGAAAAAGATCCGGATTTGGGATACCACAATTATCCCCAATTGTGATCATAATGGAATTGAGAAATGTTGTGATGAATACAAGTCAATACCTCATTCCGAAATGTAAGAGAGTACGAACTTTAGGGATAAAGTTTATTTTAAGGGGGAGAGTCTGTAATACCCCAGCATTAGAACTTAGAAATAAGCTGAGTGATGTGTGTGCATTGCATTCATGCATAGAAAATCTGGATAATTTTCATGCTTTTAAATAAAACTTGCCAAAGAGATTGAATCTTCTCTTAACTTGGTGGAACTGAAGTAGATCATCAAGTTGACTATGATAAGTTTCAATATGACCTTTGCTAAAACCATATCTTTGGGTGATATAACTTGATCTAAGGGTAGATAAATTGTAATAAAACTAAGTCACAACACACTACTCATTAAGAAGTATTGTGAGTATATAAATTAGGCTAAACCTTAGTAAGTTGAATCATCTAGTTTGGTCATGAGGAATCAAGCTGGGGTATAATAAAGTGATACTAATTGTATGGAGTAGTTGAAAGCAAAGTAGCTTAATCAAGCTTATAACAAGAAAAACTTGTATTGAGAGGAGTAGTACCCTACCCATTCTAGGAGTTTGATATCATAGGTTATATACAGAGAATGGAAACCTTGCAAGCCTTAAAAGCAGATCTAAGGCTAATGTACTAGGAGCAGAATGAAAGAATGTTTAAGAAAGTACATGACCATGTCATCAAAGGAGGTTGCCTATGATAGAGCCAGATGACTAGATCAATTAGACAAAAGAGATCTTAGTGAAGCAGCGGAGAGATTTAAATAGAGTATATTTAGGAAAGGAATTCCTAGAACCCGAACTTAGTGAAGTGTTAGGGCTAGGAATTCTGGAGAAATCTTTAATCAGTATCATAGTATGGGGCTATATCAATATCTCACTTCGGGTTGAAACATCAACTATAATTACCTAGTTATACATCAATCTTTAACTTTTAATTCTTAGGGATTATAATATTCTTGGGTGAATAAGTAGGTCTAATATTTAAACATTTGAATAAGGTAATTAGTATTTATATAATTACCAAAAGGATTAATTATCATTACTGTTTGAATATATCACTTTTATAAAACAATAAAAGAAATTGATAACCATATAAGAAGATAACTCTAATAGTACTTCTTAATTCTTCCCTTTATTTCATAATTATTAAATAAATACAACTCTATTTGAAGTAAAGGTATTACAGAGATATTCCCAAGGAAATAAAAGGCTTTATTAAATAATGAATATATATTACATTGATCTTTACAAAGAGTAGAAATTGTATTACAAAAGGTAAATAAAGGAAAAACCCTAAACTAATCCTAAACTATTCTTCTGATCACTTGGTCTTGTACCTGCAAATAAGAAATAAATAGAAATAAAACAAATAGTGGGTTAGTGTTAGATTGATCTCAATTTCAAACAGTGAAGTGCACTGGTTTCCAATCCTCATTAAGCAAGTTAAATTAAAAAGGGGACAAAAACCATTAAGTGTAGAATCTGTTCTTTTAAGCAATAAAAGTGTGAGAACAACATCACAAGCTGAAGGGGCAAGTTTCACCAGAATTGGTAATAGTAAAAGGATGGGGGAAGTTTAAATTATAGTTACTTGATCTCATCCACAGCCAAAGCAAACAGTGAAGCAGCTTACACACCCAAATGCATGCATTGAGTGTCAGTAGCTGAGAGAAAAGGGAGCAGTTTAAATCACAGTCGTATAGAGCAAAGCTAGCTTTGCTATTCATTTCGCAAGAGAGCACAACCACAGTTTGTTACCAACACAACCAAGAACATCACAAGATCTTGAATCAAATCACTAGATCAAATCACTTTCCACCATAGAAAATGCAGGAGATCACCAGCCAAGATGGTGACTTGAGGAGGAGGATGTTCTAGGTGGACAACAAGGCCACACATGAACAACATCATCAGGAGGAGTAAGACCAGGACAAGAGGAAGCCACAACACATCTAGGGCTACCATAAGCCAATAGTAAAAGGCAAAATCAATACAAGGCAACAAGGGTATATCCCAACCTTAAGATCTGATCATTTTCATCATATACATTCATTTGCTTGCAAACATATGATAAGTATGCATATTGGACAACAGATAATACACAACCAATTGCTGCATGTGTTCTTGCATAGGGAGGGCCTCAGACCAGCATCACTGGCCCTATGATGTATCTTTAAACTAGATAGATACACATCATTGCTGCTGGTACATGGCACATTCCTAGAAGGGTAGGCCATCACGAAATGACTTGGATGGAGTGCTCGGACACGGCACGTGTGGCGGGGACCTCGGGGGGGGCTCCCATGGCGATTCCCCTCCGAATCCCCGCACGGGCCCTGTCTCGCCCCCCCATATTACACGGGTTCCTGTCCGTCGGACTTCTGTCCCGCAGGCGCGTGGCGTGCACTATGCGGTGTCCCCACCACCAGAGAGAGGAGGTGTGCGTTTTGCGTTTCCGCCATGCGTGGACCTCTCCACAGGCACTGCTACTGCTGCTACGCCCACCCGCTCAGCTCCGACTGCTTCCTCGGCATCTCCAACCTCGACTCCACCATCGCCACCACTCGCCCACCTCCTCCCTGAGAGGAGATCTACTGCGAGGCGTTTGATGCTAGTGGTCCCACCTTATGGAGAGGCGGATGAGCTGAGCTATGGCTCAACTGCAGGCACAGAGAAGGTCCGATTTTGGGCGGAGGAAGGCAGGGGAGAAATTTCTTCAGTGACTGGTGCCATACTTCATCAATCGATCGATTGAGGGAGGAAAGGAGCTAGAAAAGCTCAGTTGGCAAGAGGAAATTGTGCGATTCTAACATTGGGGAGTGGCACATTGACTCCTTCTTCGATTTCGCTAGCGAGGACCATGGGATTGGGGAAGAGCCCATGTACCACCCTGAGAAGCGTCCGGAGCCCGTGCAAACTCAGAAGCTGCTCCGGCGACCAGCATCCCACTCTGCTGCAAGATTCAGGGCCCCAGATTCCCTCTGCAGTAGCGGAGAAGAGGAAGCGTGGTTGCCCTCGAGGCTCTACAACCAGGAAGACAACTTCAAAGTTGGCTCCATCATCATCGGCAGTGGGGGATCAGCCATTTTTCTTGATCCCCCTAAAGCTAGAGCATGGGAAGTTCTCATTCCAAGACGTGATGGCAGTGGCAACTCTGCTGGCCCTCCACCAGAACTCGGTCAATGTGGGCATGGTGGTGTGTGAGCACCTAGATGCAGGACAAATTTCAGGGGATCAACATTGTTAGAAAGTGATCCATGTGGAATGGGGCTCACATGCGTGGAGGATGAGGAGGAGGCTGGCAGAGCATGGGGATTTTTCCGTGGACAAATCTGGGTAGACGAAGATACCCCTCCTAGGGTTTGGGATCCTACAACTAGCCCACCCACCTGTAGGGGTACCGCGTATGAAAACAATAAATTTTACCCTACGCCCCTGAACCCCTGAAGCTGCCAGGACCTTTCTATTAGTAATACAGTAACAGGAGGGGCTTTTCGCGAACTTACCCTTGAACATCGAAAAGCGTTGTTAACGCTCAGGAGAGCGTGGTTGATGTAGATGAGCCGAAGCCGACCTCAAGGTCGTGATGAAGCCTTTGCGCTCCTTCTGGCTCCAACAACTTGAGTGCCTCAAGTGCGACACCTCGCGGGGAGTTACACACGTCCGGTGCCTGACGATGACTCCCGCTTCCCCAATCTATCAGCAGTTGCGGTAGTAGAGCTCCCGGATCCGAATCCCGCATCGCGAAGGCACTCCGCGGTGAAGATGTCTCTCGCTCGCGCAGTCCAGACTTGGGACCACGGTCACGAGAGAGAGATAGAGGGGGAGAGAGAAAATATCAATTAGAGGTTCTCCCAAAAGTGGGGAGACCTTTATTGATTATTGGTGTGTTTATCTTGGCCAAATACCCCACTATATATAGGGGGAGGAGGGAGTACACCCTTCCTCAAAGTCTCGGGGTGGGACTAAAGGAGAGGAGGGGGAGGGGTGGCCGCCGGCCACCCTAGTGGGCCCCGCGTGGGAGGGGGGGGGGGAGGCTAGGCCCAACCGACCTCCCCCTTGGCCCCTCTCCCTCTCTCCTTTCCCCTAATGGGCCCTCTCCCTTCGGAATTGGCCCATTAAGCCTTTTTGACTTTTAATTGATTTTCTCTTTATTAAATAATTATTAATAAATGATTAAATCAATATTTAACATTCATTCACATATTATTCAACCTCCGTGGCCATGGAACACCTTCCACCTCCACTCCGAACATCCTTCGGACTTACCGAAACCCTTCCGGTTTTCTCCCTACTCTTCTTCGGTGATTCCACCCATCCTATAAACACTCTCTAAGCATAATCAATCCCTTAAGTGTGATACCCCACGGTTCGGGAACACTCCAGACATGGTCGGGACATTCCCACACCAATGATCGACAGAGGGACCTGGATGGCCATGTGACCCCTGTGCGTTCCACGAAGATCTTTCGTCGTTTGAACCAGGACAATCATGTCTTATTCCCTTTGTCACTCGATACTTG
The DNA here is from genome assembly GCA_910589775.1 of Avena eriantha. NCBI lineage: Eukaryota > Viridiplantae > Streptophyta > Magnoliopsida > Poales > Poaceae > Avena > Avena eriantha. The sequence goes on along the minus strand of OU342741.1, from coordinate 166,304,961 downwards.
CATTGCCTGAGATATTATCAATGACATCACCATGTCGTGTTCAATCTCGTTACTGAACAATCCTACTCGACTCGTTCCGACAAGTGATATCCTCGTGATCTAATCACACGCTGTGCAGCTATTGGATATAACCTCTCCTAGTGGGCCCTTGAGTATCTTCCCGTCACATGGACGGACAAATCCTTCTCTTGACATAAATTGCCTCAACGGTTTCCTCTGAACACCTGAACACACCTTTATAACCACCGTATTACCAGATGGCGTTTGATGATATCAAAGCACTCTCGGGAGATAGTGATTGATATAGCCTCATAGTCTACAAGGATCCATTTCTAATCATCGTAACTTGAACTTCGTGACATGATCGGGTCACGATGTTTAGGTTGGGTATTGGTTCATCATCTCATTCTCAGAATGAGATGACCTCATTTCCAACAGGCATAAATGCCACATGATCAGGAAACATGATCATCTGTTGACCAATGAACCAGTGACTAGAGTTTCACTGGGAACCCCTGGTTGTTTTTATATCATACGTGTATTGATGTTTCCACTCAATATATTTATAGCATGATATAAAACTTAATCATAAACTATATGAAATATGATAATAGTCCTTGTTACTATTTGACTCTAGGGCATATTTCCAACAGTCTCCCACTCGCACTAGAGTACAAATACACTAGCTGCATTTGTTCTCAATCATTGGCACCATATACCCGATACCCTGAACATGCTTGCTCATGGAAGAGGTTGAGTCTTGGGTCTGTACTTTACAGTCCCAAATCCTTTGCAACTTACTAATGTCACCTTGATTGACATTAATACTTTATCATCACATGATAGCATCTTTGCGTATGCATCGTCGTTATGGCAGCAGAACGAGGCCTGATTCCAGGAGCCTACAATGACGTTAGATCAACCTCGAGGGATTTATCATGGGCACTGTGCCCTGGGACACATCATTCTACATTAAAAGCAAACTAGCCCTGCCATAACATTATACAACACTTTAGATGGTGCCCTTATCTATTATTATAAATGTATTCATCGAAACACTAGTGCACTCTGTGCAACTTTCGATGTTTTGTTCACCTCGCTTCCTACTTTACTTTAATTGGTATCTACAGGAGTTTCCAACATATTCCCTTATAACATAACTCTTTATGCTTTAAGATATGTCATCCTTTATGGATTTGGAAAACATGTCTGCAAGTTCTCTATTAGACACTACAGACAAACTTAGCTCAAACGTTTTGTGATTCGAACTTAATCACTTTCAAACGTTCCTTATTTGGATCACATATTATGCTAAGTTATCATCATGGTTTACTAAGACAGAACCTATGTCTCAACATAGTGGATGATAATCATCCTTCTCTTTTTTCAACCATTGATGTTAAACTTAATACTATTCCTAATTTGAGTCATTAAGGACCAGTTCCTTAATTAACTTCTATTCTGAAGCTTTTTTCAGAATTCCTTAAGGAATACTACATAATATCATAATACGGTTATTATCAACTTCTACATCTTATAAATCATTATTTATAAGTATTTGCGCTTTCATCCTTAACATACTTAAGAATTACTCCTATAAGCTCCCACTCAAAATATGTTGCTACATATTTGAATTTGAGACTTATATTGCTCCCACTTAAAAATATGTTAATCACATATTGTTTCATGAAGACTTTCATAGCTCCCACTCAATTTTATGCAAATTGCATATCTCTTTACTGTTTTGAATAACTTCAAAATCCTTTGACCAAATATCAAACTTGGAGATTTACTATGAGATACTAGTACTTTTACTAGTTTCAAATCCACTTGATATTTAGCACACTTGAATCAAATTCATTTGAATTTGTCCAATACTTGACAAATTGTGCTTTTTGTCATTCACCCCTTTTTTTCCACTATGGCTTTGCAGTCATTTGGGAAAATTCCAAGTAACCCCTTTTACTTGTGAGATTTAGCAACTAATTGCTTTCTAATCTCAAGTGAATTTTGCTTTTAGGATTTCTCATAATTTTAGTTTACCATTATTTCCTTTGTAGTTCGTAGGTATGTCATATTCCAAGAATCATGACAAATGATTCACAAATGTCTTGATACTAGATATGGATTATATTTTGAATCCTACTTCATGTAGTGAAAACACCAGTGGGGAAAACACAATGATCAAAATCATTGATTCTTTCCTTTTGTGAAGAGAATCGTTCAGGAACGTTATCCGTTGCGCTTCTCAACACTCTGATGCAGGGTTTTGAATCCTCATCGTGTTTTACACTATTTTCCATTTGCTTCATAATTGAGAAACATCACTAGAAGTGAGCTTTCTCAAGAATGCACCAAAATCTAAGCAATACAAGTTTTGATTTCCTTTTGGTTTAGCTATGGATTTCATATTCAAAGTTTCCAATGAATACTCTACAGGGACTTATGCGCTATCATTTTGGTTATATCGAATAACCCCAAAACTTTCACGAATTCTAATGGTTTAGCAATTCTAATTGAGTGCTAACTATTTCTAACTAATGGTCTCTACATCTACACTATAATGATTTATTTGGTGCCTTCTATTCAACCCCTTTGATATCTAATATCACATCGTGATGCTCTGCATTCTGACGTTTCAGAATGCTTTGCATTCTACAATTTCTTTTATGCCATTCTTATAAAGTCGAATTTCATTACTATTGATCAGATCATAGCAATTAGATTCTCTTTTATATTCATACCCTTTGTTAATGAAACATTTTGATCAAATCAAATAGTTTCATATTTATGTTTCCTTTGATAAACTTCTTTACACATTTAAACAATCATATATTGATAATTACCATTTTCGTTAAAACACAATACATCGAATATGTATTAACTTTTAACAATTCAATAAACACTTTGTACTCAAGTAATACACGGTGTTCAAGTTATTTTGCCGAACTTAGACACGATATATATGTGATGAATCGAATGACTTTCACATATTATCACATAACTTTGAATTCAAACAATGGTTTCATTCATTAATGAAATATCATTAAGTTGGGTATTTTAAACAAGGCATTTTAATGTTTTACAAATGTTCATGCATTATCAATTAGTTTCAAACAACAAGGATAATTCACATATAATCAAACAAGATATGAACATGAATAGAAATCATTCATAAAAGTGGAACAACTGTTTGTTACAAACTCATATGAATAACCGTCCCACGAAGTGTGAGACACACTAAAGAAGTTCACAATCTCTTGATTACATAATCATCCTAAAACATAAACTAAATGATAAATGTCGAGGGAGAGTGTCGTCGGCCATCATCATCATGCTCGCCATAAACACGCAACGTCACCTCCTCTCTAGCAAGCACCTCTCATGCTGAAGGACCTGTTTTCAGTAAAACAGAACAAGTATCATATATACTTAACACTACAAATGTGTTTGCAAGATTATAACATTTATAAAACTATATATCAAATATATACCTTTGTCATCGATGACCTCTCCGGTGATTGGTTCAACCTTTATGTTCCTAAAACATAATATGAACTCATGGAAATCCAATGCTTCCGTATCACCACTCATGATGCTACTCCGGACATGTCCTTCATAGCTGGGAGGCAACGATCGAAGCAGTACGTCTATCGCAAATAGATCAGGCATCCAGTAATCCACGAAGTGAACCAGTCTCATGTGTGCATCAAGCATGCGCTCCAAGTGACCCTTCAGACATGTATGCTCCTCCATCTGTATGGAAAGGAACTCTCCAAGCAGCTCGTGCTTCCACATGCGCACATGGCCTATGAACTCTGCTCTCAGCTGATCCACCATCGAATATGGATCAAGATCACCCATGAGCGGATGTAGTTCATCCACCATCCCGTAACGCATTATTATCTGAATATAGGTGGGCATCTCTTGACGATAGTAGCGGTCTGCCAGCTCTTGTGGGGTCTCATAGTGGTCTGGCTCAGTCAAATCCATCGTGTGGCGTATGTAGTCTACCACATGATTCCTAGTAAGGAGATCATTCAGGCGCACAAGCCAACTAGGGAAGTTGGATCCATCAAGTCTAAGTTTCTCACCCTTTACCCAATCCTCAATGACAAAGTAAGCTTCACAGCAAGCCATCTACATTTATAATTTGCAAAACGAATTTAGACTAAGTTTATAATTAAATTAGTTAATAATAACTCCACTCAGAAACACCTATCCCCAAAAGGGTTCCTAGTGATAACATGACCCCTATCGGCCACATCTCCCCCGATCATCATGGCCATCAATGTGGGTTCAAGGGTGGACACTAAACGTCGGTCACATCATTCATGCGACTCGTGCTCGATCTTTCGACCATCCGCATTTTGAGGCCATGTCTGTACATGCTAGGCTCGCCAACTCAACCTTAGTGTTTTCGCTGTGCAACATGGCTTACACCCACTATATGTGAACCGAGATATGTCTGACACCCTATCATCACGGCCTGCCTCATACCGAAGAACTTTCTTGGTGGTGCCCACTAAGGGGGAACACAATGGTTGGTAATTTTAACATGGATCATCTTATTAGGCTACCGTTGAGTATCTAATACTAGCACACAATAAGACATACAGACAATAACATTGAATGTAAATGCGATGTGATATGGTCCTTCACGTCGTGATCTCCATCCGTCGTCACCGGGTTCCAGTGCTAGGGTTCCGGCGCCGTAGACACCAGGGTACCGGTGTCATTCTGGCGTGGTAGTTCGTCACCTCCGTGACTACTGATACATTGCAAATGTATCTATAATTTTTGATGTTCCATGCTTGGTTTTATCTACTTTCTTGTGTTTCACACTTTGGGGTACTTTTCATATGATTTCTTGGACTAACCTGTTAACAAGAGCCATAGTGCCAGTTGCCTGTTTTCTGCTGTTTTTGGTTCCAGAAAGTCAGAAAATGAATATTCTCGGAATTGGACAGGACAAAAGCCGAAGTTGATATTTTACTGGAAGATTCACGGAGCCAGAAGGAGAGCCGGAGAGGGGCTACAGGGTGGCCACACCACCCCTTGGCGCGGGCAACCCTAGGCCACGCCAGGGCATGGTGTGGCCCCCTGGCCGCCCACCAACCTTGCCCTCTGGCCTATAAGAAGCCTCCCGAGGCATAAACCCTAGATCATCAATCAGAAATCCACGAAAAGTTCCACAGCGCCGCCACCACCGAAGGGGAGATTCGGGAGATAGAAAGTCTCTGTTCCGGCACCCTACCAGGACGGGGAAGTGCCCCTAGAGCCATCTCCATCGATCTCCACTGCCATCTCCATCACCATTGCTGATTCCCATGATGAGGAGGGAGTAGTTCTCTCTCGAGGCTAAGGGTTCTATCGGTAGCTATGTGTTCATCTCTCTCTCTATGCATGATCTTATTGAGATCATGAGCTTGTAATCTATAGATCTACCTTGCTACTCAAGTGCTTTATTAGATCTCTACTCTCCCCATGTGTGTGAAAGTGACAGCGTGCTCACCATGGTGGCACTTAGGCTAGAGTTTACAAATACTTGTTATGAGTTATATTTGGAGTTGGATGTCTTTATGAAATTGTGGTGTTTGTTGGACTCATCTAGTACTCAAGGTGACAGTGTGGGGTTATCTAGATGGGAAAGATGAACTTTGAGGTGTGCTGTTATAGCCCTACCAACGATTAGAGTGTCCAACCGGAGAGTAGTTAAGAGTAGTATCATGAAGATAATATATTTATATGAGAGTGTTCACTAGTGAAAGTATGATCCCTAGGCCTTGTTTGTATGATCCCTAGGCCTTGTTTGTAAGCTACTAGATCTGTTACATGTGTGCTTGCTTCCATCTTTATTTCAGTTTTCCTTTAGTCTTTTCCACGCCATCAAGCTATTTGCTATCACCTTTACCACTTATAATTATCTATACCACTTGTATTTCACTATCTCTTCGCCGAACTAGTGCACCTATACACCTGACAAGTGTATTGGGTGTGTTGGGGACACAAGAGACTTCTTGTATATTGATTGCAGAGTTTCTTGAGAGGGAATACCTTTGACCACTTTCTCCCTGAGTTCGATAAACCTTGGGTGATCCACTTAAGGGAAAACTTGCTACTGTCCTACAAACCTCTGCACTTGGAGGCCCAACAACTGTCTACAAGAATAGAAGTGCGTAGACATCACTATATACTACTTGCAACAAAAGGTAATTACTTTACCTTTGCCACAACCATATCACAAAGCAACGCCCCCTGCAAAACAAAGTTAGACGCCTCTACTTTATCTTTGCATGTTTTACGTGGCTGAATGGGCTTCCGCACAAGAACCGTTCTTACCTACGAACTTTCAGCACAACGCTGATCAAGTAGTTGTCTCTACTACACCCCTTTTGGGGCCCTCTGTTGCAAATGGCATACCAACTAATGCGAGAGAGACAGACACCCTCCTAAGCCACTTTATACGGTACAAGCCGTATGTCAAGCATGGACCAGTCTCGCGAATGAACACGTAAAGTCGGTTGGGGGCCGCTTCATCAAGCATTATTGCAGTATACACAAGTACACATGGGAGGGTAACAACTAAAAGATCAACGCCCACACGATACATCTCGTGTGTTCTACCCGTACTAGCATTACTACGCATAGATCTAGCTCTGATACCACTGTAGGGGTTCCGCGTATGAAAACAATAAATTTTACCCTACGCCCCTGAACCCCTGAAGCTGCCAGGACCTATCTATTAGTAATACAGCCACGTGAGGGGCTTTTCGCGAACTTACCCTTGAAGACCGAAAAGCGTTGTCAACGCTCAGGAGAGCGTGGTTGATGTAGACGAGCCGAAGCCGACCTCAAGGTCGTGATGAAGTCCTTGCGCTCCTTCTGGCTCCAACGACTTGAGTGCCTCAAGTGCGACACCTCGCGGGGAGTTACACACGTCCGGTGCCTGATGATGACTTCCGCTTCCCCGATCCAGCAACAGTTGCGGAAGTAGAGCTCCCGGATCTGAATCCCGCAGCGCGACGGCACTCCACGGTGAAGATGTCTCTCGCTCGTGCAGTCCAGACTTGGGACCACGGTCACGAGAGAGAGAGGGGGGGAGAGAGAAAATATCAATTAGAGGTTCTCCTAAAAGTGGGGAGACCTTTATTGATTATTGGTGTGTTTATCTTGGCCAAATACCCCACTATATATAGGGGGAGGAGGGGGTACACCCTCCCTCAAAGTATCGGGGTGGGACTAAAGGAGAGGAGGGGGGAGGGGTGGCCGCCGGCCACCCTAGTGGGCCCTGCACGGGGGGGGGGGGGGGGGTGCTGGGCCTAGCCGGCCTCCCCCTTGGCCCCTCTCCCTCTCTCCTTTCCCCTAATGGGCCCTCTCCCTCCAGAATTGGCCCATTAAGCCTTTTTGACCTTTAATAGATTTTCTCTTTATTAAATAATTATAAATAAATGATTAAATCAATATTTAACATTCATTCACATATTATTCAACCTCCGTGGCCATGGAACACCTTCCACCTCCACTCCGGACATCCTCCGGACTTACCGAAACCCTTCCGGTTTTCTTCCTACTCTTCTTCGGTGATTCCACCGATCCTATAAACACTCTCTAAGCATCATCAAGCCCTTAAGTGTGATACCCCACGGTTCGGGAACACTCCAGACATGGTCGGGACATTCCCACACCAATGATCGTCAGAGGGACCTGGATGGCCATGTGACCCCTGTGCGTTCCACGAAGATCTTTCATCGTTTGAACCGGGACAGTCGTGTCTTATTCCCTTTGTCACTCGATACTTGCATTGCCTGAGATCTGATCAATGACATCACCATGTCGTGTTCAATCTCGTTACTGAACAATGCTACTTGACTCGTTCCGGCAAGTGATATCCTCGTGATCTGATCACATGATGCGCAGCTATTGGATATAACCTCTCTGAGTGGGCCCTTAAGTATCTTCCTGTCACATGGACGGACAAATCCCGCTCTTGACATATATTGCCTCAACGGTTTCCTCTGAACACCTAAACATACCTTTATAACCACCGTATTACTAGATGGCGTTTGATGATATGAAAGCACTCTCGGGAGACAGTGATTGATATAGCCTCACGGTCTAAGAAATAGTTTACAAGGATCCATTTCTAATCATCGTAACTTGAACTTCGTGACATGATCGGGTCACGATGTTTAGGTTGGGTATTGGTTCATCATCTCATTCTCAGAATGAGATGACCTCATTTCGAACTGGCATAAATGCCACATGATCAGGAAACATGATCATCTGTTGACCAATGAACCAGTGACTAGAGTTTCACTGGGAACCCCTGGTTGTTTGTATATCACACATGTATTGATGTTTCTAGTCAATACAGTTATAGCATGATATAAAACTTAATCATAAACTATATGAAATATGATAATAGTCCTTACTACTATTTGACTCTAGGGAATATTTCCAACACCACCCTCCGTGTCTAGGTCGAGAAAAACCTGGTCCGAAGCCGCTCTTTTGTGGCGGCGAACTGCTTTCCCCTTTCCCCTGGCGACGAGCTTGCTTCGAGTATCAATCTAAACCTAAGCGAAGAGAGTTGGCAGCTGAAGCCCAAGCCCTCATTCCAGTAGATCTTTTAGGTCTGTACCATGGCAGACAAAGGTCGAGGCAGGGGAAGGGGAAGAAGTGGCAGCAAGCACCTCCGCAGCAAAATTTGCAAGCACAATTTGGGTATGGCTTTCAACACCCTGCTCCAAATCAACAGATGCAGATGATGCCCCCCAGTACGGATCCTTTCCCCCATATGGGTTTCCACCTTGGTAGTATGGCTAGCCTCCGAATCCTGTGTTTCAGGGACAATTTCCAGGGCCATGGCAGCATCCACCTCCAGGCTTCCCTAGGCAGGGGGTGCCATAGAAGGCGCTGGAAACTCCCCAATAGAAGATTCAGGGGAACAATCGTAGTCACAATCTGGAAAAGCTCATAAACAAAAGAATAAGGATACAAGTAAAGGAGAGGACTCCAAATCTTAGGACAGTGCCCCTCACTCAATTACCTCTGTTGATTCAGGCTCTTCTCCTAATGAGAAAGGTGAGGTTTATGCTGAGGTAATTTCCTACAATTGTGGTGAGCCTGGACACCACAAGGTTGCCTGTGCTGCTCCAAAAATCTGCTTTCATTTGTAGTTCCTTGGAACATGAAGTGGAGAACTGTCCAGTTAAGAAACAGCCCTAGCAGCTTGCTAAATTTGTTGGTAGTGCAGCATCTGGGCTTGGTTTTTATCATATTGAGCTTCCATATCAGGTCTTTGAGATACCCCCTCCAAAGAATGTTGGCTTGGTTTATGTGGATCTAGGAAGTATCACAAAAGAAGAGCTGTATCAAAGTTTAGCTACTGTCTATAGGACAAACTGGCCTTGGCAGATCAAGACTCTTGATGAGTGGTCCTACTTGGTCAAATTTCCATCACACCTCAAAGTGGATGAGATTGCTGGGTATCCTAGTTTTGGTATCCCCAAGGAAGGTGTCTTTGTTAAAGTCCATGTATGGAATGGTGTCTTGTACTACTATGCTGAGCTCCAAGATGTCTGGTTACATATTAAAGGTCTGAATCAAGCCTGGTACAAATGGCCAACTCTGATGCAATTTGTGACTGCCTTTGGAATAATGTTGGATGTTGATTGGTATGGAATGTTTAGGTCCTTCTATGAAACTATCAGGGTTAAGATTAAATGCATGGATCACACCAAAATCGCTGCTACCAGAATCTTTGAGGTGGGTGGAGTCTTATTTCAGATACACTTTGCAGTGGAAGGCCCTGCAAGTGTGGTCAATGTGGAGGATGATGACCCAGATAACATCCATCCCCCTAACCCTAATGAGCACACTGAACATCAAGAAGATTAGCAGGAAGAACAGCCACCTGAGGCCAAGAAAAGCTCAGACAAAATGGATACTGATACTACTGGGGGTGGTAAAAGTACCAGTACCCCTGCTGCTGGCACTCAAAAAGGCAAAGACAAAAGTACTGCTAGGCAGAAATCTCTGGCTGCTTTAGATGACAATATTGAGGAGATAACCTACTGTAAGGCGCTCAATGATGATAATTTTCCAAGCTCTAGTATGCTGCTCCCCATTATAGATGAGGAGTCTCTTGAAAACTACAAAGTCATGGAATGGATGCAAAAGTATCACTCAGAAGAGTCCTGTGTCAACCTGATTTAGGAAATGGAGCTAGCTAATGAAAACACCCTGTTTTATGAAGATCCTGATAGTGAGCTCTGCCAGGAGGAACTCTTAAACCATGATTTGAAGATTGGATCTACTGTAAAAGGAAAAGATCACAACACCAAGTGGGGTCCTTTGATTGGTACAAGGCAGAGCTCCAGGTTTAATGACAAGGATGGGAAAACTATGCTGCAAAAAGCTCAAGAAATCCCCATGAGAAGGAATCTTGAGAAGGCAACCTCCGGCAAGACAAAAATGAAAGGTATAATCCAACAAAATCCCTTTAATGTGCTAGCTCCTAGTAACCTCATTGGAATGGCAAGTACTGTTGGTATTGACATCCCAAATATTGATGATTGCTCCTCTGTTGTTTCTCTTAGTAGTAATAATAATGTGCCTTCTACTTCTGTCCCCTCTATGCATGTCTCCCCTGCAAAACATCTGGAGGATGAGGGGTATGTAGAGGATTTTCCTAATGCATTAGGATGGTCTCTGGTTGGTAAAAATAGGTGGGGAAAGCACCCTAGGAAAATCTATATTAAATGAATTGTGTTTTTTGGAATCCCAGGGGAATTCAAGCCCCTGGCAGGAATAATGCTCTTATAGACCTTTTTAATAAGACCCATGCCCACTATGTTCGATTTCAAGAAACAAAAAGGAATCTGTATCTACCAACTACTTAAATTCTTTGGTGGGTAATAGATTCTTGGAGTGGAAAGACTTACCTGCTGTTGGCTCTGCTAGAGGTATAGTGGCAGGTATTGATCTGGATTTCTTTGATGTAGTTAGTTGGCAAGTTAGAGACTTGTCCATTTCTGTTATTGCTAGGCTGAAGGTCAAAGATGTTGTAGTTAGGATTATTACAGTGTATGGCTCCTCTTATGAGGAAAATAAGGAGGCTTTTATCTCTGAATTGCATAGTCTTTTTGTTGATTATCAAGGTTCTACTATTATTGGTGGTGATTTTAATCTTGTCAGATTTCAATGTGACAAGAGCAATGGTAACATTGATCACAACTAGAGTGATAAGTTTAATGCATGGATTGATATTTGGGGTCTTCTTGAAGTCAAGCTTAATAATAAGAAGTTTACCAGGGGAAATAATAGGATGGACCTGATCATGTCCAACATTGATAGAGTTTTTTGTAGTGTAGAGTTTAATCAATTTTTCCCCATGGCTACCATTAGAGCTCTCCCTAGATTGGGCAGTGACCACATACCCATTATGTTGGAATCTGGATGTGGGGTCAAGCCTAAGTCTGCCATCTATAGATGTGAGAAATGGTGGCTAATGAGAGGTCATTTCAAGAAGCTTGCCTCTAAAAATTGGTCTAAACCAATTAAAGGTAAAGATGCAGTTGATGTTTGGCAAAAGAAAACTAGGAGATTTAGATGCTGGTCTAAAGGATGGAGTAGGAATATTGAAGCTGAACTTAGAAATCTTAAAAAGGATCTCATGGAGGAATATGATCTGTTGGATGTCAAGTCTGAATTAGTAGAGTTGTCTACTGAAGAACAGACAAGACTAAAACAAATCTACTCTGAAATGAATATGCTTTGGCTAAAAGAAGAAACTAAGGCAAAGCAAAGATCTAGAGATAGAGATATTAAAGAAGGGGATAGGAATACAACTTATTTTCATGTTGTTTCCAATCAAAGGAGGAGGAAAATGCTAGTGCACTCTCTGGATGGGCCTATGAAAGATGAGGATGGTATGGTGTAGGTAGCAACCTCTTTCTACAAAAACCTCTTTAAAAAAGAGGACCCTTCTGGCTATACCCTCTCTGATGATTTTTTTTCTCTCCTAATGAAAAAGTCTTTGAAGAGCAAAACCAGAAGCTTGAGGCTCCTTTTACTGAGGAAGAAATCAAACAAGCTGTCTTTGGTTCTTACTCTGATGGAGCCCCAGGTCCTGATGGCCTGTCCTTTATCTTCTACCAGCACTTCTGGGATGTAATCAAACACGACCTGCTGGCCATGTTTGAGGAGTTTCACAAGGGCAATATGGACATTTTTAGGTTGAACTTTGCCATCTTGACCCTCATCCCAAAAGAGCCTGAAGCAAGTAGTATGATTTTTTGTCCTATTAGCTTACTTAACTGTGTTTTTAAGATCTTTACCAAGGTCCTCACTAATAGGTTTGCCTTACGTATGGGTACACTCACTTCCTCAAATCAATCTGCCTTTATTAAAGGAAGGTTTATTCTAGAAAGTGCGGTGACAGCTCATGAGGTCATTCACTCTGTTTCTCATGGCAAGAATGAAGGGCTTGTCCTAAAACTAGATTATGAGAAGGCCTTTGATAAGGTAGATCTCAACTATCTTTTAGATTTGTTAACAAAGAGAGGCTTTAATCCCAAACTTGTCTCTTGGATTAAAGCTATTACCCATGGCAGTTCTATAGGTGTAAAGCTCAATAACACCATTGGTAGTTTCTTTGTTACTGGGAAGGGCCTCAGACAAGGAGACACTATCTCCCCTTTACTCTTTAATTTAGTGGTAGATGTTTTGACCAGAATGCTCATTAAAGCATATAATGCTGAACTAATTAAAGGCCTTTGTTCTGAGCTTTATCCTGGTGGTATCATCTGTCTACAATATGCAGATGATACCATCCTTTTCTCTGACAACAATCCCACTTATGCGACCAATCTTTAGTGGGTCCTAACTTTCTTTGAACATGCATCTGGGATGAAAATCAATTACTCCAAGAGTGTGCTCTGTTTAGAGATCACACGGTGGTTTGATGATTTGGTGACTTCCCTAAAAAAATTACTCCAAGAGTGAATTTATCCCTATAGGCCATGATGAGTCTGACGTCATTGCTTTCTCTGATATTTTGGGATGCACTATTGGTGCTTTCCCCATTAAGTATTTGGGTATCCCCATACACTTTGAGAAGCTTAGAAGATAAGACATTCAACCTCTCATTGATAAAATTCTCAAGAGAATTGCTGGTTGGAGAGGGGAGCTCCTCTCTTATGCAGCCAAAGTTATTCTCATTAAAACTTGTTTAGCAAGTATCCCTATTTATCTTCTTTCCTTTTTTAAGTTTCCAAAATGGGTTATGGACCTGATTAATTCTCAGATGGCTAATTGCCTCTGGAATGACTTTGAAGGGAATAGGAAGCTCCATCTAGCTAGTTGGAAGTTAGTCTATAAGAAGAAGGAATTTGGTGGCCTTGGGATCCCTGATCTGGCTAATTTTAACCTGTCTCTTCTTGGTTCTTGGATTAAAAGATACTCCCAGGATGAGGGGAAAATCTGGAGAACCATTGTAGAAACAAAATATGACACAAAAAACCCTAATATTTTCTGTAGCAAAAAAACTGGTGTCTCTCAGTTCTGGAATGGGGTCCTCTAGGCTGTTGACACTATTAGGTTTGGTTATAGGTGGAGGATTGGAGATGGTGCACATGTTAGGTTCTGGGATGATACCTGGTTTGGGACCTCCCCTTTATCTGTCCAATTCTTTCCAATCTATGTCATTTGCAATGAACATAACAAAACTGTCAAGCAAGTTTGGGATGGCTCATCCCTTAAGCTCACTTTTAGGAGGAATTTTAACAATGATTTGCTTGCTAAATGGTATGATTTGGAAGGAATTGCTTCTAGTATCTCATTTAATACTAATACTGATGCTCTGATCTGGCAGTATGAAAATAAAGGGGTTTACTCCACCACTTCCTTGTATGCTGTCATTAATTTTGGAGGAGTGACACCCATTTATATTCCTGCTGTTTGGCAATTACACATACCCCCGAGAGTACATATTTTCCTTTGGCTCCTTGCCCATAACAAACTAATGACTAGAGATAACTTGAAGAAGAGACATATGAATAAACATGAGGACTACATTTTTTGTAGCGAGGATGAATCTGTTGCTCACCTCCTTTTCCAGTAATAGTTGCTAGACAGGTCTAGGAGATCATTTCTAGGTTCTTTAACATTAATATTGGGAATGATGACATGTCAGTAGCTAGATTCTAGATTGCTAATAAGAAATATGCAGTTTTAAATTCTATATGCGCTGCTTCCCTCTAGTGTCTCTAGAAATTTAGGAATGACATGATATTTAATGGTCTACTTTGGCTTAACTTGCATCAGGTTCTGAGGAAGATCTTAACTTCCATAAAACACTGGAGGTTGATCTTCAAGGAGGAGATGCTGGAAGAGGGGGACATGTTCTGTGTCTACCTCTCCAAAATCCTAGACTCAAGCTTCGAGCTGACGAGTGGCTGAGTAGGGGGCATGCTGATGAGATGGAAGACGATCAACCTTCATCTCCAGCTCCCAAGAGGGTAGCTCTGCTAGGGACATGGGAGACGCCAACATCCACTCTAGAAGTTGCAATCCTCCCTTCCCCTCTCTAGTCCTCCCCAGCCGGTGTGGATGCACCCCTGTGCTTTATAATTAGTTTTTGCGTTAAAGTCTGCTTTAAACTGTCAATCTATTTTGGATCGGTTGTTAAAAAGGACCTATCCTGTAGTTTCCTTTGTAATGACCTGAGCTTCTTTAGGTTTCGGTTATCTTTCAATGGAACCGGGGGTGGGCTACCCCTATCGATCTAAAAAATTCCTAGAAGAGTAGCAACTCTGTACCTAGTAGGATCATATATGTTTGAGTGCAGGCTCAAGCCTATTCTCTTCAAAAAGAATAATCATCTTATGATTTAGGAATCATAACTAGACACTTTATTTTAGAAAAGACAGTAAAGATCAACACTATCTACCACTAGGCCACACTGTACAGAGACCTCTAAGTATAATCACTTTCCTACAAGCATATAGGAATCAGATTTTTATAAATCATCTTCTTATTAATCACAGTGCAGAGACTAGCACTAGATTTACACAATAACAAGATTACATCCTGAGACTTAACATATCAATATTTCACAAGTAACAATTAACCAAGCATCAACATAGAGAGCATCTCAACTTAACTCCATAGGAGTAAATCCACTGCCTCAAGAACTTACACATCCACATTAATCTAATCATGCTTTTATAGAGAATTTTATGACAGAGGACAGGATAACAAAAGCATGCTCAATAGAGTGTTCTCTAATAGAGAATAGAGTAACCAACATGCTCAACATAGATTGCCATTTCACTAACAGTAGATCAACATCTAGGATTAGCATAGGCAAGATTAACCCTAGAGCTATGCTAAATCACCAGTGTAGGGGGTATGAACCCTAGAAATTTAGGGATGAACCCTAAATGGGGAAATCCAGCGTGAGTGATCACATGGCATGGATAGGAGCAAGGTAGAGCTCAGAGAGGACATGAGAGCACTTACGCGAGGTGCTCGTAAGATTATCGAAGAGGAAGCAGAGCGGAGGCCGGCGGTACAGAGAGGTGGCGGCACGGGGAGCACTTGAGGGGGGTGCTGCAACCCGCGCCTGCACACGGCAGTAACGGCCATAGAAGAGCGGCGCCATAATCACCACAACGTCAACAAGGAAGTGCCAGAGGACGGCGGAATCCTAACCCTAGCCATGAGGTGAGGGTCAGCACGACAAGTAGAGAGCGCTAGCGCCAGATCATGCAGGACAGCGTCGAGCAGCGGTGTCATCCGCATCGTCTTGCACCGCGGCAACAGGCACAACGACCTGGGGTGGCCGGAATCAACCGTGGTGGCGGCGGCATCGAGCGGCTAGAGAGTAGGTCGAACGAGAGAGAAGAGAGAGGAGAGTGAGCAAGTAAGTGGTACTAGGCCGGGTGTGGGCAGCCTAGTACTACGCATGGGCATATGTCTAGCCCTAGCGGGCCAGGCCGGGACGGGCCAGGCCCAAGTTTTAAAAGAAGGACTTTTATAAAATACTTAATTACAAATACACCCCCGAAATAAATTAGGCTCTAGGAAAAAATCCTAAAAATACAAATAATATATTTATGAAATCACAAAAATATCCTCTATCCAATAAAAATAATAGATAGTAAATTTCAGTAATTAAATATAGATCTATTATTAAAATTATATCTATTCCTTCTGGAATTTTATAAAAATATACAAAACACTTAAAATTGAATAAAATTCATTTTTAAGATTCTAAAGGGAAGTACTATCATAGAAAAATACTAGTTTGTATTTTTGAAAAGTAAATCAAGTGTAATAAAAATAAAGTTTTATTTCCTTAAAGGAATTTTAGTTAAATATTTAAAAGAGTTAAAAATTAAACAAATTCATTTTAAACTCTTAGAATAGTACTAATTATTATAAAAATGCTAACTATCAAAATAATATGAATTTAATGATTTCTGAAATAATGCTTTTCTTTTATTAATTAAAAGAAACTTAAAACCCTTATAAGGCGGGTAAAACACGCAAAGAAGAAAGAAAATAAATCATTGCATGACATTACTATGCATTGCATATTGCTTCTTTAAATATTGTCCTTACCGGGCAATAATGGTTTTCTGTAGAAACCGGAGCTCAAGGTCAAGTGGAAGTATCTGACTTCACTACCTTGAAGTCAAAAGGCGGGTTCACAACTTGCTCATGTCCTTTGATTAAATTCTATCAAATGCTTGTAACTCAAATGTTGTCATCACCTACATTTAAAAAAGGTCAGAAACACAATTTTCATAATAATATGATTATGGATTATTTACTAAGAGGTAATAATCTACTAATACAGTTCTAGTGCTAAAGGAACAAAATATCTAGGACTTAACAACCAATGTCGACAGTGATTCTAGCGCCGTATATTACGCGTTAACCACGAGATTTGGAATGGGACGGAGAAGTCAGCTGTATCTTGTTCCTCTCGCATGCGTTCGGATGGCCCGGTCATGGCTGTTATCCTCGTAGCATGCATTTATTCGTAATTGATACGTTGCTAACGTATCCATAATTTTTGATGTTCCATGCTTGGTTTTATCTACTTTCTTATGTTTTTTCTACACTTTGGAGTACTTTTTATACACTTTC
This sequence comes from Avena eriantha, assembly GCA_910589775.1. Classification (NCBI taxonomy): domain Eukaryota; kingdom Viridiplantae; phylum Streptophyta; class Magnoliopsida; order Poales; family Poaceae; genus Avena; species Avena eriantha. Next base: position 166,287,798 of record OU342741.1, on the reverse strand, counting down.
TTGGACTAACCTATTAACAAGAGCCACAGTGCCAGCTGCCTGTTTTCTGCTGTTTTTGGTTCTAGGAAAGTCAGAAAATGAATATTCTCGGAATTGGGCGGGACAAAAGCGAAAGCCAGTTTTTCACCGAGGGACACACGGAGCCAGAATATGAGATGGAGAGGGGCCAGGGGGCCGCCACACCACCTGGCCGCACGGCCAAGCCTGGCCCGTGCCAGGGGGTGGTCTGGCCGCCTCGGGCACCCCCTCGACCTCCCCTTTCGCCTATAAGATGCCTCCAATACAGAAACCCTAAGTACCCGATCAAAAATTCACGAAAGAGTCTGTAGCCGCCGTCATCTCCATCCCTAGATCAGGAGGGATTTGAAGCTCTTCCCGACACCCTGCTAGAGGGGAGAATTCACCCTGGAGGCCTTCTTCATCACCATGCAAGCCTCTGGTGTGATGCGTGAATAGTTCATCCTTGTACTACGGGTCCATGTAGTAGCTAGATGGTTGGTTCTTCTCCTTTGTGCGACCATGTTTAGATCTTGTGAGCTCCATTCATGATTAATATCATCTATTTGTAATCCTACATGTTGTGTTTGTGGGGATTCGATGGATATTGAGATGCTATTTCATATTGATTATTGATTCTATCATGTCTTTGTTATTTGTGATCTTGCATGCTTTTCGTTGTTAGTAGCTATCTTGGCCAAGTAGATGCTAGCAACTCTAAGAGTTAGTATTTATGCTCGATAGTGGGTTCATGCCTCTAGTAATCTGGGGAAGTGACAGAAATCTCTAAGGTACTAGATGTGTTGTTGCTACTAGGGAGAAAACAACAATCCTTTGTTCATAGAACAATCATTACTTTACATGCAATGCGTAATGCAATTATCTGTTGCTTGCAACTTAATACTGGAGGGGGTTCAGATGATAACCTGAAGGTGGATTATTAGTCTTAGATGAAGTTGGATTACGGTCTATGTATAATGTTGTAATGCCCAATCAAATCTCAAAGGAGTCAAGATGATTAGTATATGCATGTATTGCTTTCTCGATGTTTGTCAGTTGCCCCGATGTAATTTGTTTACCCAACATGTCATCTATCTTAAGGAGAGCCACCACTAGTGAACTATGGACCCCAGTCCTTTATTTTACCATCAATCTACAACTGTTTACTATTTTCTATTTACTTTCTGCAAGCTATTACTTTCTTCCACACAATACGGTTAATCCTTTGTTTTCAGTAAAACCGGTGAGATTGACAACCTCACTGTAAGTTGGGGGCAAAGTTCTGTGGTTGTGTTGTGCAGGTTTCCACGTTGCTGCTGGCACCGGTAGTGCGCCCTGCCAAAGTCCAGCTAGCAACACCTTGGAGGTGTTTCCTTGCTCCTACTGGATTGATAACCTTGGTTTCATAACTGAGGGATAACTTACTACTATACTCATCATACCTTCCTCTTGGGTTCCCCAACGAGCTCGTTAATACACGAGTCAGCAAGTATATTTTTTGGCGCCGTTGCCGGAGAGTCAAGGACATCTTCACAAGGGGAGTCCCTCATAACCAATCTCTTTACTTTGTTGTTTTTGTTTTGCTTAGTTTACTTTTTGCTTTATTTGCTTGTTCCTTTATCAAAAACACACAAAAAATTAGTTTTATAAGTTTGCTTTCTTTATTAAAAACACAAAAAAATGAACTCTTGAAAACACTAAGTTGGGTGACTTCACTAGCACCAACAACAGTGATTTCATGTGCACACCTATTTCTCCACCTGTTCCTGAAGCTACTTTCTTTGAAATTAAACCTGCTTTATTCAATCTTGTTATGAGAGAACAATTTTCTGGTATTGGTAATGAAGATGCTGCTGCTCATCTAAATAACTTTGTTGAACTTTGTGAGATGCAAAAGCATAGGGATATAGATGGAGATATTATTAAGCTTAAATTGTTCCCTATCTCTTTGAGAGGAAAAGCTAAAGAATGGTTGAATTCCTTAACTAGAAATAGTATTGATTCTTGGACAAAATGCAAAGATGATTTCATTGGAAAATACTATCCTCCTGCTAAAATTATATCTATGAGAAGTGAAATAATGAAGTTTAAACAATCTGATAATGAACATGTTGCTCAAGCTTGGGAAAGAATGAAATCTTTCGTAAAGAATTGTCCCACTCATGGACTGACTGCTTGGATGATTATCCAAACCTTTTATGCAGGATTGAACTATTCTTCAAGAAATCTACTGGATTCTGCCACTGGAGGTACCTTTATGACCATTACTTTCGGTGCTGCAACAAAGCTTCTGGATAATATGATGGTTAACTATCCTGAATGGCACACTGAAAGAGCTCCACAAGGTAAGAAGGTAAATTCTGTTGAAGAAACCTCCTCTTTGAATGATAAAATTGATGTTATTATGTCTATGCTTGTTAATGGGAAGGATCATATTGATCCAAATCATGTTCCCTTAGCCTCTTTGGTTGCTCAAGAAGAGCAAGTTGATGTGAACTTTATAAGAAATAACAATTTTAGTAATAATGCCTATAGGAATAATTTTGGTAACAACAATTATAGGCCATATCCTCCCAACAATGGTAATGCTTATGGAAATTCCTACAACAATAATAGGAGTGCTCCCTCTAAACTTGAAGTTATGCTTAAAGACTTTATTAGTAAACAAACTGCTTTCAATAAAACTATTGAGGAAAAACTCTCTAATGCTAAAAGAAATATAGTATCATTGGCTGAAGCTTAGTCTTCTTTGAATAAAATGGCTGCTAAACCTGAAACTAATGAGAATCCCTTTGCTAATACTAATGCCATACAAGTTAGAATTGATGAAAATGTTAGACTATTAGCTGAATTGCATGCTAAGTGGGAAAGAGAAGATGAAATTGCTAGAAACATTAGTGTTTCTACTATCACTACCACTAGTGTTGAGGCTAGTAATAGCTCTACTACTTTAGATGATAATTATGATTTTGATCTTGATGGTTGCAATATCTCTGAAGTTATTAAGTTCCTACAAAAGTTTTCTAAAAGTCCTAATGCTAGTGCTATGAATATGGCCTTTAAAAACATATTACTGGTGCTCTCATAAAGATTAAAGAAGAAAAGATGAAACATAAAGCTTCTATTCCTATAAAACAAGAAGATGGTTGGGAACCCATCATTAATATGAAAGTGAATGATTTTGATTTGAAAGCTTTATGTGATCTTGATAGTAGTGTTTCTATTATGCCTAGAAGGATTTATGATATGCTTGATTTGCCACCATTGGAAGATTGTTATTTGAATGTCCCACTTGATGATAATGCTAAAAAGAAACTTATGGGGAGTCTTAATGATGTTCTTATTATGGTTAACAATGTCTATGTCCCCTTTGATTTCTATGTTTTGGATGTTGAATGCAATGCTTCTTGTCCTATCACTTTGGTAAGACCTTTTCTTAGAACTGTTGGTGCCATTATTGATATAAAAGAAGGCACCATTAAATATAAACTCCCACTCAATAAAGGTATAGAACACTTCTCTAAGAAGAGAGAGAAGATTTCTTTTGCCTCTCCTATGAAAACAAAATTTGTTCTTAATGCTTCTTCATTTGAGAGCACTTGATTCTTTTTCTTTCTTCTTATGCCTAACTTAAAGGCGTTAAAGAAAAGTACTTATTGAGAGATAACCCAAAAGTTTTAGATGAGTCTTGGAAGTTATTACTTCAGTAATAACCACTCCTTATCCTTTTTATTTGCTGTTTGTGCCAAGAGTAACCTCTAATGAGAGAGAAGTAATGATTGAGAAAGTTGCTGTCCCGAAACGATTTCTGTGCTTCACCGTAAAAATTCTTGTAAAATCTCTGTACGTCGTTTTGAGGCGTGAATTTTTGTGCATCTGACGCAGGTTGTTATCTAACTTTCGTTAGTGCAACACGTTTTCATAGGAGCAACAGAAGGTCTTCGTTTTACCTGCTGCTCTGTTTTGACAGATTTCTGTCATTATTTGCATTTACTTCTTATTGGTTCCTTTTTAAGTTCTTTTGGGGAATTGAACTTTTTGAGGAAGTGCTACAGTAGCTTGTGTTTTAATGAAAGTTTTATTGGTGTTGAAACTGAACCTAAATACTTATTATCTTGAGTGCACTAATGTTGCTAATAAAGATTGTGTGAAGTTTTGTATGAATGAAAAATTTTAGGTGTATGGCGAGAATGATGTAATGCGATGAAGAATGGACTAAAGCTCAAGCTTGGGGATGCCACCTCGTGTCACCCCAAGCAATATTCAAGAGGTACAAGCGTCAAAGCTTGGGGATGCCCTTAGGCATCCACTTCTTTATCAATAAAAATCCCAGGTTTCTTCCAAACACTCCTTTTTTTTGTTTAATACACAGTTGTGTTGTTCTTGGAGCGTCTTCGTTTATTGTTTTTGGTTTTGGTTTTCTTGGTTTTCTTAGTTTGCTGAATAAATTGGTTGGACTCCCTCTTTCATACATTGGTTTTCAAATATTTTTGTTTGGATTGGGAAAAGAGTAGGAAAGTTCATGCTTAAGTGGTAAAGAGAGCTTGTTTTTGACTATGGCCTATGCTTTGTCATGACATGCTTGATATTGTTTTGGATTTATGCTTAGTGATCTTTGCTGTAGCATGACATGTTATAAACAATTGAGATTGCTTAATGTGCCTTTAAAGAATCATGCGTTGTTTTAGCATATTAAAGCATAGTATTGTGGTATTCTCCTTTCATGCTTTATTTGCATTGACTTGGCGCATGCTCACACCATGTAATGACTATCCCAAGTCACCATAGACTTTATGATCCTTTAGTTTTCGACTTGTAGTAGCACTTTATGCTTTGATTAATGATGTTTTGTCGCTCTGCATGATTATGGCCATTATTGCTCTCTTAGTTGGTCGCTCCCAGTCTTTTGCTAGCCTCCATAACCAAGTATGAGTTCAACTCATGCATCCAACTCCTAAAACCAAGTTATTCCAAAGAGTCCACCATACCTACCTATTAACATTTGCTATTCCAAGTATATTCATGTTTTTATCTACCTTCCGAATTAAACTTGTTATGTGAAAATTAGTGATTAAAGCTCTCACAAACTTGATGGCACACTTTACTTTCTTGCACTTAATAAACTTGAACCATTCTGTCCATCTTTGTTGCGTATATGCTTGCGCTTTATAAGTTGAAGTTAGCAGAACCATGTATCATGGGGAACGCTTTCAACAATGCACTTGTACATTGTACCTAGTTGATATCATGTTCTTTTGCTAATGGATCCCGGCGGTGTGAAATAAAAGGGGAACTTGTAAGATCATGGAGTTTGTATGTGTGTTAGAGAAACGCCTGGGCCGCTATCCTAAGCCATGCCTAATCATGGTGGAAACTTGCAGCATAACCATAATGAGCACTCTATGAAGCATCCTCAGTAAAAACCGATGCAAATAGCAAATAAAAAGATCGCTGAGATGCTCCTGTATCATGTGCAAGGGGTACCCGTTGGCGGTTCTCTATGATACATATGTACTTACAATGACAAGAGCTTACTTGTGACTAAAGTTGAGTAGCATGAGCTTCGGTCTTCGTAAGTAAGGGGCATGAGACTTTGGCTTATAACTTGTTAAGCATATCCTCTTAGTTGTGTCACTTTAACCTTAATCACCTAAAGATGCTTATGATAGGGGCAATGAGAGCTGAAAGCTAATAAGTACCATAATTTTTGGAAGCTCTTTATGAGACTTAAATCCCTACTTCCCTCTATGAAGGCTTTTCTTTTACTTTTATGTTGAGTCTCCACCTTCTATCTTTATGCACCTACTTTGAGAGCATAGTGGCCATTCTTAGTTCTATGTGCATTGTCCCAAGACTTGTTGATTCATGCATAACTTTGATATTGCTTGTTCTTAAACTATTTGTATCTAGTCACTCTTATGAACTTTGAAGGTGTCCTATGCATTTATGTTTGCTACTCTATGAGGGACAAGCTGAATGCCACTATGCTATGTTTTCTTTATGTGAAACAAACAAAGGTCTTGCAATGCATTGTTATTCATGAATCTTTTGTTTGTGCCTTTTCATGTTGCAACAATAGTTGCTATGTCTTATTGTTAGAACTTTATCTTTCATGCTATGTTGAAGTACTATGATCCTAGCTATCAATGTTTTACAAATACTTTGATCAAGTTTATGATGGTGCATGTCACCTCAAAAATTATTCTTTCTTTTTATCACTTACCTACTCGAGGACGAGCAGGAGTTAAGCTTGGGGATGTTGATATGTTGGTAACGTATCCATAATTTTTGATGTTCCATGCTTGGTTTTATCTACTTTCTTATGTTTTCTCCACACTTTGGAGTACTTTTTATACACTTTATTGGACTAACCTATTAACAAGAGCCACAGTGCCAGCTCCCTGTTTTCTGCTGTTTTTGGTTCCAGGAAAGTCAGAAAATGAATATTCTCGGAATTGGACGGGACAAAAGCCAAAGTCAGTTTTTCACCGAGGGACACAGAGCTAGAATACGAGACGGAGAGGGGCCAGGGGGCCACCACACCACCTGGCCGCGCGGCGAAGCCTAGCCCGCGCCAGGGGTGGTCTGGCCGCCTCGGGCACCCCCTCGGCCTCCCCTTTCGCCTGTAAGATGCCTCCGATACAGAAACCCTAAGTACCCGATCAAAAATCCACGAAAGAGTCTGTAGCCTCCGTCACCTCCATCCCTAGATCGGGAGGGATCTGAAGCTCTTCCCGGCACCCTGCCGGAGGGGAGAATTCACCCTGGAGGCCTTCTTCATCACCATGCAAGCCTCTGGTGTGATGCGTGAATAGTTCATCCTTGGACTATGGGTCCATGTAGTAGCTAGATGGTTGGTTCTTCTCCTTTGTGCTACCATGTTTAGATCTTGTGAGCTCCGTTCATGATCAAGATCATCTATTTGTAATCCTACATGTTGTGTTTGCGGGGATCCGATGGATATTGAGATGCTATTTCAGATTGATTATTGATTCTATCATGTCTTTGTTATTTGTTACCTTGCATGCTTTCCGTTGTTAGTAGCTATCTTGGCCAAGTAGATGCTAGCAACTCCAAGAGTTAGTATTTATGCTCGATAGTGGGTTCATGCCTCTAGTAATCTGGGGAAGTGACAGAAATCTCTAAGGTACTAGATGTGCTGTTGCTACTAGGGAGAAAACAACAATCCTTTGTTCATAGAACAATCGTATTGTTTACTTTACACACAATGCGTAATGTAATTATCTGTTGCTTGCAACTTAATACTGGAGGGGGTTCGGATGATAACCTGAAGGTGGATTATTAGTCATAGATGTAGTTGGATTACGGTCTATGTATAATGTTGTAATGCCCAATCGAATCTCAAAGGAGTCAACATGATTAGTATATGCATGTATTGCTTTCTCGATGTTCGTCAATTGCCCCACTGTAATTTGTTCACCCAACATGTCATCTGTCTTAAGGAGAGCCAGCACTAGTGAACTATGGACCCTGTCCTTTCTTTTACCATCAATCTACAACTGTTTATTATTTTCTATTTACTTTCTGCAAGCTATTACTTTCTTCCACACAATATGGTTAATCCTTTGCTTTCAGCAAAACTGGTGAGATTGACAACCTCACTGTAAGTTGGGGACAAAGTTTTGTGGTTGTGTTGTGCAGGTTTCCACGTTGCTGCTGGCGCCGGTAGTGCGCCTAGCCAAAGTCCAGCTAGCAACACCTTGGAGGTGTTTCCTTGCTCCTACTGGATTGATAACCTTGGTTTCATGACTGAGGGAAAACTTACTGCTGTACTCATCATACCTTCCTCTTCTGGTTCGCCAACGAGCTCATTAATACACGAGTCAACAGTAATTCGTAGAGGATATGCAGCATATGGGTGGGAGCCCTCAACGTCCCACGATAGTTCTGGCATCTGACGGCCTGTACTAACCATTGCTGTAATTCAAGATGTGGGCATGGCGTAAACCAAGGGGACATGTGGGGTCGCGAAGGGGGCAGTGATTGGCTTGGATCATCTACTGGGCCCCACACCATAGGAAGTGTGGATGGGAAAGATCGCCCGGTTGTGTAACAAGGATTTGGTCTCTCATGGGTAAAGTAACGCACCTCTGTAGAGTGTAAGAACTATGACATGTTACTCCCTATTCCGGGAAGTAGCTACGAATGCAGCAGGAAAGGAACTCCATGAAAGTTCTGGTCAACCTGTGAAGGCTGTCGGACATAGTTTTTAGAATAAAAGCAACCTTTGAAGAAATGTTTATGAAAACCTGCATTGCTTACGACCTTTGGTCTGTGGCTGTAGAGATAGTGCATCATACACTTCTTTTTTGTGAACTTGCTGAGTATGCTCGTACTCAACCATACCTTCTTAACCCTTGCTAGATTTTAAGCCGTTGAAGACGATGTCAACATCATTTTCTGCTCAAGAAACCGTCATCGGTAGCTCAAGTTCTTCAATAAAGTCAATGAAGTCAACATATACATCAATCGAAGTGAAGGCAAAGATCTTAATTAGATAGGAGTAGATAATCTAGCCATAACACCTACTTCTGTAGAGCATTGCATTAGTAGCAATTGCAAGCCTGATAGTTTAGATGCTAGTCTTATTATCCAGATGGTTCTGAGTTATAAATTTCTAGTTCTTCTTTATAAGAAGTTTCCATCTTTCTTCTTAACCTAGAGTGTTCTCTGGATCTTTTGTAAAGAGTCAAGTTGTTACCTTTAGTGATGTTTTGGACCTGTTGTGTTTCTGTTGTACCACTCTGAGGGATGTAATACTAGTGAATGGTGTTTCATTGGTGTTATGTCAACAACTATAGTGTACTACATCATGTTGGTATGCTGGGTCATGGCAAGGGGCCAATCCGGCCTTCAGGATCTTATTCAGTGCTGCGGCATAGTCCTAGGCTCCCAGGGCTCAGTGCATGACTTCGTGGAATCTCCATTCCCGGTGTACTGGTACATCTAGTGGGATCGGGTAGCCAGCAGAACCAGTGGCTGCCCGAGCCAATAATTGCACATGTTGATGGTCTCGAGCCCTTTGTCCTTCAACTCCTGGATTTGGGTTAGCATCTCCTCCACTGCCATCTTCTGGTCTTCAGGAAGTGTGGCCGCCGACAATCAGCATGGTTTGCTCCTTTCGGCATTGTACGTCGGCAACGGCACCTTGCCAGACGGAGTTGACTCTTTCACATAGAACCAATACTTCTTCCATTTGCTTGCGGCCTTCTTTGGCAACAGCAGTTTCATGAACTTGGCCTTGGGCTTTAGCTGGAAAGTGACACCGCCTATCGCCAAGATGGGGCTGACTGTTCCCTCGCGGCTAAGGCAGCCATGGAATAGCTCCAGCCAGAGGGGGAAATAGGGGTAGCAACCCAGGTAACATTCGCAGAAGGCGACGAAGGTTGCGAGTTGCTTGACATTGTGCGGCCCTAGGTCCAACGGCTTGACTGCATAATATGCGCAAAACCGCCAGAAGAAGATCGACATGGGGAATGCTAGACCCCTCTCTCCAGGTGGCTCTAGAAGCAGATGAACTCATCGGGGCGCGGCTTCGGCTCGGCCTCGCCAGCCGCGGGAATCCGCTAATTTCCCTTACAGAGAATCCCCGCATCCTGAAAGGATTTTAGGGTGGTTGTGGTGCACTTTGATTTTCCCCATAGATCTTTGGGAGGCTCCATCGAAAGAGGAAAGGAGTTGCTTTGACCGGAAAGTTCGGATCAAGAGTGGACCTTGAGACCGAGGATGCGCGTGGGTGGAGAAATGCAAAGAAGATCTGCAGTTCCCCCCGCCATTCTCCTTATAAAGGAGCATTACCCGCCAATTTCACGGTAGCCGTTACCTCGCAGTAAATTTGCTGAAGTTAACATTGGAATTACCCAACGGCTAGGTTGACCAGGCTGATAGTCCAACTTTATCCACTTGACTCGCTAGCTTACCTGCCTTTTCCAATCAATTGGGTGTGGCGACTGATAGCTGTGAGATTCGACACATCTTTCATGGCTTTTATTGATGGTTTTCTCCTAGGTTTGATCATTTTCTAGCTTTACCTAACGCTGCTACTTCGGTAGCGAAGAAAACTTGGTTTTTAATGTGTGTTTCAGGTTCTGAATGTCAACAGAAGGTTTTAACTAGAGAAACACAATATTCTGGAGAAAATAAGCAAGTCTCTCTTTGGAAGCACTCAAGGGGAGCATACAGAAGCTTTAACAAGCAACTATACGGCGGGAATATTTTCTGGCCATATAGTTGCCGCCGTATAGTTGCTGCCGCCTCTTTCTTGTCAAAAGGGACAACTTCCGTGAAGGGACCGAGGACGAAAACACAACAGAGCAGCCGCCATACCATCCAGAAGGGAGAAAGAAGAGATCTGGAGAAGAAGGGGAAGACATTCTTCATCTCGCTCCACGATCTTCGACTTCCTAGCCAATACACCCCCATAACCACTACTTGTACTTGAGAGAGAGGGATCTCCACCTTGCAAGACTAGGGTTTGAGATTGTTTCTTCCCAACTTGAATTGTGTTGGATATTTTTCTATTCTTATTGTGGATCTCCACGGTAATATAAATACGTATTCCCTTTATTTGATTACATTGATGATCCGTTCTTCTCTCATGTGTGAGTAATTCCCTTGGGCGTGGGAGATGTAGGGGATTGGTGAGATGTGATGTGCCTTCATATATTTTCCATTAGTTTGTGATTAACTCTAATTACTATATTATGTGTGCTTGACTATCTGTGGAATGCCTAATGCTTGTTGTCCAATTAAGGGCCCAGACAACATGATCCTTTGTTCTACATAGATAAGATCTTGTTTGCTTATGTACCGGCGACCCCTGGGTGACACAGGGATATCAATGGAAAACTAGTAGACTCGAGGATAACAAGGAACCACTGTGCTTATTGCATTAGTCTGATCCAAGGAGCTTAATCGCTAAGCGACCTGAAGGGTCTTAATCGTCTAGTGTCTGACCATGGTTTTGGTAGCAGGCTAGTAGGATTATTAAAGTTGGGGTGAAATCTACCAAGAGGAGTTCCGGCTAATTATGGGTTTCTCACCTACACATATATTTATAAGATTATAATTGTTACATTTATTATTCGTCCACCTGGCACAATCACTATCACCATGAACTGAATCTTCCCACGCCTTCTTTTGCCATCTATAGGAAACAACAAACAACCAAGTTGTTCTTTACTTTTATGCCTTATATTTCTGAAGTTTACATTTTAGTTCTATCTAAATACATCTCATTTAATTAAAACCCCATTCTTGTTTCAACACTTGCAGTCAATTCACTCGAAGACCTGTGACAACTTCGGGTGTGACAGAGACTTCACCCATAAACACTTACCTTTGGGCTCTCTATGGGATCGATATCTATACTTCAAAACTAGCTACCAACGATCTGTGCACTTGCAGACAACATCGACTCGAGCATATTTCCATTCGCCGATGCTATGACTGAAGACACATCCAAGGAATTTCTCCCTTCATTGGAGGAGTCCACCACCAATTCGACTGGGCGTCCACTCGGACTTGCCTACTCCGACTGCCAAGATGACACCTGCGCCGAAACACCGTTGGCCTCGGGGACTACTGATGGGGATATGCCAATCAAGGTATGCCCAGAAGGATGTTTTGACTGGCCCAAGTTCATTGCGAGTGGGCCTATAGGACGCTGACTGGATGACAACTGAAAGAGAAGCCTGACGACTAGATGCTGGAGGCCCAGAAGCATAGATAGGCCCAGTCAGATTAGGTCAAATCCTCCGTGTCCTTAACTGACTCGGTTGTAATCATGTAAACCCTAGAGAGGTACCCCCTATATAAACCGCCCTAGGGTACACTGTATACTTACATTCCATCATACACCCCATCCAAGCGACTCGCTGCCTAGACGCCGAGCTCACCACCCCTGTAACTCACTCGCCAATAATACAATCTAGTAGGAGTAGGTCTTTACCCAATGGGGCCGAACCTGGGTAAATCCCTTTGTCTTTGCCCTCAATATCGCACCGCACATGGCGACTCGCTCTTGCCCCAAAACCTTCCAATCACTACCCCTGGTAGCGACTACCATGGTCATTCCCATGATAGTTACCATACAACCACTGGGATCATCTTGGTGGGCAACATCTATGGTGACTGGCTCGTCATACTCGTTCACATCATAGTTGCTCCTTGCCTCGAACTTTTGGACATATTTCCAACCGTTATTATATCTGTCATCTAAGAATTTTACCTTGGAAGCTTGATTTACCAAATATAAGGTTCCTCCTTGTAACTCAACAGTAGTATTGATTGATATGTAATTCCCATCATTTCTAGGGCCTCTTTTCTTGTTCGAATCTTGGTCATACCAATAACACTTGATAGAACCATAGATCGATCACTAGTATTGTCATTATAGTTCAACTCAATAACCTCTTTTATGTAGCCAAAATGATCATAGTCCACTGACTTCTTCATTTTGGATGTCAAGTGCTCTCCACTAGTCATGATGCCACTGTTTTGTATCTTCAAATGTTTCTCACACTCATAAGTGTTGTAGTAGATACCATAGTTGTTGCAAGATGAAGTTGTCTATGTTGGGTTCAGAACATAGAAAACAAAAAATTCCTACGATATGAACAACCAAGCACCAACATCTATCTGCCTAGATACAATCAATGGGTGGATACACATCCATAGAGATCTTACCCCCGAAGACCGAAAAGCTTTGTTAATGTAATCTAATTACGTCGATGATGTAGTCATTCACTTGTTGATCTCAAGATCGTGATGAAGTCCAGCACCGCAAAGCAGCAGTGCATCCGTCACCGCACACACGTTCGGTCCCCCGACCACCTTCGAGTCCTTTCTCTAGGAAAGCAGCGGAAGTAGCAAATCCTTTCGGAAAAATCCACTGGGAACATGTACTTTGCTAATCCGAAGCCATGGGGAATATTCTAGAGGGGGAGAAAGATCCTTCATGAGGAGGTGTAAGTGGAGAGGAGGAGAAGGCCTCCTTTTATAGGGGAGGGGAGATGCCCCAAGGGGCATGGTCGCCGACCATGGAGGTGCCCGCACCTCTCCCTCCATAATGGTGAGCGGAGCTTCCACTAAGCCCATTACCATTAATTCCAACTCCACTCAAAGTTGCATTAATTTTCCACCAAAATTAATGCATATCACATTTAATAAAACTCTTTTATTTATTTTATTCAGAATTTTGTTAATTACTTTAATTAACAAACATTCACATAAAACCCCTTCCAATATTTTGATATCAAATGCAGAACCAATTTCAGCAATTTGACCCGAAACAATTCCACTGTCCATCGAATAATTCCAGCGCTTTGATAGTCTTTCTCTCGTATATTATTTGCTCCAAATGGTGTCGGTATTCGCTAAGTGTGCCACCCTACGATTCACGAAGAATGCATACATGATCGATACCCCTCTCTGATCAATAATCAGTAGTGGGTCCTAGAGATCCGTACTGACTCCCACACATTCAACGATGACTCTAGTGATCGTGTGAACCTTTAACACTGTAACAAAATCCCTTTGTATCGTGATATATTACATGTCCGTAATTCGTTCATCGGTATCCCCATACCTAGTTTGATCTCGTTACCAACAAGTACTCTGTTCTCATTCCTGTGATATAACATTCTAGCGATCTTATCACTTGCTTGCAAGCTATGTCAATGTGATATCACTGAGAGGTCCTAGAGTATATATCTCCGTCATCGGGATGGACAAGTCCCACTATTTATTCATGAGCCTCTACATAACACTTTCATAGTATCTAAACCCACCTTTATTTTCACCCTGTTATGGTGTGACGTTTGATGTTATCAAGTTTCTCTTCCGGTGTTAGTGATTGACATGATCTCATTGTCTAAGGACTAAAGTTACTTCGCATGATGTTATCGCAATGTAAACATAATGAATTTGATCATATTACTATACTTCAGATGAATGTTCATCACATCATTCCACCAATGTCGTGACCTCGTTATTAACAACATCCAATGTCCATGATCAGGAAACCTTGATCATCTTGTTAATCAACGAGCTAGTTTATATGAGAGGCATAACAAGAATGCTTTATTTGTTTATTAAACACACATGTATTAATATTTCCAATTAACCAATTATAGCATGAGAAATAAACATTTACCATGAACATGGAATAAGATAATAACCACTTTATTATTGCCTCTTGGGCATAATCCCTTTAGTATCCCACTTGCATTGGAGTCAATAATCTAGTCTATAAACTTGCACATTCAACACCTATGTCCTTCTGGTGTTGTATATACGTGTTTGCTAGTGGTATGCATAATCTTTGGATCTGACACTTTCAGGTCCGTGTGTATTTTCATGTCTTTGTGTCTCTACGCATCACTCATTCTCAAATGAGATGGCATTGTATAAATTTATTACTTTGGTGAAACCTTTAGTTCCTTTGGGTTAAAACATGTTGATATTATTTTCGTACAATATATCTTCATAGTACTAGCCCACTATGAACCACACCTAGTTTGATAACAAACTACTTAACACAAATGCCCTCATTTGCTGCTACTATAGCATTCATATACTTAGTCTTTTGTTGTAGTATCTATCACAATGTCTTAACTTTGGATCTCATCCAAATCCATCATGGAACCTACTTTCCATTACATTGTGCCACCCATAGTTTAAATTTAGATAAATTGTATCTTATGAAAAAACTAGTATCAATGTAACACTTTACAATGAACTAGTTATAACTATTTACAATGAATTGTTTGTAACCTACACATAACATATTCTTAGTTCTTCCAAATCTCATAAGTGAAGGGAATATGCCCGAGAGGCAATAATAAAGTTATTATTATATTATTCCAAGTATATGATAGATGTTTATTGTGCATGTTATAATTGTATTGATTGGAAACGTTACTACATGTGTGTTTAATAAACAAATAAAGAGTTCCTAGTTATGCCTCTCTTTTAAACTAGCTTGTTGATTAACAAGATGATCAAGGTTTCCTGATCATGGACATTGGATGTTGTTAATAACAAGATCACAACATTAGTGGAATGATGTGATGAACATTCATCCGAAGTATAGCAACATGATCAAAGTCATTATGTTTAAATTGCTATAACATCATACGAAGTAAGTCCAGTCCTTATACCATGAGATCATGTCAATCACTAACACTAGAAGAGCAACTTGATAACATCAAACATCACACTGTAACAGGGTGACAATAAAGGTAGGTTCAGATACTCCGAAGGTGTTATGTAGAGTGTCGTGGTATTGGCCACGGCAGATGCTACAGGGTAGCTTTCCTAGAGGAAAGGGAAATGCGACGTAGGAGAATCCGGGAGCGAGGTTGGCACACGATGTACCAGGTTCACGTCCCCTCGGTGGAGGATCGCTATGTCCTGCTGTCAATCTAGTATATATATTCATAGATTGGATTACAATGGAGTCGCCAGAGGCAGTGGGAGAGACTAGATCTAATATGATGTGACAGAGATCGCCCCGTGGGGGTGCCCTGGTGGCTTTATATATGCAGCCAGTTAGGGTTTACAAGTGCACTAATGGGCTTTGTATTGGAGTCACTGTCTTGGGACTCCAGTCGGCGAGTCGTCTGGGTCCAATATGCGCCAGTCGTTGTACTTGGCGAGTCGACCCGCCGTGGGAAAATCCGCTTCATGGGTATACCTCGATTGCTATTCCCCCATCATTAGTCCCCGAGTGTGTCAGGGACTCGGCGATGACTTCAAACCGATGAATCGGCACAGACGGTTCCAGGGTGGAGTCGATGGCGAGTCATTGGCGAGGTCCTGAAATAGAGAAATAGCTCATGAAGTAGCTCATTCGCCAAGGCGAGTCGATGCGCCAGGCGAGTCGCCGTTGGGCGGAGTCGCCCCTTGGAGATGTTTGACCGGAGCCTTTTTATCTTATTGTTGTAGAGGCTTCCTAGTCGCGGTGAACATATCATCGTGTTTAGTGTACAAATAGGGGCTAACGAGTAGCATACGTGTGGATGCCACCAAATCGTCGATGATGAAGTCACCGAGTCGGTGCAGGCGCTTCCGTGATGGGTGAGCCCGCGAAGTAGGGACCGCGATGGCGAGTCGGTGATGGCGAGCCCATGATGGCGAGTCCCCAAGTGCGTCGAGTCCGCGAGGGGCTAGTCGAGTCCCCGAGCATGAAGACTTCGCGAGGACGGCGAGTCCCCGAGTGTGAAGACTCCGTGAGGGCAGCGAGTCCTCGAGCATGAAGACTCCATGAGGGCAGCGAGTCCCCGAGTGTGGCGAGTATGCGAGGGCGACCTTGCGATGGCGAGTCTCCGAGCATAGAGAGAGTACGCGAGGGCGAGCTCGTGATGGCGAGTCCCTGAGCGTGACGAGTACGCGAGGTTAAGCTCGTGATGGCGAGTCCCCGAACGTGGCAAGTACGCGAGGGCGAGCTCGCGATGGCGTGTCCCCGAGCATAGAGAGTACGCGAGGGCGAGCTCGCATGACGAGTACCCGAGCATGGCGAGAGTGCGCGAGGGCGAGCTCGCGATGGAGAGTCCCCAAGCGTGGCGAGTACGCAAGGGCGAGTCTGCGATGGCGAGTTCGAGATGGTGAATCCCTGACTGTGGCGAGTACGCGAGGGTGAATCCGTGAGATCGAGTTTGCGATGGCAAGTCCGTGAGGGCGAGTCGAGTCCCCGAGTGTGGCGAGTCCATGAGGGTGAGTCCCCGAGATTGGCGAGTCACGGTCGTGGGGCCACATGTACACGCAATATGCCTAGGAGTTTGGGATTCCCCCATGAGTAGTCCCCGAGCACGTTAGGGACTTGGCGATGACTTCAAGCCGCTGAATTGGCGCAGGTGATTCCAGGGTGGAGTCGATGGCGAGTCGTTGGTGAGCTCTTGTGGTTGTAGAAGTAGGAGCTGATGAGTAGCGAACGTGTAAAGGCCACCAAGTCATTGATGATGAATTCGTTGAATCGGCATGGGTGACTCCATGATGGGCGAATCCATGGGGAGAGCCCCTGAGCGTGGCGAGTACGCGAGGGCGAGGCTGTGATGGCGAGTCCCCGAGTGTGTTGAGTACACGAGGGCGAGGGCCAGCGTGGCGAGTATACGAGGGCGAGGGCGAGCGTGGCGAGTACGCGAGGGTGATGCGAGTATGCAGGGGTGAGTCCACGAGGGGCGAGGAGAGTCCCCGAGCATGGTGGGTCCATGAAAGCGAGTCGAGTACCCGAGCATGAAGAGTCCGCGAGGGCAGTGAGGCCCCGAGCATGGCGAGTTCGCGAAGGGAGAGTCCACGAGGGCGGCGAGACCTCGAGCATGGCGAGTCCGCATCGGGAGAGTTCGCGAGGGGGGAGTCCCCGAGCATGGCGAGTCCGTGTTGAGCGAGTTCGCGAGGGGAGAGTCCTCGAGCATAGAGAGTCCTCGAGGGCAAGTTCGCAATGGCGAGTCCCCGAGCGTGGCGAGTACGCGATGGAGAGTCCCCGAGCGTTGTGAGTCCACGAGGGTGAGTCCGCGATGATGGCGTGTCCGCGAGGGGAGAGTCCCCGAGCATAGCGAGTCGCTCATCCGATGTTGGGAGGGATTGATTGCGCTATTTTTTGTTAGCGAGTCTCTCATCTTGGCCCGGGGGGCCAGTCGCATGGCGACTCCAAAGATGGCTCTCGGCTAGGCGTTCTTCCTGGACGATCTGAGGGTCGGTTTGCGAGTCCTCGTCCACAGTACTTGGCCGTGCGAGTCGCACTATCTAAGGTTGAGGAGGACATGGTGCTGTTTGTGTAGCACTGCCATTTGTCTTGGCCCGGAAGGCCAGTGGAGCAAGGCAACTCCAATGATGGCTCTCGGTTAGCGTTTTTCTTGGATGATCTGAGGCTCGGTTTGCGATTCCTCATCCGCACTACTTGGACATTGCGAGTCGCTCCTTCAAAGGTTGACAAAGGCGAACTGATTTTCGGGGGGGGGGGGGGGGGGAGACGCCCAATGGTGAGTACATGCAGCGTGGCATGTGACCCTCTCTGGCGGTCCGCCGCGTCGACCCCGTGTCCGCCCCATCGAATTCGCCATAGCGCGATCTCCATCCGCCGCGTCTACTTTGCCATAGCGCGATCTCCGTCCGCCGCATCGACTCCGTGTCCGCCACGTCGACTCCGCCAAAGCACGACTATACTTCGCCGTGTAGACTCCTTGTCCGCCACGTTGAATCTTGCCGGCTGCGTCGAATGCGTATGCCGCTCCTTCTAAGGGCCCCTCATCGTATGAACCAAGGATCAGCAATTTCAACACTTGCTAAATATTCTCCTGGAAATGACTCATTTATAGGTACGGGGTTAGTTATTATTCCCTCCATCCTAGAGAGATGATCTGCTACCGGATTATCCTTACCCCTCCTATCTACTATTTGCAAATCATATTCTTGTAGTAATAGAACCCACCTAATAAACCGGGGCTTTGCATCCTTTTTTCACAAGGAGGCGATGCAAAGCTTGGTGATCCGTATGAACTATTACCTTAGAATTTATGATGTAAGATCTAAATTTGTCGCAAGCAAAAATTATAGCTAGGAACTCTTTTTTTGTAGTAGCATAATTTTTCTGAATCTTATTAAGAGGTCTACTAGCATAATAAATAACATTTAAATTCTTTCCGTCTCGCTATCCTAACACATCCCCTAAAGCAGAGTCACTAGCATCACACATGATTTCGAAAGGTTCATCCCATTTTGGAGATTGCATGATGGGTGCTGAAACTAATTTGTTTTTAAGGTTCTCAAAAGCTGCAATGCAGTTATGGTCTAAGTAAAATGGAGTTTCTTTCTCAAGAAGATTGGTGAGAGGCATAGCTATTTTAGCAAAATCTTTTAGAAAACGCTTGTAAAAACCTGCATGTCCTAGAAACATTTTTAAGTTTTTATGTCCTGGGGTATTGGAAGATTTTCTATAACATTTATATTAGTTCTATCTATCTCTATTCCCTTCTTCGAAACCTTATGCCCAAAAACTTTACCTTCTCTTTCCATGAAATGACATTGTTCCCAATTCAAAACCAAATTTGATTGCCTACATCTCTGGAAAACTTTGGTTAGGTTGTAGAGGCAATTATCAAAGGTTGTTCCACAAACAACAAAATCATTTGGTAGAACTACCATAGTCTTCTCAACAAAATCATCAAAGATTTTTAAAACACATTCTTGAAAAGTTGCTACTGTGTTACATAAGCCAAACAGAATTAATCTATAAGCATATGTGCCATAAGGGAAAGTAAAAGTTTTTTCTCTTGATCTTCCGGTTGTGTGGAAATTTGAGAATATCCAGAATAACCATCATGAAAAAAGAAATAAGAATTATTACTTAGTCTTTCTAAATTTGTATCCATAAAAGGTATAGGTTTATGTTTTTTCTGTGTCTCACGGTTTAGCTTCCTAAAATCAATGCACATACGATATCCAACAATAGGTCTTATAGGAACTAACTCACCATTCTCATTCATAGCAACATCAAGACCAACTTGTCTTGGTATGCAATGAGCTGGGCTAACCCACTTACTGTCAGAAATAGGATATATTATGGATGCATCTAATAAGCATATAACTTATTTCTTACTACTTCTTTCATTTTAGGATTAATCCTTCTTTGTGTATCAACTACAGGTTCAACATCATCAAGCATGGTAATCTTATGGGTTACTATAGATGGATCTATTCCTTTAATATCACTTAGAGTATATCCAAAGGCTTCACGATGCTTAACCAAGACTGAAATAAGTTTATTTGTTTCATTTTCTGATAGATTTTTGCTAATAATAACAGGACATTTATTTTCATTATCTAAAAATGCATACCTCATATTGTCTGGAAGTTGTTTCAATTCAATTGGCAGAGGTTCTTCATCTCCTTTTCTTACCAGTTCTTTATAGTCATGCAGATTTTGTGCTTCCGGAACTGAATAAAGGTAATCATCCATGTCTTCTCTCTCCTCATCCGGTTCTTCCTCCCAATTAATCAGGCTCCTTTCTAATTCATCTTGTGGAGTACTGAAATGAATTGCTTCCACCTCGGCAATCGTTTTTATTCCTTGACATCTTCCACTTCATATGGCCTCTTATTTAGTTTGGAAAAGTGGAATGTCATTTCCTCTTCTCCAAATTTCAGTGAAATAGTCTCCTTCTTATTATCAACTCGAGCTTTGGTTATGGAAATAAAAGGCCTGCCTAAAAGAATAAGACAAACAGAATCTCAAGGCATCTCAACAATATGAAAATCAAGGGGGTACATGAGTGATCCAATAAAGACATAGATGTTTCTGATAACTCCCTCCGGTTTTATATTAGTTCGATTAAACAGTTTAATAGTAGTGTCTACTGGTTCAACATCTGGATTATTTAAACTATAGCGAAGTTCCTCATAAAGTGATGAAGGCATAATATTTAAAGTGGAAATTTTCTTGCAAATTCCCTATAAGAAAGTTTCTCCACAATATATAGGAGCCATAGGTTTAGAAGTTTCATTACCTCGTACCTTACCTTCAATGAATTCTGAGTTTCGAAGTCTAGCATAACCACTTCATTATCCATCGTTCGTGCTTCCATAAGGTCCTTCAATATAACATTATTTATATTGGTATTTTCGGGGTTCTTTTCTGGTTTCTTTAAACTTCTTTTTATTTGTTCATCATCTTTTTGCTTTTTCTTGATACTCTCTCGAATAGGTGCAGAGGAGAATTCTTCCATTAGCGCTCTTGCACGCTTCTTTTCTTCGAGGGGTTTATGGGGTTTCCATTCTGTAGGTACCTGCAAATGCCCTGCATAATTCTCAGTAATTTTATTTATCGAGTAAGAATCAATACCAAGGGTTTTAATCATTGCACAAGTCCCTTCATCTACAAGGAAATCATTAACACAAGCATATTTAGAAAAACTATTTGTAATGTTCTCCTCATTTGTAAATATTTCCGTTGCCTCCCTCATTTCATTATTAATTTCAAGGCTTCATCATAGGTATAAGATAGAAAACTACCATTAGAAGCGGTGTCTAGATTCATTCTATTTTCATTATTATGCCCTCCATAGAAAGTATGAGTGATTAACCAATCAGGCAAACGATGATGGGGGCAATTATCTAGATAGTTCTTGTACCTTAGGTACCCTTCATACAAACCCTCATCAGGATTATTTTTGAAACTGATTATAATATCTCTCATCCTGTGAGCTTTCCATTCTGAGTAGTATGATGATAGGAATTTGGTTGTCAATTTCGTCCAAGTCCTTGGTGATTCTACACCAAAAAGATATATACCTGTCACAAACATTATTAGAGAGAGTTCGTCTAAACAACTGGGTTTTAACCATATCAAGATCACGGCCGTCGAATATAATGGAACTAAGAATGTCTTCAAAGAATTATAAGTGTCCATATGGACTCTCTTCATTGGTTCCTGCAAATTTCTTAGAGTGCAATAGTTAAAATAATAAAGCGTGGATCTCAATTCCATCCGGATATATCCTTTTATTGACACTTATAAAAGCATCCATGGGCGAACCCATTTTCCTTACTGCCTCAAGCTGGATTAAATGATGAGTGTTGTCCATTATTGCAGTCCTGCAACTTAAATTAAAAATTTGTACAATGAAAGTAAATAACTAAAAGTAAAGTGACTTATAGCGCTAAGCTCCCCAGCAACGGCGCCAGAAAATAGCTTGATGACTACAAGTGCACATATCGTTTGTAGCTAGTTTTGAAATAAAGATATCGATCCCATAGGGAGGAGTAGGCGAAAGATTAAAATGCTTTTAACTAAAACTAAACAAAGTACTTAAGGAATAAATTTAAGATGCAAGCAAAGTAGAGTTGTTTTTGGGTTTTTGATTGAACGAAGCAAGTAAAGTAAAGTAAAACTTAATACAGAAAGTAAGAATCACGTATGTAAAAGAACTTAGAACTGCAATAGGGAAAAAAGCATTCTCAGGGAGTGGTGGATACACCGCTAACAATTTAGACTAAGCAATCAAGATTATTATAACAAATATTCTCATTATATGTATGTATGTGAGAGGAGCTCCATATATGGACAAATAGACAGCAACCATTGCTCACATCATCATTCATAACCACAGCCGACAGATAAACAACATCAATCGTATTATCCTGCTATTAAGGGATATCTCCCATGGCATGGACATGGCTTTATGAGTTCTCCTTGATTCTCCAAGTTAGTACGTAAAGAATGATAATAGCTTATAGTCACAGTAAGTGCTATCATCCCTCCGTATAGTAACAAGTAATCCCCTTCATCGAGTCCCCATAGGAGGCAAATATTAAGGAGGTGCACAACTCCCAACATCGAGATGAAGACAATTAACTCACACACATAATGATGTATAACATAATAATCTCTGTCTTATCTCAATCATATGCTAGGGTTTCTCCATCTTCCCAAGAACTAAAGATCTACTCAGACATGGAGGCAATCAACATCATAGAAATGGTAATGGAATCGATTATAAATGAATAGTTCTTGTATAAATCCACAATGGGTATGGAAATTACAACAAGATCTAGATGGGTGAAGATGGGATGGATGGGGATGATGGTGGTGCAACGGTTGATGAAGATGAAGATCGATTCCTTGGCCTCCTAGATCTACGTTGGGCGAAGATGGATCCCTTGGGCGAGTTTCTCCTCTAGATTCCTTCTGGAGGTGAGGTTTTCAGCGATATCTGCGTGTTCTGTATGTCGTCTCTCTGATCCAGTTGCACGAGGTGACACTATTTGAGGAGGCGGTGGCGGCGCCAATTATACGACCGGAACTATACGGCCAGAAAAAGTATTCCGGTCATATAGTTGGTCATTGAACCATCTGTAAGCGTTGATCGCTTCGGGTATTCTTCTGGTATTATTGATATTTCCTAAAATATGCGATTTACGTTATTTTTGACTCCTTTTCTCCCAGTAGATCTGCTCCAAGGATTGCGTCCATTGTATCCATCATCGGTCCTGGGCCTGGTGAAAATAGACATAAAACATGCACGTGAACGCCATAAAATATTAAGATCCTACATCTGCAATGCAAAATAATAATATAAAACATGATGCAAATATGCACTCATCAATCCACACACACGTTTTCGATCTATTGCGCGTCAGTTCCGTCAGAGAACCGCGTAGGAAGAAAAATAGTGTCACGTATCTTTTTGCGTATAACCCCGTGCAAGTTTTCCAGCCTCCACCCGCAGTCCTCTAGATGGCCCCACCTGTCAGCCTCACAACCTCACTGTCCAGAGCCTTTTATAAAAAGCAACCGAAAGTTTTTTGTATTCGCAAAAACACCCCCGAATCTGCCGCATGTCACGCCACAGTTGGCCTACGTGCGCGTGGACCCGCAGGAGCCCTTGGTCCCACATGTCTGTCGTAGTGACTAGCTGCACCCCGCGTGAGAAAAGATTTCAGCACGTCTGATTTGTCAGCCGCGCTGCTGAGTCAGCACGGGCCTGCTTGGCAGCGTCGGAGGCTAGCTCCACCTGAGTAACAAAAATATTTGTTAATTTCTAAATTCAAAAATAAAAAATAGAATATAAATAAATATGAATTAAATCCTAACTAATAAATACTTTTGAATTTGAATTCAAACTCTATATGAAATATGTTTTGTTTTAAAATGTTAATTCAAACCTTTAGTCAAATATTTTCAGAATTGATTCAAACTAGTCAAACCTTTGACTTTGACCCCAATTTGACTTAGGTTGATTTAAATATTGTTTCAAATTCATAATTCCAAATAATACAAATAATATATGTTTGAATAAGAAAAACAAGAGGATTATGAATATTCTATTTAAAATATTATTTGAGCAATTTAAAATTTTGAAATAATCTAAATACTATTAAATGCCTATTTCTTAATTAATTCATAACTTTAATTCCGTAACTCTGAATTCGACAAATAATATGTCCAAATCGATCAACGTGACGAGCCCATTCTAACTATGCATTCATTGATATGAAATGAAGCATGCATCATGTAAATATAGTGTACACATCAATGTTTATGGGATCAAAACATGCCTAAATAATTAATTAAAGTGCTTTATTATTGTTCTCACACCTCACCTATGACATGTTATGTTATACCATGTAATTGTGCATCATTCCATCATGGCATACCTTTTTTGCTTGTTGCGTATATTCATATGATTGCACACTTTATTTATTATGGCCCTTGTGTGTTTGGCTTTTATTCCAGATAGATGCTGAGTAAGGGAACTACCAGGAGAACCAAGAGTACTACCCGGATTCTGGTTACGCCACTGCTGATCCGACAGGCAAGCATTTCCCCATGCTTGCATACATATAACACCAATGCCTCTATATTATTCTTGCATCATTGAGTCACGATTGCATTAAATTGAAATTCCAAGTACTACATAGCCTTTACTTTTAAAACCCACTGAAACTTGTACCTCCATCCTATGATCCATTACTACATGAGTTGTTTGTGGCATGCGAGTCGTAGAACTGCATGTGTAGGGTTTTTGAGAGTCTTTAGATAATGAGGTACCTAAAGAAACTTAACTTGAGTAGTAATGGGATAAGTAAAGAAAGAGGCACCAGTGGGCAATAGCTGTTATTTGGTTCTTCCATGCTCACTTTTGTCTAGTAGGCCCCGAGTACTTGATACCTGTTTCTTGACTATTCATACTATCCACATGTGGGAGACTCTATGGACCCCCCTTCGCCTGAGCTTGATTCGCACTTTATTTCTTGGGGCCACAAACTAGTTTGGGGCTTTATTATTATACTGTACTTATGCCATGCTTTACCGCTTTATTTACGATTGCTAGTGGAGCGCCAATACTGTTTAGGAATGCAGAGTGTATTCGGGTATCGACAAGCCCAGTCACACTTTTAGGTTCCCAATAGTTTATAGCCATTGACACAAACCCTGGGTCCGTCTCGAAGCTGGCCAACTTCGTTGCGGGTAGCTTATTGGGGTGGCACCCTGAAATAATTTTTGAATCCTGTGAATGCATTGTCGTGAGGCCTCGTTGCTTTTTATTTGGTTCTTCCCGAGGTTTATCGTGTGTGTGTTGCTATTTGTGTACCCCTGTAGGATAAATCTTTATGAAAGCCATGTCCATGGTTGTGGACGACTTGGAGCATATTTTCTCGATCATAGAACAACATAACTAAAGTACCACCTTTAATTTCACTAAAACATGACTAGTAATAGTGCAACACGCATGGAATGGTTAATAAAACTGCCAACATATGGGATGTTCTTCCGCCTTCTTGTCGGTAACACTACTAGGAAAAACGTTATCAGTGGCGCACCAAAAACAATTTCTGTGGCGCATCTAGTGGTCGCCACTAAAATTATATTTCTGTGGCGCCTATGCATATGAGCCACATAATTTTCAAATTTCTGTGGCGCATATAGCCATATGTGCCACATAATTCTGTCCTAGATTCTATGGCGCATATGGCCATATGCGCCACAGAATTCTGTGGTACATTCTGTGGCGCATATAGCCATATGTTCCATAGAATCCTTTTTTTTTCAGAATTTCGAAATTTTTAGAATCTGGTACAAATACAGGTATATAACAGGTATATTACAGGAAATACACAAAAATTGACATAAATTCACAGAAAAGCTGCACACAGCAGTACAAATGGTCTAGTTCACATATAATACATCAACAAGGACGAATGTTCACAAGTGTTCATCAATCACATCACTTAGAACCGAATAAGTGTACAAGTATATTTCACAAGTGTTAATCTCACTCACATAACTTACAACCGCGCGATGTTGTCACCGCCTACCTTAGGACAGAATGTAGTACATCGTAACCGCGATGCCGGTGAGGAGGAGTGGCACCAAGATCTTTGTCCGGTTCTTCTTCCAGACGTGTCTCCTCCACTTGGCCACTGCCTCCTCTCTAGTCGCGTATCCCTTGTAGTTGTTGTCGCTGAACTTGTCCACTTGTTGGTGGCAGTCCACCCACTCCTCATAGACACCTGGAACCCGACCCTTGTACACAACGTATGTCGGCATCTCTATTGACAAGGTATATTAGTACATCATGCAAATATATATGTTGATAAATATTAGAGAAAGGCATACATAAACTTAAAACAATGCGTCGATGACAATGAAAGAAACACGACAACATGTCCGACACAATAACAACGACGGTTTCAAGCTAGGCAAGTTAAGTTTTTCGACACACACACTACATGACCACCGATACACATGCTCTCTCGGTCAAGTAGCCTTCTCCTCGCAGGGCGCTAGGAATAGCTTGTACATGTCTTTCGTCGTCCATGTCCTGAAGTCACCCTGCGCCTTGAGGTGGGCTTCGATCTCCCTCTTGGTGAAGGGCCTAGGCTGGTGTAAGAGCCCACCATGTGTGTTGACCTGTTCCATGATGATATGTGGTAGCTTCACCTATGTATCATGGAAGTCTTCCCTGAGATCGGGGTCACTGATCCCATGCAACTTTTGGGCCCATCCTTGGAGAGAAGATGGCAGCGTTAGCATCTTGCAATCCTGGACAAACCCTTTGAGGTGATGGCAAACGTAGAAGGCCTCCTTCACGCTGTCAGACAGCTGCTTGACGCAGGGGAATTTGAACACGTGCTTGAACTTGTGTCGGCCATCGTCCCTGTAAGCCTCCCCCTTATAGTTGAAGGGGCCTCCCTGTTTGGCATAGCCCTTGATAGCATCATCTAGAATGCTCCTTACTCTGGCGTAGTTCTTCCTCCTTGCACTCCCCGAGTCGAATTAGTGGCAAGTGAATACCTCGTGGAGAGGATGATGAACGTGTAGTACTTGTCTCTGCGCAACACACAATGTGGAACGGGATGTTGGAAAAGAGCAATGGAAATAAATACTTATGTGTTACGATGGCGGTAGGAGGATGTGTACACTCACTCGGGAAAGAAAGGCACAAGGATGTGGTCCTTCCTCTTGCTGTCCATCGATAGCTTCTGAAGGTAGGACTTTGCCCGGGCCCGGGTCCTTGTTCCTTCTTCCAGCTAGCTGTCCCGCATGTAGTAGGGATCCGCTATCGTGACGAACAGGGTGTCCTCTCTCTTGACCTTCATCACCAGATTGAGCGCGAATAGGTGGACCAAGTTATAGTCCAGCCGTCTCGAGTGGAACATCTTGAAGTTGTCCTCGTAGGCTATGAAGAACACATCCGCGGGGGCATCGGTGACGAAGCCCATGTCCTCCGACACCTTGGCAGTGAACACCGGGTAACTAGGGTCCTTGTACTTGAGAAGGAGGCCCTCCAGTGTCAGGATACCTTCATGCAAAGTCATCATAGCTCCCGAATCTAGGTGGCGCAGTTTCGGAGGTAGTATGGGCTGACTAGCTTCGTGCACTCTGGTCAAGCCATCCTCGTGGGGTGGTACAACATCGTCTCGGTAACGGATCGGAGCGGGCTGGCTCACAGCCTTGTCCTTGTTCTTCTTCTTCGGCCTCTTCCTCACCCTCTTCCTCTTCACATCAGCAGTGTCCTCCACCAGCGATGCTATCCCCTCACCGACCGTCCTATCGAGTGTGTCAGGGCTGAAAACGATTCTGGCCGGTGGAGGTTGTGTCTCGGTGGCCAGAGGCGTCTCCTAAGAAAACCCACGAAAGACCGGGCGCTTCTTGGGATGGCTAGCTTGATCGCGGAATGATGGTTCTTCAACAAGAGGAGGCATGAACGGTCCTTTGCTGGCACCAGTGTTGACGAAGGCATTGACGTCGACTGGTGCATCATCATCATCATCGACCTCAATGTTGGCATCGAAGGCCGCCATGTCCACGTCGTCCTAGGGTGGTGCAATGGCGGTTGTGGTGCCACGGCCTTGCCTTTAGGTGGGGCCGATAGCGGTCGAGGAGCAACCACGCCCTTGGCTGCTTGTGGTGCCGGTGCAGACGCTTCCAAGAGTCTCTGGTGACGGCTTGTGGTGCAGCAAGAGGCTTCGTCCTTGGCGGCCGGACGAACAAGGTGGCACCGGTGGAGCGAGACCCAACACGAATCTGGGTCTTTGGCCAAATCATGGGATAGCCATGGCAACCTTCCTGGGTCAGGTGCTTGTCGGCTCCCGGAGGTTGCATGGGAGGGTCCATGTCTTCGCACCCCCAACACCTGACCCAACTCGACGCGCATCACGGCATCATCCATGGGCTTGCAGTGCATCGTGCGGTGCGCCGGTTGTATTAGCTCGCCCGTGGAAACATCCTTCAACTCACCGCCGGGCACCTTGTGCAGGAGCACACACAGAGTGTCCTGAGGCATACAGATATGCATCATGAGATGGCAGCCAATCAAAGGCATTAAGTAGAGCATGCTGACTAACTACTTATTTTACCTTGGTGAGGGCGCCGAGCTCGGCTAATGTCGAGACACGGGCAGTCGGTGGCTGATCCTTCTTCTTCTCCGTCTTGGGTGCATTAGGAAGCACCGCCGCCGCCGGTTGCTGCACCTTGGTAGTCTCGGCAGGAGAGGGCAGCTCCGGAGCATCCAACTCCATCGGCTGCTCCGCGGGGATGGAGGGCGGCGAGGTAACCATGTCTGGCGACACTTGGTGGCTCGAGGTGCTGCCATCGGCGCTCGGCACTTGTATCAGCCCCACCTGACCGTCCGCATTCCATTTTGCTACCCCCTCCATCAGCCGAGGGGGTAGGATCTCGAGCATCTTCTACTGCACTATCGCGTTCACCTCGTCTTGGTCCACCTTACTGGACTCCAGATGCGCGATCTTCCGCTTCAGCTCTTCCTTCTCGGCTTGATCCTGAGCTGCTGACTGGGTCTGCCTCTCCTTTCTCTTCTTGGCTTCCTCGTTGTAGTACTCGCGAAACTTTGTGCTCGTACCAAAGCTAGAGATACGGCCAGCTGACGTGGGCGGCTCAGACTGCGGCCTCCCCTTGAAGGCATTGGTCGCCCTGTTGAAAATCGTGCCCCACGGCTCCATCGATCCCTGGGACAACGAGTCCGGCGCCTCGTGTGCAACCTTGATTTCAGCATTCTGTAGACAAGGAAAGGTGAACCCATTTAGGAACTTGCCTTCATTATTCAAAATGAAAGCAAATGGACCGCGGGTAAATTCCTTACCAGCTTCTTCTCAAACTTCCTCACATCGTCATCATCGGTGAGGAATTCCATGGAATCCTTGTCCAGATAGTAGTGGGCCCGAACAAAGTTCCAGGTCTGCTCGCCTGTGATTTTTAAAAACGGGTTTTCTTTCCCGAGAGGCTCAACCTCGGTGTCCTCCCATGCCCATATGGCCTTCTTTCCCCTGTAACCGCCGCTTCCACATCGGTGGTTACCTATGTTCAGTTCCCGCATTTCCTGACCCCACTCCGTCCATGCCTTCGATTCGTCAGTCTCCATCTCCGCCTTGAATATCTTGAACTCACCTTCGTCGATCATGGGCTCACCCTTCTTGATCTTCACCCAGCTTTCCTTTTTCGCGATCTTGTTCTTCACCCGGGTTCTCCAGCTGCTCAAGGCATTGGCCATCTTCGTGATGGCTAACCTGTTCACCTTATTGGACTTTTCCAGTTTGTTGGTGTATGGGACTGGGAACTTGTACCGTCGGTGAAGCTTCTTAAGGCAGTTCGCCACCAACCGCTCATTCTCTTCACAGGTGTTTCGTGTTGATCGACATGCTTTCTCAGATGATGCACCCGAGTTGCATGCCGTACCCGACGGCAACATCCGGAGGCTCCAACGGAAGGCACTTTCCGAGACCAGAGTGATCTCGTCGGTGGTGTCGGTGAGCTTTTGCGGCTTCCGATCCTTCCTCGGCTTCTTATTCTTCTTAACGGACGGGTTGCTGCTACTGCCATCCGTGCGGTCCCCGCCATCGGTCGTGCAGCCTCTGCCGTCGGTCGTGCGGCCTCCACCATCAGAGGTGGTCGCATCCTCCTCCTCGGCTTCATCTATCCGGTAGTCCTAGTCCCCCTCTTGCTCATCATCCCCATCATGGCCCGTAGTAGCTGCCACATCCTCATAATGCTGAGACTCCGCCGCCTCCCACAAAGTGAGGTTCGCCGCTCTGGCTTGGTCTTCGACGCTCATGGCGGCCTTAGAAGTGTCGGCCCCATCGGCGGCCGACATGTTTGCACGCTTCTAAACAAATTAAACTAAGGAAGTTAGTATTAATTAGTGTTGACTATATATTTTGGAAAGGAGGGAGTTGCTCACATGCACCCTACTACAAATAGTCGAATTCGATATGTATTTTAGATTCTACTTTGGTTGTTTTAGTTTATAATTTAAACCTAATACCTTCACAACTAAAACCTTGTTATTTATTTTATAATGTGTTGGTTCTACCACTCAAACAAACGCATGTAGTAGCACAGAAGATCATGCATATACTAGCCAGGAAGGATACGTAGTTCATCAGGCGAAACTTCAAGGTGATTTGCACCGATTCATCAGACATTGAGGTCGGTTCTAACCAATTCGCTCCCTCTGATCCGATACACAAGGTTCCAGAACTACGCACGTCGAGAACGGAGAGGATTCGACCTAAGAACTGGAATCGATTCGAAGTGCAGCAATCCACTGCCATGGGAAATTTCAAATCCACACAGGGACACGGTAGGAGAGAGAGATGGGGCAGGGAACAACTTACCAGTTGAAGGGGACGCTAGAGCGAGGGATGAAGGAAACGCATGACGGCGGCGCCGCCAGGCGCCAGCACCTCGAAGCCTCCTCCTCCTGGACGACGGAGCCTCCTCCTCGTCTTCCTGGATGATGGAGCCTCCTCCTCCTAGTGCTCTGCGAGGCCACGAGGGGTACGACGACGAGGCAAGGTGGGCGTAGCACGGCGGCACGGCAGCCGTGGTACGGCGGGCGGGCCCAGCGCGGTGGCGAGAGCGGAGGGGTGCTAGGGTTCTGGCGCAGTGTGATTTGGGGGAAAAGGGGTAGTCCAATTGAGGCCTCATCAAAATGTTAAGTCAAAGAATTCTGTGCGCATCTGTTCAGATATGCGCCATAGAATTGTTGGAGATGGTACAAAAGGCATGTTGCGCTGTTGTTTGATAGAAAGAATTGCTTACCACACTGGTTCAACGCTTGCTCCTCTGTTCTGAACCTAGGGCGGCCAGGTTCGATTGCTGGCTGCCACATCTTTTTTTTGAATTTTTAAAAAATACTTTAAGGATGGTAATAATATATTAAAAGCAGGAACTAATATATTTTCCTATTAAGAACAAGAATTAATATATTTGCCTCAATATTATATTATATGCTTGTGTCACCCCCACATCAATATCCACATACATTAGTTTGTCCAAGTAATACATATATGCAGGTGCGCGAGCACACATGTGCATTAATTAGTACAAAAAAGCGTCAAAAACCGCTAAGTCGGCTCCGAGGTAGCTAGTGTCTCTTCACAACAACTTTCTTGCCCTTCTTCTTCGCGGTAGAATACTTTAGGCCGGCCACCTTGAGATTTCTTCTCGTGTATGGGCAACCTTTAGCTGGTAGGGTGGTCTTCCTTCTTACTTTAGCATAAGTAGTAGGCTTGTCGAAGTACTTGTCGAATTCCTCTTCGATCTTGGGATTGCCATTCTTGTCGATGTCTTGCTTGTTGGCTGGTCCTTCCATTCCGATGATGCTCCTCTTGCCCCTCCTCACGACAACATGGCTTGGCTTTGCCGGGTCGGTAATGAAGAAGGATTGGTCAACTTGGCTAGCGAGCACCCATGGCTCATTTTTCACGGAGGCATTCTTCGATTTGGCATCGGGTATAACCATGGTGGTGAAAACCGGCCATCTTTTTCAACGCTCTTGGCTCATCTGACACGAAACATCGGCACCGTCACTCCGCAGTAGTCGAGTTCCCATATATCCTCGATCCTTCCGTAGAATCTTTCCTTGACATCAGTCTCGTCATCGGCGTATGATAGCATAGTTACTCCTGAGTTTTTATATTCGCTATTCTTGTCCTTCTCCTCGGTGTAGAATCTATAGTCGTTGATGTCGTACGTCTGATAGGTCCTAACATTGCACCCAGGGCCCTGTGAGAGTGAGAATATGAGTTTCTGATCTTCAGTATAAGACGTCGGCATGGGACTTTCTAGTAGCCTTTTCTTGAACCACCCCATGAAGCTGTCGTTGTGCTCTCTGGTTACATCTCCCTTCTTCCTCAGCTTTCCCAGGTTGGCGCGAGCTTCTGCTCGATTAAGATTTGTGCTCATCCACCTAGGGGCCGACCAACTGTATGTGTTGTAGCGCGACTCGGTTTGCCCTATCAAAGTCGGCGCGTTCGAGTTTGATGCCGACATGGAGTGTGCGGTAGCCCTCGCGGTGACCAAATCCAGTGAGCCTCACGAGGTGCTTCCTGGTGGGAAGACCGACATCCTGGTTCTCGGTACTTAGGTAGTTCTATCAGAAGGTGTTGCACTCGTAGGTCAGAAAGCCCTTGGCTATGCTTCCATCTGGATGCGAGCTGTTGTGAATGAATCCTTTGATGACACCATTCAGCCTTTCGAACGGCGTCATGTTGTGCAGGAATGCCGGCCCGAGATGGATGATGTCATCCATGACATGGACAAGCAGATGCACCATGATGTCGAAGAACACGGGAGGGAAGTAAATCTCGAGCTCACATAGTATCTCGACGATCTCTTCCTGTAGCTTGCCGAGCTGCTTCACGCCGATAGACTTCCTAGATATGACATCGAAGAAGTTGTAGAGGCCAAGCAGCGTCTCACGGACGTGCTCGTCCATTATCACTTGGATCACAACAGGGAGTATCTATGTCATCAGCACGTGACAGTCATGAGACTTCATCTCGCTGAACCTCTTCTTCGCTACGTCTAGATATCTGCTTATCTTCCCAGAGTAGCCGTGGGGAACCTTGACTCCTAGGAGGCATCGGAAAAACCTCTCGAGCTCCTCCTCGCTTAGAGTGAAGCATGCAGCTTAAGCACCACCTCATTCTTCTTAGCCTTTTTGTGGCGACCTTGGGTCCCTTCCATCTGTTCATTGTCATCGTCAGCATCGACACTATCGGGGTACTAAAGTTCCTTCTTAATGCCAAGCAATTTTAGGTCGCTTCTTGCTTTTGGCCCAACCTTGGTCCTATCCGGCATGTTCATCGAGTGCCGAGCAGCTCTCGGTAATGTTCTTCGTGATGTGCGTCATATCGAGGCTATGGAGCGTGTGGAGGACCTTCCAGTAAGGAAGGTCCCAGAAAACAGACCTCGCCTTCCATTCTCCATGAAGCGGTGATGTCTGTTCCCTTGGCCGCTTCTTTCCCGGCGCAGGGCACTCTTCCCAATTGTCCAGAAGCTCCTTGATTTCTTCGCCGCTCAACGGTCGACGTGGGGCATTATCAGCTCATCTTTGCCATTGAACAGGTCTCCGCGTTTTCTCCACGGGTGATCCTTGCGGAGCCACATTCGAGTCCTTTGGAACACGGTTTTCGAAGACCCAGGATCCCTCGGCAGCTACAGATGCGGGGTCTTATCCATGCACCTGACACATGCACGGAATCCATGGTTCACCTAACACGCTCCATATCCGTAACCAGGATAGTCCTGCACCATCATGAGCAACGCAGCTCTCAAGTCGAAATAATCTCCAGTGTAGGCATCCCACATACGTGTCGGTGTCTCCCACAACGTCGCTAACTCCTCTTTCAAGAGCCCGAGATACAGATGCATGTCGACACCCGGTTGTTTTGGCCCCTGGATAAGGATACTCATGTGTACGTACCGCTGATTCGTGCACAACCAGGGGGATGTTTTACGGCCATACAAACACGGGCCAGGTGCTATGTGTGCTACTCTCGTTGCCAAAGGGATTGAGTCCATCGGTGCTCATGCCTAGCCTAACGTTCCTTGGATCGAGCCCAAACTCATATTGGAATTCGATGTCTAGCGCATTCCACTGGCTAGCGTCTGCGGGGTGTGTCATGTTCTTGCCCTTCTCCGGATCATCTTCCGGCTTCTCCTTCTTCGCGTGCCATTGCATGAGCTCTGTTTTCTTAGGGTCTACGAAATACCGCCGCAGACAGGAAGTGATAGGAAAGTACCACACCACTTTTCGGGGAACTTTCTTGTTCCCTCTCTTGTATCGTCCCTGGCCGCACACCGGGGTTCTATCCTTGTACTCGTTTCAGTAAAGTGCGCAGTCGTTGATGCATGCGTGGTACTTCACATACAGTAGGTCTAGTGGGCAAACTACTTTCCTCGCCTCCTAGATACTTGTTGGCAATGTGTTTTCCTTGGGAAGACGAGCATGCCAGAATTTCATGTGAGCATTGAAGCTAGTGTCGGTCCATTTGTGCTCCGCCTTCATCTCCAGAGCCTTTAGCATTACACTCAAGCGTGTATCCTCGGGCCAGCACCCATGATACAATGGAGTCCTCCCGTCTACCGCCATATGTGCCAGCTTGGCTTTCTCTCTGGCTGCAGACCTCGTGTTGGCCGTCTGCTTGAGGAGTATTTCTTGAGGGTCCCGCAAGGCCGAAGTTAGCAGCGTGTCCGTGCTCCCGTCTTCTTCGCCGCCACCACCACCACCATCTACTCCATCGTCTCCTTCATGATGATTGTGTCCGTCGGCATCTCCTTCTTCATGATGACCATGTTCGTCGGCATCTTCTTCGTCATGATGACCATGTCCAGGAGACCCTTCGTCTTCTCCACTACGCCTGGCCTCTTCTTCATCATGGACACCGCCATATACCGGCGGCACCTTATTCACTAAGAAGCCAGGCATGAAACCGCGTATGAACATGTGAGACTCCAGTTGTCCGGAATCAGGGTTGATCCACTTCTGGTGTTTGCACGTTTGACACGGACATCTTATCTTGGTCATGTTGTTCCGAACCATGCCAGCTACTGCGTCAGCCTTGTATCTAACCACCCAATGTTCGCTCATATGGATGACCATGGTCGCCTGTGCGCGAACATAGAACAAATTAAAGAGAGTATGTTAGAACCATGCACACACACACGACACACACACATACATGCATGCATGATCGCCAGGAAATTTTGGCATGACCTATCCTAAAAATAGGACGTATGGCTAGTGCAGAAATTTGCCGAAATGGACGTGAATCAACATTTTGGCAAACCTCCATGCACCCGGCACCGGCAACATGCATTCAAGAACAACACAAGCTCCCTCCACAAGCAAACATGTATTCAAGCACAACACAAAGCGAAGGAACATCGTCTCGCCATCGCACACTGCCTGCGGGACCATCTTCACCTACAAAACATCCATACACACCGCGCTGAGGCCCACCGGCCACACAAAACATGCATCACACAAGTACCCATGCACACACCTCACAAATCTACAAACCAAATCTACACCAACCCCATATGCATAGTGTAGCAAGAGGGGGCATGTGGAGGCGGAAAGTATGGGTGGTTTACTACCTTTACAAGTAGGAGTAGCTTCCCCTCACAAGTACATGAACCAAAGTAGGTCTAGCTATCAACAATGGTGGTGAGTATGAGCAAAATGAAGTGGGAGGGAGGAGGGGGACGAGCTAGTTGGAGGTGGTGGGAAGAAGGGAAAGGTGTGCGTGATCAGCGCTCTTGTTTGGAGTAGCCCCGGGTGTCTGGTTGAATCGTAGATTGGAGCAGAGACTCAAGTCTTGCGCCTGCTGATTTTAGTTGATGATCTCGTAGGCTAACACTGGACCCAGAAGTATATTGGGTGCGCGACCAACGCTCCTATTAGAAGTATCCCCCGAGTGTCTAATCGAGTTGTAGACTCGAACAAAAACTCAATCTTGGTGCTTTGGTGTAGCTTTATATGTTGCTACATCCGAGGATTTACTTGACTGAGATTTTCCTCTTGTGGATTCGGTCGAATGTTCCACTAGATTCCTTGATGAGCAGCTCTCAGTTTGAATGGACGATGATCTAAAGGATGATGATGAAGGGGTTCGGTGCAGAAAACATAAAAATTTCCTACACGAACACACCTAACTGCTAGGATCTATCAAGAGTAATACTGTAACACCAGAGTTTCAGATACATACCCTTGCAGTCCGAAAGCGTTTAACGTTTTGAGGGGAATGTGGATGATGTAGCCATACCCGTAGCTGACCTCAAGGTCACGAATCTCCTCACAAGTCAACCCTTGCTACATCGTGCAACAACTCCGGCTCACGACATCCAAGGTGCCACAAGTGGTAGCACCCTCGTGGTTTCACACAAGTGTACGATGATGACCTCCAGTTCCGTGATCCCTGTCGAGAGTGCAGAAGTAGATCCTCTGGCTGGAATCCTTGTAGTGCAATGCCATGCTGCAGGTGTGTCGTCTCTTGCATGTGCCATTCTTCCAAGTACTGAGCCATCGCGAGAGGACAACGAGAGAGAGAGAGAGATTCCCTAAGGAAAGTGCCTCAGATAATATTGCATTTGTTGTGTGTTAATCCCACCCATTAGCACCCCTTTATATAGGTGGAGGAGGGGTACTCCCCACCAAAGGTTTGCCATGTGGGACTATATAAAAGAGTCAAAAGGAACAAAAGGGTGGGTTGCAGCCGGCTGGGCTAGTTGGGTCGTCGGGTAGGCTAACTGGCCCCAGCGCTGGCAGCAGCATAGCGCAGCAGTCTGGGCTGCATCGGCCAGGTGGGCTGGCCTCACCCATGCAGCCTGCCAGTGCGGCTGCCATCGCAGCCAGCAGCAGCGCCCAATGCAGCAGCGTCCTACAGCAGCAACCAGGTGGGCCCTCCACCCGCGCGCGCCAGCATCCTGTGATGGCTGGGCGGTGGACAGGCGGTGGCCTGGTGGGCCTAGGTGCATCCCACCGTGAGACTGCTCTACCTCCTCCATGCCTGCGTCCCACTGGGCCGTGAGGCCATGGCTTGCGAGTGGCAGCAGGTTATCTGCCGCCCGTGCATCGCCCATGTGGATGGGCCGGGTCAACACGGTCTAGCAGTGGTTGTGGTGCTGTTTTTTCGGGTGACTTTCTCCTAGGCCAATTCCCACCAGGGTTCTATCCCTGTTGAGCAATTTGCCCTATAAATATTAATTTAAATATTTATTATATATATTATGATGGGGATATGCCAAAGGGGGTATGCCCAGCAGAACATTCCGAGTGGGCCGAAAAGGCCTGCGAGTGCGTCTGGAAGACAACGAATGAACTATGAAGAAAGGAAAGGCCCATCGACTGGCGACTGGAGGCCTAGAAGCATAGCAGAAGCCCAGTCGGATTAGGTCAAAGGTCTCTGGATCCTTATCTTGTTCGGGGACAGCTTGTAAACCCTAGCGAGGTACTTCATATACAAACCTCCCTAGGGTATCCTGGAACCTTACGTTCCATCGTACACCCCCTCAAGCGACTTGCTGCCTAGCCGCCGAGCTCGCCACCCCTGTAACTCGCTCTCTCATAATCTAATCTAGCAGGAGTAGGTCTTTACCCGCCGGGGGGCCGAACCTGGGTAAACCCATGTGTATCCGCCCCCATCTCGCACCGCAGATGGCCGCCAACTCTTCCTCACGAAACACTCAATCGCTTCCAGTGGCAGCGACTGCCGTGGCCATTTCCACGATAGTGGCGCCCACCGTGGGGCATAGCGGGACTAGCCTGAGTTCTGCGGTGAGACCCTACTCGCCGATTGATTGGCCGATCGCCACCGGTCACATGATCGCCATTGGCGGGATCTTACAAATCCTGCCCAACAGTTACATCCCAGCATCACGCCCGGTCACCCACGCCGCGGTGATGCCGGTCGGCTCCATCAACCTCTTCGTCGGCTTCACCGGCGCGATCGACCCAGTCGCGGCGGTGATTGTTGGCGGATCACCGCCACACCGCGACCTCCTTTCGGAGGAGCAGGTCCACTCCATCAGGAGCCTCGTCACCAAGTACGACTCGGCCGCCAACGACGCGGTCCAGACTAACGTCGCCACCAACGACGACGCCCTAAACGATGACGCCGACTCCACGACCCCTGCATCGGTCGGCGGATCCATCACCGCCGCGTCACGGGAGGACTCCATCACGTGAGTCTCCAACCCCGAGGATTTCGAGGATCCCTCCATTTTGGGGATCTTCGACTCCGATTCCGGCTCGAAATCCCCCGAGGATTTTCGCACCAGATCCAATCTCTTTAACGCGATCTACATGGCGGGTAGCACGGCCGCCCCGCCAGATCCGTTCTCCATGTCGATCCCGCCAACCGTGACGGACACGGAGGTGGAGGAAGCCCGCCTGCGGCTCGCGGAGGCGCAACGCAACAAACTCGCCGAGCGCGAGAAATACCGCCTCGAGTGAGAGACGGCGCGGGAGCTGTCACTCTACCACCAGCGCCGCATCAGGACCCGCCTGAACCCCGACGTTCAGGGCCGTGTCCTGAATTTCAACGACGAGGGCAACCCCACGCGGGCTGCCGAGTGCGAATACTGCGAGAACGCGCCGCCAGGCGGGAGCAACCCCGCAAGACCACCACCTGGAGCGCCGGCGACTGGGGCTCCTCCACCACCCATGGGCCGCGCGCCCCCACCGGATCAACCGCGGATCATCATCTCGCCTCAAGCCCGTGACGCCAACGGGATACCACTATACTCCACCCCGATGGACAATGTCGTCGCGGCTGACGCCGCGATCGCCAACCTCGATGTCCAAGGCAACGACGCGCTACAAATCCAGTACGCCAAGGCCCTACTCGTCAGGGCCGTCGAGCAACAAGCCACGGGAGTCGACCCGCGGGGGCGAATGTACTCCCGCTCTTCAGCAAGACGGGCGGCATCAAGCGGCCACCCCACCGTGGCCAACTCATTAGTTTTCCCACCACCCCAGCCCTTGGCAAACCAACCACGGGCCGCCAATCCTGCGGTGTCAACTAACGAGCCGCGACCGGCGAACAACACGGTCGCTGCCAACGGGCAACCCCTCGACGCCCGAACGAACATCATCAACAATCAGACGTGGCGGTCACGCCAGCCCTATGACCTGCGGCACACCCTCACCAACCGTGGCGAACTGGAGCCAAGAGGCTTGCTCAGCCGAGTCGGGCCGCAATGCTTTGGACCAATGATTCGCGGGAAAAATACCCCGCCAACTTCAAGGCCCTTAAGGAGATCGAGAAGCACGACCCAACGTACGACCCCGCTGTCTGGTTGGACACATACCTCATGGCAATGGGGATCGCAGGCCACACCGACCTGCTCGCCGCTCACTACCTCCCCTTGATGATGGAGGGTGCGACCCGGCAGTGGATCGACACGCTCCCTCCCGACAGCATTGATTCTTGGGAAGAAATGCGGGACGCCTTTGTCAGGCACTTCGAGGGCTCCTACACCCGTGCCACCACCATAGAAGACCTAGAGCGATGCATCTAGGAACATCGCGAGTCGACCCGCCGGTGGATCCAAAGGTGGCAAGAACTGTGGATAAACGCCTCCGGTATCCACCCAAACACAGCGATACACTGCTTCAAGAACACGTGCCGGTACAAACCCCTGGTTGCCAAGATCAAGAGGGTCTACCGGACGCTCGATAACATCCTCGACCTCCTCGAGATCGCCAAGCGCTACGTGGAGGAAGACCTATACGAAGAATCTGGCGACGAGTCGGGAGGAAGACGTCGCACTAGCATCCACGACAGTGGGCGCCCGCATCACTGGCAAGCGCCGCACAGACGGGCGAGTTGACTTCGTCGCCAACGCCGGCTACGGCCAACACGACTCCAAGAACTCTTGCCGTGATGGAGGAAACTACCGCGACAGCGGGAACTACCGCGCCAACAACGCGACGAGGCCGAAATTCGACCCTGCCGCCCTGCTCAATCAGCCCTGTATCTACCATAGCAAGGAGGGAAAACCCGCCACCCACACCACCGCCGATTTCCACTCTCTCAAAGAGATCGAGAAGGCGATACGTGCAAGGGAGGACCCCAACAACAACCCACCTCGGGACAACGGGAACATCGGCGGCTTGGGAACCACCGTCGGGTCGCTACATACCTTCACCGGACTCGGCACCAAGTGCGAGAAAAAGGTGCTCGCCCGCGAGGTCGCCATCAATGCGGTGACGCAAGTCGACATCCCTCGCTTCCTAAACTGGTCCGAGCAGAGCATCACCTAGAGTCGCCAGGACCACGCGCCAAGAATCGAGTACCCAGGACGAGTCGCCCTGGTAGTCGGGCCCAAGGTGGCCGACTACTGGCTGCCCAAGACGCTGGTGGACGGCGGGAGCTCCATCAATATCTTGTACCTCGACACATTCAAAAGGCTCCAGCTCCCAGAAACAGCCATCGAGCCAACACTGACGACCTTCCACGGCATCGTCCCTGGTCGGAAGGCGTACCCGATCGGAAAAGTGATGCTGTCGGTCACCTTCGGCACTCCAGCAAACTACCGCACGGAAAGGATCGTCTTCGATCTTGTGAACTTCCGCAACCCCTACCACTATGTCCTGGGCCGCCAGGCATTCACAAAGTTCATGGTGACCCCACATTACGCCTACAACATGATGAAGCTCCCCGGGCCAAGCGGCATCATCACCGTCCACGGCGACCCTGACATGGCCGTGGAATGTGAGGAAAAAGGCGCCGAGCTCGCAGACACCGTCATCGCCGCGGAGACCGACCATGCAGAGGAGCTTGCGAAATACGCGGGCAACATCAACAAGGACGACCCCACCATCCTGAAGAAACCAATCGCCGCGAACTCCACGTTCGAGGCAACCACGCACACCCACACCGTCGAGCTTGTCCCAGGCGACTCCAGCCAGACGGTCACCATCGGGGTGCACATGAGCCCCGCATAGGAAAACGCGCTCATCGGGTTCCTCCATGAGAACCGCGACATCTTCGCATGGAAGCCATATGACATGCCAGGTGTCCCGAGGGAACTCGCTGAGCACAAACTTAATGCCGACCCCAAAGTGCGACCAATAAAGCAGTAGCTACGACCCTTCAATGAAGAGTGCCACCGAGCAATCACCGAGGAAGTTCAACGCCTGCTAGACACAGGCTTCATCCGGCCAATCAAGTACTCCAAGTGGCTGGCAAACCCAGTCAAGAACAACACATGGAGAATGTGCATTGACTACACCAACCTCAACAGCGCCTGCCCGAAGGAGGAGTTCGTCCTACCGCGCATCGATCAGATCATCGACTCGACCGCGGGATCAGAGTCGCTGTGTTTTCTCGGCGCTTACTCTAGTTATAACCAGATCAAGATGGCGGTCGAAGACGAGGAGAAGACAGTGTTCATCATGCCATTCGGCGCATTCTGCTACACGGCCATGACGTTCGGCCTCAAGAACGCAGGCGCCATATACTAGAGGTGCATGCAGGAGTGTCTAGCGAGCCAAATTGGCCGCAACATTCACGTCTACATCGACGACGTGGTGGTAAAATCCACCCACCAGGTCGATCTGCTCGCCGATCTAGCTGAAACCTTCACAAACTTGTGGAGGTACAACATCAAGCTGAATCCTAGAAAATGCACCTTTGGCGTACGCACCGGACAGCTTCTGGGATACGTAGTCTCCAAGCGAGGCATTGAAGCCAACCCCACCAAGATCGACACCATCGCGCGACTCGGGAAACCCGAGTGCCTGCGCGACGTCCAAAAGTTGGCAGGGC
Source organism: Avena eriantha (assembly GCA_910589775.1). Classification (NCBI taxonomy): domain Eukaryota; kingdom Viridiplantae; phylum Streptophyta; class Magnoliopsida; order Poales; family Poaceae; genus Avena; species Avena eriantha. The sequence goes on along the minus strand of OU342741.1, from coordinate 166,246,200 downwards.
GAGTCACGGCCCTTAGTCGCTTTATCCCCCGACTAGGCGAGAAGGCAATGCCCCTCTACTGCCTGATGCGCAAGAACCCAATGTTCCAATGGGACGCGGAGGCCGACGACGCACTCAAAGCACTCAAAGAAGTGCTACTTGCGGCACCACTACTCGCCGTGCCACTCGACAAAGAGCCAATGCTCGTTTACGTCACGGCCTCCAATCGAGTCGTCAGCGCTGTGATGGTCGTCGAACGACCGGAAGAGGGCAAGGAGCGCCCCATACAGCGCCCCGTATACTACATCAGCGAAGTCCTAACGGACTCACGATAGCGCTACCCGCAATACCAAAAACTGGTGTACGCGGTATTTCGAGCACAACGGAGGCTCCCACACTACTTCCAGGAGCACCCAATCACGGTGGTCTCCTCCGCGCCCCTGCAGGACATCATACGCAATCGCAAGGCAACTGGGCGAGTCGCCAAGTGGGCCGTTGAGATCGGCGTCCACAACATCAAGTATGAGCCCCGAAAAGCAATCAAGTCACAAGCCCTGGCTGCTTTCCTCGCAGACTGGGAAGAAGCACAACAGCTAGAGAAGCTCCCATACCTCCACTATTGGTTGCTCCACTTCGACGGCTCCAAGAACGCCGACGACACGGGGGCTGGGGTCATACTGACCTCCCCCAAAGGAGACAAGCTCTGCTACATGCTCTACCTCAACTTCAAGCCCTGCACCAACAACATGACGGAATACGAGGCCCTCCTCCACGGCATGAGAGCTGCCAAGGAGATGAACATCAACCGTCTACGATGCTATGGCGACTCCGACCTAGTCGCTGGCCAAGTGGCCGAGACGTGCGACGCTGTCTCCCCAACAATGATCACGTACCGCCAAGCCGTCGACCAGTTGGGAGGACACTTTGACGGCTATTCCATCGAGTGGATCGACATGCGTAAAAACGAGGAGGCAGACGCCCTTTCCCGCATTGGATCGACCCGATAGGCGCCACCAGTAGGCATCTTCCTCCACATCATCCACAAACCCTCAGTCAGCCCACCGAAGGAGATCGACGTCGGGATCCCACTGCAACCAGAACCGGCCTTAGTCGCCATGGTTGTGGAACCTAGCGACTGGACAACGCCATAGATCGCCTTCCTAGGACACAAACTCCTACTGAGCAACGAGATAGAGGAGCGAATGATCGTGCGCCGCTGCAAATCCTTCGTCATCATCAACGGTGAGCTCCACAAGCGCAGTGTGACCGGCATGTTCCAGCGCTGCGTACAGCCAGAAGAAGGCCGCAAGATCCTCCAAGACATTCACGCCGGCGACTGCGGCCATCACGCCGGCGCCAAGTCGCTAGTCGCCAAGGCCATGCGACACGGTTTCTACTGGCTCACCGCACACGCCGATGCCACCAACATCGTCCAATGATGCGTTGGGTGCCAGAAGTATGCCAACCAGACGCACCTTCCGGGCTCGGCACTCAAGACAATCCCCATCACGTGGCCATTCCCCGTATGGGGCATGGACATGGTAGGCCCATTCAAGAAGGCCCCGTCTGGGTTCACTCACCTCCTGGTCGCAGTCGACAAGGCCAACCCGATCAAAAAGTGCGACAGCAAGACGGCCACCAAGTTCCTCCGCGAACTCATCTACCGGTATGACTACCTACACAACATCATGACAACGGCACCAACTTCGCCAAGGGGGCCATGGCGGAATTCTGTGAGGAGCACGGCATCCGACTCAACCTCGCATCAGTCGCCCACCCGGAATCAAATGGCCAAGCAGAGCGCGCCAACCAGAGCGTCCTCCACGGGCTCAAGCCGCGACTGCAGGTGCCCCTCGAGCGCACCCCAGGATGCTGGGTCGACGAGCTCCCCTCTGTGATATGGGGGATCCGCACCTCCGTCAATCGATCAACCGGGTTCACGCCTTTCTTCATGGTGTATGGCACCGATGCCGTAATGCCAACAGACCTGGAGCACGACTCCCCTCGAGTCGCCAACTACGTCGAGACGGCCAACGAGATCGCCCGCCAAGACAGCATCGATCAACTCGACGAGGCACGCGACCTGGCTCGCTCCCGCACCACCATATACCAGCAAGGGCTTCGCCACTATCACAGCCGCCGAGTGCGAACTCGCACCTTCCAGGAAGGCAACCTGGTCCTACGACTGGCCCAAGACAAGAAGGGCATGCACAAGCTCTCCCCCCCATGGGAGGGGCCATTCTCCATAAGCCGAGTCCTTGGCAATGACGCCTACTACCTCATCGACATACGGGGTGATGGCCAAATGGAGGTCGGGAGGCCATGGAATGTAAACCTCCTCAGAAAGTTCTATACTTAGAACCCCACACTGTACTCCATCGGAATATATAATGAAAATTCATTCGGATCGCACAAATTGTGCCCACTCGCCATATTCTTGTGCCACTCGCACTCGTACATGCCAGCAATATGCTACCTACGGAAGTCAACCTCTGGTCGAGCGACCAACACGGCAAAGTAGTGCGGCACAAGGGCACCGGAAGTATTCGGGCGTTGGGTCGTCCACGAAAAATGCCAACCCGGAGCCGCCATTGGAGTCGCCTAGCCCGACTGGCCCGCCGGGCCAAGACATCCGATACATGCTTCCCACAGCGCTCTGTCCCTCCCACCCTCGCGCAAAGCGACTCGAACGGTTAAGTACCACGCACGGGGACTCCGCAAAACGGGAACCCCCACGCGGCTCGGGAACACACCAAGTAAGACAACTGCCTAGGGCTTGCCAAGCGACTGGCTCTCCGGGCCAGGGGAGGAGATGCGTTACAAACAACGCATTCACAACCTGCAACAGGATCACGACCAATACGGTCGGGCACCACGCTCGGGGACTCTCTCACAAGTCAGCCCTACTCGAGCTCGGGGACTCGCCACTCAGAAGACGCGAGGGATAAAAACAAATGTGTATACAAAACAAACACAAAAAAGTATACAATCGAGTTATACCCCATTAAAAGGCGGACGCGCCCGGGGACTCGCTCAATCAAAACAATGCGTAGGCAAAAACACAACATACATTACTCATCAAAACACGAGTCGATCGACCCCCCGTGGCGTATATTACAAAAATATCTTACAGCATTCGCCACTTGGCATTTATCACAACTTGGCAAATTACATTATCTACTCTACATGACCTGATGATGAAGCAGCACCACCCCCTTCACGCGCACAAAAGGCTGCCACGGGTTCATCGGGTACGTTGTCAGCGACTTCGACAACGACAACCGGAAGGGCTCCTCCGACTTCATGTCACGGTACTCCGGCCCGGGGTCGCCAGGCGCCAACACCGTCTCCTGATATGGCAGCAGATCGCCCATCACCAAGACACGATCGGCGTAAGGATTGGCCTTTGCGGTCAGCTTCAGCACCTCCGACATCTCCACCGTGCCGGTCGCCGACGGATAGCCACTCGTCACATCGTCAAGATCAAAGTCATCGGGGAAATGGGAGAGACCCAAGCTCAATGCCGTGGCGGCCCCGCGTCTGAACGCTAAGCGCGTCATCCACTCCACAACGACGGGCACCTCCTCCAGTAGCGCCATACCTCCGTCAACCCCCCAGGGATAACCTCGGTGGGAGACATGCCCTGGAGAGCCGCTTGGACGCACAACGCCGAAGCCGTGGCTGCATTCACCACGGCAGTCACGCACTGTGAGGCGTTGTATGTCTGCACAACCAGGTCGCTTTGGCCTACCACGGCTGCAAAGTCAGGCGTCAGTGAAACTATGAAATCCCCAAAGCAGGGACCAGACGTAATGGTGAAGCAAAGACAAAGACTCACCAAGGAGTTTGCGGCAGTTCTCCTTGACGTGCTTCTCCAAGGCAGTCTGCTCGTTGTGCAACCCCACGATGATGGAATCCGTGGCCTTGCGTTCTTCCTCAGCCGCGGCAACGGCAGCCTTCGCTCGCTCTTCCGAAGAAATCGAGGCCGCTCTCGCCTCCTCCAAATCCTTGACCAAAGAGGCCACTCGCCCATTCGCCGCGTCCAGCTCGGCGACCGGAACATACCCCTCACGGGCCTTGGAGATCTCGGCCGGGAAAGCATCTGCATGAGAATACATCAAAATTCTATACACGACCAGCTCAAACCCGAGAGAGGAGAAAAAAGACGACGCAGACACTCACCAATAGTTTCCTGAAGCCGCCGGTTCATCTCCTGCGCTTCGCGCAAGTCACGCTCCAAGCGCTCTCTCGCAGCCTGCCGATCAGTCGACTCCCTTTGTAAACCCTGCAAACAAAGAACTCACCTAAGCATTTGACAAAACAAAACCTAGTTCCCAGCCGCTGAAATTCAGCGACTAGGAACTCGGGGACTGGAGAATGAAGAAAAAGAAAAACCAATTCCCAGCCGCTGAAATCCAGCGACTAGGAATTCGGGGACTGGAAAGGAGCAAAACCTAGTTCCCAGCCGCTGAAATTCAGCGACTAGGAACTCGGGGACTGGAGAATGAAGAAAAAGAAAAACCAATTCCCAGCCACTGAAATTCAGCGACTAGGAATTCGGGGACTGGACATACCTGAATAGCAGCGCCGAGCATCTTGTGAAGTTCCCCGGCGTCAGTTGACGGGATCGTGAAGGAGGTGCGCCTGCGGCAGGACCCAATGTACGCATCCATGATTTCCAGGCTCTGCAGAGACTGCGTGTCCGCCACACCTGGAAACCTTTTAGCCATAAAACGAGGGAACGTCGCCGACGCCCTGGCGGGGGCGATGGTTGCCGGGACCGGCGCCTCCGGCTCGGACGCAGCCAAGGTTGGCTCCGATCGCGTCACCGCGACCTCTTTGACGACTGGCGCAGCAGCTGACTCCGCAGCGCTCCCCCTGGTCGCAGCGTCATCAATGCCCCCCTTTTGCTTCTTCGCGACCGCGGCGGTCGCCACATCTTCGGAGACCTTCCTCTTCTTGGGCAGGTCGCCCTCTCCCATGTCGGCAGCCGGTGGAATCTTAGCCACCGAAGGGCGACCAATCTTTTTAGCCCCCGACCTGCACGAGCCCCTTCAATCAGCACAAAAACAACACAAAAGAAGCAAGGGAAACTGGGACGAGGAAGCACAACTTACTTGGCGACTGGAAGGACACGAAGCCCGGTACTAATATGGGTAGGCTTGTCCAACTCGGGACCCAGCTTGCGGCTGAGCATCCTCTCGAAGACGTCTGAAGCCCACGAAACCGAGGGCTTCCTTGATGATGAAGCTGCAGTCGCCGGGATTTTCGGCTCCGATGCCGCCGCCTTCGACGATTGTGGCGACTTGGGCGCCGTCGCCTCAGCTGCTTCTTGGCTTGGAACCCCCGACGTCGACGGTGCAATCACCGCCAGGGGAACCTCTACCACCACCTCCGTGTCCTCGCCCTCCAACCCCTTCGTCGGGACTGCGTCCCTTGGGGCCTTGTGCGAGACTTCGGGAGATCCTTCATTGTCAGAGTCGTCATCCGACTCGAACACCACTGACGACATGGCCGGTGACGCAGGCCTTTTTGCTGGCGACTTGGGCCGGCGTGGGGGCTTCGACGGCGTAGCAGTGCGCCGGGACGTTTGCTCCTGGGCGATCTCGTCGCCTTCTTCGAGCTCGTCCAGGCTACGGCTCGCTTCGACCTCTCGCTGTCTCTGCATCCGGGTCTTGCGAGCCACAGGCGCTGGGGAGGGACTTCTTCTTCTTCCGCGTCGCTGTCGGAAGGATCCCCCTCGGATTCTTCCTCCAGTTCCTGGGGAACCTCTTCGTCAAGTGGAGGGAGCCAACCCTCCAATACCTGAAAAAGCTGAGAACCACCACGAGTCAAAAAACACCAAGCGAGAAGACTGAAATTGAGGTACGGACGTAGCGATTGGAAAGAGAACTTACTGCGGGGGCTTCATTCTTCACGGGGGTGTACGGGGCGACCCCGATCGCCGCGCCGGTGAACTCCACGTCGGTAATCTTCTTTAGGGCAGCCTTGTAGTCCTCGGCCTCCCATGACTCCTTGCTGTTTCGAGATGGGTCATGCTTCCCGCTATATTCGTACATCCAGTACGGTCGAGCCGCCAGCGGAACCAGGCGCTGCCCGAGCCAGCAATTGTAGAGGTTGATCGGAATCAACCCCTGGTCCTTCAGCTTCTAGATCTGATCCATCATTTATGCGACGGCCATCCGCTGATCTTCAAGAAGCTTTTTCGGCGCCAACCGATGGGGCTCGCTCCTATCGGCGACGAACTCGGGAAGAGATACCTCGCCGAAGGGATTGGCTTCCTTGACGTAGAACCAGCTCTTCTTCCACTCGCTGGCGGCCTTCTTCGGCAGGAGGAGCTTGACGAAGTTGGCCTTCGGCTTCAATTGGAAGGTGACCCCGCCTGCGGCCAGCATTAAGCCGCTGGATGCCTCGCGCACGATGCGGCCGTGGAAGAGTTCCAGCCATAGCGGGAAATATGGCCTGCAGCCAAGGTAGCATTCGCAGAAGGCGATGAAGATCGCCAGCTGCTCGATGCTGTGTGGACCAAGATCCGAGGGCTTGATCGCGTAGTACGCGCATAAGCGGCGGAAGAAGAGCGAGGTGGGGAACCCTAAGCCCCTCTCAAGATGACTGGTGAAGCATATGAACTCGCCGGATCGCGGTTTCGGCTCGGTCTCGGAGGAGGGGGGAACCCACCAATTCTCCTTGCGGAGAACCTCGGCATCCTCGAAGGATCTAAGTTGGGCCGTGGAGCACTTGGATTTCCCCCATGAGCCCTTGGGAGGCGCCATTGAGTGAGATGTGGAATCGCGCAACGCGGGGAGAGTAAGTCGGGAGGAAGCAGGAAGGAGGAACAAATGAGGAAGAATGAAGAATGCAAAGAAGGATTGCGAAGCTGATCCATCACTCCCCTTATATGGGAAACATCACCCGCCAAAATCGGGCTAGCCGTTACTCACGGTAATTGCGCCGTAGTTACCGTTGGAAATTCCAACGGATAGTTTGACCAGATTTGATGGGCAACTCCTTTGGTCTACTCGCCACCCGCCAGTCTTTCCTCTCGCCGAAACGACGACTGGACGGCAGTGGTGTCCATTGAAGTGACGAATGGAGCTATGGGGAAATTTTCCTCGGTTCTAATAGAGTCCATCGCCGACTCAACTGGACGCCGAAATTGGGCTCGCCTACTTCGAACGCCAAAAGGACGCCCGCGCCTGCATCAACGATGGCCTCGGGGACTACTGATGGGGATATGCCAAAGGGGGTATGCCCAGCAGAACGTTCCGAGTGGGCCGAAAAGGCCTGTGAGTGCGTCTGGAAGACATCGACTGAACTATGAAGAAAGGAAAGGCCCATCGATTGGTGACTGGAGGCCTAGAAGCGTAGCGGAAGCCTAGTCGGATTAGGTCAAAGGTCTCCGGATCCTTATCTTGTTCGGGGACAGCTTTTAAACCCTAGCGAGGTACTTCATATATAAACCTCCCTAGGGTATCCACGTTCCATCATACACCCCCTCAAGCGACTCGCTGCCTAGCCGCCGAGCTCGCCACCCCTGTAACTCGCTCTCTCATAATCTAATCTGGCAGGAGTAGGTCTTTACCCTCCGGGGGGCCGAACCTAGGTAAACCCATGTGCATCCGCCCCCATCTCGCACCGCAGATGGCCGCCAACTCTTCCTCAGGAAACACTCAATCGCTGCCAGTGATAGCGACTGCCGTGGCCATTTCCACGACATATTAATTCATAATTAACATATAATAAATGCATATTGTAAATTACTCTTTATCTGTAACACTTCTCGGTCTTTTCCTTTCTTTCTTTCTTCGAAAAACATCGGAACATTTCCGGTTTGTCTCTCTTCTGTGATTCCATCTTACAGAACGATCTCCTAGCATCATCTTACCCTTAAGTGTGTTACCCCAACAGCTCGCGAACATCATAGACATGATCGAGACTCCTCTCATATCAATGATCATTAGCGAGACTGGGATGCCCATAATGACCGATGTGTATTCCGTGATGTAATGTAGTTTGAACCGTAAATGTTGAGTCCAATTCCCTTTGTTTCTTCGATAGGACTTGTCCGAGATCTGATCATCGGTATCATATACCTTGTTCAATCTCATTACCGACAAGTTCTGATTTACTTGTTCCCGTGATATTCCATCCCCGTGACCTAGTCACATGTTGCAACACTATGGATGCAATCTCACCAAGTCATCCATGTGTAGCTTCCCATCACGTGGGTGAACAAATCCGTTCTTGATACATATGTCTCAACTATTCCTTTGGAATACCTGAAACACACCTTCATGGCCACCCAGTTACGGACATGGCGGTTGATGCGCTCAAAGAAGCCTCGGGAGATAGTGATTAATAGGATCTCACGGTCTAAGGAGAAGGATACTACGCTTCTAACTATTGCAACTATGAACATATGACTTGATCATGTCACAATACCTTTCTTTGGGTAATGTCCATCATATCATTATATGGCTCCATTGTCAAATAGCATAAATGCTCCATGATCATAGATTGCCCAACGAAATAGTATAAATAGAAGCTACTAGGGACCTGGTATGTTTCATACCACACCTGTATCAATGTTTTCGCTTGATACAGTTATAGAAAAATGTGAAACTATTACGAACTAATTGTGATATGATAATAAAACCCATTTATTATTGGGATTTCTATTTTTGTCCCCTCGGTTCTTTAGTTGTACTCAGTTTTCCCTAGCCGCTTAACTTTTCCTCACTTTTCCCCTCCCACTATTCTGAAACCCTCATAGGCGCTCAGACGGGGGGATGCCGTCAGGTCAAAGGCTTGACCGTTACATGCTGATAGGTGGGACCGTATTGGGGCGGGTCGTGCATTGAGCGTTACGTTATGTTGCCTCGACCGTTACATGCTGACGGGTGGGCCACGTTGGGACGGGTCTTGCATACGTGGTGACGGGTAGCGCCGCGTTGGGATGAGTCTTGCATATGTGGTGAAGGGTGGGGCCGCATGGAGACACATCAGACCGTGTAACATCTCACAAATATTAAACAAGATTATCAAGTTCTGATCACCCAAGATTAGGGTTAACAATTTTTTAATTCTTAAACAGATATGAATACATGTGTGATTGTTATTAACGCATGAATGCTTACTATGCCATGTTTGATTGTTAGATATGTGAAGAATTAGTGTAAAGATCAAAATAATATCATTTAGGTCAAATCCAAACAAAAAAAATCAAAAGAAAATCAATATATGAAGCATATGACCTAATGGTCATTTTGTCCAAAGTTAACCACTAGCCTAGTTTGGGCATCTCTAGTAAATGTTTTCCAATAAAAACAATTCTACTTCTTTTCCCCCTTGCTAGACCAAGTGAAAATGAACACAAGTAAACTTTACAAACTTACAGAAACCAATTTCAAATATATTTGAGAGACATTTCAAAATTGAATCAAGTGTAGGTATCTAGATCACCATTTTGCAAAAACCACTCAAACCATCTCCACTTGACAAACCCTAGCAACAAGAGACACTCAAGCATGTGACCAACACGCACACCAAAGATAATTTGAAAATTCAAATCTTTAGTTCATGCGGCCATTTAGTCGAACACTTAACAGGCAGAGTACAAGTCTACCAACTATCTACTATTTTCATCAATCAATTGCTCACCATCGTACCCAATTTGGCCTCAGTTACTCACCCACGATCACCCCCAGTACCAGCCCATGCAGTTAGCACCCCTCACTCGCCCTTTGCACCAGTGCCAGCCCGTACCCGAGTGTGCCATGTCGGTCAATCATGGACACGACGCCATGATGTCTACGCACTTCTATTCTTGTAGACAGTTGTTGAGCCTCCAAGTGCATAGGTTTGTAGAACAACAGCAAGTTTTCCTTAAGTGGATTACCCAAGGTTTATCGAACTCAGGGAGGAAGTGGTCAAAGGTATCCCCTCTCAAGCAACCCTGCAATCAAGATACAAGAAGTCTCTTGTCCCCAACACACCCAATACACTTGTCAGGTGTATAGGTGCACTAGTTCGGCGAAGAGATAGTGAAATACAAGTGGTATGGATAATTATAAGTGGTAACGGTGATAGAAGATAGCTTGATGGCGTGGAAGAGACTAAAGGCAAACTGAAATAAAGATGGAAGAAAGCAAACATGTAACAGATCTAATTGCAAATGGTGTATCAATGCTTAGAAACAAGGCTTAGGGATTATACTTTCACTAGTGACCACTCTCATATAAATATCTCCTCTTTATGATACTACTCTTAACTACTCTCCGGTTGGGCACTCTAATCATTGGTAGGGCTATAACAGCACACCTCAAAGTAAGCATTTCCCATCTAGCTAACCCCACACTATCACCTTGAGCTCTAGATGGTTCCAACAAACACCACAATTTCATAGAAACATCCAACTCCAAATGTAACTCATAACAAGTATTTGTAATCTCTAGCCTAAGTGCCACCATGGTGAGCACGCTGTCACTTTCACACACACGGGAGAGAAGAGATCTAATAAAGCACTTCAGTAGCAAGGTAGATCTATAGATTACAAGCTCATGATCTCGATAAGATCATGCATAGAGAGAGAGAGATGAACACATAGCTACCGGTAGAACCCTTAGCCTCGAGAGAGAACTACTCCCTCCTCATCATGGGAATCAGCAATGGTGATGGAGATGGCGGTGGAGATCGATGGAGATGGTTCCAGGGGCACTTCCCTGTCCCGGCAGGGTGCCGGAACAGAGACTTTCTGTCCCCCGAATCTCCCCTTTTGTGGTGGCGGCGCTGCGGAACTTTTCATGGCTGGAGGCTTGATGATTTAGGGTTTTCGCATCGGGAGGCTTCTTATAGGCGAAGAGGCAAGGTCGGTGGAGTGCCAGGGGGCCCAAACCACCTGGTGGCACGGCCAGGGCTAGCCCGCGCCACCACATGGTGTGGCCGCCCTGTGGCCCTTCTCTGTCTCGTCTTCTGGCTCTATGAGTCTTCCGGTAAAATATCAACTTTGGCTTTTGTCCCGTCCAATTCCGAGAATATTCAATTTCTGACTATCTGGAACCAAAAACAGCAGAAAAAGGCAACTGGCACTGTGGCATCTTGTTAATAGGTTAGTCCAAGAAAGTGTATGAAAAGTACTCCAAAGTTGGAACAAAACACAAGAAAGTGCATAAAACCAAGCATGGAACATGAAAAATTATAGATACATTTGCAATGTATCAACATCCCCAAGCTTAACTCCTGCTCGTCCTTGAGTAGGTAAGTGATAAAAAGAAACAATAATTTTTGAGGTGACATGCACCATCAAAGACTTGATCAAAGTATTTTTAAAACATTCAAAACTGGGATCATAGTACTTCAATCATAACATGAAAGACAAAGTTCTAGCATTAAGATAAAGAAACTATGATGCAACATGAAAAGGCACAAACAAAAGATTCATGAATAACAATGCTTTGCAAGACGTTTGTTTGTTTCACATAAAGAAAACATAGCATAATAGTATTCAGCTTGTCCCTCAATAGAGTAGCAAATATAAATGCATAGGACACCTTCAAAGTTCATAAGAGTGACTAGATACAATAGTTTAAAACAAGCAATATCAAAGTATGCATCAATCAACTAGTCTTGGGACAATGCACATAGAACTAAGAATGGCCACTATGCTCTCAAAGTAGGTGCATAAAGGTAGAAGGTGGAGACTCAATGTAATGGTGGAAGAAAAGCCTTTGTAAAAGGAAGTAGGGATTCAAGTCTCATAAAGAGCTTCCAAAAATTATGGTACTTGTAGCTTTCAGCTCTCATTGCCCCTATCATAAGCATCTTGAAGGTGATTAAGGTTAAAGTGACACAACTAAGAGGATATGCTTAACAAGTTATAAACCGAAATCTCATGCCCCTTACTTACAAAGACCGATCCTCATGCTACTCAAGTTCAGTCATGAGTAAGCTCTTGTCATTGTAAGTACATGTGTATCATTAAGAACCACCAACGGGGTACCCCTTGCACATGATATGGGAGCTTTCCCATAATCAAAATGACAAGGCAAGCAGACAATGAGCATCTCAATGATCTTTTTCTTTGCTATTTGCATAGGTTTTTATTGAGGATACTTCATAGAGTGCTCATTATGGTGATGCTGCAAGTTTCCACCATGATTAGGCATGGCTTAGGCTAGCGGCCCAGGCATTTCTCTAACACACATAAAAACTCCATGATCTTACAAGTTCCACTTTTATTTCACACCGCCGGGATCCGTAAGCAAAAGAACATGATATCAACGGGGTACAAAGTACAAGTGCAATGTTGAAAGCGTTCCCCATCAAACATGGTTCTGCTAATTTCAACTTATAAAGCGCAAGCATATACGCAACAAAGAAGGACCCAATGGTTCAAGTTTATTAGACGCAAGTAAAGTAAAGTGTGCCATCAAGTTCGTGAGATCTTTAATCACTAGTTTTCTCATAAAAAGTTTAATTTGGAAGGTAAACAAAAGCATGAATATACTTGGAATAGGATAAGCTAGTAGGTAGGTATGGTGGACTCTTTGGAATAACTTGGTTTAGGGAGTTGGATGCATGAGTGGAACTCATACTTTGTTGTGGAGGCTAGCAAAAGACCGGGAGCGACAAACTAAGAGAGCAATAATGGCCATAATCATGCAGAGCGACAAAACATCATTGATCAAAGCATAAAGTGATACTACAAGTTGAAAACTAAAGGATGATAAAGGCTTATGGTGACTTTGGATAGTCATAACATGGTGTGAGCATGCGCCAAGTCAACCCAAATAAAGCATCAAAGGAGAATACCACAATACTATGCTTTAATATGCTAAAACAACGCATGATTCATCCAAGGCACATTAAGTAATCTCAATTGTTTATAACAAGTCATGCTACAGAAAAGAATACTAAGCATAAAGCCAAAACAATATCAAGCATGGCATGACAAAGCATAGGCCACAGTCAAAAACAAGCTCTCCTTACCACTTAAGCATGAACTTTCCTACTCTTTTCCAATCCAAACCAAACTATTTGCAAACCAATGTATGAAAGAGGGGTCCAACCAATTTATTAAGCAAACAAAAAACCAAAACAAAAACAAAAAACAAAAAGGAAAACGCTCCAAGAACAACACAATTGTGCATGAAACAATAAAAATAAAGCGTTTGGAAGGAACCTGGGATTTTTATTGATGAGGAAGGGGATGCCTTGGGCATCCCCAAGCTTTGACGCTTGTACTTCTTGGATATTTCTTGGGTTGAAATGCGTGGCATCCCCAAGCTTGAGCTTTAGTCCATCCTTCATCTCATTACTCATTCCTTCCATACACTTGAAAGTTTTCCTTCATACAAAACTTCACACAATCTTTATTAGCAACATTAGTGCACTCAAGATAATAAGTCTTTAGGTTCAGTTCTAACACCAATAAACTTCCATTAAAACACTAGCTACTGTAGCACTTCACTCAAAAAGCTCAATTCCCCCAAAGAACTCAAAAAGGAACCAACAAGAAGCAAATGCAGAAAATGGCAAAAATCTGTCAAAACAGACTAGCAGGTAAAGATGATTTTTTTCGAAGACCTTATGTTTCTCAAATCAAAAAGTGTTGAACTAACGAAAGTTAGATAATAACCTGGGCAGAAGCACAAAAATTCACACCTCAAAAAGACGTTCAGAGATTTTCACGATTTTTTACGATGAAGCACAGAAATCTATTTCGGGACAGCAACTTTCCCAATCATTACTTCTCTCTCATTAGAGGTTACTCTTGGCACAAAAAGCAAATAAAAAAAAGGATAAGGAGCGGTTATTACTGAAGTAATAACTTCCAAGATTCATCTAAAACTTTTGGATTATCTCCCAATAAGTACTTTTCTTTAACGCCTTTAAGTTAGGCTTGATAGTTTGAGAAGATGCTCACATAAGAAATATGATTTGAAGTAAAAGAGAGAATCAAGAAGAAAATTCAAAACACATTTAAGTCTAACCCACTTCCTATGCATAGGAATCTTGTAAAGAAACAAGCCATGAAAGCACAAAGCAACAAGCATAGTAAAGCAAAACAAGTGCAACTTCAAAAAATTTATCATAAAGAGGGGAAACTTAATATTGTTGAGATGCATAAAACCATGTTTCCCTCTCTCATAATAACTTCCAGTAGCATCATGAATAAAATTAACAATATAAATATCACATAAAACCTTCTTATCATGAGCCACATGCATATAATCATTATTACTCTCCACATAAGCATAGTCATTCTTATTAATTGTGGTGGGAGCAAATTCAACAAAATAGCTATCATTATTATTCTCATCACCATAATCATCAAATATAGGAGGCATATTGTAATCATTCATTTTCTCCTCAATAGTAGGTGGACTAAAAATATCATATTCATCATTGTAATCATCATATATTGGAGGTTTGGTATCATCATAAGCAATATAATAGCTATCTCCCAAAGCTAGGGAACTAAAAAGATCATTTTCATCAAAACCAGCTTCCCCAATCTTAGACTTTTTCATAGCATTAGCAATAATGGTGTCTAAAGAATTCATACTAATAGCATTGCTATTAGCACGCAAATAAAGTTCCATAGGTTTTTTAATTTTCTCTTCAAACACTTCATGTCCTAACTCAAGATAAATACTATAAAGCTCTCTAATTTTTTGTTGTTTTCCATTAAGCCTAACTAGTGTAAAAAAGAAACAAAAAGAGAAAATTGCAGAATCTAAAGGAAATTACTTCGAGTACTCACACCAGAAAATAGGCGTTTGCCGTGGGAGGTTCTTCTTCTTTAATCCTCCAGTGTGAATACCTTTTACCTTACCTCCCCGGCAACGGCGCCAGAAAATAGCTTGATGTCTACGCACTTCTATTCTTGTAGACAGTTGTTGGGACTCCAAGTGCAGAGGTTTGTAGAATAGCAGCAAAATTTCCCTTAAGTGGATTACCCAAGGTTTATCGAACTCAGGGAGGAAGTGGTCAAAGGTATCCGCTCTCAAGCAACCCTGCAATCAAGATACAAGAAGTCTCTTGTGTCCCCAACACACCCAATACACTTGTCAGGTGTATAGGTGCACTAGTTCGGTGAAGAGATAGTGAAATACAAGTGGTATGGATAATTATAAGTGGTAACGGTGATAGAAGATAGCTTGATGGCGTGGAAGAGACTAAAGGCAAACTGAAATAAAGATGGAAGAAAGCAAACATGTAACAGATCTAATTGCAAATGGTGTATCAATGCTTAGAAACAAGGCTTAGGGATTATACTTTCACTAGTGACCACTCTCATATAAATATCTCCTCTTTATGATACTACTCTTAACTACTCTCCGGTTGGGCACTCTAATCATTGGTAGGGCTATAACAGCACACCTCAAAGTAAGCATTTCCCATCTAGCTAACCCCACACTATCACCTTGAGCTCTAGATGGTTCCAACAAACACCACAATTTCATAGAAACATCCAACTCCAAATATAACTCATAACAAGTATTTGTAATCTCTAGCCTAAGTGCCACCATGGTAAGCACGCTGTCACTTTCACACACACGGGAGAGAAGAGATCTAATAAAGCACTTGAGTAGCAAGGTAGATCTATAGATTACAAGCTCATGATCTCGATAAGATCATGCATAGAGAGAGAGAGATGAACACATAGCTACCGGTAGAACCCTTAGCCTCGAGAGAGAACTACTCGCTCCTCATCATGGGAATCAGCAATGGTGATGGAGATGGCGGTGGAGATCGATGGAGATGTCTCCAGGGGCACTTCCCCGTCCCGGCAGGGTGCCAGAAAAGAGACTTTCTGTCCCCCGAATCTCCCCTTCGGTGGTGGCGGCGCTGCGGAACTTTTCGTGGCAGGAGGCTTGATGATTTAGGGTTTTCGCATCGTGAGGCTTCTTATAGGCGAAGAGGCAAGGTCAGTGGAATGCTAGGGGGCCCACACCACCTGGTGGCGCGGCCAGGGCTAGCCCGTGCCACCACATGGTGCGGTCGCCCTGTGGCCCATCTCCTTCTCGTCTTCTGGCTCCGTGAGTCTTCCGGTAAATTATCAACTTTGATTTTTGTCCTGTCCAATTCCGAGAATATTCATTTTCTGACTTTCTGGAACCAAAAACAGCAGAAAAAAGGCAACTGGCACTATGGCATCTTGTTAATAGGTTAGTCCAAGAAAGTGTATGAAAAGTACTCCAAAGTTGAACAAAACACAAGAAAGTGGATAAAACCAAGCATGGAACATCAAAAATTATAGATACATTTGCAATGTATCATGCCACAAGCTGTGTCGCCCTCTACCATGACCACGAGGAGGTAGGTGTGACCTCACCACACCCCTCTGTCCGTGCCTTGACCAAAGCCAAGCAGTAGAGAAGCTAGCAGTGTCGCGCCCATTTAACTCGCTGCCATGGCGAGTGCATGCCAGAGAGCCAAGCCATCCCCACGCAGCCACGCTGCGCCTCGCTCTCTCCGCGGCTACCCGCACTCGCCGCGTCACCAGCGACCTCCCAGACACGACTGTTCGCCGTCGTGCGCCCCGTGACCACCGTACGCCATGACGAACACAGCGGTACCCGCTCAAAGCACGGACGTCTCCCGACCAATTAAGACCGCGCCTCGCCGCGCCACTATGCACATGACGATCGCCGCAGACCACCGTGTCGACCTATGCCCTCCGCTATGCCTATAGCGCCCTGTAGCAACATCGCCGATGAGCCCGAGCCATGCCGCGCTGCCCCTCTCGCTGGTGTATAAATAGGACCCTCCCCCAGCCTCCAAAGGCACACCATTCGACTCCCCTCTCTCTTAGAAACACCCCTGACCATTCCCCGGAGCAAGGCGAGCACCACATCACCGGCATTTCGCTAGAGCCCGCCATTGCAGTGAAGGAAATGAGCTGTTGATTGGAGCGACCCTAGGAGTTGCCACAACCACTATTCAACTCATCGTCATCTACCAGCCCATTCTCCTCGATTGTCGGACCTAGCTGGAGCCCTAGTAAGCCCCGAGCGACCCCCGCCATTGCGATAGAGACGACGACGCTCAGTCGTCGATCTCATTTTAATCGCGTGGGCTAGATTCTCAGATACAGTTTCGTTTAGATAGTACCGCTGACATGTGGGACCATCCTGAGAGTAGCCCGGCCGCTGCCCGCGCACCGCGTAGTTGGGCTAGCCCATGTTCGTTCCCGCACATAGCCCACAGATTCAAATAGAGATTTTCCATTTAGTTTAAAATCCTATTCTATCACTGACTTCAAAATTAAATTCAAAGAGATTTACTGAACCAAATTGCATGATTCCAATTTTGTTAGAAAGATATTGAGAATCTCTACACACTCCCGTTGGATTCAAACCATTTCAAATTATAGATCACCTATAGTGAAAATAACAAGACAGAGACTTTTCCAACTTCAAACGTTTTTCTAAAATCAACCATAAATTCTTTTGAGTTGATTCCAACTCTCAAAAATCACATTTTCCATGCTCTATCTGAATATGTAAATAGATGTAGCCTTACATGCAGTACTCATGGACTAGTAATAAAAGAATGCTATATAGGCATTTCTAGTCATATTAATTCTATTAAATAGTAATATTCAACTTTGTAATATATACCAACCTCTTTAAATCACATTCCCAAGTATTGGAATATGTGGTGATGACATGTGTCAACATGATCCCATATTCTAATTGGAGGATATTAAATCTTAGGTATTTTTCAATGAGTAGAAATTATTTTTCCCAAAATAAGATAAGTAAGAATATGTCAATATTTCATGTGATGATTGAGATGATGCTAGATCATCTAGTGTGAGCCATTGTGTGCTAAATAGAAGTAGTTAAGTATTGTTTGGTGATTGTGTACCTCATATTTATTTATAGACGCTAGTACCAACCCGGGGTATGAAGAGGAGTAGTACTACTACGAAGAAGAAGAGAACTTCAACAACTACACCACCCAAGGCAAGCCTCATAATGCAAGCTTAACTATGCAAGCCATCCATGCAAGCTAACCTATGCAAGATGCACTAGGCATGCTTGGTTATGCAATATTGATTATACCAATCCCAAGTTTTACTTGCAAGCTTTATTCTTTTACCTTTATCAAAGTTTCTTATCTAGTTAACTAATTGTGATTAGTGGAAAATAGGATGGATACCATCAAGATCATAGAACTAGTCTTGGGTAGTTACACTTGATTAGCACCCCTCAAATAGTGATACCATCATTAATAGTGGCTAGTGCTAAACTAAACTGGATCACTTTAGATGGGAACACTTGAGAAAATGATTATGAAAATATTGGAATGATGAGTCATTATATTGATATGTTTTGACATGTGTGGGAAACACAATGAATTGTAGATGATACTGAATGAGGCATGTGCCTTGACTTTGATAAAAAACTGATGGTTGGGTTCGGATGCGATACCATTCCTATTTTACCGTACAACCATAATACCTGAGTTGGGTAGGGCTTAACTAGAAGTTTACATGTCTTAGGATGGGTTCCCTTGTGGAAAGAGGTGAAGCTAAGGCTGCCTTGTGATTATGAATGTCCACCTAGGCATGTTCCCGGGACGGCAGTTGACCATGGCTAGGAGGCCAAGCTCATAGGGGAGGTGCCTATACTAGGGTGTGTAATTGAAATGTTAGGATTGATTATCTGCATACCAAGTATGACGATTCAGGGTTATCCCTGATGGATGTATCGAATTTTTTGGTGAAAGTGTACCACCTCTGTAGAGTGTCAAACTATTAGAATAGCCGCGGCCGTGGTTATGGACAGTTGGAGTGGCCATACTATTCCGTTGTCAGAGGTTTTCAAAATGACTTATGACTTGAACTATGACTTTGACTTGACCACAATAAGGTTGTGGACAGGAAAACTAGGTTCCCACTTGAGTAATCTAGAGAACTAAACTAGGCTTTACCTATGAAATAAAATTGGCTTGTTGCAAACAAGACTAGAGCTTATGATTCCTACTAGTATTACCTTGCTTATGTTAGTGATAGTTTGCGAGTACTTAAAGAGTACTCATGGATTTTACCCTAGCTATTCTCATTGCTAGACTATGAGGAGGACTACTCGGAGGATGGATAACAGGAGGTCTACGATAACTAGGATCATCTCCCATCGTCAGCATTGCCTATGACAATGAAGATGGAGTCTACTACGTTTATTTCCGCTGCTTTGATGTGTATTAAGACTTGATCATGAGATCAACTATTTGTAAGACTATTATGGTTTGTAAGGGATGATGTACCGTGGTACCAATTCTATTATGTCTCGCAAAGTTGGTAATCCTGGGATTGCAATGTACGGCATAACATGCATCTGGACTTAAAAATCCGGGTGTTGACAAGTTGGTATCATAGCCATCCTGACCATAGGAGACCCTAGCTAGAATGGATGTCTGAAAAACTTAGTTTCAAAACAAATAAAGTGAGTATTTATGAAAACCTATTCTCACTCTTATCCTTGAGATTGTTTCAAAAAGGAGTCCACATGTTCCTCAAAAAATTCTTGCAATCCTACCTAAAATTTGACACACTTGATCACCTGACTAACTTACTCATCCTAATTTCTTATAGATGGAAGTTAAGTACAACAAGTTCTACCAGTTGGGCAAAGGAGGGGAGCTTGTCTTCAAGAGGGACCTAAGCCAGCTAGCAGAGCTTCTGGAACGCCTGCTCTCAGAGTTATTCAGAGCGCAACTCAATGATCGGCCAGGAGGAGAACTACAGTGGTTGATCGTTGCGGATCTGAGAGGCAAGATGGAGCCACCCACCTCTAAGAAGATACAATTCATCTTGAGGGAGAACAATTGGTTGGATTGACTAGCTAGGGCAATGCAGGAGGCACTTGCTCGTCTGTGTGCACAGAACATCAACCAGATCAATGGCACCCGCTTCACCCACTATGCAAGACGTGACTCTATGGGACAACCCTTGGCCATGCCAGGACATCCAGAGTTGAGGAACCACGTGGATCACCTCGACTTCATGCTGCACGAGACTGAGAAGGAGTTGGACAACGCCCGTGCCTACGCTAACCAGAATCATGTCGTTGCAGCCGAGAGGAAACAAACCCTCGCCATCCTCACTAAGGAGCGCAAGTCACTTCATTGTCAGCGTGACAAGAAGGACCGCATCATTGCTCATCTTCGCCAGAAGGTGGCCACCCTCGAAGAGACTATCCATGACCAGGAGATCCAGTTGGAGGAGAAGGAAGAGGAAGGTGAAGATATTCGTGGGAATATCCACTCTTACCTCAGTGATGATGATGACTATCTGGAGGACGTCGCCACGGAGTTCCACACGGACGAGGATGACACTGACTTCATAGATGATGAAGAAACCCCCGGTTCTAATGATGAGTAGTCGCACCTGAGCACTATCGAGGTGTGAGTTTGTATCCAGTCCCGATGTATCGTAGCTTGACAGAATGGTTCTTAAAACCATCTGCTTAGTAGTTGTGGTATGTGTTTGTATTGTGTGCTTGGAATGAATGAAAATGGGTTGTGGTCCTCAAACCTTAGCAATACTCAAAGTTTAAATCTTTTGAAAAAAACCCATAAGCCATAGCAGATTTCCCCCTTGTCTTACGATCTATCTCAATCTTCAGATGACTCGCGGAAACCCCGGTGGTAGAAGCTCATCCTAGGATCCAATGCTTCAGATTCTGTAGATGCTAGTTTTAGATCGTGAAGCTGGTAGAGCCGAGCGTCAAGCCAATCTAGCCACTCTTCAATAGATCGCCTAGATGGCACACAACAACCAAGGCCATGGAAACCAAGATCAGCATGGATACAAGCTCAAGAACTTCCAAAACACCAATCCTCATATGTTTAGCAAATCAGAAGAGCCCTTAGATGCTGATGACTGGCTGCAGACCATGGAGAACAACCTAGAAGTTGCAGGAGTAGATGCTACAGAGAAAGTATTGTTTGCCACCCACTATCTGGCAGGGTATGCAAGATCATGGTGGAACAACACCCGTACCATGAACGGAGGATGGATGATGACTTGGTTTGATCAAGAGGACGAGGGATGAATTCAGTAGGACCCATGTACCCCCAGGTTTGATCAAGAGGATGAGGGATGAATTCAGGGAGCTGAAGAAGGGAAGAATGACTGTGGTAGAATACCATGACAAATTTCTACCTGTGGCTAGGTATGCCCCTGATCAGATTGACACACAAGCAAAGAAGAATGAGAGATTCCTGAATGGTTTGAATGATGAGATGCAGATAGTGTTAGTCAACATTCCCTTTGATGACCTAGAAGCTTTAGTGGATTCTACTATCTAGATGGAAGGAAAGATCAACCAAGCCAGTGAGAACCGTAAGCATCGTATGATGCACCAACCTGGACCACACCATACCCTGAAGTACCGCTCCAACCACTCAGCAGGATTTGCACCAAGAAACAACCGACCCCCTATGTCCCGTCCGAACTATCCCAATCGTGGCGGAGGAAATCCGAGGCCCGGAGGCCATATCAACAACCCCAACAACCCCAATAACTTCAACCGTGCACCACCAAGGTCCAACAACAACAACAACAACAATACTGCCCCAAGGACTAGAAGCAATGTTGTGCCTGTTGCAGGGAAGGACAAGTCCATGATAACCTGCTTTGAATGTGGAGTCACGGGTCACTACTCCAATGAGTTTCCCAAGAATCTTGCTGCAGCTACCAATGTCATTGCACCTGCCCAGCAGCAGCGCCGTGTCTAGCCTACAAAGAGGTTTGCCCCGGGAAACCCGCACAACCATATCGACTGTATTTTCCACATGAATGTTGAGGAAGCCTAGGAAGCACCAGATGTCGTGCTGGGTATGTTTTCTGTTAACTCAGTACTTGCCAAAATGTTGTTTGCTTCTGGAGCATCGCACTCGTTTGTTACAGAAGAATTTGCATGCACTAGTAAGATTCAACCAACAAATTTGAAGCATGTTATGATAGTTCAAATACCTAGTTCAACCACCAAAGCTAGAAAATTTGCAAGGCCGTGCCTATCACAATACATGGGATAGATTTTTATGCCAATCTAATAGTACTTGGAACCAAATGTTTGGAGGTAGTACTAGGAATGGATTGGATGTCGAAACATCAAGGATTAATCGACTGTGCTAAGAAAGCCATAACCATGACCAGTAGCACTGGAGTATCACTAGAGCATGTATCTAAGACGGTGCCCCGCCAATTCAAATCCAACAAGAGTTTAGCCCAATCAACCATTGACCAAGTCAGAGTAGTCTGTGAATACCCCGATGTGTTCCCAAATGAATTACCCGGTATGCCCCTAGATCAGGATATCGAGTTTATCATTGGACTAGTTCCTAGAACTGGACCCACAGCTCAGAGATCCTATAGTATGAACGCCGCAGAATTAGTGGAGCTAAAGAAGCAACTTGATGACATGTTGGGGAAAGGTCTAATACAACCAAGTGCATCACCGTGGAGATCACCTGTTTTGTTTGTGGATAATAAGGATGGTGCCAACCGTTTGTGTACGGATTACCGGAAGCTGATTGATGTCACCATCAAGAACAAATACCCACTGCTAAAGATAGAAGACCTGTTTGATCAACTGACTAGTGCCAGTGTGTTTTCTAAGATTGATCTTAGAACTGGTTATCATCAATTAAAGATTCGCGCAACGGATATCCCAAAGACTGCCTTCACTACCCAATATTGATTGTATGAGTACAATGTCATGTCCTTTGGATTAACCAATGCCCCTGCTTATTTCATGAACCTCATGAATAATATTTTTATGAACTTCTTGGATAAGTTTGTCATTGTTTTTATTGATGACATTCTAATCTATTCCAAGTTAGAAGAAGACCATGAACAACACCTAAGAACCATCCTTGAAACCCTTAGAGAGCATCAATTGTATGCCAAGTTTAGCAAATGTGAGTTATGGTTAAAGGAAGTAGGATTCATAGGACATATCTTGTTAGTAGGCAGAGTTGTTGTCGATCCCGCCAAGATTAAGGATGTTGAAGAATGGAAAGTCCATGAATTTCTTGGATTAGCCGGATATTGCCGCAAGTTTGTTGAAGGATTTTCAAGCATCACAAGGCCGATGACCCAGTTGTTGAAGAAAGATAAGAAGTTTGAATGGACGGACAAAAGTGAAGCAAGTTTTCAAGAGCTTAAGAAGAGATTGATTTCAGCCCCAATCTTGATCACGTCGGATATCAGGAAGCGTTTTGACGTATATTGTGATGCATCCAAGACTGGTCTCGGATGTGTGTTGATGCAAGAAGGCAAAGTAATATCTTATCTGTCCTGGCAACTGAAGCAACATGAGAAGAACTATCCCACCCATGACTTAGAACTGGCAGCCATAGTTTTAGCCTTGAAGACATGGCATCATTACCTCATGGGTAACTGCTGTGAGATTTATTCGAATCACAAGAGTTTGAAGTATATTTTTACCTAGAAGGAGCTGAATATGAGGTGAAGGAGATGGATAGAGTTAATCAAGGACTATGACCTTGACATTCACTATCACCCCGACAAGGCCAATGTGGTAGCAGATGCTCTTATTCGATTGCCGTGTAGATTAAACACCATAATTAAGGAAGACCATCCCAGTTTGCATGAGGAGTTGGAGAACTTTAGAATGGAGCTAGTTAGCGAAGGATTTCTAGCCAGTATTGAACTTCAACCCACTTTGATCAATTAGATGAAGGAAGCCCAGAAAGGAAACGCAAGTATCGACGGAATCAAACATCGTATCGGTACAGGGAAGGTACCTGGATTCACTCAAGATGAAGAAGGAGTTATCTGGTATAAAGGACGTATATGTGTGCCAGCAGATTCAGAGTTGAAGCAAGTCATTATCCAGGAAGCCCATGATACTCTTTATTCTATTCACCTGGGAGGAACCAAGATGTATCAGGATTTGAAGGAGCAATTTTGGTGGCATAAAATGAAGAGAGAAGTCGGAAGCTATATAGCCAAGTGTGATATTTGTCAGAGAGTCAAAGCGGAACATCAGCGACCCGCGGGACTTTTGCAACCATTGAAGAATCCGGAATGGAAGTGGGATTCTATTGGAATGGATTTCATCACAGGTTTGCCCACATCTAGTAGGGGAAATGATTCTATTTGGGTCATAGTTGATATACTATCCAAAGTAGGTCATTTCATACCCGTCAAGACCACCTATCAAAGCTCGAAGCTAGGAGTACATTGCTAGAATAGTTATTCTGCATGGAACCCCTAGGACCATAGTGTCAGATCGAGGAACCCAGTTTACCTCAAGGTTTTGGAAGAAAGTCCAAGAAGGATTAGGAACCAAACTGAATTTCAGCACAACTTATCACCCACAGACCGACAGACAAATAGAAAGAGTAAAACAGATACAAGAAGATATGATGAGAGCCTGTGTGTTAGAATATGGATCTAAATGGGAAGATTGTCTGCCTTTCATAGAATTCTCATACAACAACAGTTATCAAGCCAGTTTGCAAATAGCCCCATTTGAGTTTTTGTATGGAAGGAAGTGTCGTACCCCCCTGAATTGGTCGCAAGTAGGAGAGAGTCAGATATTCACACCAGACATCCTACGAGAAGCCAAAGAGAAGGTTCACAAGGTCTGTGAACACCTCAAGACCACCCAATCCTGACAGAAGAGTTATGCTGACAAAATACGTCGAGACATGACCTTCAATGTCAGAGATTTTGTGTATCTCAAGGTATCACCCTTGAAAGGAATGCAGTGTTTTCAACTAAAAGGGAAACTTGCCCCTAGATATGTTGGACCCTTCAAGATTTTAAGCTGCCGAGGAGAAGTATCCTATCAACTAGAATTGCCAGAAGAGATGACAGCCGTACATGATGTGTTCCATATCTCGTTACTTAGGAAATGCCTAGAAGTTCCAAAGAAGACTGAAGTTTTCAAGAACATCGATCACAGAGCCATAGATATCAACAAGGATCTAACTTATTGTGAAGTACCCATTCGTATTTTGGAAGAAGCCTTCAGAACCACCAAGACCCGAAGTATCAAGTTTCTAAAGATCCAGTGGAGTAGCCATACCGAAGAAGAAGCCACCTAGGAGCGAGAAGATTATATTAGGACAGAGTTTCCCAATCTCTTTAGTTCCTAGTTTTTCTTGAATCTCAGGACAAGATTCTGTTTAAGGAGGGAAGGTTTGTAACATCTCAAAAATATTAAACAAGGTTATCAAGTTCTAATCACCCAAGATTAGGGTTAACAAAAACTTTTATTCTTAAACACATATGAATGCATGTGTGATTGTTATTAATGCATGAATGCTTGCTATGCCATGTTGGATTGTTATATATGTGAAGAATTAGTTTAACGATCAAAATAGTATCATCTAGGTCAAATCCAAACAAAAAAGAATAAAAAAGAAAATCAATATATGAAGCATATGACCTAATGGTCATTTTGGCCAACGTTAACCACTAGCCCACTTGGGCATCTCTAGTAAATGTTTTCCAATAGAAACAATTCTACTTCTTTTCCCCCTTGCTAGAACAAGTGAAAATGAACACAAGTAAACTTTACAAACTTACAGAAACCAATTTCAAATCTATTTGAGAGACATTTCAAAATTGAATCAAGTGTAGGTATCTAGATCACCATTTTGCAAAAACCACTCAAACCATCTCCACTTGACAAACCCTAGCAACAAGAGACACTCAAGCATGTGACCAAAACACACACCAACGATAATTTGAAAATTAAAACCTTTAGTTCATGTGGCCATTTAGTCGAACACTTAACAGGCAAAGTACAAGTCTACCAACTATCTACTGTTTTGATCAATCAATTGCTCACCATTGTACCCAATTTGGCCTCATTTACTCACCCATGATCACCCCAGTACCAGACCGTGTAGTTAGCACCCCTCACTCGCCATTTGCACCAGTGCAGCCCATACCCGAGCGTGCCATGATGGTCGAGCATGGACACGACGCCACAAGCTGTGCCGCCCTCTACCACGACCACGAGGAGGTAGGCATGACCTAACCGCACCCTTCTGTCCGCGCCTCGACCAAAGCCAAGTAGTGGAGAAGCCAGCAGCGCCGTGCCCATTTAACTCGCTACCATGCCGAGCGCACGCCAGAGCGCCAAACCATCCCTGCACAGCAACGCCGCGCCTTGCTCTCTCTACGCCTACCCGAACTCGCCGCGTCACCAGCGACCTCCCAGACATGACCGTTCGCCGCCGCATGCCCCGTGACCGCCGTACGACAGGACGAACACCATGGTACCCGCATAGAGCACAGATGTCTCCCAACCGATTAAGACTGTGCCTCGCCATGCCACTATGTGCATGATGATCGCCGCAGACCACCGCGTCAACCTATGCCCTCCGCCATGCCTATAGCGCCCTGTAGAAACATCGTTGATGAGCCCGAGCCATGCCGCATTGCTCCTCTCGCCGGTGTATAAATAGGACCCTCCCATAGCCTACAAAGGCAAACCATTCGACTCCCCTCTCTCTCAGAAACACCCCTGACCATTCCCCGGAGCAAGGTGAGCACCACATCACCGGAATTTCACCAGAGCCCGCTGCTGCAGTGAAGGAAAGGAGCCGCTGATTGGAGCCACCTCAGGAGCTACAGCGACCACCATTCAACTCGCCGTCGTCTACCAGCCCATGCGCCCCCATCGCCGGACCTACCTGGAGCCCTGGTAAGCCCCCTGCGACCCCCACCGTTGAATTAGGTTTCGAATCCCTCGCGCTCACTGCGACGAAGACGACGACACTCAGCCGTCGATCTTGTTCTAATCGCGTGGCCCAGATTCACATATATCATTTCATTTAGATACTACCGTTGACATGTGGGATCATCCTGAGAGCAGCCCGCTGCGCGCATGCCACATAGTTGGTCTGGCCCATGTTCGTTCCCGCGCATAGCCCACAGATTCAAATAGAGATTTTCCATTTAGTTTAAAATCCTATTCTGTCAGTGACTTCAAAATTAAATTCAAAGAGATTTACTGAACCAAATTGCATGATTCCAATTTTTTTGGAAAGATATTGAAAATCTCTACAAACTCCCGTTGGATTCAAACCATTTGAAATTATGGATCACAAATAGTGAAAATAACATTACAGATACTTTTCCAACTTCAAACATTTTTCTAAAATCAACCATAAATGCCTTTGAGTTGATTCCAACTCTCAACAATCACATTTGCCATGCTCTATCTGAATATGTAAAAAGATGTAGCCTGACATGCAGTAATCATGGACTAGTAATAAAAGAATGCCATATAGGCATTTCTAGTCATATTAATTCTATTAAATAGTAATATTCAACTTTGTAATATATGCCAACCTCTTTAAATCACATTACCAAGTATTGGAATATGTGGTGATCACATGTGTCAACATGATCCCATATTCTAATTGGAGGATATTAAATCTTAGGTATTTTTCAATCAGTAGAAATAACTTTTCCCAAAATAAGATAAGTAAGAATATGTCAATATTTCATGTGATGATTGAGATGATGCTAGATCATCTAGTGTGAGCCATTGTGTGCTAAATAGAAGTAGTTAAGTATTGTTAGGTGATTGTGTACCTCGTATTTATTTATAGACGCTAGTACCGACCCAGGGTACGAAGAGGAGGAGTACTGCGAAGAAGAAGAGAACTTCAAGAACTGCACCACCCAAGGCAAGCCTCATAATGTAATCTTAACTATGCAAGCCATCCATGCAAGCTAACCTATGCAAGATGCACTAGCCATGCTTGGTTATGCAATCTTGATTATACCAATCCCAAGTTTTACTTGCAAGCTTTATTCTTTTACCTTTATCAAAGTTTCTTATCTAGTTAACTAATTGTGATTAGTGGAAAATAGGATGGATACCATCAAGATCATAGAACTAGTCTTGGGTAGTTACACTTGATTAGCACCCCTCAAATTGTGATACCCTCATTAATAGTGGCTAGTGCTAAACTAAATTTGATCACTTTAGATGGGAACACTTGGAGAAAATGATTATGAAAACCTGGGAATGATGAGTCATTATATTGAAATGGTTTGACATGTGTGGGAAACACAATGAATTGGAGATGATACTGAATGATGCATGTGCCTTGACTTTGATAAAAACTGATGGTTGGGTTTGGATGCGATACCATTCCAATTTTACCGTACAACCACAATACCTGAGTTGGGTAGGGCTTAACTGGAAGTTTACATGTCTTAGTATGGGTTCCCTTATGGAAAGAGGTGAAGCTGAGGCTGCCTTGTGATTATGAATGTCCACCTATGCAGTTCCCGGGAAGGCAGTTGGCCATGGCTGGGAGGCCAAGCTCATAGGGGAGTTGCCTATACTAGGGTGTGTAATTGAAAGTTTAGGATCGATTAGCCACATAACAAGTATGATAATTCAGGGTTATCCCTGACGGATGTATCGAATTTTGTGGTGAAAGTGTACCACCTCCTCAGAGTGTCAAACTATTCAAATAGTCATGTATGTGGTTATGGACAGTTGGAGTGGCCATACTGTTCCGTTCTCAGAGGTTTTCAAAATGACTTATGACTTGAACTATGACTTTGACTTGACCACAATTAGGTTGTGGACAGGAAAACTAGGTTCCCACTTGAGTAATCTAGAGAACTAAAATGGTCTTTACTATTAAGTACTGATGAAATAAAATTGGCTGGTTCGAAACAAGACTAGAGCTTAGGATTCCTACTAGTATTACCTTGCTTGTGTTAGTGATAGTTTGCGAGTACTTAAAGAGTACTCATGGCTTTTTCCCTGGCTATTCCTATGGCCAGACTATGAGGAGGACTACCCGGAGGATGGACAGTAGGAGGTCTACGATTACTAGGATCATCTCCCATCGTCAGCATTGCCTGTGACAATGAAGATGGAGTCTCCTACGTTTATTTCCGTTGCTTTGATGTGTATTAAGACTTGATCATGAGATCAACTATTTGTAAGACTATTATGGTTTGTAATCGATGATGTATTGTGGTACCAATTCTGTTATGTCTCGCAAAGATGGTAATCCTAGGATTGCGATGTGCGGAATAATAGGCATCTGGACTTAAAAATCCGGGTGTTGACAGACCAGCCATTCTTGCTCACCCAAAGCATTCGATTCCCCGAGCCTGGAACAGCTCCCACACCGCCCCTCCGCTCCCCTGCCATCGTGCCGTCCTACCTTATGTCGTCCTCGGCCGCCGAGCTGCCCCCTCTCCCTAGCCGTGGAGCCCACTCCACCTATCGCTCCGCTCTCGTCCCCGCTAGATCTACCACTTTCGCGGAATAGTATGCAACGCCAGCTGGTGTACCGGTCCTCCCCTTCGAGCGTGGAGAAGATTGGGTGGAATCAGAGGGATCTAACGCATGGATTCCATCTGGGTAAGCATCGTTTCCCTTCGTGGATTGATTATAGGCAGTAATTGAGCGCGAATCGCTGGTGCTCAACTCTTGCTTTTCGAATAGGACTGATCCAGTGGTGGCATTTCGGCTGACGGTTAGACTGGATACTAGCGTAATTCATGGTTGTGAATAATATCTCTCTGGATTTTACTCCCAGCGGTGGTTGCAACCTCCATAACTCTCACATATTTAAAAGATAAAATCAATTCTAAATTCCCCTAGAGCAATGGCAATTCAGTTGATTTGCAATATTTCAACATTAGTGAGCAAATATTGCTCCCACTAACTAGCGAAACTGATCTGGTAATGCTTTTCTCTTTGAATGTTGTTGAACGTTTTGGTCGAATTCGTCTCCATGTGCAACCTAAAGTTGAACATACGGGAAAGAGGGTTAAAGCATCATCTCCTGTCTCTGCTAATAGTGTGTGCCCCGTGCTCCTTGTAGGTCCACAGCAGTACCATCTGTTCACACTGCGAGTGTAAGCCAAATCGCTCGTGCGGCCGATGTGGAGGACGAAGCAGAGCCTGATGAGGGAGCGCCTCCACAAGATGATGAGGATGAGTTGATGTTTCCTGAATTGGTAGATAGATTCAGTAAACAAGCACTAGAGGATCAATACACTGAGGAAATGGCCCATGATGCCAGATTTGATGACACTAATGATGAAGAGAATTGAGGAGAACAATGACAATCTTGTTTTAGCCGAGTATGATGGTGAGGACTTGCCAGTAATTGAGTAGGACAGGAACGATCCTAAGATTTCAGAAGGCACCGTATTTGAAATGATGTGGTACTATCATAATGCACTTACTACATATTGCATCCACACCAATAATGATTATGATGTTATTAAGAGTGAGCCAGCAAGGTTCACAGTGAAGTGCCTATATGTAGCACCCCAATTGTCTAACAATTGTAATGCTACTTGTCCTAGTAAGTTCATGGCTACTTCATATATATTATTGTTGCATCATAAATATATCATGCTCATGTCATCATGCCACCTTGCATTTGAGCATCATATAAAACCCTTTTTCTTTTGGTTCTTCTCTCACATGCATTATTAATTGTATTTGCACTCTTGATATTGTATTTGGCTATTGATATATTGTTCAATGCCCAAGTTGAATTGGGGGCATATCTTTTATATTCAATTCCACCACTTTTCTTTCTACCACTTTAAAATCCCACCATCCCTTAACCATGAGCTTGTAATTCTTTTTCTTGTGACATTTTTATCCTAGCTCATGTGGATTGGGGTGGATCAATCTCCCAAATTCTTTGCTTGGCTTATTTTCCACTTCTTGGAAATGCACAAGATTAATGCCATCATATTATTATTGTTTTCACATAATAAATCGTGTCATTAATATTTTGCATGGGCCATGCAAGCTTCTCCACCACCTTTTTCCTCCATTAGTTTTTCTTTGGTTTTGGTGGATCCTAGCTAGGAAAAAACCATCTCCACCTCTCCTTAGTCACACCATACCATCTTCTTTATTATTATTTTCTCCATGCATGAACCACATGAGGCTTAGCCCATAATTCTTTCCTTTTCCTCTTTCTTGGTTTTCTTTTCACCTCCACCTCATGTCAACTCTAGCTTTACCATGTTCCACTTGGGTTGGTCTTAACCACATTCTTTTCTTTTATTTTTAGTATCTACATGCATGAGCCATATGTGACTTTTTCCACCAATTCTTTTCTTCTTCTTTCTTTCTTGTTTCTCCTCCACACTAACTCATGCAAGCTCAAGCCACATGATACTTCTTGGCTTGGCCTTGTAAACCAAAAACAAAAACCTAAATGCTAAACACCATCTACATCTAGTTCCTCTTCCTAATTTTTCCTAAACCTAAATTACACCAAGCCCTAACTACACTTACCTCTCTCTCTCAAGCCCCTCTCTCTCTCACTAGGTTGACCACACGGCCACTCTCTCCCTGGCCCACACCCAGCCACCCTAGCCTAGCCCAAACCCTAACTCTAGCCATATCTAACCCTAGCCCGAGCTAGCCCCTCCCTCTCTTCTCTCTCCCTCGTGCCAGCCCCACCCTGCAGCTGCGCCGTCCCAGCCCCACCTGCAGCCTCCCTGCCGTGCCCTACCAGCCCCAGGACAAGTCCAGCCCGGCCGAGCACGTGCTCGAGGAGAAAAAGGGCAAAGCCCGAGCTCCTTTTCCTGCCGTGCCCACCTGCCTCTCCTCTCTCTCCCTCTCACTTTCCCCTCCTCCTCACGTCTCTGGCCTCTCCCAGATCCACCCCGAGACGCCCCCTTCCTCCCCTCCTTCCTCTCCGACCACCAGCAGCCGTCGCCGGTCGCCGTCAGCTACACCGCGCCCCCGTCGTTCCTGTCCGCGAGCTCGACGTGGAAGAGGCCTGGGAGCCCGAGGACATCCCCCTGCTTCGTCCCGTACCCGCCGTTGCGAAGGAGAAGCCTCCCGTTCCGCCAGATCCTCGCCGCCCGACGCGAAACCCTAATCGCCGGAGCGCCTGCCTCACCGACGATCCGCCGCTCCTCGCTCCGATCCGACCACACCAGCGAGCCCGCGGTGAGCCTCCCTCTCTCCCTGACATGATCCGCCTCGCCGTCGACGTCTAGCGCTGGCGAACATTTTGTCGAACAGCCGCCGCGCGCTAGAGCTCGCCGTTGTCTGCCAGGTTCCCGCGCTGCTTAGAGCCTACCTAGCACCCGAACCCCCTCCTAACAGCTCCCCTAGCACCACCGCACCGGTTCCGTCCCTCAGCGCGCTCTCCCGTGACCCGGGTTCGAGTCCTCGCCCGCGCCGCACGCCGGATTTGCGTCAGACGCGCGAAGACGATAAACAGTACGGGCCCGTTGTCATTTTCTAAAAAGCCCCCCACCTTTTTATTTTCCTCAACCCGCGGTATCGCCTGGCCCACTAGTCAGCCGCCTTGTCAGTTTTACCGAAACCCCCTCGGCTTTTCCCAGCCGCAACCCGCGGTCCAGCCGGCGACCCACCTGTCAGCCCCTGACAGCCTCACGCTGGCCCGTGGCCCCTGCGCCAGCTGGCCCCGCCTGTCAGCGTCCGTGGCTAGCCCAGTCCGCGTGCAAAACGCGTTTTCTCGCGCGCGTGGCCCAGTCCACGGTGTCCCCACCTGTCATTGACTGGGGTCAATTTTGCCTGGGTATAAAAAGTAATTCCTGAGTTTGTTTTTATTCAAAAAAAATTTCAAATTAATTTAAATTCAAATTCTTTTCAGATTCAAATAATTTTTAAAATACAAATCCAAATAATATATGTTTTGGAATCAGAAAAATGTGAGGAATCCAAATATGCCCTTCAAAATATATTTTGCACACTTTAAATTTTGATATGATTAAAATTACAATAAAATGCCCTTTTCCTATTTAATTAATAACTTTCGTTTTATAACCCCAAATTTGACAAATAATATGTCTAAATCGATCAGCGCGACGAGCCCGTTCTATTTATGCAATCCTTGTTCTGAATTGAAGCATGCATCATGTTGACATTTAAAATCTGAACCGTTTATGACAATAAAACTTGAGCAAATGAATAATAAAATGCTTATTTCTTGTATCCACACCTCACCTTTGCCATGCTACTTTAATGCCATGTAATTGTGCATCATTCATCATGGCATGCTTGGTTGCTTGTTGCATTTTCGTTCACATGCTTGTGCACTTTATTTATGTTGGCCCTTGTTTGTTTGGTTCTTCTTCGAATAGACGCCCAGCAGGAGAATTACCAGGAATCACAGGAGTATTACCCAGATCCATCTCTCGCTTCAACTGAGCTGCCAGGCAAGCACTACCACATGCTTGCATACATACAGTACCTATTGCCTCTATCTTATTCTTGCATCATTGAGTCGCGATTGTATTAAATTGAATCCCAAGTACTGCATAGCCTTTATTTTTAAACCACATTAAGCCTGTTCCGGTCCCATGAGCCATTACTGCAGGAGTTGTTTGAGCCATGCGAGTCATAGAAAAGCATGAGTAGGGTATGTGAGTGTCTGATGGATAATGAGGTACCTAAACAACATAATCTGAGTAGTAATGGGATAACTAATGAAAGAGGCACCGGTGAGCAATATTTGCTATTTGGTTTTTCATGCTCACTTGTGTCCCGTAGGACCCCGAGTACTTGATTCCTGTTCCTTGTTTATTCGCACTATCCACATCCGGGAGGCCTTATGGACCCCCCTGAGCTAGAGCTTGATTCATTCTTATTTCTTGGGGCCACAATTAGTTTGGGGCTTTATTACTATTCTGTACTTATGCCATGTTACCGCTTTATTTAAGATTGTGCGAGGAGCACCTGTACTGTTTTGGATCGTGACACGTTTACGCTGTATCGACAAGCCCAGTCACATTTTCGGGTTCCCAGTCGTTTACCGCCGTCCACACAAACCTTGGGTCCATCTCGGAGCCGGCCAACTTCGTTGCGGGTAGCTTAATGGGGTGGCCCCCTGAAATGTTTCTGAATCCTGTGATTGCTTTGTCGTGAATGCCTCGTTGGGTTTTGATTTGGTTTTTCCGAGGTTGATCGAGTGTGTGTTGCTATTCGTGCACCCCTGCAGGGTAAATATTTCTGAAAGCCGTGTCCGCGGTTATGGACGACTTGGAGCACAGTTTCTCGATCATAGACAAGTATAACTAAAGTACCACTTTTAAATTGACTAAGTACTTGACTAGTAAATAGTGCAATACTCATGGAATGGTTCATAAAACTGCCAACGGATGATGGGGTTGTTCGTCCGCTTCCTCGTTGGTAAGCGAGGGGGAGGATGGATCTGTGAAATATACTCTTATAACTGTTGTACTTAATTCACGGACTTCCGTCTATCATTGGTTAGGCGGAAGGTTAGCGAGTCTTTATAGAATTGTTAGGTATTATCTTTTGCTGCAATTGCGTCACCCCAGGTTATGTCCCCTTTAGTGGCATAAAGACTTGCTGAGTACCCCTAGTGTCTCACACGATAAATTGTTTGATTCAGATGAACAGGTGTACCCGCAAGATGGATACTGGGTGGAAGATACAGATGATGTTGGCAACGATCATTCGGTGTAGAGATTCCAGGAACGGGGATCCGTGTGATCTGTGGGCGGGATGTGTTTATTTATGGGGCATCTTATGCCAATTTGCTTCTTATCCGTACTCGGATCTTGTTTTCCGCTTCCGCCTGATACTCTGATGTGTGATGTATGAGGAGCTATCCTAAATTATTATATCTATCTATGACATTTGGATCTTGCCGTATGGCGTTGCAATATTTCTATTTCTTTTAGATGGAATGGCTCTGATGTACTGTTGTATGTGGCTTGCATACATACTCACTTGTGTATGTAGTTGATCCCTTCGCCTGCCGATTACGCCGCTCGTTCTTGTCCCGTTGTCTGGAAGTGGTTAGGACGGCCGAAAGGTCTACCGTGAGTGGCCCTGGGCCCCACCGTACTATTTTAACCACTTTCGTACATCCATGCATTAACTAAGAGCGTAATTCACCGAGGTAGTTACAATTGGTATCAGAGCCATCCCACCCTTCAGGGTCTCAGCCAAAATGGTCGTTGTCTGTCTAGCAAATATTTTGGTAGTTATGTATACTAGGGAAAAACAAACGTGAGAGTAGGATTGCTTCCATTTTTCTTCTTACCCACCCACCCACCCTTTTCTGGTAAGGAAGTGTAACGCTTTCAATCCTCTTCTAAAATTCAAACTAGGATTCACGTGTTCTGGGTTCCATAGTACCATAGGTTGTGTTTGTGTTTGTGTGTGTGCGTGTGTGGATTCCTTGTCTATCTGTTGCATCCAAATGTTATCACTATCTGCCTTTGGTTATCAACTGTTGGTACATTCCATACCGACAGGCCTTTGTAAACCGACGCGATCTATTCTGATTCGTTGTACACCGATGCGATCTATCTCACTCTTTGTATCCGACGTTATCTTGTTGGGGTGTTCGTTTCCGTAGTTACCAATCTTTAGGTTCCTCTTAAGAAGAAGTTGTTGGGATATGTGTTTTACTGATTCATGTGCGAAGTAATGATTTGAGTGCGGGATGGAGTCGCAACCATACCACTACTTTTGTCATTTGCTTTTGTATATTGAACTAGTAGAGTTACTAATCTTGATTCGTTAAGTGGTTTTGCGCATATAGTGGTATTTTAATGCCGAAATTTGCGGAAATTTTTTCTTTGTTAGTTTGTATACCACACTCCTTGTTCAGTCGTGTGTGTTATGCTTAATATCTTCGAGTTGCCTTGAACTTTGTTGGTATTTTCATATCACCTCAGTGAATTGCATTCTTTAATCTTGATTAATTCCATTTTGGTACTATTTTGGATTATTATCATTCTCCATTATAGTACTGACTTGTGTTTTATATCAATCACAGGATGGCACCACCACGCCGTTCTGAGGAGGATATACCACCTGAACTCGGGGCTGCTTTGGCAAGTATTGCAAATGCTTTGGGCACTATGCAGCAGAACCAGCAGCGCTTCGAGGAAAGTGTCAGGAGGAATGAGTTCGCTCCGCTACCTCCACCTCCCAAGCGAGGAGACATCAAGAGTTTTCTCAAGTTCAACCCACGTCAATTCGAAGTGTCTGATCAACCACTTGATGCGGATGATTGGCTTTGTGAAGTGTCAAGGTTGCTGATGACTGCGGATGTTCCCGAGCAAGGATGGGTCAAATGTGCTACTCACCTTCTCAAGGGAGATGCAGCTCTCTGGTGGGAAAATTACCTCAAGGCAGATCTTTCTGGTTTTCAGCCTACTTGGGAGCGGTTCACTGCTGCTTTCAAAGAGCAATATCTGTCAGAAATTGTCATGGAAAGGATGAAGGAAGTGTTTCTCAACCTCAAGCAGGGCACTGACAATGTCAACACCTACATCAGAAACTTCATGAACCTGTCTCGTTATGGTGGCGTTGAGATCTCTGATGACAAGAAGAAGCAAAAGAGGTTTCGGCAAGGCCTCAATGCTTCCATCAAATATGCAATCACTCATGCAAGGCCAGCATCTTTCCTGGAACTTCAGTACACAGCTCTGCAGGAAGAACAAGTAGGCAAGTGTTTGAGGAGTCAAAGAAACACAGCCGTGATACAGCAAGCTCTTCTGCTATGACAACTCCTTCTAAGCGTCGTGTCTGGGTTCCTAACACCCCACCGTCGCTCCCTGCTCCACCAAGACCTTCAAGCTACGCTCCAAGGCCACCAAACTCCTTCACTGCGGCTCCTAGGGGCTACAACCACAACTACCCTGGAGCGCCTGGCGGAGTCCCTGGCTACGTTGCTCCACGTCCACCTGGTGCTTGCTATACTTGTGGAAACACTGGGCATCAGCACTGGAATTGTCCATTGAACAACAAAGATCTTCCATCACCACCTCCAAGACCTGCAACAAGTGCTCCTATGATTCGTGCACCTCCACCTCGGGCTCTCAACATCAACACTAAGCCGGGATCTACGGTTGCTCGTGCCAACTGTGTCAACGCCGCTCAAGCTGAGCATGCTCCTGGAGTTGTGATGGGTATGCTTTCTGTTAACTCAGTTCCTGCACGAGTTTTGTTTGATTCTGGTGCTTCGCTTTCTTTTGTTTCTCACAATTTTGCTCATGAGCAAGATCTGGCTATGGTTCCTTTATTACACCGTCTTGTGGTACAATCTCCGGGGTCAAACATGAGGGCTGCTCACATCAGCCATGGCAATCAAATTGAGATTGGTGGTTCTTCTTTTCCGGCTTCCTTAATTGTTCTGGGCAATTCTGATATTGATGTTATCTTGGGCATGGATTGGTTGACAGCAAATGCAGCTATGATTGATTGTGCTGAACGTTCGGTTTCTCTGAAAATTCCTAAAGGCCATATAGTCTATTCCCCAAGTCTGACTCCTGCAATTCAGCTTTATTCTTTGGCAGCTCTGAATGATGATGCTATGGAAGGTATTCAGAGTGTTCCTGTAGTTTGTGAGTTTCCAGATGTCTTTCCTGAAGAGTTGCCAGGTATGCCTCCAGATCGTGAGGTTGAGTTTGTCATTGAACTTGAACCTGGCACCGCTCCTATCTCCAAGCGGCCTTATAAAATGGGTCCTGCTGAGTTGGCTGAACTTAAACGTCAGTTGGATGAACAAGAGAAGTTGGGTTTCATTCAACACAGTACTTCTTCTTGGGATAGTCCAACCATCTTTGTGAAGAAGCGAGACAAGACTGATAGACTTTGTGTTGACTATCGGGCACTCAATGCTAAAACCATCAAGAATAAATATCCCCTTCCGCGGATTAATGATCTCTTCGATCAGCTAGCCGGAGCTGTGGTATTCTCTAAGCTTGATTTGAGAAGTGGTTATCATCAAATCAAGCTTGTCTGGAAGTGGTTAGGACGGCCGAAAGGTCTACCGTGAGTGGCCCTGGGCCCCACCGTACTATTTTAACCACTTTCGTACATCCAGGCATTAACTAAGAGCGTAATTCACCGAGGTAGTTACACTATACAAGAGGTGTAGGTGGAGGATGCATGCATCCAGTATGCTCAGGAGCAGTTTGGTTTAGGTATTACAACCAGTTGTGTATTTTAGATGATTGTGTAGAGTTTTTTAACTATACCTAACATTTTCATTATGTTTCAGATAAAAAGTAACCGGTTTGAACATTCTTGTCCACCTCAAGGGGGACAGCCAAAGGACAAAAAACTAGCAAAGACTAGGTGGTTGGCAGATCAATCATGGATTGGATGAGAGCAAACCCATCACTTGGTGAAACAATGCTCATAAAAGAAGTTTCTAAAAAGTTTAATATTACAGTACCTTACATGAGGATGTTCTATGCAAAGGAAATGACTCTTGATAGGATCAATGGTCCATGGAATGAAAGTTTTTAGTTGCTTTACAGCTTCAAAGCTAAAGTGGAGATGGTTAGTCCAGGTAGTGTTGTACAGATAGACATGCATATAGTTCAGTACAAAATAAGAGGGAAGACAAAGGAGAAGGAGTGCTTTAGAAGGGCTTTTGTTTGTTTCAAAGCTTGCTAGCAAGGGTTTCTGGATGGTTGCATGCCTTATTTGGCCGTGGATGCAACAGCTCTTCGAGGAATATTTAAAGGACCTACTAGCTGTTACTGCAGTTGATGGCCACAATTGGATGTTCCCTGTTGCTTTTGGAGTTTTGGAGATTGAGTCAGAGGAAAGTTGGACTTGGTTTCTGGAAAATTTGCGCGACCTTATAGGTCATCCACCAAGACTTACTATCCACACGGACGCTTGCAAAGGTTTGGAGAAAGCTGTAGAAGCAGTATTCCCCGGAGTGGATCATAGGGAATGTATGCGACACTTAGTGCAGAATTTCACAAAGAAATTCAAGGGTAAAGTTTATACTGACAACCTATGGCCAGCTTCATACACATGCAGTTTGAGGAAGCATCTGTATTATTTAGAAGTGTTGTATAAACAAAAACTTGCGGTGAAGGAGTACTTGGATGCACATCATGGAATGGTGTGGTCAAGAAGCCAATTCAATGAAATTTGCAAGGTAGACTATGTAAAAAGTAACCTTGTAGAGAGTTTGAATGCAAAGGTCAAGTCATTGAATGGAGTTATGTTGTGGCAAATATTTGATAAGATTAGGTAGATGATCATGATAAAGATCGATTTGCATCAAAGAATTGCATCAACAGTATATGATGGCCATCTCATCCTCCTATCTTTGATTAAGGCTTTGCATGCCAGGGTAAAACAATTGAAGATGAAATGCATTAGAAGAGGAATGGAGGCTGAGGTAACGTACACTGATAGTAAAGATAGGCAATGGAGGTATCTAGTGAGCTCCGTGGGAAGCCCTGCATACATGCATTGTTTTTCATGGGTGTTCTAGGAGGTGAAGAAGGTGAAGTTGATCAGTACGTGTCATTTTCTCTGTTGCCAAATTTAGGGCAGCATATGCTTAGAATGTACTAGCCTTGTTGGGAAAAGACCAATGGATGGAAGTGGATCCTAGCTTCAAGCTATACCCTCCAGTTTTTACTAGACCGTCAGGTAGGCCAAGGAAGAATAGGATGAGAGCTAGTGTAGGGGGTGGTGCACCACCTCGATGATGTAAGGTCAAACATTATGTGATCCTAGGTCACATTGCTAGGCGTTGTAAAAATGCAGTGCACCCAGCTTATGGTGAATGGATGATCAGGTGGGAGCAGCAAATGCAGATGAGAATTTAGTATTTGAACAAGAGGAGAATGAAGCAATGGGTACATTGTAGATTGAACCAACGGATCGATAGTATATTGAACCAAATGCAGGGAAGATTGAACCAATGGATCTAGAGGAGATTGAACCAAATGTAGGGAGATTGAACTAATGGATCGAGAGGAGATTGAATAGAATGTAGAGGAGATTGAACCAAATGCAGGGGAGATTGAACCAATGGATCGGGAGGAGTTTAAACCAATGGATTGAGAGGATAATAAAGCAATTTATTCATTCGAAGCAGAGTTCAAAAGTAATGGAATTTCACAAGAGGATATTGAAGAAATAATGCCAATGCATTTTGAACCGTATGAACCAATGGATCGAAATGTGATTGAACCAATTGTATGACAGACTAAAGAACTTGATTCACTAGATGCAGAGAAAAAGAACAAAGGGAACAAACATAAGAAGATGATGGTGAACCCCACGAATATTCCAGCTAGAATCACACGGAGCAAGGTGGTGAACCCAGTGAAAACCGCTAGGAGCAAGAAAACAAATGAATTTGCATTATTAATTTGAATTTGTATGATGAATTTGAACTACTGTCAATGTTTGTATTGAAGTGTGACACTTCCAAGTTTGTATGTTGGATAATCCCATAATGTATGTGTTATTGCAAGTTTCTATGGTCATCCACCTAGTTGCTTAGCACTACTCAGTTTTACCCGTGACATGTCGTCAACACATGGGGTTTAGCTAGTTCATGGGTTAAACCATAGAAAATGTTGACCAATTGATCCAAAATTTGGCACACTTGTGTACCTTGGATTGATTATGAAATTGGAAATTTTGGATTTACTTGTAATCAGCCACATTTTTTTTTCTAAGTGATTAAATTCAAAAAAATGGTTTTAGGGTTAGTCTAATTCAAAAAAGTCAAAACATAGCGTAACCTTTGCATGGAGTCTTGTTATGTTACCTACAACCTAGCATGGATAATAAAGGAAAAGGAAATAAAGAGAAATGGACTTATCCCCTAAACCACTTCTTAAACCCTTCTTGGAATGAGCTACTAGCTATGAACATGCATGTCTTTCTACTCAATCAACCTCCAAAATAACCCATCCCAAAACATACTTTGTCTAAATGAGGCCAAATTTGGAACACTTGGGTATCTTTGAGTTGCAAAAAATATAATGTCAGCCAAGATGAATTATTTTGTTCAAATAACACATTTTCCATTTGTTATGCCAAAAGCTTGAATTTCCCTTAGTCATGTTTTATCTGAGTGCCCTTGTTTTCCTTAGCTCTACTTAGTTTTCCCCTCCCGCTAAATTTTTCCTCAATTTTCCCCTCCTGCTAAAGTTTTCCACACTTTTCCCCTCCAGCTAAAGTTTTCCTCACTTTTCCCCTCTATCATGTCCCAATTTGGATGCGCTCTGATTGGTTGAGATGCATGTCACACGGATCTTGGACAACCACCGTTGGATACATCATGATCCGATGGTCTAGAGGTCTCTCTCTCTCCCGTTGGGCGCACCTAACCTTGTACGGCGAGGAGAGCCTGACAGGCTGGATGTCTCTCCCGCCCTTTCCTTGTCGCATGTATACCAGCCGCATCAACTAGCACTCAGTTTGGTTGCGCTCTGATTGGTCGAGATGTATGTCACACAGATCTTGGCCAACACCATTGGATACATCATGATCTGATCTGACGTGCTAGAGGACTCTCTCCCCCGTTGGGCTATAGAGAGGAGAGCCTGACGGGCTGGATGTCTTTCCCTCCCTTTCCCTGTCACATGTATACCAACGCATATTCCTCCCCTCCTATCGACATACGGTGGCGCAGCAGTCCGAGTGGTGTGCGGCAACGTGGATCTAAGCGTGGCGGTCCGAACGGCATGCGGCGGCCCGGATCTAAGCATGGCGGTCCGAACGGCGGGCGGCAGCGTGGACCTAAGCGTGGCGGTCAGAATGGCGTGCAGCGGCATGGACCTAAGTGCGGGGGTCGAAACGGCTTGCGGCGCCGTGGATCTAAGCATGGCAGCTGGAATGGCGTGCGGTGGTGAGGATCTAACCGTGTAAATTTTCTCTCTGTCTGTCTCACTTCCGTTCACATCCACAGATCCGTTGCTGATGAAAGACACCGATTGAAACCATCATCCGCAACATCAGTTAGACGCCGGTGGTGCTGATAGTGGTCATCGATGCAAAGACGATTTAAGCCATCATCCGCAACATCACTGCGACGATGCAGATCAAGCCCTCGTGAACCGAAGCTGTCGGAGGCAGGCTGCGGCCACGGTTGGCACGTCGAGGTGCACTTCGATGGTGAAGTCTGGATGTACCTCTTGGCCGGATGGGAGCACTTTGCCCATACTTCTTGGAGTACACATACGGCGGGGAGGGCGGCTAGCTCACCGTCCACTTAAAATTGTGACAAATTTGAGCCCAATTTGAACCAAAACTCTATGAATTAAAATATATGTATGATTTGAATAAATTTGATATGTATTTGAGCCATGAGACCGGCGAATATGATCTAAAGCTAATTCATAAGTAGTAGTACTTGCTTTGACAATCTCCGGTGGGCTTGTATAAATTTGATCAAAATATGTATGATTTGAATCAAAATTGATATGTATTTTAGCTGTGAGGACAGTGGATATACTCTAAAGCTGATTCATAAGTAGTACTCCCACCGACCCAAATAGTTGATTTAGATTTTCTAGATTCGATTGTATCTTGACGAATTTGAGTCAACTAACTTGGATTGACAATCTCAGCCACTAATTTGGAACGGGGAATGGATGTTGCCGACAATGCTGCAAGTCTACATGGCAGCCATGATGGCAGTGAAAGAATGGTCAAAACTGATAGGACCCCAACTTTACCCCCTAGGCATTTGGCACGCCAACTTTGGGACCGTTAGATCCAATGGCGAGCAACTCGGGCCCCGCAATGCATTCTCTCGACAACTTTGGGACCGCTAGATCCCATTGCAAGAAACTCGGTCCCTGCAATGCATTATCTCAACCACTTTGGGACCACTAGATCCAATGGCAAGCAACTCGGGCCCCACAATGCATTCTCTCGACAACTTTGGGGCTGCAAAGTGACTAAATTAGCAGGAACTCACAACCATCCATTGAATAACAATTCTACTATCTATGTTAGCTATCTATTCAACTAATCATTACACGTGCCACCCTTCACCAAAACCGCATACTGTAACTGCTAGGACGCGGATGACAACTACTAAAACTGCCCACATGAATCTACTATTCTCCTCCCCCTTCACTTGAAGTTCATGTTTTAGATTTTCTACCACTTGATCAGGTACGGCAAGATCAGCCTCAAGTGTCAACTTCTCTTTATGAAAGCTCTGAATTCTTCCTCGACAGTACACTTCAGCTCGAATATCAACTGGTTTTTACAGGCCAATTCATCA
The DNA here is from genome assembly GCA_910589775.1 of Avena eriantha. NCBI lineage: Eukaryota > Viridiplantae > Streptophyta > Magnoliopsida > Poales > Poaceae > Avena > Avena eriantha. Next base: position 166,203,177 of record OU342741.1, on the reverse strand, counting down.
CCTAACTTGGCAATCATCTCCTCCAAATCCATCCTCTAGCTAGACCACTGGGTTGATTCATCTTGGTATGCAATGTACCATGGATCATCGGCCTGCATAGCACACTGTAACAATCCCAAAACAAACCCAATTGAAATCAGTCTGACAGGACATGGAAGCACTTCAAATTCAACGGTAGTACAAAGAGAATGAGCTACATGCACTTCCGACATGGTAGGAGAAGGAGAATGTGGCCACGACATGATCGATTCCCCACCCTCGCCGGTGTACCCGCTATGACCAGACATTGAGGACTAATTTGCACCTGCAATATTGAGGAAATTATGGGAACCAAATCGATTAGGGTGGGCGGAGTAAGAGCGAAGGTCTTACCAAGCACTACTAGCAATTGCTGTGACTGTTTGTCGAGCTATGGCGGTGGAACCAAATCCCGGTCGTCGTGGGTAGCGGACTGCCTACGGCCTCAACGTATAATGCGTGTGGATGAAACAAGTGCTGGAGCCATGGTTGAGGTGTAGTGCGATAGTCCGTCTGATACCGCCGTAGGACGGATCCGAAGATGCTCCATCGCACCGACGATGGCTGCTCTGTCTGCCAGTGGGATAGGAGCTGCTCGAGGCTGGGTGGCTGGGAGCGGATGGGAGTGCGAGACGATGTGTCATACACGACCCCACCTGTCAATGTTTAGGTGAGTAGCGGCTCCGAGATTTTTGCATATTTGCCAATTTTGCATATCTTCCAAACTTATTCTTTGAAATTTGCATATTTTCCACATGACCACCACATGTCAGTGACACACAAAATGGAAAATATGCAAGTTGCAAAGTAAAACGTGGCAAATATGCAAATCCCCCCTCCAGCCCCACATGACAGCCCCACCGGTCATTGGCTTTGACGGCCCCACAGAACGGCCCCATTTGTCATTGGTTGCACATGCCACACAATTAGGAAAAATGGGGCCCACAAGTCAGTGAGAGATGGATGGCCGGTCCGCCATGTATCTTGGCCCCACCTGACAGCATGTAACGGTCGAGGCGACATAACTTAACGCTCAACGCACGACTCGCTTCGACATGGTCCCACCAATCAGCATGTAACAGTCAAGCCTTTGACCTGACGACATCCCCCCGTCCGAGCGCCTGTGAGGGTTTTAGAATAGAGGGGGTAGAAAAGTGAGGAAAAGATAAGCGGCTAGGGAAAACTAAGTACAACTAACGAACCAGGGGCACGAAAATAGAAATCCCTTTATTATTTGCCTCTAGGACATATATCCTTCAGTATCCCACTTGCACTAGAGTACAAATAATCTAGCTTGTAATTCTAGTATTCTTAACATCATATGATGATATGAATAAGCATCCTTGCCCATGGAAAATGTTTTGTCCATGTTCTATTTTACCAGATCCGTATGTCTTTTGCAAATCGTTAATGTCTTTCCTAATTTTTACATTTACACCATTATCACATAATGTGTCAAAGTATGTTTTGGCGACAGAGTGAGAATTTGTTTCTAGTGTTTATAATGATGGTCAATCAGTCAATTGAACTTTCACTATTGTCATATAAACTCTGAAAACACACTTAGCAGAAGTCAAACTTCTTTAGCCAAAGCAACTATACCAGCCACTTCAGAAGTAGCCACATATATCCTTCTATATCTATGTAGATCACAATCAATAGTGCATAAAATGCAACTTCGATGCCTAACTTTGCTTCTTGCAATTTAAGGATAAACTTATCTCTAGTTCAGTGATTAACTCAAGAATCACTTCAAGACATGTTCTTACAACTAAGAACTTCTTCTAACGAAAGCTTGGGTCACATTATGTCGAGTCTACAACATGGTTATATGGAAGAACCTATGACTATGGCATAGGACATGCAACACATCTCTTTTCTTTCTTTTAACCCATGGTTGTAATAATGAGATTAACTCAATGCTTCATCTAGAAATTCGATTGAGAACTTCTTTCTTACCTTGTTCCATTCTGAACTTCTTCAGAATCTTATCTAGGATATTCCAAACATATTCAGAATCAAATCCAGAAAGCTTTTCGATTTTAATGTTTATTAAAAGTATTGATCTATCTTGATAAATTTCAATGTTTAATAACCCATTCAACTTCATCAATAGAATATTTACTAACTAAATAGCATTAACACCAATCACACCATTCATTATATGTCATTCATATATTTACGAATGTTGTCATGCTCCCACTCAAATATGCCATCCATATATGAGATCTAGGGATTTCACTTAGCTCCCACTCAAAATATGTTGCTTACATATTGAGATTTTGCCAAGCAACTTAGCTCCCACTCAAATGCATGTCCTCTCAATAAATCTTGGACATTCCAAAATTCTTTGATCATCATCAAATTGAGAACTCTAGCTACGAGACTCCAGCATCCATATGGTTTGACAAAACCTACTTGTTGTACCAATTACAACCCTCCCTTCAATCTTGTGATTGAAGAACATGCAGTTTTTTACAAACTTACACCAATTATCAAATTAAAGTAATTTTTTGTGTAAATCCAATAGACAAAAGCTTCGCTACACTTTGTAGTCAATCCTTTAAATTTGTCAAAACTTGCTTTGTGAAAAATTGAGTTTTAAGGTATTTCTTTAAGGTCCATTTATTTCTTATGACTTAAGATCAAGTAAACATATTTACCTAATAAGATCAAGTAACATATTAATTTTCAATCTTAAATGTAACTTAATATAGGATTTTATGTCTCCTAGTCATTTCTCGCATTTAGGTCCATCGCGCTTCTTTGTAGTTCGTAGGTATGTATTGTTCAATCAAGAAGACAAGTGAATCAATAATATAATTCTGCAAACTTGCAGAATGTATTCTTGAATCCTACTTTTTTTGTAAAAGGATTCACTGAAACTTTATGATCATTATCATTAGATTCTCCTCATGCAGATTTCAGCCCTCCCGAAACATATTTCGTAGCGCTACTCTACATTTTGGATGTAGGGTGAAGTACCCTTGTTTATGCTTTTACTTTTTCACACCCGCATCTTCATCAAGAAGCTACTTCTTGAGAAAACAAATTACTTAGGAAAACAACAGGTTAGTCCTTTGTGAAAGATGTATTCATAGTTTCCTATGAATACACTACAAAGATTTATTTATTCAGCACGACTTCGAATTATCGAAATCTCCAAAAACTCGAACATGCCATAACACTTATGGTGTTGTTTCTACGAATCTTTTAGATGTTCCTTATGTCTCAAATGAGTGTTTGATTATTTGATCTCTAACTCTGAATGATAACTATAACCCTGATAAGAGATAATATTCAGACTATATGTATCCAATACAATATGATTATGATGTTTAGACATATCAATACACTTTGAATTGTCCAACCATCATAATTTGTCAAACAACTTTCGTAGGTCCTTTTATGCCAAAACTAAACTTAAATACTTAGTCATATTGATCATGAAGACTTTGTATTCTTGTTAATTTTAATATCCTCCTTCATTCTGAAATCATTTGAACAATTCAAATAGTTTCAAACTTATGTTTCATTAAGTAAATACACATATTTACTTAAACTCACCATGAAGTTTATAAAATAATGATCTCCACTATGTATAGAAAATACAATACATCATATTTATAAAATTCAACTATTCTTCGCATATTATCGTTTTACCAGAATGCGAAGTTTTAGTCATTTTGGCCAATGAGGCATGGTTTTGAAAAGTCACAAGATCAAATATCTAAAGTCCCTGATTTTCATTAGAATGAAAAACATGCAATAACCACAATGAATTAAACAATTGTGTTATTCAATATTTAAACTTGGATATCTTTTAGCAATTCTCAAGCAGACAATCATGTTTTCACAAAACAGGACAAGTGTCAAATACTTTGTAAACTGCAATGAGTTTTGCAAGAATAGCATTTATAATTTTTATATCTAACATATACCTTTTTTATCCATGACTCCCACTATGATCAAGCCCTTTTGAGAGTTCTTAACTCTATCATGAACTCATGAAAGGTGAACTATTAATCTTTTTGATATAGCACTTGATGACATCTTTGTGACTGGGAAGAAGCGAGTGCGATGGCCTATTTGCTACAAAGTTGTCCGTAGACCACATCGTATGTGGGGAGTTCATGATGCTAATGCAAGATCGCTAAGTGATTCTCCATGATCCGTTTTCTTCCACCTAGTTTGGAAGGAAATTCATCCAACGACTCATACTTTAAGTGTCTGATTCGATTGAAAACACAATCATAGTCTATCCTAGCATCCATCGAATGAGGCATGGCTTCATTGGACGGTAATGGAGAAACACAAAATATCATCAATTGAGCAAGGCTCATTTGATGACATTGTGGAGTCATTGTAATATCTCCTAATGGTTCTTGTATAAAGAAGCGAAGATCATCTATTACGAGCATATCCCTCCGGCGTGTGTATTAATTTATGAAGTTGGAACCTTCTGTTAGGTTCCACATTATGCAAGAAAATTTCCATGGTCATAAAGGACCTAAAATGGGATAGGCCAAGATCTACAAATATATATGCAAAGACATTTAGACTAAGTTCATAATACGAGTTTAATTCTATAATTGAGCTACCACTAAAATTATCATCCCTTGGACGATTTTAGCGATCACACGATCCCTTTACACCATATAATCCCCCATCACGGCCTTTGATAAGGCTGCCAGGGTGGACTATATCCGTTAATCACATCAAGCATGTGACTCGTGCTTGATCTCCCATGGTTCAAGGTCATGTATGTACATGCTACGATCGCTAATCCAACCTTACTGTATTTGCAATGAATACATGGCTTGCACCCACCATATGTGAACGTAGAGATGTCTAGCACCTGATCATCACGACCTGCTTCATAACTGCGAACTTTCTTGGTGGTGCACACTAAAGGTAGAACACTATATTGGTATTAATAGGGATCATTGTATATAGTATGCTACCATTGAGTATCTAATACTAGCACACAATAAGACGTATAAAAGGTATCGACATCAGATGTATATAGTGATATGATATGGTCCTTATTCTCGCGCCTTGATCTCCATCGAGTGCTCCGGCATGATCTCCATCTTGCCACCAATTTGACACCAAGTCCATGACGCCACCAGCAGGTCGTCCATCAGAATGATGACTATTACTATACTACTTAGCAACATAAAAGTAAACTAATTTACCTTCATACTGATGAAGAGCATATAAAATCACAAACCCTTCTATAAAATAAAATTAGACGCCTCTACTTTATCTTATGTAAGTTTTACGTGGCTACTAGGGATTTCGCGATAGAACTATTTCCTATCTACAAACTTTCCAATCACAACATGGATCACACAGTTGTCTCTATTACACCCCTCCCAGGGCCCTCCGTTGTAAATGCCATATCAACTACTTGTGAGACCCTGGCACATGGCTTAATAGGATTGATAGGATACCCATATCAAGGAGTTGCAACTTATTTACCGGAAGCTCATCCAAAAAGAACTCTAAGGTTAAGTGTGCCTGGCCTAGAGAAATTTGAGGATGGGTGGCCGAACGGAAAGTGGGCACCGGGTGCGCACAAGTGAGGACAAAGTGCGCAGAAAAGACTACTGTTGGTATGTGGGGCCAGTGTAGATATCCTATTAAGCTCCTAGGAGTGACAGCCCGGGCATAGAGAGTTTGGGGAGTTAAAGTGGTATCAGAGCCGATCCTCGCGGTTACACGAGCGCGTGCAGGTCAGTGGCAGACATGTGGAGCATGGTGTGTGTGGCCCAGACTGGACCTGGCATGGCACATGTGCCGATACTAGACACACAGTCGTGTGCCAAGAGGGGACTTTCCTGGCTTGTGGTTGATCGACGAGGGCGTCGATCTTCTAAGGGTGGGTGTATGTGAGACCCTGGCGCATGGATTAATAGGATTGATAGTATACCCACATCAACAAGTTGCAACTTATTTTCTGGAAGCTCATCAAAAAAGAACTCTGAGGTTAAGCGTGCTTGGCCTAGAGCAATTTGAGGATGGGCGACCGACCGGGAAGTGGGTACCGGGTGCGCACGAGTGAGGACAAAGTGCGCAGAAAAGAGTGTCGGTATGTGGAGCCAGTCTAGATATCCTGTTAAGCTGCCAAGAGTGACATCCCAGGCACGGAGAGTCCACGGTGTTACACTACTGATTCAGAAACAGACACCTGCTAGCCACTTATACGGTACAAGCCGTATTGTGAGCGTGGAACTAGTCTCGTGTAAGATTATACATAAGGTCGGTTTGGGCCGCTTGATCAAACAATGTCGCAATATTAGCAAGTATAAGTTAAATGGTAACAACTATAGGATCAATGCCTGCACAATACACGTGCGTACTGGCCGTATAACATTATTACGCATAGATCAGCTTTGATACCACTGAAGGGGTTCGGGCAGAAAACATAAAATTTTCCTACGCGAACACACCTAGCTACCATGATCTATCTAGAAGTAATACTGTAATGGCGGAGTTTTGGATACACACCCTTGTAGTCTGAAAGCGGTTAACGTTCTGAGGGGAATGTGGATGATGTAGTTGTACCCGTAGCCGACCTCAAGGTCGCGAAGCTCCTCGCAAGTCACCCCTTGCTCCATCATGCAGCAGCTCCGGCTCATGACATCCAAGGTTCCACAAGTGGCAGCGCCCTCATGGTTTTGCACACATATGGTGTACGACTATGACTTTCGGTTCTCTGATCCATGCCAAGAGTGTGGAAGTAGATCCTATGGCCAAAATCCCTGCCACCCAACGGCGTGCTGCAGTTGTGTTGTCTCTTGCGTGTGCCACCATCCAGGGACCGCGCCATCGCGAGAGGACAAAGAGAGGGAGATTCCCTGAGGAAAGTGCCTTAGAGAATATTGGATTTGTTGTGTGTTAATCCCACACATGGGCACCCCTTTATATAGGTGGAGAAGGGGTACTCCCCACCGAAGGTTTCCCATGTGGGACTAAATAGAAGAGTCAAAAGGAATAAAAGGGAGGCCTGTAGCCGACTGGGCCAGCTGGGTGGCCAGGTAGGCCAACCGGCCCTAGCCCAGCAATAGTAGCCCATAGCAGCAGCCTACATCGGCAGCCGGATGAGCCGGCCGGCAGCAGCGGCCTACATCGGCAGCCGGATGAGCCGGCCACCCCCACGCGCGCCAGTGGCTTGTGATGGCTGGACGGTGGAGATGCGATGGCCGGGTGGGCCTTGGTGCAGACCACCGCGCGCCCACTCTGCCTTCTGCGTGCCCGTGTCCCACTAGGCCTTAAGGTCATGGCCTGCGAGCGACGGAAGGTTATCTGACGTCCGCACATCGCTTGTGTGTGTGGGACAGGTCAAAACAGCCTAGCAACTGTTGTGGTGTTGTTTTTCGAGGTGACTTTCTCCTGGGCCGATTCCCTCCAGGGTTTTGGCCCTGTTGAGGAAGTTTCCCTATAAATATTAATTAATATATATTAATTCATAATTAACATATAATAAATGCATATTATAAATTGTTATTTATCCAAAACACTTTTCGGTCTTTTCCTTTCTTTCTTTCTCCGAACAACTTCGGATCTCTTGGGAATGATTCCTGTTCCTCTCTCTTTGTGATTACATCTTACAGAATGATCTCCTAGCATCATCGTACCCTTAAATGTGTTACCCCAATGGCTCGCGAACGTCACAGACATGATCGAGAGTCCTCTCATATCAACGATCATTAGCAGGACCGGGATGCCCATAATGACCCATGTGCATTCCATGATGTAATGTCGTTTGAACCATAAATACTGAGTCCAAATCCCTTTGTTTCTTTGATACAACTTGTCCGAGATTTGATCATCGATATCATATACTTTGTTCAATATCGTTACCGACAAGTTCTGATTTACTTGTTCCCATGATATTCCATCCTCGTGACCTAGTCATATGTTGCAACATTATGGATGTAATCTCACCAAGTCGACTATGTGTATCTTCCCGTCTTGCGGGCGAACAAATCTTGATCTTGATATATAGGCATCAACAATTCCTCTGAAATACCTAGACACACCTTTATGGCCACCCAGTTACGGACATGATGGTTGATGTGATCAAAGCAGCCTCGGGGGATAGTGATTAATATAATCTCATGGCCTAAGGAGAAGGATACTACGGTTCTACCTATTGCAACGATGAACATGTGACTTGATTGTGTCGCAATACTTATCTTTGGGTAATGTCCATCATATCATTATATGACTAGGGCGAAGTCGACGCGGCAGACACATGATCAACGCGGATGACGGAAGTCGTGCTATGGCGAAGTCATGTGGCGTTTAGCCGGTAGCGTGGTGAGTCGGCGATGAGCGAGTCGCCGAACGTGGCGAGTCCGCGACCGTGGCGAGCAAATTGCCAATCATGGCGAATCCATGACCAGGGCGAGTTCGCAGCGGACGAGTCGAGTCCCCTGACCGTGGAAAGTCCACAGGGGTGGGGAGTCCGTGACAGCCAGTCCGTGGAGAGCGAGTCCCCGAGCGCGGTGAGTCCGCGAGGGGCGAGCCCGCGTCAGCGGCGTGCCCGTGAAGGCGACTCCGTGATGGCAAGTTCGCGATGGCGAGATGAAGCCGACCCGTCGGGGTTGTCCGTAGTCGTCTCCACATCTTACGTATAGCTTTTTATGCAGATTTTTCGAGATGTCTTGATTGAAAATCTGTATATAAGACGTACTACAAACCAGAAAAATATACTTGTAGATTAAAATCCACAGACCGAGGTGGATAATTGGAAAAATAGCACCTGATATAGAAGGCATGATTAAGATAATCTTCGATGCCGCTCGCTCGCATCCAAGACAAAGGCAGACTTGCCGATTTAGGTTGTGCATGTATTGCCAAAACAAGCACGCGATGGATTAGATTTAAATAAAATAGCCGATTAGCAGAGTAATCAAGCTCGTAACAAAAATATGAGTTTGAATAGAAAAAGTGGAAACCCATTGGTCACGTCACCGCTGCAAGGGACAAAGCAGCGCTCGATCTCTTTCGGGATTCACAAACTGATCGCTCGGGGACCCGGCGTATTAACACAGAAATCCATGTGGCCAAATGTCGACAATGGTCCGGTCGTCTGCAGCAATCGCCATAGACAAATCTGCATGTATAGAGTAGTGCACAAGCTAAAGAAAAATACATGTTTGTAGAATTATGAGGCATAACAGTCTAGAAATATAGCACCTGGGAGTTTTGTATTTTTATATCCTGGCGACCGTGAGACGACTTGCAGATCTTGAAGCTTCCTCAACTCCCATGCAAACACGAGTAACACTCGTCATGTATTTGTTTTTGTTTTCTTTCAAGATCGCATTGGGCAAAGCTGGACGGGCACATGGTGCTAGACTAATTTGAAGCGCCGATCGGAATTGGAATCGACCTCGAACAGCTGACCGCAGCGCGATGACAACAACAGTCGCATCCTACTTTTCCAATCTTCGGCTGGTGACGAATTTATTGAAGTAGACCATCTATCCAGATGCAATATGATAATTGTTGATGATGAGGGATCCCGCACGGTTTATCACTTCCAAGCACCGCTTGCCACACGGTGGGCGCCAATTGTCGTGGTATTAGCCACGGCAGATGCTACAGGATAGCTTACGTAGAGGAAAGGGCAAGACGACATAGGAGAATTCAGGAGCGAGATTGGCACACGATGTACCCAGGTTCGCGTCCCCTCGGTGAAGGATCGCTATGTCCTGCTATCAATCTAGTATATGTTCATAGATTGGATTATAATGGAGTCGCCGGAGGTGGTGGGAGAGACTAGATCTAATATGATGTGACAGAGATCGCCCTGTGGGGGTGCTCCTGGTGGCTTTATATATGCAGCTAGTTAGGGTTTACAAGTGCACTAATGGGATTTGTATTGGAGTCACCATCTTGGGCCTCCAGTCGGCGAGTCGTCTGGGTCCAATATGCGCCAGTCGCTATATTTGGCAAGTCGACCCGCCATGGGCAAATCCACTTCAGTGGGTATACCCCCATTGGTATTCCCCCATCATAGAGGCTCATGGATCAAGAGTGGAATTTGTCCATCCCGATGACAGATAGATATGTGATACGTCATAAACGTATCTATAATTTTTGATGTTCCATGCTTTTTTATATCAACTTTCTTATGTTTTATTCACACTTTGAGGTATTTTTATACATTTTCTAGAACTAACCTATTAACAAGATGCTATAGTGCCGGTTGCCTATTTTCTGCTGTTTTTGGTTTCAGAAAAGCTAGTACGAAAATATTCTCGGAATTGGACGGGACAAAAGCCAAAGTCAATATTTTACCCGAAGCAACACGGAGTCCGAAGGGGAGACGAAGTGGCGCACCAGGGCGGCCACACCTGGTGGCCGCGCGGCCTGGGGCGGGGGGCGCCACTAGGGGGTGTGGGCCCCCTGGTGCTCCACCGACCTTGCCCCTTCGCCTATAAAAGCCTCCCGAGACGAAAACCCTAAGTATCCGATCAAAAATCCACGAAAGAGTCTTTAGCCGCCGCCATCTCCATCCCTAGATCGGGGGGATCCGAAGCTCTTCCCGGCACCCTGCCAGAGGGGAGAGATCACCCTGGAGGCCTTCTTCATCACCATGCAAGCCTCTAGAGTGATGCGTGAGTAGTTCACCCTTGGACTACGGGTCCATGTAGTAGCTAGATGGTTGGTTCTCCTCCTTTGTGCTATCATGTTTAGATCTTGTGATCTCTGTTCATGATTAAGATCATCTATTTATAATCTTACATGTTGTGTTTGTGGGGATCCGATGGATATTGAGATGCTATTTCAGATTGATTATTGATTCTATCATGTCTATGTTATTTGTGATCTTGCATGCTCTCCGTCGTTATTAGCTATCTTGTCCAAGTAGATGCTAGCAACTCCAAGAGGGAGTATTTATGCTTGATAGTGGGTTCATGCCTCTAGTAATCTGGGGAAGTGACAGAAATCTCTAAGGTTGTAGATGTGTTGTTGCTACTAGGGAGAAAACAACAATCCTTTGTCCATGGGGCGATCGTATTGTTTACTTTACACACTTTGCTTAATGCAATTATCTACTGCTTGCAACTTAATACTAGAAGGGGTTCGGATGATAACCTGAAGGTGGATTATTAGTCATAGATGTAGTTGGATTATGCTCTATGTATAATATTCTAGTTCCCAATCAAATCTCATATGAATCAAGATGTCTAGTATATGCATTGTTATGCTTTCTCAAATATGTCAATTGCCCCGCTATAATTTGTTCACCCAACATGCTATCTATCTTAAGGAGAAACACCTCTAGTGAACTATGGACCCTGGTCCATGCCTTTACCATTCATATACAATCTACTATTTACCGTTTACTGTTTACTCTCCGCAAGAAATTACTATCTTCCACACAATACGTTTAATCCTTTGTTTTCAGCAAAACCGGTGAGATTGACAACCTCACTGTAAGTTGGGGCAAAGTTCTGTAGTTGTGTTGTGCAGGATTCCAAGTTGCTAGCAACACCTTGGAGTTGTTTCCTTGCTCCTACTGGTTCGATAACCTTGGTTTCATAACTGAGGGAAAACTTGCTGTTGTGCTCATCATACCTTCCTCTTGGGGTTCCCAACGAGCTTGATATATTTTGAGCCATCAATATGCTCGGTTCCCTCTCGGTGATATCATATTGAGATAGCTTACAAGCAAGTGATGTGATCACTAGAATGTGATATCACAGGAATGAGAAAAGAGTGCATGTTGGTAATGAGATCAAACTAGGTATGGAGATACCGATGATCAAATCGGAGATGTAATATATATCATGAGACAAAGGGATTTAGTTACTAACATTAAAGGTTGTCACAATCACATAAGTCATCACTGAATGTATAGGAGTCAATATGGATCTCCAGGTCCTGCTGCTGGTTATTGATCGGAGAAGGGTCTTGATCATGTCTACATTATTTGCGAAGCATAGGGTGACACTCTTAAGGGATACCGACACCATTTGGAGCAAATATGTTCCAGAGAAAAGAATTACAAAGCGCTAGAATTATTTCAATGGACATCGGAATTGTTTCTTGTGAAATTGCTGAAATTGGTTCTGCATGTTGTATTGAAATGTTGTAGGGGATTTTATGTGAATGTTTGTTAATTAAAGTAATTAACAATGAGAGTTGCATTAAATTTGGTGGAAATTTAATGGAGATGAGTGGAATGTTGAGTGGAAGGAAATTTGATGTGAGTGGGAGCTCCACCACATGAATGAGGAAGAGGTGGAGCACCCCCCTCGGCCGCCAGGAATGGGAGGGGTTGCCCCCTCCCCTATAAAATCCTCCACTCCCTCCTCTCATCTTACACCTCCTTGTGAAGGATCTCTCTCCCCTCTAGAATTATTCCCCCATGGTCTAGGATTAGCGAGATACATGGTCCTGGTGGCTTTTCATCTGGAAGGAGTTGTTGCTTCCACTTCATCACTGGAGTGAGGAGGCAGAGGTTGTTCGATAGAACGGACGTGTGTGATCATGGATGCGCTACTGATTTATGGCGCTGTACTTTCTCTCGATCTTGAGATCAGCAAGCATACGACTACATCATCCATGATCCCAACCTCATAACTCTTCGTCGGTCTTCAAGGGTATGTTCTCTATGGATGTATATCCACCCGTTTTTTGTATCTAGGTAGATAGATCTTGGTGCTTAGTAGTTCCCATCGTAGGATTTTTTTGTTTTCTATGCTACGAACCCAACAATAAGAATATCTTTACTATCATCAAATGATCATCTTATGAATAATTCTGGTATATGCACATAACATTTTGAGCATATGACATATATGAATATGTATACATGATTGATCAAAATATTCATGTGATTTCATGTGGTGACCCAGCATACCACTTCATGTTGTAGTATACTATAGTCGTTGACATAGCACTCACGAAACACCATTCCGCAAATATTACATCCCTTAGCATGGTACAACATAAACATTGCGGGTCCAAATTACAAACATACACACATTAATATTACAATACCAAAAAGATCAGTACTTTAGGTGGTTCAGACTTACAAACCATACATATCTTACTTAATATGTTTTCCATGGAAGAATGAAAGACTCAAACAACATAACACACTTGGGCTCAAAAGCTTATTATATAAGATTGATGCTGCTCGGTTCGACTTAAGTACTTTGACTCATTGCCACCAGCTCTGACTTATATAAGGTTGATGCTGCTCGGCTCGACTTAAGTACTAATAACTATTGGCAAATACTCTGACTCATTGCCACCAGCTCCATAGCATATCTCATAATCCACCCCTTCCACTCCACCAGATAGGTCTGGTTCCTCATCATCCTAACCTTCGGTAGCATACATCGGGGTATCTTCTGGCTCCTTAGAGTCTAAGCAAGGGATCAAAGGAAAGAGTGAGTACTAGTGTTACCCAGCAAGTTCATTATATGCAACGTGGGAAGTTTGATGCACTAACTACCACCTCAGACTATAAATCTTTGGCACTATGCAGTTTTCGTAAACATTTCTTCAAAGATTGATTTTAATATACCTTCACAGGTTGACCATTACTTCATGGAGTTCCTTTCCTAACGCGTTTGTAGCTCCTTCCCGGAACAGGGAGTAACATGTCATAATTCTTACACTTTGCAGACGTGCCTTGATTTACCCATAAGATACCAAATCCTTGTGGCACAACCGGGCGTACTTTCTCGTCCATAATTCCTTGATGTGGGGCCCATAAGATGATCTCACTATTCTCCTTTGCGACCCCCCATGTCCCCTTGGTGTACGCCATGCCCACGTATTGAATTACGGCAATGGTGAGTACAGACCATTATAGTTGCCAGAACTACCATGTGATGTTCAGGGCTCCCACCCATATGATGCATATCCTCTATGAATTACATACTCACGCTACAAGGATAACAACCACGGCCTGCGCATCCGAATACATGCGAAAAGAAAGAGATCCAGCTGACTTCTCTGTCCCATTCAAGATCTTATGGTTAACGCGTATTATATGGCGCTAGAATAACTGATGTCATGGGTTATTAAGTCATATTTGTGCTACAACTAGAATCTTTGATTCCATTGCCACTCTTAATATTTATCATCACTTAGGATGATAATAGCATTTCATTTTCTTGAGAAAATATTTCTTTTCTGTCTCTTTTAGAACATAGGTGATAACACATGATTTATAAATTCTTTCAGAAAAACTCTTCAAAGGACATGAGCAAGTGATGAACTTGCCTTGTGACTGCGAGGTAGTGAAGTCGGATGCTTCCACTCGATCTTGAGCTTCTATGTCTACAAAACATCATTATTTCCAGGCAATGATAATATTTAAAGAAGTAATTATGCTATGCATAGTAATGTAATGCATGGTTTTATTATTTCTCTTATTTGTGTGTTTTACCCAAATCATTAAGATTCTAAATTACTTGTTATTAATAAAAAGGAATTAACAATTGAAAATTCCTAAAACCAAATAAATATTAGATTTACTATTTTTGTGAAAACAAGTAATATTTTAAGAGCTTAAAAGTAAATTTTATTTAATTTTAACTCTTATTAACATTTTCTTAAAATTCTATTAAGGGATAAAGGTTTTATTTTAGATAATTTCATCTAATTCAAACTAAAATATAAATTAGTATTTTTCCAAAATACTATCTCCATTTAGGATCATATAAGTGGATTTTATTTAATTTTTGGTATCATTATCATGTTTAGAAAATTCCATAAGGAATTGATATCATAAAAATATTTAACTATTTTTGTATTATTTTAAAATACAACATGTTATTTTTATTGGGTGAATTATGTTTTTATGAACACATGGGTATACTATTTGTATTTTTAGGATTTTTATTTATTTTCCTAGAGCTTAATTTGTTCTAGGGGTGTTTTTGTAATTAACAATTTTTAATTAGGCTTTCTTTAAAAGATGGGCCTGGCCGGTTGGGATGGCCCAGCCCAACCCAATAGGGTTGGGTCAAACCCCCTACGGCGCCTGGTATTGGCCCATACCATCCCAGTACCCCGTCTCTCCTCTCTCCTCGCACGCGCACGACTCGGGAGTTCCCCTCTATGGCGATTTTGGTCTGCCGCCGCCGCCGTGCTCAATTTCGGCCATTGCTGGCCTTCTCGGCCGCCACCGCGGTGCTAGATGATAATGTCGACGATGCTTCGTCGCTGTACCATCCTTGTTTCGCCGCTTGTGCCCCCTACTGGCTGTGCCGCCGCCTCTCTGGCATGTAGGGCTTGGGCACCATCGGTGGTTCCACACTCTAATACCCCTCTGGTGCCGCCCTAGTGCCTTAGCGAAGATTTGGTGTCACCTCTTTGTATGTAGCCACCATGGATGCAGCTCGGCACGGGTTGCAGCGCCCTTTGGGGTGCTCCCCGTGCTGCCGTGTGCTTCCTCGTCGCAGGCCTCTACTTCCTCTTCAAATCTCTTAGCGAGGACCTTGCGTAAGTTCATTTCTTCCTCCCCCTTGCTCTCTATTTCCCTCTGCTCCATTCTATGCGATTACTGTCCCGAATCCCCAATTAGGCTTCATCCATGTAACTATGGTTAACAGTGCCCATTGGGATTGTTTCTTGCGAAATGCATCTACTAGTAGATTATGGATAATCTGATGCTAGTCTTTGATACTACTATCAGGGTCTTTTGTCACACTAGATATTGCTTGAATTAAAGCTTACAGTTATCTTAGAAGAATATGTACTTGGGATGCTATGGTGTTGATCTAGGTTTGCTAGATGATTTTTAGCTGATAAATATAAGCTTAAATACTGAAGCTTGTTTGTTGGCTATGGATTCAGTTTACCCTGATGGCTTGTTTATGAGGAATCTTAGTGATTCTGATTCTGGTGCTTATTTGTAAATGTTCATAGAAGTTGAGGTTTAAGACAGTTTGCCTCTGTATTGAACTATTGAAATGATTCCTCCATGCATCAGGCAAGGATTCATTTCCTTAAAATGATGATACACTTGTTATTTATATAGATAAAACTCTATGGAGAGTTTTTGAGAAAAATAAATGATTCCTAACTAGTTTAGGAAGATGATTTAAATATTTCTTGAGGAAATATCCCTGTTGGTTAAAATCTTGTTGGAATACATAGGATGATTGAATTGTTGCCGAGGTGCTACCATTCCTTGGAATGTGCCCTATAGCAATTCATGATTTACTTTTCTTGTTATCTAATGCAAATTTGATAATAAACCACTTGGTCAATGATGCCAGGTCTGAGACCTAGTTGGATTCATTAAGATTTATATTTGACTATTTAAACTACTTCAGTGATGAATATACACCAACTTGGAAAAGAATCGATTATGCTCTTATTGAATGGATAAGAACAATAGAAATAGGCATATGTTTATAACACCAACCAGATGTTGTTGGTGATGCTGCTGCGATGCTGGATGTGCTATTTCTTGGGTGTTAGTCTTGTTGGCTTGCTTCTGGAACTGCTGTTTTTCCTTGGACTTGCTTTATACTTCCTTAAACAGGTCATGCCCCTCCTTGGTCCTCCTAGCTCTTTTGTGGTCTTGTTGTCCTCCTAAACCACCCCCTCCATTAACTCACCATCTTGTTGGCGATCTAAATGATTTGCTATGTTGAAATATGGGTTGATCTGGTGGAGATCGTGCAAGAACTGGTGATGGTTCGTTGTGTGTTCTTGGGATAGAACTATATATGTGGCTGTGAAGTGGTGATCAAAGCTTGCTTCGCTATGTGCAAGTGTGGTTTTATCACTCCTCCTCTCTCACAGCTGGTCGACAACACACTGCATGCAGTTAGTTGTCTAAGATGCTTCACTGTTGCCTTTACTTTGGATCAGATCAAGTAAAAATATCTACTTCTTCCACCTTTTACTATATTGATCTGGTGAAACTTGCCCCTTCCTTGTCTAATGATGTTGCACTAAAGCCCATTTGATTTAAAAGACCAGATTCTACACTTTGGTGAAATTTGCCCCTTTTATTTAAAATTGCTCAATGATGTACCATGAATAGTGCACTGCACTGTTCACCACTTAGAGCAATACTAACACAACCCTTCCTTTGTATTTCTTTGTGTTTCTTTGTTTTGCAGGTATAGAAGCCTTGATGATCAAAAAATTAGATTAGGAATAGATAGATATTAGTCTAGAGTTTTTATTTAATTACCTTTGTAATCTTTTCTTTGACTTATGTACATACATTGTAATAACTATTTATTCAATAAAGTTCATTTGATTGTGTGATAATTGTTTCTGTAACATTTCCTTACTTATACACTTATATTAGAATTATTGTTATTGAATAAGGAAAGAATAAGAAATAAACTTTCTTATTTGAATTCTTCAATTTATATTATATCCATTTCTTTTTCCTGTATAATTTAATATACATTAAAAAATTCATACTTTCTACTTATAGATATTTCCTTTAACAATCAAAACTCTAATACTTCTAGTTTTAAATCTTTTCAAAAGTGATTCACATTTAAATATGAATTCAAATTGTTCACCCAAAATCATTATAATTCCTAGAGATCATGTCAAAATTTATAGCAATCACTATAAAGAGCTAAATCCTAACTCAAAGTAGTGAAATAAACTCTGATCTCCCCAGGGTTTTGTTTTGTGAAAAATTTACCCCAGTTTTACACATGAATGCATGCAAATGCACAAAATTCTATTTCTACCTTTCGTTGGTTCCTACATGCTGGGATGTTATAGTGTTCCCCCCTTAAATTAAACTTCGTCCCGAAGTTTCACTGATGTGTACCTAAATAGTTCTGGATAAACTTCTCGTAGGTCATCCTCTTTCTCCTAGGTTGCTTCTCGTTCAGGATGATGTTCCCACTATACTTTGTAGTACTTAATAGGTCTGTTCCTTAACCTCTTCCAGTTCTCTTCCAGAATCTTGCATGGCTTCTCAATATAAGTTAAATCTGCTTGCAATTCAATCTCTTGATGTGTGATTGCATCATTAGGAACTTTGAGACACTTCTAGAGTTGTGATACATGGAGAACATTGTGAACTTGATCCAGCCTTATTGGTAACTCTAAAGAATATGAGATATTTCTATTCCGACTCAGTATCTTGAACAGTTCAATATATCTTGGACTTAATTTTCCCTTTACTTCGAATATTTTGGCTCCTTTCATTGGACTAACCTTGAGATATACCATATCTCCCACTTCCGGATGCTATGATCTTCGACTCTGATCTGCATAACTCTTTTGGTGACTTTTAGCTATATTTAATCGATCTTTGATAATATCGATAATGTATTATTGTTCCTTGATATGGTGCTTCCTTCAGGGTACTCTGATAGTTGTTGTTGTAACAAAACTCTGCCAAGGGTAGATGATCTTCCCACGAACCTCCAAAATCTAAGGCACATGCTCTCAACATATCTTCTAAGATTTGCTTAGTTATTTCTATCTGACCTCCTGTCTCCGGATGATAAGCTATACTGAAATCCAATTTAGATCCAATTTAGATCCAAGTGCTTCCAAAATGCTGAAGTAAACACAGAACTCTATCTGATACAATCTTCTTAGGTACTCCATGCTTACTAACAACCTCCTTAACATATATCTCTACTAGCTTCTCAGCATTGTCCTTTTGGTTCACAGGAATAAAGTGTGCACTTTTGGTAAGTCTGTCCACTACTACCCATATCATATCTTTTCTCTTCAGAATCATCGGTAATCCTATAATGAAATCCATACCAATTTCCTCCCATTTCCACTCTAGAAATTCTAGTGGTTGTTATGGTCCTGCTGGACTTTGATGCTCTGCCTTCACTCTCTGGCAAGTATGACACTCAGACACATATTTTGCAATATCCCTCTTTAGATTGTTCCACCAAAATATCTCCTTAAGATCCATATACATATTGGTACTTCCTGGATGAATTGAATATGTTGTCTCATGTGCTTCTCAAAGTTTTATCTCCCTAATCTCCGGTACATTGGGTACATAAAGACGATTTTGAAACCATAAAGATCCATAATCCACTAGGTGAAAAGATGATGTTTGACCTTTGGAAATTCTTCGGATTTCTTTAGCAATGAATGGATCATCAAGTTGATGTCAAAATATCTCATGAAAAAGATCATTGCTTCGCTCTTCAACAACCCTCATGGTATCTAAGCCTACATGAACCTCTGTTCTTAAGAAATGTATTTCTAACCTTTCCAAATCTATTTGCATTTCCTTTGGTAATTCCTTATTTGTTGGTTGGGTATCCATGCTATTCCGGCTTAAAGCATCTGCTACTACATTGGCTTTTCCTGGAGTATAGTTGATTGTAAGGTCATAATCTTTGATCAACTCCAACCATCTTTTCTGCCTCATGTTTAGTTCCTTTTGAGTAAAGAAATATTTGAGGCTTTTATGATCAGTGTATAGTTCACACCTTGCTCCATAAAGAAAATGCCTCCAACTCTTCAAAGCAAATTCTATTGCTGCTAATTCCAAATCATGTGTAGTTGACTTCATGAGGTTTGAGTTATCTGGACCCATAAGCAACTACCTTGCGATCTTGCATTAGAACACAACTAATCCCTCCTTGGACACATCACAATATACTATGTATTCCTTTCCGGTTTCAGGTACTGCTAAGACTGGTGCTGTAGTTAATTTAGTCTTCAATTCTTGAAAACTGGCTTTTCACACTTTTCATCCGACACAAATGGAGTATAATTCCTTAGCATTTTGGTCATTGGTCCTGCTATCTTAGAAAAACCCTCAATGAATCTTCGATAGTAACCTGCCATTCCTAAGAAACCTCTGATTTGTTTAACATTGGTCGGTGCATTAAAATCCAACACTGATTGAACTTTGGATGGATTGATAGCAATTCCATCCTTACTGATAACATGACCAAGGAATCCAACCTTGTCCAACCAGAATTCACACTTACTGAACTTAGCATATAGCTTGTGTTCTCTTAGGATTTGAAATGCTACCCTCAAATGACCAGCATGCGCTTCTCTATCCTTTGAATATATCAAAATATCATCGATGAACACTATGACAAACTTGTCCATATATTGCATAAAGATCTTGTTCATCAAATTCATAAAAATTGATGGGGGCATTAGTCAACCCAAAAGGTATGACTAGATACTCATGATGTCCATACCTTGAGACAAATGCTGCTTTTGGAACATCTTCTGGTTTGATTTTGATTTAATGATAGCCTGATCTCAGATCAATTTGGTAAACACTCCAGCTCTCTTGACTTGATCAAATAAATCTTGAATTATTGGCAATGGATACTAGTTCTTGATAGTGACATTGTTGAGGTGTATATAATTTCCACACATCCATTATCCTCCATCTTTTTTATCATAAAAAATCACTAGAGTTCCCCATGGAGATACACTCTCTTGAATGAAACCTTTGCCTGCTAACTCATCAATTTGTTCTTTAAGATCCTTCAACTCTTTAGGACCCATCTTGTATGGTTCTTGAGCAATAGGTGTTGTACCAGGTATTATCTACACCCGGGTTTTTAATCCTAGATGCCTGTTATGCCATACCTCACAATCTCAGGATTACCATTTTGGCGAGACATAACAGATTGATATCATAGTACATCATCCATTACAAACCATAATAAGGTCTTACAAATAAAGGATCTCATGATCCAGTCTTAATACAAATCAAGCAGCGGAAAAGAAACATAGTAGGGGATCCATCTTCAGAGTCACAAGCAATGTTGAAGATGTGAGATGATCCTAGTTGTCATAGACATCCTGCTATCCATCATCCTAATAGTCCTCCTCATAGTCTAGCCACGGGAATAGCCAAGGACAAAGCCATGAGTACTCTTTAAGTACTCGCAAACTATCACTAACAAGTAAGGTAGTTCTAGTAGGAATCTTAAGCTCTAGGTTTATTTGCAAAAAGGCAGATTTATCTTAAACTGAGTTTAGAAGTAAAGAAAACTAATTTAATGTTCTAAATCACTTAAGTGGGAACCTAGTTTTCATATCCACAACCATGTTGTGGTCAAGTCAAAGTCATAGTTTAGTTCACAAGTCATTTTGAAAACATCTGACGACGGAACAGTATGGCCACTCCAACTATCCATGACCACAGACGCGGCTATTCGAATAGTTTGACACTCTGCAGAGGTGGTACACTTTCACCACAAAATTCGATACATCCGTCAGGGATAACCCTGAATCATCATACCTAGTATGCGGATAATCAATCATAACCTTTCAATTACACACTCTAGTATAGGCACCTCCCCTATGAGCTTGGCCTCCCCGCCATGGCCATCTGCCATCCTTGACACTGCATAGGTGGACATTCACACTCACGAGGAGCCTTAGCTCAACCTCTTTCCACGAGGGAACCCATACTAAGGCATATAAACTTCCATCTAAGCCTTACCCAATTCGGGTATAATGGTTGTACGGTAAAATTGGAATGGTATCACATCCGAACCCAACCATCAGTTTTTGTAAAGGTCTAAGGCTCATGCCTCAACATTTTCATCATCAAATCCTTTTGTGTTTCTCAACACATGTCAAAACATTTAAATAGAATGAATCCTCATTCCAAGGTTTTCATAATCATTTTCACCAAGTATTCCCATCTAGAGTGATCAACTTTTATGCTTAGCACTAGCCACTAAAGTTGAGGGTATTCACTAATGAGGGGTGCTAATCTCCAATCTCATGGCATGGAATGACATCTAAGTATAATTAGTTAGGCCTAGTTTTATACTCTTTATGGTATCTATTCTATTTTTCCAATACTCACAAAGTACTAACTAAAAGTAAAGAACTTTGGTAAAGTAAAAGAATAAATCTTGCAAGTAAAACTTGGGATTGGTATAATCAAAGTTGTATAACCAAAGCATGCCTAATGCATCTTTCATAGGTTATGAAAGGGGGCAGGTGTTAACTTGCATAGTTAACTTGTAGTACTAGGCTTGCCTTGAGTAGTGAAGTGGTTGAAGTTTTCTTCTTCTTCTTCTTCTTCTTCTTCTTCTTCTTCTTCTTCTTGGTAGTACTCCTCCTCCTCGTATCCCAGGTCGGTACTATCGTCTATAAACAAATACGAGGTACACAATCACCAAACAATACTTAACTACTTTTATTTAGCACACTAAGGCTCACACTTGATGATCTAGCATCATCACAATCATCACATGAATTAAAGACTTAATCTTATTTATCTTATTTTAGAAAAATAATTTCTACTCATTGAAAATAATTAAGATTTAATATTCTCCAATTAAAATATGGGATCATGTTGACACATGTCATCACCACATATTCTAATACTTGGGAATGTGATTTAAAGTGTTGGTCATATTTTATAAAGTTTAAGATTACCATTTAATATAATTGAAGTGACTAGAAATGCCTATATAGCATTCTTTTGGTACTAGTATAAATTCACTGTATGCAAACCTAAATATTTTTACATATTCGGATATATCTTATCAAATGTGATTTTTGAGAGTTGGAATCAACTCAAAAGCATTTATGGTTGATTTTTCAAAAAATATTTGAATGTGGAAAAGTCTCTGTCTTGTTATTTTTACTATAGGTGATATCTATCTCCAAAGGATTTGAATCGAACGGGATTGGATAGATAATTTAAATACCTTTCTAACAAAATTGGAATCATGCAATTTGGTTTAGTGAATCTCTCTGAATGGATTTTTGAATCTACTGACAAAAACTAGTTTTAACTAAATTGGAAAATTCCTATTTGAATTCACAGGCCTGCGCGGGGAACTAACTGGGCCGGCCCAATCTGCACAGCACAGTGCAGCAGGCTGCTGACAGGAGGGTCCACCAGTCAGCGACTCTAACTAACCGAAGCGGTATCTTTAAATCTAGGCCCTACGATTAAAAGACGATCCAACGGTGGAGGTTCATCGTCGATGACGAATAGCTCCAGCGAGGTCTATATCCTAAATCGGCGGTGGGGGTCATGTGAGGCCCACCTAGGCTCCAGCTAGTGTCGGTGATGGGGGCAAACAGCGTTGTCGACGATGGCGGTTCGAACGGTGGTCACGGCAGCTCCTGGCGCGGCTTCAATCGACAACGCCCTTCTCCTTCTACAGCGGTGGGCTCCGGCAAAATTCCGGTGAAGCGGCGCTCGCCTTGCTCCGGGGAAGGGTGTGGGAGGCTTAGTGAGGAGTGGGGAGTGTGTTGGTGTGGAGAATGGAGGCGGAGGGAGCCTCTATTTATACACCAGCGAAGGGACATTGCGGCATGGGCTTGGGCTTGGGCTCGTCGGTGACGATGATACTGGTGGCTACCAGCATGGCTGAGGGTAGGGGTGATGACCCACAAGTATAGGGGGTGTATCGCAGTATTTTTGAGGGAAGAGAAACCCAATTTATTGATTCGACACAAGGGGAGCCAAATAATATTTATAAGCCTTAACAACTGAGTTGTCAATTCAGCTGCACCTGGAAACAATCTTGCTCACAGTAGTTTATCAGTAGCAACATTTTTGTAGTAGGAATAATAAAGTAACAGCAGTAGTAAAGCAAAGACAGTAGTAACAATAGCAGTAAACGGTGGGATTTGAGTGCGGTAGGCATAGGGATGGATGGACGGGCGTTGCATGGACAAGACAATTCACATAGCAATCCGAACATAGGGCAATTGCAGATAAATAAGATAAAGCATCCAAGTACTAGACAATCCTAGGCATGTGTTCCGTATATAGTCATACGTGCTTGCAATGAGAACTTGCACACCATATTTTGTCCTGCCAGCCCGTTTGCAGCGGGGCCTCTAGGGAACTACTAGAAATTAAGGTGCTCCTTTTAATAGAGCACCGGAGCAAAGCAATAACACTCCTTGAACACATGTGATCCTCACATCAAAGCCATTCCCTTCCGGTTATCCCGATTTCTGTCACTTCGGGGCCATTGGTTCCGGACAACAACGTGTGTATACAACTTGCAGGTAAGACCAAAAACAATACTATCATAATGAATCAATAACATGTTCAGATCTGAAATCATGGCACTCGGGCCCTAGTGACAAGCATTAAGCACAACAAGTCGCAACAAAGTCATAAAGCACTAATAAAAGATACTAGGCACCATTCCCTAACAATCCGATGCCATTACATGAATGATCTCATCCAATCCCTACCATCCCCATAGCCTACAGCGGGGGATTACTCACTCATAGATGGGACAAACATGGATGGTCGATGGAGAAGCGATGGTGATGATGATGGCGATGATCTCCTCCAATTCCCCGTCCCGGCAGGGTGCCAGAACGGAGTTTCTGGTGCTGTTTCGTGGAATCTGGTGGTGGTGGCGGAGCGGAACTCCTTCTGGAAAAACGTCGAACCCCCCGAAGTTTTTAGGTCAGAAGGCTCCTTATAGGCGAAGAGAGAGGCCGAGGGGTTGCCTAGGGTGCCCACACCACCCCATGGCGTGGCTTGGCCTGGCCCGTGCCAGCAGGTGGTGTGGCCACCCCCTGGCTCTTCTCCGTCTCGTATTCTGGCTCCTCGAGTCTTCAGGTGAAATAGGATTGTTGGCATATTTTCCGAGATTTTTCCTGATAGTTGATTTTCTGCAAAAAAGTATACACCAAGGCAATTTTGCTGAAAATAGCGTCAGTCCGCATTAGTTGCATCCAAATCACACAAGTTTAGAGGAGAAATAACAGAAAAAGTGTTCGGGAAAGTAGATACGTTTTGGACATATCAAGGGGTCAGTGCGGTGTTCCCTAGCGGTCGTCACGGTCTTAAAGGCGCGACACGAGGCGGCGTGGAACAATCGGGTGCGTGCGGTGCTCTGCGCGGGAGCGGCGGTGTTCGAGATGGCGCACGGGTGCTAAGGGTCACGCGGCGGCGAACCGGGATGTCTAGGAGGTGGCTGTGATCATGGCGAGTGTGCGCATGCGAGGAGAGAGCGAGGCGCGGTCTGTGGGATCCAGTCGGGTGCAGCACTCTGACTCGCTCTCGGCACGGCGTAGAGAGATTGGGCGCGGCATTGCTGGAGCGGTCCAGGGCCTGGCTGTGGTCGTGGGCTAGACAGGGGGTGGCGGTAGACGGTCGCCTGTCTGGTGCACGTCGTGGGAGAGGGCGGCGTGGTCTCTAGCGCTCTGTCCACGGTCGGCCGGCGAGTGTGGCTTCGGGCGGTGGTGCACTAGTGCAAAACGGCTAAGGGGGAGTGTGTCTGGTGCTGCTAGACACTAGAAGAGACAAGGGGAGTGCAGAGGGCACCATTTGGTCGAGTGATCATTGCTCAAACAGTGAAGTTAGACAGTGGATTAAATTGTGTCTGCAAGGTGTTTGTCTTAATGGCCGCCTGAGATTTAGTTTGAAAATGTTGAATGAAATTTGGTGAGTGTTTGAATCTTATGCTAGAGTGTCTATGGTTGCTTGGAGAAGTCAAGTGGAATTGATTTGAGTGGTTTTTGCAAAATGGTGATCTTACCATATGAACTAGATTCAATTTTGAACTACCCTTTAAATTGATTTGGAAATAGCTTTTGTGAATTTGTAAAGTGGGCCTTGGTTCACTTTTACTTGGTCTAGCAAGGGGTGAAAATAAGTAGAAATGTTTCTGTTAGAATTTCTTTGCTAGGAACACTCAAAGTGGGCTAGTGGTTAACTTTGGTCAAAATGACCGTTAGTTTATTTAATTCATATTTGATTTCTTTTTCTTTGGATTTGGTTTGTAATTGGCCTAGATGATGTAGTATTCAACTTTAAACCATTTCTCATCATTTCTTGCAATCAAACATGGCAAATTCAATCAATCATACACTAATGCAAATCACACATGCATTCATATAGATTTTTGGGAATAAAAGTTTTTGTTAACCCTAAACTTGGGTGATTAGAACTTGATAATCTTGATTAATACTTTTGGGGTGTTACAAACCTTCCCTCCTTAAAGAAAATCTTGTCCCGAGATTTAAGAAAAACTAGGAACTAAAGAGATTTGGAAACTCAGTCCTAATGTAATCTTCTTGCTCCCAAGTAGCTTCTTCTTCGGTATGGTTGCTCCAATGGATCTTGAGAAACTTGATACTATAGGTTCTGGTGGTTCTGAAGGCTTCTTCCAAAATACGAATGGGTACTTCACGATATGTAAGATCCTTGTTGATATCTATGGCTCGATGATCGATGTTCTTGAACACTTTGGTCTTTTCCAGAACTTCTAGCCATTTGCGAAGTAACGAGATATGGAACACATCATGGATGGCTGACATCTCCTCTGGTAGTTCCAGTTGATATGACACTTCTCCTCGGCAATTCAAAATCTTGAAGGGTCCAATATATCTGGGGGCTAATTTCCCTTTCACACAAAAACGTTGCATTCCCTTCAAGGGTGACACTTTGAGATACACAAAATCTCCGATATTGAAGGTCAGGTCTTGATGTCTCTTGTCGGCATAACTCTTTTGTCTGGATTGGGCGGTCTTGAGGTGTTCATGAACTTTGTGAACCTTCTCTTCGGCTTCTCGTAGGATGTCGGGTCCGAAAATCTGACTCTATCCTACTTGCGACCGATTCAAGGGGGTATGACACTTTCTTCCATATAGAAATTCAAATGGGGCCATTTGCAAACTGGCTTGATAACTGTTGTTGTATGAGAATTCTGTGAAAGGCAGACAATCTTCCCATTTTGATCCATATTCTAACACACAAGCTCTCAACATATCTTCTAAGATTTGGTGGAGTCTCTCGGTCTGTCCATCGGTTTGCGGGTGATAAGCTGTGATGAAATTCAACTTGGTTCCTGATCCTTCTTGGACTTTCTGCCAAAATCTTGAGGTAAACTGGGTTCTTCGATCCGATACTATGGTCTTAGGGGTTGAATGCAAACTGACTATTCTAGCAATGTACAACTCTGCTAGCTTCGAACTCTGGTAGGTAGTCTTGACAGGTATAAAATGGGCTACCTTGGACAGTCTATCAACTATGACCCATATAGAGTCATTTCCCCTACTAGAAGTAGGAAACCGGTGATAAAATCCATTCCGAAGGAATCCCATTTCCATACCGGAATCTACAATGGTTACAAAAGTCCCGCGGGTCGTTGATGTTCTGCTTTGACTCTCTGATAGATATCACACTTGGCTATGTAGCTTCCGATTTCTCTCTTCATCTTGTGCCACCAAAATTGCTCCTTCAAATCCTGATACATCTTCGTTCCTCCGGGGTGGATAGAATAAAGAGTATCATGAGCTTCCTGCATGATAACTTGCTTCAGCTCGGAATCTGCTAGCACACAGATACGTCCTTTGTACCACAAAAATCCTTCTTCATCTTCGGTGAATCCTGGTACCTTCCTTGTACCAATACAACGCTTGATTCCGTCGATACTCGCATTTCCTTTCTATGCTTCGTTGATCTGACTGATCAAAGTGGGTTAAAGTTCAATGCTAGCTAAAAATCCTTGGCTAACTAGCTCTGTTCTAAACTGCTCCAACTCTTCATGCAAACTTGGCTAGGCTTCTTTAATCACGGTGTTTAGTCTACACGACAATCTGCTAAGAGCATCCGCTACCACAATGGCCTTGCCGGGGTGATAGTGAATGTCAAGGTCATATAATCCTTGATTAACTCTATCCATCTCCTTTTCCTCATATTCAGGTCCTTCTGGGTGAAAATATACTTCAGACTCTTGTGATCTTAATAAATCTCACAACGGTTACCCATAAGGTAATGACACCATGTCTTCAAAGCTAAAACTACATCTACTAGTTCAAGATCATGGGTAGGGTAGTTTTGCTCATGTTGTTTCAGTTGTCTAGACAGATAGGCTATGACTTTGCCTTCTTGCATCAACACACATCCGAGACCAATCTTGGATGCATCACAATACACATCAAAAGGTTTCTTGATATCTGGCATAATCCGAATTGGGCCTGAAATCAATCTCTTCTTGAGCTCTTGAAAACTTGCTTCACATTTGTCAGTCCATTCAAACTTCTTATCTTTCTTCAACAATTGATTCATCGGTCTTGCGTTGCTCGAAAATCCTTCGACAAAATTGCGGTAATATCCCGCTAATCCGAGAAATGCACGAACTTGGGTTTGAGTGGTTGGGGCTTTCTAGTCTTCAACATCTTTGATCTTGGCGGGATCGACAGCGACTCCTCCTGCCAACACAATATGTCCTAGGAATCCTACTTCCTTCAACCAGAACTCACATTTGCTAAACTTGGCATACAACTGATGCTCTCTAAGGGTTTCAAGGATAGTTTTCATGTGTAGCTCATGGTCTTCTTCTGACTTGGAATAGATCAAAATGTCTTTGATAAAAAGAACGACAAACTTATCCAGGAAGTTCATAAAAATCTTATTCATGAGATTCAGGAAATAAGCGGGGGCATTGGTTAATCCAAAAGACATGACGATGACCGTATACTCATACAATCCATATCTTGTGGTAAAGGCGGTCTTTGGAATATCTATTGCATGAATCTTGAGTTGATTATAACCAGTTCTAAGATCAACCTTAGAAAACACTCTGGAACCAGTCAACTGGTCAAACAGATTCTCTATCTTTGGTAGTGGGTACTTGTTCTTGATGGTGACATCATTCAGCTTCCGGTAATGTGTACATAAACGGTTACCTCCATCTTTCTTATCCACAAACAAAACATGTGATCTCCATGGCGATGCGCTTGGTTGAATCAGACCTTTCTCCAGCATAGCATCAAGTTGTTTCTTCAGCTCCACTAGTTCAGATGGGTTCATGCTATAAGGTCTCTGAGCTATAGGTCTAGTTCCAGGAATTAGTTCAATGATGAACTCGATATCCCGATCTGAGGGCATACCAGGCAATTCCTCTGGGAATACGTCGCGGTATTCACAGACTACTCTGACTTGGTCTTGGGTTGTTTGGGCTAGACTTTTGTTGCATTTGAATTAACTGGGCAACGTGTCAGATACATGCTCTACTGATACTCCAGAGCTACTAGTCATGGTTATCGCTTTCTTGGCACAGTCGATCAATCCTCTATGTTTCGACATCCAATCCATTCCTAGTACTACTTCCAAACCTTTGGTTCCAAGTACTATTAGATTAGCAGAAAAATCTATCCCATGGATTCTGATAGGTACAACCTTGCAAATTTTTCTAGCTTTGGTGGTTGAACCAGGTATTTGAACTATCATAACATGCTTCAATTTTGTTGGTTGAATCTTACTAGTGCATGCAAATTCTTCTGTCACAAATGAGTGCGATGCTCCAGAATCAAACAACATTGTTGCAAGTACTGAATTAACAGAAAACATACCCAGCACGACATCAGGCGCTTCATAAGCTTCTTCAGCATTCATGTGGAAAAGACGACCGTTGCGGTTGAGCGAATTCCCTGGGGCAAATCTCCTTCCTGGCTGAACACGGCGTTGCTACTGAGCAGGTGCATTCACATTGGTGGCTGCTGCAAGCTTCTTGGGGAACTCA
The DNA here is from genome assembly GCA_910589775.1 of Avena eriantha. Taxonomy (NCBI): domain Eukaryota; kingdom Viridiplantae; phylum Streptophyta; class Magnoliopsida; order Poales; family Poaceae; genus Avena; species Avena eriantha. The sequence continues at coordinate 166,173,700 of OU342741.1, read as the reverse complement.
TTGGAGTAGTGACCCTTGACTCCACATTCAAAGCAAGTAATCTGGGACTTGTCTTTTGTAGCAACAGGCACAACATTGCTTCTAGTCCTCGGGGTAGTATTGTTGTTGGTGGTGTTGTTGTTGTTGGACTTGGGCGGTGCACGGTTGAATTTATTGGAGTTGCCGGGGTTGTTGTTGTGGTTTCCTCCAGACTTCAGGTTTCCTCCGCTACGATTGGGATAGCTTGGAAGCGACATCCGGGGTATGTTGTTTCTTGGGGCATATCCTCCAGACGGGTTGGGGAGATACTTCTGAGTATGGTGGGATCCAGTTTGGTGCATCATCCTGCGCTTGCGATTGTCATTGGCTTGGTTGATCTTTCCTTCCATCTGAATGGCAGAGTCTACTAGCTCTTCTAGGTCTCCAAAATGGATGTTGACTAGCACAAGCTGCATATCATCATGCAATCTATTCAGGAACCTTTCCTTCTTCTTGGCTTCGGTGTTAATCTCATCAGGGGCATATCTAGCCAGGGACAAAAAATTGTCACGGTACTCTACTATCGGCAGCCTTCCTTGGTTCAGTTCCTTGGACTCGTCTCTCATCCTGGCGACCAAGACTTGTGGCACATGGGTGCGGCTGAACTTGATCTTGAATGCTTCCCAAGTCATCATCTGACCGTCGTTCATGGTACGGGTGCTATTCCAACAGGCTCTTGCATCTCCTGCCAGATAATGGGTGGCAAACAGTACTTTCTCATTAGCTTCAACTCCTGCGACCTCTAGATTGTTCTCCATGGTTTGCAGCCAGTCATCAACATCTAAGGGATCCTCGGACTTATTAAAGATAGATGGGTTGGTATTCTGAAAGTTCTTGAGCTTGGATCCATGGTGATCCTGGTGACAATGACCTTGGTTATTGTGGGCCATTTGAGCTATCTGCTGAACTGTGGCTAGATTGGCTTGACATTCGTCTCTACTAGCTTCACGATCAGAAACTAGCATTTGCAGAATCTGCAGCATCGGGTCCTGAGATGAGCTGCTTCCTCTAGGGTTTCCACTAGTCATCTGAAGATTGAGCTAGATAATGAGATAAGAGGGAAATTTCTAAGGTTCATGGTGTTGTTTCAAAAGCTTTAAACTTTGAGTTTGACTCAGGTTTGGCAAACTAACAACTTCTTCTCATTCATTCCTTCAAAGCACACCATACAAACACACACCACACACAAATAAAAAACAGATGGTTTTAAGAACCATTCTATGAAACTACGATACAGTGGGACCGATACAACTCATTCCTACGGTAGTGATCAAGTGCAACTAATCATCATCAATGAAGTCGAAATCATCATCATTAGTGTGGAACTCCATGGCATCATCCTCCAGGTAGTCATTGTCATCACTAAGGTAAGAGTAAAGATCTCCCTGGATATCTTCACCTTTCTCCTCCTCCTTTGCTTGAAGCTGGCCTTCCTGTTCACGGATGGTCTCTTCGAGAGCGGCCACCCTCTTGCAAAGACGATCGATGGTGCGATCCTTCTTGTCGCTCTGACAACAAAGTGATTGGCACTCCTTGGCGAGAATGGCGAGGGTCTGGTCCTTCTTGACGGCAATGGCAAGGTTGTGGTTTGTGTAGGCACGAGCGTTGTCCAACTCCTTCTGCCTATCATACAGCATGAAGTCAAGATTTTCCACCTGGTGCTTTAGCTCCAGGTGTCCTGGCATCTCCAATGGCATTTCCATAGAATCACGCCTTGCGAAGTGAGCAAAGCGAGTTCCCTAGATCAGGTTGATGTTTTACCCACACAGATGGGCAAGAGCTTCATGCATAGCCCTGGCTAATCCATCTAGCTAGTTGTTCTCCCGCAAGGTGAACTGGATCTTCTCAGAAGTGGGTGCTTCCATCTTGTCTCTGAGGTCTGCAACTATCAGCCATTGTAGATCTCCTCCTATGTGATCGTTGAGTTGTGCCCCGAAGAGTTTCGGGTGCGGGCGCTCAAGATACCCTGACAGTGCATCTAGATCCCTCTCAAAGATTAGTTGGCCTCCGTTGCCCAACTGGTAGAACTTGCAATACTGGACTTCCATCTATAAGAATTTAGGATGAGTAAGTTAGTGAGGTGATCAAGTGTGTCAAATTTTTATGTAGGAATGCAAGAAGTTTTTGAGGAACATGAATTTTTTTGAAAGAATCAAGGATAAGAGTGGGAATAGGTTTTCATAAATACTCACTTATTTTGTTTTGAAACTAAGTTTTTGTTCGGACGTCCATTCTAACTAGGGTCTCCTATGGTCAAGATGGATCTAATACCAACTTGTCAACACCCGGATTTTTAATCCTAGATGCCTGTTATGCCATACCTCGCAATCCGAGGATTACCATTTTTGCGAGACGTAACATATTGATATCACAGTACATCATCCATTACAAACCATAATAAGGTCTTACAAATAAAGGATCTCATGATCCAGTCTTAATAGAAATCAAGCAGCGGAAAAGAAACGTAGTAGGGGCTCCATCTTCAGAGTCACAGGCAATGCTGATGATGGGAGATGATCCTAGTTGTCGTAGATGTCCTATTGTCCATCATCCTGATAGTCCTCCTCATAGTCTGGCCACGGGAATAGCTAGGGACAAAGCCATGAGTACTCTTTAAGTACTCGCAAACTATCACTAACAAGTAAGGTAGTTCTAGTAGGAATCTTAAGCTCTAGGTTTATTTGCAAAAAGCCAGATTTATCTTAAACTGAGTTTAGAAGTAAAGAAAACTAATTTAATGTTCTAAATCACTTAAGTGGGAACCTAGTTTTCATATCCACAACCATGCCGTGGTCAAGTCAACGTCATAGTTCAATTCACAAGTCATTTTGAAAACATCTGATGACGGAACAGTATGGCCACTCCAACTGTCCATGACCATGGACGCGGCTATTCGAATAATTTGACACCCTGTAGAGGTGGTATACTTTTACCACAAAATTCGATACATCCGTCAGGGATAGCCCTGAATCATCATACTTAGTATGCGGATAATCAATCATAACCTTTCAATTACACACTCTAGTATAGGCACCTCCCCTATGAGCTTGGCCTCCCCGCCATGGCCATCTGCCATCCTGGGCACTGCATAAGTGGACATTCACACTCACGAGGTAGCCTCAGCCTAACACCTTTCCGCGAGGGAACCCATACTAAGGCATATAAACTTCCAGCTAAGCCCTACCCAATTTGGGTATTGTGGTTGTACGGTAAAATTGGAATGGTATCGCATCCGAACCCAACCATTAGTTTTTGTAAAGGGCTAAGGCTCATGCCTCAAAATTTTCATCATCAAACCCTTTTGTGTTTCTCAACACATGTCAAAACATTTCAATAGAATGAATCCTCATTCCAAGGTTTTCATAATCATTTTCACCAAGTATTCCCATCTAGAGTGATCAACTTTTATGCTTAGCACTAGCCACTAAAGTTGAGGGTATTCACTAATGAGGGATGCTAATCTCCAATCTCATGGCATGGAATGACATCTAAGTATAATTAGTTAGGCCTAGTTTTATACTCTTTATGGTATCTATTCTATTTTTCCAATACTCACAAAGTACTAACTAAAAGTAAAGAACTTTGGTAAAGTAAAAGAATAAAGCTTGCAAGTAAAACTTGGGATTGGTATAATCAAAGTTGTATAACCAAAGCATGCCTAATGCATCTTTCATAGGTTATGAAAGGGGTCAGGTGTTAACTTGCATAGTTAACTTGTAGTGCTAGGCTTGCCTTGAGTAGTGCAGTGGTTGAAGTTTTCTTCTTCTTCTTTTTCTTCTTGGCAGTACTCCTCCTCCTCCTCGTATCCTAGGTCAGTACTATCTATAAATAAATATGAGGTACACAATCACCAAACAATACTTAACTACTTCTATTTAGCACACTAAGGCTCACACTTGATGATCTAGCATCATCACAATCATCACATGAATTCAAGACTTAATCTTATTTATCTTATTTTAGAAAAGTAATTTCTACTCATTGAAAATAATTAAGATTTAACATTCTCCAATTAAAATATGGGATCATGTTAACACATGTCATCACCACATATTCTAATACTTGGGAATGTGATTTAAAGTGTTGATCATATTTTATAAAGTTTAAGATTATCATTTAATAGAATTAAAGTGACTAGAAATGCCTATATAACATTCTTTTGGTACTAGTCTAAAGTCACTATAGGAAAACCTAAATATTTTTACATATTCAGATAGATCTTATCAAATGAGAGTTTTGAGAGTTGGAATCAACTCAAAAGCATTTATGGCTGATTTTTGAATAATGTTTGAATGTGGAAAAGTCTCTGTCTTGTTATTTTTACTATAGGTGATCTCTAACACCAAATGATTTGAATCCAATGGGCTTGGATAGATAATTTAAGTACCTTTCTAACAAAATTGGAATCATGCAATTTGGTTTAGTGAATCTCTCTGAATGGATTTTTTGAATCTACTAACAGAAACTGGTTTTAACTAAATTGGAAAATTCCTATTTGAATTCACAGGCCTGCGCGGGAAACTAACTGGGTCGGCCGAATCTGTACAGCGCAGCGGGCTGCTGACAGGGGGGCTACCAGTCAACGACTCTAACTAACCGAAACGGTATCTTTGAATCTAGGCCCTATGATTAAAACACGATCCAACGACGGAGGTTCATCGTCGACGACAAACAGCTCCAGCGAGGTCTAAACCCTAACGTGGTGGTGGGGGTCGTGTGGGGCTCACCTGGGCTCTAGCTAGGGTCAGCGATGGGGGCGAACGGTGTTATCGATGACGGCGGTTCGAACGGTGATCGCGGCAGCTCCTGGGGCGGCTTCAATCGACGGAGCCCTTCTCCTTCTGCAGCGATGGGCTCTGGCCAAATTCTGGTGAAGCAGCGCTCGCCTTGCTCCGGGGAAGGGTGTGGGAGGCTCAGTGAGGAGTGGGGAGTGTGTTGGGGTGGAGAATGGAGGCGAAGGGGGCCTCTATTTATACACCGGCGAAGGGACATTGCGGATGGGCTCGGGCTCGTCGGTGACGATGATACAGGTGGCTACCAGCGTGGATGAGGGTAGGGGTCGGTGCAGTGTTCCCTGGCGGTCATCACGGTCTTAAAGGCGTGACACGGGGCGGCGTGGAACGGTCGGGTGTGTGCGGTGCTCTACGCGGGAGCGGCGGTGTTCGAGACGGTGCACAGGTGCTACAGGTCGCGTGGTGGCGAACGGGGGTGTCTAGGAGGTGGCTGTGATCATGGGCGCGGAGAGAGCGAGGTGCGGTCTGTGCGAGCTGGTCGGGTGCGGCGCTCTGGCGCACTCTCGGCACGGCGCAGCGAGATTGGGCGCGGCACTGCTCGGGTGGTCCAGGGCCTGGTTGTGGTCGTGGGCTAGACAGGGGGTGGTGGTGGACGGTCGCGTGCCTGTTGCGCGTCATGGGAGAGGGCGGCGTGGTCTCTAGCGCTCTGTCCACCGTTGGCCGGCGAGTGTGGCTTCGGGCGGTGGCACACTGGTGCAAAATGGCTAAGGGGAACGTGTCTGGTGCTGCTAGACACTGGGGGAGACAGGGGGAGTGCAGAGGGAACCATTTGGTCGAGTGATTAATGCTCAAACAGTGAAGTTAGGCAGTGGATTAAATTGTGTCTGCAAGGTGTTTGTCTTAATGGCCGCCTGAGATTTAGTTTGAAATTTTTGAATGAAATTTGGTGAGTGTTTGAATCTTATGCTTGAGTGTCTATGGTTGCTTGGAGAAGTCAAGTGGAATTGATTTAAGTGGTTTTTGCAAAATGGTGATCTTACCATATGAACTAGATTCAATTTTGTACTATCCTTTAAATTGATTTGGAAATAGCTTTTGTGAATTTGTTAAGTGGGCCTTGGTTCACTTTTACTTGGTATAGCAAGGGGTGAAAAGAAGTAGAAATGTTTCTATTAGAATTTCTTTGCTAGGAACACTCAAAGTTGCCTAGTGGTTAACTTTGGTCAAAATGACCATTAGTTTATTTAATTCATTTTTGATTTCTTTTTCTTTGGATTTGGTTTGTAATTGGCCTAGATGATGTAGTATTCATCTTTAAACCATTTCTCGTCATTTGTAGCAATCAAACATGTCAAATTCAATCAATCATACACTAATGCAAATCACGCATGCATTCATATAGATTTTTGGGAATAAAAGTTTTTGTTAACCCTATACTTGGGTGATTAGAACTTGATAATCTTGATTAATAATTTTGGGGTGTTACAGTTATCAGGTTAGTAGTGAACTCTATCTCCCAATCAGGTGGCATTCCTTGTAATTCTGCTGAAAAAACATGTTGAAACTCATTTACTATAGGAATATCCTCTAACCTGACCTCCTTCATTGAGTTTAATTGAAGGTCCACCATGATATGGGTGTGTTTGTACGCCTGATAAACAATCCTTTCTCCACTTGGAGACTTGATTGAAACTGTTTTATCCTCACAATTTATCTGGGCTCCATGTTCAGACATCCAATCCATTCCCAAAACTAATGTTATACCTTTCAACGGAATCACATATAGATCCCCGAAATAGGTACAACCAGAAATGGAGATAACTTGGTCTTGCTTAATGTGGTGTACAACTACGGTATCCCCTGCCGTTATTACAGTCATTGGGTTTTCTAACGCTGCCCTTCTAATCCCAAATTGATCAGACAATTGCTCAGATATGAATGAAGTAGTTGCGCCAATGTCAAATAAAACTTTTCCAGGGTTGGTGAGAATGTTGAGCGTACCTATCACTGTGTGCTCTGAGTTATCCACCTCCTCCAAGGTTGTACAATTCGACTTTCCGGTAGGTCTGCTCCGCTTGCCATTATTGTTCTTGACATAGTTTCCACCCCTATTAGGTTGTCCACCTCCTCCTCTTACTTGATTATTGCTAGATGTGGGCCAACCATCGGTGGTTTGTTGGGACAATCAGGCTTCATGTGCCCCTTCTGACCACGACCATAACATATGATTACCGGCTTCTTCAATTCCCTTTGAACATGCCCCGGAAGTCCACAATTATTCCATATGACATTTTCTTGGAATTGAACTGGCCTTGGGTATTGTTGTTTTTGTTATTGAAAGATCGATTCCTAGGTTTAAACTCTAGGTTGACTTTAGGTTTGCTAGTTTGAACTCTCTTGGTTTCTTGCTTCGCTCTCTTCCTTGTATCTTCCTGAACATTCTTGTATTCATCTTCAAAAGTAATAGTTGCATTCTGCTTATTGGCAAGCCGCAACTACATATTCACAAATGAATTCATTCCATGCATGAACTGCTTCTTTCTCTTCTCCTCAGTGCTTACCTCGTCAGTAGCATACTGAGAGAAATCACTAAACTCCCAGATGTACTTCATGACACTGGAATAACCTTGCTGCAGTTCTTCAAACTCTCTGCCCTTCAACTCAATAACACTTCCTGGAACATGGTATTCACGGAATCTTTGTTTGAACTCCTCCTAAGTATACTCCCTACCTGGAGGTTGCATTGCTAGCTGATTCTCCCACCAAGATGCTTCAGGTCTAGATAAAAGATATGTTGCATACCTTAACTTCTCCTCATCATTGCACCCTACAGTTTTGAGCTTCCTTTCTATATCAGCCAGCCAATCCTCAGCATCCATTGGTTTTGGAGCTGATGCAAAAGGTAATGGCCTGGCATTCTGGAAATCATAAAGACTCACACCTCGACCTTCAGGTTCCCTCTGATGTCCAATTTGATCCATTAACCCCTCCATAAACTTGTTTTGGGATTCTTGCATCACCTGCATGTACTGCATGAAATTCTGCTCCATCAACAGCCTCATTGATGGTGCTAGTGGTAAATTTCCTTGATCTCTGGTGTCTTCATCCTCCTTATCCTTTGCTTTGTGCTCTACGCACTGCTGGTCAGACTCGGTTCCTACTCCCGTATCCATGACCCCCCTCTATTCCTGTAACACAAAGCGATATCTCATAATTACACCATGCTCGTGTTTTCTGAGATCGACTTCATGCAGAGCACTAGTCACACAATGGAAATCAAAATTCAAATCCAAATAAAAACCAAATATGCATCACATATTATACAATACAAGCACATAGTTGGTACATTATTCATTACAAACCCCTACGATACGGTCTCATGTGAGCGCTACCTCACTTATTTAAATATAGCAAGCTCTCAAATGCTACAATACGCATTACCAAACTATGACAACTCCACCTCAAGTGGTCTCCCTCTTTAGAAGCCGCGTCGCTCGTCGTACATGCCCGGAGTCCAACTGTGCCGACATGTGGTACGTTATACAGTCTGTGAAGCCACAGGCCTTCCGGATGGAATGTACTCGGTATCTGAGGTATATGGGCCCGACTTATCACTCAGTTGGAGTGCATCAACTCCATCCAACTCATCTAAAGTATCTTCAAAAACATAGCCTTTATTAATTTCTCCAAACGTCTCCTGCATCCCGGCCCCAGAGTAATCAATAGAATATTCAGATTCCGATGCTCCCCAAGTACTCTAGTGGGTACGATAGTCCTCAATGATGATTGGATAGTGCACATTATCTGGGGTAGGATAATTCTCTGGTGACTCAAATACCCTTTCTTCAAGATCTTCCTCCTCTTCCTCACCATCTATAAGCACTACATCACTAGTTTTAGCAGTATTTACGCTCTCACCCATCTAACTGGATTGTCCGACCTCCCCATCAGAACCATCCACTGGCATACGAGTCCAACTGGATCCAACTAGTGATCCCATTCTCCATCCATTAGAATTCTCAATTGGAAGCTTCGAGGAAGTCGCCTCCTTATATCTCGATGGTAATGGATGACTAGTTTCTTCATCATGATATCGTGTAGGCTTTGGTATATGTGAATAAGGATATGGTGTAAATGACTCTGGATCTATAGGGATATCCTTGGATATTGGACTAACCTCTCCTCCTGCTTCTTTCTCCAACTGAGCTACCAAAATCTCCCTTCTCTAAGGATTTGTGAGATCCTCCAACACACTATCATTGTCTTCCACTATAAGACCATGAGAATTGTAGAAAGACTCCATTAACATCCGATATTGATCGTGTACTTAGAAGCTAACCATGGATGCTCCTTGACCAGCTGAAGATGATCCACAGCTAAGTCTGAGTCCATGGAATCATGAGAAATCACAGTATATGTGCTTCCTGCAAGCAATTTAGCCTTATGCTCCCAAATAGTGGCTACTGCATCAACTAGTGCAATATTATACGCCACTGGCTGACTACGACCTTCACCATATGGCATGGCTAGACTTGGCCTAAGCTTCTCAGGAAGATGGATACTAACTCGATACTTCACTATCATTTTACCATCATAGTATGCGAAAGTCTTCACTGGAATATTGGCTTCACACCCAAATACTCCCAGAAGTTGTTGAAGATGTACCTTCAACTCTCCCTAATAATCATCAAGACTATCCTCCGTCTTAGTAAAGGTTTGCTTAGGAAACTTTGGCGCCATCTCTAGCTGTGTATAAAAATATTTATAATTAGTAACAGTGCATATTAATAAAGAATTATCGCAACAAAAGATATAATGAAATATTCCCAAATGAATATTCATCATAAATTCTAGAGAACTCTTTACTGTTGCTCCTAGACTCCTACAGGTATTACCCTTTACTAGATTTCCCACCTAAGGTCAAAGCAATTGCTCTGATACCATCTGAGATGACCCATACCACTGCATGTTGTAGTATACTATAGTCATTGCCATAACACTCACAGAACACCGTTCTGCACATATTACATCCCTTAGAGTTGTACAACAAAAACATTGCAGGTCCAAATTACAAACATACACATATTATTAGTACAACTAGCACGGTGGCCCTCGCAAATGCGAGGGCAACACTATTATGTTTTTATTATGTTATGATATCTCATAAGCATTCGAGACTATTGTATCTTGGGTCATTCAGTCAAGAATGGACTCTTAATAGAAAAAAATCGTATAGGCAATTCACTTGGTGTTGGTGCATTTTTTTTACTTTTGTACATCGTTTTTTATTTGCAAGAGCATGAGATTAATAGCCTTCTGTGTGTGGTGTCCATACTATATTAGAGCAATGTGAAAACTTAAGTATGGATCATGATCAAGCCAGTAGTAGTTCCCATTATTTTACGTGTCTTGTATGTGATATTACATCGGTATGCCCAAGTATAACCGATCTCATTGGCTTAGAGGCATGGAAGCATATCAGTCTGACAATTATTTGAATATGACACGACTCTTCCTTCTTACAACCATATCGATACACATAAATTCAAATCATTAGTCGATCATTCAATTTTTGTCTCATGCCATTTTGTTGGTTGAGCTGATTATGAACACATGACCTGAAAGTTGAAATGATGAGGTGGATGTTCATGTTTAACTTGATATTAAATTACTAAATACTAAAACTTAGGTTTGATTATTGAGGTAGTGTTTCATTTGTTTTGCAAAGAATTCAGGAGTAGTTAAATTTGCATGGTTGAAAAACATACATGCAAAGTCCAAAACATCATGTATTTATGCAATTAATTATTTTTTAGAGTAAATATATTAATGTTGGATATCCAGCGAGAGCAAAAATACCAGAAGGGATGGTTCATGATCAATCATCTAAGAATTCTTACTCTTGTATTCCCAAAATCTTGGGTCTTATAGAAAGATGACTAATTGGTGAACTCAAAGAATGGAAGTATGAAGTGCCCTATAAGCTCTTTGCACACACTAAGAATATTTACATGTAAAAAATATTTATTAATGTACTTAATAGATTGCACTGATATGATATAAACAAATAGAGAAACAATACTCTGTTGAAGGTTTTCTATTTTTTAATAAAGCACCGCCAAACAACAGACTTCACCAAGTAGTAAAAAAAGGCATGTAATTAGGAACAACGTATGAGAACAGAAAATCGGGAATCATGCAAAATAAACATATGTTACCGCTTTTAAGAGGTTTATACATAATATAGTAACAAAATGCAAAACATGCAAGAAATTCAGGAATTAATCAAGCTAGATGTATCGACATCATACTATTTCCTTAAGACTTTTTCATAATAAAGAGAAAAAACAGCATCCTCTACATTGATCTTTAGTAAATGTGTATAAATATGAGCATCTTTTCAACCCTGTAGATCAGAGTAAAAGAAAATGAACGAAACAACATCACTTCTAGAAAATTATTATTTCCAAATGAACATGGACAATGTTCAATGTCTGACATGATCTACAAATTAAATGTTCCTTAGTTGTGAACGGTTCAAGTAGAAAATAAAATCCAAAGTTAGGTAGGTTTCATTTGACAAAATTTGTTTAAAAAAATGTGAAAGAGTATCTACCCCAAACCAGAAAAATATATTTTATAGAAGTATTTATAATTTATAAATTCTATTATATAATCGTTTTTGATGAATTAAGCTGTTACATTCATTCTAATTGTCAAGAAGATTGAGATGTGAATTTAGTCGATAACCTGACTAGAATTCAATTCCTCGTGGATTGAATTTCGGGTGTCTCACAGAAGTGACCCTTGAACTTGGCGCCAAACAGAAGACGCGCACACATGTGTGTGCTTTCAGTGGGACAACATGTGTGTTTTGAAGGATTTAGACATCTCCAATGTCTTTCTACCTGGTGTAAGGCGAACATGTTGCGGTGTAATTTAGGCGCGTGTAAGTAATATTCATCCTCCATGTACCTCTCAAGAAACACGCGACTCAAGCCTAAGAAAATTTCTGATGCCTTATCTTTTTTTTTCAATGGGTAAGAACATAGAAACAATAGTATAGACGAAAGAAAGTTACTTAATCTACAAACATTTAGAATGAAGTATCGTACATACATATTGGTAGTTCTCATATGCATCTCATCCTCATCCTAGTACCAATGGCAACAAATGCGATGAGGTCTGCATGGTACCGGAAGTTTTGATATGGTATGCGTGAACATAGGATTTGCCTTTGCTAATTAATTGGCATCCTTGACACCTTAGAAAATATTATTTTGCGACTGATACAATCAACGCTTTATTGCCTGCATCTAGCGTTCCTATGAACCTCTGCATCCCTGAACCTGGAACATAACACTCGTATGGAATCAATTCAGATCGAACCAACAGAGCTCCATTCGTCACCTTTGGTAGCAAGTCGTACGCTTCACGGAGTATTAAACAGTGTGTAATGGTTTAACAGTCAGCAATAGAACAACATATATTTTGAAACACGTGTAGTATGTTGCAAACATGTAGCGGTATGTTCATATCTCTACCCAAAAAAGGAGCGGTTCATTTAGATTAAGATTGTTCATGTCTATATGACAAAAAAATACATAGTACTCCCTCTGTCTTAAAATAGATGCCGGAAGTTTCTCTAAATTTGGATGTATCTATACATAATTTAGTATATATATATATATACATCCAAATTTAGACAAATTTAAGATATCTATTTGGTGCGGAAGGAGTAGATCGGTCATGTCTTTCACTAAATTTATATTATGAAGTGAATTAACACTGATATAGCCTGGATCATCTCTCGTGTAGATTAGTATTCCCGTAATACTTAACAGTATATGTTTACTAATCTGATAAATAATGACTGATAAAAATAATTCATAGGATCACAACTTACTAAACATACACTGGTGGAAAAATGGCCCCTAGTCCCGGTTCATAAGGGCCATTGGTCCTGGTCCCAGAACCGGGATCAATCACTCGGGACCAATGGGTCTCCACGTGGGCAGGCGAGCTACGAGGGGGTGGATCATTGGTCTCGGTTCGTGGGAAAAACCGGGACCAGTGGGTCCCCACGTGGCAGCACCAGAGACGTGCGGGGGTGGATCATTGGTCCTGGTTCTTGGCACGAACCGGGATCGTTGGTCTCTGTGCCGCGGCAGGATTTTCGGGCTATTTTTCTGCCGCGGCAGGATTTCGGGCTATTTTTCTGCCACGGCAGGATTTTTTTTTATAAATTTAATGGTACTATATATATACAGCAATAATGAAACCACGATATATATATTACACATCATGCATGATCACAAATATATACACCGTCTCATCCGTCTTCTTGGTCGAAACATGTTATAATTACAAACGATACTCTCACACGAATTTAATCTAATTTACACTTCTTTTATACACTTCACCCTTCCAAATGAAGTGGGTAATAGTATTCTCCTTTCGGATCTATGACTTGTTCTAACAAGAATTCGGCAATTTCCTCTTGAATTGCTTGCACGCGTTCTTGTGATAGAAGACTGTTCTGCATCCGTTCGATCTAATATAAAGAAGGGGATCAATATATATGAATGAAACTAAACACAATTGGTGGTAATAAAATAAAGTTGTGATTATTGTTTATCGTACTTCAATTTTTTTGATGTTCCGGTCTGCCCCCTTCTCTTTGATCGTCTGGCGAATGAACTCGCAGACATAGTATACACAGAAGTTATTCCCGGCTTCCTGCCTCAAGCACTTTACGAGAACGGAGTTCAATCAAAATAATAATCAAGCATGATAATGGTGGTATTCAAACTAGAATCAAAGAGATGCGTGGATTTAGCAAGTAGTACTTACAGTCAATGGTTGAAATGTAAGCTCTGGCTTCCAAACACCCCTAGTTTTGGCGGTGAACCGTTTCCAAGCCCTCTAGAGGCATTCCTGCATGTCCGCCCACTTTTCTAATGGTGTGCTTTTCGAGTCCAGGACCTTTACTACTCCGGTGTCAACAGAAATGATTAAGAGAATATAGTGGAAGCTTGACACACTAACAAAATATAACACGAGTCAATTATATGCTTAACATCGAGTAATCGAAAATAGAATGTGTACAAGATAGTAACACTCACGCAGCATTGTAAGGAAATAGTATTTCCCTTCTGTTGCTGAAATACTTCAACGCTTTGAACAAGTTATCCTCTGTCTCTTTGGGATTTGTTTTTAGAGTAACTTCATGAACGAAATTACAGTCAACAAACCCAAGGTCAAAGATTTGTCCTTTGTTGCATTCTTGAATCTTCATTCTGCATATATAATTAGTATAGTGATTAGTAAGATTATACAAGCAACGAATGAGATGAGCTAGAAAGACTTAATTACAGAAATTAATAATACTTACAAATAATAGGCACTGACAATAGCTTTGTCGAGGGCGTCTTGTTGGTAAAACTGAAATAATTCTGGAAATTCAATCAGTATGAAGCCATCTCCATGACCGTAATAGTGGTGTTTATATGCAGCATAGATCCAGTTTTTGGAATCAGCACATGCTTGGATGTACCATTTATGCAATCTTCGCATTTTTGTTGGTAGATCTTTGACTAACTCGGGTTTGATGAGAGGAGCCCCGTACTGGTACACGTATGCTGTTTCTTGGTACCCCTCGAACTCATGCATACGGCTCATGTACTCTGTAATAGACAGTCCATATAATTGGGCTTTTTCTCCGTACAGTCGAACAAACTCCGGATCAATGTTCGGATCATGCCGCTCCTGGATCATCCACTCATTGGTATCGTACACTTTGAGCGGTTCGATCGATTGATTTTTCTGTTGTCCGAGCTAGGCAACTTCTTTCCCGACTCTCCGCTCTTTTGCCTCAGCCGACTTGGTAATAGAGCGATTATAGTCTGATGTGAGCACTATGGGTTGGTGAAGCTGAATCTTAAGCGCGGCTACTTTGGCTTTATCTTCTGCGGTCACTGGGAAAAATGCCTCTATCGGCTTTTTCTTGTTAGCCATGTCAATCTTCCACTTTTCATAATGGGCAGCTGCGGCCGCATCAGTTTCCTCATCTGTCTTCTCGCAAGGTAGCTTCTTCATATTCTGATGAGGTACTCTTGGGAGGGGCGATTGCTTACGTTTCGGTGATCGGAACATGCTCTTGCTGTTGCTGGTGGTGCTGCCCCCTTAGTATACTTCCGCTTTTGTCTCTGAGGCTCAGGGGACGGAGACGGCTGACGCGGCGGTGGAGATGGCTGAGGCGGCGATGAAGACGGTTGCGCTGAGTGGTGAGGCGGTGAAGGCGACGGTTGCGCTGGACAATGGTGAGGTGGCGGCAAAGGTGGATTGCTGCTCTGAGGAGTGGGTGGCCTTGGCGACACATAATTTGGAAGCATGATGTGCTCCTTTAGCCATAGAATAGTCCCCCCTTTGGCTTCTCCTAGTTGAGTCAGCTCCATATCTTCCCCTGCAGGGTGGTCTAGCTTCAGCTCCTCCAAATCTTCCTTCACCTCATCCACCGTGACGACAGCGTACCCTTTTGGAACCGGTCTGCAAAGCCAAGTTGGGTTAGGCCCAATTGGTACCGCCATGCCGATCGCCGCCGTCACCCTTAAGTTCATAACCTGCACCTTTAGCTCACAAGCTGTTGTCTCCGTGATATCATCCACTGGGTAGCGTTTAGGAGGAGATGTCGTTGGTGCATCATCATCAACATCATGGAGCTGCATGGAAGCAACGCTGCTTTTCTTATTCGATGGGGCACCGGTACCCTTGAATGCAGCTTCTACCACGTGCCGCTGAGATTGGCCGCTAGTACCTTGCTGGCTAAGTATGTCGAGTCGATCCTGGTGCCGCTTTAATGCTTCTTCTACATTACACAGCTGGTCTGCAGTGGCCGCTTTCTTAGCTGCCTCCTTTTCCTTTCTCCTCTGATGGCTTTTATCGGGATATCTCTTCATTTCCGGGGGGAAGGCAACCTTCCACGGCTTGGAGCCTAGTGTGCCTCGTGCTCGTCCGTCGTGTTCAGGATTTTTAAGGGCCCGTGTGAGCTCGTCGTTCTCTCTATCGGGAACGAACCATACCGCTGCAACATCATCTAGTGCATTTCTAATATCGTCGCTAGGCAGTAGGGGGTCATCTTTGTGTTTCTGATTATATATTGCCCTCCCTTCTTTGTCCAACGTGCCCCCATGGCCGTAAAACCAGTTTCTCGCCTGTGGTGTCCATGTTGCGGGCTCTGGTCTGATCCCGACAGCTATGTAATTGACCTCAAGTGCATCCCACTTAGGCATGCAACCGGCGTAGCCAGCAGGCCCCATGTTATGATGGTACAGTTTCTTAGCAGCGTTCTCCGTATTTATCCTAGACCTTTCCTTAGCTTTCTCCAATGTCTTGTAGTTCACAAAATCTTCCCACTGGTGTCTTAACTTAGCATAGCCGGCTTCATCAAAATTCAGAGTCTTCTCTACCTTGACAAAGTTATGGTACAGTTTCTTCTTCCAGTTCTTGAATGCATCGGCCATCTTGGTGAGAGCAAACTTCTTGACTCTTTGCACAAGCTCCCTTCTTGCTCTCTCCTCCTCATTTGGAGTCACATCTGGTTCCGGCAGGAGGAAATTAGTCATGAGCTTGTCAAAAAGCTTATCTTTGGCGTTGTCACCGACATACGGGACTCCACCGCCGCTTGGCCAATTCCATTCTTGAACGGTGATCGGGATGTAGTCCCTCACAAGAACTCCGCATTGCTTGACAAATTTTCTTGCGACATCGACGGGAGCTTATGGTTCGCCATCTACACCGACCACGTCGATCCTATACCTCACAGTGTCATCCAACTTTTTTGTTGGGCCTCGTTTCGTTCTTACGGAAGAAGTTCTCGATCCGGAGGGCTAAAATAAGAAAGAGTGTTAATATATGCATGTATATATAGACAGCAGTATTTTAATTACAAAAATACATATATACACCTCGCCGGTGTTTGCGAGATTTAAGGTTCCGCCGGAGCTGTCGCCTTCTTCCTTATCGGCTTCTCCCCTATCCCAGGCTTCGGCTTCTACCTCACCGGAGCCGTCTCCTCGGTTGAGAGACTCATCTCCCTGACCGGAATCGTTCAGAAAATCACTCGTGACATCGATATCGATATCTTCTTTTTCGCAGATCATCCCTTGGAGGATGTTTTCCTGATGTGTTGGATCCATAGTATCTGCAAGTTAAACAATCAACACATGGCATCGATAATGACATGACCAGTTAAACATAGTTGAAATTTAACCCTAAGGCATGCTTGGCAATTTAAGTGGGATCCGAAGGGTCCAAACCCTAGTACAGGAGAGACCCCGAAATCACCTACGAGGGGTTGATGTCAATCTCTTATTAAACTTATAATTAAAGTTGTTGAACAATGCATGATTATGAGTCTATTATGTAGATCTCATTTTTCTGAACATTTTGATATATTATACATATTTTCTGACTTAGAAATAATTAGTTATTGAATTTATAAGATTAAACTCTTTTCTAAATTTATTTAAACAAATATTAAACTTTTACTGCGTCATTATGATGTCAGCTCGGGGTGGGGTTTTTTTCTCCACGGCTAAACTAGCCACAGAGACTGACGCGGGGGGCCCAAGCCACCTCAGATGCCATGCTGGCGGGGCTTGGTCAGCGCCCACGTCACGCACACGCGACGCCACGTTGACGCCACTGTGGCGCCACGTAGGCTCGCCGGCGAACTGCCAGGCGGTGGTGGAAGACGGCGAAGAGAAGCGCGCGGGGTGACGCCACTGTCCCGGTTCGAACCAGCACGTCGCGGGCTACCTAAAATGGGTGGCGCCGCTACGGGAGGTGTGCCGGAGCAAGCCGTTTGACGGTGGCCGGCGGCCGGCGGCGGCAGGTGCTCGTGGGGAGGACGATACAGTGAGGGAGGGAGACGTAGGAGTGGTGCTGGAGCACCAGTGGCTCACCAGGAGGCCGATGGAGGGTGCGGCGAGGCCAGAGGAGGCAGGGCGCTGCCGGAATCAGTGGAGAACGTGGCGGCCGGAGTCGGGGAAGGTGGGTTCGATTGCAGCGAGGTGTAGCTTCCTTGCCTGCTCGCGGTGGCGGATAGTGGCGCTCGGCGACGGGTGTCGACGGCGTGAAGCGGCCGCTCTGGATTTGGGCAGCCTGCCGGCGTGATTTTGCTCCGCTGCAAATTTTCCTTAGCCACTCGTCGATATGTTCTGTGAATTGGGGGAGTTGGGGAGGAGGAAGGCCGGGGCTGTTAACTGTACAGACCATTGGTCCCGGGTCATCCCAATAACCGGGACCAAAGGACCAACGGTCCCGGTTCGTGCCACTAACCGAGACCAAAGGTCTGGGGCATGAGCGTTGTTGTGCTGCCACGTACACGGCCTTTGGTCCCGGTTAGTCCAACCACCCGGGACAAAAGAATCAACGGTCCCGACTCGTGCCAACAACCGGGACCAAAGACATGTTAATGACAGCGCGCGCATCCAGGATCATCGGTCCATGTTCGTGGGACGAACCAGGATCGTTGACCCGTTTTTTCAGATTTTGGCAAACCTTTTGGTCTTCCCGCCATTTTCAAATTTGTTTCTTCTTTATTTAATAAGATGTTTCAATTTAAGATGATTATATATTTGGAATTTTAAAAAACTTTTAACAGGAAAAGTGCTTCAATTTAAATAACTAATCAAAAACCATTTTCTGTTTTCAAATATTTTTATTTGGACTATACAATTTTACTATTTTCAATTAAAATTGCATTAACAAAATATTTATTGCATAATTTAGAATTTCAAAAAACTATTAACAGGAAAAGTGCTTCAATTTAAATAACTAATCAAAAACCATCTTCTGTTTTCAAATATTTTTATTTGAACTATACAATTGTACTATTTACAATTAAAATTGCATTAACAAAATATTTATTGCATAATTTGGAATTTTATAAAACTTTTAACAGGAAAAGTGCTTTAATTTAAATAACTAATCAAAAACCATTTTCTGTTTTCAAATATTTAATAGGAAAAGCTTCATACACGCTGTTTTGAATATAGTTTGAAACGGGCATAAGAAATTCAAAAATGATCCAAACAATGTGAAACCTTCGCGTGATGTCATATTATGTGTCACAGTTGCAAGAAAAAATATTGAACTTGAAAAATTGCAAACATCATAAAAAAAATCTCACAAAATGATCTATCATGTTCGAGGTTTCATGGCATTTAGGTCAAACCACCAATGTTATGGCTAGAATCAGGGAATAGTTTGTGATAATGTGCCCATATTGTGCACACATGTGTATATTGGGATGGATTACGATGTTGCAGGAGGAAGTTTTCCCTTTCGACACACGAAAAAGCCAATTTCCATTTTTGAGGTGCCGAAATCGGGGTGTTCTGTGAAGCAACCACCAAATTAAAGTTTGGCATTGGTACCAAACCATTTTTCAAAAATACTATACCACCTTATATGGAGAATTTCCCAACCGGTGTATCTGGAACCTTTCTGTCCATCCCTCGTGAAAAAGACAAATTCCTGCCGAATTGGTAGGAGGTTGCCAAGGTTTGAACTACAAGTATATGATATAATGCTTGTGAATTTTTAAAAAAATCATTTATAGGTTCACAACATGCTATTTCATCAGAGATCCACTTCAACTTCAGTGAGGCTCAGCCCCGGGCTAAGAAGCTTCATGCCCGCTGTTTTGAATATAGTTTGAAACGGGCATAAGAAATTCAAAAATGATCCAAACAATGTGAAACCATCGCGTGCTGTCATATTATGTGTCACAATTGCAAGGAAAAATATTGAACTTGAAAAATTGCAAACATCATAAAAAATCCTTCACAAAATGACCTATCATGTTCGAGGTTTCATAGCATTTAGGTCAAACCACCAATGTTATGGCTAGAATCAGGGCATAGTTTGTGATAATGTGCTCATATTGTGCACATATGTGCATCTTGGGATGGCTTACGATGTTGCAGGAGGAAGTTTTCCCTTTCGACACATGAAAAAGCCAATTTCCATTTTTGAGGTGCCGAAATCGCGGTGTTCTGTGAAGCAACCACCAAATTAAAGTTTGGCATTGGTACCAAACCATTTTTCAAAAATACTATACCACCTTATATGGACAATTTCCCAACCGGTGTATCTGGAACCTTTGTGTCCATCCCTCATGAAAAAGGCAAATTCCTGCCGAATCGGTAGGAGGTTGCCAAGATTTGAACTACAAGTACATGATATAATGCTTGTGAATTTTAAAAAAAATAATTTATAGGTTCACAACATGCTATTTCATCAGAGAACCACTTCAAGTTCAGCGGCTCAGCCCCGGGCTAAGAAGCTTCATGCCCGCCGTTTTGAATATAGTTTGAAACGGGCATAAGAAATTCAAAAATGATCCAAACAATGTGAAACCTTCGCGTGGTGTCATATTATGTGTCACAATTGCAAGGAAAAATATTGAACTTGAAAAGTTGCAAACATCATAAAAAATCCTTCACAAAATGACCTATAATGTTCGAGGTTTCATGGCATTTAGGTCAAACCACCAATGTTATGGCTAGAATCAGGGCATAGTTTGTGATAATGTTCCCATATTGTGCGCACATGTTTATCTTGGGATGGCTTACGATGTTGCAGGATGAAGTTTTCCCTTTCGACACACGAAAAGGCCAATTTCCATTTTTGAGGTGCCGAAATCGGGGTGTTCTGTGAAGCAACCACCAAATTAAAGTTTTGCATTGGTACCAAACCATTTTTCAAAAATACTATACCACCTTATATGGACAATTTCCCAATAGGTGTATCTGGAACCTTTCTGTCCATCCCTCATGAAAAAGACAAATTCCTGCCGAATTAGTAGGAGGTTGCCAAGATTTGAACTACAAGTACATGATATAATGCTTGTGAATTTTAAAAAAAACCATTTATAGGTTCACAACATGCTATTTCATCAGAGATCCACTTCAAGTTCAGCGAGGCTCAGCCCCGGGCTAAGAAGCTTCATGCCCGCTGTTTTGAATATAGTTTGAAACGGGCATAAGAAATTCAAAAATGATCCAAACAATGTGAAACCTTCGCGTGGTGTCATATTATGTGTCACAGTTGCAAGGAAAAATATTGAACTTGAAAAATTGCAAACATCATAAAAAATCCTTCACAAAATGACCTATCATGTTCGAGGTTTCATGGCATTTAGGTCAAACCACCAATGTTATGGCTAGAATCAGGGCATACTTTGTGATAATGTGCCCATAATGTGCACACATGTGCATCTTGGGATGGCTTACGATGTTGCAGGAGGAAGTTTTCCCTTTCGACATACGAAAAAGCCAATTTCCATTTTTGAGGTGCCGAAATGGGGGTGTTCTTTGAAGCAACCACCAAATTAAAGTTTGGCATTGGTACCAAACCATTTTTTCAAAAATACTATACCACCTTATATGGACAATTGCCCAACCGGTGTATCTGGAACCTTTCTGTCCATCCCTCATGAAAAAGAAAAATTCCTGCCGAATCGGTAGGAGGTTGCCAAGATTTGAACTACAAGTACATGATATAATGCTTGTGATTTAAAAAAAAAAATCAGTTATAGGTTCACAACATGCTATTTCATCAGACCACTTCAAGTTCAGCGAGGCTCAGCCCCGGGCTAAGAAGCTTCATGCCTGCCGTTTTGAATATAGTTTGAAACGGGTGGGTGCAATTGAGACTGAAGATGCCGGTGGGATAAGGACGCGTGGGTAACATTTAGTCCCGGATGGTGGGTGCAACCGAGACTAAAGATGCCGGTGGGATAAGGACGCGTGGGTAACCTTTAGTCCCGGCTGGTGGGTGCAACCGAGACTAAAGATGCCGGTGGGATAAGGACGCGTGGTAACCTTTAGTCCCGGTTGGTGGGTGCAACCGAGACTAAAGCTGTCGGTGGGATAAGGACGCGTGTGTAACCTTTAGTCCCGGGTGGTGGGTGCAACCGAGACTAAAGCTGTCGGTGGGATAAGGACGCGTGGGTAACCTTTAGTCTCGGCTGGTGGGTGCAACCGAGACTAAAGCTGTCGGCGGGATAAGGACGCGTGGGTAACCTTTAGTCCCGGCTGGTGGGTGCAACCGAGACTAAAGCTGTCGGCGGGATAAGGACGCGTGGGTAACCTTTAGTCCCGGCTGGTGGGTGCAACCGAGACTAAAGCTATCGGCGGGATAAGGACGTGTGGGTGGACGCACTACCCGATGAGATAAAGCATGTAGCGCACGACGCCTTGTCAGAGGAACAAGACAAAGTAGAAGCGGCGCCGTGCCTATAAAAGGACCATCGATACGCCATGGCAAGCAGCTCAACAAGCCAACATAGGTAGAGAGAGTTTCATCCCCATGGATGGAGGGTTGGGAAATCTCCCGTGGCGGAGCTTCTCGAAGATGTCGTTGGTGCACACGCCCTACGGCATCTTCGGAAGCTTCGCCTCGGAAAAATTTCCCTGCAAGCCCGTGAAGACTCCATCTCCTCTAACAGTGTTGGGGAAAGGGTTGATAAATCTCCCGTGGCGGAGCTTCTCGAAGATGTCGGGGTGCACACGCCCTACGGCATCTTCGGAAGCTCCGCCTCGGAAAAATTTCCCTGCAAGCCCGTGAAAGACTCCATTACATAAAGTTTTGATACATCACATAAAGTTTCCATACATCACATAAAGTTTCCATACATTACATAGATTTACATAGGGTTTAGGATATGAATCCTTCGTTGCGTATGTCGATCCCTTGCCTATGATCGCTTCTTAGGCCGTAACCATGGAGCATCTTCTTTGCTTAACGGGATGCTTGGGTCAGTTTTCACGGTGAAGGGCGGAATTTCATCAAACTTATCATAATCTGCTGACATGTCTATCTTGTCCTCGACTCCCGCGATGTTTCTTTTCCCTGAAAGAACTATTCGTTACCTTATTCTTTCTTTTTTGCGGTCTAGAGGACATGTCCTTCACATAAAAAACCCGAGCCACATCATTGGCTAGGACGAATGGTTCGTCTCTGTAACCAAGATTCTTGAGATCCACTGTTGTCATTCCGTACAACTGGTCTACCTTTACCCCTTCTCCATTCATGTTGACCCAATTGCACCGACACAATGGGACCTTAAAAGTAGGTCCATAGTCAAGTTCCCATATCTCCTCTATGTAACCATAGTATGTGTCCTTTTTCCCATTCTCGCATGTTGCATCAAAGCGGACACCACTGTTTTGGTTGGTGCTCTTTTTATCTTGGGCAATCGTGTAAAATGTATTCCCATTTATCTCGTACCCTTGGAAAGTCAATACAGTCACAGATGGTGTCGCAGCCAACAAGTAGAGCTGATCTCCAATAGTGGTGTCATTCATGAGATGTAATTGCAACCAAGTGCCGAAAGTCTCCATGTGATTTTTTTAATCCAGTAGTCATCCTTCCCCGGGAACTTGGAGCGTACAACATTCATGTGTTCCTCGATATACGGAGCCACGAAGGTAGAACTTTGGAGAACTATGTAGTGTGCTTGATTCAAAGAATGTCCGTCCCTAAATATCATTGCTTTCTTTCCTAGCGTGCCTTTTCCACTCAGTCTCCCCTCATACCGTGATTCAGGAACACCAATCGGCTTAAGGTCAGGAAGAAAGTCTACACCGAACCCAATGACCTCCTCTATTCCATACCCCTTGGAGATGCTTCCTTCTGGCCTAGCACGGTTACGAACATATTTCTTTAAGACTCCCATGAACCTCTCGAAGGGGAACATATTGTGCAGAAATACAGGACCGAGAATGTAAATCTCATCGACTAGGTGAACTAAGAGATGCGTCATAATATTAAAGAAGGACGGGGGAACACCAACTCAAAACTGACAAGACATTGGACCACATCCTTCTGTAGCCTTTCCAGACTTTCTCGATCGATTACCTTCTGAGATATTGCATTGAGGAATGCACATAGCTTCACAATGGCTAATCGAACATTTTCCGGTAGAAGCCCTCTCAATGCAACTGGAAGCAACTGTATCATAATCACGTGGCAATCATGAGACTTCAGGTTCTGAAATTTTTTCTCTGCCATATTTATTATTCCCTTTATATTTGACGAGAAGTCGGCCGGGACCTTGATACTGTAAAGGACTTCAAAAAAGATTTCCTTCTCTGCTTTGGTAAGAGCGTAGCTACTTAAGTATTTACGTCATTTATCAGTATGCTTGTTGTGTGGGTCTTTGATACGTTGCTGGTCCTCCCGTGCTTCTGGTGTATCTTTTGTCTTCCCATACACGCCTAGGAAGCCTAGCAGGTTCACACAAAGATTCTTCGTCACGTGCATCACATTGATTGAAGAACGGACCTCTAGGTCTTTCCAATACTCAAGCTCTCAAAATATAGATTTCTTTTTCCACATGGCCGTGTGTCCGGTAATGGGGTCTTTTGGAACAGATTGACCGCCAGGACCCTTTCTAAAGATTACTTCTAGGTCCTTCACCATACCAAATACATCAGCACCTTTAGGGAGCTTAGGCTTCTTCCGGTAATTTGCCTCACCGTTGAAATTCTTGCCTTTCTTTTTTACTTGATGATTGGTCGGAAGAAATTTACGACACCCCAGGTACACAACCTTCTTACATTTATCCAAATATGTACCTTTAGTATTATCTAAACATTGCGTGCATGCATTGTATCCCTTGTTTGACTGTCCTAAAATGTTACTAAGAGCAGGCCAATCATTGATGGTTACGAACAACAACGCTCGTAGGTCAAATGGCTCCTGTTTGTGCTCATCCCACACCTTTACACCTAGTTTTGCCCACAACTGCAAAAGTTCATCGACTAATGGCCTTAGGTACACATCAATATCGTTGCCGGGTTGCTTCGGTCCTTGGATGAACACTGGCATCATAATGAACTTCCGCTTCATGCACAACCAAGGAGGAAGGTTGTAGATACATAGAGTCACTGGCCAGGTGCTGTGACTACAGCTCTGCTCCCCAAAAGGATTCATGCCGACTGTACTTAGACCAAACCATAAGTTCCTCGCGTCACCTGCAAAGTTCGAGTACTTTCTCTTGATGTTTCTCCACTGCGACCCATCGGCAGGGTGTCTCAGTTTCCCGTCTTTCTTACGCTCTTCTTTGTGCCATCGCAATAACCTAGCATGCTCTTTATTTCTGAACAGACGTTTCAACCGTGGTATTATAGGAGCATACCACATAACCTTAGCATGAACCCTCTTCCTAGAGGGCTCATGATCGCCCTCAACATCACCAGGGTCATCTTGTCTGATCTTGTATCGACATGCATTGCATACCGGGCATTTATCCATATTCTCGTACTTCTCACCGCGGTAGGATGCAGTCATTAATGCATGCATGTATCTTCTCCACATCTAATCCTAGAGGGCAGATAGTCTTCTTTGCTTCGTACGTTGTCTCAGGCATCTCGTTATCCTTTGGAAGCTTCGGCTTCATTATTTTCAGTAACTTCTCAAATCCCTTGTCAGATAAGCCAGTCTCTGCCTCCCATTTCAGCAGTTCAAGTGCGGTACCGAGCTTTGTGCTGCCATCTTCGCAATTTGGGTACAACAACTTTTTGTGATCCTTTTGCATGGCCTCCAACTTAAGCTTCTCCCTTTCTGTATCACATTGTTGCTTTGCATCAGAAATGACCCGACCAAGACCATCAGCGGGCTCATCTGATGCCCGTTGTTCTTCTTCATTACCGCCTCCCTCTTCTTCATTGTCTTCCATTGCAGTATCACCGTATTCTTCAGAGGACATAGGATAGCTGTCATCATCCTCCTCTTCTTCATTTTCTTCCAGCCTAACCCCTCTTTCTCCGTGCATGGCCCAACAATAATATCCGGGCATGAAACCTCTTCGAAGCAGATGGCTTTGAAGGATTCTCAGGGCAGAGTGCTCTGCCACGTTCCGACAGTCGACGCAGGGACAAGGCATAAAATTATCCACTTTGTTTGCCTTAGCCAAATCGATAAATTTATGGAGGCCTGCAATAAAATCGGAATGGCGTCGGTCGCCATACATCCATCGCATCCGTGCATCGATCTGCGTCATAATAATTAACCATTACAATAACATCATGAATAGTAAAATGACCATCCTACATGGACAGATACAATATTTTTGTATCAGTTACAGATAAAGAAGATAAGGTTGCTAACCTCAGCCGAGGATACCGTGTTGTGTGAACTAAAGTGTGGCTCAGACATTTCGTCGAACACCTTGTGTGCAATCAAAGAAAAAAAAGCTAGCACCCACTCCTCACACACAATCCAGCAAAATTTGGTGGGCAAATGGCTGGGCTTATATATAGCCAGGGGAGGGTTTTTGGTCCCAGTTATTTCCACGACCCGGGACCAAAGCCCCTCCCGCACGACACGTGGCGGCCCAGCAGCTCGCACCCCACCCAGGTCATTGGTCCCGGTTGATGGCACGACCCGGGACCAATGACTTCGGTGGGGGGTGCCCTGCTAGGCCGCCACATGTCGCGCGGGAGGGGCTTTAGTCCCGGGTCGTGGCAATAACGGGGACAAATGCCTCCGTCGCTTCGTCGTCCCCGTGCATAAATATGAGGCCACAGCGCTCGCTTTCGCCATCGTCTCTCTGCAGTCCCTCTCCACCCCACCACTTCGCCTCTCCACTGCGCCGTCGTTTCGCCTCCCCTCCCTCTCCAATCTCCACCACGCTGTCATGGAGGTGCCCACGCTCAACCACTACGAGGCGGCGCAGTTTGCGATCTATGGCATCCTCGCGCCGCCGCGCGCGACCCTTCCCGCCGAATTTCGCATCAGCGAGGGGGGTGTGTCGGTGGCTCCGCTTCTCAACCCCTGCGGATACGATATGGAGTACGTCATCGTGGTGCGTCGCCGCCAACTGCCCGCGTGCATTAGCGCGTTGCCCCGGTATGCGGAGGGCAGCGAGTATTGGCCCCGGCTGTTCGAGAAGGAGCGGAAGGCCAAGCTTGGCAACCGTTTCGTAGACGGGCGCCTGGTGCACCCGGATCACCGCAACCAAGAAGGGCGAGAGTTCTGGTCCGTCCCTGAATGGACCATCTACACCGCCATCGACGCCGCTATGCGCGTAGACGAGCTCCGTCTCCCGAACAACGCCGAAATCATGGAGATTTCGTCCGACGATGACGAGGAAGCTGACGTCACGGAGGACAACGGCTCGGAGAACAGCGGTAGCGGAAGTGTTGTCGATTAGAAATTTATAAAGTCGCATCTTTATTTGTATGGAAAAATTTGTGGACAAATAATAAAATGTCTCAATTTAGACCTTTGTCTCGATTAATTCGTGAAAGATTTGTTCAAAAATAGTGATCAATTCAATTTCTACCTCGAATTAATTTCTGCGCCAAATTAATTTACATTAATTCCTTACCCGCAAAAAAATTACATTAAATCCTGGACTGCTGACCGTCACGGGGTTTTTGGTCCTGGTTCTTGGCATGAACCGGGACCAATGCCTCGCAGAGAGCCACGTGTGCGTCGCGGGGTCATTGGTTCCGGTTCGTGCCACAAACCGGGACCAATGCTTACAGATGAACCGGGACCAATGCCCTGATGGCATGAACCGAGACCGGTGCCTGTCATTGGTCCCGATTACGGAAACGAACCGGGACCAATGAAATTTGGGCGCTGGACCAAATGCCCTCTTTCTACTAGTGATATAGGGTGATTCTCTTCACTATCCTTAATGGATAAAAAAAAGGAACCGAGCCTTCACAAAAACTAACAACTCATGCTAGTAATGTGAAGGAATTAGGTGAATTAGGTTTTAGAAGATTACATATACGTTTAGAATTTAGTACATATTCCAAAACATACATGATGATTAGAGGTCATAGGATCATATATAGATGCTCACCTGGTTGATAGATTATCCTCACGTGTTGCTTTTCTGATCTCCT
This sequence comes from Avena eriantha, assembly GCA_910589775.1. Taxonomy (NCBI): domain Eukaryota; kingdom Viridiplantae; phylum Streptophyta; class Magnoliopsida; order Poales; family Poaceae; genus Avena; species Avena eriantha. The sequence goes on along the minus strand of OU342741.1, from coordinate 166,146,015 downwards.
CACATGTTGGAAGTTATCATATATCCACGGACAACAGAATCTAAATCCAACTTGTTTTTCTCACGTGTCCCCATGTGAAATCCAAGAGGAGGGAGACGTGATCCCAGATGCAGGCTCGGATCGAGGATATGGTGAGGAACACCGGCGTTGTGACTGGACCGGAACATCGCTTGCCACTGTTGGGATGCTCGAGCAACCCGAATCTAGATGGAGGTGAGGAGGGGCCGGCCTTAGCTGCACCGATAGTTGGAGGGGGCACGCCCGAGTTGATTATGCTTTTGCCATCGTCTTAGGTGCCAACGAGCCATTCACACACAGGTGAGGCGGCCATCGGAGACCATGTCGATGCCTGTAGAACACTCACCATCTTCAGCTCCAACGCCCACCTATCCTCTCTACTTTGATGTCAATTGATCTTTTCATGACTGCACCAAGAAAACTATCAAATAAATATATTGCTTCTCCTTCACTTGAAAGCCCACGTGAAGATCAATTATACCAGCTTCTCTCTTATCTCTATGAAGAAAAGCATCCGACAAATCTTGTGGCAGGCGAGCTACATGTTCACTGGAAGCAAGATCGCAACTTTAAGAACCGAACGACACTAGAAAAGCCCCTTTTGGTCCTGGTTCATAAGGGCTATTGGTCTCAGTTTTTGAACCGGGTCCAATCACTCGGGACCAATGCTGGTCCCGGTTCTGTCACAAACCGGGACCAATGGGCCTCCACGTGCCCCGCTGTCGCGTGCGCTTGCAGTAGGACCTTTGGTCCAGGTTCGTGACACGAACGGGGAACGAAGGTCTTTTCTATTTTTTTTTCAAAAAACAATTTACTTTTTTGAAAAAAAATCTAATTTTTTTGAATCTATGAATATTTGGACCGATTAATCTCTCACCCGAGACATCTCAATCACACTTAGTTTTGGTCAAATTCCAATCTTTAGTTAAACTTCCCGATCGATCACCCATCTTCACACTACTCCACCCCTAGCACACTTAACATCTTTGTTCCTTCTTATCCTCCTTCCTATGTACCACTTGTAACATTATGTCTATACTATGCTATTAATGATATTAACCCATGTATCTTGTGAGTCACACATTCTTATAATTTAAGTTACATGCATGATTTTAATGTACAAAAATGACTAAGTAATACTAATATGGAATAAATATATAAATAAAATATGTTTTATTGTTATTTTTGCATTAATTCATTTAATATGGCATAATTCATATATTTAAATCCATAAATCGAAATTCCACAAATAATATGTCCATTATTATCAGAAAAATGTGTGGAATCTAAATATGTCATTTTTTTAAAAACAAAAAATTAAAAATCTGAATTTTGACTCTTTTGGAATTTCAAAAATCCAAAAAATTGCAAACAGCTGAAGGCCGTTGGCATCGGTATCGTAATTTTTTGCCGATAATTTTGATATATTATACGATTTTTTCCGACATCATATGCACAAATGGCGGTCATCTGAAGTTTTTATAACGTTTTCTTGCAAAATAAGTCGAAATTCAAGTTTGTTAATTTTCATGACAAGTGTATCACTAAATACAACTACAGTTGAAAGGATTTTATTTTTTGATTTTTTTACAATTTTCTGCGACTTGTTTTTGAAACTAGAAGGTGATTCAGGGGGATGTGGACTTTCTACTGCCGCGGCAGAGCAGGCGGTAGAGAATTTCCGAATTTTTTATCCCGGTTTATGTCCAGAACCGGGACTAAAGGGGGACCCTTTGGTCCCGGTTCGTGGCATGAACCGGGACCAATGCTCCGCTGACCATTGGTCCCGGTTCATGCCATGAACCGGGACCAATACCCCGAGATGAACCAGGACCGATGTCCTGGCGGCATGAACCGGAACCGATGCCTAGCATTGGTCCTGATTTATTATTCGAACGAGGATGAATGACTTTGGAGGCTGGACCAAAGGTCCCTTTTCTACTAGTGCGACGAGCATGCATTTGGAGTAGGTCAGCTCGCCGCAGGAAGCAAGGAAAATACTGGCGTGCGGCGGCGCATGTGAGGATCGCTAGGAGAGACCCTAGTTTAGGGTTTTTTATAGGCATACACGTAACCTATGTAAGGAGTCCGGAAAAAATTACACGGGGCATTGGTGGGTAATTTTGTGTAACTTTAAAATCCATTGGTTGTTATCATCTATTTAGTTAAAATTGACGGTCAGATGTTTCTGATTTTTGTGAGATTTTTTATAGTATTTCTCTTTTTTTGGTGAACCCGTAATGTACTTTTAATATATAACTAGCACGGTGGCCCTCGCAAATGCGAGGGCATCATCTTGTGTAGACACTATTTTTTTAATATGTATCCCCTCCCCAAGTAATACATGACAATTTATATAGCAGTACATACCTAAATTAGTAATTCATTTTGACATATATTTGATATATGGATGTTTGATTATGTTGTTAAGAAATAAGAATGAATCATGTAAAATTGTTTTACAAACAATCTAATGATTTTGATTATGTTTCTGAATTATTGGTTTATATAATCAAGCATGGAGGTATTAGTGGAAACAATCAAACTACAGGTAATCCATACACATGCTAGATCAATTTTTTTGGTTCTCTCTATACCTTAGTTGTACATCTCTAGACCAATATGTGATTATGTGCATGGTTATAGAGTACCTCGGTATTTGCATCCTTATGCTCCTTACTAGAAGGAGGTTAGTGTATGAACAGTCATATCTAAGATCTTATTATTTTAACAAATCAATGACCATAAAAAAACCTTAAGCCTTCTATTGATAAGCGTTGTTTGCCAACTTTTCCGTCTGCACTCATATTGCAAAACATGTGTTGTGACTATTTTGTAGAAAAATAAGTTTTCACTATACGTCTTCATTGGTTAGTAAATACTATATTTTTTATTCATCATGTAGTCTAGAAGACTATATGGTATATATAAATGTATAATAAAATTGAGTTATGAATGTTTTAAATAAAATAACAACCTAGTTGTGTCATGTTCAGGAAAAACATCTAGCTCACCTACATGTAAATAAATATAATGCTTTGTTACGGCGAGACCGGCTCATTTATGAATATCTACACAACAAATCTAACAACTAAAGAGTACCTTTTGATGAAAAATCAAGGTAGAATGGAAATATTGTACCATATTGGATAAATAGGAAGTCATGGAATGGAGAAAAACAAAACTCATCTTCATAAAATTTGTAGAAATCTGCCAAAGAATCTGAGCAGAAATCTAAATCATTTTTTCCCATACTTTCAGTTCTTCATATGAATGGTGGAGTTATGTTGCCAAACTTTTGAAAAGTAAGTTCAGAGGAAATATGGCAGGAGCTAACAAAATCAAATAGAATAGTATACCTGTTTAGTAGATCTCTAAATGGTTCGAGAAGACAAATTAAATCTAATAAACAGTTTTAAATTTGTATCCATTTGCTAGCAGTGGAAAACAATAGTGGGGGATCAGAAATATGCACCCCATTAGCGCCATCACATAGGCACCAAAGTAGCTTAGCACAACTCTATTCAACCAAAGGATGCTTTATCATGTATTTCATGAAATATAATTGAATTGTTGTACTAAGAAATCACGAAAGTCTGAAGATGTGGAGTGAAGAACAAATCTACCACTTATGCATAATAAGCTATAAAATATAAGTCATGTGAGAATAAAAGTTTTGTTTTCTGTCAGGAACATAAAATTTAACTTGCAGTTACACCGAAGATTAGAGGGGTTCATTATCCTTATCGCCATAATCATATGCAACAATTTCCTGTTATAAGTGATAGAGAAGTTTTTTTAGAAATGTATTTTTTACAGGGAACTTGCAAGATTTATTTACGTCATGGCAAAGGTGGCACAGATGGTCAATCTGATTCAACTCCAGTATCCAAGACATACTATCTAATAGTTGTCCAATGAATTTTATTGTAGTTGGAATTTGTTGCGTGCCTTTTTTTCTAATCAACCTCGACAATAGTACTACCCACTCTTTTACATGTTCTTAATGCACGGCTCGCGCATGCAGAAATTACGTACGGTGAGTTAATCAGGCATGCGTCTAATCCATATAATTGTAGACGATTTTCTTCTTGCTTTCACCCACCCGCTGAACAATTGTTTCAATCTTTCTGAAGTCTTACGATGAAAATATTTGATACACACGATGAGGTCTCATTGGTTTTGCATCAAACGATTGCAACTTTCCGATCAACTAACTGATGTATGAATACTATGTGTAAGTTAACACCTCATAAAATAGTTGCTCAGATCATATATACCCTACTAGGAAGAACGTACCTGAGCTGTAAATTGATACTCCCTTGGTTTCCGAGTTAGATGTCGCAAATTTATCTAAATTCACATATAAACACTAAAACACGTGTAGATGAATGTGAATCTAGACAAATCTGTGACATCTAATCCTGTATAAAGTAAGTATATGTTTTCAGACAGATCCAGTAACACCAAATGCGCTGATGTTCCACGCGGTGGCCGCTGCACTGGGGCGATATAATCTCAATTCCACGCATTCATTTAGAGCATGTTGATCGGCGCAGCTGCAGCAAGCCCACTGAACGACATCAATAGATGACATGCATGTTGTAGCAGTTGATTTATTAATCATAAAGTAACGATCTCTGGAAGAGTGCAGCAACAAACTTTGATCGTAAAATAGCATCCGACCTGGCACACACACATAGCTAGGATTAGATGCACTTCTCTTGTACTCTTGTGTTTAGACTATCGATCCCGATGATTAAAAAAATCTATGTATGTTAGCTCTAGACATATGTGGGGGTATATAAAAAAAATAGAATATGCCATGTGACAACACGTACCTAATTATTGTTGTTTGATGCAAATCTTCCATCTAACCTAGATATGGGCTACTCCCTCCGTTCACAATTACCTCGCGTTATGGGTTTAGTCAAAGTTAAACTTTTCAACAATATATAGAAAAATATCAACATCCATGATTTTCAATGCATATAATATAAAAATATAGTTTATAACAATTCTAATAGAATAGTTTTTATGTTGTTTGTGTTGATATTTTTTCCTAAATATATGGTCAAATTATACAAAGTTTTTTACTAAACCTAGGATGCGAGGTAATTGTGAATGGAGGGAGTATCACGGTGAGGAAAATCGCGAGAATGCATTTACGCGTACCGGTGGTCTGCTGTGTGCATGGCAACCAAAATTGAATTCTGATCTACATGCTGCATGCCGGGTCAAGGCATGGAGACGCCGGTGGCTGGGGTCGGGACACAAATCGCGAGGATGCATCTAAACATACTGGTCGTCTTTGTGTGCACGGAAAATCGTGAGGATGCATACTGATGTACGTGCTGCGGACACTGAAGTTTGCTAGGTAGTCAAGGGCATGGAGACGGCGGCGGGGCTGGGACGACGGCGTGCAGAGTTCTTAGATTTTTTTTTTTTGATAAATTAGCTAGTTGCAATATTAACGATGGGGTAAGGAAAATTATGTAGGACATTGGTGGGTAAATTTCTTAAACTTTGATGGCAATAGATTAGTTGTAAGATCTATCGGTTGTCATCGGCTGTCTAGTTAAATTGATGGTTAGATGTCTCTGATTATTGTGGGATTTTTTAGTCTATTTATCTTTTTTCTGGTAGCCCGATATGTACTTTTAATATATAATAGATAGATACCAAAAGATCGGTACTTTAGGTGGTTTAGACTTACAAACCATACATATCTTACTTAATATGTTTTCAGTGGAAGAACGAAAGATCCAAACAACATAACACACTTGGGCTCAATAGCTTATTATATAAGGTTCATGCTGCTCGGCTCGGCTTAAGTACTAATATCTATTGGCAACTACTCTAACTTGTTGCCACCAGCTCCATAGCGTATCTCATAGTCCACCCCTTTCACTTCACCGGACAGGTCTGGTTCCTCATAGTAGACATCGTCCTGACCTTCGATAGCATATATTGAGGTATCTTCTGGATCCTCAGAGTCTAAGCAAGGGATCAAAGGAAAGAGTGAGTAACAGCGTTACCCAGCAAGTTCATTATATGCAATGTGGGAAGTTTGATGCACTAACTACCACCTCAGACTATAAGTCTTTGGCACTATGCAGTTTTCGTAAAAAAAAAATTCAAAGATTGATTCTAATATCAAAAACTATGTCCATCAGCCTTCACAGGTTGACCAAAACTTCATGGAGTTTCTTTCATGCCGTGTTCGTAGCCCCTTCCCGAAACAGGGAGTAACATTTCATAATTCTTACACTTTACAGAGGTGTGTTGCTTTACCCATAAGAGACCAAATACTTGTTTCACAACCGGGCATACTTTCCCATCTACGATTCATTTATGTGGGGCCCGGTAGATGATCCAAGCCCATCATTGTTCTCCTTCACGACCCCACATGTCCACTTGGTGTACGCCATGCCCACGTATTGATTTACGTCAATGGTGAGTACAAACTATTATAGATGCCAGAACTATCGTGAGACGTTGAGGGCTCTCACCCATATGTTGCACATCCTCTATGAATTACATACTCACTCTACCAGGATAACAACCATGGCCTACGCATCCGGATACATGTGAAAGGAAAGAGATCTAGCTAACTAGTCCATCTCATTCCAGATCTTATGGTTAACGCGTATTATACGGTGCTAGAATCACTAATGTCATGGGTTATTAAGTTTTATTAGTGCTAAAACTGGAATCTTAGATTCTACTGCCACTCTTAATATTTATCATCACTTAGGATGATAATAGCATTTCATTTTCTTGAGAAAATATTTATTTTCTGTCTCTTTTAGAACATAGGTAATAACACACGATTTGCAAATACTTTTAGAAAAAATCTTCAAAGGACATGAGCAATTGATGAACTTGCCGTTTGACTGCAAGGTAGTGAAGTCGGATGTCTCCACTCGACCTTGTGCTTCTATGTCTACAAAACATCATTATTGCCCGGTAAGGATAATATTTAAAGAAGCAATTATGCTATGCATAGTAATGTAATGCATGGTTTTATCATTTCTCGAATTTGTGTGTTTTACCCAAATCATTAAGATTCTAAATTACTTGTTTTAATAAAAAGGAATTAACAATTGAAAATTCCTAAAACCAAATAAATATTAGATTTACTATTTTTGTGAAAACATGTAATATTTTAAGAGCTTAAAAGTAAATTTTATTTAATTTGAACTCTTATTAACATTTTCTTAAAATTCTATTAAGGGATAAATGTTTTATTTTAGATAATTTCATTTAATTCAAACTAAAATATAAATTAGTATTTTCCAAAATAATATATCCATTTAGGATCATATAAGTGAATTTTATTTAATTTTTGGTATTATGATCATGTTTAGAAAATTCCATAAGGAATTGATATCACAAAAATATTAAACTATTTTTGTATTATTTTAAAATACAACTTATTATTTTTATTGGGTGAATTATGTTTTATGAACACATGGGTATATTATTTGTATTTTTAGGATTTTTATTTATTTTCTTAGAGCTTAATTTGTTATAGGGATATTTTTGTAATTAACAATTTTTAATTTGGCTTTCTTTAAAACATGGGCCTTCCCATTGGGCTGGCCCAGCCCGACCTGGCCCAATAGGGTTAGGTCAAACCCCCCAGCGGCGCCTGGTACTGGCACAGACTGGCCCAGTACATCGTCTCTCCTCTCTCCTCGCACACACACGACTCATGTGTTCCCAGTGTGTGGCGATTTTTGTTTGACGCTGCCGCTGTGCTCGATTCCAGCCATTCTTGGCCTTCTCGCCCACCACCACGGTGCTAGATGTTGATGTCGACAATGTTGCATCACCATACCCTCTTTGATTCGCCGCTCATGCCCCCTACTAGTTGTGCCGCGACCTCTCTAGAATCGAGGGCTTGGACCCCGCCGGTGGTTCAACGCTCCAACGCCCCTCTAGCACCGCCCTGGTGCCTTGGCGATGATGTGGTGTTGCCTCTTCCTCAGTAGCCACCATGGATGTGGCTCGGCATGGGTTGCAACCCCCTTTGGGGTGCTCCCTGTGCTGTCGTGTGCTTCCTTGTCACCGGCCTCTACTGCCTCTTCAAATCTCATAGAGAGGACCTTGGGTAAGTTCATTTGTTCCTACCCCTTGCTCTCTATTTCCCTCTGCTCCATTCTATGCGATTACTGTCCTGAATCCCAAATTAGGGTTCATCCCTGTAACTATGGTTAACGATGAAGGAAATATGTCCTGAGAGGCAATAATAAAGTTGTTATTATGTATTCCTTGTATATGATAGATGTTTATTTTGCATGCTATAATTGTATTGATAGGAAACGTCAATACATGTATGTTTAATAAACAAAAAGGGTTCCTTGTTATGCCTCTCTTATATACTAGCTTGTTGATTAACAAGATGATCAAGGATTTCTGATCATGGACATTGGATGGTGTTAATAACAAGGTCAAATCATTTGTGAAATGATGTGATGAACATTCATCCGAAGTATAGCATTACGATCAAGTCATTATGTTTATATTGCTATAACATCATACGAAGTAGTCTTAGTCCTTAGACCATGAGATCATGTTAATTGCTAACCCGGAAGAGTATCTTGATAATATCAAACATAAAACCGTAACAGGGTGACTATAAAGGTGGGTTCAATGCTATGAAGGTGTTATATTGAGGCTCATGGATCAAGAGTGAAATTTGTCAATCCCGATGACGGATAAATATACTCTGGGCCCTCTCGGTAATATCACATTAAGATAGCTTGCAAGCAAGTGATGTGATCACTAGAATGTTATATCACGGGAACGAGAAAAGAGTGCATGTTGGTAACAAGATCAAACTAGGTATTTGGATACCGATGATCGAATCTCGGACATGTATTATATCATGAGACAAAGGGATTAAATGGCTAGCGTTAAAGGTTCTCACGATCACAGAAGTCATCGTTGAATGTGCAGGAGTCAGTATGGATCTCCAGGTCCCGCTTCTGATTATTGATCTGAGAGGAGTCTCAATCATGTCTACATTATTCGCGAACCGTAGGGTGACACACTTAAGGGTTGCCAGACACCATTTAGGAGCACATATGTTCCAGACAAAAGGTTTGCAAAGCGCAGGAAATGTTTCGATAGAAACAGGAATTGTTTCGATAGAAACCAGAAATGTTTCGGGTGAAATTGCAGAAAGTGGTTCTGCATGTGATATTGAAATGTTGCAAGGGGTTTTATGTGAATGTTTGTTAATTAAAGTAATTAAAAAAATTCTGAATAAAATAAATAAAAGAGTTTTATTAAATTGAGAGTTGTATTTAATTTGGTGGAAATTAAATACATGTGAGTGGGATTTTGGGTGGAGGCCATGTTTATGTGAGTGGAGGTTCACCACATGAATGAAGGAGGGGACGAGTCCCCCCCTCATGTGCCGGCTATGGGAGGGGAGGGGTCTCCCTCCCTCCTATATAAAGCCCCCCTCTCCCCTCTCACAAACCACACCTCCTCGTGAAGGATCTCTCTCCCCCTCTAGATATTCCCCCATGGTCTCGGATTAGCGAGATACATGTTCGGGGTGGCCTTGCATCTGGAGGGAGGTGCTGCTTCTGCTGATTCGCTGGAGCGATGAGGTGGAGGTTGTCCGGTGGCTTGGACGTGTGTGCAAGGACGGATGCGCTGCTGATTTGCGGCGCTCGGACTTCAACACGATCTTGAGATCGGCAAACGTACGACTACATCAACCATGAGTTCCTACTCGTTAACAAAACTCGTTGTCTTCGAGGGTAAGTTCTCCATGGATGTATGTCCACCCATTGCTCTGTATCTAGTAGATAGATCTTGGCGTATAGTTCTCATCGTAGGAATTTTTTTGTTTTCTATGCTGCGGACCCAACAGTGGCATCAGAGCCTGATCTATGCGTAGGTGCTTTGCACGAGTAGTACACATATGTTTATATTTGGGCGATGATGATCATGTTATTGCATCTTCTATGTACTTTGGATATTGGTGGGCATAGTGGGATAAAGCGGCCCGGACCAACCTTACATGTCATCGTACATGAGACCGGTTCCACGACTGACATGCAACTAGTTTTGCATAAGTGGCTAGCGGGTGTCTGTCTCTCCTACTATAGTCAATGTCTGATTTACAACGAGTTGCTAATAACTTGGCTATCCTCGTTGTGGTTCATGTTCGTAGGTAAGACCGGTTCTATCTCCGAAAGCCCTAAGCCACGTAAAAATTGCAATTGATAAATTAGAGGCGTCTAGTTTAGATCGTTGCTGGGCTAGTGTCTTGATATGGTATTGTTGTAAGTAGATGTATGATAGATACTCTTACAACTCACTTAACATGTAAGTTCCATAGACCTTGGCCTTACACACAAAGGAATGATGGAGATCATACCATGATGCAAATGATAGAGATCAAATGCATGGACCATATCATCTCACTTCACACATTAGATGTTAGCATCTTATATTGCTAGTTTGGCACTTTTGGTAGCATTATAAGATGATCCCTCATTTAGATATCAAGATAAAATGTGTTCTTCCTTAAGTATGCACCGTTTTGTGGATCGTGTTTTGAGGCATCACGTGATGATCGGGTGTTTTCGACTCTACGCTTTCATACAACGGGTGTAAGACAATTTTACACACGCGAATACTAAGGTTCTTACTTGGCGAGCCTAGCATGTACAGACATGGCCTCGGAACACGGACCGAAAGGTTAAGCATGAGTCATATAGTTGATATGATGCCCATATAGATGCTCACCTTTGAAGCTACACCGACTCACGTGATGATCGGACTTGGTGTAGTGGATTTGGTTCTTGTAATCACCAAAAGGACACGAGGGATGTCGTTTTTGAGTGAGAGTTCATTAATAATTTGGATTAGTTGAACTCAATCTATCATAAACTTAGTCAAAATATACTTTATAAATTCTGTTGTAGATGGCACCACCTAATTTTAATTTCAATGTGTTCATGGAGAAAGAGAAGCTTGCTGTGAATGGTAGCAACTTCACCAACTGGGCTATGAATTTGAGGATTCTCCTCACTGCTGCACAAAAGCAATATGTGCTAGAGGCGCCGCTACGCCCCCACCAATTCCTGATGCCCCTGACGAGGAAAAGGACGTCTATATTACTCGTCAGGAGGACCACAACTTAGTTCATTGCATCATACTGTATGGGCTAGAGCCAAAACTTCAAAAGCGTTTTGAAAATGGCAATGCCTTTGATACCATGGGAGAATTGAAAATGATTTTCGATACCCATGCTGCCGTAGAGAGTTATAATGCTTCTGAAAAGTTATTTAGCTGCATGATGGAGGAGAACAACTTCATTAGTGAGCACGTACTCAAAATGTCTGGGTACGCTGATAAGCTTGTGTCCTTGGGAATAACGATTCCCATTGACTTAGGCATACATCGTGTTCTCCAATCTCTGCCACCTAGCTACAAGAGCTTCGTGATGAACTATAATATGCAGGGCATGAAGAAGTCTCTTCCCGAGCTTCTGTCAATGCTTAAGACTATAGAAGTGAAGATTAGGAAACAACATCAAGTGTTAATGATCAATAAGACCACCGGTTTCAAGAAGGACAAGAAATGCAAGTAGAAGGGAAAGAAGGGTGGCAAATCTGTTGTTGTGCCTAAAAAGAAACCCCGAGCTGGCCCTAAGTCTGATATTGAGTGCTACTATTGCAAGGGGACTGGCCATTGGAAGCGCAACTGCCCCAAGTATTTGGCGGACAAGAAGGCCGACAAGGCTAACAGAGGTATATGTGATATACATGTTATTGATGTGTACTTGACTAGTACTCGCAGTAGCACCTGGGTATTTGATACGGGATCAGTTGCTAATATATGTAACTCGGTTCAGGGGCTGCGGAACAAGCGACAACTACCAAGGGATGAGGTCACAATGCAGGTCGGCAATGGATCAAGAGTTGATGTGATCGCCGTTGGGATTAGTTATAAACCTGAATAATTGTTATTTGGTGCCTGCACTGAGCATGAACATTGTATCCAGATCGTGTTTGATGCAAAGTGGTTATTCGTTTAAGTCTGAAAACAATGGTTGTTCGATTTATATGAATAATATCTTTTATGGTCATGCACCGATGTTGAATGGTTTATTTCTGTTGGATCTCGATAGTAGTATTACGCATATTCATAATGTTGATGCTAAAAGGATTAAGCTGGATAATGATATATCTGCATATATGTGGCACTGCCGTCTAGGTCATATTGGTGGTAAACGCATGAAGAAACTCCATTCTGATGGACTTTTGGAATCACTTGATTTTGAATCATTTGATACATGTGAGCCATGGCTTATGGGCAAGATGACTAGAACATCGTTTTCCGGTTCAATGGAACGGGCGAAAGATTTATTGGAAATCATACATACTGATGTGTGTGGACCAATGAGTGTGTCGGCGCGAGGTGGATATCGTTATTTTGTTACTTTCACGAATGATTTGAGTAGATATGGGTATATCTATTTGACGAAACATAAGTCTGAAACCTCTGAAAAGTTCAAGGAATTTCAGAATGAAGTGGAAAATCATCGTAAAAGAAAGATCAAATTTCTACGGTCCGACCGTGGAGGAGAGTATCTTAGTTACGAGTTTAGCACGCATATGAAAGACTGTGGAATAGTTTCACAACTTACGCCTGCCAGAACACCACAACGTAATGGTGTGTCAGAACGTTGTAATCGTACTTTATTGGATATGGTTCGATCTATGATGTCTCTGACAGGCTTGCCACTGTCATTTTGGGGTTATGCACTGGAAACCGCTGCATTCACTTTAAATAGGGCACCATCTAAATCCATTGAAAATACACCGTATGAATTATGGTTTGGAAACAAACCTAAGCTGTCATTTCTTAAAGTTTGGGGATGCGATGTTTATGTGAAGAAACTTCAACCGGATAAACTCGAACCCAAAGCGGAAAAATGCGTCTTCATAGGATACCCTGAGGAAACAATTGGGTATACCTTCTATCACAGATCTGAGGGCAAGGTTTTTGTTGCCAAGAATGGATCATTTCTTGAGAAGGAGTTTATCGCGAAAGGTGTGAGTAGTCGGAAGGTAGAACTCGAAGAGGTTATTGAACCTTCTCTTCATGAAATGGCGAGTAGCGCAGCACCGGAAGTTGTTTCGGAGTTGACTTCACCTAATGAGGAGAGAGCTAATAATATTGATCATGAAACTCCGAAAGAGGAAACTACCGAACCTCGCAGGTCAAGCAGGACACGTGCAACTCCTGAACTGTATGGCAATCCTGTCATGAATTTCATGATTGATGAAATAGATGACCCTACGACGTATGAAGCAGCGATGATGAGCCCTGATTCCAACAAAATGGCTAGAAGCCATGAAATCCGAGATGGAATCCATGTACGAAAACCAGGTTTGGACCTTGGTGGACTTACCTCACGATCGAAAGGCCGTTGAGAATAAATGGATTTTCAAAAGAAAAACTGATGCTGATGGTAATGTGACCATCTATAAGGCTCAACTTGTTGCAAAGGGGTTTCGACAAATTCAAGGAGTTGACTACGATGAGACATTCTCTCCCATAGCGATTCTTAAGTCGGTTAGGATTATGTTAGCAATTGCTGCATATTTCGATTATAAAATATCGCAGATGGATGTCAAAACTGCATTCCTGAATGGTAATATTGAAGAAGAGTTGTATATGATACAACCTAAAGGTTTTGTCGATCCTAAGGATGCTGATAAGGTATGCAAACTTCAGTGATCCATCTATGGACTGAAGCAAGCATCCCGGAGTTGGAATCTCTGCTTTGATGAGGTGATCAAAGAGTATGGATTTGTCGAAACTTATGGAGAGGCTTGTATTTACAAGAAAGTGAGTGGGAGCAATGTGGCATTTCTAATATTATATGTGGATGACATATTATTGATTGGAAATGATATAGATCTTTTAAACAGTGTTACAAGTTATCTAAACAGAAAATTTTCGATGAAGGACCTTGGTGAAGCTTCATATATATTAGGCATTAAAATCTATAGAGATAGATCAAGACGCCTAATTGGGCTATCGTAGAGTACATACCTTGTTAATATATTAAAGAAGTTTAATATGGACGAAAGTAAGAATGGGTTCTTACCTATGTTGCAAGGCAAGACATTGAGTAAGACTCAAATTTCGACTACGGTGGAAGAAAGAGAGATAATGGATAAGATCCCCTATGCCTCAGCCATAGACTCTATAATGTACGCCATGCTATATACAAGACCGGATGTGGCACATGCTATTAGTTTGATGGAGGTGAAGAAGAGCTAGTCGCTAAATGTTAGCGGTCAAGAATATCCTTAAGTACTTGAGAAGAACTAGGGATATGTTTCCTGTATACGGAGGTGAAGAAGAGCTAGTCGTTAAATGTTATGTCGATGCTAGCTTTCACACTGATCCGGATGACTCTAAGTCTCAATCCGGATACTTATTTCTCTTGAATGGAGCAGCAGTTAGTTGTAGGAGTTCCAAACAACCTATGGTGGCTGGATCAACGACGGAGGCGGAATATGTTGCTGCTTCAGAAGCGGCACAGGAAGCGGTTTGGATGAAGGAGTTCATAACGGAACTAGGTGTGGTTTCTAGTGCGTTGGACCCAATGGTGATCTATTGTGACAATGGAGCCATAGCCAACACCAAGGAACTCCAAGCATATTAAGCGCTGATTTCACTCCATCCGCGAGCATGTCAAGGATGGAGATATAAAGATTTGTAAAGTGCACATGGACCTGAATGTAGCAGATCAGTTGACTAAAGTTCTCCCTAGGGCAAAACATGATCAACACCAGAACTCCATGGGTGTTAGATTTATGACTATGTAAACTAGATTATTGTCTCTAGTGCAAGTGGGAGACAGAAGGAAATATGCCCTAAGAGGCAATAATAAAGTTGTTATTATGTATTCCTTGTATATGATAGATGTTTATTTTGCATTCTATAATTGTATTGATAGGAAACGTCAATACATGTGTGTTTAATAAACAAAAAGGGTTCCTAGTTATGCCTCTCTTATAGACTAGCTTGTTGATTAACAAGATGATCAAGGTTTCCTGATCATGGACATTGGATGCTGTTAATAACAAGGTCACAACATTTGTGAAATGATGTGATGAACATTCATCCGAAGTATAGCATTACGATAAAGTCATTATGTTTAAATTGCTATAACATCATACGAAGTAGTCTTAGTCCTTAGACCATGAGATCATGTTAATTGCTAACACCAGAAGAGTATCTTGATAACATCAAACGTCACACCGTAACAGGGTGACTATAAAGGTAGGTTTAGTGCTATGAAGGTGTTTTGTTGAGGCTTATGGAACAAGAGTGGAATTTTTCAATCCTGATGAAGGATAGATATACTGTGGGCCCTTTCGTTAATATCAGATTAAGATAGCTTGCAAGCAAGTGATGTGATCACTAGAATGTTATATCATGGGAACGAGAAAAGAGTGCATGTCGGTAACGAGATCAAACTAGGTATTTGGATACCGATGATCAAATATCGGACATGTATTATATCATGAGACAAAGGGATTAAATTCCTAGCATTAAAGGTTCTCACGATCACAGAAGTCATCGTTGAATGTGCATGAGTCAGTATGGATATCTAGGTCCTTCTTTCTGATTATTGATCTGAGAGGAGTCTCAATCATGTCTGCATTATCCGCGAACCGTAGGGTGACACACTTAAGGGTTGCCGGACACCATTTAGGAGCACATATGTTCCAGACAAAAGGTTTGCAAAGCGCAGGAAATGTTTCGATAGAAACAGGAATTATTTCGATAGAAACCGGAATTGTTTCGGGTGAATCTGTAGAAAGTGGTTCTACATGTGATATTGAAATGTTGCAAGGGGTTTTATGCGAATGTTTGTTAATTAAAGTAATTATAAAATTCTGAATAAAATAAATAAAAGAGTTTTATTAAATTGAGAGTTGTATTTAATTTGGTGGAAATTAAATACATGTGAGTGGGATTTTGGGTGGAGGCCATGTTTATGTGAGTGGAGGTTCACCACATGAATGAAGGAGGGGAGGAGTCCCCCCCCTCATGCGCCGGCTATGGGAGGGGAGGGGTGTCCCTCCCTCCTATATAAATCCCCCCTCTCCCCTCTCACAAACCACACCTCCTTGTGAAGGATCTCTCTCCCCCTCTAGATATTCCCCCATGGTCTCGGATTAGTGAGATACATGTTCCCGGTGGCCTTGCGTCTGGAAGGAGTTGATGCTTCTGCTCATTCGCTGGAGCGAGGAGGTGGAGGTTGTCTGGTGGCTTGGACGTGTGTGCGAGGACGGATGCGCTGCTGATTTGCGGCGCTCGGACTTCCACACGATCTTGAGATCGGCAAGCGTACGACTACATCAACCACGAGTTCCTACTCGTTAACAAAACTCATTGTCTTCGATGGTAAGTTCTCCATGGATGTATGTCCACCCGTTGCTCTATATCTAGTTGATAGATCTTGGCGTATAGTTCTCATCGTAGGAAATTTTTTGTTTTCTATGCTGCGGACCCAACAAACGGTGCCCATTGGGATTGTTTCTTGCGAAATACATCTACTAGTAGACTATGGATAATGTGATGCTAGGTTCTCTGATAATACTATCAGTGTATTTTGTCACACTGTATATTGCTTGTATTAAAGCTTGTAGTTATCTTACAAGAATATGTACTTGGGATGCCATGGTGTTGATCTAGGTTTGATAGATGATTTTTAGCTGATAATTGGTAAGTTTAATACTAAAGCTTGTTTGCTGGCTATGGATTCAATTTACCCTGATGGCTTGTTTGTGAGGAATCTTAGTGATTATGATTCTGGTTCTTATTTGTAAATGTTCACAGAAGTTAAGGTTTAAGATATACCAGTTTGCCTCTGTCTTGAACTATTGAAATGATTCCTCCATGTATCAGGTAAGGATTCATTTCCTTAAAATGATGATACACTTGTTATTTATATTGATAAAACTCTATGGAGAGTTTTAGAGAAAAAGAAATGATTCCTAACTAGTTTAGAAAGATTATTTATATATTTCTTGAGGACATATGCCTATTGGTTAAAATATTCTTGGAATACATAGGGTGACTGAATTGTTGTAGAGGTGCTACCATTCCTTGGAATGTGCCCTGTAGCAATTCATGATTTAATTTTGTTGTTATCTAATGCAAATTAGATAATAAACCACTTGGTCAATGATGCCAGATCTAAGACCTAGTTGGATTCATTAAGATTTATATTTGACTATTTAAACTACTTTAATGATGAATATACACCCCATTTGGGTGGATTTCTAAGAAGAACTTGGAAAATAATAGATTATGCTCTTATTGGATGGATAAGAACAATAGAAATAGAGATATGTTTATAACACCAACCAGATGTTGTTGGTGATGCTATTGTGATGTTGGGTGTACTATTTCTTGGGTGTTGGTCTTGTTGGCTTGGTTCTGGAACTACTTCTATTCCTTGGCCTTTCTCTATACTTCCTGAAACAGGTTTTGTCCCTCCTTGCTCCTCCTAGCTCTTGCGTGGCCTTGCTGTCCTCCTAAACCACCCCCTCCATTAAGTCACCATCTTGCTGGCGATCTGATTGATTTTCTATGGTGAAAGAAGGGTTGATATGGTGGATATCTTGCAAGAACTAGTGATGGTTCTTTGTGTGTTCTTGGGTTAGAACTATATCTGTGGGTATGAAGTGTTGATCAAAGCTTGCTTTGATATGTGAAGTGTGGTTTTATCACTCCTCCTCTCTCACTGCTGGTCGACAACACACTACATGCAGTTAGTTGTGTGAGCTGTTTCACTGTTGCCTTTACTTTCGATCAGATCAAGTAAAAATATCTACTGCTTCCTCCTTTTACTATACCGATCTGGTGAAACTTGCCCCTTCCTTGGATAATGATGTTGCACTAAATCCATTTGATTTAAAAGAAAAAATTCTACACTTTGGTGAAATTTGCCCCTTTTATTTAAAATTTCTCAATGATATACCATGAACAGTGCACTGCACTGTTCACCACTAATAGCAATACTAACACAACCCTTCCTTTGTATGTCTTTGTGTTTCATTGTTTTGCAGGTACATAAGCCTTGATGATCAAGAAAATTAGATGAGGAATATATAGATAGTCTAGGGTTTTTATTTAATTACCTTTGTAATCTTTTCTTTTGACTTCTGTACAAACATTGTAATAAGTGTTTATTCAATAAAGTACATTTGATTGTGTAACAATTGTTTCTGTAAAATGTCCTTACTTATTCACTTGTATTAGAATTATTATTGTTGAATAAGGAAAGAATAACAAATAAATGCTCTTATTTGAATTCTTCAATTTATATTATATCCATTTCCTTTTACTATATAATTTAATATACATTCAAAAATTCATACTTTCTACTTATTGATATTTCTTTTAAAACAATCAAAACTCTAATACTTCAAATTTTAAATCTTTTCAAAAGTGATTCACATTTAAATATGAATTCAAATTGTTCACCCAAAATCATTATAATTCCTAGATATCATGTAAAAATTTATAGCAATCACTATAAAGAGCTAAATCGTAACTCAAAGTAGTGAAAGAAACTATGATCTCCCCAGGGTTTTGTTTGGCGAAAAATTTACCCCAATTTTACAGATGAATGCATGCAAATGCACAAATTTCTATTTCTACCCTTCATTGGTTCCTAAACGCTAGGATGTTACATTTCACTCACCAAGTGTCAAAATACTTGAATCTTGTTTTTACTTACCAAGTGTCGATACACTAGAATCTTGATTCAATCCTTTTCATGCGGGAAGAACCTTTCTTGTCATTTCTATATTGAACTCTTTCAATATCTCATATATGTACATATAGCACAACCACATTAGCACCTCCATCTATCCATATAGACATTGATGCCTAATATTCTGGTTTTGCCCAAGTCTTTCATTGAAATCAAATTTTAATAAAATTATTAACTTGTGTCAATAAGAGATACATCATTTCCAATCAACACCATGTCTTCTACATAATGTATTAGAAATATGTCTTAGCGCTCCCACTTAATTTATTGCAAATGCAAGCATCTTCATCATCTCCGATGAAATTAAACTCTTTTAACAGTTTCATCACGGTGAAGATACCAACTCCGCTAGGCCTACTTCAACCATTGAAGTTTGCATGCCCTTTTAGCATCCTTTGAATTAACAAAACCCTTTGAACAGTGTCATGTACATATCCTAGGTAACCATTCTATTAGAAGAACTTTGTCTTATTTGTTCAACTACCATATACCAAAATTGATATATGTAGTGGTTGCTACAATAATCCATTTAGAATAAATATCGGTAGGAAAGATCAAATCTTGTCGTAGTAAACTCCTTGAACATTGTCATAAACTCCTTTCTGACATGTCGACTATTTCATAGATATCAAACATCCATGTCTATTTCTTTATAGATCCAAACACGACCAATAGGCTTCATGCCTTTCTAGAGGGTCTTCCAAGTTCAAAAACTGGATTTCTCGTGTATGGAAACTATCCCAGATTTTATGACTTCTAGTCACTTTATGGAGTCAAGGCCTATCATCGCTTCTTTGCATACAGTTTGTTCATTATTGTCAAAACAATAAAGCTTGTTTATCAAATCTTACTATTTGATTGTTACCCGACCCACACGGTCCAATAGGAACTCTAGTATCTGAGATCACAACTTCTGTAATCACGGGAGCCATGAGCATTGTGGCTGCCTTCGGGACACTTTCTGGTGCTATGCTACTTAGCACATGTTACTTAGGTTCATCAATCTAATCAAATTTCTATTGTCCTCCCACTCAACTTTTTGTGAAAAATTCCTTCTCAAGAAACTTGACGTTCTAAGTGAAAAACTCTTTTGTCTTAAGTGTTATGAAGGAAATATCCAACCGTTGCTTTGGGATAACCTACAAAGACATGCTTATCTGACTTTGGTTGTAAATTTTTTACTTATGCCTAGCATACCAAAATTAAAGAAAAGACAACTCGAGTTTTATCCCAAACCATAACCCATATGGTGTCATTTCAACGGAACACCATGATTCTCTTTTCAGTGTAAAAGCGGTAGTCTCTAAAGCTTTAATCCTTAAAATATAATGCAGTTTTATAAATGACACCTTTGATCTTACCATGTCAAACAAGGTTTGATTTCATCTCTTGAGCATTCCATACTCCTATGGTTTATCGGGAAACACAAATACATGGAACAATTCCTCAAATATTAGATGTTTTGCTAAAAATGTAACTCAAATATCTTCCTTTATGATCGAATCATCAATTCATTATTTTCTGGTTACAATGATTTTCCACTTCATCTTGAAAGTCTTCGAACAATTTTCAAATGTTTCATGTGTCCTCCTTATTAAGTAAATATACACATATATTCACTGAAACTTCTGTAGAAATCATATGAATCTGAAAGATCCACTGCACATGGCTACACATAATGGACTATATACGTCAACATGTACAATTTCCAATAAGTTAGTCATCCGTTCCTCTTTGGCCAATAAACAAAATTTCAATTATCTCCAGGAAAGTCCGACAAGCATCAATTTATCAAAACCAAAGACTCCAAAATTCCATCAACATGGAGTTTCTACATGTTTTTCTTTCCAACATAACTTAAACAACTATGTCACTTTGTAAGTGATCTTTCAATCATTTGCGTTGTGACATTTTAGCATTAGTTTTGATGGATGTGATTTCTCCAACTAGACTTGTAAAATTTCATCCATCTTCTATGGAATATGGTAATTATTTGAACAACCATTGTTATCATAATACTAGAACAAAATAACAATTATTAAAAAACAAATCTTGAAGGCAAGCTTTGATGTCAACGAGAAACACAACAACACTTTATTTGTTATCGATGAACATCATCACATATTCTATTGCTAGTTACTTAGGCCATTGTAGTTCATGAATTGTGCTGTTCTGTATGACACTTCACACCAACAAATTCGGTACCCAATAACCAAGAACCACATTGTTTAACAATCAAAGAATATATCCATAACATGTATATCATCTATATACCTAAGTTGGACATTTCTAGTCTTTTCTTTTCTACCAAACATTTTATAGATTATCTTTTAGCATTTTTTCTTTTAAAAGAATCTATCAACATCAATAGTGGCGCCATACAGATGACACATAGTCCAAAGCGTGTATAGTCAAATAATAATACCTTTGGACTTGCACTTTGGAGTGGACCACCATCATCAAATGTTTAGCGTTCTTTCAAAATCCATTCTTTATTATTCATCCTTATCATGAAAACTTTCATGATCAAGATACTATAGCTTATAAGGGTGAATTGTGAGTATAATGTTAGTTCCCAAAACCTTTTTGGAGATAGGACACCTAGCATCTCCAAGCTTCAAAAATTCACATACAATATGAGAACATGTATTTTACTAAATTTATACTCTATCATATTGCAACCATAAACATTTTTTCAGATATCACAATATCTTCCACACATGATGGTTTCTGAAACAATTCTTTCACCCCTAAATAACCTTGATACTAAAACAACTTTTGAATATCAAGGATCATGGAGGTAAGCATGATACAGATATTAACACTGGAATTCTTACTCTTTATTTAATAATATTTATTGAAGTTCATGGAGTAAATAGAGTTTGTTGAAAATTTGTAATAATACTTCTAAATTTTAAATTGACACTTAAAACAATACGATACCAGTTCGTAAAGTAAATATACAGAATTCTATAGTTCTTGTATCTCAATTATAACTAAAAATAAGTTAGTACACTGATGCCAATGACTACAACAAAATATGAAAATTCCATTTGATTTATGTTATGATAAATTGAGTTCAAATTTAATCATATTACTGCATGAACTCGCACTCAAATACAACATCCCTCGTGTATTTTTGGTCATTGCATGAACTAGATCCACTACAGCAAGACCGATCATCACATGAGTTGGTGTAGCTTCAAAGGCTAACATCTATATGGTCATCAAATCAACCATATGTCTCATGCTTTACCTTTCGGTTAATGTTCAGAGGCCATGTCTGTACATGCTAGGCTTGCAAAGTAAGAACCTTAGTCCCCGCGTGTGTAAAACTGTCTTACACCCGTTGTATGCGAACATAGATTTTATCACACCCGATCATCATGTGGTGTCTCAAAACGATGAACTTTCTAAATGGTGCATACTAAAGGATGAATACACTTTTATCTTGAGATTTAAATGAGGGATCATCTTATAATGCTACTAAAGCGCCATACAAGCAATATACGATGCAAACAAACAACGTATGCTAAAAGTGATATGATATGTCTCTTCCACTTGATCACTATCTTGTGCATTGTGGTATGATCTTCATAATTCCTATATATGGAAGGCCAAGGTCTATGGAACTTACAGTTTGGTATTATATAATTTCCAAGAGTATCAAGCCATACTACAAATTATAACATTACCATATCACAACACTTTGCCCAGCAAAACCAAAAACTAGATGCTTCTAATTTATCTTTTGCATGTTTTTATGTGGCTTAGGGCTTTCAGAGATAGAACCGTTCTTACCTACGAACATGGAACCACAACGATGATAGTAAAATTATTAGCAACCCATTGTAAATCAGGTATTGGCAATAGTAGGAGAGATAGACACCCGCAAGCCACTTATGAAAAACTAGTTGCATGTCAAGCGTGGAACGGGTCTCATGTGCGAGGACATGTAAAGTTAGTCTGGGCTGCTTCATCCCACTATGCCACCAATATTCAAAATACATAGAAGATGCAATAAGATGATCATTAGCGCCCACATAATCATATGTGTTCTACACGTGCAAAGCATCTACGCATAGATCAGGCTCTGATACCACAGTTGAGTTCGCAGCATAGAAAACAAAAAATTTCCTACGATATGAACAACTTAGCACCGAGATATATCTATCTATATACAATCAACAAGTGGATATACATCCATAGAGATCTTACCCTCGAAGACCGAAAAGCTTTGTTAACGAAATATGATTTCGTGGATGATGTAGTCGTTCACTTGCCGATCTCAAGATCGTGATGAAGTCCAACACCGCAAAGCAGCAGTGTATCCGTGATAGCACACATGTCCGGTACCCCGACCACGTTCGAGTCCTTGCTCCAGCAAAGAAGCGGAAGCAACAAATCCTTCTAGAAAAATACATCAAACATGTACTTCGCTAATCTGAAGCTATGTGGAATATTCTAGAGGGGGAGAGAGATCCTTCACGAGGAGGTGTAAGTGGAGAGGAGGAGAAAGCCTCCTTTTATAGGGGAGGGGGCTGCCCCAAGGAGCATGGCCTCCGTCCATGGAGGTGCCCCCACCTAGCCCTCCATAATGGTGACTGGAGCTTCCACTAAGCCCATTACCATTAATTCCAACTCCACTCAAAGTAGCATTAATTTTCCACCAAAATTAATGCATCTCTCATTTAATAAAACTCTTTTATTTATTTTATTCAGAATTTTGTTAATTACTTTAATTCACAAACATTCACATAAAACCTCTTGAAATATTTTGATGTCACATGCAAAACCAATTTTAGTAGTTTGACCCAAAACAATTCTGGTGTCCATCGAAATAATTCTAGTGCTTTCATAATCTTTCTCTAGTATATTATTTGCTTCAAATGGTGTCGGTATCCCTTAAGTGTGTCACCCTATGGTTTGAGAATAATGCATACATGATCGAGACCCCCCTCCAATCAATAATCAGAAGTGAGGCCTAGAGATCCATACTGACTCTCACACATTCAACGATGACTATTAATCATGTGAACCTTTAACATCGTAACTAAATCCATTTGTATCTAGATATATTATATGTCCAAGATTCGATCATCGGCATCTCCATACCTAGTTTGATCTTGTTACCGACAAGTACTCTTTTCTTGTTCCTGTGATATAACATTCTAGTGATATTATCACTTGCTTGCAAGCTATGTCAATGTGATATCCCCAAGAGGGCCTAGAGTATATATCTATGTCATCGGGATGGAGAAATCTCACTCTTGATCCATAAGCATCTATATAACATTTCAGAGTATCTGAACCCACCTTTATTATCACCCTATTACGGTGTGACGTTTGATGTTATCAACGTACTTTTCTAGTATTAGTGATTGACATGATCTCATGGTCTAAAGACTAAAGTTACTCCGCATGATTTTATAGCAATGTAAAAATAATGACTTTGATCGTATTACTATACTTTGGATGAATGTTCATCACATCATTCCACAAATGTTGTGACCTCGTTATTAACAACATCCAATGTCCATGATCAGGAAACCTTGATCATCTTGTTAATCAACGAGCTAGTTTATATGAGAGGCATAACTAGGAACTATTTATTTGTTTATTAAACACACATGTATTAATGTTTCCAATTAACACAATTATAGCATGAGAAATAAATATTTATCATAAACATCGAATAAGATAATAACCACTTTATTATTGCCTCTCGAGCATATTCCCTTTAGTCTACACCCTCTTTGCAGGACTACGTGATAGGGCATAGACACCATCACCAACATTACCTAGATTTTCTTCACACAGCTACATGATATGTGGTTATACAAAATAATCAAGAGGTCATCTCATGGGTACAATTCGTATGCAATTCAAAGTTTAATTGAACACGTCTTTCATGATTCC
The DNA here is from genome assembly GCA_910589775.1 of Avena eriantha. Lineage (NCBI taxonomy): Eukaryota > Viridiplantae > Streptophyta > Magnoliopsida > Poales > Poaceae > Avena > Avena eriantha. The sequence continues at coordinate 166,121,234 of OU342741.1, read as the reverse complement.
TAAACCATTCCGAAAACCCACCCCACATACTGGTACAATAAAATGTTTTCCTTTGATTGATTTAAATAACCTACAAAAATGATAGTTAAGTCAGACATATGAATATATCTTGCTACAAGTTTCATTTCATATATGTGAGGATATGTATGAATAGTACTCATCAACAAAGTTTTCAGCCTCATTAGCATTATTTAGCACGTACCAACTAAGTTGGTCATATTAGTGGTACGCTTAATGGTCTATGTTAGATGACAAGATGGCTTCTTCCGACTGTTCTGGTAGCTTGGAGTAGGAGTAGGGGTAATACGTCTGATATGACTTTTTACTCGCTTAGTTTACTAGAAAAGATGTGCATGTGTAATAGTTAGTTTTGTAATACAAGACAAGAAATAATTTTTTTTGTAATGTGTTCGTTTGCGTCAGATTAAAAAATGTGTGTTTTGTTCGGATTTATTTTTAATCGAATTTGTGTTTAGTTGTTGGAAATATCATGTATCTGTAATACTTTGGTTTGTAATTGGAAAATAAAAAATAAAAAATTCCGTTGCATAATGTGTTCGTTTGCGCGAGACTAAGAAAAATCGTTGTTAGGATGCTTGACTTAGTAATCGGATCATAGTCTCTATAATACGTATACTTATGTTTCTAATTGGATTGAATAAATAAATTGTCATCATTTTACGTGTATGCGTACATGTAAGAAGTTTTATTTTATTTTCTCTGTAATACTTAGACTTGTGTTTCCGATGAGATTGAATCAATAAATTACCGCCATTTTACGTGTATGCGCTGTGAGAACAACTTTTGTTTTTTACTTCATGCATCTCTAGTCAGATTAAATAATCAATAAAATATGAGTGTCGGTTAATGTGTTTTTCCTAGCCGTGTTCTGTAAGTTTACTTCTTCGCACAATGCTTTGACTTTTCGGCTGTTGTGTTATCGACGGTCAAATTTTTGGTTTTACGTTCGATTTGAGCTACAAAGGTTGCTTCGTAGGTCGGGACGTGGGTATCGAACATGCTTGAGATTGTCTCTTATATCATTGTATGAGCGTTTTCTTCGAGGCACGTCATGTATGCTTCGTAGGTCGGGTCGTGGGTATTAAATGTTTGTGAGACTATCTTTTATATTGTTGTATAAGCGTTTTCTCGGACGCACGTCGTGTATGATGCCCGCGCGCGTATTATCTCGACATCCTATACACAATGGTCACATGAAACTATAAGTTTTTACTTTCTTTGCTTCATTGATATGTTATAAAACGCTATGGTTGACTTGTTCAAGATTCGGTCATCGACTATTTTTTCATCAATGTGTTTACCATGTTCTACTTCTTAGAGTCCTTTCTCTTGCACTAACATGTAGCATGATCATATCATCAAGCGTTCTGCCTGTCAGCTGTGCCCTGAGGGGCGCAGAGAGAATCTAGTAACACATAATAGAGATATCCAAGGTTCACAAACATAGCACATACTTGTCCATCACAAAACTGAAGAAGCATAAGGTTCAAATGAAATAGCAAAGGGAGCACAAGGAAAAAAGAATCAACTTAAGATGCAAGGCATTGTGCTAACGGCGAACCCCAGAACCCTGACAAAGAAGCCATTTATATCTAATAGAACTCTACTCTCTTCTCCCCTTTGGCATCGAAACACCAAAAAGGGATAAAAAGTAGGTGATGCTAGCATATCCCAGCTAGAAGAAATTTGGCCCGTGGTTGATGATGTTATTGTTGCCTTCATCATCCTCAATCTCGTCACCATCACCATTAGTTGCACAATGAGGAGTACTAGAGGATACACCTAGAACAAACTTAGGAGGGAATTGCCTGTGGAAATCATAACCATAGAACATACCATCATCAATGTGAGGCATCACATAGTTGACATATGTGATGGCATTCATCTAGGGACCATCCAGAGGAGTAGTGACAGTGTGGGTCACACAAAATCATTGTGCCTCCTCTATTTATCTTGAATCATTATGAGAACTTGTAGATTCACATCACAGGAAGAGCGACACGTATCCCACAAGGACTTGAAGGACTTGGTTGTATCACTCATAAGATTCTTGAAAGATGAGGATCATGGCAAAGCTTGGTTCCATGCTCATAGGGCTTCATGTTAGGCATTTCAGGAGAAAGACCACGAAGGGAGCAAGCAACTAGATCTCGAACGACACGCTGATACATTGCAAATGTATCTATAATTTTTGATGTTCCATGCTTGGTTTTATCTACGTTCTTGTGTTTTGTCCACACTTTGTGTAGGTATTATTTGCTGTAGCATGACTTGTTATAAATAATTGAGATTGCTTAATGTGCCTTGGATGAATCATGCGTTGTTTTAGCATATTAAAGCATAGTATAGTGGTATTCTGCTTTGATGCTTTATTTGGGTTGACTTGGCGCATACTCACACCATGTTATGACTATCACAAGTCACCATAGCCTTTATGATCCTTTAGTTTTCAACTTGTAGTATCACTTTATGCTTTGATCAATGATGTTTTCTCGCTCTGCATGATTATGGACATTATTGCTCTCTTAGTTTTTCACTCCCAGTCTTTTGCTAGCCTCCACAACCAAGTATGAGTTCCACTCATGCATCCAACTCCCTAAACAAAGTTATTCCAAAGAGTCCACCATACCTACCTACTAGCTTATGCTATTCCAAGTATATTCATGCTTCTGTTTACCTTCCAAATTAAACTTGTTATGAGAAAACTAGTGATTAAAGCTCTCACGAACTTGATGGCACACTTTACTTTTCTTGCGCTTAATAAACTTGAACAATTGTGTCGTCTATGTTGTATATGATTGCACTTATTTGTTGGGAATTAGCAGAACCATGCTATCATGGGGAACGCTTTCAACATTGCACTTGGTACTTGTACCTAGTTGATATCATGCTCTTTTGTATATGGATGTCGGTGTTGTGAAATGAAAGGGGAGCTTGTAAGTCCATGGAGTTATGTATATGTGTTAGAGAAACGCCTGGGCCGCTGGTCTAATCCATGCTGACATGGTGGAAACCTGCAGCGTAACCATAATGAGCTGTCTATGAAGCATTCTTCTTATAAAAAAAAGAGTCCTATATTGAAAAAAAGAGAAAAAAAGATATACTATGAAAAGAGGAAAGAGAGAAAAAAGCACCATATTCGCATGGTAAATAAGAAGATTGCTGAGATGCTTGTTGTCTGCTTGTCTTGTCATTTTGATATGGGGATTCTTCCGTATCATCGGGCAAGGGGTACCCCATTGGCGGTTTTCTATGATACACATGTACTTACGATGACAAGAACTTACCGCTGACTAAACTTGAGTAGCATGAGGAGCGGCCGTCGTATACAAGGGACATGAGATTTCTAACTTATACTTCATCAAGCATGTACACCATAGTTTGTTCACTTTAACCTTAATCACTTCAAGATGCTTATGATAGGGGCAATGAGAGCTAAAAGCTATAAGTACCATAATTTTTGGAAGCTCAAACTTGAATCTCTGCTTCTTCTATGAAGGCCTTTCTTCCACCATTATATTGAGTCTCCACCTTCTATCTTTATGCACCTACTTTGAGAGCATAGTTGCCATTCTTAGTTTTATGTGCATTGTCCCAAGACTAGTTGATTGATGCATAACTTGATATTGCTTGTTATAAACTATTTGTATCTAGTCACTCTTATGAACTTTGAAGGTGTCGTATGCATTTATATTTGCTACTCTATGAGGGACAAGCTGAATGCTACTTTGCTATGTTTTCTTTATGTGAAACAAACAAACGTCTTGCAAAGCACTGTTATTCATGACTCTTTTGTTTGTGCCTTTTCATGTTGCAACATAGTTTCTTTGCTTATTGCTAGAACTCTGTCTTTCATGATATGATTGAAGTACTATGATCCTAGCTTTGAATGTTTTACAAATACTTTGATCAAGTCTTTGATGGTGCATGTCACCTCAAAAATTATTCTTTCTTTTTATCACTTACCTACTCGAGGACGAGCATGAGTTAAGCTTGGGGATGTTGATACATTGCAAATGTATCTATAATTTTTGATGTTCCATGCTTGGTTTTATCTACTTTCTTGTGTTTTGTCCACACTTTGGAGTACTTTTCATATGATTTCTTGGACTAACCTATTAACAAGATGCCATAGTGCCAGTTGGCTGTTTTCTGCTGTTTTTGGTTCCAGGAAGTCAGAAAATGAATATTCTCGGAATTGGAGGGACAAAAGCCAAAGTTACTATTTTCCCGGAAGACTCACAGAGCCAGAAGGAGAGTCGGAGAGGGGCCATGGCCTGGCCACACCCCCCAGGCGCGGGCTAGCCCTAGCCGCACCACCAGGTGGTGTGGGCCCCCTAGCACTCCACCGACCTTGCCTCCTTCGCCTATAAGAGCCTCCCGATACCAAAACCCTAGATAGTCAAGCCTCCAGCCACGAAAAGTTCCACAGCGCCGGCACCACCTAAGGGGAGATTCGAGGGACAGAAAGTCTCTGTTCCGGCACCCTGTCGGGACGGGGAAGTGCCCCCGGAGCCATCTCCATCGATCTTCACCGCCGTCTCCATCACCATTGCTGATTCCCATGATGAGGAGGGAGTAGTTCTCTCTCGAGGCTAAGGATTCTACCGGTAGCTATGTGTCCATCTCTCTATCTAGGCATGACCTTGTTGTGGTCATGAGCTTTGTAATCAAGTAGATCTACCTTGCTACTTAAGTGCTTTAATAGATCTCTGCTCTCCCCATGTGTGTGAAAGTGACAGCGTGCACACCATGGTGGCACTTAGGCTAGAGATTACAAATACTTGTTATGAGTTATATTTGGAGTTGGATGTCTTTATGAAATTGTGGTGTTTGTTGGACTCATCTAGTACTCAAGGTGATAGTGTGGGGTTTTCTAGATGGGAAAGGCTTACTTTGAGGTGTGCTGTTATAGCCCTACCATCGATTAGAGTGTTCAACCGGAGAGTAGTTAAGAGTAGTATCATAAAGAGAAGATATTTATATGAGAGTGTTCACTAGTGAAAGTATGATCCCTAGGCCTTGTTTATAAGCATTGATACACCGTTTGCAATTAGATCTGTTACATGTTTGCTTGCTTCCATCTTTATTTCAGTTTTACTTTAGTCTTTTCCACGCCATCAAGCTATCTTCTATCACCGTTACCGCTTATAATTATCCATACCACTTGTATTTCACTATCTCTTCACCGAACTAGTGCACCTATACACCTGACAAGTGTATTGGGTGTGTTGGGGACACAAGAGACTTCTTGTATCTTGATTGCAGGGTTGCTTGAGAGGGGATACCTTTGACCACTTCCTCCCTGAGTTCGATAAACCTTGGGTGATCCACTTAAGGGAAAACTTGCTGCTGTTCTACAAACCTCTGCACTTGGAGGCCCAAAAACTGTCTACAAGAATAGAAGTGCGTAGACATCACACACTCTCCAACCATTAACTCACAAGGCACCATCTTGTTGAGAAATTTCTACACCATCACATAGTAGTTTGGGGTCATCCTTCCCTACACATGCCTCTTCAACTCACAATAGATGTAATCACATCCATCAATATTCCTTTGGTGATTGGGGTGAAAATAGTACATGAGAGTTGCATGATGGCCATGACAGTTTGTCAAATCCCCCATCTTTCTTATAATATTATCACAAAAGATTTGTGCCAAGGTGGGATAGAAGAAATACATGCCCGACTTGCATTGAGGAGGAAACTTAGAATATGGTGGATAACAAAAGGCAAGAGTTTCAATAGTATTTACCCTCTCAGAGTGGATGCCAAAACTTCTATCCTTTGTCAGAATATCCAAGGCATCAATAAAATCAGCATAGTTCCCACAGAACCTCCTTGTCATGGTCATCCAAGTCATGGTACGATCATCACCGCCATGGAAAAACACCGTGCAAAAGAACTCCTGGACATACTTTGAGGCACATAGGATCAAACAAGTCCATATTCTTCAATGCTTCATCAACATATCAAATTTCTGAGTTGGCATACATGTTGTGCTAGTCCACATTGGAAGAATCAACCTCAAACATAGATAGCTTAAGTGCATTATAGAACTCTTCCCACATCAAAGCTTGACTATTTTTCCACAACTTCTTATCAGGACCTTCATAAGTCCTTGTCTTGCAATGGTAAGGGCTCTCTTTCCTAGTGTTGTGCTACTAACACACTTCCATTCTCTTCATGCTTCTACTGGGCGACACTTCATCATTGGGACCAAACTCAACTTGCTTGCCTCTTTATTCCACACTCTTTTACCTCAGTCTAGACGCAGCCCTACTGCCAGTGCCCCTTCTTCCATGCAAACTTGTTTTCTAGTGGCGGGAACTAGTCTGACAACCTATCGGTCTTGGGTTAGTTCCCTTCTTCTTCTTGGAACTTGGCTCCTCAACTCCTCACGCTCATACTACTCGCTCTCAAGCGCTTTAGTCTCACCTGTGAAATAGAATAAGGATGCATAACATAAAGGTAAGTCCACATGCCAAAGGATATAGCCAAAAGAAATTGGATTTGAACAAGTGCAGTGTGAAAAGTTTTATTGTAGACAAAGTCGGTCTTAGTTACGATCAGACCGGTTCCTAGATCGGAGGGTTCGGTACGCCCTGGTGCTAGGACTAGTGCACCAGATCGATGTTGGTGCTCATCCTGATGGACCGGTCTGGAAACTAAAAACCATGGCGAGAGCCTAAAATTCCATGTATGGATCAAAAAAATCACAAATGGCTCCAATACTTGCACAAATATAATACAACGGATAAGTGTAAGCCATGGTTTGACTTGGTTGGTATACAAATACTAAGCGAAAACCTTAATTTCTCAAATCCAACAAATGTTTAGCAAAACAAGGGGATTTGAGAAAGACAGCAAGAAAGCAAGGATTACCCGAAGACATTTATTCCCTAGGAGGAAGGAAGCACCAATGGATAATCTTGGAGGGTAGATGCCCAAGTTCTCCCAAACAACCAAAAGAGGGAAGGGTTTCTTCAGTGGAGAACCTCTAAAGAATCTTCTAGATGATTTGGTGGCTCGATCTATGGATCCTTGTGGTTGAAAGTCACTAGGAGGTGAGGGAGAGGTGGAGATGTCATCTATGGAGGAGAGGGGAGTCAGGGAAGAAGAAATAAATTGACCCCAACAAACCCCATGACCTAGATCTAAAAGGGAGAGAAATAACCACTGTTGGGCCACGTAGAGATAAACAAAAACTTTTTCTCTACATGGTGATCCCAAGATCTAGCTGAGGTAGTAGGCCATGAGAATTACCACTAGACGCGTAGTTGCAGAATCGATGAAGCACGTCGCTTGATGCAGTGCAGTCCTTGTTGGGTCCGCAACATAGAAAACAAAAAATTTCCTACGATGAGAACTATACGCCAAGATCTATCTACTAGATACAGAGCAACGGGTGGACATACATCCACCCTCCAAGACAACGAGTTTTGTTAACAAGTAGGAACTCGTGGTTGATGTAGTCGTACGCTTGCCGATCTCAAGATCGTGTGGAAGTCCGAGCGCCGCAAATCAGCAGCGCATCCGTCCTCGCACACACGTCCAAGCCACCAGACAACCTCCACCTCCTCGCTCCAGCGAATCAGCGGAAGCAGCAACTCCTTCCAGACGCAAGGCCAGCGGGAACATGTATCTCGCTAATCCGAGACCATGGGGGAATATCTAGAGGGGGAGAGAGATCCTTCACGAGGAGGTGTGGTTTGTGAGAGGGGAGAGGGGGCTTTATATAGGAGGGAGGGAGACCCCTCCCCTCCCATAGCCGACGCATGAGGGGGGGGGGCTCCTCCCCTCCTTCATTCATGTGGTGAACCTCCACTCACATAAACATGGCCTCCACCCAAAATCCCACTCACATGTATTTAATTTCCACCAAATTAAATGCAACTCTCAATTTAATAAAACTCTTTTATTTATTTTATTCAGAATTTGTTAATTACTTTAATTCACAAACATTCACGTAAAACCCCTTGCAACATTTCTATATCACATGCATAACCACTTTCTGCAATTTCACCCGAAACAATTCCGGTTTCTATCGAAACAATTCCTGTTTCTATCGAAACATTTCCTGTGCTTTACAAACCTTTTGTCTGGAACACATGTGCTCCTAAATGGTGTCCGACAACCCTTAAGTGTGTCACCCTACGGTTCGCGAATAATGCAGACATGATTGAGACTCCTCTTAGATCAATAATCAGAAGCGGGACCTAGAGATCCATACTGACTCCTACACATTCAACGCTGACTTCTGTGATTTTGAGAACCTTTAACGCTAGGAATTTAATCCCTTTGTCTCATGATATAATACATGTCCGAGATTCGATCATCGGTATCCAAATACCTAGTTTGATCTCTTTACCGACATGCACTCTTTTCTCGTTCCCGTGATATAACATTCTAGTGATCACATCAATTGCTTGCAAGCTCGCTTAATGTGATATCACCGAGAGGGCCCAGAGTATATCTATCCGTCATCGGGATTGCCAAATTGTAACAACCTCGGACCCTACGCTCTAAGTTCAAGCCTGGATGAACCAAAAGTGGTTAAGGGTTTTACAGCGGGGCACAGGGCCACCCACGTGTGGGCCCGTCGACCGCCCTAACCACTTCCAAGAACATTGGGACAAGAGCGAGCGGCGTAGGGAACAGGCGAAGAGATCAAATACATACACATGTGAGTATGTATGCAAGCTACCTTACAACAGTTCTAAGAGCCATACCATCTAAAATAAATAGAAATATTGCAACGCCATACGGCAAAATCCAAATATCCTAGATAGATATAATAGTGTAGGATAGCTCCTCATACATCAATCAACAGAGTATCAAACGGAAGCGGGAAACAAGATCTGAGTACGGATAAGAAGCAAATCGGCATAAGATGCCACATAAATAAGCACATCCCGCCCATAGATCTCACGGATCCCCATCCCCGGAATCTCTACACCGAGTGATCGTTGCCAACATCATTTGTCTCCTCCACCCAGTATCCATCTTGCGAATACACTTGTTCATCTGAATCAAACAATTTATCGTGTGAGACCCTAGGGGTACTCAGCAAGTCTTTATGCCTCTAAAGGGGACATATACCTGGGGTGACGCAATTGCAGCGAAAGATAATACTAACAAGTCTATAGATACTCGCTAACCATCCGCCTAACCAATGATAGATGGATGTCCGTTAATTAGAAACAACAGTTATAACAGCATAAAGTAACAGATCCATCCTCCTTCTCGCTTACCAACGAGAAAGCGGACGAACAACCCATCCGTTGGCAGTTTTATTAATCATTCCATGATTATTGCTCTATTTACTAGTCAGATATTTAGTCAAAATTAAAGACGGTGCTTTAGTTATACTTGTCTATGATCGAGAAACTGTGCTCCAAGTCATCCATAACTGCGGACATGACTTTCAGAAAGATTTACCCTGGAGGGGTGCACAAATAGCAACACACACACGTTTGACCTCAGAAAAACCAAATCAAAACCCAACGAGGCTTTCACGACAAAACATTCACAGGATTCATAAAATATTTCAGGGGCCACCCCACTATGCTACCCACAACGAAGTTGGCCGGCTCCGGAACGGACCTAGGGTTTGTGTGGATGGCGGTAAACGATTGGGAACCCGAAAATGTGACTAGGCTTGTCGATACAGCAAAAACGTGTCATGATCCAAAATAGTACAGGTGCTCCTTGCACAATCTTAAATAAAACAGTAAAGCATGGCATAAGTACAAGAGAGTAATAAAGCCCCAAACTACTTTGTGGCCCCAAGAAATAAAATGCGAATCAAGCTCATGCAAAGGGGGATTCATAGAGTCTCCCGTATGTGGATGGTGCGAATAGTCAAGGAACAGGTATCAAGTACTCGGGGTCCTACGAGACACAAGTGAGCATGAAAAACCAAATAACAAATATTTCCCACCGGTGCCTCTTTCATTAGTTATCCCATTACTACTCAGGTTAAGTTGTTTAGGTACCTCGTTATCCATCATACACTCACAAACCCTACACATGCAATTCTGCGACTCGCAAGGCTCAAGCAACTCCTGTAGTAATGGCTCATAGGATGGAGGAACAAGCTTCGGTGGGGTTTAAAAGTAAAGGCCATGCAATACTTGGGATTCAGTTTAATGCAATCGCGACTCAATGATGCAAGAATAAGATAGAGGCAATAGGTACTATATGTATGCAAGCATGTGGTAGTGCTTGCCTGGCAGCTCAGTTGAAGCGAGAGATGGATCTGGGTAGTACTCCTAGGATTCCTGATATTTCCCCTGCTTGGCATCTATTCGAAAGAAGAACCAAACAAACAAGGGCCAACATAAATAAAGCGCACAAGCATATGAATAAAATGCGACAAGCAACCAAGCATGCCATGATGAATGATGAACAATTTACATGGCATAGCATAGCATGGCATGGGTGAGGTGTGGGGTACAAGAATAAAGTATTTTATTAAGTTTTTAGTCATGTTTTGCTTCCATATAACTTGTTGTCCACTTAATATTTATATGATGCATGCTGCAATTTATAACATGGAATGCATAATCAGAACAGGCTCGTCGCGCTGATCAATTTAGACATATTATTTGTCAAATTTGGAGTTATAGAATTAAAGTTATTAATTAATTGAGAAAAGGCATTTTTATTGCAATTAACAATTTCGAAAATTTTAAATTAGCTAAACATTATTTTGGATGGCACATTTGAAACCCTCACATTTTTCTGATTCAAAAACATATATTATTTGTATTATTTGGATTTATCAATAAAAAATTATTAAATTCTGGATATAAAAACAAATATGCAATTTTCTGGAATTATCTTTATTTTGAAAAGGCTCACAGAAACTTTTTGTACTCAGGAGAATCTAGCCTGAGACGCTGACGGGTGGGTCAGCGCTGAGTCAGCGCCAGATGGCGCAGTGGGTTGGTCCGGGCTTTTCGCACCGCCGAAGGTTCCAGCCACAGAGGATGACTGGTGGGCCTCCGAGCGACGGGGCCACAGCGCGTGCGCGGGCTATCGGACGCTGACACGTGTGCGATCCGGGGAGCGCGGGTTGCTAAACCAAAAGTTGAGGTGCCTTTTTTGCAAAACGGGGGAGGGGCTGACTGGTGGGCCTGGCGGGTTGCGGAGGGACTAGCCGGTGAGCGACGCAAACTACGGAGGGGTTTTTTGCAAAAGCGAGACGGCTGCTGACAAATCTGAATGTTTGAGAGGCAAAACGGTCAGCTCATCTGATTTTTCCGGCGACGATGGCGAGCAAACCGTCGGGAATTTTGCGATGCCGCAAAAACCAAAGTTGTAGAGGATAGCAAGGGCTTCATCTTTTGTTTAGGATGTTTCGTCGCCGGTGGACTATATCGAGCGTTGGGTCGTCGGAAACAGAGGGGGAAACACTGGTCCAAACTATCGAATTCTGTCAGAATTTTACAGTGTCAACTATCGATCTTGCGAGGATGATTCTGGGCGCTAAGCTGCACCAAATGGAGCATGTAAGGGCTCGTTTTGAAGAGAGAACATCAGGCTAAAGCATGGTGCTACTAGTTTTGACGTCGGTGGACTGTGACGGTTGTGAGACTACGATGAACAGAGGCGGACGTTGGCTGCGATGCGCGTGCAGACTGTTGCCGCTGTTCGCGTGTGGCCGCTGGGCGAGCAACAGAGTGGCGCGTGCTGGCACGCGGCACGTGGCTACGATCGAGTATCGTCGCGACAGCGGCGACACGAACCAAAAGGGCAAGGCTTGGGAAGGAAGAGGAGACTCGGTGCTCACCTAGGGCACGAAGCCGGCAGGTGACGGTGCGGCCGGGGGAGAGGAAGATGGCGGCGGCGATATGGTGAGGTGCTCGGGCATGCTCCTCCTTGCTCCCGATACCGTACAACATCAGGGTCGACGTGCTGCTCCACGCACTGCGACTGGACACCCGGCCCGGCGACAGCGGCAGCAAGACAATGACGAGGGGTAGACAGCGACTGGGATGGTATGCTTGCAGAGGGGGAAGGTGTCCTCCCAGATTCTGATCTGGGAGTGGTTGGGAAGGATGAGGCTCTAGGCTGCTGCTGATGAATGCTTTATGCACGAGGAGAGGGCACACAGGCTCTGCGTGAGTGCGGTCGAGCACGTGGACGAGGAAGAGAAACAGGATGGAAAGAAAAGAGGCGTGCAACGGCGTCGGGTTCAGGCTGGGAGGGGGCGCGCTGCAGCTGGGCGGGAGCTGCTGCACCTGCTGGTGCCAACGGACCAGACCGGGCAGAGGCGCGCTGCGGCTGTCTCTGCTGCGCCAAGTCGCGATCGACAGGGAGGTCCATGAGCATGCTTATGGTTCGGCACAGGGAAAAAGAGAGGAAAAAGAGAGGGAGGGCTCGGTTTGGACAGCCAGGGACCCTAGGTTAGGGTGTTAGGCTAGGGTTTAGTCTAGGTTGAACCAAGGGGATTAGTCTAGGTATCGTCCTAGTTAGGTAGGGTTTAAGAGGGAGAGGGAGAGATAGATAGGTTTAGATGAATAGATAGCTAGAGAGAGGCTTTGGCTAAAAAGGAGATGTGGCATGAACTCCATATGCCATATGCATGCACTATGGCTAGCAAAACAAGGAGAGGAGATGCCCCTAGATGGGTTGGTTTCAAACTTGAATGGATTTCAAAGAACCCATGTTCCACTTAAAAACCAAAGAAAAAGCCAAAAGGAAAAGGAATGATGACCTTGCATGGCCCATGCATAATTAAATAAATGCCCCTCTAGTAGTGAAAACCACTAGACTTTCTCATGGCATTTATATAAGTAAGATTACAAGAATTTGAACATGGCCCAACAAGGAAAAATGAAGCTTGTTTACCCCATGGGCTAAATAAAAGATCATGCATAAATATAAGGTGGCCATGTGGATCTCCACATATCAATAATGTGAAAACATCATGATGCATATATGGGAGCATGTGGAATTGTAAGAGGATCCATCCCAACCCACATGAGCTAGAGGTAACCCAATTAAAATGCAAAGCTCGAATATAGTTGGATGGTAGAATTATGGGGTGGTGACAAAGAAAGGTGGTGGGGTTAAATAAAAGATATGCCCCCAACTCAACTTGGGCATCAAGCATTTATCAAGAACCAAATACAATATATCAAGAGGCAAATACAATTAATAAATGCATATGAGACAAGAACCAAAAGAAAAGGGTTTTATATGATGCTCAAATGCAAGGTGGCATGATGACATGAGCATGATATAATTATGATACAACAATTATGTGTAGGAAGTAGCATTTTATTATTAAACCATGTAGCATTACAGATGTTAGACAGATGGGATGCTACACAAATTCCACTGTTGATCCATGGGCCTCAACATAACACCTTCATAGCACTAAACCCACCTTTATAGTCACCCTGTTACGGTGTGACACTTGATGTTATCAAGATACTCTTCCGGTGTTAGCAATTAACATGATCTCATGGTATAAGGACTAAGACTACTTCGTATGATGTTATAGCAATACAAACATAATGACTTGATCATAATGCTATACTTCGGATGAATGTTCATCACATCATTTCACAAATGTTGTGACCTTGTTATTAACAACATCCAATGTCCATGATCAGGAAACCTTGATCATCTTGTTTATCAACAAGCTAGTCTATAAGAGAGGCATAACTAGGAACCCCTTTTGTTTATTAAACACACATGTATTGACGTTTCCTATCAATACAATTATAGCATGCAAAATAAACATCTATCATATACAAGGAATACATAATAACAACTTTATTATTGCCTCTCAGGGCATATTTCCTTCAGTCTCCCACTTGCACTAGAGACAATAATCTAGTTTACATAGTGATAAATCTAACACCCATGGAGTTCTGGTGTTGATCATGTTTTGCCCTAGGGAGAACTTTAGTCAATGGATCTGCTACATTCAGGTCTATGTGCACTTTACAAATCTTTATATCTCCATCCTTGGCATGCTCGCCGATGGAGTGAAACCGGCGCTTAATATGCTTGGAATTCTTGCGAGACCTTGGTTCCTTGGCATTGACTATGGTTCCATTTTTGTCACAATAGATCACCATTGGGTCCAACGCACTAGGAACCACACCTAGTTCCGTTATGAACTCCATCCAAACCGATTCCTGCGCCGCTTCTGAAGCAGCAACATATTCTGCCTCCGTCGTTGATCTAGCCACCCCAGGTTTTTTGGAACTCCTCCAACTAACTGCTGCTCCGTTCAAGAGAAATACGTATCTGGATTGAGACTTAGAGTCATCCGGATCGGTGTTAAAGCTAGCATCGACATAACACTTAGCGACTAGCTCTTCTTCACCTCCGTATACAAGAAACATATCCCTAGTTCTTCTCAAGTACTTAAGGATATTCTTGACCGCTATCCAGTGATCCGAACCTGGATCAGATTGGTACCTACTAGTCAAACAAATAGCATGTGCCACATCCGGTCTTGTACATGGCATGGCGTACATTATAGAGCCTATGGCTGAGGCATATGGGATCTTATCCATTATCTCTTCTTCCGCCGTAGCCGGACTTTGAGTCTTACTCAATGTCTTGCCTTGCAACATAGGTAAGAACCCCTTCTTACTTCCGTCCATATTTAAACTTCTTTAATATCTTATCAAGGTATGTACTCTGCGATAGCCGAATTAGGCGTCTTGATCTATCTCTATAGATTTTAATGCCCAACATGTATGAAGCTTCACCAAGGTCCTTCATCGAAAATTTGCTGTTTAGATAACTTTTAACACTGTTTAAAAGATCTATATTATTTCCAATCTATAATATGTCATCCACATATAATATTAGAAATGCCACATTGCTCCCACTCACTTTCTTGTAAATACAAGCCTCTCCATAAGTTTGGACAAATCCAAACTCTTTGATCACCTCATCAAAGCGGAGATTCCAACTCTAGGATGCTTGCTTCAGTCCATAGATGGATCGCTGAAGTTTGCATACCTTATTAGCGTCCTTAGGATAGACAAAACCCTTAGGTTGTATCATATACAACTCTTCTTCAATATTACCATTGAGGAACGCAGTTTTGACATCCATCTGCCATATTTCATAATCGAAATATGCAGCAATTGCTAACATAATCCTAACCGACTTAAGCATCGCTACGGGAGAGAATGTCTCATCGTAGTCAACTCCTTGAATTTGTCGAAACCCCTTTGCGAAAAGTCGAGCCATATAGATGGTCACATTACCATCAGCATCAGTTTTTCTTTTGAAAATCCATTTATTCTCAATGGCCTTTTGATCGTGAGGTAAGTCCACCAAGGTCCAAACTTGGTTTTCGTACATGGATTCCATCTCGGATTTCATGGCTTCTAGCCATTTGTTGGAATTAGGGCTCATCATCGCTTCTTCATACATCGCAGGATCATCTATTTCATCAATCATGAAATTCATAACAGGATTGCCGTACAGTTCAGGAGCTGCACGTGTCCTGCTTGACCTGCGAGGTTCGGTAGTGTCCTCTTTTGGAGTATCATGATCAATATCATTAGATCTCTCCTCATTAGGTGAATTCAACTCCGAAACAACTTCCGGTGCTGCGCTACTCGCCATTTCATGAAGAGAAGGTTCAATAACCTCTTCGAGTTCTACCTTCCGACTACTCACACCTTTCGCGAGAAACTCCTTCTCAAGAAAGGATCCATTCTTGGCAACAAAGACCTTGCCCTCGGATCTGTGATAGAAGGTATACCCAATCGTTTCCTTAGGGTATCCTATGAAGACGCATTTTCTGCTTTGGGTTCGAGTTTATCCGGTTGAAATTTCTTCACATAAACATTGCATCCCCAAACTTTAAGAAATGACAGCTTAGGTTTGTTTCCAAACCATAATTCATACGGTGCCTTTTCAACGGATTTAGATGGTTCCCTATTTAAAGTGAATGCAGCGGTTTCCAGTGCATAACCCCAAAATGACAGTGGCAAGTCTGTCAGAGACATCATAGATCGAACCATATCCAATAAAGTACGATTACGACGTTCTGACACACCATTACGTTGTGGTGTTCCGCTAGGCGTGAGTTGTGAAACTATTCCACAGTCTTTCATATGTGTGCTAAACTCGTAACTAAGATACTCTCCTCCACGGTCGGACCGTAGAAATTTGATCTTTCTGTTATGATGATTTTCAACTTCATTCTGAAATTCCTTGAACTTTTCAAAGGTTTCAGACTTATGTTTCATCAAATATATATAACCATATCTACTCAAATCATCCATGAAAGTAACAAAATAATGATATCCACCATGCGTCGACACACTCATTGGTCCACACACATCAGTATGTATGATTTCCAATAAATCTGTCGCTCGTTCCATTGAACCAGAAAACGGCGTTCTAGTCATCTTGCCCATAAGGCATGGCTCACATGTATCAAATGATTCAAAATCAAGTGATTCCAAAAGTCCATCAAAATGGAGTATCTTCATGTGTTTAACGCCAATATGACCTAGACAGCAATGCCACATATATGCAGATATATCATTATCAAGCTTAATTCTTTTAGCATCAACATTATGAATATGCGTAATACTACTATCGGGATTCAACAGGAATAAACCATTCAACATAGGTGCATGACCATAAAAGATATTATTCATATAAATCGAACAACCATTGTTTTCAGACTTAAACGAATAACCACTTTGCATCAAACACGATCCGGATACAATGTTCATGCTTAGTGCAGGCACCAAATAACAATTATTTAAGTTTATAACTAATCCCGACGGCATATGGAGAGGCAGCGTTCCGACAGTGATCACATCAAATCTTGATCCATTGCCGACCCGCATCATGACCTCATCCCTTGCTAGTTGTCGCTTGTTCCGCAGCCCCTAAACCGAGTTACATATATTAGCAATCGATCCCGTATCAAATACCTAGGTGCTACTGTGAGTACTAGGCAAGTACACATCAATAACATGTATATCACATATACCTTTGTTTGCCTTGCTGGCCTTCTTGTCTGCCAAATGCTTGGGGCAGTTGCGCTTCCAATGGCCAGTCCCCTTGCAATAGTAGCACTCGGTATCAGACTTAGGGCCAGCTCGGGGTTTCTTTTCAAGCGCGGCAACAGATTTGCCGCCCTTCTTTCCCTTCTGCTTGCCTTTCTTGTCCTTCTTGAAACCGGTGGTCTTATTGATCATCAACACATGATGTTCTTTCCTAATCTCCACTTCTGCAGTCTTCAGCATTGACAGAAGCTCGGGAAGACACTTCTTCACGCCCTGCATATTATAGTTCATCACGAAGCTCTTGTAGCTAGGTGGCAGAGATTGGAGAACACGATGTATGCCTAAGTCAATGGGAATCGTTATTCCCAAGGGCACAAGCTTATCGGCGTACCCAGACATTTGGAGTACGTGCTCACTAACAGAGCTGTTCTCCTCTATCATGCAGCTAAAGAACTTTTCAGAAGCATTATAACTCTCTACGGCAGCATGGGTATCGAAAATCATTTTCAATTATCCCATGGTATCAAAGGCATTGCCATTTTCGAAACGCTTTCGAAGTTCTGGCTCTAGCCCATACAATATGCCGCAATGAACTAAGTTGTGGTCCTTCTGACGAGTTATATAGACATTCTTTTCCTCATCAGGGGCATCAGGAGCTGGTGGGGGGCCTAGCGGCGCCTCTAGCACATATTTCTTTTGTGCAGTAGTGAGGAGAATCCTCAAATTCGTAGCCCAGTTGGTGAAGTTGCTACCATTCGCAGCAAGCTTCTCTTTCTCCATGAACACATTGAAATTAAAAGCAGGTGGTGCCATTTACAACAGAATTTGTAAAGTATATTTAGACTAAGTTTATGATAGATTGAGTTCAACTAATCCAAATTACTAATGAACTCCCACTCAAAAACGACATCCCTTGTGTCCTTTTGGTGATTACATGAACCAAATCCACTACACCAAGTCCGATCATCACGTGAGTCGGTGTAGCTTCAAAGGCGAGCATCTATATGGGCATCCTATCAACTATATGACTCATGCTTAACATTTCAGTCCGTGTTCTAAGGCCATGTTTGTACATGCTAGGCTCGCCAAGTAAGAACCTTAGTATTCGCGTGTGTAAAACTGTCTTACACCTGTTGTATGAAAGCGTAGAGTCGAAACACCCGATCATCACGTGATGCCTCAAAACACGATCCACAAAATGGTGCATACTTAAGGAAGAACACATTTTATCTTGATATCTAAATGAGGGATCATCTTATAATTCTACCAAAAGCGCCAAACTAGCAATATAAGATGCTAACATATAATGTGTGAAGTGAGATGATATGGTCCATGCATTTGATCTCTATCATTTGCGTCTTGGTATGATCTCTATCATTCCTTTGTGTGTAAGGCCAAGGTCTATGGAACTTACACGGTAAGTGAGTTGTAAGAGTATCTAGCATACATCTACTTACAACAATACCATATCAAGACACTAGGCTAGCAACGATCTAAACTAGACGCCTCAAATTTATCAATTGCAAGTTTTACGTGGCTTAGGGCTTTCGAAGATAGAACCGGTATTACCTACGAACATGAACCACAACGAGGATAACCAAGTTATTAGCAACTCGTTGTAAATCAGACATTGACTATAGTAGGAGAGACAGACACCCGCTAGCCACTTATGCAAAACTAGTTGCATGTCAGTCTTGGAACCGGTCTCATGTACGATGACATGTAAGGTTGGTCCGGGCCGCTTCATCCCACTATGCCACCAATATCCAAAGTACATAGAAGATGCAATAACATGATCATCATCGCCCACATATAAACATATGTGTACTACCTGTGCAAAGCACCTACGCATAGATCAGGCTCTGATACCACTGTTGGGTCCGCAACATAGAAAACAAATTTTTTCCTACGATGAGAACTATACGCCAAGATCTATCTACTAGATACAGAGCAACGGGTGAACATACATCCATGGAGAACTTACCCTCAAAGACAACGAGTTTTGTTAACGAGTAGGAACTCGTGGTTGATGTAGTCGTACGCTTGCCAATCTCAAGATCGTGTGGAAGTCCGAGCGCCGCAAATCAGCAGCGCATCCGTCCTCGCACACACGTCCAAGCCACCGGACAACCTCCACCTCCTCGCTCCAGCGAATCAGGGGAAGCAGCAACTCCTTCCAGACGCAAGGCCAACGGGAACATGTATCTCGCTAATCCGAGACCTTGGGGGAATATCTAGAGGGGGAGAGAGATCCTTCACGGGGAGGTGTGGTTTGTGAGAGGGGAGAGGGGGGCTTTATATAGGAGGGAGGACGACCCCTCCCCTCCCATAGCCGGCGCATGAGGAGGGGGGACTCCTCCCCTCCTTCATTCATTTGGTGAACCTCCACTCACATAAACATGGCCTCCACCCAAAATCCCACTCACATGTATTTAATTTCCACCAAATTAAATGCAACTCTCAATTTAATAAAACTCTTTTACTTATTTTATTCAGAATTTTTTTAATTACTTTAATTAACAAACATTCACATAAAACCCCTTGCAACATTTCAATATCACATGCAGAACCACTTTCTGCAATTTCACCCAAAACAATTCCGGTTTCTATCGAAACAATTCCTGTTTCTATCGAAACATTTCCTGCACTTTGCAAACCTTTTGTCTGGAACACATGTGCTCCTAAATGGTGTCCGGCAACCCTTAAGTGTGTCACCCTATGGTTCGTGAATAATCTAGACATGATTGAGACTCCTCTCAGATCAATAATCAGAAGCGGGACCTGGAGATCCATACTGACTCCTTCACATTCAATGATGACTTCTGTGATCATGAGAACCTTTAACGCTAGCAATTTAATCCCTTTGTCTCATGATATAATACATGTCTGAGATTCGATCATCGGTATCCAAATACCTAGTTTGATCTCGTTACCGACATGCACTCTTTTCTCGTTCCCGTGATATAAGATTCTAGTGATCACATCACTTGCTTGCAAGCTATCTTAATGTGATATCACCGAGAGGGCCTAGAGTAATCTATCTGTCATCGGGATTGACAAATTCCACTCTTGATCCATGAGCCTCAACATAACACCTTCATAGCACTGAACCCACCTTTATAGTCACCCTGTTATGGTGTGACGTTTGATGTTATCAAGATACTCTTCCGGTGTTAGCAATAACATGATCTCATGGTCTAAGGACTAAGACTACTTCGTATGATGTTATAGCAATATAAACATAATGACTTGATCGTAATGCTATACTTCAGATGAATGTTCATCACATCATAGCTAGTCTATAAGAGAGGCATAACTAGGAACCCTTTTTGTTTATTAAACACACATGTATTGACGTTTCCTATCAATACAATTATAGCATGCAAAATAAACATCTATCATATACAAGGAATACATAATAACAACTTTATTATTGCCTCTCAGGGCATATTTCCTTCAGTCCTCACGATCCACTCTGATCCACGATCATCGAAGTGTTGAATGTACACATTCGAGGAGGAGCGCTAGTGGTGGACTGCTAGGTCCGGTACGGCGGCTGGACTGAACTGGAGCTAGGGTTTCCAACGCATGGAATGACCAAACCTTGTGCTCTAAGCACCTACTCCCCAGCTTATATTGGGAGTGAAAGTGGGATCCACTCACTTGTGGCCCATTCACTAAAAGGCCCATATTAGTCACTTCGAGTCCAACTCACTAACTTAGTCCGTGTCTGATTTGGGTCCGAACCAAATACATTTCCGGTTCGGGTCTAACCCAAACTTGCTCCCGCTCTTAAGTGTGTGAACCGATAGGCTCATGGTGACTCGGACACGATCCAAGTCTCACTCGTGACTGATTAGTCGGTAGAGGCTACTAGCAGAATGTGCCGACTTCCAAGTACCAAAGAGTCATGACGACATACCTTCCAATGTGACATTCGTCCAAGTCCATTTTGGCTCACGATATGCCTTGTCGAACTATAGGCAAATAATCGCCATCCCTTAAATAGTTTGACTCGCTTTCTTCATCTGAGATAAGTGATTCATCTGATTAACTCTTAGTAGATCACCTCATTAACACTTAACCGAGTCGCGCATGGCCATGCTTTCCAAATCACATCTTTTGAGAGGGCCCTAAGAATATCTCTCTAGTTAGAGGGGCAAAATCCCATCTTGGTCATCCACATAACACAGCTTGATTCTTAGTCGACCTGAACTCTGCCTTTATAACTTCCCAACGATGGAACAATGTTTGGCAGAACCTAAGTCGGTGGTCCTCAACTCGGCTTATGCAATAACCTTAGTTCTAAGGATTAAATTGATTGAGACATACAAATGACGATTTGTTCGCTGCATCTCAATATGAGTTAGTCCGACCCGCTAAACTCTTTAGCCGAATCCGTGTAAGTCGGAATAGCATTTCCATGCCCATGACAAGTGGAACCGAATCATTAGCCGACTTTCACACTAGTCTAAGTTGTGTGTCTAGCACAACCACAACAACCAAGGACAATTAGTATGAACAACATGAATATATAGTTCCACAATTGAATCACATATTCAATGAAACATATCAGTAGTTCATACATTGATAATAAATTCATGAATACATTGGTAATAACATCATACATGATTGCCTCTAGGGCATATTCCCAACAGTCTCCCACTTGCACTAGAGTCAATCATTTGACATCACATATCTAGGCATCTAATTCCCATAGCTCTCAGGTGTGCCTCATGCTTCGGCTGTGGTAGAGACTTTTTCAACGGATCCACAATGTTTGCATCCATGTGTACCTTGAATAACTTGATATCACCTTGATCCAGGAACTGGTGAATCATGTGGTACAACATGAGTATATGTTTGTTCTTCTGGTGTTTTCTAGGTTCCTTGGCTTGTGCGATAGCACCATTGTTGTCACAATACAAGTCTAATGGATTGGACGAGCCCTGAACCACACCAAGATCCATGAGAAAATTCCTCATATAAACGAGTTCCTTTGCCACCTCCGAGGCAGCAATATACTCAGCCTCTGTCATAGACATAGACACCATCTCTTGCTTGGAACTCTTCTAGCTCATAGCCCCTCCTTTTATCACAAACACATATCGGTATTGCAAATGAGAATCATCTGAGTCAGTGAGATAACTCGCATCCGTGTAACCCCTTACACTGAGTTCATCCTCACCTCCATAAACCAGGAACATATCCTTGGTCCTTCTCAAGTACTTAAGGATATTTTTAGCCGCTGCCCAGTGGATTTCTCAGGGTTAGCCTGGTACCTACTCACAACACTCAGAGCATAGGAAACATTCGGCCTTGTACAAATCATAGCGTACATGATGGATCTGACTACTGAAGCATACATAATCGCACTCATCCGACTTCGCTCATCAGTTGTTGAAGGACACTGGGTCTTGCTAAGTTTTACGCCATGGGACACTAGTAAGAACCCTTCTTAGAAGATTCCATGATGAACTTCTTCAACACTTTGTCCAAATATGTACTCTAACTCAATCCAATGAGCCGCCTTGATCTATATCTAGAGATCTGGATTCCTAGTATGTAAGTAGCCTCACCCAAGTCCTTCATCAAAAAACTCTTTTCCAATGATTTTTTGGTTTGTTGCAACATCTGGACATCATTTCCAGTCAGTAATATGTCATCCACATATAAGATCGAAAAGTTTACTTTGCTCCCACTAAACTTCTTGTATAAACAAGAATCATGATCACTCTTGATGAAGCTAAACGATTTAACTACCTCATCAAAGTGAATGTTCCAACTCCGAGATGCTTACTTCAACCCATAAATGGATTTCCGAAGCTTGCATACCTTTTCAGCATTAGCCGGATTGACAAAACCTTCGGGCTGTATCATATACATGTCATTGGTCAAAATTCCATTAAGGAAAGCCGTCTTGACATCCATCTACCATATCTCATAATCGAAATAGGCTGCTATAGCTAACATGATCCAAACTGACTTAAGCATCGCTACGAGTGAGAATGACTCATCGTAGTTAACTCCTTGAACTTGTTGGAATCCCTTCGCGATAAGCCGTGCTTTATAGACAGAAATATTTCCATCCATATCAGTTTTCTTCTTAAAGACCCATTTGCACTCGATGGGTCTTGCACCGCCTGGAAGATCAACCAAGTTCCAAACTTGATTTTCATCCATGGACTTTAACTCGGATCTCATGGATCCAAGCCACGACTTAGAATCAGATCCCACCATTGCTTCCAAATAAGTTGTCAGCTCATCACTATCCAACAGTAAAAACATCACGAACACTTCGCAATCTTGCCGATCTTTGTAGTGCCGGTGTAGCTGTCGGCTCAGGTACCACGACTGGCTCTACCTCTAAGGATTTTGCCGACTCTATACTGACCGGTTCCTCTCGAATTTCTTCGAGCTACACCGTACTCCCACTGACTCCCCGACTGAGAATTTTTTCTCAAGGAAGACACCATTCTAAGCAAAAAACACTTTGCCCTCTTCTCGGTTGTAGAAGTAGTAACCTAAGGTTTCCCTTAGATACCCCACGAAAATACACTTATCCGACTTGGTTGTAAGCTTGTCTGACTGAAGTCGCTTGACAAAAGCTTCACAACCCCAAATCTTAAGGAAACACAAACTCGGCTTCTTGCCAGTCCACTTCTCATGCGTGTCTTCTCTACCGACTTTGATGGTACTTTGTTTAGTGTGAACGCTGCAATTTCTAGACAATAACCCCAAAAAGATAAAGGTAGATCTGTTCGACTCATCATTGATCGTACCATGTCTAACGAGGTCCGATTCCGCCTTTCCGACACACCGTTTCTCTGTGGCATTCCCGGCAGAGTGAGATGGGCAACTATTCCACAACTCTTCAGATGGTCATCAAAATCATGGCTCATGTACTCGCCTCCTCAGTCCGACCGAAGAAACTTTATTTTCTTGCCAAGTTGATTCTATACCTCATTCTGCAATTCCATGAACTTTTCAAAGCCTTCTGGCTTATGTTTCATCAAGTAGATATATCCATACAGACTCAAATCATTAGTAAAGGTAATGAAGTACTCATAACCACCTCTGGCTGTCATGCTCATCGGGCCACATACATCACTATGTACTAGTCCCAATAAGTCGGACACCCTTTCACAACTCTTTGCAAAAGGTGTCTTGGTCATCTTGCCGAGTAAGCAGGATTCACATGTCTCGAACGACTCCAAGTCGAACGAAGTTAGGAATCCATCATCATGGAGCTTCTTCATGCGTTTCCAACTTATATGCATTACAAGAAAAGTTTCCTTCCGCAACGACTTGGCCCGATGGTTGTCGTAGAAGGCGTGTCTTCCGCGACAAAATTCTCAGCTCGGCCGTGGCCGATGGAAAACTTTGTTTTTCGGTTTCACGGCCCTCTACTACGACTGATCCGCTAAAAATGTGGAGGAAGCTTGGCCAACATGTGGCAGAAGCAAGATTTTCGTTTCCTCCCGCGATGTTGACTCGCCGAAGTCTTTTGAGGCATGTGGGTCCTAGACGTCAGTGTCTCTAGCGAACCATAATGTTTGGTCGTGCCTCCCTGATTTGAACTCGATAACGTTGCTCGATGCTTCTGCAGTTTAGTCAGCCTGCTAGGTCCCACATGTCAGCCTCTCATTAGAAAGATCGTGTGTATGATGGATTTTTTTCTTTCGCTCACGCTACCCTATTTCGAAGTTGATAGCGCTGCTCTATGCATCTACCATTTAATCAACCTCCTGGGACCCACATGTCATCCTCTCATTAGAAGAAACGTGTGTATGATGGAATTTTTTACTTCGCTGGTGCTACCCTGTTCCGAAGTTGATAGCACTGCTCGACACATCTACCGTTTAACCAACCTCCTGAGCCCCACGTGTCATCCTCTCATTCGAAGAAACGTGTGTATGATGGATTTTTTTTCCTTCGCTCGAGCTACCCTATTCCGTACTTGGTAGCGCTGATGCATCTACCGTTTAATCACGCTGCTGGGCCCCCACATTTCCTCCACTCATTAGAAGAAACATGTGTATGATGGATTTTTTACCCTCTGTCGCGCCTTCGTGTTCCGAACTTGATAGCGTTGCTTACTGCATCAGCCGTTTATTCAGGCTAGTGGGTCCCATATGCCAGCCTCACATTAGAAGAATCATGGGTATGATGGAATTTTTTTCTTCTCTAGTGCTACCATGTTCCAAACTAGATAGCGTTGCTCGATGAATCTTCCAATTGCTCACGCTGCTAGGTCCCCTATTTTAGCCTCTCATTACAATAAATGTGTGCATGCTGAACTTTTTTCTCGCTCATGCCTCCCTATTTCGAACTAGCAATGTTGCTCGATGCAACATTTGTATAAGGTCACGCTACCGGGTCCCACATATCAGCCTCTCTATAAATGAAACGTGCATATGATGGACTTTTTTTGGCCATGTCCGCTGTTTTGACCTTGGCAACTTGCTGGGTCCCAAATGTCAACCACTTCTGTGCAGGAAATGTGTCTATGTTGGGTCCCAGCTGACAGCCTGTATTTGAAATAACCGTGTGTATGTTAGACTATTTTTTCAGGTCCCAGATGTTAGCCTCATAGTACAAAAAATGCTCATAAAGGCCAAATTAAAAGGATTCTGGGCTAACTCGGGGCGGATTCCCTATTCATCATGGCTTATATTCCATGGGCTCACTCCTAAATTGAATGTTCTATGGTCGGTGGCCACAAGACCACGAAAAGGCCGAATTAGAAGGTATTGGGCTATGCTTGGGGCTGGTAGGCTAATTTCATGGGCTATGCTTGGGCCTGATGGGTCCAACATGCCAGCTTCTCTATAAGTGCAATGTGTGTATGATGGACTTTTTTCGGCCGCGTACGCTATTTTCACCATGGTAGCCATGTATGGTCTTACTGTTGGGGCCCTTATGTCAGCCTCTCCAGCATGTTTTGGCTTATGGGTCCCTGATGTAGTCTTGTGTGTTCTGTCTGGTGGATCCCTGATGCGAGCCTCTTTGTACAAGTATTTAAACTTTTTTTTCGAACCCACCCTCAAAACAAACTCCAAGGATGCTGCATGCTAGTGGGTCTATGATGTCAGCCTCTCCGTAATGTGATATTGCTAGAAGAAGAAAATGTAAACCCAAGATATGATTCGAACAAAAGACCTTCAAATCAAATAAACGTAAACTGAGTGCGTTGCCACTACAACAAAGATATTTATAAAATAAATATAATTAAAATTTTATTAGTACTACAATTTATGTATTAGTCTTCTTAAAAATAGTTTGTGTGTCTCTGTTTATCTCTTTAAATATAAAATGGTAGCGCTCCTGGCATCTCAGTTTATAAAATGCCACACAATGGAGTATTTTCTTAAAAACATGGGTATGTAGAGTTAATTTTATTTTGAGAGGTGGGGGGTAATGCCCAAAAGGCCAAATTAAAAAGAGTTTGGCTATTCTACATAGGCTACTCTACGTGGGTTATACTCCATAGGCTATGCTCCATGGACTTCATTCTCAAATTTTAGTGGGCTGTGCTCAGTAGTCCCCTGACCCCTAAAAGGCCAAATTAATATGTTCTCGACTATGCTCCATGGGATTCTTTCTCAAATTTCACTGGGTTGTGGTCAGCAGTCCCTGACCCCAAAAAGACCAAATAAAAATGTTCTGGGATAAAGAGGGGTCGAATGAGCTACTAGATTTCTTCTCCTGGTTAATAAAAATTGTATTGTGATGTGCTCGGTCGGATTTGAAACAAGGACATCAGAGAGGGAGGGGAAAGCGATAATTCTTTTTGGTAGCTATTCATGTCAAAATTCAGTAGTACAAAATAAGGTAGAAAAGTTATCAATAGATTCGAAGTTCATATTCAGGAGCACTTGACCAATTCAGTAGCATTTCAAAACTGACCAATTTAGCAATACAGACAATGAAATACAATAGCAGTATAGAGAGAACCCGTTTTTGTTTTAGCTCTAAAAACCTTGTCCTTTTCACCAAACACACTCGACCATTGGAGCAAGCAAAACTGCCGATCAAGTCTGCTTTGAGTACCTTCTTCTCACATCAATGCTCGTGTGACCCCCGTATGCAACCCAAAATTCCCAAGTCTCATCTAGATTGTGACACGACCATGTTTCAAAAGAAAAGAAAGATTGTCCACTGCCCTTGATTTAAGCAAGTACCAGTACATCAGTATTAGTTCCACAAAATGCTTTAGTAATAGTAACGATAGAACATTTGAGAGATTCAATAGCTTTCCTGCTTGAAATTCAATAGCAGTACATAGATAATAAGTTCTTGTTCCATCTCAAAAACCTTGGTGCACGATTAGTTTGGCCTGTTCTCCGAATAGGCTCAACCATAGGAGCAAGCAAAACTAATGATCATGTCTGCTTCTGTGCGAATACCACCTCATTTCGTCAATGCCTATGTGACCCCCATATGCAACCCAAAATGCCCAAGACTCATCTAGATAATTGTGACAAATGCTAGGTTTCAAAATAAAAGCAAGACAATCTTCTGCACTTCATCTATTAGTTAAACAAAATATTTCAGTAATAGCAACGACAGAATAAAGGCAAAGAAAGACCATCTCCTGTGCTTGGCCTAAACAAGTACTACTAGTACCAGTATATAGTAGTACAAAATAGTTCGAAGTACAAGAACTAGTGCCATACTGTTGGGAATATGCCCTAGAGGAAATCAAGTATGATGTTATTCCCAATGTATTCATAAAGTTATTGTCCATGTATGAACTACTGATATGTATCATTGAATATGTGAATCGATTGTGGAACTACATATTCATGTTGTTCATACTATTTGTCATTGGTCGTTGAGGTTGTGTTGGACACATAACTTAGACTAATGTGAAAGTCGGTAGATGACTCGGTTCCACTTGTCATGGGCATGGAGATGCTATTCTGAATTACACGGATTCGACTAAGATTTTAGCGAGTCGGACTGGCCCATATTGAGATGCAACGAACAAGTCGTCATTTGTATGTCTTAATCAATGTAATCCTTAGACCTGAGGTCATTGCACAATCCGATTTGAGGATCACCGATTTAGGTTCTGTCAAACGCTATTCTGTCACTGGGCAGTTATAAAGGCAGAGTCCGGGTCGACTGAGAATCAAGTTGCGTGATGTGGATGACCAAGATGGGATTTTCCCCCTCCGTTTGGAGAGATATTCTCTGGCCCTCTCGGAAGATATGATTCGGAAAGCATGGCTATGCGTGACTCGGTCAAGTGTTAACCGAGGTGACCGACTAAGAGTTAGTCGGATGAATCACTTATCTCGGATCGAGAAAGAGAGTCGAACTATTCAAGGGATGACGATTGTTCGCCTACAGTTCGACAAGGTATATCATGAGGCAAAAGGGACTTAGATGGAAGTCGCATTGGGAAGGTATGTCATCATGACTTTTTGGTACTTGGGAGTTGGCACGTTCTGCTAGGAGCCACTACCAACTGATCGATCTCGGGTGAGACTCGGACCGTGTCCGAGTTACCATAAGCCTGTCAGGTCCTACACTTAAGAGTGGGAGCAAGTTTGTGTTAGACCCAAACAGGAAATCTATTTGGGTTGGACCCAAATAGAGACATGGACTAAGTCAGCGAGTGGGACTCGTAGTGACTAATATAGGACTTTTTAGTGGATGGGCCACAAGTGAGTGGAGCCCACTTTCAATCCCTATATAAGCTGGCGCGCAGGTGCTTAGAGAACAAGGTTAGGTCACTCCATGTCTTGGAAACCCTAGCCCTAGTCCGTCCTGTCGCCGCCGTACCAGACCTAGCAGTCCAACGCCGATGCTCCTCCTTGTACATGTGGATACCGGCGGAGGTGCTGTGCGATCAGCACTTTGACGATCGTGGTCTAGAACGGATCGTGAGGACTGCACTACATCAAGCAACATGCTTCATCGATTCCGCAACTGCGTGTCTAGTGGTAATCCTCGTGGCCTTCTACCTGAGCTGGATCTTGGGATCACCGCGTAGGGAAAAAGTTTTGTTTATCTCTGTGTGGCCCAACAGTGGTATCAGAGTGAAAGCTTCTGGTTTTAGGCTCGAGATCACGCATGTGTGATATGCGGTTGGCATTAGATTGGATCTAATTGCAGTTTTGATGGTCGATCTATGAGATAGATCAGTTTTGTGTTGATTGGATTAACTGTACTTGGGGAATTGGGTGATCAAGTTTCCATGATCATACCACAGAGGTCATGGAACGACATACCCCTACCAGCCGGCTTCTGCCTTCGGTGTAGACTGTGACACATAAATCTGAATGCGGTGATCGAAGATCAAAGGGTTTGGTCGAATCGGAGTTCGGATCGGATTAGGGTAAAATAGTTTTATCTGATGATGAAGTCCATGTTTGGAATACATATGAGATCTGCTTTTCGGAAAAATCAATGGGCGCTGCTCCTTCGATCCCTGCCCACTATCTAGCTAGCGGGACCACCGGCTTCTCCCTATCGTAGCACCTTAGATCTCGATACGAGTTTCACAACGCCGGTAGATATCGTATCTATGCATAACTTATTTTTTCAGGATGATGTTATGAATGGTATGGCTTATGTGCATGTGATGCGTGAAATCCATACGTGATCTGTGAATCACGTTTGTTTTTGTTAGCCGACTAGAGCCTAGGTGTTGTGATCTTATTGTATAACGATCCGCGTGTCGGATTCTCTATGTAACTAGCTACTGGAGCTGTTTGGAGAACCCGGATGGCATGCAAGTCGATGTGCAAGTCGGCTACATGGTGTATGGCGGCACGTCACAAGAATTGGCATGAGTCAGATTACAGGCTTTGTGGAGATGGAGATCGCCATGAAGAGAGCCATACCATTTCACATTATAATTTCTTTATTTTGTATTATTGTTATGTCTCTGTTTTACCTCTATTAGATAGTTGGTAAAAGGTAATCCCTCAAAGAAGGTCTAGTCGGTTTCCCCGCCAGTGCTGCACCATCACAAGTCGGACATTTTTTGTAGTGGGCTCATAAAATTTAGGTGCTATCAATTCTTTCCGACTAGGTGGGTTTGAGTCGGACTCTTACAGCGGAAGCACTCAGTAATCTAGACGGGTCTATCACAACGGTTGTGGGACTCGGGAAAAAGTCGGATGGGAGCCGGGGAATATGATGCCACCTGTCCAATAGGAGTCGTATGAGATGCGATTGACAAGGAGCTGTCTACCTAGATCACTTGACGACTAGCGGTGATGCTAAAGCTCACTAGTCGACTTTCTTATTTAGGGTCCTGAATCACTAAGTAACCATCGGAGGGGTGTTTGTTCTAGTGGGAGCATAAATATGAAAGTGTTTAATATGCTTGCTCTTTTATGGATACATGTCTTAAGTGTTTTTGCACTACTTTTCTGTTGTAGATCCATGGCACCTAGCAGTCTTCCTCAGTTATCCAGTTTTGCTTTGAGAACCATCTTTGAGAAAGATAAGCTAAATGGAACTAACTTCACCAACTAATATCGTAATTTGAGAATTGTTCTCAAGCAAGAAAAGAGGGACCATGTCCTAGACAACGCACTTCTAGCTGAGCCGAATGAGAATGTGAGTGTCACAGCCACCAATGCCTACCGTAGGACATGTGATGAATCTACGGAAATTAGCTGTCTTATGCTTGCTCACATGGAACCAGACTTGCAGCAGCAGTTCGAGAATGTTGAAGCCTACGATATGATCGAAAGCCTCAAAAGTATGTTCCAGGCTCAGGCAAAGACTGAGAGGTATCAAGTCTCTCAGGCTTTGTTGAGTTGCAAGCTTAAGGATGGCGATCCATTGAGTCCGCATGTGATCAAGATGGTTGGTTACATGTAGTCTCTAGAAAGGATGGGCTACCCCATTAGCGAAGAGTTCGCTATGAACATAATTCTGAACTCTCTTCCTAGTGCGTATGGTCAGTTCATATCGAACTACCACATGCATGATATGGATAAGAAGCTCATTGAATTACATGGGATGCTCAAGCAGGCTGAGGTGGATCTCAAGAAAGGCGCCATTCAAGTGTTGATGGTGCAGAATAATGCTAAGTTCAAGAAGAGTTCTTGGACTAAGAAGAAGAAGGCAAAGTCGAGAGGTAAGGCTGAGGACCCGGTCCAAAGTGCTTCCTTAGGGACTAAGCCATCTCCTACAGCCGGATCCACTTGCTTCTATTGCAAGGCGGATGGCCACTAGAAGTGGAATTGCAGCAAGTATCTGGCTGACAACGCCAAGAGTGGAGGTGTGACTTCCGGCTCAGGTACACTTGTTTGCAATGTTATAGACATCTATCTTGCTGATGCACCTAGTAGTGCTTGGGTATATGATACCAGATAAGTCATTCACATCTGCAACTCATTGTAGGGACTGGTAAGAACTAGGAGCATGGCAAGAGGCGAGGTTGACATTCAAGTCAGCAACAAAGCGAGAGTCGCTGCGTTGGAAGTCGGCACGATGCAACTTCATTTACCTTCCAGATTCTTAATGGAGCTAAATAATTGTTATTATGTTCCAGTGCTTAGTCAAAACATCATTTCTTCCTCATGTTTGATGAGACAGGGCTATGAGTCGAATATTAAGAATAATGGTTCTTCTTTATATTTGAATGATATGTTTCACGGCTTTGCACCCATCCGGGATGGGATATTTATTTTGAATCTTGATGGTGAATCTGTCTATAATATAAATGTGAAAAGGTTAAAACCAAATGATCTGAATATGACTTACTTTTGGCATTGTCGGCTTGTTCATATAAGTTGGAAACACATGAAGAAGCTCCATGATGATGGACTTCTAACTTTGTTCGACTTGGAGTTGTTCAAGACATGTGAATCCTGCCTACTCGGCAAGATGACCAAGAAACCTTTTGCAAAGACTTGTTAAAGGGCGTCCGACTTATTGGGACTAGTACATAGTGATGTATGTGGCCCGATGAGTACGGCAGCCAGAGGTGGTTATTAATACTTCATTACCTTCACTGATGATTTGAGTAGGTATGGATATATCTACTTGACCAAACATAAGTGGGAAGCCTTTGAAAAGTTCAAGGAATTTCAGAATGAGGTACAAAATCAACTTGGCAAGGAAATAAAGTTTCTTCGGTCAGACCGAGGAGGCGAGTACATGAGCCATGAGTTTTATGACCATCTAAAGAGTTGTGGAATAGTTTCCTAGCTCACTCCTCTAGGAACGCCATGGAGAAACGGTGTGTTGAAAAGGAGGAATCGGACCTTGTTGGACATGGTACGATCAATGATGAGTCGGACAGACCTGCCTTTATCATTTTGGGGTTATTGTCTAGAAACTACAGCGTTCACACTAAACAGAGTACCATCAAAGTCGGTAGAGAAGACACCACATGAGATGTGGACTAGCAAAAGACCGAGTTTATCTTTTCTTAAGATTTGGGGTTGTGAAGCTTTTGTCAAGCGAGTCAGTCTGACAAGCTTACAACCAAGTCGGATAAGTGTATTCTCGTGGGGTATCTAAGGGAAACCTTGGGTTACTACTTCTACAACCGAGAAGAGGGCAAAGTGTTTGTCGCTCGGAACGGTGTCTTCCTTGAGAAAGAGTTTCTCATTTGGGGATTCAGTGGGAGCATGGTGCAACTCAAAAAAATTCGAGAGGTACCGGCTATTAGTGAGTCGGCAAAAGCCTTAGAGGTTGAGCCAGTCATGGTACATGAGCCGGCAACTGCACCAACACTACAAAGATCGGCCAGATTGCAAAGTGTTCGTGATGTGTTACTGTTCGACAGTGATGAGCTGGCAACTTATTCGAAAGTGATGGTGGGATATGATTCTGAGTCATGGCTTGGAGCCATGAGACCTGAGTTAAAGTCTATGGATGAAAATCAAGTTTGGAACTTGGTTGATCTGCCAGACGGTGCAAGACCCATCGAGTGCAAATGGGTCTTTAAGAAGAAAACTAATATGGATGGAAATGTTTCTGTCTATAAAGCACGGCTTGTCGTGAAGGTGTTCCGACAAGTTCAAGGAGTTGACTACGATGAGACTTTCTCACCCGTAGTAATGCTTAAGTCAGTTCGGATCATGTTAGCTATAGCAGCCTATTTCGACTATGAGATATGGCAGATGGATGTCAAGACAGCTTTCCTCAATGGAAATTTAATCGAGGACGTGTATATGATACAGCCCGAGGGTTTTATGAATCCGGCTAATGTTGACAAGGTATGCAAGCATCAAAAATCCATTTATGGGTTGAAGAAAGCATCTCGGAGTTGGAATATTCGTTTTGATGAGGTAGTCAAATCGTTTGGCTTCATCAAGAGTGATCGTGATTCTTGTTTATACAAGAAGTTTAGTGGGCGCAAATTAAACTTTCTAATCTTATATGTGGATGACATATTACTGATTGGAAATGATGTCCAGATGTTGCAAGAAACCAAGGAATCATTGGAAAAGAGTTTTTCAATGAAGGACTTGGGTGAGGCAACTTACATACTAGGAATCCGGATCTATAGAGATAGATTAAGGTGGCTCATTGGATTGAGTCAGAGTACATATTTGGACAAAGTGTTGAAGAAGTTCAACATGGAATCGTCTAAGAAGGGGTTCTTACCGATGTCCCATGGCGTAAAACTTAGCAAGACCCAGTGTCCTTCGACAACTGATGAGCAAAGTCGGATGAGTGCGATTTCGTATGCTTCTGCAGACGGATCCATCATGTACGCTATTATTTGTACTAGGCCGGATGTTTCCTATGCTCTAAGTGTTGTGAGCAGGTACTAGGCTGACCCTGGAGAAATCCACTAGGCAACAGCTACAAATATCCTTAAGTACTTGAGAAGGACTAAGGATATGTTCCTGGTTTATGGAGGTGAGGATGAACTCCGTGTAAGGGGTTACATGGATGCGAGTTATCTCACTGACTTGGGTGATTCTCGTTCGCAATCCGGATATGTGTTTGTGATAAATGGAGGGGCTATGAGCTGGAAGAGTTCCAAGCAAGAGACTGTGTCTGCGTCTACAACAGAGGCTGAGTATATTGCTGCCTCGGAGGCGGCAAAGGAAGATGTTTGGATGAGGAATTTCCTCATGGATTTTGGTGTGGTTCAGGGCTCGTCCAATACGTTAGTCGTGTATTGTGACAACAATGGTGCTATTGCACAAGCCAAGGAACCTAGACAGCACCAGAAGAACAAACACATACTCATGTGGTACCACCTGATTCACCAGTTCGTGGATCTAGGTGATATCAAGTTATGCAAGGTGCACACGGATGCAAATGTTGCGGATCCGTTGACAAAACCGCTACCGCGGCCTAAGCATGAGGCACACCTGAGAGCCATAGGCATTAGATGCCTAGACATGTGATGTCGGATGATTGACTCTAGTGCAAGTGGGAGACTGTTGGAAATATGCCCTAGAGGCAATCATGTATGATGTTATTCCCAATGTATTCATAAAGTTATTGTCCATGTATGAACTACTGATATGTATCATTGAATATGTGATTCGATTGTGGAACTACATATTCATGTTGTTCCTACTATTTGTCCTTGGTCGTTGAGGTTGTGTTAGACACACAACTTAGACTAATGTGAAAGTCGGCTGATGACTCGGTTCCACTTTTCATGGGCATGGAGATGCTATTCCGACTTACACAGATTCGACTAAAGAGTTTAGCGAGTTGGACTGACCCATAGAGATGCAACAAACAAGTCGTCATTTGTATGTCTCAATCAATGTAATCCTTAGAACCGAGGTCGTTGCACAATCCGAGTTGAGGATCACCGACTTAAGTTCTGTCAAATGTTGTTTTGGCACTTGGCAGTTATAAAGGCATAGTTTGGGTCGACTGAGAATCAAGCTGCATGATGTGAATGACCAAGATGGGATTTTGCACCTCCATCTAGAGAGATATTCTCTAGGCCCTCTTAGAAGATATGATTCGGAAAGCATGGCCATGCGCGACTTGATTAAGTGTTAAACGAGGCAACCGACTAAGAGTTAGTCGGATGAATCACTTATCTCGGATTGAGAAAGAGAGTCGAACTATTCAAGGGATGACAATTGTTCGCTTATAGTTAGACAAGGTATATCTTGAGGAAAAAGGGACTCAGACAGAAGTCGCATTGGGATGGTATGTCGTCATGACTTTTTGGTACTTGGGAGTTGGCACGTTCTGCTAGGAGCCACTACCAACTAGTCGATCTCGGGTGAGACCTGGATCGTGTCCGAGTTACCATAAGCTTGTCGGGTCACACAATTAAGAGCGGGAGCAAGTTTGTGTTAGACCCAAACAGGAAATCTAGTTTGGTTGGACCCAAATAGAGACATGGACTAAGTCAGCGAGTTGGACTCGCAGTGACTAATATAGGCCTTTTTAGTGAATGGGCCACAATTGAGTGGAGCCCACTTTCACTCCCTATATAAGCTGGGGCGCAGGTGCTTAGAGCACATGGTTAGGTCACTCCATGTGTTGGAAACCCTTGCCCCAGTCCGTCCTGTCACCGTCGTACCAGACCTAGTAGTCCAACGCCGGCGCTCCTCCTCGTACGTGTGGATACCGGCGGAGGTGATGTGCAATCAACACTTTGACGATCGTGGACCATAATGGGTCGTGAGGATTGCACTACATCAAGCGACGTGCTTCATCGATTCCACAAATGTGCGTCTAGTGGTAATCTTCGTGGCCTTCTACCTGAGCTAGATCTCGGGATCACCGCGTAGGGAAAAAGTTTTGTTTATCTCTATGTGGCCCAACATATACTAGTACTACTCTGCATCCAAAATCCAACCTCCAGTACACGTACGTCCGTGGTATGTAGTGAAAGTGGGATAAAAAATCTGAGGTATTAGAATGGTTAATTTGGAATTCTCCCTCGCGATGGATGCATATTGAGTAATTCAGGCCCTGTGTCTGAGAAGTTTTATGGTACACCACCATGGAATGCTTTTCCTTCAGCATGATCCTGGGCACCACCCTGCTCCTTGGAGTGAAGGAATTGCGCACTACACCCTCCCAAAACCTAGCCTCTGGTGACAGGGGATAGACGGTGAAATGCACATTGTACAAGGGCGATGAGCACTCGTCCGACCTAACGCACACGATGGATACGATGATGTCGCCCGACTCGAGCATGTCAAATAGCACAGCAAACACCGTACCATCATCCCCAGATCCGATGTTCTCTAGTCTTGATGAGCGCGGTGCCGACAACGGCTGAGAGATGAACATGGGATTTCTAAAGGAAATAAGAATCGGCGGACTAAATTGCAGCATGCTAAATATACATATAAGAAGTTCTCAGGCGCCTGAGATCTAGGCACTCCCAAGAAAAAATACAGAGCCATGTTTCAAAGGAAATGCTAGATCATCTCCAACATTTGATCTAAACAAACTTGAACGGCAGATCATCATCAGAATCATGATGGTCATATTTGCCATCTCCCACATTGTGGATGCAAAATGAGTAATCCAATGTGAACCTATCATGTTTCTTAATCAAGAAATTACGGTAATCTTTCGCAATCCCGATGGAGGCTAGCGACGCGCTGCTCTTTGGCTCAAAAACAGGCTATCTTCAGCGAAAACCTCCAGGTCCTCTCCAATCATTGAAGGTTTATAAAAGTGCAACTCCACCACGTACCGCAGAAACAAGCACGCCGCCAACCTGACGCACTGGACAGATACGGCGAGCCCATAGTCGATCATGTCAAATTGCACGGCAAACAATGTACCATCGTCCCCGGATACCACGGTTTCTACTCTGCATGAGCCAGGTGCTAGCAAAGGCTGAGAGATGTACCTGTGTTCCTCGCCGTAGTGGAAACTTTGCACTTCAATTGAGTGGGATTTTTCGAGGTGAGCGAGGAGCGTTGTGGGCGGGGCGACGAACTCGCATCCAAGCTCAGTGCAGTTGCACGGGTCGTGCAGACATGCCATATTGTGGTTGAGGAAGTCATGGAAGGCGACCAATGTCCCACAGCCGTCATCGGGGCATCTTCTACCTTTTCCGCCGATGACTTGGCGGCGCAACTCCTTGGAGCATGCGGCCAGCCGGACGGCACCGGTAGTGTGCATACGCATAGCGATTTCTCTAAAGGCGTCATCGCTGACCTTGCTCCAGCCACCGTACCGAATGTTGTGCATCGAATCCGCCATTGCGTCCGGATGGACTGGGGGCGAGGGCGGATTCAAATATGATTGTTGGGGTTTCTTGGAGGAGAGTGATGGAGGCCTGAAGAACCGATGTAGCAGCCGAGAAATGGCTACGAAAATTTAGGAAGTGCGCCCTCGAGAGGATCAAAAATTCGGCTAGCCAGCGTTAGTGAATGGGGATCGCCGGAGATGGGGAAGATGGGAGGCTCTTTGAATGAGGGGTGTTAATTTTGCGTGTTCCCTCGTCGGTCTTCTGCAGTGGATCGAGGACGCATGCTGGAGTTATAGCTAGAGTGCTAGACTAGCAAGATGTCACGCTTGTCTTAGTATTGTATCGTCCCATCACATAGACCGTGTTTCAGAAAAGGACGTGAACCCACATTTCTCCCCTCCCTAGATAGCATGCACCGTAGAATTGCTTTTCTCGCACGCAAAGGATTTGAATCCACATGCCGAAATAAAAGGACATCAATCCTCAAGCCAGCTCACCCAACTCTAATAAATAGGACTACTAAAAAACTATAATAATAGGTGAAGCTCAAAATAATTATAATTGAGCCACGTCCATAGAATATCCGTTGTATATTTGGTTCTTGTACTTTGTATCATGTAGTAGTAATCAACCTATTAGCTACCTAATAGTACTCGCCATGCTCGAGAGGAATGACGAAGAACATTCTAGAATTATTGAGAAGTGTGTTTTGAGGTTTGTGCATATCTTTTAGTGTGATAAAGACTATCAATAGTATCTTTTAGATGCTAGAATGGATATAACTAGATCCAACTGTACTTTATGGACGTAGCTCGAAATTATAATTATTTTTGGGCTTCACCTATTATAATTTTATATAAACTAGTAAAAGGCACATGCCACACACGTATATACTGTATGAAATGTGATTTAACAAACATTAAGTTGTTATAAACCAATAGTCTTATTTGATAAAAATGCATACATTAAATCTGTTAATAATAACTATTTATACATATTGAGAAATCAACCTACTGTGCTATGAAATTTGTGGGGGTGACATGATGGTTCTAGAATATGGTGGAGTTTGCTCTAGGTGTCGTCGGATTGATGACAAGTACGCCATGAGGGGGTCCTCGAGGCGTGCGGAAGAGAGGGGTGTGAGACGTACGGTATTCCGGGACGGTGAGCACACAAGTTTACCTAGGTTCGAATCCGCCGGCTTTGGACGGATCCTACTCCTGCTAGCAATCCAGTAATACGGCAGAGCCGGAATATGGGTTACAAGGGTTTCGCCTGTGCCAGTTGAGATTGTAGACTATTGAGGTGTGCCCTAAAGGCTCTCCCTAGGACGGCTTATATAGATATCCGGCCTAGGGTTTACAGGAGAGGTCTATCCGGCTACGACTAAGAGTTGGTTATAGAGTACATTTTGAACTACAAGTAACATTATGGGCCTAAGTCGGTAAGTATTCTGGGCCTTCCCGTAGCTGGATTGGACTCCGTCTTCTCTCCCTGACTGGGCCGCCCGTGAAGCAAAGCTCTAACCCGAAGTGGGCCACCTGGTCAGCGAGGAACTGTGAGGATACCCGGAAAGTATATCCCCAACAGCAGCCCCCGGAGGCCTCCAAGATCCAAAGTCGGATTTATCATCGTCTAGCTTAATCTTCGGCTTGCAGAATCTTGAAGGGTTCCTGAAACTTCAC
Source organism: Avena eriantha (assembly GCA_910589775.1). Classification (NCBI taxonomy): domain Eukaryota; kingdom Viridiplantae; phylum Streptophyta; class Magnoliopsida; order Poales; family Poaceae; genus Avena; species Avena eriantha. The sequence goes on along the minus strand of OU342741.1, from coordinate 166,082,383 downwards.
AACAAAAAGTACGATCCGTGTCTTAAAAATAAGTCGCACCTATCAATAGGTTACTCGGATTTTCTAGCTTGATTTCAAGCTAAGCCAGAACTTGGTCTCTAACGCCATCTGACACAAGTCATGGTCAAGTCACGTCATCTAATAGGCATTCCGTCAGCACGACCGTTGGTGGGTCTACGGTTCGTGGAACCGAGACGCCGTTTCAATGCGTGCACGGAGATCGAGGCGACGTAATTATCGTGTGGGTCCTTCCCAGTTCCTTCCACGACGCGTGGCGGTTACACTGTAGCATTTGCACGAATCTTGGCGCAGTTAGGTGGATATAAGGGGTTAGGATTTCCTCCTTCTCCTTTCACCAGTCCTTTGCCTTTTCCTCTCCTTCCAATCCCCTTGTGCACACATAGCTCCCCCGTCCCTCTCCCAAAGAACTCCCAGCGCCGCCCATTCTAGGTCAACTGCTCGCTGGAGAAATGGCTTCATCTTCCTCTTCCGGCTTGGCGGCAGCGACAAAAGCGGTGGCGAAGAAAGAGAGCTTTCGCGGACTCTGGATTCCCTGCGTGCTCAACGACGAGGGTCTCAAGAACGTAGAGAAGGAAGGTCTCCGCACCGGCGACTGGCGGAGTGGCTTCGAGGAAACCGTCCGCAACCCGCGCGACGGCGAGCAGGTCCACTTCGGCACCCACCTCGATAGAGGTTTGTCGTTTCCTCCCTCAGAGTTCTTCTCTGAGGTGATTGATCATTACGGAGTTCAACTCCATCATCTTCCTCCCAACTCTCTTTTAGAGATGAGTGCTTACGCTTCATTGTGTGAGGGCTTTCTCAACATTAGGCCGAGTTTGACTCTTTTCCGATACTATTTTCATGTCCGGAGAAACTCCATTACCACCGGTGTTCCTTATATCATCGACACTATTAGTTTTTCGCTTAGACGCGAGCGCGTGTATCCCAAAATCTTAGCTAGTGACTCGGTCAAACAAAGGCGAGCCATGTTTTTCTATCATAGGGATATTCCAGCTCCCGACAAAGCTACTGCTTTGTCGGCTTTTGTTGACGGAGCTGCCACGGCCCAACCTTCTTGGGACGAGGCTGCTCCAGCTCTCACCGACGATCTGATCCTCGCTAAGAGGTGGATCGAATACTTGATCAAACACAAGGGACTGAAGGGATCCGACTTAGTCCAATGCTGGGTCTCACGCTGGATCCAGCCCCTTCAGTACCACGGGGATTGACTGATGCACTCCATCACGTCATCCAAGAAAGAATCCCTCTGCATCAGCCCCAAATCCTACACCACTCAGGGCTACATAAGCCAGATCAAGTGGCTGATCAGGAAGCGGAGCGAGAGCAGGATCCCGAAGGTTTCTCTGGATATGCATACGGCGGAAAACCCCGTAGTGCTGGTAAGCTTCCATCAGTACTAATTTTATGCGTTTCAATCTTTGAGTTATACTGAATACTGATATGTTTTCTTATTTTTAGCTTGCTGACCTCCCCGAGTCGGAACTTGCTCCGCTCGAAGGATATCCTCCTAAGTTTTCTCAGGAGACAGAGGTGGTCCCATTGCCGGACCTTGCGCTCAAGAAGCGTAAAGCTCCGACAGTGGCTGTTGGCACAAAGGAGGTGCCCGTCGTGAAGAGGTAACTTTCATTCACAACTTCTGCCTTTGTACTTTACTCGAATTTCTTTCCGAGATGTAATGTTTCCGACTTTACTACATTCTCAGAGCAAAACCGCTAATCAAGGGCAAAGGGAAGGGAACTTCTTCAAAGCCCCTGCGACAGACGAAGCTTACCATAGCTTCCCTTGCCGTGGCTCCTCCGACTCCTGCCCCTCAACCTTCTGCAACGCCGGTGATCATCTCTCCGTTCGTCGCAGAAGATCCGGCTCCTTCGACGGAGCCTGCGATCCTTGAATTGCAAACTGACGTCACCATGGGTGAGTCAGATCTAGATAAGGGTGAACCCTCTTCTGGTAATGATCCCTCGGCAGAAACTTTCGCCGAAAACCTTATCAGCAATCCGGGACTTGCCAAGTTTGGCCTGTCTCGGAAATCTGCTGAAGAAATCCAACGGCTCGCCAAGCAATGCTTGGAGAAAAGTACTTTATCCGCCGAAGAAGAAGCGCAAGAAGAAGAGGACGTCAAGTTCTCCGACCTTCTTGCCCAGGTGCGCCTTCGCGAGGAGAGGATAAGGACCGGTGAGCTTCCAACAGCCCCAGTGATCCCTCTGACTCTCGCCGAGAAGGTTGCCGTTGAGGTGAACGCGAGTTTGGATAAACTCACTCGCGAACAATATGTAAGTCGGAATTCCAACTCCTGTTTTTCCTTTATTTTATATCATATCCTCTAGCCCCCAAGCATGAAGTAGGATATATAATCCGGGTTTATGCTTTATTAGGATGCCAAAGAACGAACTAGTGTAGACCCCAAGGCTCATGCTGATATTAGCAAAAATATTAGCCCGTGTCTTAAGTAGCTTTCTGACCTTGGGTATTCTGACTTACAGAAAGTATGTTCCTATAACCAGGATTTACTGAAGAATGTCTGCGATAAGCGGAGAGAGATCAAAGCTCTCTGGCTTAAAAATGTTGAGCTGAAAGTTGCCAAGGATGAGGCCGAAGGTAAACATTCCAAGATTCAAACCTTGTCTTTGTTATTTCAATGTCGATTTTTTCCTGAACTGTTGTTCTTTTTGACTTACAGCGCTAGTGAAACAATCATGCACCATGATTGAAGAGGCCGAGGACCTCAAGACCTTGGTGGTGGAGAACAAGGAGCTTCGGCAAGAGCTGGACCAGCTCAAGGCAAATCATGAAAAGAGCATAGCTCAAGTCCTTGAATCCTCCTCCATGGCTACTGAAGAACGTGATCGCAAGATTGCTGCTCATGGTAAAACAATCTCGGACCTCAAGAATGAGCTTAGCAGAGAGAGGGTCCTTTCCCAGGCGCTCCGGGCTAAACTCCAGAGTCTTCGAGAAGAGAAACCAAGATTGACGACGTCATTTTCGGTACGTTCCATCTGTCTGACTTGTCTTTTTTTCGACTTCTATCAATGTCGGATTTTCTTAACTTGTTTTGTGTATAGGTCCTCTGAACTTAACAGACTCTTCCTCCACCAAGCCCCGCACCCACCGACTTACCCAAGTCGGTGACCTGCTTCATGACTTCCGCCAATCCCTTGAGGACATCAGCGAAGCTCTCAAGATTCCAGACATGCACAACATGTAGGATTTTCAGGTGCGGGACAAGGCAAAGGAGATGCCGCAACTTGTTCAGGATTGGAACATGTCCTACACGCGGACTGCGGCGCAGAACACTCTCACCATGGTCATGAGCCACCATGGAAACATGGAGATATGGCAAGTGATCAGAGGGTACTGCAAAGTAGATGAGGACGGCCAGCAACAGGACCTTCAAGCCATCATGCACTCCTGCGGCGGATATGGGTGCCACGTGGCTGACTTGACCAGCTACGAGACCCCTCTCTTCACCCGTGTGGATACTCCGCCTCCTCCTCCAGAAGAATCCACAGAAATTTCCGACGATGAACGCACCACCTCGGATGCGGACATCTCGGAACGATACCAAGGCAGCGTAACCAGCGAGCCGGCAGCTCCTTCATCTCCCCCTGCATCATAGATCAGAAATTTTTGTATTATTCCAAAAAAACATGATGCATCTGTAAATATGCAGTACTTTAATTTTGCTAGTGCTAAGATTTTGATCTATTCAGCACTTTTGGCTTTTAAACTTTTTGCGTGCCTGATGTTTACACAAGAACTTGTACTTTTTTGTCCACACTTATCATTTATCTGGCTTTCCGCCTCGTCCCTTTCGTGAGCCGGCTAAACCTTCTGCCAGAAACTTTGCCGAGCAACGAAGCTCAATTGCTAAACCAGTTTAAACTCGGAAACAAAGCCGGCTTCCAGTACTAACAATTCACTACTCGGAAAATGCCCGCATCCAGCAATCAGACAAATAACCAAAGTAAGGACTAGAAATTTTTAGAGTTATACCCGAGGGTAGCAGTTTTAAAATCGGAAATCTAAACCAGAACGAACATGAGCATAAAGTAATTTCAAGCATTCTGGGATTTTCGACTATGACATGATCATTCGGAAATAAGATGGTAAAAACTTCTCAGAAAATATTGAGGCAACCAAAAGTTTTATTTCTCACAGAACATGTACATATATATGTTTACAAAGAAGGATAAACTAAGAATAAAAGGGACGTAGCTGAGCAATATTCCACGGTCTGTCTAACTCACCCGGATGTGTACTGCCTCCAACTCTCTTTCTCTTCTTAGTAGCAGCTCTTTCTTTGACTGGCCCCATGTCAGTTAAGTAGTACGATCCATTGTGCAATACTCGATTTACTAAAAAGGGCCCTTCCCATAGTGGGAAAGTTTGTGCTTTCTTTGTTGCACAAGCCAGAGAACCAAATCACCTTTATTGAAAGATCTATTTCGGACTCTCTGGCTATGATACTTGCGTAACTTCTGCTGATAGGCTGTAGATCTCATTTCAGCAACAACGCGAACTTCTTCGACTAAGTCGAGATCGTTTTGTCGAGAAATCTCGGCATCCTCTTCAATATACGCGGCCACTCTAGGAGAGGTATGAATCAAATCACTAGGAAGAACTGCTTATGCGCCATAGACCAAGAAGAAATGTGTGTATCTAGTTGACCTATTCGGAGTCGTTCGTAAACTCCATATTACAGAGGGTAATTCTTCTGCCCAAGCCCCCGCAGCACGTCGTAGTGGTGCTTCGAGTCTCAGTTTCAGGCCTTGTAGGATTAAACCATTTGCTCTTTTGACTTGTCCGTTAGCTTGTGGATGTGCGACTGATGCAATGTCAAGCCAGATATTTTGCTCGTTGCAAAATTCAGCCAATTCTCCCATAGAGTAGTTACTCCCGTTGTCCATGATAATGCTATGTGGATAACCATACCGGATTATAACATCCTCGACAAATCTTTTGGCTGTTGCTCCATCACAACTAATGACAGGTTTAGCCTCAATCCATTTGGTGAATTTATCCACCATCACTAAGAGGTGAGTAAATCCACTTGGAGCTCATTTAAAAGGTCCTACCATATCAAGCCCCCAGACCGCAAAGGGCCATGTTATAGGTATTGTTCGCAGCTGATCAGCCGGAATATGAGCTTGTTTGGCGTATTTTTAGCAGCCTTTGCACGTCTTGACTAATCGTTTGGCATCTGCCTGAGTTGTAAGCCAGAAAAATCCGTGTCTAAAACCTTTTGCCACTAAAGATTTGGCTGCAGCATGGTGACCACACTCGCCTTCATGGATTTCTCTTAAGATTTCCACTCCTTCTTCCGGAGATACACAATGCTGAAACCCCCCAGAAACACTCCGTTTATGGAGCTCACCTTTAACAATAGTATAGGCTTTTGCTCGTCGGATAATCTGCCAGCTCAGCACCTCGTCTTTGGGTAATTTGCCATCTACCAAATAATCGAGGTAGGGTTGAGTCCATCTGGGAATTACAGCCAGAACTGCTATCAATGGTGAGTCAGATTTTGTCGGATATTCCTCATCTACTCCCTTTATTGAGGGAACTTTGAGGTGCTATAAAAAAGCGCCATCCGGGACCTCTTTCCGCGCAGAACCTATCCGAGATAGTGCGTCTGCTTCCTCATTTCTGCTCGAGGGATGTGCTGAACTTCAAACCCTTCGAACGATTTAGATAGATCACCCACGACAGCTTTATATGATGCCATGTGTTTATTTGCATTACAAATATTCGACATGTGCTGAGAAACAAGATCGGAATCTCCGTAACACATCAAACGTCGGATGCCAATATCCTTAGCAATCCGGATTCCATGCAGCAGTGCTTCATACTCGGCAATATTTTTTGTCGTTGTGAAGTGGATCTGCAACACGTATAAAAGTTTATCTCCTTGGGGTGATTTGAGCACCACGCCAGCCCCCGAGCCCCCTCGAGCCTTAGACCCATTGAAAAAGAGGGTCCAATATTCCGACTCAGGGAGGATCATGTTCTCCTTCGTCTCTATCCAATCAACGACAAAGTCAGCAAGGATCTGGGATTTGATTGCTGTCCGAGGTTTATACTCAATATCGAAAGCTGAAAGCTCTATGCCCCATTTGGTGACGTGTCATGTGGCATCACTGTTGTTGATTATATCTCTCATGGGAGTTGTGCTCACCATGGTAATTGGATGCTCCTGAAAGTAGTGTCGTAACTTACGAGATGCTAGAAAAACACCGTAAGCCAACTTTTGATAGTGCGGATACCGCTGTTTTGATTCTGTCAGGACCTCGCCGACAAAGTAAGTTGGACGCTGCACCAGGTGTTCCTGATTTTCCTCTGGTCTCTCCACCACCATGACGATACTAACGACCTTATTTGTCGTAGCAAGATAGAGCAACATCGGTTCCTTAGGTTCCAGCGCTGCAAGGATAGGGGCAGATGAGAGTACTTTCTTCAGATCTTGTAGTGCAGCTTCAGCTTCGTCAGTCCAAACAAAATCCTTGGTCTTTTTCAGGAGTTTGGATAATGGTGCGGCTCTTTCACCAAGCTGGCTTACAAGTCGACTGACCGAAGTGATGCAACCAGTTAATCTTTGTATGTCCTTCAGGCGAGTTGGCCTAGAAATATTGAGTATAGCCTTGATTTTGTCTCGGTTCACCTCTATGCCTCTCTGAGACACGATGAAACCTAACAATTTTCCGGCTGGTATTCCAAAGAAGCATTTCTTCGGGTTAAGCATGATGTTGTATTTTCATAGATTAGCAAATGTTTCCTCCAAGTCGGAAATCAGCGTTTCCTTCTTTTTGGACATTACCGCGATATCATCCACGTATGCATGTACATTACGTCCAAGTTGGTCATGTAGGCAACGCTGCATCGTGCGCTGGTACGTAGCTCCTGCGTTCTTCAGCCCAAAGGGCATCGTAACAAAACAGAAGGTTCTGAAGGGGGTTATGAATGAAGTTTTGACTTTGTCAGATTCCTTCATCCGAATTTGGTGATAACCGGAATATGCGTCGAGAAAACAGAGGAGTTCCGAGCCTGCCGTAGAATTGATAACTTGATCAATTCTAGGCAGAGCGAACGGATCTTTTGGACAAGCCTTGTTCAAGGCAGTATAATCAACACACATCCTTAAATCAGTGGTGTCGTTTTTAGGGACCATTAAAGGATTGGCCGACCACTCAGTGAGGATGACCACTTCTATGAATCCGGCTAACTCGAGCCGTGCTAGTTCCTTAGCTATTGCCTTACGCTTTTCATCCCCAAACCGTCGTAGGGACTGTTTGATGGGTCTAGCGTTCGGGTTTACATTTAGAGAGTGCTCGGCAAGTTCCCTAGGTACTCCGGTCATGTCAGATGGCTGCCATGCGAAGATATCTTGATTTGCTTGGAGGAACTTGACGAGCGTGCTTTCCTATGCACTACCTAGGCCTATGCCTATCTGGGTCACCTTGGAGGGGTCATCATCCTTCAACAGCGTTTTCTTCGTCTCTTCTCATGCCTTGAACTCTGGATTTGGCTTTGTCACCTCCTTCTTCGTTGCGGGCATCTCAGACGGATCTATGCTCTTCTTGATCTCCTGGTACTCCTGGGCGTGCAGCACGGGTTTAGCAAAGGCGGCATTTCCATCCTCGCACTCTCGCGCTTTCTTCGGGTCTCCCCTAATGGTGATCACGCCGTTGGGACCTGGAATTTTCATCATATTGTAAATGTAACACGGATGAGCCATAAAAGCCCAGTAAGCCGGACGTCTGAATATAGCGTGGTACGTGCTCTTGAACGGGACCACTTCGAAGGAAAGGGCCTCTGTCCGATAGTTCTTTGGAGTTCCAAAGGTAACATCCAAAGTAATCTCTCCCATGGAATTAGCTTGTCTTCTTGGGACAACTCCGTGAAAGATCACAAATCTATGGTTCAGCTGGGTTTCTGAGATCTTCATCCGGCGTAGCGTTTGACATAGAGAATATTGATACTGCTACCACCATCCATGAGGGTCTTGGAGAAACCATAACCGTCAATAAGTGGATTGGCGATTAAGGCGTATTTTCCTCGCCTGTGCAACTTAGGCGGATGATCAACACGGTCAAATGTGATTGCCACTTCTGACTAGTCCAGATATTGAGGGACAGCCGGAACTGTTGCATTGAGCTCGTGTAGAACTGCTTTCTTGACCTTTGCTGGTTGAGATCCGAGGAAAGTGACGTAAGTGTCCTTCTTGGTGGGAAAAGTCTTCTTTCCTTCCGTCTTGGGTTTTAAGCATCAGCTTCCTCCATGTCGGAATCTTCCTTGGTCTCTTTGTCCTTTTCGGGATTTTTCTTTCCCTTCTTCCGCTTATCTTTGTAGCCCGCGGTATCATCTCTTTTGATGTCGTCATTGAAACGACATTCAGCGTTGGTGTGAGATGAGCCCCCACTAGCGTCTAGGTGATGCACACATGGGTTATTGGCAATGTCGGCCCAAGAGCAGGTTTTGCCTGGTTGTTGTTCTCCTCTACCTTGGACCCTTGAAGTCCCACGGCCATGCCCGTGGCCTCCGCCACGTCCTCCTCGTCCTCCAGACCCGGAAACAGTAGTAACCACCGTTGTTTCCATGTTGGGTTTCTCTTCCGAGGTATTTTTGCGCTTCTGAGCTTGTTGCTTTGGTTGTCTTGCCGACTGAGGCACAGCTAGGACATTGAGTAATCCCTCTACATCGTCATCAGCATCTGCATACTTGCTCGCTGTTCTATCATCTCTCCCAAATCAGTGACCTTGTCACACTTCAAGTGGTGACGTAGTAAACCAATTGGGAGTCCTGCGATGAAAGCTTCAATCGCGGTTTGATTGTTTACTCCTTCACATGAGTTCTTGGTGTCGATCCATCGTCCGAGGTAATCCCGACAAGTTTCTCCGGCTTTTTGGGTGCAACGCTGTAGGTCTCCGACCGTACAGGGCCTCCGGTACGTGCCTTCAAAATTCCGAAAGAACGCACTTTGCATGTCATACCAGTTATGGATGTTTTTCTCCGGAAGTTCATTGAGCCCTGATTGTGCCGTCTTCCGCAACATAAGTGGGAGATATCGGGTTGCGACCAGGCTGTTTCCGCCTTTGGCGATGCAGCAAGCTTAGAAAAAATCCTGTAGCCAAGTATCTGGCCGAGCAATGCCATCGTAGGCTTGGATATGCCTTGATATAGCAAATCCTTCCGGGAATCTTGTAGCTCTGATGCGTGGTCCGAAGCATTTTGGGCCCACGTAAATATCATCGTTTTCGTAGCGCCGTGCATCTATGTTGGAATTGATCCTGTGCCTTGCGTCGTTCGGGGATAGAGATTGTCCCGAATGTTGGCTGTGGCTGCGGTGCCTTGGAGCCAGACTTCGGCTTCTGCCGCCACCTCCTCCGCCGCGTCGTCCTCCTTGTCCCCCTTGGGAGCCGTTGTGATGACTGCTTGGTGGAGAGGGTGGGTAGCTGAATTGTTTCCGGCTGATAGCCGGCCTCCGTCCTAAACGTCATTATTCCGATTCCGGGGAGGGTCTTGACTACGACGAGCCCCCTGCCGGCTTGTCTCAGCATGGTTTCCATCGTTCCTTTGTCCGTCATTCCCACCATGGTGAGGCTTAGCCGGACGGCTTGCATGTCTAGGAGGTGGCATTTTTTGACGATCCTCCTCCCGACGTTTCTCTTTATCTTCTCCCCTTTGATCGTTCGACTCTCGTCGGGGAGGGTTCCTCGGATACAGTGCAGCAATGGCCTCTTGCTCGGCTGCTGGGGCGGCGTTGATCCAGTCACGTGCGGTTCTGTGATGATGTCCTGACGATCCGGTTCTGGAGTGGTTATCTTCCTGTCGGTCGGAACGGTGACGCTGTTCTGGAACATGCTGGGGCCTTATATCATTCCAGGCTGACTCTGTGTGACACTGGTCGGATTTTGAGACCAGTTTTCCACTTCCGAATTTTGCAGCCATCTGTTGCTTCAGTCCCTTGGTGAGTAGCTGGATGCCCAATCGAACCTGTTCTGGGCCTGGGTTATTTGACAGGATATCTCGTGCAGCAACAATGTTCTGTACCGGCGTTGGGTACACCAGGTCTCCTTTGCTGTCGAGACGAGGCATCCCTGGATCTCCTTCAAAGAGGACCTTGTTCACTTCCGGAAACTTATCGTCACCTGTGTAATGTTTCTAGGTCTTCTGATGCAACCGAGACATGTAATCCTTAGTTGCCATGCGTTTCTTCTCCCCCTCGATGTTTTTGGCTTCATCTAGGAGTTGTTGACGACGCGCTTCTAGGGCTTGGGCCCTTTCATCCAGTTCTTCCGCAGTAAGTTCTGCAGCTGTAGGGATAGGTGTGGTTAGTGCAATATCGATGAGTTTACGTGCACCTTCGGTGATCACGTGTCCATCCATCGATTCTTCTTTTTTCGTCTCTTCTAGGATAAGTGATCCATCCGAGTCTTCTTGGTATTCCTCGGCAATCACTTCCTCTGTCAGAGGGTCTTTTGTCGAGGTCTTGTTCTTCTTGTTCCTCTTCTTTGCCTTCTTGGCAGCGTCGGTAGCAAAGATGGCTTTGGGTCTGTTTCCAGGAGTCAAGCTCTGGTCGGTACTTTCGGACATCTGGACCTCGGGATTATCTCCGATGTCCATGTCATCCTGTGCTTTGGGAGAGTGTTCCCCGGATCCTTCATCCATGGCTTCTCCTTCCTCTGCAGCTTTGGAGTTATACTCCTCTTCATATTCTACGGAGAACTTTCGGAAATCCGCTGACGTCATCGATTCATCCGAGGATGCGGGTACGTCGGCGTTTGTTCCAATTGCCTCCAACACAGAGTCGGTGTTTCTCCAGCATCGGCGGAGCCGGACCCGGATCCCACATATCCACGAAGTGCGAAGCGTGCTTCCTGAGGTACCTGCGACTTTCACGATCAGCTTCGTCGAAACTTTTGATGGTCTCGAGAATTGCATCCGTGCTTTCGCCTTGTAGTATCATACGTCGTAGTGTGTACCTCAGAAAGGCATGTTTGTCCCGGCGTCATCAGAGCCAGAATCAGTGTCGTTGACTAGCTCCTCCTGAACTTCGACTTCCACGGGTGGGTCGATCTGGGATCCGGCTTCTCCTGGGAGATCCACTCCAGATTCGACTTGGACCGCTAGGTCTTTTTCAGGCTCGGATTTCTCCACTATCTCCGCAACTGGTGCGGGCTAGGTGGGATTAGGGTTTTCTGAGATCCGGAACTCTGCCGCCTCCGCGGACAAAGGGGACCTAGAAGATTCTTCTGCCTCTATCATCACCGCTGGGGTGGGTGGGGCAGGTTCAGCGAAACCGATATAAACATCGATCTCACCAAAAGACATGATTGTGTAGGCAGTCACAGCCTCCCTAGCCGGAATCCAAGTCTCGTCGAGAACGATGAGAGGGATGTCGCTGGCATAGAGGATGCGACTGACGGCGATAGTTTCGCCGATTCCGATTCTTGCAGATTCCGCTCGGAACACAGATCCGAAGCTCACTTGCCCCACGGTGGGCGCCAACTGTCGTCGGATTGATGACAAGTATGCCATGAGGGGGTCCTCGAGGCGTGCGGAAGAGAGGGGTGTGAGACGTACGGTATTCCGGGACGGTGTGCACACAAGTTTACCCAGGTTCGAATCCGCCGGCTTTACACAAATTTCATTGAATTGGCTTCTTGACCACACCATTCCATGATGTGCATCCAAGTACTCCTTCACCGCAGGTTTTTGTTTATACAACACTTCCAAATGATACAGGTGCTTCCTCAAACTGCATGTGTATGCAGCTAGCCATAGGTTGTCAGTATAAACTTTACCCTTGAATTTCTTTGTAAAATGATACACTAAGTGTCGCACACATTCCCTATGATCCACTCCAGGGAATAATGCTTCTACAACTTTCTCCAAATCTTTGCGAGCATCTGTGTGGATAGTAAGTCCTGGTGGATGACCTATAAGGTCGCGCAAATTCTCTAGAAACCAAGTCTAACTTTCCTCTGACTCAAATCTCCAAAACTCCAAAAGCAACAGGGAACATCCAATTGTGGCCATCAACTGCAGTAGCAGCTACTAGCTGTAACACCCCAAAAATATTAATCAAGATTATCAAGTTCTAATTACTCAAGTTTAGGGTTAACAAAAACTTTTATTATTAAATCTAATATGGGTGTATGTGTGAATTGAATTAGTGTATGAATGAGTGTAATTGCCATGTTTGATTGCTACAAATGATAAGGAATGGTTTAAAGATGAATATTACATCATCTAGGCCAATTACAAACAAAATTAAAAGAAAGGAAATTCAAATATGAAGCATATGATCAAATGGTCATTTTGACAAAAGTTAACCACTAGACCACTTTGAGTGTTTCTAGTAAAGGATTTCAAATATAAACTTTCTCAATTATTTTCACCCCTTGCTAGACCAAGTAAAAGTGAACCCAAGAGCACTTTACAAACAAATAGAAACAATTCCGAAATCTTTTTAAAGGACAATTCCAAATTGAATCAAGTGTATGTACTAGATCACCATTTTTCAAAAACCACTCAAATCAATTCACGTTGGCTTTTCCAAGCAACCATAGACACTCAAGCATGTGACAAACACACTCACCAAAATTTAGCCAAAAATTCAAATTTTAGTCTCATGCAGGCATTTGGTCGAGCACTTGGCAGACATAGAAAACACCTGCCTAACTTCTACTATTTTGTGCAGTGATCACTTGCCACTAGCCCCTCATTTCACGCCCCTAGTCTCCCTTAGTGCCTAGCAGCACAGCATACCAGCTCCCCCTCTGTTGTTTGCGCTAGTGTTGCGCCGCCGGAGCTCACCGCGCCGGTCGACCAAGGACAGCTCGCCACAACCAGCGCCGCCCTCTCCCATGATGTCCAGGAGACAGGCGACCGTCCACCGCCACCCTCTGTCCACCCCTCGACCGTAGACACGCCATGGACCACCCACCAGCGTCGTGCCCAATTCTCTGCCAGCCATGTCGAGAGCGCGCCAGAGCATTGCAGCCGACACACGCCGTGCCTCGCCCTCACCGAGCGTGCCCGCACTTGCCGTGACCCTAGCAACCCCCAGAGATGCCTGTTCGCCGCCGTGTGGACCGTAGCCACTATGCACCGTCTCGAACGCTGTCGTTTCCACCCAGAGCACCGACCGTTCCCGACCATTCTCGACCGCCCGTTGCCGCGCCATCACTCACACAATGATCGCCCGGAAGCACCGCGTTGACCCCTACCCTCAGCCATGCCGCCAGCCCTCTGTATCACCGTCGCCGATTAGCCCGAGCCATCCTGCTCTGTCCCTCTCGCCGCTATATAAATAGAGGCCACCCCAGCTCTAATTCACCACACCATTCCACTCCCCTCTCTCTCAGAGACTTCCCACACCTCTCCCCAGAGCAAGGCGAGCACCACATCACCGGAATTTAGCCGAAGTCTGCCGCTGCAGAGGAGAAGAGGAACCGGAGCTAGGAGCCACCCCAGGAGCCACGACGACCACCATTCGAACCATCGTCGTCTACAACGTCATTCGCCCCCATCGCCACGTCTAGCTGGAGCCCTGGTGAGCCCCCACGTACCCCCACCGCCCTGTTAGGGTTAGAATCTCGCCGGAGTTGTTCGCCGGAGACAACGAACCTCCTGAGTAGATCTTACTTCTAATCGCACGGCCTAGATTGAAAGATACGGCTTCATCTTAAGTGAGTCGCTGACCAGTAGGCCCCACCTATCAGCATCCCGCTGCACCAGCGCTGTGCATTTGGGCCGGCCCATTTGGTTTCCCGCGTAGAGCCCGTAGATTCATATAGAGTTTTTCCTTTTTAGTTAAAACTAGATTCTATCAGTAGATTCAAAAATCAATTCAAAGAGATTTACTGAACCAAATTGCATGATTCAAATTTTGTTAGAAAGCTATTCAAATTATATATCCAAGCCCATTGGATTCAAATCATTTGAAATTATAGATCACCTATAGTAAAAATAGCAAGACAGAGACTTTTCCACATTCAAACATTTTTCAAAAATCAACCATAAATGTTTTTGAGTTGACTCCAACTCTCAAAAATAACATTTAACAAGATCTATCTGAATATGTAAAAATATTTAGGTTTACATGTTGTGACATTGGAATAGTACTAAAAGAATGCTATATAGGCATTTCTAGTCACTTTAATTGTATTAAATAGTAATTTTAAACTTTATAAAATGTGACCACCACTTTAAATCACATTCCCAAGTATTAGAATATGTGGTGATGACATGTGTCAACATGATCCCATATTTTAATTGGAGAATATTAAATCTTAAGTATTTTCAATGAGTAGAAATTACTTTTCTAAAATAAGATAAACAAGAGTAGGTCTTTATTTCATGTGATGTTGGTGATGATGCTAGATCATCAAGTGTGAGCCTTAGTGTGCTAAATAGAAGTAGTTAAGTATTGTTTGGTGATTGTGTACCTCGTATTCATTTATAGACGATAGGACCGACCCGAGATACGAGGAGGAGGAGTACTACCAAGAAGAAGAAGAAGAAGAGAACTTCAACCACTGCACTACTCAAGGCAAGCCTAACACTACAAGTTAACTATGAAGCTAACACTTGCAAGTTTCTTAACTATGCAAGCCATCACTACTTGCGAACTAGAACTATGCAAGCTAACACTTGCAAACTTGATAACCTATGCAAGATGCATTAGGCATGCTTTGGTTATACAACTTTGATTATACCAATCCCAAGTTTTACTTGCAAGATTTATTCTTTTACTTTTACCAAAGTTCTTTACTTTTAGTTAGTGATTTGTGAGTATTGGAAAAATAGTATAGATACCATAAAGAGTATAAAACTAGGCCTAAGTAGTTATACTTAGATGTCATCAAAAGGCATAAACTAGAGTTGGATAGTTACACTTGATTAGCACCCCTCATTAGTGAATACCCTCAACTTTAGTGGCTAGTGCTAAGCATAAAAGTTGATCACTTTATATGGGAATACTTGGTCAAAATGATTATGAAAACCTTGGAATGATGATTCATTCTATTGAAATGTTTTGACATGTGTTGAGAAACACAATGGTTGATGATGAAAATGTTGAGGCATGAGCCTTAGCCCTTTATCAAAACTGATGGTTGGGTTCGGATGCGATACCATTCCAATTTTACCGTACAACCACAATACCCGAATTGGGCAGGGCTTAACTAGAAGTTTATATGCCTTAGTATGCGTTCCCTCGCGGAAAGAGGTTGAGCTGAGGCTACCTCGTGAGTGTGAATGTCCACCTATGCAGTGCCCAGGACGGCAGATGGCCATGGCTGGGAGGCCAAGCTCATAGGGGAGGTGTCTATACTATAGTGTGTAATTGAAAGGTTATGATTGATTATCCGCATACTAAGTATGATGATTCAGGGTTATCCCTGATGGATGTATCGAATTTTGTGGTGAAAGTGTACCACCTGTGTAGAGTGTCAAACTATTCGAATAGCTGCATCCGCAGTCATGGACAGTTGGAGTGGCCATACTATTCCGTTGTCAGATGTTTTCAAAATGACTTGCGAATGGAACTATGACCTTGACTTGACCACAACAGGGTTGTGGATATGAAAACTAAGTTCCCACTTAGGTGATGTAGAAAATTAAATTAGTTTTCTTTACTTCTTAACTCAGTATGAAATAAACCTGGCTTTTTTGCAAATAAACCTAGAGTTTAAGATTCCTACTAGAACTACCATACCTTGTTTGTGATAGTTTGTGAGTACTTAAAGAGTACTCATGGCTTTGTCCCTGGCTATTCCCATGGCTAGACTATGAGGAGGACTATCAGGAAGATGGACAACAGGAGGTCTATGACAACTAGGATCATCTCCCATCGTCAGCATTGCCTGTAACTCTGAAGATGGAGCCCCTACTACGTTTACTCTCTGCTGCTTTGATTGTATTAAGACTGGATCATGAGATCCTTTATGTGTAAGACCTTTATTATGGTTTGTAATGGATGATGTACTGTGGTACCAATTCTACTATGTGTCACAAAAATGGTAATCCTGGGATTGCGATGTATGGCATAACAGGCATCTGGGATTAAAATCCAGGTGTTGACAAGTTGGTATCAGAGCCATCCTGACCATAGGAGACCCTAGTTAGAATGAACGTTTGGACAAAACTTAGTTTCAAAAAAAAGAAGTGAGTATTTATGAAAACCTATTCCCACTCTTATCCTTGAGATTCTTTCAAAAAAATTCATGTTCCTCAAAATTTCTTGCAATCCTACATAAAATTTGACACACTTGATCACCCCACTAACTCGCTCACCCTATATTCTTATAGATGGAGGTAAAGTATAGCAAGTTCTACCAGCTAGGCAACGGAGGCCAACTGCTCCTTGAGAGGGATCTAGATGCACTCGCAGAGTATCTTGAGCACCCGCACCCGGAATTCTTTGGTGCCCAACTCAATGATCAGCAAGGAGGAGAGCTATTGTGGTTGATAATTGCAGATCATAGAGGCAAGATGGAAGCACCCACTTCGGAGAAGATCCAGTTCAGCATTCGAGAGAATAACTAGCTAGATGGATTAGCCAGAGCTATGCAAGAAGCTCTTACCCGTCTGTGTGGACAAAACATCAACCAGATCCAGGGAACTCGCTTTTCTCACTATGCAAGGCGTGATTCTATGGGAATGCCTTTGGAGATGCAAGGACACGAGGAGTTGAAGCACCAAGTGGATAATCTCGACTTCATGTTGTATGATAGACATCAAGAGTTGGACAATGCTCGTGCCTACGCCAACCACAACCATGCCATTGCAGTCAAGAAGGACCAGACCCTCGCCAAGGAGCGTCTTCGCCGTCAGCATGAGAAAAAGGATCGCACCATCGATCATCTTCGAAAGAAGGTGGCCACTCTCGAGAAGACTATCCGTGAGCAGGAGATCCAGCTTGAAGCGAAGGAGGCGGAAGGTGAAGATATCCGTGGTGATCTCTACTCTTACCTCAGCGATGATGATGACTACCTGGAAGACGATGCCATGGAATTCCACACTGATGATGATGATTCCGCCTTAATTGATGATGATTAGATGCACTTGAGCACTACTGTAGGAATGATTTGTACCTAGTCCCACTGTATCGTAGCTTCACAGAATGGTTCTTAAAACCATCTGTTTTCTATTTGTGTTGTGGTGTGTGTTTGTATTGTGTGCTTGAATGAATGAATGAGAGGAAGTTGTTAGTTTACCAAACCTGAGTCAAACTCAAAGTTTAAAGCTTTTGAAACAAAACCATGAACCTTAGAAATTTACCTCTTATCCCATTATGTATCTCAATCTTTAGATGACTCGTGGAAATCCTAGAGGAAGCAGTTCATCTTAGGACCCAATGCTGCAGATTTTGCAAATGCTAGTTTCTGACCGTGAAGCTAGTAGAGACGAACGTCAAGCCAACTTAGCCACTCTCCAACAGATATCTCAGATGGCCCACAATAATCAAGTCCACGGAAACTAGGATAACTATGGATCCAAGCTCAAGAACTTTCAAAATACCAACCCACCTATCTTTAAAGTGTCTGAAGAGCCTTAGATGCTGATGACTGGCTGCAAACCATGGAGAACAACTTAGAGGTCGTAGGAGTTGAGGCAAATGACAAGTACTGTTGGCCACCCATTATCTAGCAGGTGATGCAAGAGCCTGGTGGAATAGCGTCCGTACCATGAACGTGTTGGGTCCGCAGCATAGAAAACAAAAAATTTCCTACGATGAGAACTATACGCCAAGATCTATCTACTAGATACAGAGCAACGGGTGGACATACATCCATGGAGAACTTACCCTCGAAGACAACGAGTTTTGTTAACGATTAGGAACTAGTGGTTGATGTAGTCGTACGCTTGCCGATCTCAAGATCGTGTGGAAGTCTGAGCGCCGCAAATCAGCAGCGCATCCGTCCTAGCACACACGTTCAAGCTACTGGACAACCTCCACCTCCTCGCTCCAGCGAATCAGCGGAAGCAGCAACTCCTTCCAGACGCAAGGCCACCGAGAACATGTATCTCGCTAATCCGAGACCATGGGGGAATATCTAGAGGGGGAGAGAGATCCTTCACGAGGAGGTGTAGTTTGTGAGAGGGGAGAGGGGGGCTTTATATAGGAGGGAGGGAGACCCCTCCCCTCCCATAGCCGGTGCATGAGGGGGGGGGACTCCTCCCCACCTTCATTCATGTGGTGAACCTCCACTCACATAAACATGGCCTCCACCCAAAATCCCACTCACATGTATTTAATTTCCACCAAATTAAATGCAACTCTCAATTTAATAAAACTCTTTTATTTATTTTATTCAGAATTTTGTTAATTACTTTAATTAACAAGCATTCACATAAAACCCGTTGCAACATTTCAATATCACATGCAGAACCATTTTCTGCAATTTCACCCGAAACAATTTCGGTTTCTATCGAAACATTTCCTGCGCTTTGCAAACCTTTTGTCTGGAACATATGTGCTCCTAAATGGTGTCCGGCAACCCTTAAGTGTGTTACCCTACGGTTCATGAATAATGTAGACATGATTGAGACTCCTCTCAGATCAATAATCAGAAGAGGGACCTGGAGATCCATACTAACTCCTGCACATTCAACGATGACTTCTGTGATCGTTAGGACCTTTAACGCTAGCAATTTAATCCCTTTGTCTCATAATATAATACATGTCCGAGATTCGATCATCGGTATCCAAATACCAAGTTTGATCTTGTTACCGACATGCACTCTTTTCTCGTTCCCCTGATATAACATTCTAGTGATCACATCACTTGCTTGCAAGCTATCTTAATGGGATATCACTGAGAGGGCCCAGAGTATATCTATCCTTCATCGGGATTGACAAATTCCACTCTAGATCCATGAGCCTCAACATAAAACCTTCATAGCACCGAACCCACCTTTATAGTCACCCTGTTACGGTGTGACGTTTGATGTTATCAAGATACTCTTCCGGTGTTAGCAATTAACATGATCTCATGGTCTAAGGACTAAGACTACTTCATATGATGTTATAGCAATATAAAAATAATGACTTGATCGTGATGCTATACTTCGGATGAATGTTCATCACATCATTTCACAAATGCTGTGACCTTGTTATTAACAACATCCAATGTCCATGATCAGGAAACCTTGATCATATTGTTAATCAACAAGCTAGTCTATAAGAGAGGCATACCTAGGAACCCTTTTTTGTTTATTAAACACACATGTATTGACGTTTCCTATCAATACAATTATAGCATGCCAAATAAACATCTATCATATACAAGGAATACATAATAATTACTTTATTATTGCCTCTCAGGGCATATTTCCTTCAGTCTCCCACTTGCACTAGAGACAATTATCTAGTTTACATAGTGATAAATCTAACACCCATGGAGTTCTGGTGTTGACCATGTTTTTCCCTAGGGAGAACTTTAGTCAATGGATCTGCTACATTCAGTTCCATGTGCACTTTACAAATCTTTATATCTCCATCCTTGACATGCTCGTGGATGGAGTGAAACCGGCGCTTAATATGCTTGGAATTCTTGTGAGACCTTGGTTCCTTGGTGTTGGCTATGGCTCCATTGTTGTCACAATAGATCACCATTGGGTCCAACGCACTAGGAACCACACATAGTTCCGTTATGAACTCCTTCATCCAAACCGCTTCCTGCGCCGCTTCTGAAGCAGCAACATATTCCGTCTCCGTCGTTGATCCAGCCACCATAGGTTGTTTGGAACTCCTCCAACTAACTGCTGCTCCGTTCAAGAGAAATATGTATCCGGATTGAGACTTAGAGTCATCCGGATTAGTGTCAAAGCTAGGATCGACATAACACTTAGCGACTAGCTCTTCTTCACCTCCGTATACAAGAAACATATCCCTAGTTCTTCTCAAGTACTTAAGGATATCCTTGACCGCTATCCAGTGTTTCGAACCTGGATCAGATTGGTACCTACTAGTCAAACTAATAGCATGTGCCACATCCGGTCTTGTGCATAGCATGTCGTACATTATAGAGCCTATGGCTGAGGCATAGGGGATCTTATCCATTATCTATCTTTCTTCTGCCGTAGCCGGACTTTGAGTCTTACTCAATGTGTTGCCTTGCAACATAGGTAAGAACCCCTTCTTACTTCCGTCCATATTAAACTTCCTTAATATCTTATCAAGGTATGTACTCTGCAATAGCCCAATTAGGCGTCTTGATCTATCTCTATAGATTTTAATGCCTAATATATATGAAGCTTCACCAAGGTCCTTCATCGAAAATTTGCTGTTTAGATAACTTTTAACACTGTTTAAAAGATCTATATCATTTCCAATCAATAATATGTCATCCACATATAATATTAGAAATGCCACATTGCTCCCACTCACTTTCTTGTAAATACAAGCATCTCCATAATTTTGGACAAATCCAAACTCTTTGATCACCTCATCAAAGCGGAGATTCCAACTCCGGGATGCTTGCTTCAGTCCATAGATGGATCGCTGAAGTTTGCATACCTTATCAGCATCCTTAGGATCGACAAAACCCTTAGGTTGTATCATATACAACTCTTCTTCAATATTACCATTGAGGAACGCAGTTTTGACATCCTTCTGCCATATTTCATAATCGAAATATGCAGCAATTGCTAACATAATCCTAACCGACTTAAGCATCGCTACGGTAGAGAATGTCTCATCGTAGTCAACTCCTTGAATTTCTCGAAACCCCTTTGCGACAAGTCGAGCCTTATAGATGGTCACATTACCATCAGCATCAGTTTTTCTTTTGAAAATCCATTTATTCTCAACGGCCTTTTGATCGTGAGGTAAGTCCACCAAGGTCCAAACCTGGTTTTCGTACATGGATTCCATCTCGGATTTCATGGCTTCTAGCCATTTGTTGGAATCAGGACTCATCATCACTTCTTCATACGTCGCAGGGTCATCTATTTCATCAATCATGAAATTCATGACAGGATTGCCGGACAGTTCAGGAGCTGCACGTGTCCTGCTTGACCTGCGAGGTTCGACAGTGTCCTCTTTCGGAGTTTCATGATCAATATCATTAGCTCTCTCCTCATTAGGTGAAGTCAACTCCGAAACAACTTCCGGTGCTGTGCTACTCGCCATTTCATGAAGAGAAGGTTCAATAACCTCTTCGAGTTCTACCTTCCGACTACTCACACCTTTCGCGAGAAACTCCTTCTCAAGAAAGGATCCATTCTTGGCAACAAAAACCTTGCCCTCGGATCTGTGATAGAAGGTATACCCAATCGTTTCCTTAGGGTATCCTATGAAGACGCATTTTTCTGCTTTGGGTTCGAGTTTATCCGGTTGAAGTTTCTTCACATAAACATCGCATCCCCAAACTTTAAGAAATGACAGCTTAGGTTTATTTCCAAACCATAATTCATACGGTGTCTTTTCAACGGATTAAGATGGTGCCCTATTTAAAGTGAATGCAGCGGTTTCTAGTGCATAACCCCAAAATGACAGTGGCAAGTCTGTCAGAGACATCATAGATCGAACCATATCCAATAAAGTACGATTATGACGTTCTGACACACCATTACGTTGTGGTGTTTCGGCAGGCGTGAGTTGTGAAACTATTCCACAGTCTTTCATATGCGTGCGAAACTCGTAACTAAGATACTCTCCTCCACGGTTGGACCGCAGAAATTTGATCTTTATGTTACGATGATTTTCAACTTCATTCTGAAATTCCTTGAACTTTTCAAAGATTTCAGACTTATGTTTCATCAAATAGATATACCCGTATCTACTCAAATCATCCGTGAAAGTAACAAAATAACGATATCCACCTTGCGCTGACACACTCATTGGTCCACACACATCAGTATGTATGATTTCCAATAAATCTGTCGCCCGTTCCATTGAACCGGAAAATGGCGTTCTAGTCATCTTGCCCATAAGGCATGGCTCACATGTATCAAATGATTCAAAATCAAGTGATTCCAAAAGTCCATTAGAATGGAGTTTCTTCATGCGTTTAACGCCAATATGACCTAGACGGCAGTGCCACATATATGCAGATATATCATTATCAAGTTTAATCCTTTTAGCATCAATATTATGAATATGCATAATACTACTATCGAGATCCAATAGAAATAAACCATTCAACACAGGTGCATGACCATAAAAGATACTATTCATATAAATTGAATAACCATTGTTTTCAGACTTAAACGAATAACCACTTTGCATCAAACACGATCCGGATACAATTTTCATGCTTAGTGCAGGCACCAAATAACAATTATCAGGTTCATAACTAATCCTGATGGCATATGGAGAGGCAGCGTTCCGACGACGATCACATCAACTTTGATCCATTGCCGACCCGCATCATGACCTCATCCCTTGCTAGTTGTCGCTTGTTCCGCAGCCCCTGAACCAAGTTACATATATTAGCAACCGATCCTGTGTCAAATACCCAGGTGCTACTGCGAGTACTAGTAAAGTACACATCAATAACATGTATATCACATATACCTTTGTTTGCCTTGCTGGCCTTCTTGTCCACCAAATACTTGGGGCAGTTGCACTTCCACTGGCCAGTCCCCTTGCAATAGTAGCACTCGGTATCAGACTTAGAGCCAGCTCAGGTTTTTTTTCCAGGCGCGGCAATAGATTTGCCACCCTTCTTTCCCTTCTTCTTGCCTTTCTTGTCCTTCTTGAAACCGGTGGTCTTATTGATCATCAACACTTGATGTTCTTTCCTAATCTCCACTTCTGCAGTCTTAAGCATTCACAGAAGCTCGGGAAGAGACTTCTTCATGCCCTGCATATCATAGTTCATCACGAAGCTCTTGTAGCTAGGTGGCAGAGATTGGAGAACATGATGTATGCCTAAGTCAATGGTAATCGTTATTCCCAAGGACACAAGCTTATCAGCGTACCCAGACATTTCGAGTACGTGCTCACTAACAGAGCTATTCTCCTCCATCATGCAGTTAAAGAACTTTTCAGAAGCATTATAACTCTCTACGGCAGCATGGGTATCGAAAATCATTTTCAATTCTCCCATGGTATCAAAGGCATTGCCATTTTCGAAACGCTTTCGAAGTTCTGACTCTAGCCCATACAGTATGCTGCAATGAACTAAGTTGTGGTCCTCCTGACGAGTTATATAGGCGTCCTTTTCCTCGTCAGGGGCATCAGGAGCTGGTGGGGGGCCTAGTGGCGCCTCTAGCATATATTGCTTTTGTGCAGTAGTGAGGAGAATCCCCAAATTCATAGCCCAGTTGGTGAAGTTGCTAGCATTCACAACAAGCTTCTATTTCTCCATGAACACATTGAAATTAAAAGTAGGTGGTTCCATCTACAACAGAATTTGTAAAGTATATTTAGACTAAGTTTATGATATATTGAGTTCAACTAATCCAAATTACTAATGAACTCCCACTCAAAATCGACATCCCTCGTGTCCTTTTGGTGATTACATGAACCAAATCCACTACACCAAGTCCGATCATCACATGAGTCAGTGTAGCTTCAAAGGCGAGCATCTATATGGGTGTCATATCAACTATATGACTCATGCTTAACCTTTCGGTCCGTGTTCCGAGGCCATGTCTGTACATGCTAGGCTGGCCAAGTAAGAACCTTAGTATTCACGTGTGTTAAACTGTCTTACACCCGTTGTATGAAAGTGTAGAGTTGGAAACACCCGATCATCACGTGATGCCTCAAAACACGATCCACAAAACAGTGCATACTTAAGGAAGAACACATTTGTATCTTGATATCTAAATGTGGGATCATCTTATAATGCTACCAAAAACGCCAAACTAGCAATATAAGATGCTACCATCTAATGTGTGAAGTGATATGATATGGTCCATGCATTTGATCTCTATCATTTGCATCGTGGTATGATCTCTATCATTCCTTTGTGTGTAAGGCCAAGGTCTATGGAACTTACACGTTAAGTGAGTTGTAAGAGTATCTATCATACATCTACTTACAACAATACCATATGAAGACACTAGGCCAGCAACGATCTAAACTAGACGCCTCTAATTTATCAATTGCAAGTTTTACGTGGCTTAGGGCTTTCGGAGATAGAACCGTTGTTACCTACGAACATGAACCACAACGAGGATAACCAAGTTATTAGCAACTCGTTGTAAGTCAGATATTGACTATAGTAGGAGAGACAGACACCCGGTAGCCACTTATGCAAAACTAGTTGCATATCAGTCGTGGAACCGGTCTCATGTACGATGACATGTAAGGTTGGTCCGGGTCGCTTCATCCCACTATGCCACCAATATCCAAAGTACATAGAAGATGCAATAACATGATCATCATCGCCCACATATAAACATATGTGTACTACTTGTGCAAAGCACCTACGCATAGATAAGGCTCTGATACCACTGTTGGGTTCGCAACATAGAAAACAAACATTTTCCTATGATGAGAACTATACGCCAAGATCTATCTACTAGATACAGAGCAACAGGTGGACATAAATCCATGGATAACTTACCCTCGAAGACAACGAGTTTTGTTACGAGTAGGAACTCGTGGTTGATGTAGTCGTACGCTTGCCGATCTCAAGATCGTGTGGAAGTCCGAGCGCCGCAAATCAGCAGCGCATCCGTCCTCGCACACACGTTCAAGCTACCGAACAACCTCCACCTCCTCGCTCTAGTGAATCAGCAGAAGAAGCAACTCCTTCCAGACGCAAGGCCACCGGGAACATGTATGTCGCTAATCCGAGACCATGGGGGAATATCTAGAGGGGGAGAGAGATCCTTCATGAGGAGGTGTAGTTTGTGAGAGGGGAGAGGGGGGCTTTATATAGGAGGAAGGGAGACCCCTCCCCTCCCATAGCCGGCGCATGAGGGGGGGACTCCTCCCCTCCTTCATTCATGTGGTGAACCTCCACTCACATAAACATGGCCTCCACCCCAAATCCCATTCACATGTATTTAATTTCCACCAAATTAAATGCAACTCTCAATTTAATAAAACTCTTTTATTTATTTTATTCATAATTTTGTTAATTACTTTAATTAACAAACATTCACATAAAACCCCTTGCAACATTTCAATATCACATGCAAAACCATTTTCTGCAATTTCACCCGAAACAATTCCGGTTTCTATCGAAACAATTCCTGTTTCTATCAAAACATTTCCTGCACTTTGCAAACCTTTTCTCTGGAACATATGTGCTCCTAAATGGTGTCCGGTAACCCTTAAGTGTGTCACCCTACGGTTCGCGAATAATGCAGACATGATTGAGACTCCACTCAGATCAATAATTAGTAGCGGGACCCGGAGATCCATACTGACTCCTACACATTCAACGATGACTTCTGTGATCGTGAGAACCTTTAACGCTGGCAATTTAATCCCTTTGTCTCATGATATAATACATTTCCGAGATTCGATCATCAATAAACAAATACCTAGTTTGATCTCGTTACCGACATGCACTCTTTTCTCATTCCCGTGATATAACATTCTAGTGATCACATCACTTGCTTGCAAGCTATCTTAATGTGATATCACCGAGAGGTCCTAGAGTATATCTATCCGTCATCGGGATTGACAAATTCCACTCTTGATCCATGAGCCTCAACATAACACCTTCATAGCATTGAACCCACCTTTATAGTCACCCTGTTACGGTGTGACGTTTGATGTTATCAAGATACTCTTCCGGTGTTAGCAATTAACATGATCTCATGGTCTAAAGACTAAGACTACTTTGTATGATGTTATAACAATATAAACATAATGACTTGATCATAATGCTATAGTTGAGATGAATGTTCGTCACATCATTTCACAAATGTTGTGACCTTGTTATTAACAACATCCAATGTCCATGATCAGGAAACCTTGATCATCTTGTTAATCAACAAGCTAGTCTATAAGAGAGGCATAACTAGGAACCCTTTTTTGTTTATTAAACACACATGTATTGACGTTTCCTATCAATATAAATATAGCATGCAAAATAAACATCTATTATATACAAGGAATACATAATAACAACTTTATTATTGCCTCTCAGGGCATATTTCCTTCAGAATGGAGGTCAGATGATGACTTGGGAGGAGTTCAAACTCAAGTTCAGCAGGACTCATGTGCCCCTAGGTCTGATTAAGAGGATGAGGGATGAGTTTAGAGAATTGAAACAAGGAAGAATGACTGTGGTGGAATACCGTGACAAATTTCTGTCACTAGCTAGATATGCCCCTGATGAGATTGACACAGAAGCAAAGAAGATAGAGAGATTCCTGAACGGACTGCATGATGAGATGCAAATTGTGCTAGTCAACATTCCCTTTGATGATCTTGAAGATTTAGTGGACTCTGCCATTCAGATGGAAGGGAAGATCAACCAATCAAATGACTATCGGACGCGCAGGATGATGCACCAACCTGGATCCCACAATACCTAGAAGTATATGCCCCGAGAAACAACAGACCCTGTATGTCCCGTCGAAGCTACGCCAACCGTGGAGGAGGAAACCCGAGATCTCAAGGAAACAACAACAACCACCCCGGCAACTCCAATAACTTCAACCGTGAACCGACCAAGTCCAACAACAACAACAACAACAACAATACTGCCCCAAGGACTGGAAGCAATGGTGTGCCTATTGCAGGAAAAGACAAGTCCCAGATTACTTGCTTTGAATGCGGAGTCAAGGGTCACTACTCCAACGAGTGCCCCAGGAAGCTTGCAGCAGCCACCAATGTGAATGCACCCGCTCAGCAGCAACACCGTGTTCAGCCTGGAAGGAGATTTGCTCGAGGGAACTTTCTCAACCGCAACAATCGTCTATTCCACATGAATGCTGAAGAAGCTCAGGAAGCGCCAAATGTCGTGCTGGGTATGTTTTCTGTTAACTCAGTATTTGCAAGAGTATTGATTGATTCTGGAGCATCGCACTTGTTTTTTACAGAAGAATTTGCATGCACTAGTAAGATTCAACCAACAAAATTGAAGCATGTTATGATAGTTCAAATACCTGGTTCAACCACCAAAGCTAGAAAATTTGCAAGGCTATACCTATCAGAATCCATGGAATAGATTTTGATGCTAATCTAATAGTACTTGGAACCAAAGGTTTGGATGTAGTACTAGGAATGGATTGGATGTCGACCATAAAGGATTAATCGACTGTGCCAAGAAAGCTATAACCATGACCAGTAGCACTAGAGTATCAGTAGAGCATGTATCTGAGACATTGCCCCGTCAATTCAAATGCAACAAGAGTCTAGCCCAACCAACCCTAGACCAAGTCAGAGTAGTCTGTGAATACCTCGACGTGTTCCCAGATGAATTGCCCGGTATACCCCCAGATTGGGATATCGAGTTCATCATTGAACTAGTTCCTGGAGCTAGACCCATAGCGCAGAGACCTTATAGTATGAACCCATCTGAATTAGTGGAGCTGAAGAAGCAACTTGATGCTATGCTGGAGAAAGGTCTGATTCAACCAAGTGTGTCGCCATGGAGATCGCCTGTTTTGCTGGTGGATAAGAAAGATGGAGGTAACCGTTTGTGTACGGATTACCGGATGCTGAATGACGTCACCATCAAGAACAAGTACCCACTGCTGAAGATCGAGGATCTGTTTGACCACTTGACTGGTGCTAGAGTGTTTTCTAAGATTGATCTTAGAACTGGTTATCATCAACTCAAGATTCGTGCAACGGATATTCGAAAGACTGCCTTTACCACCAGATATGGATTGTATGAGTACACTTTCATGTCTTTTGGATTAACCAATGCCCCCACTTATTTTATGAATCTCATGAATAAGATTTTTACGAACTTCCTGGATAAGTTTGTCGTTGTTTTTATCGACGATATTCTGATCTATTCCAAGTCAGAAGAAGACCATGAGCTACACCTGAGAACCATCCTTGAAACCCTTAGAGAACATTAGTTGTATGCTAAGTTTAGCAAATGTGAGTTCTGGTTGCAGGAAGTAGGATTCCTAGGACATATCATGTCGGCAGGAGGAGTTGCTATCGATCCTGCCAAGATTAAGGATGTTGAAGAATGGAAAGCACCAACCACTCAAACCCAAGTCCGTGCATTTCTCGGATCAGCGGGATATTACCGCAAGTTCGTAGAAGGATTTTCGAGCGTCGCAAGACCAATGACCCAATTGTTGAAGAAAGATAAGAAGTTTGAATGGACGGACAAATGCGAAGCAAGTTTTCAAAAGCTCAAGAAGAGATTGATTTCAGCCCCAATTTTGATTATGTCGGATATCAAGAAGCCTTTTGATGTGTATTGTGATGCATCCAAGATTGGTCTTGGATGTGTGTTGATGCAAGAAGGCAAAGTCATATCATATCTGTCTAGACAACTGAAGAAACATGAGCAAAACTACCCTACCCACGACCTTGAACTAGTAGCCGTAGTTTTAGCTTTGAAGACATGGCGTCATTACCTTATGGGTAACCGCTGTGAGATTTATTCAGATCACATGAGTCTGAAGTATATTTTCACCTAGAAGGAGCTGAATATGAGGCAAATGAGATGGATAGAGCTAATCAAGGATTATGACCTTGACATTCACTATCACACCGGCAAGGCCAATGTGGTAGCGGATGCTCTTAGCAGATTGCCATGTAGATTGAACACCATGATTAAAGAAGCCCAGCCAAGTTTGCATTAAGAGGGTGAACAGTTTAGAACGGAGCTAGTTAGTGAAGGATTTTTAGCTAGCATTGAACTTCAACCCACTTTGATCAGTCAGATCAAGGAGGCGCGGAAAGGAAATGTAAGTATGGACGGAATCAAGCGTCGTATCGGTATAGGGAAGGTACCCGGATTCACCGAAGATGAAGAAGGAGTTTTGTGGTACAAAGGACATATCTGTGTGCCAGTAGATTTCGAGTTGAAACAAGTCATTATGCAGGAAGCTCATGATACTCTTTATTCTATCCACCCTGGAGGAACGAACATGTATCAGGATTTGAAGGAGCAATTTTGGTGGAACAAGATGCAGAGAGTAATCGGAAGCTACATAGCCAAGTGTGATATCTATCACAGAGTCAAAGCGGAACTTCAGCGACCCGCATGACTTTTGCAACCATTGCAGATTCCGGAATGGAAATGGGATTCTATCGGAATGGATTTCATCACCGGTTTGCCTACATCTAGTAGGGGAAATGACTCTATTTGGGTCATAGTTGATAGACTGTCTAAGGTATGCCATTTTATACCTATCAAGACCACCTACCAGAGTTCGAAGCTAGCAGAGCTATACATTGCTAGAATCGTCAGTTTGCATGGAACCCCTAAGACCATAGTATCGGATCGAGGAACCCAGTTTACCTCAAGATTTTTGCAGAAAGTCCAAGAAGGATTAGGAACCAAGCTGAACTTCAGCACAACTTACCACCCACAAACCGATGGACAAACTGAAAGAGTCAACCAAATCTTAGAAGATATGTTGAGAGCTTGTGTGCTAGAATATAGATCAAAATGGGAAGATTGTTTGCCTTTCGTAGAATTCTCATACAACAACAGTTATCAAGCCAGTTTGCAAATGGCCCCATTTGAATTTCTGTATGGAAGAAAGTGTCGTATCCCCTTGAATTGGTCGCAAGTAGGAGAGAG
Source organism: Avena eriantha (assembly GCA_910589775.1). Taxonomy (NCBI): domain Eukaryota; kingdom Viridiplantae; phylum Streptophyta; class Magnoliopsida; order Poales; family Poaceae; genus Avena; species Avena eriantha. Next base: position 166,052,717 of record OU342741.1, on the reverse strand, counting down.
TCAGTTTTCGGACCCGACATCCTAGGAGAAGCCAAAGAGAAGGTTCACAAATTCTGTGAGCACCTCAAGACCGCCCAATCAAGACAGAAGAGTTATGCTGTCAAGAGACGTCGAGACCCGACCTTCAATGTCAGAGATTTTGTGTATCTCAAAGTATCACCCTTGAAAGGAATGCAATGTTTTCAACTGAAAGGGAAGTTAGCCCCCAGATATATTGGACCCTTCAAGATTTTGAATCACCGAGGAGAAGTATCATATCAACTGGAACTTCCAGAGGAGATGTCATCCATTCATGATGTGTTCCATATCTCGTTACTTCGCAAATTCTTAGAAGTTCCAGAGAAGACCAATGTGTTCACAACATCGATCACCGAGCCATAGATATCAACAAGGATCTAACCTATCGTGAAGTACCCATTCGTATTTTGGAAGAAGCCTTCAGAACCACCATGACCAGGAGTATCAAGTTTCTCAAGATCTAGTGGATCAACCATACTGAAGAAGAAGCTACTTGGGAGCGAGAATATTACATTAGGACTGAGTTTCCAAATCTCTTTAGTTCCTAGTTTTTCTTAAATCTCGGGACAAGATTTTGTTTAAGGAGGGAAGGTTTGTAACACCCCAAAAATATTAATCAAGATTATCAAGTTCTAATCACTCAAGTTTAGGGTTAACAAAAACTTTTATTATTAAATCTAATATGAGTGTATGTGTGAATTGCATTAGTGTATGAATGAGTGCAATTGCCATGTTTGATTGCTACAAATGATAAGGAATGGTTTAAAGATGAATACTACATCATCTAGGCCAATTACAAACAAAATCAAAAGAAAGGAAATTCAAATATGAAGCATATGATCAAATGGTCATTTTGACAAAAGTTAACCACTAGACCACTTTGAGTGTTTCTAGTAAAGGATTTCTAATATAAACTTTCTCAATTCTTTTCACCCTTGCTAGAACAACTAAAAGTGAACCCAAGCCCACTTTACAAAGAAACAGACACAATTCCCAAATCTTTTTAAAGGACAATTCCAAATTGAATCAAATGTATGTACTAGATCACCATTTTTCAAAAAACCACTCAAATCAATTCACCTTGGCTTTTCCAAGAAACCATAGACACTCAAGCATGTGACAGACACACTCACCAAAATTTAGCCAAAAATTCAAATCTTAGTCTCACGCGGCCATTTGGTCGAGCACCTGTGTAAAATCCCAAATCTTTAATCAAGGTTATCAAGATCCAAATCATCCAATTTAGGGTTAACAAAAACTTTTTCATTAAAATATTTAAGAATGCATATGTGTGTTTCATTAATATAGAATTGTTTTAAATTTCCATGTTTGTTTGTTCTAATGGCTGTAAAATGATTCAAAGATGAATTCCACATCATCTAGATCATTCCCAAGCAAAATCCAAAGAAAAAGAAATCAAATAAGATTAATAAAGGAAAATGGTCATTTGTGCCATTTTAATCCACTAGGTCACTTTAGGTGTTCCTAGAAGTCAAGTTCAAACAGAAACAATTCTAACTCTTTGCACCCCTTATTAGTAAAAGTGATGATCACCAAGGCCAACTTTGAAACCTTACAAAAACATTTGAACTCTAAATTTAAATGACATTTGAAAATGGAATCAAGCATAGATCACACTTTTTCAAAAACCACTCAAATGAGTTCAAATTGACAATCCCAAGCAACCATAGATGCTTAAGCATGTGACCAACAACTCCACCAAAAATCTTTTCAAAATTCAAAACTTTTGTTCTTGCGGCCATTGTGTCGAACAGTTGGCATGCAAATAAAATCTACCTAACTAACACTATTTGTGATCAAAGCATTGTCGAGCCATGTGGTTTAATTCTTGTCTCCTGGTCTCCCCTAGCTCTAACCAAGCCAGCACAGAGCTACCATTTAGCCTGGACCGTGCCACCCCGACGCCATGATCACCGACCGACCATGCACACGTCACAGGAGCACGCACCACCCTCTTCTGCCGCTCCAGGGAGGTAGGTGTGATAGCACCACTGCCCTTGGTCCCTTCCCCAAGCATTGCCAGCCCCTGGACCACTGAGGAAAGCTCGCGCCCACCACCTCTGCACCACGCACAGCTCATGCCACGGTGTCGTCCCCGACAGGCCCGCACAAGCCACGCCTTGCCCTCAGCTCGGGTGTGCCGCTCCGCCATAAACCCAGCACCTCCCAAGACACGCCCCTTTCCCGCCGCGCGACCAGCAGCCACCGCACGCCGCGTCGAGCACCGCCTCTGCCGTGTAGAGCATCGCCCTTTCCTGACCGCATGCCACCGCCCCTAGCGTCACCATCATGTCATAGCTGACCGCCAGGAGGCAAGCCACTGTTTGCCTAGACCGGCCATGCCTCTAGCGCTCTGTACCGTCGTCACCGACGAGCTCACCGTCGCCCTCACAGTCCCCTCGTCAAGCCTATATAAGGAGCCCTCCCCAGCACAAATTCCTCACACCACTCAACTCCCCTCTCTCTCAGAATCACCTCACCCCATCGCCGGAGCCACTCGAGCAGCAGTTCGCCGGAATTGCGCCGGAAGAGCCCCGTCGAATCCGTCCACCCTAGGAGCCGCCACGACCATGCCTTAGTCCGCCTTCGTATCCTCGTCCGATCGACCCCATCGCCACACTAGATGGAGCCCTGGTAAGCCCCCACTGCACCCCCATCGAGCCGCTAGGGTTCCGTCTCGCCGGCGACCAGTCCGTCATCGACGATGAACTAGAGCCGTTGATCTAGGTTCTAATCGCACGACCCACATCGCCCCGTACTGCTTCGCGTTAAGTTGTGCCACTAATATGTGGACCCACCCCTGTCAGTTGCCAGCCACGCTGCAGAGTGTCACTGGGCTGGCCCATTAGTTTTCCCGCGCTGGCCCTAGAATTCAAATATAGATTTTTCTTTTTAGACTTAATCTAGTTTCTATCCACTAGTTTGAAAATCAATTCAGAGAGTTCTGCTTAACCAAATGGAATGATTCAAATTTTGTTAGGAAGATTATTCAAATATCTATCCAAACCCGTTGGATTTAAATCCATTAGAGTTATAGCTCATCTATAGAAAAAATAACAAAACAGAGATTTTTCTACATTCAAACATTTTTCAAAAATCAACCATAATAGCTTTTGAGTTGATTCCACCTCTCAAAAATCACATTTGAACAGACCTATCTGAATAGGTAATAATATGCAGGTTTGCATGCACTGACTTTGTACTAGTACCAAAATAATGCTATATAGGTATTTCTAGTCACTTTAAATCATTTAAATATTAATCTTAAACTTTATAAAACGTGATCCAACATTTAAATCACATTCCCATGTATTAGAATATGTGGTGATGACATGTGTTGACATGATCCCATATTTTAATTGGAGAATATTAAATCTTAGTTAATTTCAATGAGTAGAAATTACTTTTCTCAAATAAAATAAATGAAACTAGTTCATTTAATCTTGTGATGATTGTGATGATATTAGATCATCAAGTGTGTGCCTTAGTTTGCTAAAATAGACTAGTTAAGTATTGTTTGGTGATTGTGTATTCCGTATGTATTTATAGACGATAGTACCCACCAAGTCTACGAAGAGGAGGAATTCTACCCCGAGGAAGAAGAGGAGAATTTCAACCACTTCACCAACCAAGTCAAGCCAACATGAACAATGCAATCTAACACTTGCAAGCTTGATAACCTAAGAAAATGCATTAGGCATGCTTTGGTTATACCTCTTTGATTTATACCAAACCCAAGTTTTACTTACAAGCTTTACTTTCTTTTAATTTACCAAAGTTCTTTACTTTGTTTATATATAGCATAAAGAGTATAAAACTAAGCCTATCTAGTTAGACTTAGATGTCATTCTATGGCAGGAGATTGAGATTAGCATCCCACATTAGTGAACACTCTTAACTTAGTGATTAGAGCAAAACCAAAAACTTGATCACTTTAGATGGGAATACTTGGTGAAAATGACTTATGAAAACCTTGGAATGATGAGTCATTCTATTGAGATGTTTTGACATGTGTTGAGAAACACAAATGGTTTATCAAGATGAAAATGTTGACGCATGAGCCTTAGCCATTTATAAAAAAACTAATGGTTGGGTTCGGATGCAATACCATTCCAATTTTACCACAGAACCACAATACCTGAATTGGGTAAGGCTTAGCCAGAAGTTTATATGCATTAGTATGAGTTCCCTCGCGGGAGAGGTTTGAGCTGAGGCTACCTCTCAATGTTGTCCACCTATGCAGTGCCCAGGATGGCAGATGGCCATGGCTGGGAGGCCAAGCTCATAGGAGAGGTACTTATACTAGAATGTGTAAATGAAAGGTTATGTTTGATTATCTGCATACTAAGTATGATGATTCAGGGTTATCCCTGACAGATGTATCGAATTTTGTGGTGAAAGTGTACCACCTTTGCAGAGTGTCAACCTATTCGAATAGCCGCATCCGCGGTTATGGACAGTTGGAGTGGCCATACTGTTCCGTTGTCAAATGTTTTCAAAATGACTTATGAAATGAATTGTGACATGACTTGACCACAACAGAGTGGTGACTATGACAACTAAATTCCCACTTAGGTGATTTAGAACTTTATTTTATCTTTCTTTGTTTCTGAACTCAACTTAGGTTTCAAACTTGACTTTGCAAATAAAATTAGAGTTAGCACTCTTACTAGAACTACCTTACTTGTTAGTGATAGTTTGCGAGTACTTAAAGAGTACTCATGGCTTTGTCCCTGGCTATTCTCGTGGCCGGACTATAAAGAAGACTACCAAGAGGAAGGACAGCAGGACGACTACGACAACTAGGACTATCTCCCATCGTCAGCATTGCCTGTGACACTGAAGATGGACCCCACCACTACGCTTATTATTTATCCCGCTGCTTGTTTGTATTAAGACTGGATCATGAGATCCTTTATTTGTGTAAGACCTGATTATGGTTTGTAATGGATGATGTACTACGATATCCAATATGTTATGTCTCGGAAAAAGGTTAATCCTGGGATTGCGATGTATGGCAAAATAGGCATCTAGGATTAAAAATCCGGGTGTTGACAAGTTGGTATTAGAGCCATCCTAACCATAGGAGAACCTAGTTAGAATGGCCGTCCGAAAAAAACTTAGTTTCAAAAACAAAGAAGTGAGTATTTATGAAAACCTATTTCCTCTCTTACCCTTAGGATTCTTTCTCTGAAAAAATACATGTTCCTAAAAAATTCTTACTTTACTACATAAAAATTTACACACTTGACCACCTCACTAACTTTCTCATCCTAAATTATTATAGATGGAGGTTCAGTACTTCAAGTTCTACTAGTTGAGCAACGGAGGCCAACTGATCTTCGAGAGGGATCTTGATGCACTGTCTGAGTACCTTGAGCGTCCGCATCTGGAATTCTTCGGACCTCAACTCAATGACCATCCAGGAGGAGATTTACAATGGCTGATAGTTGCTGATCTTCGAGGCAAGATGGAAGCACCACTTTTCGAGAAGATTCAATTCACCGTGAGAGAGAACAACTGGCTAGATGGATTAGCCAGGGCCATGCATGAAGTTCTCGCCCATGGTTGCAGACAGAATTTCAACTTCATTCAGGGAACCCGCTTTGCTCACTATGCAAGGCGTGATTTGATGGGAATGCCTTTGGAGATGCCAAGTCACCGGGAGTTGAAGCGCCAAGTGGAGAACCTTGAATTCTTGCTGTATGACAGACAGAAGGAATTGGACAATGCTCGAGAGTACGCCAACCACAAGCGTGCCATTGCCGCCCAGAAGGCCCAGACTTTCTCACTGCTCGTCAAGGATCGTCAGTCACTCCGCCGTCAACGTGCAAAGAAGGATTGCACCATTGTCCGTCTTCGCAAGAAGGTGGCCAACCTCGAGAACACCATTAAGGAGCAAGAAGCTCAGCTTGCAGCGAAAGAAGAAGAGGAAGAAGGTGAAGACATCCAGGGGGATATTCACTCGTACCTTAGCAATGATGATGACTACCTGGAGGATGATGCCATGGACTTCTACAGCGACGATGATGACTCCGACTTCATCGATGATGAGTAGATGCACTAGAGCACTATCGTAGGAGTGAGAAGTATTGGTCCTATTGTATCTTAGTCTACAGAATGGTTCTTAAAACCAACTGTTTTCCTTGCATGTTGTGGTGTGTGTGTGTGTGTTTGTATCATGTGCTTTGCTTGAATTAATGAAAAGAAGTTAGTTTGCAAAACCTGAGTCAAACTCAAAGTCTTAGCTTTGAAAACAAAACCCTAAACCATAGAACTTTCCCTCTTACCCCATTATCTATCTCAATCTTCAAATGAATCATGGAAACTAAGGAGGGAGCAACTCATCTCAGGACCCAATGTTGCAGATTCTGCAGACGCTAATTGCAGACCATGAAGCTAGTAGGGCGGAGCGCCAAGCAAATCTAGCCACCCTGTAGCAGATTGCCTCGATGGCTCAAAACAATCAAGTCCATGGAAATCAGGATCATCATGGATCCAAACTCAAAAACTTCCAGAATACCAATCCCCCTATCTTTAGCAAGTCTGAAGACCTGCTGGATGCTGATGATTGGTTACAGATCATGGAGAATAACTTAGAAGTGGCAGGAGTGGATGCCAACGAGAAAGTTCTGTTTGCCACCCACTATCTGGCAGGAGATGCAAGAGCATGGTGGAACAGCACCCATAACATGAACCATGGTCAAGTGATGACGTGGGAAGCCTTCAAAGTCAAGTTCAGCCGCAATCATGTGCCGCAGGGTCTAGTCACCAGAATGAGAGATGAATTCAGAGAGCTAAAGCAAGGCCGAATGACTGTAGTGGAGTACCGTGACAGATTTTTGTCCCTCGCTAGGTATGCACCTGATGAGATCAACACTGAAGCCAAGAAGAAGGAGAGATTCCTGAACGGACTGCATGATAAAATGCAAACAGTGTTAATCAACATCCGTTTTGAAGATCTCGAAGAGCTAGTCAACTCTGCCATCCAGATGGAAGGAAAGATCAACCAAGCCAACGACAATCGCAAGCGTAGAATGATGCACCAGAGTGGATCCAACAGTCACCAGAAGTATCGCCCCAATCCGTCTGCCGCATATGCCACGCGGAACAATTGACCCCCAATGTCTCGTCCAAGCTACCCCAACCGTAGCGGAGGAAATGTAAAGTCCAGAGGCAACAACAACCACCCTGGTAACTCCAACAACTTCAACCGTGCACCGCCCAAGTCTAACAATCACAACAACAACAACACTGCCTCGAGGACTGGAAGCAATGTTGTGCCTGTTGCCGCCAAAGACAAGTCTTAGATTACTTGTTTTGAGTGTGGAGTGAAGGGTCACTACTCCAATGAGTGTCCCAAGTGAATTGGTGCCACTGCCAATGTGAATGCCCCAGCTCAACAGCAGCACCGTGTTCAACCTGGAAGGAGATTCGCCCCAGGGAACCCTCACAAGCGCAACGGCCGTCTCTTCCACATGAACGCCGAAGAAGCCCAAGAAGTGCCAGATGTCGTGTTGGGTATGTTTTCTGTGAACTCAGTTTAGCAAGAGTGTTGTTTGATTCTAGAGCATCGCACTCGTTTGTTACCGAAGAATTTGCATGCACTAGTAAGATTCACCCAACCAACTTGAAGCATGTCATGATAGTTCAAATACCTGGTTCAACCACAAAAGCTAGAAAAATTTGCAAGGTTGTGCCTATCAGAATACATGGGATAGATTTTTATGCCAATCTAATAGTACTTGGAACCAAAGGTTTGGAAGTAGTACTAGGAATGGATTGGATGTCGAAGCATAAAGGATTGATCGACTGTGCCAAGAAAGCCATCACCATGCCCAGTAGCTCTGGAGTATTAGTAGAGCATATATCTGAAACCTTACCCCGTCAATTCAAATGCAATAAGAGTCTAGCCCTACCGACCATAGACCAAGTCAGAGTAGTCTGTGAATACCCCGACGTATTCCCAGATGAATTGCCCAGTATGCCCCTGGATCGGGATATTGAGTTCATTATTGAACTGATTCCTAGAACCAGACCCATAGCTCAGAGACCCTATAGCATGAACCCCTCAGAGGTAGTGGAGCTGAAGAAGCAATTGGATGCTATGCAGGCGAAAGGTTTGATTCAACCAAGCGCATCGCCATGGAGATCGCCTGTGTTGTTCGTCGACAAGAAAGATGGAGGCAACCGTTTGTGCATAGATTACTGGAAGTTGAATGATGTCACCATCAAGAAAAAGTACCCCCTTCCCAAGATAGAGGATCTATTTGATCAATTGACTGGTGCTAGAGTGTTCTCTAAGATTGATCTTAGGACTGGCTATCACCCACTTAAGATTCGTGCAAAGGATATTCCAAAGACCACCTTTAATACAAGATATGGATTGTATGAGTATACGGTCATGTCTTTTGGATTAACCAATGCCCCCGCTTATTTCATGAATCTCATGAATAAGATCTTTATGAACTTTCTGGATAAGTTTGTCGTGGTGTTTATCGATGATATTCTTATCTACTCCAAGTCAGAATAAGACCATGAGCAACATCTGAGAATCATCCTTGAAACCCTTAGAGAACATCAGTTGTATGCCAAGTTCAACAAATGTGAGTTTTTGCTGAAAGAAGTAGGATTCCTCAGACATATTGTGTCAGCAGGAGGAGTCGCTATTGATCCCGCCAAGATTAAAGATGTCGAAGAATTGGAAGCCCCAACCACTCAAACCCAAGTTTGTGCATTTATCAGATTAGCAGGATTTCGTAGAAGGATTTTCGAGCATCGCAAGACCCATGATCCAATTGTTGAAGAAGGACAAGAAGTTTGAATGGACCAACAAATTTGAAGCCAATTTCCAAGAGCTTAAGAAGAGATTGATTTCAGCCCCAATATTGATTATGCCAAATATCAAGAAACCGTTTGATGTCTATAGTGATGCATCCATGATTGGTCTCGGATGTGTGTTAATGCAAGAAGGCAAAGTCATAGCATATCTGTCCCAACAACTGAAGTAGCATGAGAAAAACTACCCTACCTATGATCTTGAATTAGTAGCTGTAGTTTTAGCCTTGAAGACATGGCGCCATTACCTGATGGGTAATCGTTGTGAGATTTATTCAGATCACAAGAGCTTGAAGTATATTTTCACTCAGAAGGAGCTGAATATGAGGCAAAGGAGATAAATAGAGTTAATCAAGGATTATGACCTTGACATTCACTATCACCCCGGCAAAGCCAATGTGGTAGCGGATGCTCTTAGCAGATTGCCGTGTAGGTTAAACACCATGATCAAAGAGAACCAGCCAAGTTTGCATAAAGAGTTGGAGCAGTTTGAACTGAGCTAGTTAGCAAAGGATTTTTAGCTAGCATTGAACTTCAACCCACTTTGATTAGGCAAATCAAGGAAGCCGAGAAGGGAAATGCAAGTATCGACGGAATCAAGCGTCGTATTGGTACTGGAAAGGTACCTAGATTCACTGAATACGAAGAAGGAGTTTTATGGTACAAAAGACGTATCTGTGTGCCAGCAGATTCAGAGCTGAAGCAAGTTATCAAGCAAGAAGCTCATGATACTCTTTATTCTATCCACCCCGGAGGAACGAAGATGTATCAGGATTTGAAGGAACAATTTTGGTGGCACAAGATGAAGAGAGAAATCGGAAGCTACATCGCCAAGTGTGATATCTGTCAGAGAGTCAAAGCGGAACATCAGAGACTCGTAGGACTGTTGCAACCATTGCAGATTCCGGAATGTAAATGGGATTCCGTCTGAATGGACTTTATCACTGGTTTGCCTACTTCTAGTAGGGGAAATGACTCTATCTGGGTCATCGTTGATAGACTGTCCACGGTAGCCCATTTCATACCTGTCAAGACAACCTACCAGAGTTCTAAGCTAGTAGATCTATACATTGCTAGAATTGTTAGTTTGCATGGAACCCCCAAGACCATAGTATCAGATCGACGAACCCAATTTACCTCAAGATTTTGGCAAAAAGTCCAAGAAGGATTAGGAACCAAGTTGAATTTCAGCACACCTTCTCACCCGCAGACCGATGGACAGACTGAAAGAGTCAACCAAATCTTAGAAGATATGTTGAGAGCTTGTGTGTTAGAGTATGGATAAAAATGGGAAGATTGTCTGCCTTTCGCAGAATTCTCATACAACAAAAGTTACCAAGCCAGTTTGCAAATGGCCCCATTTGAGTTCTTATATGGAAGGAAGTGTCGTACCCCTTTGAATTGGTCGCAAGTAGGAGAGAGTCAGATTTTCAGACCCGACATCCTACGAGAAGCCAAAGAGAAGGTTCACAAAGTTCGTGAGCACCTCAAGACCACCCAATCCAGACAGAAGAGTTATGCCGACAAGATACGTAGAGACCTGACGTTCAATGTCGGAGATTTTGTGTATCTCAAAGTTTCGCCGTTGAAGGGAACACAACGTTTTAGTCTAAAAGGAAAGTTAGCCCCCAGATATATTGGACCCTTCAAGATTCTGAATCATCGAGGAGAAGTATCGTATCAACTGGAACTGCCAGAAGAGATGTTAGCCATCCACCATGTGTTCCATATCTCGTTACTTCGCAAATGCCTAGAAGTGCCGGAGAAGACCGAAGTTTTCAAGAACATCGATCACCGAGCCGTTGATATCAACAAGGATCTGACGTATCGTGAAGTGCCCATCTGTATCTTGGAAGAAGCTTACAGAACCACCAGGATCCGGAGTATCAAGTTTCTCAAGATCCAATGGAGCAACCATACCGAAGAAGAAGCCACTTGGGAGCGAGAAGATTACATTAGGACGGAGTTTCCAGATCTCTTTAGTTCCTAGTTTTTCTTAAATCTGGAGACGAGATTTTGTTTAAGGGGGAAGGTTTGTAACATCCCAAATCTTTAATCAAGGTTATCAAGATCCAAATCATCCAATTTAGGGTTAACAAAAACTTTTTATCATTAAAATATTTAAGAATGCATATGTGTGTTGCATTAATATAGAATTGTTTTAAATTGCCATGTTTGTTTGTTCTAACGGTTGTAAAATGATTCAAAGATGAATTCCACATCATCTAGATCATTCCCAAGCAAAATCCATAGAAAAATAAATCAAATAAGATTAATAAAGGCAAATGGTCATTTGTGCCATTTTAATCCACTAGGTCACTTTAGGTGTCCCTAGAAGTCAAATTCAAACAGAAAAAATTCTAACTCTTTGCACCCCTTGTTAGTACAACTAATGATCTACCAAGGCCCACTTTGAAACCTTACAAAAACATTTGAACTCTAATTTTAAATGAAATTTGAAAATGGAATCAAGTGTAGGTGCATAGATCACACTTTTTCAAAAACCACTCAAATGAGTTCAACTTGACAATCCCAAGCAACCACATATGCTTAAGCATGTGACCAACAACTCCACCAAAAATATTTTCAAAATTCAAAACTTTTGTTCTTGCGGCCATTGTGTTGAACAGTTGGCATGCAAATAAAATTTGCCTAACTAACACTATTTGTGATCAAAGCATTGTCGAGCCATGTGGTTTAATTTTTGTCCCCTGGTCTCCCCTAGCTGTAACCAAGCCAGCATGGAGCTACCATTTATCCTGGAGCAGCAGTGTCGCACCGTCCCGATGCCATGATCACCGGCCGACCATGCACACGTCGGACGAGCATGCATCGCCCTCTTCCGCCGCTCTAGGGAGGTAGGCATGATAGCACCACCGCCCTTGGTCCCTTCCCCAAGTGTTGCCAGCCCCTGAACCACCGAGGAAATCTCGCGCCCACCGCCTCTGCACCGTGCACAGCTCACGCCAGAGCGCCGTCCCAGACAGGCCCGCACAAGCCGCACCTTTCCCTTAGCTCGCGTGCACCGCTCCACCATAACCCCAGCACCTCCCCAGACACGCCCCTTTCCCGCAGCGCGAACAGCAGCCGCTGCATGCCGCGTCGAGCACCGCCTCTGCCGTACAGAGTGTCGCCCTTTCCCAACCGCATGCCACCACCCCTAGCGTCGCCATCACATCGTAGCTGACCGCCATGAGCCAAAACACTATCCGCCTACACCGCCCATGCCTCTAGCACCATGTACCGTCGTCACCGACGAGCTCACCGTCGCCCTCGCGGTCCCCTCGTCGAGCCTATATAAGGAGCCCTCCCCAACACCAATTCCTCACACCACTCAACTCCCCTATCTCTCAGAACCACCTCACGCATCGCCGGAGCCGCTCGAGCAGCAGTTCGCCGGAATTGCGCCGGAGTTCGCCGCAGCAGAGGAGGAAGAGCCCCGTCGAATTCGTCCACCCTAGGAGCCTCCGCGACCACGCCCGAGTCCCCCGTCATATCATCATTGGATCGGCCCCATCACCACACTAGCTGGAGCCCTGGTAAGCCCCAATTGCACCCCTACCGAGCCGCTAGGGTTCTGTCTCGCCGGCGACCATTCTGTCATCGACGATGAACTAGAGTCGTTGATCTAGGTTCTAATCGCACGGCCCACATCGCCCTGTACCACTTCGCGTTAAGTTGTGCCGCTGACATGTGGACCCCCCTTGTCAGTTGCCAGCCGCGCCGCGGAGTGTCACTGGGCCGGCCCATTAGTTTTCCCGCGCTGGCCCTAGAATTCAAATATAGATTTTTCTTTTTAGACTTAATCTAGTTTCTGTCCACTATTTTAAAAATCAATTCAGAGAGTTCTGCTTAACCAAATTGAATGACTCAATTTTTTTTAGAAATTTGATTCAAATATCTATCCAAGCCCGTTGGATTTAAATCAATTAGAGTTATAGATAACCTATAGCAAAAATAACTAAACAGAGACTTTTCTACATTCAAACATTTTTCAAAAATGAACCATAATAGCTTTTGAGTTGATTCCACCTCTCAAAAATCACATTTGAACAGACCTATCTGAATATTTAATAATATTCAGGTTTGCATGCAGTGACTTCGGACTAGTACCAAAATAATGCTATATAGGTATTTCTAGTCACTTTAAATCTTTTAAATATCAATCTCAAACTTTATAAAAGGTGATCCAACATTTAAATCACATTCCCATGTATTAGAATATGTGGTGATGACATGTGTCCACATGATCCCATATTTTAATTGGAGAATATTAAATCTTAGTTAATTTCAGTGAGTAGAAATTACTTGTCAACACCCGGATTTTTAATCCCAGATGCCTGTTACGCCATACATCGTAATCCCAGGATTACCATTTTTGCGAGACAGAACAGATTGGATATTATAGTACATCATCCATTACAAACCATAATAAGGTCTTACACAAATAAAGGATCTCATGATCTAGTCTTAGTGCAATCAAGTAGTGGAATAAATAGCTTAGCGGTGGGGTCCATCTTCAGAGTCACAGGTAATGCTGACCATGGGAGATGATCCTAGTTGTCTTAGCCGTCTTGTTGTCCTCCTTCAGGGTAGTCCTCCTCATAGTCTAGCCATAGGAATAGCAAGGGACAAAGCCATGAGTACTCTTTAAGTACTCGCAAACTACCACTAACAAGTACGATTGTTCTAGTAGGAATTCTAAGTTCTAAGTCTATTTGTAAAGTTAAGTTTGAAACCTAAGCTGGGTTCAGAAACAAAGAAAGATAAGATGAAGTTTGAGAAACACCTAAGTGGGAACTTAGTTATCATAGTCACCACTCTGTTGTGGTCAAGTCATGTCACAATTCATTTCATAAGTCATTTTGAAAACATTTGACAACAGAACAGTATGGCCACTCCAACTTTCCATAACCGCGGACGCGGCTATTCGAATAGTTTGACACTCTGCAGAGGTGGTACACTTTCACCACAAAATTTGATACATCTGTCAGGGATAACCCTGAATCATCATACTTAGTATGCAGATAATCAAACATAACCTTTCATTTACACACTCTAGTATAAGCACCTCTCCTATGAGTATGGCCTCCTAGCCATGACCATCTGTCATCCCGGGCGCTACATAGGTGGACAACATTGAGATATAGCCTCACCTCAAACCTCTCCCGCGAGGGAACTAATACTAATGCATATAAACTTCTGGCTAAGCCTGACCCAATTCAGGTATTGTGGTTGTACTGTAAAATTGGAATGGTATCGCATCCGAGCCCAACAATCAGTTTTTATAAAAGGGCTAAGGATCTTGCCTCAAAATTTTCGTCATCATAAACCATTTGTGTTTCTCAACACATGTCAAAACATCTCAATAGAATGACTCATCATTCCAAGGTTTTCACAAGTCATTTTCACCAAGTATTCCCATCTAAAGTGAATCAAGTTTTGGGTTTAGCTCTAAACTACTAAGTGAAGAGTGTTCACTAATGTAGGATGCTAATGTCAATCTCATGCCATAGAATGACATCTAAGTCTAACTAGATAGGTCAAGTTTTATACTCTTTATGCTACCTTTAAACAAGTAAAGGACCTTGGTAAAGTAAGGAAGGGAAAGCTTGTAAATAAAACTTGGAGTAGGTAATAGTCAACATGGTATAACCAGAGCATTCCTAATGCATTTGCTTAGATTGTCTAGCTTGCAAGGGTTTGCTTGGATTGTTAGTGATGGCTTGCCTTGGTTGGTGCAGTGGTTGAAATTATCTTCCTCCTCCTCTTGGTAGAACTCCTCCTCCTCGAAGACTTGATCGGTACTATCGTCTATAAATACATACGGAATACACAATCACCAAACAATACTTAGCTAGTATAGTTAGCACACTAAGGCTCACATTTGATGATCTATTATCATCACAAACATCACAAGGTCTAATAACTAGTTTCATTTATTTTATTTGAAAAAAGTAATTTCTACTCATTGAAATTAACTAAGATTTAATATTCTCCAATTAAAATATGGGATCATGTGGACACATGTCATCACCACATATTCTAATATATGGGAATGTGATTTAAGGGTTGGATCACGTTTTAATAAGTTTAAGTTTAATAATTAATGATTTAAAGTGACTAGAAATATCTATATAGCATTATTTTGGTACTAGTCCAAAGTCACTGCATGCAACCTCAATATTATTACATATTTAGATAGGTATGGTTTAATGTGATTTTTGAGAGTTGGAATCAACTCAAAATCTATTATAAAAATGTTTGAATGTGCAAAAGCTTCGGTCTTGTTATTTTTACTAGGAGAGATATCTAACTCTAAATGATTTAAATCCAATGCTATTAGATAGAGATTTTCATTATCTCTCCAACAAAATTGGAATCACTCAATTTTGATTTGTAAAACTCTCTGAAATGATTTTTAAACTAAGGGACAGATTCTAGTTTAAGTCTAAAAAGAAAAATCCTAATTTGAATTAACTAGGTCGCGCGGGAAACTAACTGGGCCGACCCAGATTCACTCCGTGGCACTGAGGACTGCTGACAGGGGGGTCCGCCTGTCAGTGTCTCATTACACGTGAAGCTGTACGGGGCGATACAGACTGCGGGATTAGAACTAGATCAACGGCTCATGGTCATCGTCGACAACGAACACGTCGCCGGCGAGACTAAACCCTAGAGGCTCGGTGGGGGTGCAGTGGGGACGTACCGGAGCTCCAGCTAGTGCGGAGAGGCGGGCAAACGAACGAGTAGACGATGGTGAGCTCAGGCGAAGTCGCGGCAGAGGCTGAGGTGGACAAAATCAACGACAGTGTCTCCTCCCCTATTGCGGTGGTCTCCGGCTCAATTCCGGTGAGAGGCTACTCGAACTACTCCGGCGAGAGGTGGGGAAGGACTGGTGGAGAGAGGGGAGTTGAATGGTGGGGCGATTGAGGCCGGGGAAGGCCTCCTTATATAGGCTCAAGGAGGGGACCGAAGGGGCGACGGCGAGCTCGTCGGTGACGATGATACGGGGTGCTATCGGCATGGGCGGCGTAGGTGGACGGTGGCTTGCCTCCTGGTGGTCCTCTACGGCTTTATGGCACAACTAGGGGTGGTGGAAATCGGTCGGGAGCGTCGCGCGCTTTGGGACACAAAGGTGGTGCTCGACGTGGTTCCCGGCGACTGTGGGTCGCGCGACGGTGCACGGCTGTGTCTGGCATGGTGAGGGGGTCAAGGCGGAGCGGCGCATGTGGTCTTGTGTCAAGGCGCGGTCTGTGGCATGCTGGCGGTGAAGGCGCTCTGGCGTGCTCTGGTGCGGCGGCATGGCGCGAGCGATTGGAGGTGGTCCATGGGCTGGCTGTGGCCGTGGGGTGGACAGGGGAGTGCGGTAGGGTTGGGCGGAGCTAGTGGTGGTGTTGGAATGGCGCGGCGCGGTCTGTGGAGCGTTGCTCACGTTTGGCCGGCGGTGACACAAAATGGGCGGCGCCACCTGTTAGTAGCTTAGTTAGGGGCTAGTTAGAGATAGTAATTGTTAGGCTGATAAAATGTGCATGCCACCTGTTTGACCAAATGGCCGCAAGAAGAAAACTTTTGAATTTTGAGATAAAATTTGGTGAAGTTGTTTGTCACATGTTTAAGCATCTCTGGTTGCTTGGGATTGTGAAATTGAGTTCGTTTGAGTGGTTTTTGAAAAAGTGTGATCTAGACATCTGAACTAGATCCATTTTCACTTGTCATTAAATTAGAGTTTGAATGTTTTTGGGAGATCACAAAGTGGGCCTTGGCACATCACTACTTGTACTAGAAAGGGGTGCAAATATCCTCAATTATTTCTGTTGGAAATTGAGTGCTAGGAATACCCAAAGGGGGTTAAATGATTAAAATGGCAAAAGTGACCATTTCCATTATTTATTCTTTATGATTTCTTTTTCTTTGATTTTTCTTGGGAATGATCTAGATGATGTGACATTCATCATAGAACCATTTTACAACCATTAGAACAAACAATAATGGCATTTCAAACAACTCCTATTTTAAATGCAAACACATATGAATGCTTAAAGATTTTAAATGGAAAAAGGTTTTGTTATTCCTAAATTGGGTAGATTTGATATTGATTAACCTTGATTAAAGCTTTGGGGTGTTACAAACCTTCCCCCCTTATACAAAATCTCATCCCGAGATTTAAGAAAGAAAAGTAGGAACTAGAGAGATTTGGGAACTCAGTCCGAATGTAATCTTCTCGCTCCCAAGTGGCTTCTTCTTCGGTATGGTTGCTCCATTGGATCTTGAGAAATTTGATACTCCGGGTCCTGGTGGTTCTGCAGGCTTCCTCCAAGATACGGATGGGCACTTCACGATATGTCAAATCCTTGTTGATATCAACAGCTCGGTGATCGATGTTTTTGAACACTTCGGTCTTCTCCGGCACTTCTAAGCATTTGCGAAGTAACGAGATATGGAACACATGGTGGATGGCTGACATTTCCTCTGGCAGTTCCATTTGATACAATACTTCTCCTCGGTGATTCAAAATCTTGAAGGGTCCGATATATCTGGGGGCTAACTTTCCTTTCAGACTAAAACGTTGAGTTCCCTTCAATGGCGAAACTTTGAGATACACAAAATCTCTGACATTGAAAGTCATGTCTCTACTTCTCTTGTTAGCATAACTCTTCTGTCTAGATTGGGTAGTCTTGAGGTGCTCACGGACTTTGTGAACCTTCTCTTCAGCTTCTCGGAGAATGTCGGGGCCAAAAATCTGACTCTCTCCTACTTGCGACCAATTCAAAGTGGTACGACACTTCCTTCCGTATAGGAACTCAAATGGTGCCATTTGCAAACTGGCTTGATAACTGTTGTTGTATGAGAATTCCGCGGAAGGCAGGCAGTCTTCCTATTTTGATCCATACTCTAACACACAAGCTCTCAACATATCTTCTAAGATTTGGTTGAATCTTTCAGTCTGTCCATCGGTTTGCGGGTGATAAGCTGTGCTGAAATTCAACTTGGTTCCTAATCCTTCTTGGACTTTCTGCCAAAATCTCGAGGTAAATTGGGTTCCTTGATCTGATACTATGGTCTTGGGGGTTTCATGCAGACTAACAATTCTAGCAATATACAACTCTGCTAACTTCGAACTCTGGTAGGTTGTCTTGACAGGTATAAAATGATCTACCTTGGACAGTCTATCAACGATGACCCGGATTGAGTCATTTCCCCTACTAGAAGTAGGCAAACCAGTGATAAAGTCCATTCAGACGGAATCCCATTTACATTCCGGAATCTGCAATGGTTGCAACAGTCCTACGAGTCTCTGATGTTCCGCTTTGACTCTCTGACAGATATCACACTTGGCGATGTAGCTTCCGATTTCTCTCTTCATCTTGTGCCACCAAAATTGCTCTTTTAGATCCTAATACATCTTCGTTCCTCTGGGGTGGATAGAATAAAGAGTATCATGAGCTTCTTGCATGATGACTTGCTTCAGCTCCAAATCTGCTGGCACACATATACGGCCTTTCTACCACAGAATTCCTTCTTCATCTTCGGTGAATCCAGGTACCTTTCATGTACCAATACGACGTTTGATTGCATTGATTCTTTCATTTCCCTTTTGGGCTTCCTTGATTTTGCCAATCAAAGTGGGTTGAAATTCAATGCTAGCTAAAAATCCTTTGCTAACTAGCTCAGTTCTAAATTGCGCCAACTCCTCATGCAAACTTGGTTGCTTCTCCTTGATCATGGTGTTTAGCCTACACGGCAATCTGCTAAGAGCATCCGCTACCACATTGGCTTTGCCGGGATGATAGTGAATGTGAATGTCGTAATCCTTGATTAACTCTATCCATCTCCTTTTCCTCATATTCAGCTCCTTCTGAGTGAAAATATACTTCAAGCTTTTGTGATATGAGTAAATCTCACAGCGATTACCCATAAGGTAATGACGCCATGTCTTCAAGGCTAAAAGTAAGGCTGCTAACTCCAGGTCATGAGTAGGATAGTTCTGCTCATGCTGCTTTAGTTGTCGAGACAGATAGGCGATGACTTTGCCTTCTTGCATCAATACACATCCGAGACCAACCTTGGATGCATCACAATACACATCAAAAGGCTTCTTGATATCTGGCATGATCAATATTGGGGCTGAAATCAATCTCTTCTTGAGCTCTTGGAAACTGGCTTCACATTTGTCGGTCCATTCAAACTTCTTGTCTTTCTTCAACAACTGGGTCATGGGTCTGGTGATGCTCGAGAGTCCTTCGACGAACTTGCGGTAGTATCCCACTAATCCGAGAAATGCATGGACTTGGGTTTGAGTGGTTGGGGCTTCCCATGCTTCAACATCTTTGATCTTGGTGGGATCAACAGCTATTCCTCCAGCAGATACAATATGTCCTAGGAATCCTACTTCTTTCAGCCAAAACTCACATTTGCCTAACTTGGCATACAACCTATGCTCTCTAAGGGTTTCAAGGATGATTCTCAGATGTTGCTCATGCTCTTCTTCTGACTTGGAGTAGATAAGGATATCCGATAAACACAACGACAAACTTATCTAGAAAATTCATAAAGATCTTATTCATGAGATTCATGAAATAAGCAGGGGCATTGGTTAATCCAAAAGACATGACCATATACTCATATAATCCATAATGAGTAGTAAAGGCGGTCTTAGGAATATCCGTTGCACGAATCTTAAGTTGGTGATAACCAGTCCTAAGATCAATCGTAGAGAACACATTTGCTCCAGTCAACTAATCAAATAGATCCTCAATCTTTAGCAAAGGGTACTTGTTTTTGATTGTGATGTCATTCAGCTTCCTGTAATCTATGCACAAACGGTTGCCTCCATCTTTCTTGTCGACGAATAACACGGGCGATCTCCATGGCGATGCACTTGGTTGAATCAAGCCTGTTGCCAACATTGCATCCAACTACTTCTTCAATTCTACTAACTCTGAGGGGTTCATGCTATAGGTTCTCTGGGCTATGGGTCCAGTTCCGGGGATTAGTTCGATAATGAACTCAATATCCTTATCCGGGGGCATACCTATCAATTGATCTAGGAATACATCGAGGTATTCACAAACTACTCTGACTTGGTCTATGGTGGGTAGGGCTAGACTCTTGTTGCACTTGAATTGACGGGGTAAGGTTTCAGATATATGCTCTACTGAGACTCCAGAGCTATTGGTCATGGTGATGGCTTTCTTGGCATAGTCTATCAATCCTTTATGCTTTTACATCCAATCCATTCCTAGTACTACTTCCAAACCTTTGGTTCCAAGTACTATTAGATTGGCATAAAAATCTATCCCATGTATTCTGATAGGCACAGCTTTCCAAATTTTTCTAGCTTTTCTAGTTGAACCGGGGATTTGAACTATCATGACATGCTTCAAGTTGGTTGGGTGAATATTACTAGTGCATGCAAATTATTCGGTGATAAATGAGTGCGATGCTCCAGAATCAAACAACACTCTTGCTAAAACTGAGTTGATAGAGAACATACCCAGCACTACATCTAGCGCTTCTTGGGCTTCTTTGGCGTTCATGTCGAAGACACGGCCGTTGCGGTTGTGAGGGTTCCCTGGGGCGAATCTTCTTCCTAGTTGAACATGACGCTGCTGTTGAGCTGGGGCATTCACGTTGGTAGTGGCGGCAATCTTCTTGGGACACTCATTTGAATAGTGACCCTTCACTTCCACACTCGAAACAAGTAATCTCAGACTTGTCTTTCGCTGCCACGGGCACAACATTGCTTCCAGTTCTTGGTGCGGTGTTGTTGTTGTTGTGCTTGGGAGGTACACGGTTGAAATTGTTGGAGTTGCCTGGGGTGATTGTTGTTTCCGCCATACTTCACATTTCCTCCGCAACGGTTGGGTAGCTGGGGCAAGACATTGGGGGTCGATAGTTCCACGGTGCATATCCTGTAGAAGGGTTGGGACGGTACTTCTGGTGACTATTGGATCTAGCTTGGTGCATCATATGACGTTTGCGGTTGTCATTTGCTTGGTTAATCTTCCCTTCCATCTAAATGGCAGAGTCGACTAGCTCTTCGAGATCCTTGAAACGGATGTTGACGAGGACAGTCTGCATCTCATCATGTAGTCCGTTCAGGAATCTCTCCTTCTTCTTGGCCTCCATGTTGATCTCATCAGGTGCATACCTGGCTAGGGACAAGAATTTTTTGTGGTACTCCACTACAGTCATTCTGCCTTGCTTCAATTCTATGAATTCATCCCTCATTCGGGTGACTAGACCCTGCGACACGTGGGTGCGGCTGAACTTGATTTTGAAGGCTTCCCATGTCATCACTTGACCATGGTTCATTGTGCGGGTGCTATTCCACCATGCTCTTGCATCTCCTGGCAAATAGTGGGTGGCAAAAAGAACTTTCTTGTTGGCATCCACTCTAGTTACTTCTAAGTTGTTCTCCATTGTCTGCAACCAGTCATCAACATCTAGTGGGTTCTCTGAAGTACTAAAGATTGGGGGATTGGTATTCTGGAAGTTTTTGAGTTTGGATCCATGATGATCCTGATTCTCATGGTTCTGATTGTTGTGAGCCATCTGGGCGATCTGCTGTAGTGTTGCTAGATTAGCTTGGCGCTCTGCCCTACTAGCTTCACGGTCTGCAATGAGAGTCTGCAGAATCTGCAGCATTGGGTCTTGCGATGTGCTGCTCCCTCCTTGGTTTCCACGAGTCATCTGAAGATTGAGGTAGATAAAGGGGTAAGACGGAAAGTTCTAAGGTTCATGGTTTTGATTTCAAAGCTAAAACACATGAGTTTGACTCAGTTTTTGCAACTAACTTCTTTTCATTCATTCAAGCAAAGCATATGATACCAACTCACACACACCACAACAAAAGGAAAATAGATGGTTTTAAGAACCATTCTGTAAGCTACGATACAATGGGACCAATACTCCTCACTCTACGATAGTGCTCTAGTGCATCTACTCATCATCGATGAAGTCGGAGTCATCATCGTCGGTGTAGAAGTCCATGGCATCCTCCTCCAGGTAGTCATCATCATTGATGAGGTATGAGTCAATATCCCATTGGATATCTTCACCTTCTTCTTCTTCTTCCTTTGCTGCAAGCTGAGCTTCTTGCTCCTCAATGGTCTTCTCGAGGTCGGCACCTTCTTGCGAAGACGATCGATGGTGCGATCCTTCTTTGCGCGCTGACGGCAAAGAGACTGACGATCCTTGACGAGCAGTGAGAAAGTATGGGCCTTCTAGGCAGCAAGGACGAGGTTGTGGTTGGCAACCTCTCTAGCATTGTCCAACTCCTTCTGTCAGTCATACCGTAGGAAGTCGAGATTCTCCACTTGACGCTTCAATATTGGGTGACTTGGCATTTCTAGCGGCATTCCCATGGAATCATGCCTTGCATAGTGAACAAAGCGGGTTCCTTGGATTAGGTTGACACTCTGGGCACACAGACGTGCGAGAGCTTCATGCATTGCCCTGGCTAATCCATCTAGCCAGTTGTTCTCTCTCACTGAGAACTGAATCCTCCCAGATACTGGTGCTTCTATCTTGCCTTGAAGATCAGCAGTTACTAGCCATTGAAAATCTCCTCCTGGTGGACCCAGGAGTTGAGCTCCAAGAAACTCCGGATAAGGACGCTCCAAGAACTCAGATAGTGAATACAGATCCCTCTCGGAGATCAGTTGGCCTCCGTTGCCCAACTGGTAGAACTTGCTGTATTGGGCTTCCATCTATAAGAATTTAGGATGAGAAAGTTAGTGAAGCGATCAAGTGTGTGAGAGTTTTATGTAGTAATGTAAGAATTTGGAGGAATATTAATTTTTTGAGAGAAAGAATTCCCAAGGGTAAGAGAGGAAATAGTTTTCATAAATACTCACTTTGGTTTTTGAAACTAAGTTTTTGTTCGAACTTGCTGTCTCCTATGGTCAGGATGGCTCTGATACCAACTTGTCAACACCCAGATTTTTAATTCCAGATGCCTGTTATGCCATACATCGCAATCCCAGGATTACCACTTTTGCGAGACATAATAGATTGGATATCACAGTACATCATCCATTACAAACCATAATAAGGTTTTACATAAATAAAGGATCTCATGATCCAGTCTTAGTATAATCAAGTAGCGGAATAAATAGCATAGCGGTGGGGTCCATCTTCAGAGTCATAGGTGATGACCCACAAGTATAGGGGTGTATCGTAGTATTTTCGGTAAGTAAGAGTGTCGAACCCAACAAGGAGCAAAAGGTGCTGGCTAGTGGTATGGATCAAGAATTCTCTGCAAATACTTAGCAAACGGAATTTTAGGGGTTTTTGATAAGGAAAGTAAATAAAGTGCGAGTAAATAAAAGACAATAAGAATAAATGCAACAAGTGGCCCAATCCTTTATGCAGCAAAGGACAAGCCGGTTGTACTACTTAAGATGACCAAACATTCTCGAGGACACATGGGAAGACTGTCAAGTGCTTTCGCTTCATATAGTTGATTAATCTTCTTTAGCTTTCTAAGTGTTCTGTGGGTGAACCTGTGGTAATGTACCGACCTTCCTAGGACTAATACATACTTGTGATTATACCCCTTGCAAACATCCGTAAGTACAAGAAAGTAATTAAGGAGAAACCTAACCACATCTTTAAACTCTAAGACCCTTACGTCCCTTGTGCAATGGTTTCCTAATGGGGGTTCAGGTTTCTGTCACTCCGTCAACCCCTACGATTAGTAGCCAAATACAGAATGCATTCCCCTAGGCCCATATAGGTTAACTATCATGTAGTCGACGTTCACATGACACCACTAGAAGAAGTACACCACAACTTAATTAAGAAACTATTGAATCTCTCTCAACACAACTCCACTACTAACAACATGACTTCTCCCATGTCCTCAAGAACAAAACGAAGTACTCACAAGACATCATATGGATCATGATCAGAGATGGAATAATGATGTATAACAATCTGAACATAAACAATAATTCAACGGTTCACTCAATAGCATCAACTACAAAGAGTAATCAACACCGGGAAAGTTTTCCCTAAGAACTGTGCAAGATTCAACCCAATTGTTACGGTGATATGGAGATGGTGATGAGGGTACTGATGGTGATGATGATGATGATCCCGATGAAGTCCAGCTTGATGGTGGTGTTGATGGCGACGATCTCCCCTCTCCGGGAAGGAATTCCCCCGGCAGAATTTTGTCTGCCGGAGAGATCTTTCTCTCTCGGTGTTTTCCGCCCCGCAGAGGCGGCAGAATCTTTCTGTGGTCGCTCCCCGGGTCTTAGGGTTTCGGGAGGATAATATACGCCAGAGGGGAGATCCAAGGGTGGAGCAGTGCGGCGACACCACCTGGTGGCGTGGCCTAGGCTGGCCCGTGCCAAGGGGTGGTGTGGGCCCCCTGTGGCCCATCTCCACTCCTCCTTCTGACTTTCTTCGTCTTCTGGAAAAATAGGATTTTCCATGTATTTTCCCGAATTTTTTGATCTTCGCGAATTTTGCCTCCAAACAGCACCTTTTCCATCAGAATCCTGACTGCAGCGGTCCATGCTCCAAAAGTCATCAACCATGCAAAAACAAATGAAATAACATAAGTATCATCTCTTAATATGAAATATATCAATGAATAACAGTGAATGATGATATAGAATAGTGATGCAAAATGGACGTATTAACTCCCCCAAGCTTGGACTTCGCTTGTCCCCAAGCGAAACTGGGCTCAATAAACATGGCCTCAGGTTTATGGAGTGAAGAGTCGATAAAATAATACGGACAAGAAGCATCACATTCATCAATACATAGATCACAATAGTAGACAACTAACCATTATATAACTTAACTTGCAATAGGTAAAGGAAACACGATAAAGATACATAAAGTAAATCATAATTGGTAATGGAAAACTTAGCTCTTGGTCGATGAATAGTTGATAAATTGCTGGAGTTCACAAATAACTGATTTTCAATGATAGCTTTCAAAGTAGTAGACACCAAGATAAGAGCAATGTGCTAAACAAGGAACATAAGAAACATGATTGAATAAATCATCATATGAATGAATGAAACACAACAACTCAAAATACTTGCTGAGATAGAAGGGACTAGGTTTACTGACTCAACAAAAAGGTAAAACAAAGGCCCTTCGCAGAGGGAAGTAGGGATTTCAAGTTTCATAAAGAGCTCCCAAAAATTATGATACTTATTAGCTTTTAGCTCTCATTGCCCCTATAATATGCATCTTTAGGTGATTAAGGTTAAAGTGACACAGCTAAGAGGATATGCTTGACAAGTTATAAATTGAAGTCCCATGCCCCTTACGAAGACAGCACCTCATGCTACTCAACTTCAGTCACGAGTAAACTCTGGTCATTGTAAATACATATGTATCATAGAGAACCGCCAACGGGGTACCCCTTGTACATGAAACAGGAGCTATCCCATAATCAAAATGACAAGGCAAGCAGGCAATGAGCATCTCAGTGATCTTATTATTTGCTATTTGCATAGGTTTTTATTGAGGATGCTTCATAGAATTCTCACTATAGTTATGCTACAAGTTTCCACCATGATTAGGCATGGCTTAGGCTAGCGGCCCAGGCGTTTCTCTAACACACATATAAACTCCATGATCTTACAAGTTCCCCTTTTATTTCACACCGCCGGGATCCATAGGCAAAAGAATCATGATATCAATGGGGTACAAAGTACCAGTGCAATGTTGAAAGCGTTCCCCATGATACATGGTTCTGCTAACTTCAACTTATAAAGCGCAAGCATATACGCAACAAAGATGGACACAATGGTTCAAGTTTATTAAATGCAAGAAAGTAAGGTGTGCCATCAAGTTCGTGAGAGCTTTAATCACTAATTTTCTCATAACAAGTTTAATTTGGAAGGTAGATAAAAACAAGAATTTACTTGGAATAGAAATAGTGCTAGTAGGTAGGTATGGTGGACACAATTGGCATAGGTTTTAGGTTTAAGGAATGGATGCACGAGAACAATTCGCTCCTAGTACAGGTTTTTGGCTAGCAAGGCTAGGTAGCAAGTCTAAGAGTTGAAGGAAACTCGCAAACATACAAGCGATAAAGACAAACATGCAATCTTCCTTGGAAGCACAAAAGATCTTAACTAGAGAATACTAAACTCATGAGCAAATCAAGAAAGAAAGAAAGATGATGAAAATTTCTTTAGAGTACTTTTTATCTTTTTGATTCAACTCTCAAAAATAATGTTGCTACTGACCGAGCCAAGTTTGCCAAATCCAACTAAATTAACTTAATGATCCCAAAGTGAAACCAATACTAACAACAAGATCAATCATATACCATGAATTAAAAACTAATATAAGATATGCAAAAGAGTAAATGATAGAACTTCTCATTAATATTCCATAACGGCAACTCACACCAAGGCATACATATCTAATGATAGAGAGGACATTTCCATAATGCAAACCATCCTACATAATAACTTCTCTATTCATGATATGATTCTACTAAAAAAGGAAAAAAGATAGAAGATAGTGATATGATACCGCGGCACTCCCCCAAGAATGGATCAAACCAAGGGGATGCCAAAACCTGATGACAAATTACTCCTTCGGTGGTGGTGGTATCCTCTCAGTGAGCTTTTTGATCAGTTTCCCCAAGTCCTTAACTCGAAGGTGAGAGTACGAAACAACCTTGAATTTTCTTCGATGCGGCTCATGATCGTGTCGGGCTGCGGATCCCAACTCTTGCGATTTTCCCCCACTCTACTTCCTTGAAGTCTTCTTTCCCTGCATAGCTAGAATGAGGCAAATCCCAATTGGAGGGTAGTTTCTCCTTGGGCATATTCTGGTATTGATGCTCATAGAAAAGATTCTTGGTGCGTGGAGGAAGTGACCATGGAGCTAAACAATGACGCGGAGGCTTCCCTCCAGTTGACATCCGTGCAGTCCTTCTGATCCTGGTAGGGTTCGCCACCACTCCAATGCTTGCGATGGTAGTGCCGGTGTGCTTTGCATCCTCTTCACCTTCACTCTTGATCTCCTTCTCCTGCCCGGGGTCTTGGAGATCCTCTTCCATAGGCTCCTTTCCCTTATCCTTGGCGGACACCATTGTGCTTCTAAGCTCTCAAAAGTAGTTCCTGGTAGAAACAGATCGAAACGAAAACACGACGAGAACACGATATACGAACCTCGGGAGATCCGGGGGATTATATATTACGAAGTTTCAAAACAAAAGGAAGGTACTGGGAGAAAACGGGTCGGTGTGAGCCACCACCTGGTGGCACGGCCAGGGGTGGGCCCGCACCACAGGGTGGTGTGAGCCACCCTCGCTCCGTTTCCGTCCCTCTTTTTCTTCGTAACTTTCCTTATTGACTAAAACCTGCAAAAAATATAACTGGACAGATCTTTCGCGGAACTTTTCTTACCAGAACTGTTACCTATTCGAAAACGGACTCTGCAGGTCTATGAATTTGGTATTCAGTAAATTCTTCCGGAGTCACCACTTGAATAACATCAATATCTTCAACTTCATACACAAATTGCTTGAGGCATGAAACCTTTCTCTTTCTTACGACACCATTTTCTCCACTAACCTAGAAATGTCTTTCACACAAAACTTCACACAGTTCTTATTAGAAACATTAGTATAAGTGAAGTGATAAAACCTATCAAAACATAAGCTACCATAGCAACTCCTTCCGAAAACCCAAAAAGAATTCCAAAAGGAAATCGAATACAGAAGCAAATGCAAGAGTGGAAAAATGTGTCAAAACCGACCAGCAGGTAAAGATCATTTTTTTAGAAAATATTTTGTTGATCAATTGAAAAAGTGCGAAACTAACGAAAGTTAAATAACAACCTGGGGCAGAAGCACAAAAAATTACAGCTCAAAGCGACATACAGAGATCTCTCACGAATTTTTACGGTGAAGCACAAAAATCTATTTTGGGGCAGCAACTTCCCCAAATCTTACTTCTCTCTCATTAGAGGTTGAATCTTGACTCAAAAACCAAACAAAACGATAAGGAGAGGTTATTACCGAAGTAATAACTTCCAAGACTCAAATAAACAAAAACAAACTAAAAGTAAGAATAAATTGGGTTGTCTCCCAAAAAGCTCTTTCTTTATAGCCATTAAGATGGGCATGATAATTTTGAAGATGCTCACATAGGAATATGAATTGAAGTGAAAGAGAGAATTAAGAAGAAAAAAATACACATGTTTAAGTCTAACCCACTTCCTATGCAAGTGAATTTTGTAAACAAACAAGTTGTTGAAACCAGAGACTAGTAGCAAAGGAAGGCAAAAGAGGTGCAACATAAAAACTTTCAGCATAAAACGAGGAAACTTGATATTATTGAGATACATAAGAACACTTTTCCCTTTATCATAGTAACTTTCAGTATCATGCATAAACTTAACAATATAACTATCACAAGGACCATCGTAACAATGATCACTTATCCTAATAGAAAACACAGGAATACTAGCTCTCATAATACTACTGTGTGAAACAATATTAGAGGTATCCTTACAAAGGATAGTGTGTCCATCTTCTACATATTTAGTAACAAAGTCTTTCACATTCGCTATTATAGGTTCATCATCCATTTGTTTATCAGGTTCAACAGCTTTACTTATACTTTCACTAACCATACTTGCTATCATTGAATGTTCCTTTATCTTAACTGGGAAAGGCATTTTCTCAATGTAAGGCTCAGATGAAACATGATTAGCAGTATAAACTTCAGTATTTCTTCCAAGCACACTCTTAGAAAGTTCATGATACTTATTCCACTTCTTTTTAGGCACTTCCATGTAGGAAGCAAAATCCTTAAAATAAGAAGCAATAGCTTGAGAGTCTAGACCATAAGCATTTTTAATATTTTGAAAGTTGTCAGTTCCCATAAAAGATTCAATGCAATCATAATCATAATTTATACCTGACTTTCCACCTTTGTAATTCTCCCAAGCTTCAGCATTGTCTTGAATACGGTCCAGAAGATCCCATTTAACTTCTTCTTCCATGCGAGTGAATGATCCAGCACAAGAAGCATCCAATAAATCCTTGTCATGTAGAGGGAGCCTTGCATAAAAGTTATTGATAATAATATTGTTGGGGAGCTCATGAATAGGACATTTGAGCATTAGTAACTTCAATCTCCCCAAAGCTTGAGTTGTACTTTGTCCATCAAGAGGCCAAAAGTTGTATATTTGATTCCGATCTTTATGAATCTCACTAGGAGGATAAAACTTTGAATAAAAGAGAGGTACTATTTCCTCCCATTCAAGAGCTTGACCATTCTTCAGTGACAATGAGAATAAATTCTTCTTAACTTGATCTATAGTAATACCTGCACACTTGAACAACCCGCATATATCGTGTATAAAGAGCAAATGATCACCGGGATGGACTGTTCCATCCCCAACATAGTAGTTATCCATAACATGGTCAATAATTCCCGTAGGTATTTTAAAAGCATCATTCTCAGCAGGTGGTGGCTCATCTACTACCTTAGCAGTGGTAGTAGCATTACGAAACAATAAACTCAGCGAATTATCCATAATGAAAATAAAGCAGCTAACAGAAGTAAACAATACTCACTATAGAAGTTTCCTTTATTAGTTCCACTCTCCTATAGCGCTTCACTCCCTGGCAACGGCGCCAGAAAATAGTCTTGATGACCCACAAGTATAGGGGGTGTATCGCAGTATTTTGGATAAGTAAGTGTCGAACCCAACAAGGAGAAGAAGGTGCTGGCTAGTGGTATGGATCAAGAATTCTCTGCAAATACTTAGCAAACGGATTTTTAGGGGTTTTTGATAAGGAAAGTAAATAAAGTGCGAGTAAATAAAAGATAATAAGAATAAGGGAAATACATTTTGCTTGTACACATGGGTGCGTGAGCTATCTTGTCCACTTAACCACCAAAAGGTGCTTTGAGATTCGCAATAAGTTTTTGAGAGAATGATCACATCTTTACTCCTTTGCATTTCTGAAAAATAGGAGAAGTCTGACCACTTTGTCCAAATTGGACATAAAGTTGCCAGAGGCTCCCACCACCCCCCAAGATTCCTGGGAAGGACTCGTAGCCTTTCTTTGGATGATGTAGAGCCAGTGCAGCCCATGGCGAAGACTTCTTGGCCTTCTGTGCAGATGTAGAGAAAATAGACGGAAAATCGTGAGGCATTAATCAAGGCAACTACGATTAGACTAGATCTCTCCTGCCTAGTGCCCATGAAACGGGAGTGCTCTCACGTTTCTTGGTAGAAAGGAAACAAAGACTAGACTATTAGAATTAATAGTCCTGAGTCCTGACACATAATTAAAAGCATCATTCTCAGCAGGTGGTGGCTCATCTACTACCTTAGCAGTGGCAGTAGCATTACGAAACAATAAACTCAGCGAATTATCCATAATGAAAATAAAGCAGCTAACAGAAGTAAACAATACTCACTATAGAAGTTTCCTTTACTAGTTCCACTCTCCTATAGCGCTTCACTCCCTGGCAACGGCGCCAGAAAATAGTCTTGATGACCCACAAGTATAGGGGGTGTATCGCAGTATTTTGGATAAGTAAGAGTGTCGAACCCAAAAAGGAGCAGAAGGTGCTGGCTAGTGGTATGGATCAAGAATTCTCTGCAAATACTTAGCAAACGGATTTTTAGGGGTTTTTGATAAGAAAAGTAAATAAAGTGCGAGTAAATAAAAGACAATAAGAATAAGGGAAATACATTTATGCTTGTACACATGGGTGCGTGAGCTATCTTGTCCACTTAACCACCAAAAGGTGCTTTGAGATTCGCAATAAGTTTTTGAGAGAATGATGACATCTTTACTCCTTTGCATTTCTGAAAAATAGGAGAAGTCTGACCACTTTGTCCAGATTGGACATAAAGTTGCCAGAGGCTCCCACCACCCCCCAAGATTCCTGGGAAGGACTCGTAGCCTTTTTTTGGATGATGTAGAGCTAGTGCAGCCCATGGCGAAGACTTCTTGGCCTTCTGTGCAGATGTAGAGAAAATAGACGGAAAATCGCGAGGCATTAATCAAGGCAACTACGATTAGACTAGATCTCTCCTGCCTAGTGCCCATGAAACGGGAGTGCTCTCACGTTTCTTGGTAGAAAGGAAACAAAGACTAGACTATTAGAATTAATAGTCCTGAGTCCTGACACATAATTAGTTGGTTTGTTTCAAAAGCATCGAAGCGAGAATGAGATGCAGGCATCTTTGGGCTCAGAAAATTACATTAAAGAAACACACGTTCTAGTAGAGGTACCATCGGCTCTTCCAAATATTACAACAAAACGGAACAATACATCTTGGATGGCTTACTGCACCTAAATCTTAGCAAAACTGTACTGATTCAGTGCCCCTCATCAGTGCGTTCGCCACGGAGGTTACTCTCATGGGCCTCGATCGGGAAGGCGCTGAGAGAACTCGAGCGGCGGAGTGGCAGCACAACTCGCAATGGGGTCGGCTCGATCTCTCCTTCAACGAGCTCGCCGGCACCGTCTCCGCGGCTCTCGGCGCGCTCGCCCGCCTCGAGCTCCTCGACCTCTCCATTACAGCCCTCCGCGTGCTGTTCCCCTACGAGTACACGCTCTCTAGACCCATCCTGTCAGGGTTCGGCCTCTCCTCCAAGATCTAGCCTCTAGGTGCTCAACCTCCACTCCAATGGCGGTGTTGGACGCGTAATCGAGGATGGCGAGCACCACGAGGTGCAGAAACGAACCTCCTTCCCTGGACGAGTGAACACTTTCTCCGTCCACTTGTGCCTAGGCTCATCGGCGTCGTGCTACGTTGGGCCGATAGCTGACCTAGACTCCTCCACGCCCGCCACACTCGTTGACAGTGGGGAAGGAGGCCTCGACGGCACCAGCATGGTGCGCCCATTGCTCCTGCTTGTGGGGAACCACTGTCGGTGACCAAAGGGTACGTAGGGCGAGGCGTTCCCGGCACCACGAGCTCATTGATGGCGGAGGGTAGCCACCATCGGCGGGTGTATTAAGGGAGGAGCCATGCATCGTGGGCGGGCGAGCACGCTGAGAGCCACGGGGACAACGCCGACGAGCTCATTGAAGGAGAGATGGCGGCGGCCGAGAAGTCGCCCCAGCGCGCCAGCTCGATCGTGGTGACCGCGCCACCCACACACGTGAGGCCGTGCCACAAGCCGTGGTCCGCCGCCACGCCGGTCGCCCAGTCCAGCGGCGCAAGGTGGTGGCCAGCCCATGCGCGAGTGTTTGCGTGCTTTTCTTGTGCAAGTGATTACCTACGGTCGGGGTCAAAGGTGTGGGCAGCCACAGGCTAGCTAAAGCGTACGGTGCTACTCGCGGTGATACGGCAGGGGACACGCCAAAAGGTACAACATGATGCGACATAATTTAAATAGCAAAATGGAACTAGGCTCATATTTTGTCACGAATCTCAAAGCAAGTGTATGGCTGTGATAGCTTCTATACCCATGTGTACAAGCACAAAATCCACTCAACATATGCAACAAGTGGCCCAATCCTTTATGCAGCAAAGGACAAGCCGGTTGTATTACTTAAGATGACCAAACGCTCTCGAGGACACATGGGAAGACTGTCAAGTGCTTTCGCTTCATATAGTTGATTAATCTTCTTTAGCTTGCTAAGTGTTGTGTGGGTAAACCTGTGCTAATGTACCGACCTTCCTAGGACTAATACATATTTGTGATTGTACCCCTTCCAAACATCCGTAAGTACAAGAAAGTAATTAAGGTAGAAACCTAACCACAACTTTAAACTCTAATACCCTTACGTCCCTTGTGCAATGGTTTCCTAACGGGGGTTCAGGTTTCTGTCACTCCGACAACCCCTACGATTAGTAGACAAATACACAATGCATTCCCCTAGGCCCATATAGGTGAAGTGTTATGTAGCCGACGTTCACATGACACCACTAGAAGAAGTACACCACAACTTAATTAAGAAACTATTGAATCTCTCTCAACACAACTCCACTACTAACAACATGACTTCTCCCATGTCCTCAAGAACAAAACGAACTACTCACAAGACATCATATGGATCATGATCATAAATGGAATACTGATGTATAACAATCTAAACATAAACAATAATTCAACGGTTCACAAAATAGCATCAAGTACAAAGAGTAATCAACACCTGGAAAGTTTCCCCTAAGAACTATGCAAGATTCAACCCAATTGTTACAACGATATGGAGATGGTGATGAGGGTGCTGATGGTGATGATGATGGTGATGATGATGATGATCCCGATGAAGTTCAGCTTGATGGTGGTGTTGATGGCGACGATCTCCCCTCTCCGAGAAGGAATTCCCCCGGCAGAATTCTGTCTACCAAAGAGATCTTTCTCTCTCGGTGTTTTCCACCCTGCAGAGGCGGCGGAATCTTTCTGTGGTCGCTCCCCGAGTCTTAGGGTTTCGGGAGGATAATATACGCTAGAGGGAGAGCCAGGGGTGGACCAGGGCGGCCACACCACCTGGTGGCGCGGCCTAGGCTGGCCCACGCCAGGGGGTGGTGTGGGCCCCCTATGTCCCATATCCACTCCTCCTTCTGGCTTTCTTCGTCTTCTGGAAAAACAGGATTTTCCATGTATTTTCCCGAATTTTCTGATCTTCACAAATTTTGCCTCCAAACAGCACCTTTTCCATCGGAATCCTGACTGCAGCGGTCCATGCTCCAAAAGTCACCAACCATGCAAAAACAGATGAAATAACATAAGTATCATCTCTTAATATGAAATTTATCAATGATTATCAGTGAATTATGATATAAAATAGTGATGCAAAATGGACGTATCAACAGGCAGTGCTGACAATGGGAGATGATCCTAGTTGTCGTATCGTCGTGCTATCCTCCTTCAGGGTAGTCCTCCTCATAGTCTGCCCATAGGAATAGCAAGGGACAAAGCCATGAGTACTCTTTAAGTACTCGCAAACTACCACTAACAAGTACGATAGTTCTAGTAGGAATGCTAAGTTCTAAGTCTAATTGTAAAGTTAATTTTGAAACCTAAGCTGGGTTCAGAAACAAAGAAAGATAAGATAAAGTTTGAGAAACACCTAAGTGGGAACTTAGTTATCATAGTCACCACTCAGTTGTGGTCAAGTCATGTTACAATTTATTTCATAAGTCATTTTGAAAACATCTGACAACGGAATAGTATGGCCACTCCAACTGTCCATAACAGCGGACATGCCTATTCGAATAGTTTGACACTCTGAAGAGGTGGTACACTTTCACCACAAAATTCGATACATCTGTCAGGGATAACCCTGAATCATCATACTTAGTATGCAGATAATCAAACATAACCTTTCCTTTACACACTCTAGTATAAGCACCTCTCCTATGAGTATGGCCTCCCAACCATGACCATCTGTCATCCTGGGCACTGCATAGGTGGAGAACGTTGAGAGGTAGCCTCAGCTCAAACCTCTCATGCGAGGGAACTAATACTAATGCATATAAACTTCTGGCTAAGCCTTACCCAATTCAGGTATTGTGGTTGTACGGTAAAATTGGAATGGTATCGCATCCAAACCCAACCATCGGTTTTTATAAAAGGGCTAAGGCTCTTGCCTCAACATTTTCATCATCACAAACCATTTGTGTTTCTCAACACATGTCAAAACATCTCAATAAAATGACTCATCATTCCAACGTTTTCACAAGTCATTTTCACCAAGTATTCCCATCTAAAGTGAATCAAGTTTTGGGTTTAGCTCTAAACTACTAAGTGAAGAGGGTTCACTAATGTAGGATGCTAATGTCAATCTCATGCCATAGAATTACATCTAAGTCTAACTAGATAGGTCAAGTTTTATACTATTTATGCTACCTTTAAACAAGTAAAGGACTTTGGTAAAGTAAGGAAGGGAAAGCTTGTAAATAGAACTTGGAGTAGGTAATAGTCAACATGGTATAACCAAAGCATGCCTAATGCATTTTTTTGGATTGTCTAGCTTGCAAGGGTTTTCTTTCATTGTTAATGATGGCTTGCCTTGGTTGGTGAAGTGGTTCAAATTCTCTTCCTCCTCCTCTTGGTAGAACTCCTCCTCCTCGAAGACTTGATCGATACTATCGTCTATAAATACATACGGAATACACAATCACCAAACAATACTTAGCTAGTCTACTTAGCACACTAAGGCACACATTTCATGATCTATTATCATCACAAACATCACAAGGTCTAATAACTAGTTTCATTTATTTTATTTGAGAAAAGTAATTTCTACTCATTGAAATTAACTAAGATTTAATATTATAAAATATGGGATCATGTGGACACATGTCATCACCACATATTCTAATATATGGAATGTGATTTAAGGGTTGGATCACATTTTAATAAGTTTAAGTTTGATAATTAATGATTTAAAGTGACTAGAAATGTATATATAGCATTATTTTGGTACTAGTCCAAAGTCACCGGATGCAAACCTCAATATTATTACATATTCAGATAGGTATGGTTAAATGTGATTTTTGAGAGTTGGAATCAAGTCAAAAGCTATTATGGTTGGTTTTATAAAAATGTTTGAATGTGCAAAAGCTTCTGTCTTGTTATTTTTACTAGGCGAGATCTTTAACTCTAAATGATTTAAATCCAACGGGCTTTGATAGATATTTTCATTAGCTTTCCAACAAAATTGGAATCACTCAATTTGGATTTGTAAAACTCTCTGAATTGATTTTTAAACTAAGGGACAAATTCTAGTTTAAGTTTAAAAAGAATAATCCTAATTTGAATTATCTAGGTCACGCGGGAAACTAATTGGGCCGCCCCAGATTCAGTCCACGGCGTTGAGGACTTCTGACAGGGGAGTCCACCTGTCAGTGGCTCATTACACGTGAAGCGGTACGGGGCGATACGGGCCGCAAGATTAGAACTAGATCAACGGCTCACGGTCGTCGTCGACGACGAACATGTCGCCAGCGAGACTAAACCCTAGCGGCTCGGTGGGGGTGAAGTGGGGACGTACCGGGGCTCCAGCTAGTGCGGCAAGGTGGGCAAATGAACGAGTAGACGATGGTGACCTCAGGCGAAGTCGCGGCAGAGGCTGAGGTGGACGAAATCAACGGCAGCGTCTCCTCCTCTGCTGCGGCGGTCTCCGGCTCAATTCCGACGAGAGGCTGCTCGAACTACTCCAGCGAGAGGTGGGGAAGGACTGGTGGAGAGAGGGGAGTTGAATGGTGTGGCGATTGAGGCTGGGGAAGGCCTCCTTATTTAGGCTCGAGGAGGGGACCGAACGGGCGACGGCGAGCTCGTCGGTGACAACAATACATGGTGCTATCGGCATGGGCGGCATAGGCGGACGGTGGCTTGCCTCATGGCGGTCCTCGACAGCTTTATGGTGCAGCTAGGGGTGGGGGCAATCGGTCAGGAGTGTCGCGCGCTCTGGGAGACAGAGGTTGTGCTCGACGCGGTTCCCGGCGACTGTGGGTCACGCGGCGGTGCACGACCGTGTCTGGCGGGGTGAGGGGGTCAAGACGCAGCGGTGCGCGTGGTCTGGTGTCTAGGCATGGTTTGTGGCATGCTGGCAGTGAAGGCGCTCTGACGTGCTCTGGCGCGGCGCAGAGTGGTAAGGGAGCGAACGATTGGAGGTGGTCTAGGGGTTGGCTGTGGCCGTGGGGTGGACAGGGGAGTGCAGTAGGGTTGGGCGGAGCTAGTGGTGGTGCTGGAATGGCGCGACGCGGTGTGTGGAGCGTTGCCCATGTTCGGCCGACGGTGACCAAAAATGGGCGGCGTGGCACTGCCACTCTAGGCCGGTTAGTAGCTTAATTAGGGGCTTGTTAGAGTTAGAGGGGACAAGGGGACCAAATGGAGCCCAATTACTCGACAATGCATTGATCATTGAATAGTAATAGTTATGCAGATAAAATGTGCATGCCACCTGTTCGACCAAATGGCCGCAAAAAGAAAACTTTTGAATTTTGATATGAAATTTGGTGGAGTTGTTTGTCACATGGTTAAGCATCTCTGGCTACTTGGGATTGTGAAATTGAGTTCATTTGAGTGGTTTTTGAAAAAGTGTGATCTAGACATATGAACTAGATTCCATTTTCACTTGTCATTTCAAATTAGAGTTTGAATGTTTTTGGGAGATCACAAAGTGGGCATTGGCACATCACTAGTTGTACTAGCAAGGGGTGCAAAGATCCTCAATTATTTCAGTTGGAAATTGAGTGCTAGGAATACCCAAAGGGGGGTTAAATGATTAAAATGGCAAAAGTGACAATTTCCATTATTTATTCTTTTTGATTGCTTTTTCTTTGGTTTTTGCTTGGGAATGATCTAGATGATGTGACATTCATCATAGAACCATTTTACAACCATTAGAACAAACAATAATGGCATTTCAAACAACTCCTATTTTAAATGCACACATATGAATGTTTAAAGATTTTAAATGGAAAAAGTTTTTGTTAACCCTAAATTGGGTAGATTTGATCTTGATTAACCTTGATTAAAGTTATGGGGTGTTACATTACTTTTATCAAATAAAATAAATGAAACTAGTTCATTTAATATTGTGATGATTGTGATGATATTAGATCATCAAGTGTGTGCCTTAGTGTGCTAAAATAGACTAGTTAAGTATTGTTTGGTGATTGTGTATTCCGTATGTATTTATAGACGATAGTACCCACCAAGTCTACGAAGGGGAGGAACTCTACCCCGAGGAAGAAGAGGAGAATTTCAACCACTGCACCAAACAAGGCAAGCCATCATTAACAATGCAAGCTAACACTTGCAAGCTAGATAACCTAGGCAAATGCATTAGGCGTGCTTTGGTTATACCTCTTTGATTTATACCAAACCCAAGTTTTACTTACAAGCTTTACTTTCTTTTACTTTACCAAAGTTATTTACTTTGTTTATAGATAGCATAAAGAGTATAAAACTTGGTCTATCTAGTTATACTTAGATGTCATTCTATGGCAGGAGATTGAGATTAGCATCCCACATTAGTGAACACTCTTAACTTAGTGATTAGAGCAAAACCAAAAACTTGATCACTTTAGATGAGAATACTTGGTGAAAATGACTTATGAAAACCTTGGAATGATGAGTCATCCTATTGAGATGTTTTGACATGTGTTGAGAAACACAAATGGTTTATGATGATGAAAATGTTGAGGCATGAGCCTTAGCCCTTTATAAAATTACTGATGGTTGGGTTCGGATGCGATACCATTCCAATTTTACTGTACAACCACAATACCTGAATTGGGTAAGGCTTAGCCAGAAGTTTATATGCATTAGTATGAGTTTCCTCGCGGGAGAGGTTTGAGATGAGGCTACCTCTCAATGTTGTCCACCTATGCAGTGCCTAGGATGGCAGATGGCTATGGCTGGGAGGCCAAGCTCATACGAGAGGTGCTTATACTAGAGTGTGTAAAGGAAAGGTTATGTTTGATTATCTGCATACTAAGTATGATGATTCAGGGTTATCCCTGACAGATGTATTGAATTTTGTGGTGAAAGTGTACCACCTCTGCAGAGTGTCAAACTATTCGAATAGCCACGTCCGCGGTTATGGATAGTTGGAGTGGCCATACTATTCCATTGTCAGATGTTTTCAAAATGACTTATGAAATGAATTGTGACATGACTTGACCACAACAGAGTGGTGACTATGACAACTAAATTCCCACGTAGGTGATTTAGAACATTATTTTATCGTTCTTTGTTTCTAAACTCAGCTTAGGTTTCAAACTTGACTTTGCAAATAAACTTAGAGTTAGCAGTCTTACTAGAACTACCTTACTTGTTAGTGATAGTTTGCGAGTACTTAAAGAGTACTTATGGCTTTGTCCCTGGCTATTCCCATGGCCAGACTATGAAGAAGACTACCAAGAGGAAGGACAGAAGGACAACTACGACAACTAGGACTATCTCCCATCGTCAGCATTGCCTGTGACACTGAAGATGGACCTCACCGCTACGCTTATTATTTATCTTGTTGCTTGTTTGTATTAAGACTGGATCAAGAGATCCTTTATTTGTGTAAGACCTGATTATGGTTTGTAATGGATGATGTACTATGATATCAAATCTGTTATGTCTCACAAAAATGGTAATCCTGGGATTGCGATGTATGGCATAATAGGCATCTAGGATGAAAAATCCGGGTATTGACAACCTGGCAGACATAGAAAAAACTACCTAACTTCTACTGTTCTGTGCAGTGATCACTTGCCACTAGCCCCTCATTTCACTCCCCTAGTCTCCCTTAGTGCCTAGCAGCGCAGCAGACCAGCTCCCCTCTGCCGTTTGCGCCAGTGCCGTGCCGATCGACCAAGGATAGCTCGCCACAACTAGCGCCGCCCTCTCCCACGATGTCCAGGAGACATGCGACTGTCCACCACCACCCTCTGTCCACCCCTCGACCGCAGACACGCCATGGACCACCCACTAGCGCCGTTCCCATTTCTCTGCCAGCCATGCCGAGAGCACGCCAGAACACTGCAGCCGACAAGCGCACACACGCCACGCCTCGCTCTCACCGCGCAT
The DNA here is from genome assembly GCA_910589775.1 of Avena eriantha. Classification (NCBI taxonomy): domain Eukaryota; kingdom Viridiplantae; phylum Streptophyta; class Magnoliopsida; order Poales; family Poaceae; genus Avena; species Avena eriantha. The sequence continues at coordinate 166,013,329 of OU342741.1, read as the reverse complement.
GCCCGTACTCGCTGTGACCCTAGCAACCCCCTAGACATGCCCGTTCGCCACCGCGTGGACCGTAGCCACTCTGCACCGTCTCGAACGCCACCATTTCCGCCCAGAGCACCGACTGTTCCCGACCATTCTCGACTGCCCCTTGCCGCGCCATCACTCGCACAACGACCACCCGGCAGCACCTCGTCGACCCCTACCCTCAGCCATGCCGCTAGTCCCCTGTATCGCCGTCACTGACGAGCCCGAGCCATCCCGCTCTGTCCCTCTCGCCGGTGTATAAATAGAGGCCACCCCAGCTCTAATTCGCCACATCATTCCACTCCCCTCTCTCTCAAACACCTCCCACACCTCTCCCCAGAGCAAGACAAGCACCACATCGCCGGAATTTAGCCGGAGTCCACCGCTGCAGAGGAGAAGAGGAACCGGACCTAGGAGCCACCCCAGGAGCCGCTGTGGCCACCATTCGAACCGTCGTCGTCTACATCGTCATTCGCCCCCATCACCACATCTAGCTGGAGCCCTGGTGAGCCCCCACGTACCCCCACCACCGTGTTAGGGTTAGAATCTCGCCGGAACTGCTCACCGGAGACGACGAACCTCAGCCGTAGATCTTACTTCTAATCGCATGGCCTAGATTGAAAGATACCGCTTCACGTTAAGTGAGCCGCTGACCAGTAGGACGTGCCTGTCAGCAGCCCGCTGTGCTAGCGCTGTGCAGTTGGGCCGGACCATTTAGTTTCCCGCGCAGAGACCATAGATTCAAATAGAGTTTTTCATTTTTAGTTAAAACTAGATTCTGTCAGTAGATTCAAAAATCAATTCAAAGAGATTCACTAAACCAAATTGCATGATTCCAATTCTGTTAGAAAGGTACTCAAATTATCTATCCAAGACCGTTGGATTCAAATCATTTGAAATTATAGATCACCTATAGTAAAAATAACAAGACAAAGACTTTTCCACATTCAAACATTTTTCAAAAATCAACCGTAAATGCTTTTGAGTTGATTCCAACTCTCAAAAATCACATTTAACAAGATCTATCTGAATATGTAAAAATATTTAGGTTTACATGCTGTGACATTGCACTAGTACTAAAAGAATGATATATAGGCATTTATAGTCACTTTAATTGTATTAAATAGTAACTTTAAACTTTATAAAATGTGACCACCACTTTAAATCACATTCCCAAGTATTAGAATATGTGGTGATGACATGTGTCAACATGATCCCATATTTTAATTGGAGAATATTAAATCTTAAGTATTTTCAATGAGTAGAAATTACTTTTCTAAATAAGATAAACAAGATTAGGTCTTTGTTTCATGTGATGTTGGTGATGATGCTAGATCATCAAGTGTGAGCCTTAGTTTGCTAAATAGAAGTAGTTAAGTATTGTTTGGTGATTGTGTACCGACCCGGGATACGAGGAGGAGGAGTACTACCAAGAAGAAGAAGAGAACTTCAACCACTGCACTGAAGGGAATATGCCCGAGAGGCAATAATAAAGTGGTTATTATCTTATTCCATGTTTATGATAAATGTTTATTTTGCATGCTATAATTGTATTAATTCGAAACGTTAATCCATGTGTGTTTAATAAACACAATACAAAGTTCCTAGTAATGCCTCTCATATAAACTAGCTCGTCGATTAACAAGATGATCAAGGTTTCCTGATCATGGACATTGGATGTTGTTGATAACAAGGTCACAACATTGGTGGAATGATGTGATGAACATTCATCCGAAGTATAGCATTACAATCAGAGTCATTATGTTTATATTGCTATAACATCATACGGAGTAATCTTAGTCCTTAGACCATGAGATCATGTTAATTGCTAACACCGGAAGAGTATCTTGATAACATCAAACGTCACACCATAACAGGGTGACTATAAAGGTGGGTTCAGTGCTACGAAGGTGTTATATTGAGGCTCATGGATCAGGAGTGGGATTTGTCCATCCCGATGAGGGATAGATATACTCTGTGCCCTCTCGGTGATATCACATTAAGATAGCTTGCAAGCAAGTGATGTGATCACTAGAATGTTGTATCCCAGGAACGAGAAAAGAGTGCATGTCGACAACGAGATCAAACTAGGTATGGAGATACCAATGATCAAATCTCGGACATGTAATATATCGCGAGACAAAGAGATTTAGTTACTAGTGTTAAAGGTTCTCACGATCACATAAGTCATCGTTGAATGTGTAGGAGTCAGTATGGATCTCCAGGTCCCGCTTCTGATTATTGATATGAGAGGGGTCTCGATCATGTCTGCATTATTCGCTAACCGTAGGGTGACACACTTAAGGGATACTGACACCATTTGGAGCAAATATGTTTCAGATAAATATTTATGAAAGCGCTGGAATTATTTCAATAGACACCGAAACTGTTTCGGGTGAAATTACTGAAATTGGTTCTGCATGTAATATTGAAATGTTGCAAGGGGTTTTATGTGAATGTTTGTTAATTAAAGTAATACACAAAATTCTGAATAAAATTAATAAAAGAGTTTTATTAAATGAGAGAGCATTAAATTCGGAGAAATTTAATGCATTTAAAGTGGAGACTTTAAAAGAGAATGTGAAGGGGCATTTTAATGTGGAGGGGGTTACCACCACATGAATGGGGGAGGTGAAGGGACACCCTCCATGGGCGTCGGCCATGGGAGGGGTACCCTCCCCACCTCCTATAAAAGGCCCCCCCTCTCACTCCTTCCTCACACCTCCTCGTGAAGGATCTCTCTCCCCCTCTAGTATTATTCCCCATGGTCTTGGATTAGCGAGATACATGTTCCCGGTGGCTTTATCTGGAAAGGAGTTGCTGCTTCCGCTGCTTTGCTAGAGCGAGGGATGGAGGTTGTCGGGGTACTGGACGTGTGTGCGATCACGGATGCACCGCTGCTTTGTGGTGCTGGACTTGCTAGAGCTGGATCTGATGGACGTGCTGGAGCCGGACCAGCTGGACTTCATCACGATCTTGAGATCGGCAAGTGTACGACTACATCATCCACGAGTTCCATATCATTAACAAAGCTTTGTTGTCTTCGAGGGTAAGTTCTCTATGGATGTATATCCACCCGTTGCTTGTATTTAGTAGGTAGATCTTGGCGTATAGTTCGCATCGTAGGAAATTTTTTGTTTTCTATGCTGCGAACCCCTTGAGTGGTATCAGAGCCTGATCTATGCGTAGGTGCTTTTCACGGGTAGTACACATATGTTTATATGTGGGCGATGATGATTATGTTATTGCATCTTCTATGTATTTTGGATATTGGTGGCATAGTGGGATGAAGCGGCCCGGACCAACCTTACATGTCATCGTACATGAGACCGGTTCCACGACTGACATGCAACTAGTTTTGCATAAGTGGACGGCGAGTGTCTGTCTCTCCTACTATAGTTAATATCTGATTTACAACGATTTGATAATAACTTGGTTATCCTTGTTGTGGTTCCATGTTCGTAGGTAAGAACAGTTCTATCTCCGAAAGCCCTAAGCCACGTAAAACTTGCAATGGATAAATTAGAGGCGTCTAGTTTAGATCGTTGCTGGGCTAGTGTCATGATATGGTAATGTTGTAAGTAGATGTATGATAGGTACTCTTACAACACACCTAACGTGTAAGTTCCATAGACCTTGGCCTTACACACAGAGGAATGATAGAGATCATACCATGATGCATATGATAGAGATCAAATGCATGGACCATATCATCTCACTTTACACATTAGATGTTTACATCTTATATTGCTAGTTTGGCGTTCTAGTAGCATTTTAAGATGATTCCTCATTTAGATATCAAGATAAAAATGTGTTCTTCCTTAAGTATGCACCGTTCTATGGATCGTGTTTCAAGACATAACGTGATGATCGGGTGTACTCGACTCTACGCTTTCATACAACGGGTGTAAGATAGTTTTACACATGTGAGTACTAAGGTTCTACTTGGCGAGCCTAGCATGTATAGACATGGCCTCGGAACACGGACCGAAAGGTTAAACATGAGTCATATAGTTGATATGATGGCCATATTGATGCTCGCCTTTGAAGCTACACCGACTCACGTGATGATCGGACTTGGTGTAGTGGATTTGGTTCATGTAATCACCAAAAAGGCACGAGGGATGTCGTTTTTGAGTGGGAGTTCATTTCTAATTTGGATTAGTCGAACTCAATTTGTCATAAACTAAATCGAAGTGAATTTGCATAATTTGTTGTAGTCATTGGCGTCTGTTCACTACCTTATCCTTAGTTTTAATTGAGATAATAGAACTATAGAATTCTGGATATTTACTTTACGAACTGGTATCGTATTGTCTTGAATGTCAATTTAAAGTTTATAAGTCCTACTGTAGATTTTCAGCAAACTCTATTTACTCCATGAAGTTTAATAAGTAGTATTAAATCAATAGTAAGAATTCCAATGTTAGTATCTAAAGTATCATGTTTGCCTCCATGATTATTGATATTCAAAAGTTGTTTTAATATCAAGATTATATAGGAGCTGAAAATTGTTTCAGAAACCATCATGTGAAAGATATTGTGATATCTAAAACAATGTTTTTGGTTGCATTATGATAGAGTATAATTTAGCAAAATACATGTTCTCATATTGTATGAGAATTTGTGAAGGATGGAGATGCTAAGCATCCGAATCTCCCAAAAAGGTTTTGGAAACTAACATTATACTCGCTATTCTTCCTTACATGCTATAGTAGCTTGATCATGAAAGTTGTCATGATAAGGATGAATAGAAGATGTAAGTAAAATGTTTACTACACTAATATATTACTAAAGAATGGATTTTTGAAAGAACACCAAACATTTGATGATGGCGATCCACTTCAAAGTGCAAGTCCAAAGGTATTAGTATTTGACTATATACACTTTGTACTATGTGTCATGTGAATGACACCACTATTGATGTTGATAGATTCTTTTAAAAGAAAAGGAATTGTTGAAAGAGAATCTATAAAGTATTTGGTAGAAAAGAAAAGGTTGGATATGTCCAACTTAGGTATATAGAAGATATACATGCTATGGCTGTATTCCTTGGTTGTTAAACAATGTGGTTCTAAGGTATTGGATACCGAATTGGTTGGTGTGAAGTGTCATACAGAACAACACAATTCATGAACTGCAACGGCCTAAGTAACTAGCAAGAGAATAAGTGATGATGTTGATCGAAAACAAATAAAGTGTTATTGTGTTTTTGTTGTCGTCAAACCTAGCCTTCAAGATTTGTTTTAATAATTGTTATTTTGTTCCGGTATTACGAGAACGATGGTTGTTCAAATAATTACCGTATTCCATAAAGGATGGATGAACTTTTACAAGTCTAGTTGGAGAAATCACATCGATAAACATTATTGCTAAAATGTCGTAAGACAACTGATTGGAAGATCACTTATGAAGTGACATCGCTCTTTGAATTATATTGGAAAGTAAACATGAAGAAACTCCATGTTGATGGATTTTGGAGTCTTTTGATTTTGATCAATTGATGCTGATGAAACTTTCCTCGGGATAATTGAAACTCTGTTCATAGGCCAAAGAGGAACGAATGACTAACTTATTGGATATTATGCATGTTGATGTATATAGTCCATTATGTGTAGCCATATGCGATGGATCCTTTTGCTTCATATGCTTTCTCCAGAAATTTAAGTGAATATATCTATATATTTACTTAATAAGGAAGAAGTATGAAACATTTGAAAATTGTTCAAAGACTTTCAAGATGAAGTGAAAACTCATTGTAACAAGAAAATAAAAGAGTTTATGATTTGATCATAAAGGAAGATATTTGAGTTACAAGTTTAGCAAAACACCTAAGATTTCAGGAATTATTCCATGAATTTGCATTTCCCGATAAACCACATGAGTATGGTATGTTCGAGAGATCAAATCAAACCTTGTTTTACATGGTAAGATCAAAGGTGTCATTTATAAAACTGCCATTATGTTTTAAGGATTAAAGCTTTAGAGACTACCACTTTTACACTGAAAAGAGCACCATCGTGATCCGTTGAAATGACACCATATAAATTATGGTTTGGGATAAAACCCGAATTGTCTTTTCTTAAATTTTGGTATGATATGCATAAGTAAAATTTTTACAACCAAAGTCGGATAAGCACGTCTTTGTAGGTTATCCCAAAGAATTTGTTGGGAATTTCTCCATAACACCGAGGACAAAAGAGTTTGTCGCTTGGAACGTCAAGTTTCTTGAGAAGGAACTTTTCGCGAAAATTTAAGTGGGAGGACAATAGAACTTTGATAAGGTTGTTGAACCTTAGCTATATGTGCTAAGTAGCGCAGCACCGGAAAGTGTCCCGGCGGCCACAATGTTCATGGCTCCTGTGATTACAAAGGTTGTGATCTCGGAGATTAGAGTTCCTATTGAACCATGTGGGTCAGTAAGAATCAAATAGTGTGATTTGATAAGCAAGTCGTTATTGTTTTGACAATGATGAACCAACTACATGCAAAGAAGCGATGATCGACCCTGAATCCATAAAATGACTAGAATTCATAGAATCCATGATAGTATCCATACACGAGAAATCAACTTTCTGAACTTGGAAGACCCTCCCGAATGGCGTGAAGCCTATCAGTCGTGTTTGGATCTATAAAGAAATAGACATGGATGTTTAACATCTCTGAAATAGTCGACATGTCGAAAAGAAGTTTACGACAATGTTCAAGGAGTTGACTATGACAAGATTTGATCTTTCATAGTGATATTTAGTCTTGACGGAATAATGTAGCAACCACTACATATAATTTGATCTATGGTAGTTGAACAAACAAAACAATGTTCTTCTAATAGAATGGTTACCTAGGACGTGTACAAGACACGGTCCGAAGAGTTTTGTTAATTCAAAGGGTGCTAAAAGGGCATGTAAACTTAAATTGTTGAAGTAAGCATAGCGGAGATGGAATCTTCACCATGATGAAACTATTAAAAGAGTTTAAATTCATCGGAGATGATGAAGATGCTTGCATTTGCAAGAAATTAAGTGGGAGCGCTGAGACATATTTCTAATACATTATGTAGAGGACATATTGTTGATTGTAAATGATGTATCTTGTATTGACACAAGTTAAGAATTTCATTAAAATAAGATTTCGATGAAAGACTTGGGCAAAACTGGAATATTTGGCATCAATATCTATATGCATAGATTGAGGCGCTAATATGGTTGTGCCAGACATACATATATGAGACATTGAAAGGGTTCAACATGGAAACAACAAGAAAGGTTCTTGCTGCATGGAAAGGATTGTATCAGGATTCAAGTGTTTCAACACTTGGTGATAAAATCACATGAAGATTTTATCGATTATACCATGATATGTATATATCCAGAATGTCCTATGCTCTAAATGTTATGAGCACATACCAGAATGATTCATAAGATGATCATTGGACAATAGTAAAGATATTCTTATGAGCACTGGAAGAAATAAGAATATATCATGTATAAGTGACAAATAGTTAAAGGTAGTTCATTGTAAAGTGTTACATTGATACTAGTTTTGTCACAAGATACAAATTAAATTTATCTCAATTTAGACTATGGGTGGCACAATGTAATGGAAAGGATGTTCCATGATGGATTTGGATAAGTTCCAAAGTTGAAACATTGTGACGAATACTACAACAAAAGGCTAAGTATATGACTGCTATAGTAGCAACAAAGGAGGGCATTTGTGTTAAGAAGTTTGCTATCAAACTAGGTGTGGTTCAAAGTGGGCTAATACTATGAACATATATTGTATGACAATAAATATCAACATATTTTAACCCGAACGAACTAAAGGTCTCACCAAAGGACCAAATTATACAACGCCATCTCATTTGAGAATGAGTGATGCGTAGAGACGCAAAGACATGCAAATACACACGGACCTGAAACTACCAGATCCGTAGATTATGTTAACCACTAGCAAACGCGTATATTCAACACCTAGGTGTTGTATATACAAGTTTACAAACTAGATTATTGACTCTAGTGCAAGTGGGAGACTGAAGGGAATATGCCCGAGAGGCAATAATAAAGTGGTTATTATCTTATTCCATGTTTATGATAAATGTTTACTTTGCATGCTATAATTGTATTAATTGGAAACGTTAATACATGTTTGTTTAATAAACAAAATACAAAGTTCCTAGTAATGCCTCTCATATAAACTAGCTCGTTGATTAACAAGATGATCAAGGTTTCCTGATCATGGACATTGGATGTTGTTGATAATGAGGTCACAACATTGGTGGAATGATGTGATGAAAATTCATCCGTATAGCATTACGATCAGAGTCATTATGTTTATATTGCTATAACATCATACAAAGTAATCTTAGTCCTTAGACCATGAGATCATGTTAATTGCTAACACCGGAAGAGTATCTTGATAACATCAAACGTCACACCGTAATAGGGTGACTATAAAGGTGGGTTCAGTGCTACGAAGGTGTTATGTTGAGGCTCATGGATCAAGAGTGGGATTTGTCCATCCTGATGACGGATAGATATACTCTGGGCCCTCTCAGTGATATCACATTAAGATAGCTTGCAAGAAAGTGATGTGATCTCTAGAATGTTATATCACGGGAACAAGAAATGAGTGCATGTCGGCACCGAGATCAAACTAGGTATGGAGATACCGATGATCGAATCTCGGATATGTAATATATGGCGAGACAAAGGGATTTAGTTACTAGCGTTAAAGGTTCTCACGATCACAGAAATCATCGTTGAATGTGTAGGAGTCAGTATGGATCTCTAGGTCCCGCTTCTGATTATTCATATGAGAGGGGTCTCGATCATGTCTGCATTATTCGCGACCGTAGGGTGACACACTTAAGGGATACCGACACCATTTGGAGCAAATATGTTTCAGATAAAGATTTAAAAAAGCGCTGGAATTATTTCAATAGACACCGAAATTGTTTCGGGTGAAATTACTGAAATTGGTTCTGCATGTAATATTGAAATGTTGCAGGGGGTTTTATGTGAATGTTTGTTAATTAAAGTAATTAACAAAATTCTGAATAAAATTAATAAAAGAGTTTTATTAAATGAGAGAGCATTAAATTTGGAGAAATTTAATGCATTTAAAGTGGAGACTTTAAAAGAGAATGTGAAGGGGCATTTTAATGTGGAGGGGGTTACCACCACATGAATGGGGGAGGTGAAGGGACACCCTCCATGGGCGCAAGCCATGGGAGGGGTACCCTACCCTCCTCCTATAAAAGCCCCCCTCTCACTCCTTCTTCCTCACAGCTCCTCGTGAAAGATCTCTCTCCCCTTCTAGTATTATTCCCCATGGTCTCGGATTAGCGAGATACATGTTCCCGGTGGCTTTATCTGGAAAGGAGTTGCTGCTTCCGCTGCTTTGCCGGAGTGAGGGACAGAGGTTGTCGGGGTACCGGACGTGTGTGCGATCACCGATGCACCGCTGCTTTGCGGTGCTGGACTTGGTGGTGCTGGACTTGTTGGAGCTGGATCTGATGGACGTGCTGGAGCCGGGCCTGCTGGACTTTATCACGATCTTGAGATCGCCAAGTGTACGACTACATCATCCACGAGTTCCATCTCGTTAACAAATCTTTGTTATCTTCGAGGGTAAGTTCTCTATGGATGTATATCCACCTGTTGCTTGTATCTAGTAGATAGATCTTGGCGTATAGTTCTCATCAGAGGAAATTTTTTTTTCTATGTTGCGAACCGAACATGCACTACTCAAGGCAAGCCTAACACTACAAGTTAACTATGCAAGCTAACACTTGCAAGTTTCTTAACTATGCAAGCCATCACTACTTGCAAACTAGAACTATGCAAGCTAACACTTGCAAACTTGATAACCTATGCAAGATGCATTAGGCATGCTTTGGTTATACAACTTTGATTATACCAATCCCAAGTTTTACTTGCAAAATTTATTATTTTACTTTTACCAAAGTTCTTTACTTTTAGTTAGTGATTTGTGAGTATTGGAAAAATAGTATAGATACCATAAAGAGTATAAAACTAGGCCTAACTAGTTATACTTAGATGTCATCAAAAGGCATAAACTAGAGTTGGATAGTTACACTTGATTAGCACCCCTCATTAGTGAATACAATCAACTTTAGTGGCTAGTTCTAAGCATAAAAGTTGATCACTTTAGATGGGAATACTTGGTGAAAATGATTATGAAAACCTTGGAATGATGATTCATTCTATTGAAATGTTTTGACATGTGTTGAGAAACACAATGGTTGATGATGAAAATGTTGAGGCATGAGCCTTAGCCCTTTATCAAAACTGATGGTTGGGTTTGGATACGATACCATTCCAATTTTACCGCACAACCACAATACCTGAATTGGGTAGGGCTTAACTAGAAGTTTATATGCCTTAGTACGGGTTCCCTCGCGGAAAGAGGTTGAGCTGAGGCTACCTCGTGAGTGTGAATGTCCACCTATGCAGTGCCCAGGATGGCAGATGGCCATGGCTGGGAGGCCAAGCTCATAGGGGAGGTACCTATACTAGAGTGTGTAATTGAAAGGTTATGATTGATTATCCGCATACTAAGTATGTTGATCCAGGGTTATCCCTAACGGGTGTATCGAATTTTGTGGTGAAAGTGTACCACCTCTGCAGAGTGTCAAACTATTCGAATAGCCGCGTCCGCGGTCATGGACAGTTGGAGTGGCCGTACTGTTCCGTTGTCAGATGTTTTCAAAATGACTTGCAAATTGAACTATGACCTTGACTTGACCACAACAGAGGTGTGGATATGAAAACTAAGTTCCCACTTAGGTGATGTAGAAAATTAAATTAGTTTTCTTTACTTCTAAACTCAGTATGAAATAAACCTGGCCTTTTTGCAAATAAACCTAGAGCTTAAGATTCCTACTAGAACTACCTTACTTGTTAGTGATAGTTTGCGAGTACTTAAAGAGTACTCATGGCTTTGTCCCTGGCTATTCCTGTGGCCAGAATATGAGGAGGACTATCAGGAAGATGGACAGCAGGAGGTCTATGACAACTAGGATCATCTCCCATCGTCAGCATTGCCTATGACTCTGAAGATGGAGCCCCTACTACGTTTACTTTCTGCTGCTTTGATTGTATTAAGACTGGATCATGAGATCCTTTATTTATAAGACCTTTATTATGGTTTGTAATGGATGATGTACTATGGTACCAATTCTGTTATGTCTCACAAAAATGGTAATCCTGGGATTGCGATGTATGGCATAACATGCATCTGGGATTAAAAATCCGGGTGTTGACACTAGTTGTCCTTTAAATATGCCATGAAGAGTTGTTGCATCCACAGCCAAATAAGGCCTGCAACCATCCAGAAACCCTTGCCAGCAAGCTTTGAAACAAACAAAAGCCCTTCTAAAGCACTCCTTCTCCACTGTCTTCCCTCTTATTTTGTACTGAACTGTATGCATGTCTATCTGTAAAACACTACCTGGACTAGCCATCTCCACTTCAGCTTTGAAGCTGTAAAGCAATTGAAAACTTTGATTCCATGGACCATTGATCCTATCAAGAGACATTTCCTTTGCATAGAACATCCTCATGTAAGGTACTGTAATATTAAACTTTTCATAAACTTTTTTTATGAGCATTGTTGCACCAAGTGATGGGTTCGCTCTCATCCAATCCATCATTGCATCTTCCAACCACCTAGTCTTTGCTAGTTTTGTTTTGTCCTTTGGTTGTCCCCCTTGAGGTGGACAAGAATGTTCGAACTGGTTACCTTTTATCTGAAACATAATGAAAATGTCAGGTATAGTTAACAAATTCTACACAATGATCTAAAATACACAACTGGCTGTAATACCTAAACCAAACTACTCCTCAGCATAGTGGATGCGTGCATCCTCCACCTATGCCTCTTGTATGGGCACTTCACTATGGACCTTGCTGGCTCACTCTTAATAACAACATAATCATTATTGGTGCAGATGCAATATGTAGTAAGGGCATTACGACAGTCCCGCATCGTTTCAAATACGGTGCCTTCTAAAATCTTAGGATCGTTCATGTCCCACTTAATTACTGGCAAGTCCTCACCATCGTACTTGGCTAAAACGAGACTGTCATTGTTCTCCTCGTTCTCTTCTTCATTAGTGCCATCAAATCTAGCACCGTGGGCCACTTCCTTCCTGTATTGATCCTCTAGTGCATGTTTACTGAATCTATCTACCAATTTAGGAAACATAACCTCATCCTCATCATCTAGTGGAGGCGCTCCCTCGGCAAGCTCTGCTTCGTCCTCCACATCGGCCGCACGAGCAATTAGGCTTACACTCGCAGTGCGAACAGATGGTACTGTTGTGGACCTACAAGGAGCGCGGGGGCGCGCACTATTAGCAGAGACAGTAGAAACACATGATGCCCGACCACCTGATGATGCCTGACCACCAGATGATGCTTTAGCCCTCTTTCCCATGTGTTCAACTTTAGGTTGCAAATGAAGACGAAGTCGACCAAAACGTTCGGTAGCATTCAAAGAGAAAAGCATTACCAGATCAGCTTTGCTAGTTAGTGGGAGCAATCTTTGCTCGCTAATGTTGAAATATTGCAAATCAACTGAATCGCCATTTCTCCAGGGGAATTTAGAATATACTTTATCTTTCAAATCTCTGAGAGTTATGGAGGTTGCAACCACCGCTGGGAAGTAAAATCCAGAGAGACACCGTTCACAACCACGAATTACACTAGTATCCAGTTTAACCGCCAGCCGAAATGCCAGCGCTAGATCAATCCTATTCGAAAAGCAAGGCAGTTAGCTGAGCACCGGCAATTCGTGCTCAATTACTGCCTATAATCAATCCACAAAGGGATACAATACTTACCCAGATGGAATCCATGCGTTATATCCCTCCGATTTGACCCAATCTTCTCAACTCTCGACGAGGAGGACCAGTACACCTGCCAGCGTCGCATACTCTCGAGTGGGCTCGGGGTCTAGGGGGAGGGGGCGGCTCGGCAGCCGAGGACGACATAAGGTAGGAGGGGCTCTCAGGTAGGAGGGCACGACGGCGGGGGAGCGGATCGGAGGGGCGGTGTGGGAGCTGTTCCAGGCTCAGAGCGAGAATGGTAGGTTCGACGTGTCTCTATGCGGCTCCACCCTTCACCACGTATGCAAGACCCATCCCAACACGACCCCACCCTTCACCACGTATGCAGGACCTGTCCAAACACGGCCCCACCTATCAGCATGTAACAGTCAAGGTGACGTAATGTAACACTCAACGCAGGACCCGCCCAACGCGGTCCCACCTGTCAGCATGTAACGATCAAGCCTTTGAGCTGACAGCATCCACCCGTCCTAGCACATGTGAGGTTTTCAAAATGGTGGGAGGGGAAAAGTGAGGACAAACTAAGTGGTTGGGGAAAACTGAGTACAACTAACGAACCAGGGGCACAAAAATAGAAATCCCTTAAAATTAGTAGTCGGGTCCTGCTCCTCCATCATGGAGTTGAGCCATGCTCTTCGTAGTAGTACCAGTAAGCTTCATGTGCCTTGCACGTGAAACTTACATAATATACAAAAGCATGGCATGTCATCAGTATATAACATTGTAATAGGTGAAGCTTGAAATATCTATGAATTTGAGCAACGTTTCTAAAGTAGGAGTGTATATTTGGTTCTTGCACTTTATATCATGTAGAAATAAATGTTTATTAGCTACCTAATAATTGAAAATTCTAGAACCATGGTCTAGAGAAACAATCAAGAAGATTCTACAATGATGGATAAGTGTGTTTTGATGTTTTTCTACATATATATCTTATCTTACCACTATATAGTGTACGAATAACTTTGAATATTGACCATTGGATCAAGACTCGCGAATCCCAATACTTCTAATTGTTGGAGCTTCTTTTCTATTCTAGCATCTAGAAGATTTTATTGATAGTCTTCATCACAATGAATGGTATGCACAAAACTCAAAACACACTTCTCCAGCATTCTAGAATCTTCTCCCTTGTTTCTCTAGACCATGTTACCAGAATTTTCAAGTTTTAGATAGCTAATGATTGTTGACTTCTAAATGATATACAAAGTACAAGAACCAAATATACACCCATACTTTATAGATGTTGATGAAATTTATATTTTTTATGCTTTACCTATTAAAATTTTATATAGTGATGATATGCCAGATGTCTATTATCTGAGTCTCACGTGTTGATCAAAAGGGATGTGCCACACACATATATACTTTAAGTTGTTATTAACCAATAATCTTGTTAGAGAAAAAATGCATACATTAATTCTATTAGTAATAACTATCTACCCATATTGAGAATACATCCTACTGTGCTATGAAATTTTGGGGGTGGTGGCATGATGGTTCTAGAACATGTTGGAGTTTTCTCTAGGTACTATTCAACACGAATCCAGCTGCTCTGAACCATTGGATCTAATAGCCCAACGGTCAAGATTGGTGCTATGGGTCCAATTCAAAACTGCTCCATTGTAGTAGTAGAGAGAATACAACCTACTATGCTATGAAATTTTGGGGTGGTGACATGATGGTTCTAGAACATGGTGGAGTTTGCTCTAGGTACTATGCAACACGAATCCAGGTGCTCTAAACCATTGGATCTAACAACCCAACTGTCAGGATTGGTGCTAAGGATCCAATTCAAAACTGCTCCATTATAATAGTAGAGATAGAGATATGATGTCGATGTGGTCATCCTTTGAATAACCTTCATTCCCAATGCTTGGAAAGGAAGAGAAAAATTCCAAAGTTTGAATTCTACTAATTTTTGATGTCAATGCCTATTTCCTTCCTATGTACACCAACGCACATGTCGGCGACACAGCTGAGCCGCCATACCAAGACACACGTGCGCAGCGCTGTGGATGAGGGAGTGTTGAGATGGATGGTGAGGCAGCGACTAAGAGCGAAAAATAAATTTGTTTTGTTTTGAGTGCACATAAGTCCTGAAATTTAGTACTAGAGTGTGTATGCTGTAAAGGCTGTAGTACCTCATGTCAGGAACCCATCATCATTTTGCTCTGACATCGCACCTCCTTCAAGTACCCTGACACGCTGCCCTCCCGCCCAGCCTCCCTTTTATTCTCCGAGCTCCTCTTGCTCTTCCTTTTTTCCCTCATCTCACTAGTACCTCCGTACCAAAGCTTAAGGCTTCTTTTTTTGATAAGTCAAGCTACGGAAAGTTTGACCAAACTTCTAAAAAAATATCAAGAACTAATGTATGATATTAGTAGATACCATGTGAATATATGTTTCATGATGTATCAAAGGGTATGTATTTCCTATTGTAAATAATAATATATTTTTCTACAAGCTTGGTCAAACTTTGCATAGTTTGACTTTTTGAAAAATAGGCCTTGAGCCTTGCATGTAGGTACTACTAGTGTTTAGTACTCCATCCCGGAACTTAAGTCTTGATATATAGACATTGTGGGTCCCTTCAGACGATGTTAGGAAAATTCAAGAGGAATCTACCGTGCATACTTGAAGTTCAAATTTGACATAATTTATTTAAATCGACATAAAGTTATTTAAGTGGGTACGGTTCGCTAGGGAATCTTGAAATGTGCTAAGGTTAGGGAATTATAAAAAAACGTGGTCCCCACTTTTTCTGAAAACTGGGTGGTGGTACTTTTTTGACTAAGGTATGTCCCAAGGGAGCGAAATTATTCAATTAATTAACATGTAAGTGGAGGAGTATATGTTACACCAAGGACCTCAAAAAAAAAGAAAAATACATCCAAGTCCATACATTTAGAACAAAGGACACTAAAATCAAATGCTTGAAAATTTTGGTGACATGGTCTATAGAAACGAGGGGGAATATTCTAGAATGATGGAGAAGTGTGTTTTGAGGTTTGTGCATAGCATTTAATTGTGATGAAGACTATCAATAGAATCTTCTAGATGCTAGAACTGAAAAGAAGATCCAACGACTAGAAATGTTGGGATTCGTGAGTCTTGATCCAACAATTAATACTCAAAGTTTTTCATACACCATATAGTGTTAACATAGTGGTAATGGTAAGACTAGTACTTGCTTAACAAAAGAAACCATCACACTTCTCGCTTTCAGCAGATCTTGTTGAAGAAGATGCACGAATCTACCAGATGCAGGTACTGTATCATAAACTATATATGATGTCAATATGGTCATGACCTTGGGTGATCGGGTCAAAACCACGAATGTTCATACACCGTAGGCCAATACACATTATGAAGCAGCGAGAGCATTTTTTG
The DNA here is from genome assembly GCA_910589775.1 of Avena eriantha. Classification (NCBI taxonomy): domain Eukaryota; kingdom Viridiplantae; phylum Streptophyta; class Magnoliopsida; order Poales; family Poaceae; genus Avena; species Avena eriantha. The sequence continues at coordinate 165,997,047 of OU342741.1, read as the reverse complement.
TATTCAAAGGTGTCAAAACACATGTTTCTCCTTTTTTCTTAGCATTATATAGTGTACGTATAACATTGAATATTGACTGTTGGATCAAGACGCGAATCCCAACATTGTCAGACATTCGATCTTCATTTCCATTTTAGCATCGAGAAGATACTATTGATAGTCTTTCTTTTCTTATCTTACCACTACTAGTAAAAGGCACGTGCCACACACGTATATACTGTATGAAATGTGATTTAACAAATATTAAGTTGTTATTAACCAATAGTCTTGTTAGAGAAAAAATGCATACATTAAGTCTATTAGTAATAATACATATTGAGAATATAATCTACTGTGCTATGAAATTTTGGGGGTGGTGACATGATGGTTCTAGAACATAGTGGAGTTTGCTCTAGGTACTATTCAACATGAATCCAGCTGCTCTGAACCATTGGATCTAACAGCCCAATGGTCACTCTTGGTGCTACGGATCCAATTCAAAACTTCTACATTATCTCTAACTATTATAATGGAGCAGTTTTGAATTGGATTCGTAGCACCAATCCTGACCGTTGGGCTATAAGATCCAATGGTTCAGAGTAGCTGGATTCGTGTTGAACAATACCTAGAGAAAACTCCACCATGTTCTAGAACCATCATACTTTAAGTCTTGTTAGAGAAAAAACATACATTAAGTCTATTTATAATAACTTTCTACACATATTGAGAATACAACCTACTGTGCTATGAAATTTTGGGGGTGGTTACATAATGGTTCTAGAACATGCATGGTGGAGTTTGCTCTAGGTACTATTCAACACAAATCTAGCTACTCTGAACCATTGAATCTAACAGCCCAACGGTCAGTATTGGTGCTATGGATCATATTCAAAACTACTCCATTATAGTAGTAGAGATATACTATACGAATAACTTTGAATATTGACCGTTGGATCAAGACTTGTGAATCCCAACATTTCCAACTTTTCGATCTTCTTTTCCATTCTACCATCTAGAAGATTCTATTGATAGTCTTCATCACAATGAATGTTATGCACACTCAAAACACACTTCTCCATCATTCTAGAATCGTCTCCCTCGTTTATCTAGACCATGTTACCAAAATTTTCAAGTTTTAGATAACTAATAATCGTTGACTTCTACATGATATACAAAGCACAAGAACGAAATATACACCCATACTTTATAGATGTTGATCAAATTTATATTTTTTCTGATTTACCTATTATAATTTTTTATTGTGATGATATGTCAAACGTCTATTATCTCAATCTCACGTGCAGGGAACATGCAACTTACTAGTTATATAATGTGCAGACAACTTTGAATATTGACTACTGATTCATGACCCGCGAATCCCAACATTGCTGCTAGTTATTGGATCCTCTAATCCATTCCATCATCTAGAAGATACTATTGATAGTCTTTGTTATCTTATCTTACCACTATATAATGTACGAAAATCTTTGAGTATTGAACATTGGATCAAGACTTGCAAATCCCAATACTTTTAGCCGTTGGATCTTCTTTTTTCCATCCTACCAGGTGGTGGGACTTTTTTGACTAATAAGGTATATGTTCCGAGGGAGCGATATTCTTCAATTAATTAACACGGTAAGTGGATGTGTACATGTTACACCAAGGACCTCAAAAAATGAAAAATACATCTAAGCTCATACATTTAGCACAAAAGACCCTAAAATCAAATACTTGAAAATTTTGGTAACATGGTCTATAGAAACGAGGGGAGATTCAAGAATGATGGAGAACTGTGTTTTTAGGTTTGTGCATATAGCATTTCATTGTGATGAAGACTATCAATAGAATCTTCTAGATGTTAGAATGGAAAAGAAGATCCAACGGCTATAAATGTTTAGATTCATGAGTCTTGATCCAACAATTAATATTCAAAGTTTTTTGTACATAGTATAGTGTTAAGATAGTGGTAATAGTAAGACTAGTACTTGCTTAACAAAAGAAAACAACACACTCGTCACTTTCAGCGGATGTTGTTGAAGAAGATGCATGAATCTACCAGAAGCGGGAACTGTATCATAAACTATACTAGTAAGTTGCACATGCCTTGCACGTGAGACTCAGATAGTACACGTATGACATATCATCATCACTATATAAAAGTATAATTGGTAAAGCATAATAAATTATAAATTTGATCAACATCTATAAAGTATAGGTGTATATTTGGTCCTTGTACTTTGTATCATCATGTAGAAGTCAAAGATTATTAGCTACCTAACACATGAAATTTTTGATAACATGGTCTAGAGAAACAAGGGAGAAGATTCTAGTATGATGGAGAAGTGTGTTTTGAGGTTTGCGCATAGTATTCATTATGCCGAAGACTATCAATAGAATCTTCGAGATGCTAGAATGGAAAAGAAGATCCAATGGCTAGAAATGCTAGGATTCGCTAGTCTTGATCCGACGGTCAACATTCGAAGTTATTCATACACTATATAGTGGTAAGATAAGATAATCTAAGATCATGTAGAAGTCAACAATTATTAGCTACGAGGGAGAAGATTCTAGTATGATGGAGAAGTGTGTTTTGAGGTTTGTGCATAACATTCATTATCCTAAAGACTGTCATAGAATCTTCCAGATGCTAGAATGGAAAAGAAGATCCAATGGCTAGAAATAATGTTGGGATTCGTGAGTCTTGATCCAACGGTCAATATTGAAAGTTATTCGTACACTATATAGTGGTAAGATATATCTACTACTATAATGGAGCAGTTTTGAATTGGATCCATAGCACCAATCCTGACCGTTGGGCTGTTAGATCCAATGGTTTAGAGAAGCTGGATTCGTGTTGAATAGTACCTAGAGCAAACTCCACCATGCATGTTCTAGAACCATCATGTCACCACCCCCAAAATTTCATAGCACAGTAGGTTGTATTCTGTCTACTACTATAGAGTAGTTTTGTTGGATCCATAGCAGCAATCCTGACCGTTGGGCTATTAGATCCAATGGTTCAGAGCAACTGGATTCATGTTGAATAGTATGCACCTAGAGAAAACTCCACCATGTTCTAGAACCATCATGTCACCACCCCAAAATGCATAAATTAAGTCTATTAATAATAACTATCTACACATATTGAGAATACAACCTACTGTGCTATGAAATTTTGGGGATTGTGACATGAGGGTTCTAGAACATGGTGGAGTTTTTTGTAGGTACTAATCAACACAAATCGAGCTGCTCTGAACCATTGGATCTAACAGCCCAATGGTCAGGATTGGTGTTATGGATCCAATTCAAAACTGCTTCATTATAGTAGTAGAGATATGATGTCAATATGGTCATGACCTTGGATGTTCGGGTCAAAGCCAGGAATGTTCATACACCATAGGCCAATACACATTGTGAAGAAGACAAAGCATTTTTTGTATTCAAAGGTGTCAAAACACATGTTTCTCTTTTTTTCTTAGCACTGTATAGTGTACGAATAACTTTGAATATTTTCGTTGGATCAAGATGCGAATCCCAACATTTGTCAGATGTTGGATCTTCATTTCCATTTCAGCATCGAGAAGATACTATTGATAGTCTTTGTTTTCTTATCTTACCACTATTTTTTATATATAGTCTGCGAACAACTTTGAATATTGACCGATGATTCATGACCCGTGAATCCCAACATTGTTGTTAGTTATTGTATCCTCTAATCCATTCCATCATCTAGAAGATACTATTGATAGTCTTTTTTATCTTATCTTACCACTATATAATGTACGAATAACTTTGAGTATTGACCATTGGATCAAGACTCGCAAATCCCAACAATGCTAGCCGTTGGATCTTCTTTTTTCCATTCTATCGGGTGGTGGTACTTTTCTCTACTACTATAATGGAGCAGTTTTGAATTAGATCCATAACACCAATCCTGACCGTTGGGCTGTTAGATATTTGCGGGAAGCAGAGGCAGCATTCCGTCCATTGATATTTGCCACACGCATCAGCTTCATCAGCGACATTGATTGTCCCCTTGCTTCGGTAATCTGCCACATTAATCTCGGATCACCTCCTTCCTATTTAATCTCTCCCCTTCCCCCAATCCTGGCCAACGGGCCGTGCCTGGGGCGGGCCGGCCCGCAGCACGCTGATTTGGCCCGGCACCAGCCCGGCACGGCACGTGGCTTGACGGGCCCGTGCCGGCCCGCGGCACGCGAGTGCCGTGCTAGGGCCGCCTCCCTGGGCACGCGGGCCAGGCCCGGCACGGCCCGCCTAGCCGGGCACGCGAGCGGCACGTGGGCCGGCCTGCCAGGCACGCCGGCGGCCCGCCACGAGAGGGGAGCGGGGGGAGCGGGGGGGCCGGGGGAGCGGGGCCGAAAGTTTTGAATTTGGTGGGACCCAGGTGGAGCGGGGGGGAGCGGGGTAGCCATTTTTGGCAGTTGGGAGGCTTTGGGCTAGGGTTTGGGGGCATTTTGGTCCCTTATTTGAGTATTTTTAGGGTTTTAGGTCATTTGGAAGGCTATTTTGGTCCGAATTTCATCAAATTTTTGCTATAAAAAGGGCAGCACACCCCTCTCAATCTCCACACCATCCAACACATCTCTAATGGCTAATCCCAACCAGTTTACTTTCAATGCCAATGAGTTGGGGGTCAAGATTCCTCTCGACTTCAATACTTCTCCCTTCCGTGGCAACGACAACATCGACACCATGCAATTTCCATATACCTAATCCGATCATCCAACACCAACATACACACATTCTCCCGATACATCTAGTAGTGCTAGTGCTAGCCAAAATTCCACCGCTTTTGGTAGCAAGCAGCGGAAAAAAACCTTGGAGATCTGGCAGCATTATGAGGAAGAAGAATATGTTGACGGCGATGGTGTGACGAAGATGAGAGCTCGGTGCTTGCACCCGGGTTGCTCGAGCAAATTTGCTCTACAAAAGGGAGGAGGCCACGGCCACATGAGGAGGCACTTGGCAACCCACGCCAAGCAAGATGGACAAGCTGCGGCGATCCAGAGCAGGATCAACTTCAACCCCGACGGCACTCCCCGAGGTATATTTTTCTATGATGCGACTCGTCAAAGAGAGGCTCTTGCAACATTAATTGCCGTGAATGATTTACCATTAAGATTTGGCGAGTCTCCTAGTTTTGTCGAATATATTAGAACTGCTCACACTCCTAGTTTTCACCGGTCTCTAGATAAACTACAACTAGGGACATGAAAAAGCTAGCCAAGGCAGGTCTTGCCGCCGTAAAAGAAGAATTAGGATCGTCAACTTTCTCAGTCGCCATAACTTCTGATATTTGGAGTGGTCGTGCTAAGCAAGATTATATTACTGTTGTTGCTCATTATGTTAGCTCATCCTGGGAATTAAATAAAAGGATAATAGGATTTGAGTTAATTGATGTATCACATAATGGTGAGAACATTGCCCATGCTATACTTAAAGTTTTTAGTGAGTTCGGTCTTGCCGATAAGATATTTGCAGTAACTTTGGATAATGCTTCTGCAAATACTACGGCGATGGATACCCTCATTCCTACATTTGAAGTATATGCATCAAAATTTCTGCTTCATCAATGTTGTGCTTGTCATATAATTAATCTTATTGCTAAAAGTGCTTTAAATGATCTAGAACCGCACATTGAGAGATTGCGTATGGGAATATCATGGTTGAATGCTTCTAATACTAGACTTGGAAGTTATAGAAATTATTGTGCTGTTATTAATGTACCATGCCATGGTCTTCATCTAGACATGCCAGTTAGATGGAACTCTACATATCTGATGCTTCAGTTAGTTATACGTGACAAGACTCAATTTTACGCATTTGTTAATGCACATTTTCTGCAGGAAGAAGGGTCTCATCTACTTGGTGATGATACTTGGCACGTTGCTGAATCGATCTATAAGTTTCTGGGTACATTTAATGAATCAACTATTACTTTATCTGGGGTTTATTATCCTACATCTCATATGATTGTGCATCATATTTTAGAAATTGCCCAACATCTGAAAGAGTATGAAAATGATACCACTTTATTAGTAGCTGTCCATAACATGAAACAAAAATTTCTCAAATATTGGAAAACTATACCTTTGCTCTATGCTATCGCATTTATTTTGGATCCTAGGGCTAAAATGGAAGGGTTTAGTGGTGTTCTGTCGCTCTTAAGTTATACCATAAATGTTAGCTATGATCAATATTCACTTGATATAAAGGATAAGCTGCAGGAAGTTTATCATAAGTATGAGGTTAAGTATGGCGCAGCATTGCTACACAGACCTCCGGCGGTACCAACAGCCGGTAGGGGTAAGAAAAAAGTGTGGGAAAAAATATTTGGTACTTCCACGACCACGCCGAGCTCTTCCACACAAACTCCCATGGTTCAAGGTGGCGGGGAGTTAGCAAAGTATCTCAACAGTCCAGTAGTTGCTACTAATGATGATGATGACGATGACTTCGATATACTACAGTGGTGGCAGGATAAAAGGTCAACATATCTGGTGCTTTCCATATTAGCACGGGATGTGCTATCGGTGCCCGTCTCAACGGTCTCATCAGAGTCTGCTTTTAGTCTAGCTGGACGGATAATTGATGATAGAAGAACTAGTCTCACCCTAGAGATGGTGAAAACACTGATGTCTGTCAAAGATGGAGAACTAGCCAGACGAAGAGCCCAGCACACCACCGAGAACCCAGAACTGATAGCCTCGTTTGAAGCTATGTGGTGGACTGAAGACAAAGAAGAAACTTGATATAGGATTTTTTTAATCTCTTCTGTAATTTTTTCTTCATTTTAGAGCCAGCTGTACTCTTTTCCCTTCCTAGGGATGGAAGGTTTTGATGAGGCAGCTAATAATAAAGGCCAATTTTTATCCCCATACAAACTTGTCTCCATATTTCCCTTGCCCCAATGCCCCTTGGTCTCACTTCTTTCCCTTTAAATAGAGCAACCCACCCTCTCATTCATTCCCACACCACCACTCTTATTCTTCACACCACCACTCTCATTCTTCACACCACATGGCTGCTGACCCAAATCTGAACCAGTGGAACTTTGGAGCAAATCCACCAATACCCCATCCACCAAGAAGAATAAGCCGCATTTGGGAGCACTTCGATGAAGAAGTGTGTGAGGTAGATGGTAAACAAGTGAATAGAGCTAGGTGCAAAAGATGCGGCCATTTGTTCACATTGCGTCGTGGAGGTGGAAGTGTTCACCTGCATAGGCATGTTTTGTATCACCAGAGGCAAGACGGAGGGAACTAATTAGTCGATGTATTTTTTTTATTTTCGAGCGGGTTGTACTCTTTTTCCTTACTAGGGATGTAAGGTTTTTTAATGAGGCAACATTAATAAAGCTCACTTTTTATACCATATGATAATTTGTGTCATTTCACTATTTTTCTGCAATTTTTGGGCATTTTTAGCATTTTTCCGGACACAAATCAAAGAAAAACATGTAAAACAGCAAAATGGGCCGTTTTCGGCCCCGCGGGCCACACGTGCCGCGGGCCAGCCCAGCATGGCACACGAGCTTGGCGGGCCGATAGGGGCCGAGCCGTGCTAGGCCCGCGAAAGCGGTGCCGTGCCTGGGCCATGCCGGGCCGGCCCGTTGGCTAGGTTTGCCTTCCCCGCACCAAACCATCTCTAATCCCTCGCTTCATGCAACCATCTCCGTCTTCGTATGTCATCCATGGCCAACTTTTAGCTGCCGCCTGCCTTACCAGAGCGCAAAGACCCCGACATCGCCGCACAGGAGGAAAATGCCCTACGCATTTGGGCCTTCTCCCCGTGGAGAACAAAGTGGTAGCTTGCATGCGCCTTCCTCGATGCTGGGTATGGTTACCGCAAGTACCAGATGTACGACCTCTATGACAATCTGGACGGGACGTTGTAGGTCAAGTTCGTCAACTTCAGGGATGCCCATCTCCTCTACAGCCAGACCTTTCAATTCGGCTGCAAGATGTTGGTGTTCACCGTCGCCAACATTTTCACCAACTACTAGAACTGGTTCCCAAACAAGGGCAACTTCATCCATAATGTTCTCCCGGAGCTACCGATGGTTCCGGAGGTGCCTCCTCGTTATTCGGAGGTGCCGTTGATGGCTCCCGAGGTGCCGCCGCCTTATTCGGAGGTGCCGATGAGTCAGGAGCCGGTTCTATCGCTGGAGCTATCGTTGGTGCCGATGTCACGAGCTGCCGCTGGCAGCACGGACTAGGTGCTAGGAGGCGCCAGACCTGCACTCGTTTAGCAGTGAGTTCTATATATGTAAACTCGTGTTGTTATGTTAATGGTTGAATGAAGTTTTTTTGGTACTACTCGTCCAAAAAAGTTTCTTTTGGTACTACTCACTGTACCCTGTAGTACTAGTAGTACTACGAATGGCGATCTATTGAATATCCTTCCCCGCATGTTTGCGAAGGAAGTGAAAATTTCGAAACAGGGAAAGTTTGAATTGCTACTCTATTGTAAGGACCAAAATGGTTCCCACCAACGCAGCTGACTAACACGCCAGACAAAGACACATAGCCACCGATAGAAGGCAGGTTGTCGGTCGACGCGCGTGCACAGTGCCACGTTGTGGACGAGGGAGAGATCAGCCGGTCGGGGTGTGGGGGTGGTGATGAGGGAGTGAAGGAGAGATAAAACACATTTTGTTTTGTGTGCATATATATTGTGGTCCTGAAATTTACAATACTCATTGTACCCTATACCTCGTGTTAGGAACCCATCCCAGCTTTGCTCTGACATCGCACCACCTTCAAATCCTCCTCTTCGCAGCTCTCTTGTTGCCTCTTCTGTGCTCATAGTCTCTTCACGCTCATTATTTTTTTAACAGAAAAAAGGAAATAAACTCTTCTTACTTGCTTTTCAAAAAATAAATTCCTGTCACTTGGAAAATTGAAAATGATTTTTTTTGTTTTTAATATCTTTGATTATTCTCAAAAGATGGCCAAATTTGTGAGCATGCAAATTTTTGGATATGGGATCATGAGCATAAAGTATGATGTAGAGATATGGCCTTGACCTTGTGGTCGCTCGCCTTGAAATCCAAGAATTTTGCATACTCGTTGACAACTATGCTTAAATTCGTTGAAATTTCACCACTTACTTTTAGGTTAGTATTTTATACGGTCGGTGGGAGTACATTCTACATCAAGGACCTAAAAAGGGAAAATTACACCGAGGTCCACACATTTAGCACAAAGGACCCTAAAATTGAGCAAAGAAAATAGTCAGGTTCGGCTCCTTCTCGAGGGAGCAGCTGATCGAGCCATACTCTTCATACTACTTTCTCGTTGATTGTTTTCACAATATGGCCAAATGTATCACCATGCAAAATCTTGGATACTCGATCATCAGAATAAAGTATGATGTAGAGATATGGCCTTGACCTTTTGGTCGTTCGGCTTGAAATCCGAGAATGTTCATACTCATTGACAACTATAAGGTGAACTTCGTTTAAATTTTACCACTTACTTTTAGGTTAGAATTTTACATGGTCGGTGGGCGTACATCTTACAACAAGGACCTAAAAAGGGGGAAATTACATCGACGTCCATACATTTAGCACAAAGGACCCTAAAATTAAGCAAGCAAAATAGTCGGGTTTGGCTCCTTCTCAAGAGAGTAGCTGATCCAGCCACACTCTTCATACTACTTCATCTTCGATTGTTTTCAAAATATGGCCAAATTTGTCGGCATGCAAATTCTTGGATATGAGATCATCAGCATAAAGTATGATGTAGATATGGCCTTGACCTTAGTCGTTCAGCTTGAAATCCAAGAATGTTCATACTCTTTGACAAGTAAGCTTAAAATCGTCTAAATTTCACCACTTACACTTTTAGACCTAAAAAGGGGGAAATTACATCAGGTCCATACATTTATCACAAAGGACCCTAAAATTAAGCAAGGAAAATAGTCAGTTTCGGCTCCTTCTCGAGAGAGTAGCTAATCGAGCCATACTCTTCATACTACTTCATCTTCGATTGTGTTGAAAATATGGCCAAATTTGTCGGCATGCAAATTCTTGGATATGGGATCATCAGCATCAAGTATGATGTAGATATGGCCTTGACCTTGGTTGTTCGTCTTGAAATACAAGAATGCTTCATACTCGTTGACAACTAAGCTTAAATTCATTTAAATTTCACCACAATACTTTTAGGTTAGAACTTTACACGGTCGATCGGAGTACATTTTGCATCACAGACCTCAAAAAAGAAAAAATTACATTGAGGTCCATATACATTTAGCATAAAGGACCCTAAAAAAATGGTTCAGCTCATTCTCGAGAGATCATTTGATCTGAGCCAAACTCTTAATACTACTTCCTCTTCGATTGTTTTCAAAACATGGCCAAATCAGTTGCCATCCAAATTGTCTAACATGGATCATCAACATAAAGTATGATGTTGATATGGCCTTGACCTTGGTCGTTCCGCTTGAAATCCAAGAATGCTCATACTCATTGCCAAGTAAGCTTAAAATCATCTAAATTTCACCACTTACACTTTTAGACCTAACAAAAGGGGGAAATTACATCGAGGTCCATACATTTGGCACAAAGGACCCTGAAATTAAGCAAGGAAAACAGTGGGGTTCAGGTCCTTCTCTAGAAAGTAGTTGATCGAGCCATACTCTTCATACTACTTCATCTTCGATTGTTTTCAAAATATGGCCAAAATTTGTCGGCATGAAAATTCTTGGATATGGGATCATTAGCATAAAGTATGATGTAGATATGGCCAGGACATTGGTCGTTCGTCTTGTAATACAAGAATGGTTCATACTCATTGACAACTAAGCTTAAATTTGTTTAAATTTAACCACAATACTTTTTGGTTAGAACTTTACACGGTAGATCGGAGTACATTTTACACCAGGGACCACAAAAAAGTAAAAATTACATCAAGGTCCATTTATATTTAGTAGAAAGGAACCTAAAAGAAAAAAATCTCATTCGGCTCATTTTCGAGAGATCAGCTGATCTGAGCCAAACTCTTAATACTACTTCCTCTTCGATTGTTTTCAAAACATGGCCAGATCTGTTGCCATGCAAATTCTCTAACATACGTTAGAACTTTACACGGTCGATCAGAGTACATTTTACATTAGAGACCTAAAAAAAGTAAAAATTACATCGAGGTCCATATACATTTAGCATAAAGGACCCTAAAAGAAAAAAATCTGGTTTGGCTCATTCTTGAGAGATCAGCTGATCCAAGCCAAACTCTTAATACTACTTCCTCTTCTATTGTTCTCAAAACATGGCCAGATCTGTTGCGATGCAAATTCTCTAACATGGGATCATCAGCATAAAGTATGATGTTGATATGGCCTTGACCTTGGTCGGTCGGCTTGAAATCCAAGAATGCTCATACTTATTAACAAGTAATCTTAAAATTGTCTAAATTTCACCACTTACACTTTTAGACCTAACAAAAGGGGGAAATAACATCGAGGTCCACACATTTCGCACAAAGGTCCCAAAAATTAAGCAAGGAAAAAAGTCGGTTCATCTCCTTCTCTAGAGAGTAGTTGATCGAGCCATACTCTTCATACTACTTCATCTTCGATAGTTTTGAAAATATGGCCATATTTGTCGGCATGCAAATTCTTGGATATGGGATCATCAGCATAAAGTATGATGTAGATATGGCCTTGTTCTTGGTCGTTCGTCTTGAAATACAAGAATGGTTCATACTCGTTGACAACTAAGCTTAAATTCATTTAAACTTCATCACTTACTTTTAGGTTAGAACTTTACACGGTCAATCGGAGTATATTTTACATCAAGGACCTCAAAAATGTAAAAATTACATCGAGGTCCATATACATTTAGCATAAAGGACCCTAAAATAAATAAAATCTTGTTCGGTTCATTCTTGAGAGATCAGCTGATCTGAGCCAAACTCTTAATACTACTTCCTCTTCATTTGTTTTCAAAACATGGCCAGATCTGTTGCCATGCAAATTTTCTAACATGGGATCATCAGCATAAAGTATGATGTTGATATGGCCTTGACCTTAGTCTTCGCCTTGAAATCCAAGAATGCTCATACTCATTGACAAGTAATCTTAAAATTGTCTAAATTTCACCACTTACACTTTTAGACCTAACAAAAGGGGGAAATTGCATCGAGGTACATACATTTTGCACAAAGGACCCTAAAATTAAGCAATGAAAACAGTCGGTTTCAGCTCCTTCTATAGAGAGTAGTTGATCGAGTCATACTCTTCATACTACTTCATCTTCAATTGTTTTCAAAATATGGCATAATTTGTTGGCATGCAAATGCTTGGTTATGGGATCATCAGCATAAACTATGATGTAGATACGGCCTTGACCTTGGTCGTTCGTCTTAAAATACAAGAATGGTTCATACTCGTTGACAGCTAAGCTTAAATTCGTTTAAATTTCAACACTTACTTCTAGGTTAGAACTTTACACGGTAAATCGGAGTACATTTTACATCAGGGACCTCAAAAAAGAAAAAATTACATCAAGGTCCATATACATTTAGCATAAAGGACCCTAAAAGAAAATAAATCTGGTTTGGCTCATTCTCGAGAGATCAGCTAATCTGAGCCAAACTCTTAATACTACTTCCTCTTCGATTGTTTTCAAAACATGGCCAGATCTGTTTCCATGCAAATTCTCTAACATAGGTTAGAACTTCACACGGCTGATTGGAGTACATTTTACATCAGGGACCTCAAAAAAGTAAAAATTACATCGAGGTCCATATACATTTAGCATAAAGGACCCTAAAAGAAAAAAAACTGGTTTGGCTCATTCTCGAGAGATCAGCTGATCAGAGCCATACTCTTAATACTACTTCCTATTTGATTGTTTTCAAAACATGGTCAGATCTGTTGCCATGCAAAATCTCTAACATGGGATCATCAACATAAAGTATGATGTTGATATGGCCTTGACCTTGGTTGTTCGGCGTGAAATCCAAGAAAACTCATACTCATTGAAAAGTAATCATCTAAATTTCACCACTTACACTTTTAGACCTAACAAAACGTGGGAAATTACATCGAGGTCTACACATTTAGCACAAAGGACCCAAAAATTAAGCAAGGAAAATAGTCGGGTTTAGCTCCTTCTCTAGAGAGTAGCCGGTCGAGCCATACTCTTCATACTACTTCATCTTCGATAGTTTTCAAAATATGGCCAAATTTGTCGGCATGCAAATTCTTGGATATGGGATTATCAGCATAAAGTATGATGTAGATATGGCCTTGATCTTGGTCGTTCGTCTTGAAATACAAGAATGGTACATAATCGTTGACAACTAAAATTAAATTCGTTTAAATTTCACCACTTACTTTTAGGTTAGAACTTTACACGGTTGATCGGAATACATTTTACATCAGGGACCTCAAAAATGTAAAAATTACATCGAGGTCCATATACATTTAGCATAAAGGATCCTAAAAGAAAAAATCCTGGTTCAGCTCGTTCACGTGAGATTAGCTGATCTGAGCCAAACTCTTAATACTACTTCCTCTTCAATTGTTTTCAAAACATGGCCAGATCTGTTGCCATGCAAATTCTCTAACATGGGATCATCAACATAAAGTATGATGTTGATATGGCCTTGACCTTGGTCGTTCAGCTTGAAATCCAAGAATGTTCATACTCGTTGACAACTAATCTTTAATTTGTTTAAATTTCACCACTTATTTTTAGGTTAACATTTTACACGGTCGGTGGGGGTACATTTTACATCAAGGACCTAAAAAGGAAAATTATTACATCGAGGTCAACACATTTAGCACAAAGGACCTTGAAAGGGAAACTTTCTGGTTTGGCTCCTTCTCGAGAGATCAGTTGATCTTAGTCAAAATCTTCATACTACTTCTTCGATTGTTCAAAATATGGCTAAATTTGTTGCCATGCAAATTCGCTGATATGGGGTCATCGACATAAAGTATGATGTTGATATGGCCTTGACCTTGGTCGCTCGGCTTGAAATCCAAGAATGTTCATACTCATTGACAAGTAAGCTTAAATTCGTTTAAATTTCACCACTTACACTTTTTGGTTAAATTTTAACCGGATGGTGGGAGTACATTTTACACCAAGGACATAAAAAGGGAAAATTACATCGAGGTCCATACGTTTAGCATAAAGGACCCTAAAACCAAGCAAGGGAAATAATCGGGTACGACTCCTTCTCGAGAGAGCAGCTCATCGAGCCATACTCTTCATACTAGTTTTGACTAAGATATATGTCCCAAGGGAGCGAGATTCTTCAATTAATTAACATGGTAACTGGATGTGTACATGTTACACCAATGACCTCAAAAAAATGAAAATTACATCCAAGTCCATACATTTAGCACAAAGGACCCTAAAGTCAAATACTTGAAAATTTTGGTAACATGGTCTATAGAAACGAGGGGGGGTTCTAGAATGATGGAGAAGTGTGTTTTGAGGTTTGTGCATATAGCATTTTATTGTGATGAAGACTATCAATAGAATCTTCTAGATGCTATAATGGAAGAGAATATCCAATGACTGGAAATGTTGGGATTCATGAGTCTTGATCCAACAATTAATATTCAAAGTTTTTCGTACACCATATAGTGTTAAGATAGTGGTAATGGTAAGACTAGTATACTTGCTTAACAAAAGAAAACAATGCACTACTCACTTTTAGCAGATCTTGTTGAAGAAGATGCACGATTCTACCAGATGCAGGAACTGTATCATAAACTATATAAGATGTCAATATGGGCATGACCTTGGCTATTCGGGTCAAAACATAGAATGTTCATACACCGTAGGCCTATACACATTGTGAAGAAGCCAGACCATTTTTTGTATTCAAAGGTGTCAAAACACATGTTTCTCATTTTTTTCTTAGCATTGTATAGTGTATGAATAACTTTGAATATTGATCGTTGGATCAAGACTCGAATCCCAACATTGTTAGACGTTGGATCTTCATTTCCATTCTAGCATCGAGAAGATACTATTGATAGTCTTTCTTTTCTTATCTTACCACTACTATATATAGTGTGCGGACAAAAGTATGAAAATTAATTTATGCAAATTTTTTAAAATTATATGTATGTATTTTTTTAATAAATATATGCATGTATTCAAACTATTAATGACTGACAAAATGTTTTTATTGTCTAGTGTCCAAAAAATTAAACATAGTTGAAAACTGGGGCGTAAGTGTGAGATGTTTTCTTTTCTACGTTGCTTTGGATCACTTTTGTCCATGGAATGAATATTGTTGGGTAGATACAGGGGCATGTTGATTTTTGTCCCCCTAGCAGTGGGGACATGGAGTAGTAGTTGAACAATTTCAGAAATACTTAAAATCCAAAATATAAACACTAGCAACAAAGATAGTTTACAGCCAAAATACACCCTTCCTAGTGCCAAAAGAGACCCTGCCTCTGACTACTGCTACATTAACTAGTAAATGAGTGGTACTTATCTACAGCTAAATTAACTAGTAATACATCATTAGCATCACATTAGGATCACTTAGCCGAAGATTAAGATCAATTCATCTTGTCGATGCAAATGCAGAAAGACAACACCTTGATCGTCTGGTACTGTCATCAGCCACGGTAATGTACCTCGGCGACACCGTGAGGAACGTCAGACTTCGAGGCCAACACTGCCTGGTGACGCGCAGGTCGTCGGCTCAATGACCCCATTAAGGGTGTTTGTCGAGAAGTCCGCTGGCGATTGCGGTCCAGTCGCGCACAGCTTCACCCTATACTAGGGCCACGAGCCCGAGGCCACCCTAACGCACACCAAGGAAATGGCAGCGGCCTGGTCGAGCTCACCGATGATGAGGCTGAACACGGTAGCATCATCACCTTAGACGATGACCATGGATGGCGGAAAGGAGGGTAACGACATTGTTACTATACACTCCATGGGCTGGCCGTATGATAGCCTATGCACTTGTACCTTGTGGACGTTGTTGAGGTGCAAAAGGAGCTCGACCGACGAGGCGGTGAATATGCATCCGACCTCCATGCAGCCGCATGGGCTGTATGGGCATGCGACCTTGGGGTCGTCGAGCTCGTGGTCGTCGAGCTCGTGGTAGGCGACCATGGTGAGGCAGCCGTCGTGGGGGCATAGAACAGTTATCGGTGCTAGCTCGTCTTTTTCCATCGCCGGATAGCTCTTGGTAGAATCCGATAATGCGCCCAGCATTGGAGTGGTTCCCTGGAAGCTCGGATCGTCGATGTAGTGCCCGTAGTCCAGAATTTTTATGCAGCATTGAGTTTTTTTAACGAAGGCTGGAGAAAGTTGACAGGTGAGAGTAAATCAGGTACTTATTACCCTATACCGTACTATACCAGACAAACAGATCCTACCCTCTTGAGTGGTAAGAAGGTCTACACCTTTTTTGGAAATGGAGAAGGTCTAGACCTAGAGAGACATAGAATCCCAGGGCCTGGCGCAAAGTGTATAGTGCTGCGGGGGACAGAACGAGGACTGAATGCATGTCTTCAACACCATCTGCATTTTATTTTATCTAGCATGGCAAACTCGTTTCTCTTCTCCATTTCTTTCTTGTGGTTAAAGCTTGTCCAGATATAGAGTACTGGTAGTAGTACATTTGAACTAGTACTCTAGTAATACGGAGTATATGTATTTTTATACCCG
Organism: Avena eriantha; assembly: GCA_910589775.1. Taxonomy (NCBI): domain Eukaryota; kingdom Viridiplantae; phylum Streptophyta; class Magnoliopsida; order Poales; family Poaceae; genus Avena; species Avena eriantha. The sequence continues at coordinate 165,980,384 of OU342741.1, read as the reverse complement.
AGTTGTACTACCAGTACTCCAATAGTATAATACATATGTCTTCTTTTTACTATACTACTACTCCAGTAGGTAGGCATCGGCGGGCGGTGGGTGGTAGGCGGCAGTAGCTATTTGTGGCTTTTTACTACTCCTAGGGCGGCGGGCGGAGGGCAGCGGTGGCAGTAGGGTTCTAGTAGTACGGAGTAGTGCCCGAGTACTCCTGCTCACTGATTCATGAAGTAAGACTTCAATAGTGTACTTAAATCCTGTACTGCTCAGATGCAGCTATCATTATACCATGGTTCCTAGGGAGACGCCAGAGACACAGGTGCTCAAATGCACGTCCTAGGTGGGCCCCGATGCCTAGCGATTGGATAAAGCCTTGTTGTCTGACCACGCAGCCAAGGAAATTGATTTTGCTACTCTCTACTACTATTTCTTGGTGATTTTCTTCTCTATCCTCATCTCTGCTCACTCTTTATTTCTTGGCATGGCGCGCAGCCTCCTGATTATAAAAAGCATCATAAACGCCTCAAGATGTAAAATTATAGAGGGAGAGCATATAGTCAATGTATCGAGACGAGTGAGAGTTTGGAAAGATTCAACTTCTTTACAAGAATATGCATGCCTAGAAATTTGACCGTGTTTTGAAAACAACCAAAGAGACTATGACTCACCGTGTTTTGAAATTTTGACTGTGTTTCAAAATTAACTTCACACCTTGCGATAATCTATTTAGTGGACCCAACAAGCAGTCAATGTATCGAGAACGAGTAAGAGTTATTTGGCAATATTAAACTTCTTGCTAAGAATATGCATGCCTAGAAATTTGACCATGTTTAGAAAACAATCAAAGAGGCTATGACTCACCGTGTTTTGAACTTTGGTTGAGTTTCGAAATTAACTTCACACCTTGCGATAATTAGTTAAGTGGACCTACCACCAGGCAGTCAATGTGTAACATCCCAATTTCAGCAACCCTGATTAGTTGTCCAGAATGCAAAAATCAGGGGGAACAAAAACTTTTTCTTGTGCTTTGGTGCAATGCTTGCTTGTTGTTTGCTTGCACTTGTGCTTATGATGTGTATCTTAGGATACTCCTTACCTCACCCTCAGTTGACAAAAACTTTTTACCCAAAACTATCTTGGCTTACTTTACATATTCTCAAACATTCTTGCATTTCAAAACAGGAGCAAAGATGCCTATGCAACCAAAACTATTTTGGTAGCTTCTATTGACAAAACTATGGAGAGATATATACTACAATATCCTTATGTTTTCAAGACAGAACACTCAACTAATCTTATCTCCAGTGTTCCCAAAACGTCTTTCCAAAAGCATTTGAATTCTACTCTTGGTATAGATACCAAGGACTCTCACCTCATCCAAAACTCAACCTCTTCAAAATGCCCCAATCTTACCCAAGCTAAGCTAGTTGGTAACCCTAGAGTAGTTGATGGATTATAAGATGAGTTGCCTTGATCTGCTGTTTGATGAATTGTTTTGATCTGCTGATTGACTTGTTTGCTTAGGAAGTAGTATGAGCTACTCTAGGAGCTCATCACTGGTCGTTAATGGTGTTCGCCATGTGGCATCTTGCATGACGTCAGCAATCAACAGGGCTGGAGAACAGATCTATGACGGAACAAGTTTTCGTGGATGAAGGGTGTGATCCGCCATGGTCAGAAAAAACCGTGGTAGATTCTTTTGTGACGAGGCTTTTACCATGATGGGCATCCGTCGTAGAAGACTTTTTAGCCACAAAAAACGGGCCTTCAACCACAAAAATCGTCCGTTGTAAAAGCCAACTTTTCTTGTGACCAAGCCGACAATGCCAAAAGTAAGTCATATTCAGATCATTTGGTTTCAACCTTTTCACATTTATGTTATAGACCGATGATGGATCAGTGTTTATGTAGAGCTCGTTGGGGAACCCCAAGAGGAAGGTATGATGAGCACAACAACAAGTTTCCCTCAGTTATGAAACCAAGGTTTAATCGAACCAGTAGGAGCAAGGAAACACCCCAAAGGTGTTGCTAGTTGAGCCTTGGCAGGGCGCACTACCGGTGCTAGTAGCAACATGGAGACCTGCACAACACAACCACCGAACTTTGTCCCCAACTTGCGATGAGGTTGTCAATCTCACCGGTTTTGCTGAAAACAAAGGATTAAACGTATCAAATGGAAGGAAGTAATAGTTTGCAGAAAGTAAACACAAAGCAGTAAACAATTTGTAGATTGAATGTAAAAGAAAGGACCGGGATGCATAGTTCAGTAGAGGTGGCTCTCCTTAAGATAGATAACATGCTGGGTGAACAAATTACAGCGAGGCAATTGACAAACATCGAGAAAGCAATACATGCATATACTAAGCATCTTGACTCCTTTGGAACTTGATTGCGCATTACAACATTATACATAGACCGCCATCCAAATGCATCTATGACTAATAATCCACCTTTAGGTTACCATCCCAACCCCCTCCAGTATTAAGTTGCAAGCAACATGTTATTGCTTTACGAATTGCGTGTAATGTAAACAATACGATTGTTCTATGAACAAAGGATTGTTGTTTTCTCCCTAGTAGCAACAACACATCTAGTACCCTAGATATTTCTGTCACTTCCCCAGATTACCAGAGGCATGAACCCACTATCGAGCATAAATACTAACTCTTGGAGTTGCTAGCATCTACTTGGCCAAGTTAGCTACTAACAACGGAAAGCATGCAAGATCACAAATAACAAAGACATGATAGAATCAATAATCAATCTGAAATAGCATCTCAATATCCATCGGATCCCCACAAACACAACATGCAGAATTACAAATAAATGATCTTGATCATGAACGGAGCTCACAAGATCTAGACATAACAGCACAAAGGAGGAGAACCAGCCATCTAGCTACTACATGGACCAGTAGTCCAGAGATGAACTACTCACGCATCACACCGGAGGCTTGCATGATGATGAAGAAGGCCTCTAGGGTGAATTCCCCTCTCCGGTAGGGTGCCAGGAAGAGCTTTAGATCCCTCCTGATCTAGGGACAGAGACGACAACGGCTATAGACTCTTTCATGGATTTTTGATCGGGTCCTTAGGGTTTTCGTCCCGAGGGCATCTTATAGGTGGAAGGAGAGGCCGAGGGGGTGCTAGGGTCGGCCAGACCACCCCCTGGCACGAGCCAGGCCTAGCCACGCGGCCAGGTGGTGTGGCCGGCCCCCAGCCCTTCTTCGTCTCATATTCTAGCATCAGATGTCTTCCGAAAAAATAGGCACTTTGGCCTTTGTCCCGTCCAATTCCGAGAATATTCATTTTCTGACTTTCCTAGAACCAAAAACAGCAGAAAACAAGCAGTTGGCACTATGGCTCTTGTTAATATGTTAGTCCAAGAAATCATATGAAAATTACTCCAAAGTTTGGACAAAACACAAGAAAGTAGATAAAACCAAGCATGGAACATCAAAAATGATAGATACATTTGCAATGTATCAACCGACTCACCATCAAGATTCAAAATAAATAACCCGTCCTGGACGGGTGCAAAGCCGTCAAACATATCATTCAAATACAAAGAACAACCATTATTCTTAATATTCGACTGATACCCTTGTCTCATCAAGCATGAGGTAGAAATAATATTTCTACTAAGCACTAGAACATAATAACAATTATTCAACTCCATTAAGAATCTAGAAGGTAAATGAAGTTGCATCGTGTCGACTTCCAACGCAACGACTCTCGCTTTGTTGCCAACTCGAATGTCAACCTTGCCTCTTGAAATGCTCCTAGTTCTTACCAGTCCCTGCAACGAGTTGCAGATGTGAATAACTGATCCGGTATCATATACCCAAGAACTACCAGGTGCATCAGCAAAATAAATGTCTATAACATTGCAAACAAGTGTACCTAAGCCGAAAGTCACACCTCCACTCTTGGCTTTGTCAGCCAGATACTTGCTGCAATTCCTCTTCCAGTGGTCATCCGCCTTGTAGTAGAAGCAAGTGGATCTGGCTACAGGAGATGGCTTAGTCCCCGACGAAGCGCTTTGAATCAGGTCCTGAGCCTTGCCTCCCGACTTAGCCTTCTTCTTAGTCCAAGAACTCTTCTTGAACTTATCCTTATTCTGCACCATCAACACTTGACTGGCACCTTTCTTGAGATCCGCCTCAGCCTGCTTGAGCATCCCTTGTAATCTAGTGAGCTTCTTATACATACCATGCATGTGGTAGTTCGATATGAACTGACCATACGCACTAGGAAGAGAGTTCAGAATTATGTCTGTAGAGCACTCTTCGCAAATGGGGTAGCCCAGCCTTACCAGAGACTGCATGTAACCCAGCATCTTGATCACATGCAGACTCAGTGGATCACCATCCTTAAGCTTGCAACTCAACAATGCCTGAGATACTTGATGCCTGTTAGTCTTTGCCTGAGCCTAGAACATACTTTTGAGGCTTTCGATCATATCGTAGGACTCAACATTCTCTAACTGCTGCTGCAAGTCTGGTTCCATGTGAGCAAGCATAAGACAGCTAATATCCGTAGACTCATCACAAGTCCTATGGTAGGTATTGGTGGCTGCAACTGCCGCATTCTCGTTCGGCTCATCTGGAAGGGGGTTGTCTAGGACATGGTCCCTCTTTTCTTGCTTGAGAACAATTCTCAGATTACGATACCAGTTGGTGAAGTTAGTTCCATTTAGCTTATCTTTATCTAAGATGGTTCCCAATGCAAAACTAGAAATCTGAGGGAGACTCCTAGGTGCCATTGATCTACAACATAAAAATATGCAAAACACTTAAGACATGTATCCATAAAAGAACAAGCATATTAAACATTTTAATACTTATGCTCCCACTAGAAGCAACATCCCTCCGATGGTTACTTAGTGATTCAGGACCCTAAATAAGCAAGCCGACTAGTGAGATTTAGCATCACCGCTAGCTGTCAAGTGATCTAGGTAGACAACTCCTTGTGAATCGCATCTCATACGACTCATGTTGGATGGGTGGCATCACATGCCACGCCTTCCATCCGAATTTTCCCGAGTCCCACAACTGTTGTGATAGACCAGTCTAGATTACCAAGTGCTTCCGCTGTAAGAGTCTGAATTGAACCCACCTAGTAGGAAAGAATTGATAGCACCTCAATTTTATGAGCCCACTACCAAAAATGTCCGACTTGTGATGGTGCAGCACTAGCGTGGAAACCGACTAGACCTTCTTTGAGGGATTACTTTCTACCAACTATCTAACAGAGGTAAAACAGAGACATAAACATAACACAAATAATGCAATTATAATGTGAAACGGTATGGCTCTCTTCATGGCGATCTCCATCTCCACAAAGCTTGTAATTCGACTCGTGTCAACTCTTGTCACGTGCTGCCTTACTCCATGTAGCCGACTTGTACATCGATTTGCATGCCATCCGGGTTCTCCAAACAGCTACACTAGCTAGTATAAATTACATAGAGAATCCGACACGCGAGTCGTTGTACAATAAAATGATAGCACCTAGGCTCCAGCCAGCTAACAAAAACCGCGATACGCAGATCACGTATGGATTACGCACATCACATGCACATAAGTCATACCATTCCCACATCATCCTACAAAAAACAAGTTATACATAGATACGCTATCTATCGGTGTTGTGAAACTCGCAATGACATCTAAGGCGTTACAACAGGGCGAAGCCAGCGGTCCCAGATTTCTTCATCGGATAAAACAATTTTACCCAAATCTGATCCATACTCTGATTTGACCAAACTCTTTGATCTTCGATCACCACATCTGGATTTACGTGTCACAGTCTACCCCGATGGAGGAAGCTGACCGGTAGGGGTATGACGTTCCACGACCTTAGCAGTTAGATCACATAAACTAGATCATCCATTCCCCCGAGTACAGTTGATCCAATAAACATCATACAAAACCAATCTATCTCATAGATCGACCACCAAAACAACAATTAGATCCAATCTAACGCCAACCGCATATCACATATGCATGATCTCAAGCCTAAAAACAGAAGCCAACAATTGGGCCACGTAGAAATAAACAAAAACTTTTCCCTACGTCGTCATCCCAAGATCTAGCTGAGGTAGTAGGCCACGAGAATTACCACTAGATGCGCAATTGCGGAATCGATGAAGCACGTTGCTTGATGCAGTGTAGTCCTCAGGATCCATTCCGATCCATGATCGTCGAAGTGCTGAATGTACAGCACCTCCGCTAGTATGCACACGTATGAGGAGGAGCACCAGCGATGGACTGCTAGGTCCGGTACGGCGGTTGGACTAAACTGGAGCTAGGGTTTCCAACGCATGGAATGATCTAACCGTGTGCTCTAAGCACCTGCTCCCCAGCTTATATAGGGAGTGAAAGTGGGCTCCACTCTTCACTAAAAGGCCTATTTTAGTCTCTGTGAGTCCAACTCATTGACTCAGTCTGTGTCTGAATCGAGTCCAACCCAAATACATTTCTGGTTCGGGTCTAACCCAAACTTGCTCCCGCTCTTAAGTGTGTGACCCGACAGGCCCATGTGACTTAGGAACGATCCGAGTCTCACTTGACCGATCAGTCGGTAGCGGCTCCTAGCAGAACGTGTCGACTCCCAAGTACCAAAGAGTTAGGACGACAAACCTTCCAATGCGACTTTTGCCCAAGTACCTTTTGCCTCACGATATGCCTTGTCGAACTATAGGCGAATAATCGTCATCCCATAAATCGTTCGACTCTCTTTCTCGATCCGAGATAAGTGATTCATCCGACTAACTCTTAGTCGATCGCCTCGGTTAACACTTAACCGAGTCGCGCATGGCCATGCTTTCCAAATCATATCTTCCGAGAGGGCCTAGAGAATATCTCTCCAGTTGGAGGGGCAAAATCCCATCTTGGTCATCCATATCACGCAGCTTGATTCTTAGTCGAACAAAACTCTGTCTTTATAAATGCCTAGTGACGGAACAACGTTTGACATAACCTAAGTCGGTGATCCTCAACTCGAATTATGCAATAGCCTCAGGTCTAAGTATTACATTGATTGAGACATACAAATGACAACTTGTTCATTGCATCTCAATATGGGCCACTCTGACTCGCTAAACTCTTTAGCCGAATCCGTGTAAGTCGGAATAGCATCTCCATGCCCATGACAAGTGGAACCGAGTCATCAGCCGACTTTCACATTAGTCTAAGTTGTGTGTCTAGCACAACCTCAACGACCAAGGACAATTAGTATGAACAACATTAATATATAGTTCCACAATTGAATCACATATTCAATGATACATATCAGTAGTTCATAAATGGACAATAATTTTATGAATACATTGGGAATAACATCATACATGATTACCTCTAGGTCATATTCCCAACAACCACTGTTTCGGTCCTAGGCTTGGTCAAACTAGACCACAGACCGGTTCATCCAGTCCTAGCACTGGTGGAATGATTTAGACCGGAGCATAATAGAGGAACGTGTCGGATAGTAAGTCGTTGTACCATCCGGTACACTAGTTCCTTGACCGGGTGAGTCAGTTTGAATCGGTCCTTACCAATACACTAGTATATATTTGGTTCAAATCCAGTTCTATATCGGGTGATCCAGTCCTGCAATCGGTGCACCGGGCTACAGACTAGAAACCCACGGATCCCTCTATTTGTAGATTTTGAAGATGACATGTTGAAAGGACCGATATGAGTGGCTAGAGGAGGGGTGAACATGCGCTATAAAATTTTATATGATTTCAAGTTTAGGCTTGGCACAAAGGTAAATTCTCTAGATATGCAACTAAGTGAATTTCCCTAGATGACAAGGAAGCATGCAACAAGATAAACAACAATATAAAAAGTTAAGGAAAGAGATAACCACAAGATGACACGAGGATGTGATTCCTAGAGTTCCTTGTTAAGGGAAGTACGTCTCCGTTGGAGAGGTGTTGGGGCCACACAAGGTCTCCCAAGCGCCACAAAAGCCTCACCTTCTTCTCCCGAGCACGCACCACAAGAGGTGGGGTGTCCATGTCGGTGGCAATCGAAACCTCACACAAAGCTTGGGGAACTTCTCCACAATTGAATCAGAGGCTCCCAACTCGATCATACAGCTCTTACACACAAGCACGATCTCTGGGGGCAACTTCTTCAAGTTAGGGATTCATAAACCCTAGAACAACAACTTATTACACAAATGGTGGGGAAACACAAATCCCCTTTGTATAAATCTAGATCTAGGTATCCTCCCTTGATTCCCAAAAGGGAATCAAGTTCTAGTGTCTAGGGAAAGAGATCTTGAAGATTTGAGCTCAACAACGATGGAGGAGAGAGAGTGGTAGTTGCAATCTTTACTTGGGGAACAAGGGTGCCTTTTATAGGTGCCCAGAAAATCTTACTTGCCCTGGATTGTATGGCAAGTACACTCTAGAGTGCCCGGCCGCATCGGACAATCTGGCCTGTCATACGACAACAAAAGTGTTCGGGTAGATTCCAAGCAGTTTCCGATCTGGCATACCGCAAGTTGTTACCACAATGATGACTCAGAGTATGGACCAGACCAAAATATCTGGTGTTCTCACATCGGAGTCACTGGTGCGTTCACGTCGGACTTTCTGCCTGAACCACACTAAACACTCTGGTTACCGCAGACAATTTGGCTAAAAATTTCCAGGCCATCTCCAAAACCTTCCATTGAGAACCCCTCCTAACGGAATTGAAGACCGAAAATCACGCCAGAGCTTTCGAGATCCTTGGCACTTGATTCTCTTTTCACATTTGAGAGGGGAAACCACTAACTTGTGCTAAAACAAGTATAATGACTGGAACACTTTGCACACGGTTAAACCTCACTTTGTTGTCAACAAACACTAAAACACATTTAGTAGGGAAATTCCCTTTCAATCTCCCCCATTTTGGTGTTTGATGACAACACAAGGATTTGCATTATATATAGGCAAGAAACACACATCCAAACATAATTCAAAAATATAGACGTGCTCCCCTAGATGTGTGCACATTTTGGGTTTTGTATTTGAATACAAGTGCACAACAAATAGGGTCGGCATTCCCCCTAGATTTTGTAAACCAAGAACATATGCAAGTAATAAGATGATAAGGAGCAAGGCATATATTTGTAGAAAAGGTAAAGAAAAGATGAATAAGATAAACACTAGCACAAGATAAACATAAGCACACATAGTTTTTAACATAGAGTCATGCTCACATTTCTTACCACACACAAACCAATTTTAAACCATAACCACTTAGTTCTCACACAAATAAGATAATGACACAAGCTTCAAAGAGGAAACTCAAGAAAACGATAAGCTTATACAACCCATGAAAATCCTGGTAGCAACCTAATAGGCCTACTTCCCCCCTTTGGCATCAATCCACCAAAAAGGGAAAAGAGCGATGCTAAAGCATCCCATGCTGAAACTAGCCACTATAGTCGATGTCATCTCCATCCTTAGAGTCATCATCATCCTTGGATCCCACATTGTTACACTCGTCATCAGTTGGTTGCACATGTTACTTACCGTGAGGGAAGGAGGAGGAGGAGACATCCTCAAACATGGACCAACCAACACAACCTTGACTCCAATGACCATGATTGAATTGACTTGGGTGATCTCCAATGGCATAGGAACTAAATGTAGAGAAAAATCTAGTTCTTCAACACCCACAAATATGGAGCAAAACTAGGGGAACTAAGAGTTAGAGGAAGAGAAGCAATGGTTTACCCAAAGACATGATTCCCATTACCCTTGCTTGGCAAGAAGAGGGACCTCAAATGGAGAAACTTGGTAAATCCAAGAAATCCCAATGTGATCCAAGAATGGAGATTTCCTTTAGTGGACAGCCTTCCAATGACCTGATCTATGGATTGGTGGAGTTTGGGAGTGTTTGGGTGGAGGAGAAAGGCTAGGGAGAGCAGGAGCACCTCTGGGTGGTGACAATGGTGTTGGTGGTGTGAGGTAAGAAGTGGAGAAGAGGCCACTAATGCATGTAAAATGCATACATTAACTTTGTAGTTTATTGTCACATATTCCCACATATTTGCATAATTTAGAATGTTATATCCATGTTTTAAATTGATTTATGGGGATTTACCGTTGACCACCTTTATTTGGGTTATAACTCTATAGAATAGGGAAACCCTATTTTTGTATTTGAAAGTTTCAAGGACCTAAATGAAGTCAAATGGACTTGGGATTATTCAAGGATTACTTTTTACGAAAACAAGGATCCGAAGAACCTATTTCATAAGAGGGGAGGTATACGTCCCATTTGATCCTAGGTGGCATGGCCACTCCCCTGGTGTAAACACCCGCATTTTTTTAAGTCTAGATGCCTATTATGCCGTACATCATAATCCCGGGAATACCATTTTTGCGAGACATAACCGAATTGATAGCACAGTACCTCATCCATTACAAACCATAATAGTCTTACAAATAGTTGATCCCATGATCAACTCTTAATACACATCAAAGCAGCAGAAATAACGTAGTAGAGACTCCATCTTCATTGTCACATGCAATGCTGACGATGGGGGATGATCCTAATTATCGTAGACGTCCTGCTGTCCGTCCTCCGGATACTCCTCTTCATAGTCTAGCCATGGGAATAGCCAGGGACAAAGCCATGAGTACTTTTAAAGTACTCGCAAACTATCACTAATGCAAGTAAGACAATCCTAGTAGGAATCCTAAGCTCTAGGCTTGTATGCAATAAGCCAGTTTTATTTCAAAAGTACTTAGTAGTAAAGACCTATTTTAGTTGTCTAGATTACTCAAGTGGAAACCTGGTTTTTATTTCCACAACCCTGTTGTGGTCAAGTCAAAGTCATATTTCAAGGCACAAGTCATTTTGAAAACATCTGACAACAGAACAGTATGGTCATCCAACAGTCCATGACCACAGACGCGGCTATTCGAATAGTTTGACATTCTACAGAGGTGGTACACTTTAACCACAACATTCGATACATCCATCAGGGATAGCCCTGAATCATCATACTTGGTATGCGGATAATCAATCATAAACTTTCAATTACACACCCTAGTATAGGCACCTCCCCTATGAGCTTGGCCTCCCAGCCATGGCAATCCGCCATCCCGGGAACTAGATAGGTGGTCACTTCTTTCACTCACAACCACCAGGTAGCCTCAGCTTAACCCCTTTTTCCACGAGGGAACCCATACTAAGACACATAAACTTCCAGTTAATCCCTACCAAATTCAGGTATTGTGGTTGTACTGTAAAGTTGGAATGGTATCGCATCCGAACCCAACCATCATTTTTTATTCAACATAAAGTCACATCCCTCATTCATCATCATCTTCAAATCACTTTGTTTCATAACCCATGTCAAAACATTTCAATAAAATGACTCATCATTCTAAGGTTTTCATAATTATTTGCTCCAAGTGTTCCCATCTAAAGTGATCAATATTACTTTAGCACTAGCAACTATCAATGAGAGTGTCCCTATTGAGGGGTGCTAACCAAGTGTAACTACCTAAGCCTAGTTCTATGCTCTTGATGGCATCTGTCCTATTTTCCCACTAATCACTAATAATTAACTATTTAAAAAACTTTGGTAAAGGGAAAAATAAAGCTTGCAGGTAAAACTTGGGTTTGGTGTAATCAAGGTTGCATCACAATAGCATCCATAGTTAAGCTTGCCTTGGTTGGTACAGTGGTCGAAGTGCTCCTCTTCTTATTCATAGAATTCTTCCTCCTTGTAGCTCGGGTTGGTACTAGCGTCTATGAATAAATATGAGGTACGCAATCACCAAAAAATACTTAGCTACTTCTATTGAGTACACAAAGGCTCACACTAGATGATATAACATTGTAATGCCCGGGAAATTATTCCCAATTAGAATTGACTGTTATTTTAATTTTGTGCATCATCATGACATCATCATGCATATTTTGTTCACAGTTTTAACCGCAAACTATTTATCTAAAGACCTATTTTGGTTTTACTAAAATATCCCTATGGTTTTATTAAATCCGTTTTCCTTTTCTTATTTTCAAACTAAAACAAAATAATATTTTTGGTCTGTTATGTGACCGCAAATGGTTTTCTTATTTGACTAAAAATAAAACTAGGCTAAAGGTCTGTCTAAAGTTTTAGTCCAAAACTAGCCCCATCTAGTCTAATTTGGACTAGATAAAACCCTAACCCCAAAAACTGAGATCTAGATATTTCCACAATCCCCTCTCTTCCTCCCCAAATCCAGCCGACGGCGAGCTTGTTCGTTCCCCGCAACAATTTCGCCGCAGCCTTGTTTTCTCTTCGCTAGAATCGATCTGCAGCCATCTCTAATTGATGTACATCAATGGCACCCACTTTCATGGTTCCCGTGCGTCCAAGGTAGGTATGCACTGATCTGCTACTCCATACATGAATCCATGTCTCCAATAGATTCAAATCCTTCACGTGAGCAAAATCTTAATGGACCATCTTACGATCGCTTAATTCCTTGCCGCATACTTCTATGCAGATCCTAGGGAATGTGTCAACACCCAAATTTTTAATCCCAGATGCATGTTATGTCATCCATCGCATTCCCAGGATTACCATTTTTGCGAGACATAACAGATTGGATATCACAGTACATCATCCATTACAAACCATACATAAGGTCTTACACAAATAAGGATCTCATGATCCAGTCTTAATACAACAAGCAGCGGAATAAAAGATAAGCATAGCGGTGGGGTCCATCTTCAGGGGCACAGGCAATGCTGATGAAGGCAGATAGTCCTAGTTATCATAGCCGTCCTGCTGGCCATCATCTTGGTAGTCTCCTTCATAGTCTGGCCATGAGAATAGCCAGGGACAAAAGCCATGAGTACTCTTTAAGTACTCGCAAACTACCACTAACAAGTAGTATAGTTCTAAGTTAAAGTGCTAACTCTAAGGTTGAATCCTAAGCTGAGTTCAGAAGCAAAGAAAGATAAAATAAAGTTCTAGAATCACTTAAGTTGGGAAGCTATTGTCATAAACACAACCCTGTTGTGGTCAAGTCAAGATTCATCATTCATTTCATAAGTTATTTTGAAAACATCTGACAACGAAACAGTATGGCCATTCCAACTGTCCATAACCGTGGACGCGGCTATTCGAATAGTTTGACACTCTGCAGAGGTGGTACACTTTCACCACAAGATTCGATCCATCTATCAGGGATAACCCTGAATCATCATACTTAGTATGAAGATAATCAAACATAACCTTTCCTTTACACACCCTAGTATAAGCACCTCTCCTATGAGCATGGCCTCCCAACCATGACCATCTGTCATCTTGGGCACTGCATTGGTGGACAACATTGAGAGGTAGCCTCAGCTCAAACCTCTCTCGCGACGGAACTAATACTAATGCATATAAACTTCCGGCTAAGCCTTACCCAATTCTGATATTGTGGTTGTACGGTAAATTTGGAATGGTATCACATCCGAATCCAACCATCAGTTTTGTAAAGGGGTTAAGACTCATGCCTCAACATTTTCACCATCATAAACCATTTGTGTTTCTCAACACATGTCAAAACATCTCAATGGAATGACTCATCATTCCAAGGTTTTCATACTTCATTTTCACCGAGTATTCCCATCTAAAGTGACTCAAGTTTTTAGATGGGATCAATCTCATACCATAGAATGACATCTAAAGTTATCTAAATAGGTCAAGTTTTATACTCTTTATGCTACCTTCAAAACAAGTAAGGGACTTTGTGTAAAGTAAAGGAAGTAAAACTTGAAAATGATACTTGGGGGTAAATAATAGTCAAAGTGGTATAGCCAAAGCATGCCTAAATCATCTTTGCTTGGGTTATCTAGATTGCAAGGGTTAGCTTGCATTGTTAATGGTGGCTTGCCTTGTGCAGTGCAGTGGTTGAAGTTTTCTTCCTCCTCTTGATAGAACTCCTCCTCCTCGAAAGCTTGGTCGGTACTATTGTCTATAAATACATACGGAGTACACAATCACCAAACAATACTTAACTAGTCTAATTAGCACTCTAAGGCACACATTTGATGATCTATTATAATCACAAGCATCACAAGTTTTATTAACTAGTTTCATTTTTTTATTTAAGAAAAGTAATTTCTACTCATTGAAAAATTAACTAAGATTTAATATTCACCACTTAAAATATGGGATCATGTGGAAACATGTCATCACCACATATTCTACTATGTGGGAATTAGATTTAAGGGTTGGATCACAATTACTTTGGTTTAAGTTCATTATTTAATGATTTAAAGTGACTAGAAATGCCTATATGGCATTATTTTGGTACTAGTCCAAAGTCACTACATGTAAACCCTAACATTATTACATATTCAGATAGTTATAGTTAAATGTGATTTTTGAGAGTTGGAATCAACTCAAAAGCTATCATGGTTGATTTTATAAAAAATGTTTGAGTGTGCAAAAGCTTCTGTCTTATTATTTTTACTAGGAGAGATCTCTAACTCTAATTGAATTAAATCCAACGGGCTTCGGTAGATCTTTTCAGTAGCTTTCTAACAAAATTGGAATCACTCCATTTGGATTAGTAAATCTCTCTGAATTGAATTTCAAACTAGGGGATAGAACTAAGTTTAAACTAAAATAGAAAAATCCTAATTTGAATTAACTGGGTCACGCGGGAACGCTAACGGGCCGGCCCAGTGGCACTCCACTGCGCGGGGCACAACTGACAGGGGGGGTCCACCGGTCAGAGGATCATTACATGTGAAGCGGTATGGGGCGATGTGGGCCGTTTGATTAGAACTAAGATCGACGACTGGGCTCGTCATCGACGACGGACAGGTCGCCGACAAGGTCTAACCCTAGCAGCTCGGTGGGGGTGCTCAGGGGGCGTACCAGGGCTCCAGCGATGACGGCGAGGTGGGCAAACGAACTGGCTGACGACGGCGAGCTCAGGGGTGGTCGACGTAGCTCCGGGGGTGGATGAAATTGACGTCGCCTTCTCCTCCTCTACAGCGGGCTCCTCCGACCAAATTCTGGCGAACAAGTGCTCGCGCTGCTCCTGCTAGAGGTGGGGAAGGACCAGTGAGGTGAGGGGAGTGGAATGGTGTGAGTGGATTATGCTGGGGTGGGCTCTATTTATAGCTCGACGAAGCGACCGAGAGTGATGGGCGGGCGACTCCGGCGAGGGCTGCACAGCGTGCTAGCGGCGTGGCTCGAGGTAGGGGATGGTGGCCTGCCTCCTGGCGATGCGCTATGGCTCAAATGCGGGGCTAGGGACGGTGGCGTTTGGTCGGCCGGTGCTCACGCTCTGAGCGGCAGAGGCGGCGGTCTTCACGGCGTGCGGTGGCTGTGGTTCGAACGGCGCCGAACGGGCATGTCTAGGCGGTTCCCTAGGTCGTGGCGAAGCGGTCGGCGCGGGCTGCGGTCGAGGGGCGGCATATGCACGCTTGTCGGGCGCGGCGCTCCAGCGCGTGCTCGGCATGGCACAGACACTCTGGGCGCGGCGCGCTGCGGGTGTTCCACGGCTTGGGTCTGCTCGGGGAGGGGACAGAGGGTGGCGGTGTGGTCTGGGCTAGCTCCTAGACATGGCGAGAGAGAGGGGCGGTCTACTGCGGTGATGGCAAGTTAGGCCGGCGAGCATGTCCTCGGGGTGGCATGGCATTGCTGCTAGGGGGTAGGGGATGGGGTGTTTATGGCCTGGTTGGATCAAGTGGAGACAGATGGAGGGATTTAAGGTCAATTGGGGGGTGAAACCCTGTAGAAAACAGTGAGCTAGGATTAGAGTTTTATTCCTGCCTGCCAAGTGTTTGTGGAAATGGCCGCAAGAAATTTAGTTTTGAATTTTGAAAAGATTTTTGGTGGGTGTTTTAGTAATAAGCTTGAGACTCTGTGGTTGCTTGGGTTTTGAAAATGAAGCTCATTTGAGTGCTTTTTGATAAAGTGGGATCTTCCCATATGAACTAGGTTCAATTTTCAAATGCCATTTAAAATTAGTGTTTGAAAGTTTTTGGCAGATCACAAAGCTGGCCTTGGTACATCATTATGTGTACTAGCAAGGGGTGCAAACATCCATAATTGTTTATGGTAGGTTTTGAGTACTAGGAATAGCCAAAGTAGGTATGTTGATTAAAATGGCACAAATGACCATTCTCTTCTTTTATTCATTTTGATTTGTTTTTCTTTGGGATTTGTTTGGGAATGATCTAGATGATGTTTATTTCACCTAAGAATCATTTTGCAAGAAATGGATCACTTAAACAAAGCAATTCAAATCAACTCCTATTTTAAATGCACACACATATGAATGCTTTAATAATTTTAATTGGAAAAGTTTTTGTTAACCCTAATTTTGATGATTTGGATCTTAATAAGCTTGGATTAAAGTTTTGGGATGTTACAGAATGGCGCCATCCTTTTTCTTGTCGTGCGCACATGACCAGCATTGGCCTTGTCCCGTCAAGCAGCAGCTGCAGTACTGCTCCACATCGCCACCGGACAACCGCCTTGGCCCTCGTGCGCCCGTCCTCTTGGAGCCTTCCACCCATCACCGGCTCGCCAAATTCCTTGGTCCACGCTCGAACCCTCTGCTTCGCTACTCACGGGAGTGAGTCCGGTCCGCGTGCGCATCCAGGCGTGCACGAGCACGTCGCCGCCACACGCCATCTGTAGAATTCTGCCTTGGGGCACTTCCGCATGCCTGTTCAACTGCAGTGCTGCACCCCATCGCGCACAGCCCTAGTCCCCATGCCAGCGCGCGCTCTGTTGCTTGTTTCTGTTCGTGCGGCTACCCCGCAGGTGTTCGACACGAAAGGTCAGTGAGAGCGCCGGCTTGGACTTCTCCTATTTTAATACTTCCTCCGTCCTAAAATAAGTGACGTGGGTTTTGTCTAGATTCGGATGTATCTATTCTTGTTTTAGTGTAATATACATCCGAATCTAGACAAATACAAGTCACTTATTTTGGGACAGAGGGAGTATATCCGATCTATTCAGTTGTCAATCAAGTTATTCTTTATCAAGTTGGTTCTATTCTGCCAGGCCGCACCGGATCGTGTCGTCCAACACCAACACCCCCAACAAGGTCTTCTTCCCGACATCGACAACTTTCACGACATTGACTACTTCCGGCACTTCAACTTCAACTTGAAGCCTGTTTCCGTGCCTCTCTGATCATATTTCTGAGACCCAACCCCTACCCTATTTTGTATAATTATCATATAACTTGTTCCATATTAAATCGTTCATGTTTGCATACATATTATCTCGTGGTTTTGGGCTAAATAGTCGACTCACCTAATAATTAAATATGGAGATTAAATGTGGGATACTGATGTCTTATCTCGACTCCATTTAAATTTGCGTAGCTCACTGATTTGTTTTGCCTTGATATCCAACATTTAAATTTGTGGGGTAGTTAAACAATTTGAATCATAATACTTATTTGTCGGGATTCTGATTCCACCTAATATTGCTAAGTTAGGTTGCATATTTACCATGTCATGCATCACATCATAAACATGTTGGATCTTTGCTGTCGTATTAAATATTGTATCGGGTGTTCTTTCTAGTGTTTTCTTCTTCACCGGATAGGACGATGAGTGGTTGCGAGTTGCGACAAGCCTTCGGTCACCGACTTTGTCTCTCAGGCGAGCGTTCTCCTCCCTTCTACCTATTTTGCATTTATAGTCTTTACTTCCTTTCTTTGATCTACTGGTTCCCTATTATCGATGCTTTTGTACCGTACCTTGATTTACCTGCTCTACTATAAAGCCTTAGTTATCCTATTGCCTTGTTTGATTAGCTAGCTTTGCCTTGCGAGTCGTAGCGCACGCTTAGGTCTGCTGCTCGCTCTCATACACGTGAACCGTGATATCTGATTATGGTTGATAACATGATAAATTAAATTGGTGATGTTGGTTATGGTTATGGTTTTATCTAATGATAAGGCCCTGGCAGGGACCACCTTTGGGAACTGCTTGAGCCGACCTAGGACCCGTTTGTTCTACGATACTAGTTCTGAGTTGATCGTGCTAACCAAATATGGGGGCCCCTAGGATCTCCCCTCAACTACCAGCGCTATTCGTTTATCCAGAGGGTCACAAAATTGGTTTTCCATTTTGTGCATACGCATAATATGTCCTCGGACATGGGTGAGTTGATATGTCTTCGAACTTGGTTATGATATGATTTGGTGGACAGCCCGGGCATTGCATACATAAAAGCGGTACATGTTGACGGTTCAAGGGGAGCTCTACAAGTTATCTTCCAGGGTCGTTCGGTATAGTAGTCGTGAACGTTGTGCCACCTTGAGACTCGGCCGTGCCTCTGGGCTGGATAAAACATAGTAGATGATACCTCTGGATACGCGCGTAGTTATGGGACAATTCTTGTTGTGAGATTTGGAAGGTACACGTATTATGTTGCCTGAAGGATTGAACATGCGTTTGGGTACAGTAGTGCACCCCTGCAGGGTAAATCTTTTCGAGAAGCCGTGTGTCCACGGTTATGGACGCCTCAGGAGTACGGTGTCATGATCATAGAAAATGCCATTAATTTTTTGCCTTTAATAATATGACTAGTAATTAGCCTTATCAACTAAACACCTGCTTAATTAAAATTGCTACCGTGTGTGTTCCGCAAGTGGACTTCCTCGACTGGTCTTCAAGGGGGAAACCTTCGGATGGGTTATGTTTGGTGTTATATATGATGACCATATAGCGCTCTCTTATCTCGCTCTAATATCCGAAGTTGTAGTGTGTCTCTATAAGTTAGATAGTGCAATCTTTGCTGCCGCTGAGCCCACCATACCTATGTAGGCGAGGACCGCCGAACTCTAGCCTCGCCGTGTACTGGCCTCAGTACTGAACGCTCTCTTTCTGTTTTCTTTTGCCCTTTGTCGGAACCCTTTGGCTTGGATAGGTATGTGATTGACGATATTAGCAAGGTTACCCTTCCGGCTTGGCATGGGAAGGGTTTATGGACACTGCTTGGTTATTCTTCAGGACTCTTAGTCCAATTTGGTTCTTGTCCGTACTCGGACACTATTTCGCTTTCTTCGAGATTTGTATCTTCGAATTGTATCATTTGTATTCTTGAATCGTTGAGTCGTTGTTGTACATATAAGTCTTTGTGGATTCTATTGTAAACTATTGTGATGTAACAACTTGTAATGAAATCCCACCCACACGAAAGTGTCTTGTGGGCGTCTTTGAATCGCTTCTATGCGGATTTTGGCGGGAAATGCTAAGATCTGCATAGACCCAATTCTAGGGCGTTACAAGCATCATCTCAATCACCACATGAAATAGTGACATGGTCTTATTTATCTTATTCTGGAAATGCAATTTCTACTCATTGAAAAAATACTTAGGATCTAATATTATCCCATTATAAAATATGAGATCATGTTGACACATGTCATCAACACATATTCCAATACCTTGGGAATGTGATTTAAAGTAGATGGCATATTTACAAAGTTTAATACTGCCATTTAATATAATTAAAATGACTAGAAATGACTATATAGCCATTCTTTCAATCTTAGCCCATCACTACTGCATGTAAAACTATATATTTTTACATATTCAGATAGATTATGGCAAATGTGATTTTTGACAATTGGAATCAACTCAAAAGAATTTATGGTTGATTTTAGAAAAATATTTGAAGTTGGAAAAGTCATTGCCTTGTTATTTTTACTGTGGGTGATCTACAATTCCAAAATGTTTGAATCCAATGAGAGTGTTTAGAAATTTTCATTTCCTTTCTAAAAAATTGGAATCATGCAATTTGGTTAGTGAATCTTCTTGAATTCAATTTCAAGGTCACCTACAAAATCGGATTTTGAAATAAAAGAAAAACCTATATTTGAATTTGTGGGCGCGCGCGGGAAAGCTACTGGGCTGGCCCAACTACACAGCATGCGTGCAGCGGGCTTCACTTGCGCTGGCCCCACAAGTCAGTGGCTGTTCCAACTCGAAGCGGTATGCTCTATCCTAGCCGCATGATTAGATCCCAATCGACGGCTCTGCGTCATCGTCTCCATCGCACAGCGCGTGCGGGATTCAACCCTAATTCTATAGCGAGGGTCATCGGGGGCTTCCCAGGGCTCCAGCTAGGTACGGTGATTGATACGTCCATTTTGCATCACTATTCTATGTCTTAATTCACTATTATTCATTGATATATTTCATATTGAGAGCTGATACTTATGTTATTTCATCTGTTTTTTGCATGGTTGATGCCTTTTGGAGCATGGACCGCTGCAGTCAGGATTCTGATGGAAAAGGTGATGTTCGGAGGCAAAATTCGCAAAGATCAGAAAATGCGGGAAAATATACGGAAAATCCTATTTTTCCAGAAGAGTAAGGATGCTAGAAGATGGAGTTGAGATGGGCCACAGGGGGCCCACACCACCCCATGGCGCGGGTAGCCCTAGGCCGCGCATGGAGGTGGTGTGGCCACCCTGGCCCACTCCAGCCTCTCCCCTTTGGCGTATATCATCCTCCCAAAACCCTAAGACTCGGGGAGCGACCACAGAAAGATTCCGCCGCCTCTGCGGGGTGGAAAACACCGAGAGAGAAAGATCTCTCCGGCAGACAGATTTCTGCAAGGGGAATTCCTTCCCGGAGAGGGGAGATCGTCGCCATCAACACCACCATCAAGCTGGACTTCATCGGGATCATCATCATCATCACCACCACCATCATCACCATCAGCACCCTCATCACCATCTCCATATTGCTGTAACAATTGAGTTGAATCTTGCATAGTTCATAGGGGAAACTTTCCCAGTGTTGATTACTCTTTGCAGTTGATGCTATTGAGTGAACCATTGAATTATTGTCTATGTTCAGATTGTTATACATCATTATTCCATCTCTGATCATGATCCATATGATGTCTTGTGAGTAGTTCGTTTTGTTCTTGAGGACATGGGAGAAGTCTTGTTGTTAGTAGTGGAGTTGCGTTGAGAAAGATTCAATAGATTGTTATTTAAGTTGTGGTGTACTTATTCTAGTAGTGTCATGTGAACGCCGACTACATGACACTTCACCTATATGGGCTAGGGGAATGCATTGTGTATTTGGCTACTAATCGTAGGGGTTGCCGGAGTGACAGAAACCTGAACCCCCGCTAGGAAACCATTGCACAAGGGACGTAAGGGTCTTAGAGTTTAAAGCTGTGGTTAGGTTTCTACCTTAATTACTTTCTTGTACTTACGGATGTTTGCAAGGGGTATAATCACAAGTATGTATTAGTCTTGGATGGGGCGGTACATTAGCACAGGTTCAACCACACAACACTTAGCAAGCTAAAGAAGATTAATCAACTATATGAAGCGAAAGCACTTGACAGTTTTCCCATGTGTCCTCAAGAATGTTTGGTCATCTTAAGTAATACAACCGGCTTGTCCTTTGCTACATAAAGGATTGGGCCACTTGCTGCATTTATTCCTACTGTCTTTTATTTACTCGTACTTTGTTTACTTGCTTTATGGAAAACCCCTAAAAATCCGTTTGCTAAGTATTTGTAGAGAATTCCTGATCCATACCACTAGCCAGCACCTTCTGCTCCTCGTTGGGTTCTACACTCTTACTTATCGAAAATACTGCGATACACCCCCTATATTTGCGGGTCATCAAGACTATTTTCTGGCGCCGTTTCCGGGGAGTGAAGCGCTATTGGAGAGTGGAACTGGTAAAGGAAACTTCTACTGTGAGTATTGTTTACTTCTGTTAATTGCTTTATTTTCGTTATGGATAATTCGCTGAGTTTCTTATTTGGTAATGCTACTACCACTGCTAAGGTAGTAGATAAGCCACTACCTGCTGAGAATGATGTTTTCAAAATACCTACAAGAATTATTGATCGTGTTATGGATAACTACTATGTTGGGGATGGAACTGTCTATTCCGGTGATCATTTACTCTTTATACATGAATTATGCGGGTTGTTCAAGTGTGCAGGTATTACTACAGATCAGGTTAAGAAGAAGTTATTCTCATTATCGCTGAAAGGAAGAGCTGAGGACTGGTATAAGCTGCTGAAGAATGGTCAAGCTCTGGAATGGGAGGAAATAGTACCTCTCTTTTATTCAAAGTTTTATCCTCCTAGTGAGATTCATAAAGATCGGAATCAAATATACAACTTTTGGCCTCTTGATGGAGAGAGTACAGCTCAAGCTTGGGGGAGACTGAAGTTACTAATGCTCAAATGTCCCATTCATGAGCTCCCCAACAATATTATTATCAACAACTTTTATGCAAGGCTCCCTTTACATGATAAGGATTTATTGGATGCTTCTTGTGCTGGATCATTCACTCGCATGGAAGAAGAAGCTAAATGGGATCTTCTAGACCGTATTCAAGACAATGCTGAAGCTTGGGAAAATGAAAAAGGTAGAAAGTCAAGTATAAATTATGATTATGAATGCATTGAATCTTTTATGGGAACTGATGACTTTCAAAATATTAAAAATGCTTATGGTCTAGACTCTCAAGTTATTGCTTCTTATTTTAAGGCTTTTGCTTCCTACATTGAAGTGCCTAAAAAGAAGTGGAATAAGTATCATGAACCCTATAAAGATGTTGCTAAGAGTGTTCCTGCAAGAAATACTGAAGTTTATACTGCTAATCATGTCTTACCCAAACCTTACATTGAGAAAATGCCTTTCCCATTTAAGGTAAAGGAACATTCGATGATAGATAGTATGGTTAATGAAAGTACAAATAAAGCTGTTGAACCTGATAAACAAATGGTTGATGAACCTATAATAGCAAGTGTGAAAGACTTTGTTACTAAATATAAAAAAGAGGGACACCCTATCCTTTGTAAGGATACCTCTAATATTGTTTCACAAAGTAGTGTTATGAGAGCTAGTATTCCTGTGTTTTCTGTTAGAATAAGTGATCATTGCTATGATGGTCCTTGCGATAGCTATATTGTTAAGTTTATGCATGATACTGAAAGCTACTATGAGAGAGGGAAAAGTGTTCTTATGCATCTCATTAATATCAAGTTTCCCTGTTTTATGCTGAAAGTTTTTATGTTGCATTTTTTTGCCTTCTTATGCAAGTAGTCTCTGGTTTCAACAACTTGTTTGTTTACAAAATTCCCTTGCATAGGAAGTGGGTTAGACTTAAATGTTTGTGTGTTTTTGCTTCTTAATGCTCTCTTTCACTTCAATTCATATCCCTATGAGAGCCTCTTCAAATTATCATGCCCATCTTAATGGCTATAAAGAAAGAGCTTTATGGGAGACAACCCAATTTGTTTTTGCTTTCAGTTTGTTTTTTGTTTCTTTGAGTCTTGGAAGTTATTACTTCAGTAGTAAACGCTCCTTATCCGTTTTGTTTGGTTTTTGTGTCAAGATCAACCTCTAATGAGAGAGAAGTAAGATTTGGGGAAGTTGCTGTCCCGAAACAGATTTTTGTGCTTCACCATAAAAATTCGTGAGAGATCTATGTATGTCGGATTGAGCTGTAATTTTTTATGCTTCTGCCCCAGGTTGTTATTTAACTTTCGTTAGTTTTGCACTTTTTTATTTCAGCAACAGAAGATTTTCGAAAAAATTGATCTTTGTCTGCTGGTCTGTTTTGACAGATTTTGCCACTCTTGCATTTGCTTCTTTATTCGATTTCCTTTTTGAATTATTTTGGGTTTTCGGAAGGAGTTGCTACAGTATCTTATGTTTTGATGGTTTTCGGTTGAAGTTGAACTCAAAAGGTTTTATCACTTCACTTATACTAATGTTGCTAATGAGAACGGTGTGAAGTTTTGTGTGAAAGAAATTTCCAGGAAGTGGAGATAATGGTGTAATAAGGAAGAGAAGGGTTTTATGACTCAAGTAATAAGTGTATGAAGATGAAGATATCGATGATATTCAAGAGATGACTCTGGAAATATCTACTAGATACCAAATTCAGAGACCTGCAGAGTTTGTTTTCAAATAGGTAACAGTTCTGGTAAGAAAAGTTCCGCGAAAATACAATCCAACTATATTTTTGCAGTTTTCAGTCGATAAGGAAAGCTACGAAGCGAAAAAGGGATGGAAACGGAGCCAGGGTGGCTCACACCACCCTGTGGCGTGGGCCCACCCCTGGCCGCGCCACCAGGTGGTGAGGCCACCCTAGACTCCGCCTCCGACTCGTTTTCTCCCAGTACCTTCCTTTTGATATGAAACTTCGTAATATATA
Source organism: Avena eriantha (assembly GCA_910589775.1). Lineage (NCBI taxonomy): Eukaryota > Viridiplantae > Streptophyta > Magnoliopsida > Poales > Poaceae > Avena > Avena eriantha. The sequence goes on along the minus strand of OU342741.1, from coordinate 165,956,203 downwards.
ACCCCCCCGGATCCCTCGAGGTCCATATATCGTGTTATCGTTGTGTTTTTGTTTCGATATGTTTCTGCCAGGACATACTCTTTGAAAGCTTAGAAGCACAATGGTGTCCGCCAAGGATAAAGGGAAGGAGCCTATGGAGGAAGACCTCCAAGACCCCGGGAAGGAGAAGGAGATCAAGAGTGAAGGTGAAGAGGAGCAAGGCCAACATCCGCATACCGACACTACCATTGCAAGCATTGGAGTGGTGGCAAATCCAGCCATTGGAGGGAAGCCTCCTCATCACCATTTAGATCCCTGGTCACTTCCTCCACGCACCAAGAATCCTTTCCATACCCTTATCCATGAGCATCAATACCAGAATATGCCCAAAGGGAAATTACCCTCCAATTGGGATTTGCCTCGTTCAAGCCATGCAGGAAAAGAAGACTTCAAGGAGGAAGAGTGGGGAAAGAATAACAAGAGCTGGAATTCTCAACACGACATGATCATGAGCCGTATTGAGCACAACTCGGAGTTGATTCGTACTCTCACTTTCGAGATTGAGGACTTGGGGAAACTGATCAGAGAGCTCATCGAGAGGATACCACCACCTAAGGAGTAATTCATCATCAAGTTTGGCATCCCCTTGGTTTGTTCCAAGCTTGGGGGAGTGCCACGGTATCATATCACTATCTTCTATCTTTTTACCTTATTAGTAGTCATATCATGAATAGAGGAGTTATTTTGTAGTATGGTTTGCATTATGGAAGTGTCCCCTCTCTCATTAGATATGTATCCCCTGGTGTGAGTTGCCGTTATGGAATATTATTGAGAAGTTCTACCATTCACTCTTTTGCATAGCTTATATTAGTTTTCAATTCGTGGTTATATGATTGATCTTGTTGTTAGTATTGGTATCACTTTGGGATCGTTGAGTTAATTTAGTTGGTTTTGGCAAACCTGGCTCGGTCAGTAGCAACACCTTTTTGAGAGTTGAAAGAAAAAGATAGAAGTACTCTAAAGAAAAATAATTTCATCATCTTTCTTTCTTGATTTGCTCATAAGTCTAGTATTCTCTAGTTAAGATCTTTTGTGCTTCCAAGGAAGATTGCATGTTTGTCTTTATCACTTGTATGTTTGTTTGTTTCCTTCAACTCTTATACTTGCTACCCAGCCTTGCTAGCCAAAAACCTGTACTGAGAGGGAATTGTTCTCGTGCATCCATTCCTTAAACCCAAAACCTATGCCAATTGTGTCCACCATACCTACTCATTAGCACTATTTCTATTCCAAGTAAATTCTTGTTTTTATCTACCTTCCAAATTAAACTTTTTATGAGAAAATTAGTGATTAAATCTCTCATGAACTTGATGGCACACCTTACTTTCTTGCATTTAATAAACTTGAACCATTGTGTCCATCTTTGTTTCGTATATGCTTGCGCTTTATAAGTTGAAGTTAGCAGAACCATGTATCATGGGGAACGCTTTCAACAATGCACTGGTACTTTGTACCCGTTGATATCATGATTCTTTTGCCTATGGATCCCGGCGGTGTGAAATAAAAGGGGAACTTGTAAGATCATGGAGTTTATATGTGTGTTAGAGAAACGCCTGGACCGCTAGCCTAAGCCATGCCTAATCATGGTGGAAACTTGCAGCATAACTATAGTGAGCATTCTATGAAGCATCCTCAATAAAAACCTATGCAAATACGAAATAAAAAGATCGCGGAGATGCTCACTGCTGCTTGCCTTGTCATTTTGATTATGGGATAGCTCCTGTGTCATGTGCAAGGGGTACCCCGTTGGCGGTTCTCAATGATACGCATGTATTTACAATGACAAGAGCTTGCCTGTGACTGAACTTGAGTAGCATGAGGATCGGTACTCATAAGTAAGGGGCATGAGATTTCAACTTATAACTTGTCAAGCATATCCTCTTAGTTGTGTCACTTTAACCTTAATCACCTAAAGATGCCTATGATAGGGGCAATGAGAGCTTAAAGCTAGTAAGTATCATAATTTTTGGGAGCTCTTTATGAGACTTGCAATCCCTGCTTCCCTCTTTGAAGGCCTTTCTTTTACTTTGTAGTTGAGTCAGTAAACCTACTCCCTTCCATCTCAGCAAGTATTTTGAGTTGTTGTGTTTCATTCATTCATATGATGATTTATTCATTTATGTTTCTTATGTTCCTTGTTTTGCACAATGCTCTTATCTTGATGTTTACTACTTTCAAAGCTATCTTCAAAAACCAGCTATTTCTGAACTCTAGCAAATTATCAACTATTCTTCGACCAAGAGCTAAGTTTGCCATTACCAATTATGATTCACTTCATGTATCTTTATTGTGTTTCCTTTACTCATTGCAAGTTGAGTTGTCTTCTATTATGATCTATGTATTTGATGAATGTGATGCTTCTTGTCCGTATTCTTTTCTCGACTCTTCACTCCATAAACCTGAGGCCATGTTTATTGAGCTCAGTTTCACTTGGGGACAAGCGAAGTCTAAGCTTGGGGGAGTTGATACGTCCATTTTGCATCACTATTCTATGTCTTAATTCACTATTATTCATTGATATATTTCATATTGAGAGGTGATACTTATGTTATTTCATCTGTTTTTTGCATGGTTGATGACTTTTGGAGCATGGACCGCTGCAGTCAGGATTCTGATGGAAAAGGTGCTGTTCGGAGGCAAAATTCGTGAAGATCAGAAAATGCGGGAAAATATACGGAAAATCCTATTTTTCCAGAAGACTAAGGATGCTAGAAGATGGAGTTGAGATGGGCCACAGGGGGCCCACACCACCCCATGGCGCGGGCAGCCCTAGGCCGCGCCTGGAGGTGGTGTGGCCACCCTGGCCCACTCCAGCCTCTCCCCTCTGACGTATATCATCCTCCCGAAACCCTAAGACTCGGGGAGCGACCACAGAAAGATTCCGCCGCCTCTGCGGGGTGGAAAACACCCAGAGAGAAAGATCTCTCCGGCAGACAGATTTCTGCCGGGGGAATTCCTTCCCGGAGAGGGGAGATCGTCGCCATCAACACCACCATCAAGCTGGACTTCATCGGGATCATCATCATCATCACCACCACCATCATCACCATCAGCACCCTCATCACCATCTCCATATTGCTGTAACAATTGAGTTGAATCTTGCATAGTTCATAGGGGAAACTTTCCTAGTGTTGATTACTCTTTGCAGTTGATGCTATTGAGTGAACCATTGAATTATTGTCTATGTTCAGATTGTTATACATCATTATTCCATCTCTGATCATGATCCATATGATGTCTTGTGAGTAGTTCGTTTTGTTCTTGAGGACATGGGAGAAGTCTTGTTGTTAGTAGTGGAGTTGCGTTGAGAAAGATTCAATAGATTGTTATTTAAGTTGTGGTGTACTTCTTCTAGTAGTGTCATGTGAACGCCGACTACATGACACTTCACCTATATGGGCCTAGGGGAATGCATTGTGTATTTGGCTACTAATCGTAGGGGTTGTCGGAGTGACAGAAACCTGAACCCCCGTTAGGAAACCATTGCACAAGGGACGTAAGGGTCTTAGAGTTTAAAGCTGTGGTTAGGTTTCTACCTTAATTACTTTCTTGTACTTACGGATGTTTGCAAGGGGTATAATCACAAGTATGTATTAGTCTTGGATGGGGCTGTACATTAGCACAGGTTCAACCACACAACACTTAGCAAGCTAAAGAAGATTAATCAACTGTATGAAGCGAAAGCACTTGACAGTCTTCCCATGTGTCCTCGAGAATGTTTGGTCATCTTAAGTAATACAACCGGCTTATCCTTTGCTGCATAAAGGATTGGGCCACTTGCTGCATTTATTCCTACTGTCTTTTATTTACTCGTATTTTGTTTACTTGCTTTATCGAAAACCCCTAAAAATCCGTTTGATAAGTATTTGCAGAGAATTCCTGACCCATACCACTAGCCAGCACCTTCTGCTCCTTGTTGGGTTCGACACTCTTACTTATCGAAAATACTGCGATACACTCCCTATACTTGTGGGTCATCAGTGATGCGCGCAGATTGACGGCGGTTCGAACGATGGTCGCGGCGGCTCCTAGGGCGGCTCCTAGCGCTGGCTCCATTCCGCCACTACTATAGCGAACTCCGGTGAAATTCCTGCGTTGCTTGCTTCGCCTTGCTCTAGGGATGGGTCAGAGTGGTTGCCAGGTGAGAGGGGAGTCGAGTGGGGTGTGTTTTGAGGCAAGGGTAGGGGTCTATTTATATCCCACCAAGGGGAGCATTGAGGCATGGCTCGGGCTTGTCGGAGACGTCGTTACAGTGAGCTATGTGCATGGTTGAGGGGGTAGGCCGACACGGTGCTTCTTGGCGATCTTCATGAGCACAGTGGTGCGGAGAGGCACGGTCTCAATCGGTCGAGAACGTCCATGCCATCCTCGGGCACCGCGGATGTTCGTCATGGCGTACGGCGTGTACAAGTCACGCGGGGTCAAACAGGCATGTCTGGGAGATTGCTGGTGTTGAAAGTGCATTGATGCGAGGGGAGGGTGAGGCGCGACATGGTCGCGCGGGATTGCTCGGCGTACTGGCGTGTGTCTCTGCATGGCAGACAGAGAAATGGGCGCGGCTACGCTGGAATTTCCACGGGCTGGCGTTGGTCGAGGCGTACACGAGCGGGTGTGGTGAGGTCATGGCTAGCTCCTAGCGGTCATGGGTGAGTGCGGTGATGCGTCTAGCGTTGAGTCCATGTCGGGGTGGCATGGTGAGCTCGGGTACGGTTGGAACTAGTCAAATGGTCGAGTGAGCGAGGCTTAGCAGCACGGGCTGGTACTAGGGCGAGTGTGGGTGAGTTTTTGAGGCTGAGTGAGGTACAAAGATAATCACAACAATGATCTAAACAGTGGGGAGTAGGTAGTTCTATACTGTGCTCGGTAAGTGTTCGATCAAATGGCCACAAGAGAAAAAGATCCGAATTTTCAAATTTTATTTAGTGGGTTTGTTTATCATAAGGTTGAGAGTGTCTGGTTGCAAGGGTTGGCCAAGTGGAAAAGGTTTTGATGGTTTTTGAGAAGTTGCTATCTTGATGCAGTAGACAGATTCAATTTTGAAAAGTCCTCCAAATGAATTTGAATTTGTTCTTGTAAGATTTGAATGCTCACTTGTATTCATTGTCACTTGGTCTAGCAAGGTGAGAACAGAAATGGAATTGTTTCTGTTTGAAATTATTTAATAGAGATGCTCAAAATGAGCTAAGTGTTAACATTTGCAAAAGTGACCATTAGCATATATGCTTTATATTTTGATTTTCTTTTGCTTTGGTTTGGTTTTGATTTGACCTAGGTGATATTGTTTTGATCTTTAAACCAATTCTCATCATTTATAACAAAAAAAACATGGTATATCATGCATTCACACATCATTAACAAACACACACTTGCATTCATAGTTTTTAAAATTAAAAGTTTTTGTTAACCCTAATTTTGGTTGCTTGGAAAATGATATCCTTATTTCAATATTTTTGAGATGTTACACCTGGCTGCACCGCCCATGCTTTTTCCTCCTCGAGCATCGACAACCATCCATCTTTAGCCCTAACTCCCCTAGGGCGATCTCGAGGGAGGCAAAGCCAAAACACAGAAACATCAAAACAGAGCCATAACCAACAAAGATTGGAGGGGGCAATGCCGCTGGAGCCACCATCGATTGGATCTCCACCCTCTCTAACATCATCAACACCATCTCCATTATGAACAGGGAGTAGTACACCTCTAGACTGTGGGTTTGTGGCATTAGATTGATCTACATATCTCTCATGCTATCATTTTTTAGTACTATATGAGGTGCCCAACATGATTATGGTCATCAACGAAATTTCTTATGTGATGGATCTTTGCTTCGTGACATGTGATACCTTCGATCCGGATTACGGATGTAGTATAGCTCTTTTTCCCTAGTAGACCTAGGTTTATTGAATCCTCGGGAAGCAGAAAGCGTAGTGAAGTTACTTTAACGGAGCTTTAGGAGTTTTAGAATTCCTTTTGTGTTTTTACCGGACCAAGAGTTTTCTGTGTTTTGTTGTTGTCAATGATGGAGAGAGAGGGCCTCGGGCTTTCGGTTTCACCTCTAGCTGTGCAAAACAGCTGATGGGAATAAAATATAATAATAAAGTATGCATGTAATTGTTAGAGCAAGATAAATTATATGTGGGCAGTGTATCCATAATTGGTATTGCCTCTGCAACCGCTTATAAAATAACCTACTAGTCTCATCCATAGAAGAAATAGAACTAATGATATGCATAGTGACGTCACCATTAATCCCAAGTAAATCCCTCAGATACAGCCGTACTACCCCTTTTGTCACTGGGTTCCCAACTTGCAGATTAGTCATTACTCATACTCCCTATACCTGGCTAAGTCCTCGAGGTCTTGGGTACCTAAAAAGTCCTTGGACTGAGGCAAGAGAGGATACACTAATCATCATGTCATACAAACTAATACATGTTCCCATCTATGATAAATAACATGCACAAAAGGTGCATGGCTAGGCCGAAGCCCTTAGCCCAAGGAGGATTACTCACTCATAGATATGAAATCAAAGATCATAAACATTGCAATGGGAGTCATGAGATTGATAGAAAATAGTCTTACAATGTCGCCAATCGAAGATAAGATCTACTATTACAAGTGATGGAATATGGCTATGGTGGTGGAGACTGGTTTGGAGATTAGATCTAAGTCTATTCCTCCAGCGACTCTTCGGTGTTGTGAATGGAGATCTGGGGGCGGATAGTAAGCGGAAACAGCCCCTTTTTCTCGTCGCCCGAGGCCTCTTTATATAGGGTCCCTTCACGAAAGTTGTTATGTTTGACCTAGCGGTGTTGATGGCAACTATACGACCAGAACTATACGGCTGGAATTTTATTCCCGCCTTATAGTTGGTCGTTAAAGCGACTGTCTCCACTTCACGACTCCTGGTTTATTTGGGTTGTTGGAAATCTCGTATCTTTGACTTCAATGTAGTGATTCCCATCATCAAACATCATTATCTGCACAGGGAAAAATAGCAAGAAAGGATTGCATACCCCTTTGATCTTTAGGAATTAGTGGCAGGGTTTAGAGAGATATTTCATCAAAAATATGAATAATATCTAGTTTAAATGTGGATGTAGATGGCTATATTTCAAAGCCATCAACCTCCCCAAGCTTAAACTTGATCGTCCTCGAGCAAGAAAACCAAAATCAAAAAGGAACTTGGCATTTAAACTGAAATAACGAGATGATGATTTTACTCATGATTGGTAGTTTCATGTTTCCTCCACTTCATAAATCTGAAAAACTTCAGCATAGATAGATTAATGGCAAGCATATCATACAGGTTTTTATGCATCTTTGTAGCGCAGCAAAATTATTGTTAACATGGATGATTCAAATGAGTAAATTTTATTCCATGCCATGTAATCAACTCATAGGCTTGTCTTTGGACAATAAAGTATAATCATGTAAAATTGATAGTGTGAGAGTTGTCATGAAAAGCATATACACTAGAGTATCTCAATTCTCCCACATTAATAAATCAAGACTTTTTAAGCACTACTTTGCCATTCATTGTACTTCAAGAATTTCAGTTCTTAAGTAATTGAGAGCATGCCAAAAAAAATTAGTTTATCGGGCTATGATGGACACTCGTGGCATTACTAAGATTTCTGTTCCTTTTGCACAATGATTACTCATATCAGCTAGAGGAGTGATTCCATCATGAACACAATTACCCGTGAGTGCCAAGAATCTTGCCCACTATAGCATTGCTACTACATGTGTTTAATCAACTCATAGCCGAAACCTGGGAGTTTCCTCCATGAAGATCGTTCGTAGGCTAGCAGAGTTGTTGGCATCCCATGAAGTTTGACACGTATATATCATCCTTATGATTAACAAGTCAAACTTTTGCATGCTCACAAAAACCGCTAAACATTAATTCAATCGAACAAATCCTTTTAAAGAGATCTATCAAGTCAATCATTATATTTCGTGGTGTTGAGTGTCTTTAGAAATAAGCCTTCAAGACTAAACACTACAACACCCAAGCCTTCAATTGTGAGACTTTTTCTTATTACAATTGTTTAACAATTTTTAGGAAAGACTTGGTTAACTACAAGATTTGGAACAAAACGTACCCAACTAAATACCCATGCAATCAAAACTTTACTACAATATAAAGACTCACTCCACCAATATAATATCTCAACATTTACTACTAACAAGCATGGCTTTTTCAAACTTCAAAAGTGGGGAGTCATAAGGTGTACCTCTCATGTTTGGTTCCACTTCTCTCTTCCCTTTTGATTTGTTTCTTGAAAACTCGAAGTCAGTCACTCTTCCTACAAATACATGAGAACCTCGAGGCAGAAAGAAAAGAAAGAGGGAAAATAAAGATAAATGGAGAAATATTTTTGTTGTTTTTGAGAGGGGAATTAAAGAATAAAAAATTGGCGGCAAAGTTTGGCTAGAAAATCTCGAAAACAAATAAAAATAACTAAAGATAAAGTGTTGGCGGCAAAGTTCGGCTAGAAAATCTTGAAAACAAATTTAAAAAATAACCTCAAAATAAAAGAAAATGAACGCCAAATAAAGATAAATGAGGAAACTTCCCCAAGCTTAGGCTTTTGCAATCCCTTCAAATCATTGTGGTGGCGGGAAAAGTCATTACTCTAGTTCGCAAATTGAGTTGATAAATTACTAGTTGTTCCTCAGAGGTTCAAGGAGAGGCTATGCATCCTCTCTACAGTCCCTCTAGGTTCTTGGAAGTCTTGGTATGTAGCAAACCGGGTTGGTGGCTGCTCCTCTTGATAAGGAACTTCTTTCCCCTCTTCTTGGTCCTCACCCTCATCCGGGATCTCCTCCGCGGGTTGGTGTTTCTCAACCTACAAGTCATATAGCAAACGTCCTTCCTAGATAGAGAAAAGACCATTAGGCATAGGAGCAAGCTAGAGACGCCCAGATCCAGCAATATGAAAGTAATAAACACCACCTCTCACAGTGACCATTCCACAAGCCATTAAAGTAGAGAAACCAACACGTCGCTCACCTAGCATAGGTTGCAACTCACCTAGGTCGATGCCTAGGGAAATGGAAAGCATGGTGATGACGCCTCCATCTATGATTGGTTCTTGGCTTTGGGAGGATTGATGCTCCAAGTAGCGCACAAGAATTGCACCCAAGTTGAGTGAGAAGTTGCAGTTGTTGTAAGCAACTTTTGCAAGGACTAAGATGTCCTCCTCATTGAGTCTCGTGAACTCATTTTATGCCTGCAAGGAGTTAGCAATAACATAGAACAAATAGCAAATTGCAGGATGTTGAATATTCTTTCACTTGCTTACTCTAGAAGTGAAGCTTATTCCATTAAAATATTGTTCCGAGGAAGGGTCTAAGCCAGTAAAGGATGCGTGCAAGTCATTATCGTTATTGTTTGGAAGATTAAAGCATGCGCACCATTCATCTAGAGTAATTGTTGTTCATAAGTCGGAAAGAAATCGTGTCCTCTCCATGCCATAGTTTAGCGGTGCTTTGAAAAGAACTTAAAAATTCAAGAGTTAACCGGCAATAAGTAGGCGCATCACTAAATACAAAGTTTGGAAGGCCATCCCTATTGCAAAGTAAATTGAAGTCATTAGAAATACTAAGATGGTTCAATATAATGGGGCAAGCCCACTTGGTGGCCTTCACTTCTTGGTTCTTGATCTTATCAAAGCGATCACGTTGGAGCTCATTCCTGAACCGTATCCCCATGCGTTCTTGAGCGACAGCCCGAGAAGCGCTAGCGGCGGAACGAGCATGAGTTTGGCTCCTTGTGTTCATCATCTAAAATAATAAAGAAAGAAAAAAATAAAACTTTTTGATCCAACAATAATAAGTATAACATATTGTTCATCATACCACACTAAAGAATCCCCTCAAAATAATAATCTAGGAAAGAGAATCATGGCAATTAGTTCATAGTAGGTCTCACCCTAGATTGATAGTGACAATAGATCGAAAATGAATTTGCAAAAAGTAATTGGAGGATCGGAGGAGAATCATATTGTAGATCACTTGTGTGCGAGGAAATCGAACGAAATTGAGTAGAGATGAAGAACTCTTGAGGTTTTGAGAGAGTTTGGAGGTAGAAGAGAGAAAAAGTATTGATGTTTTGGGGTTGGAGGTACCTTCCCGTGGCGTTTTTGTGGTCAGACGCAACTATATGGGCGGAACTATACGGCTAGAATAATGTGTTCCCGTCGTATAGTTGCATGCTTTCAAAATTTTAGGGTTTCCACCTGGCGGCGCAGCTATACGGCCAGAACTATACGGCCGGAACAATTTGTTCCTACCATATAGTTGATCGTCAAACCCTTTGTACCTGGAAAAGAAATTGTATGAAAGCATCGATATCTAAACGACCGGAACTATACGACCAGAATTTTTATTCCCGTCGTATAGTTGGTCGTTAAACCGTCAGCACTTATGAAAGAAAAATTGTCGATGACAAAAATATCTATACGGCCTGAATTTTTATTCTCGCCGTACAGTTGGTTGTTAAACCTTCTGTATACATAAAAAATCTATTTCTTCGTGAATTCTTTCTTATCCTGAAACTTAGTGAAATACCTTGTTTTTGACAGAAAATGACAGTAAATATTGTCGACCAACATCAGCATGTATTAAGCAGGATATTTAGTATTGCCGAACTTCTTCTCCTTAATTGGAGCTTTCTAGCACACTTTATTAAACATAAACTAAAACTAATACTTGAAATCTTAACTCAAACCTTTATTTCACATGGGTTGCCTCCCATGAAGCACTCTTTTATGGTCAATAGCTTGAGCTCAATGTTGCTCACTTAGGCCATATAAGTGGAACACCCACTCCAAAATAGTTGGCCTTCAAAGTGATGGCCTCATTTTCATCATGCTTGGATTTCTTCTTCCTCGGGAAATGAATAAAAAAGGATCCTGTTAAGGAAATTGAAGCTTCACGTTCCCTTCATGTAGATTAGTCAAAGCCTTAATAGTTCTTAAAAATGGACTGCCTAATATAATAGGAGCAGTAGCATCTTCAGGCATGTCAACAATAACAAAATCAATAAAAGAAGGACAACCTTTAATGTATACTAAAGTATTCTCCTTAATTCCTACAACTTGTTTGTAGGTAAAATCTGCTAGATGCAATTTTAACTCGGTGATCTCAAAGGAGCCAAGATTTAACTTATTAAAAAGACTCTTTGGAATTGTTGAGACGCTTTCACCTAGACCACAAAGTGCAGCTATCTCATTGGTTCCAATTTTAATCTTAATAGTAGGCTCAAATATGTCATCAAGCTTCATAGGTAATTTTCCAGCAATTTTCTTATATTCTTCCTTAAGCTCACGTACCTTTATTGCTACCTGATTAACAAAGTGTTGGTACATAGCTTCATCATTACCTTCACTTACCGGAATCGTAACGTTGATCCTTTTTATGAGATCTTCAACGGTGTAGCTTGGTGAAGGGGCATTACTATAATCAAGTTCTTCAGGCTCCTCCCTTTGGATTCTCATCATCTTGAGGTCTTCAATAGGATTGGGCTCAGCTTTACCTGCAAATTTGGCTAGAATGTGAGTTTGACTCTCGGTTATCTTACCTAGTTGTGTCTCAACGATCCTCGTTCTTTCCTGGAGGGCCTGCAAATCATTTCTCAAACTTACAACTTGGTTAGATAATTTACCAAGCATAACATCATGGTTCTTCATTATTTTAACAAGAATATTGTTTTGTTCATTTTGTGAGTCTATAAAAGACTTAAGTGTTTCTTGGAGACTACCATTACTAGTTCCCATATTATTATTAGAGTTACCTGCAGGACTAGAATAATGTTTCTCAAAATTAGGATTATAATTCTTCTTCCAAGCAGGGTTATAATCATTACGAGCTATGAAGTCTATTTCTTCAATATTTGATTCAGGGATAGCTCTTACCTGGCTTTCCTTACCTTTTACGACTAATATGAGCTCATCCAACTTAGCATTGAGTTCTTCACTTTCTTTTGGTGAGACAGAGTTCACCTTCTTCGTGTTCGATCTACCACATGCCATCGGGCATGGTTGTCTTGCATATTGTCTAGCAGTTGCTTTTCTTTGGTAATATGTTTACCCATAAATGTTCCTCCAGCTGCAGTATCAATCATAGACTTAGACACAGGGTTAAGAGTATTATAAAACAAATGGAGAATGAACCAATCTTCCATCCCATGGCTAGGACAGTTTCTCATGCATTCTTTCATCCTCTCCCATGCAAGCGCTAGTGGCTCACACTATTCCTGTCTAAAACCAGTAATATTATATCTTAGTTGCATAGTCTTTGCAGGTGGGAAAATTTTAGTCATAAATAAAGAAGTACATTCCACCCATGATGTAATAGTATTTCTAGGCAAAGATAGCAACCATTCGTTTGCTCTTCCTCTAAGAGAGAAAGGAAATAAGCGCAATTTGACCGCACCGGGGTTAACATCTTTTATGTGCATCATATCACATATTTTAGTGAAAGTATTCAAGTGCATACCTGCGTCCTCAATAGTAGAGCCTCCAAATTGATTATGTTGAACCAAACTTAAATAGTGGGGCTTAATTTCATAATCACCAGCCGCAATTGCTGGCTGGGTAATATGAGTACGCAAATAATCAATGTTGGGAGTAGCAAACTCCCCAAGCTTCTTTTCAGCCATATTTTCTATGTTTTGGGGTTTTCTTAAATAGAGACTTATAATAGTAAAAGCTAGACTTTAAAGACTAACTATTTTTTTGGTTTTTCAAATAAAAACTGAAAGCAAACTAAAAATTAAAAACAAGAATTAAAACTAGCAAGGTTCCTACTAACCTCACCAGGGTATCTATTGCTTCCCCGGCAACGGCGCCAGAAAAAGGGTTGATACCTTTGATCCGGATTACGGATGTAGTATAGCTCTTTTTCCCTAGTAGAGCTAGGTTTATCGAATCCTCGGGAAGCAGAAAGCATAGTGAAGTTACTTTAATGGACCTTCGGGAGTTTTAGAATTCCTTTTGTGTTTTTACCAGACCAAGAGGTTGATGTCTTTTGTTGTTGTCGATGATGGAGGGGGAGGGCCTAGGGCTTTCGGTTTCACCTGTAGCTGTGCAAAACATCTGATGGGAATAAAAGATAATAATAAAGTATGCATGTAATTGTTAGACCAAGATAAATTACATGTGGGCAGTGCATCCATTATTGCTATTGCCTCCGCAATCCCTTATAGCAATAACCTACTAGTCTCATCCATAGAAGAAAGAGAACTAATGATATGCATAGTGACGTCACCGTTAATCCCAAGTAAATCCCTCACATACAACCATACTACCCCTTCTATCACTAGGGTTTGATACGTCCATTTTGCATCACTATTTTATATCATAATTTACTGTTATTCATTGATATATTCATATTAAGAGATGATACTTATGTTATTTCATCTATTTTTGCATGATTAATGATTTTTGGAGGATGAACCACCGGACTCAGGATTCTGATGGAAAAGGAGCTGTCTAGATGCAATATTCGCAAAGATCACAAAAACCCTAGAAAATATACGGAAGTTTCTATTTTCCAGAAGACGAAGGAGGCCAGAGAGAGGAGTGGAGATGGGCCACAAGGGGCCCACACCACCCCCTAGCACGGGTCCCACCTAGCCGCACCACCAGGTGGTGTGGCCACCCTGGCCCACCTCCAGCATCACCCTTTGGCGTATATAATCCCCTCGAAACCCCAAGACTCGGGGGGTGACCACAGAAAGATTCCGCCGCCTGTGCGGGGCGGAAACTACAGAGAGAGAAAGAGCTCTCCGACAGGCAGAAATCTACCGAGGAAATTCCTTCCCGGAGAGGGGAGATCGTCGCCATCAACACCGTCATCAAGCTAGACTTCATCGGGATCATCATCATCATCTCCACCATCATCTCCATCATCACCACTCCATACCGCTGTAACAATTGGGTTGATTACTTATTGTAGTTGATGCTATTTAGTGGAACCATTGAATTATTGTTCATGTTCAGATTGTTACTTATTAGTATTTAATCTCTGATCTTGATCCATATGATGTCTAGTGAGTAGTTTGTTTAGTTCTTGAGGACATGGGAGAAGTCATGTTGTTAGTAGTGGAATTGTGTTGAGAAAGATTTAATGGTTTGATATTTAAGTTGTGGTGTTATTCTTCTAGTGGTGTCATGTGAACAACGACTACATGATTCTTTACCTTTATGGGCCTAGGGGAATGCATTATGTATTTGGCTACTAATCGTGGGGTTGCTAGAGTGACAGAAACCTGAACCTCCGTTAGGAAACCTTTTCATAAGGGATTGTAGGATCTCAAAGTTTAAGGTTGTGGTTAGGTTTTTATATTAATTACTTTCTTGTAGTTGTGGATACATGCAAGGGGTATAATCACAAGTATGTATTAGTCCTAGGAAGGTCAGTACATTAACATAGGTTCACCCACACACCACTTATCCAACTAGAAAAGATTAATCAACTATATGAAGCGAAAGCACTTGACAATATTCCCATGTGTCCTCGAGACCGTTTGTTCATCTTAAGTAATACAACCGGCTTGTCCTTTGCTAAAGAAAGGATTGGGCCACTTGCTATAATTATTATTATTGTCTTTTATTTACTCGCACTTTATTTATCTGCATTATCAAAAACCTCTAAAAATCTGTTTGCTAAGTATTTATAGAGAATTCCAGATCCAAACCACTTGTCAACACTGCTCCTCGTTGGGTTCGACACTTTTACTTATCGAAAATACTACGATACACCCCCTATACTTGTGGGTCATCAAGACTATTTTCTAGCGTTGTTGCCGAGGAGTTAAGCGCTATTGAAGAGTGGAACTGGTAAAGGAAACTTCTTTTTTTGAGAAAATGCAAAGGACCTTTGCGTTTCATATCATTGAAAAGGTGGAGTGGAGATACATCCTCCTAGGTGGCCGGACAAACAAAACAAAAGAGCACATCAGTGCACATCCCAAGTGGATGGCAAAACTACTCGGAGCCCTTTAGCTCCAGCCCTAGCCCATAGCCTGACTTCTTCCTTGATGTTTGCAGCGAGGCACGACATCGAAGGTTAGGCTCCATTGAAGATGCAGTCATTGCGCTGTTTCCATACAATCCATGGGATCGCTAGGGCCGTAGAAGCTAGTGCATCCTGTAGCTGCTTCGGCATGCGTCTCCTAGCCCTCTGCCACCACTCCATGAGTGTGCTCTCGCCATCAGGCATCGGGGCAGTCATGCGCATCCACGCTAGGATCTCATGCCAGATCTGCTTTGTGAAGGAGCAGGTCATCATCAGGTGTTGGATCGTCTCTAGCTCCTGGTCACAAAGGAGGCATCTACGATGGTGTTGTAGTACATGGCGGGCAAGCCTCTCAGCAGTCCAGCAATGGTCCTGTAGTGCTAGCCATAAGATGAATTTGACTCTTGGGGGCGCCCAGGACATCTAGACTAGCTTCCTGGAGACACTCGCGGTGGAGCCATGAAAGGTTGCGAGGTAGCTCGAACTGGCCATGTAAACGCCGTCCATTGTCCATTTCCATAGAAGCAAGTCTGGCTCGCTGGTGAGGGTGACACCCTCAAGCTGGCTCCGTAGCAGCACATACTGACCAATCTCATGCATGCCGAGGACTCCTTGTATGTCATGCGCCCAACAGTTCTCATGTAAGGCCTCAGTGACCGTCTTCTGTCTCCTACGCCTCTTGGGCACACAATTGTATAGGTTGGGGGCAATCTCACAAATGGACCTCTGTAACATCCCAAAATTTCATCTAAAATCATCATCATTGCACTCATATCATCATGGAATGTTTTTCCATTGCATTTAGAATGTCCTCCAAAAATCTGGTGCAATTTTGGGCCATGGTTAGGAATTTATGAATAGTTTTGAAAATGGAACCAAAGAAAATGCTATATTACCAATTAAGTCCAAGTAAGTACTTTGGATTAAAATAGTAGGTAAATATGTTTTATAATACCCTAAAAACCTAGTTTGAGTTTTTACAAATTTTCACAAATTGGTTTGAATCATTAAATCAAAAGTTTTGGAGAAAACTGAATTAGAAAAAGAAAAGGAGGGAAAATTTCAAACAGCAGCAGCAGCATCTGGCCCAACCTGTCCCATTAAGCCCACCCGGCGTTTCCCCTCTCCCCTGCTTTCTTACCGCGCCCCTGGCTACTCCCTCTCGCTGACAAGCCGGCCCCACGCCACGTCACCCCCCACCCCGTCGTCTTCAACCGCGCCGTCGAGCAAACTCCCCCCCTTCTCAGCCGTTTTCAAAACGATTGATTTCCGGCCGTTTCTCGCAGTGATTCTCCCTCATGAATGCTCCTACTTAATCCTCACCCCGTCCTCGTCATTTTCCCCCAGTTGCCACCCCCAGAGAGCCGCCAGGCTCCCCTAAATTCGAGCTCGAACGCCGCTCACTAACGGTAACTCCAGCGACGATTCCGGTGAGTCCAGGCCGCCCAATGCCCTCCCCTTGATCCCATCTATTTCCCCATCTCCTGGAGCACCTATTGACCGAGCCACGCGTTTTCTTTTGCCCCAGGTCGACGACATGGACAATTCCGGCGAACTCCTCTGCCGCCACCGTCAGTCGCCTTCTCCGGTAAGGGTAGGTTTCCCGCCACCCCTATTTGGTCTTTACTAGATCGTGCAGACGCTTGCGCCCCTCGCTGACCTCTTTGCCGGTTGGTTTGAGCCCCAGGTATTCATCTCCGTCGCTGAGCCGTGAGTTCCGCCGGCAACTACAACTCCGGTGAAGGATCCAGGCCAAGCCCGAGCACCCCCCGCACCGCAGTGACCTCCATCGAGATCGCCACGACACCCTCAACCTCTGGTATGTGTCCACGGCCTCCCAGCCCTCGTAGAATTGCCAGAACCCCATCGGCCGACACTCCGCCGCCGCGCGCCGTCGTTAGCACCGCCAGTCTCCGGCGAGATGCTTAGCAGCCGTTCGATCAGATCCTAGCGGTTAAGATTAGATCACTTAAACGAAAGGGTACGGCTGATCTGATCCGTCCAACGTCACTGAAATATGACGATCCACAGCGGTCGATCCGGCCGAACCGGTATCAGCCAATAAGAAAGCGCCACGTCGCCAGACTATTTTGTTTAAATAGAAAAATAGACTGATTTAGTATTTAACTTAGAAATTCAATAACTTTTGATCCACAAATCAGAAAAATACAAATTTGGTGTCTATGGATTCAGAAAAAGGAGACCTTTATTATGGAGGCCTTGTTTCACACTTTTGCCTCTGGAAAAATGGAATTATAGACAGAACATTTTTAGGAGTATTTTATTCACAAAAATTGTTCTATAGATTATTTTTGAGTATTTCTTATGCATTTAGTTGAGGTATTCTATCCTCAGTACTGTAGACTCTGTAAATTGTAGAGTTGTGATCATATCTTTGCATGTTGCATGCATTCATGTTTTTGTAATGTTTTATTGATTGAATTATTATTGTTGTATTGATCTTGTGTAGATTGTGTGGATTGTGAAGTTTGTTGCTGTGAGGATTGTACCTATTCCCCTAGCTACCAAGGCAAGTGATATTTCATCCCATGTCCTATTATTTTCACTATTGCACTAGTGATATTTTGGTAGATCTTGACATGATAGAATTATTCCTATATTGCTATACTACGCTATGCTATATAGATTATATCTTGGTAGTATCCCCTAGTTAAAGGACTTTGTATGTTAGAATGCTTAGCTATGCTAGTAGAATTTGTGGGTAGAAAATACATATCAAGATAGTATGAAAAGGTATTATTTTTGTATTGACTAAGAAAACAACTATTATTAACGAAACACCTGGGTGGATTGGGACTTGCTTGGATTATGTTGAGTGGTTACTCAGGGGCCATGTCTATGGTCAGCTGGTGTATCACACTTGTGGATGGCCACCCAGGAATAAAGCGATTGGAGACATTCTTGTCATGAAGCTTCCAGTGCAGCCACATGGCATATGGGCTCTGCCTTGACCAACTAAGTTGCAAGAACTCAGCCAGGCGGACAGAGGGTGGTAGTGATGAGTAGGGTTGCGAGTCTACACTCGACATGCTTGCATGTGGCACATGAAGACTAATGACTCTATTATCATTATATGTTATGTGAACTTGTGTCTTAGACTTGGGCTAAGTGAGTTGTAAGAACTATTATACTCCTGGATGTGCGATGTAATAATGACCTTTGTTTCTGTGTACTTCATCTTGAACTGTGGGTGCTAGCATTTCGATCCAGGGACTAGCACTGCAATCACAGGGATCTTACCTTATCATGGTGAGATCTTACAGATGGTATCAGAGCACTGTGTTGCCTGTAGGTTCGTGACCCTAGAAAGGATTAGACTAAGGAAAACCCTTAGGAAAACTCTATATTCCAACTTTACACGTGTCTTTTCATCTCGTAAAACTTTTCCTAATCATCCTTCTCATCTATTTTTGTAGATGTCCACCATCAATGAATCTGTCAAGAAGGGACCACTGATGACTATGACCCTAGAGTGTGAGACAGAATTTCCCAATATACTCAAGAACCTCATGCTTGGCTTGGGAATGAATGGTGAAGCTGTGTACAAGGGATTTCCTGTGATGGACGAAGGACAAGAGTATTGGTGGGTGCAACTCCACTTGTACAAGAAAAAGGAGGACGATCCCAAGAGTACGGGATTTTGCATGTTCACCAACTCTGAAATGCACCCGTCATTCTTTGACTCTGCAAGGAATGCTGCATGGAGAGCTATTGAGGAACTTGGGGAGAGACTCAAGTATAGAATGCTCAATACTCAGGAGGATCTCAAGGAGGAGAAGCGTCTTGCCCAAGACTCAAAGGCCACTGTGAAACGTCTAAGTAAGGATATCATAGGCCTAGCTTTGGAGCTATGTGACCAAGACGAGCAGATTTCTGCCAAGGATGCCCTGATTGCCACCTTGGTTAAGAAGGAGTGAGATATTAGTTGGACCACCACCCTTGGCGTTTTATCACGTTAGTATTTCGACCATACCAACCTATGTGGTATGGCAAAAATAAAGTTATGTCTGGAACCTTGAGTGCTTAAGTTGAATTAATGTATTGCTACTTGGAATGTTTTGTTGGTTGAACTCTCTTTTATTTTGTGACTTGTATTTTCTTTCTCTATGGTGTGTTACTAATTTTCTCCATACTATGCAAAAGATGCCGAATTTTGTCTACAGCACAGCCAAGGATTTCAAGGGGACTCGCTTTGGGACTCGTATCTTGGAGCTAGTCCAAGTGCTCGCTCTTCCAATCCCTACGATTCAGGGACTTCAGCTGCGGAAGTTTCAGAGGAAGGACTTATGAGGATTCAAAGTGACTCAGCCAGGACGTGAGACGGAGCCCCAAACTGGGGAAATTACCTTCAAGATACTCCATGATGATATGGAGAGGGGCCTTGACGTCGCTATGCAGGAGCTGTTGGGACGCCTATGTGGACGTCACTCTTCTGAAATCAAGAGCCACTACTTCCATTTCTTTGGGAGGCGCGACGAGGAAGGAGAGCCTATTGTATTAGATGAGGCCACTAAGGAGTCTATCAAGCCCGTGCGTCACTACCTCCAGGACTTAGAGAGCCTCATTAGACACCTTGATACTGATAGGACTAATGTGATGCTTAGCAATGATGAACTACGAGTCCAACTCAAGGAGAAGGACAAGGACTTCCAGGAACAGGAAAATCGAATCAAGGAAATGGAGAAGAAGTTTGAAGACCAAGATAAGAAATTCAAGAACCAAGAGAAGAGAGTTTAGGAGAAGAACAAGAAGATTAGAGACTTGGAGACCGAGTTAGAGCTAGAGAACATTGAGCTGGAAGCGGATCACGAGGTCATAGAGAGGCTACGCACTCAGAAGAGAGAGCTACAGACAAAGATTGACGCCTTGACCACAAGCTTGGAGGAATACAAGGCAGGGTTCGCAGCAGCATGGCTTGCACTAGTGGAGGAGGAAGTCGACATGCAGGAGTAGTGATGCTATTCCATCTACCTTTCGTTTATTATTATTGAGTTGCATAAGTCATACCGACTTGTGGGTGACTATGCTAGTATGTTATTTTGCAAACTCTGTCATTACTGTGATGTTGAACTCGCATGTGCTTGTTTGATTAATTGTTGTTTTATTTGGGGTTATCTATCATTACTTACCCTTATTAAACCCACAGATGCCTCCCCGATGCAACAACGAGGATGACAATGGCAATGGAATGCAACAGATGATGGCTGCACAGACCCAGTTGATGCAAATGATGACTCAATTCATGGCGAACCAGAACCAGAACAACAATAATAACAATAACAACCATAACAATCCACCACCTTTGGATATGCTGACCAGATTTCTAAGGCTGAGACCCGCCAAGTTCTCAGGTACCTCAGACCCCATGGTAGCAAATGATTGGTTACGCTCTGTGAATAAGGACCTAGTCGAGGTTGGATGCACGGATGCAGAAAAGGTCAGATTTGCAGCACACTTGTTGGAAGGGCATGCAGCTGCTTGGTGGGATAATTTTCAAATTACCCACCCTATTGAGGAAGTGACTTGGGCAATGTTTGAAGATGGGTTTCGTACCACTCACATCTCTGCTGGAATAATGAGATTGAAGAAAAAGGAGTTCCATAACCTCAAGCAACGCCACCGCAGTATTTCTGAATACATCGAGGAGTTCAATAATTTGTCACGTTATGCACCCGATGACGTTGACACTGATGCAAAGAGAAAGGAGAAGTTCCTAGATGGGTTGAATGATGAAATTTCTATGCAACTATCTGTTGCATATGTTCCAACTTATCAATCTTTATGTGATAAAGCTACCATCCTGGAAAACAAGATGAAGCTAGTGGAGGGTAGAAAGAGGAAGCACCATTTCGATAAGTTTGGATCAGGATCTCCTCACAAGCGCCCTCATGGTGAAGGAATTGGGAGCTCAGGATTCCACAAGAATGGGAATCATAATAACCATTGTAACAACAACCACAACCATGATGGAAACAATCATCGTGGGCACAACAAAAGTGGATTCAGGAACAATCACAATAATCATGGCCATGGGAACCAAAATGGTCAGAACCGTCACAGTCAGCCAGCAAAGAAAGACATCAGTCAGGTGGAATGTTTCAAGTGCAAGAAAACTGGGCACTATGCCAATGAATGTCCAGAGAAGAAGACTGATGGGGCCAAGCCGAACCCATTCCAAAAAGGGCATGTGAATCACATTAATGTGGAGGAAATCCAAGAAGGATCTGATGCTGTGATCGGTAAGTTCAAGATTAATTCCTTTCCTGCACTTATCCTTTTCGATACTGGCGCATCGCATTCATTCATTTCAAGAGCATTTGTAATCAAAAACGGACTCACCACTGAAACTATTGGATGTCCTATTAAGGTAAGTTCTCCGGGTGGAGAAATGATAGTAAATTCAGGGTGCCGACAGATCATCCTAGAAATTGGAAAACACAAGTTCCCGATTAGTTTAATAATCCTAGAGTCCCAAGGATTAGATGTCATATTAGGAATGGACTGGTTGACCCGTTATGAAGGAGTGATTGATTGTGCCAAGCGGACTGTTATGCTTACCACCCCAGAAAAGAAAAGGATCAGGTTCAAGTCTAACTTTGAACCCAAGGGGAGCAAGGTTAATCCTCTTAAGGGAGTTAGCCTAGACAGTGTGCCAATAGTGAAGGAATACCCATATGTGTTTCCCAAAGAATTACCTGGCATGCCACCAGATAGGGATGTGGAGTTTCTAAGAGACCTACTGCCAGGAACAGGGCCTATAGCAAAGAGACCTTATAAGATGTCAGTTGACGAGTTAAAAGAACTTAAGAAGAAATTAGGAGAACAACTGGAAAAGGGATTTATCCAACCAAGTTCATCGTCTTGGGGAGCACCAGTCTTGTTTGTTGAAAAGAAGGACCGAAGCCAGAGGCTATGCATAGATTATCGTTCACTTAATGAAGTGACCATAAAGAATAAGTACCCCCTGCCTAGAATAAATGATCTCTTCGATCAACTAGAGGGTGCATGTGTGTTCTCAAAAATTGATCTTCGATCAGGATACTTTCAACTCAAGATTAGAGAACATGACATACCCAAGACTGCATTCACCACTAGATACGGGTTGTATGAATATACAGTGATGCCGTTCGGATTAACTAATGCACCAGCCTATTTCATGAACATGATGAATAAAGTATTCATGGAATTCCTTGACAAGTTCGTAGTGGTATTCATCGATGATATATTGGTATATTCCAAAAGCAACAAAGAACATGAGGAACATCTACGCCTGATTCTAGAGAAACTCAGGGAACATAAACTTTATGCCAAGTTCAGTAAATGTGAATTCTGGCTGAAGGAAGTGGGTTTTCTTGGGCACATAGTATCTAGAAGTGGTATAGCTGTTGATCTAGCAAAAGTGGCAGCGGTGACAGAATGGGAACCTCCTAAATCAATTAAAGAAGTCCGTAGTTTCCTTGGCCTAGCAGGGTACTATCGAAGGTTCATTGAAAATTTCTCTAAGATTGCAAAGCCCATGACTAATCTGCTGAAGAAGGAGAATAAGTTTAATTAGACAGAAGCTTGTGAAACCAGCTTTCAGGAATTGAAAAAGAGACTGGTGTCAGCACCAGTGTTATGTTTGCCAGATCTTGAGAAAGATTTTCAAGTCTATTGTGATGCATCTCACCAAGGACTGGGAGGTGTACTTATGCAACAAGGTAAAGTTGTAGCCTATGCATCAAGGCAACTCAAAAATCATGAAGTAAATTATCCTACTCATGATCTAGAGTTCGCATCAGTTGTGCATGCACTGAAAACATGGAGGCATTATCTTATGGGAAAACGTTGTGAGATGTTCACTGATCACAAGAGTTTGAAATATATTTTTACACAGAAAGAGCTCAACATGAGGCAAAGAAGATGGCTAGAACTCATCAAGGACTATGACTTAAGTTTACAATACCATCCTGGAAAGGCAAATGTTGTAGCCGATACATTAAGCCGCAAGGTTTATGTGAATGGCCTCAACAAAGGAGAATTGCCGGAGGAATTGTGTGCTCAATTTAGAGAGCTGAGACTCGAAATTGTGCCTGAAGGGTACCTTGCATCCTTGGAGGTGCAGCCCACACTAATGGATAGAATTCAAGAGGCCCAAAAGTTGGAAAAAGAAATAGATGAAATCAAAAGTAAAGTTAGTGAAGGGAAGGCAAAAGGATTCCATGTAGATGAACAAGGAATCTTATGGTACGAAAAACGTATCTGTGTTCCACGGGATTTTGAGCTTAAAAAGTTAATCTTGCAAGAAGCTCCAATTCACCATATTCAATTCACCCTGGCAACACCAAGATGTATATGGATGTTAAGGAGAGATTTTGGTGGAATAATCTAAAGAAAGACATAGCAGAGCACATTGCTCTATGCGACGTGTGTAGTCATGTAAAGGCAGAACATCAGAAACCGGCAGGATTATTACAACCACTGCCAATACCTAATTGGAAATGGGATAAAATTGGTATGGATTTTATCACCGGACTGCCCAGGACCAAATCTGGATACGATTCCATATGGGTTATCGTTGATCGCTTGACAAAAGTGGTCCATTTCATACCAGTAAAGACCACTTATACAAGCGCAAAGTTAGCCAAGATTTACATGAACAGAATTGTATGTTTGCATGGGGTACCTAAGAGTATCGTATCTGACAGAGGGACTCAATTCACTTCACACTTTTGGCGACAACTTCACGAGTCATTGGGAACTCGGTTAGAATTCAGCACTGCATTTCATCCGCAAACAGATGGGCAGACAAAAAGAACCAATCAAATATTAGAGGATATGCGGAGAGCATGTGCGTTAGATTATGGATCCAGTTGGGATGAAAGTCTACCGTACGCCGAGTTTTCTTACAATAACAGTTATCAGTCGAGCATAGAAATGGCTCCATTTGAATTCCTTTACGGAAGGAAGTGTACTACTCCATTGCTATGGAATGGAGTAGGAGAAAGAAACTTGTTCGGGCCAGACCTAATCAAAGAGGCCGAGGAGAAAGTCAAGATGGTAAGAGATAGGCTAAAGGTAGCTCAATCTCGGCAAAAGAACTATGCTGATCCAAAACGTAGAGAGGTTACATACGAGGTTGATGATAGAGCTTATCTCAGGGTATCACCACTTCATGGTGTGAAGAGGTTTGGAATCAAAGGGAAACTAGCAGCACGCTATGTAGGGCCTTTCAAGATTTTGAGTCGCAAAGGAGAAGTAGCATATGAGATAGAATTACCAGAATCTTTGTCAGCAGTTCACAATGTATTCCATGTTAGTCAGCTGAAAAAGTGTCACCCAGAGATGGAAGAAATTTCGTTGAAAGACACTATACCATTGGAGGAAGTTCAGCTAGATAATGATCTCACTTATGAAGAGAAACCTATTAAGATTCTGGAGACTGCAGAAAGAATTACCCGTACCAAGACCATCAAATTCTGCAAAGTGCAGTGGAACCATCACACTAAATCAGAAGCAACCTGGGAACGAGAGGATGAACTTCGGAGAGATCACCCTCACCTATTTGCTAGCCAACCCAAATCTCGAGGGCGAGATTCATCTTAAGGGGGTTAGATTTGTAACATCCCAAAATTTCATCTGAAATCATCATCATTGCACTCATATCATCATGGCATGTTTTTGCATTGCATTTAGAATGTCCTCCAAAAATCTGGTGCAATTTTGGGCCATGGTTAGGAATTTATGAATAGTTTTGAAAATGGAACCAAAGAAAATGCTATATTACCTATTAAGTCCAAGTAAGTACTTTGGATTAAAATAGTAGGTAAATATGTTTTATAATACCCTAAAAACCTAGTTTGAGTTTTTACAAATTTTCACAAATTGGTTTGAATCATTAAATCAAAAGTTTTGGAGAAAACTGAATTAGAAAAAGAAAAGGAGGGAAAATTTAAAACAGCAGCAGCAGCATCTGGCCCAACCTGGCCCATTAAGCCCACCCGGCGTTTCCCCTCTCCCCCGCTTTCTTACCGCGCCCCTGGCTACTCCCTCTCGCTGACAAGCCAGCCCCACGCCACATCACCCCCCCCACCCCGTCGTCTTCAACCGCGCCGTCGAGCAAACTCCCCCCCTTCTCAGCCGTTTTCAAAACGATTGATTTCCGGCCGTTTCTCACAGTGATTCTCCCTGATGAATGCTCCTACTTAATCCTCACCCCCTCCTCGTCATTTTCCCCCAGTCGCCACCCCTAGAGAGCCCCCAGGCTCCCCTAAATTCGAGCTCGAACGCCGCTCACTGACGGCAACTCCGACGACGATTCCGGTGAGTCCAAGCCGCCCGGCGCCCTCCCCTTGATCCCATCTATTTCCCCATCTCCTGGCGCACCTACTGACCGAGCCACGCATTTTCTTTTGCCCCAGGTCGACGACACGGACAATTCCGGCGAACTCCTCTGCCGCCACCGTCAGTCTCCTTCTCCGGTAAGGGTAGGTTTCCCGCCGCCCCTATTTGGTCTTTACTAGATCGTGCAGACGCTTGCGCCCCTCGCTGACCTCTTTGCCGGTTGGTTTGAGCCCCAGGTATTCATCTTCGTCGCTGAGCCGTGAGTTCCGCCGGCAACTACAACTCCGGTGAAGGATCCAGGCCAAGCCCGAGCACCCCCCGCACCGCAGTGACCTCCATCGAGATCGCCACGACCCCCTCAACCTCTGGTACGTGTCCACGATCTCCCAGCCCTCGTAGAATTTCCAGAACCCCATCGGCCGACGCTCCGCCGCCGCGCGCCGTCGTTAGCACCGCCAGTCTCCGGCGAGATGCTTAGCAGCCGTTCGATCAGATCCTAGCGGTTAAGATTAGATCACTTAAACGAAAGGGTACGGCTGATCTGATCCGTCCAACGTCCCTGAAATATGACGATCCACAGCGGTCGATGCGGCCGAACCGGTATCAGCCAATAAGAAAGCGCCACGTCGCCAGACTATTTTGTTTAAATAGAAAAATAGACTGATTTAGTATTTAACTTAGAAATTCAATAACTTTTGATCCACAAATCAGAAAAATACAAATTTGGTGTCTATGGATTCAGAAAAAGGAGACCTTTATTATGGAGGCCTTGTTTCACACTTTTGCCTCTGGAAAAATGGAATTATAGACAGAACCTTTTTAGGAGTGTATTATTCACAAAAATTGTTCTATAGATTATTTTTGAGTATTTCTTATGCATTTAGTTGAGGTATTCTATCCTCAGTACTGTAGACTCTGTAAATTATAGAGTTGTGATCATATCTTTGCATGTTGCATGCATTCATGTTTTTGTAATGTTTTATTGATTGAATTATTATTCTTGTATTGATCTTGTGTAGATTGTGTGGATTGTGAAGTTTGTTGCTGTGAGGATTGTACCTATTCCCCTAGCTACCAAGGAAAGTGATATTTCATCCCATGTCCTATTATTTTCACTATTGCACTAGTGATATTTTGGTAGATCTTGACATGATAGAATTATTCCTATATTGCTATACTATGCTATGCTATATAGATTATATCTTGGTAGTATCCCCTAGTTTAAGGACTTTGTATGTTAGAATGCTTAGCTATGCTAGTAGAATTTGTGGGTGGAAAATACATATCAAGATAGTATGAAAAGGTATTATTTTTGTATTGACTAAGAAAACAACTATTATTAACGAAACACCTGGGTGGATTGGGACTTGCTTGGATTATGTTGAGTGGTTACTCAGGGGCCATGTCTATGGCCAGCTGGTGTATCACACTTGTGGATGGCCACCCAGGAATAAAGCGATTGGAGACATTCTTGTCATGAAGCTTCCAGTGCAGCCACATGGCATATGGGCTCTGCCTTGACCAACTAAGTTGCAAGAACTCAGCCAGGCGGACAGAGGGTGGTAGTGATGAGTAGGGTTGCGGGTCTACACTCGACATGCTTGCATGTGGCACATGAAGACTAAGGACCCTATTATCATTATATGTTATGTGAACTTGTGTCTTAGACTTGGGCTAAGTGAGTTGTAAGAACTATTATACTCTTGGATGTGCGATGTAATAATGACCTTTGTTTCTGTGTACTTCATCTTAAACTGTGGGTGCTAGCATTTCGATCCAGGGACTAGCACTGCAATCACAGGGATCTTACCTTATCATGGTGAGATCTTACAGATGGTATCAGAGCACTGTGTTGCCTGTAGGTTCGTGACCCTAGAAAGGATTAGACTAAGGAAAACCCTTAGGAAAACTCTATATTCCAACTTTACACGTGTCTTTTCATCTCGTAAAACTTTTCCTAATCATCCTTCTCATCTATTTTTGTAGATGTCCACCATCAATGAATCTGTCAAGAAGGGACCACTGATGACTATGACCCTAGAGTGTGAGACATAATTTCCCAATATACTCAAGAACCTCATGCTTGGCTTGGGAATGAATGGTGAAGCTGTGTACAAGGGATTTCCTGTGATGGACGAAGGACAAGAGTATTGGTGGGTGCAACTCCACTTGTACAAGAACAAGGAGGACGATCCCAAGAGTACGGGATTTTGCATGTTCACCAACTCTGAAATGCACCCGTCATTCTTTGACTCTGCAAGGAATGCTGCATGGAGAGCTATTGAGGAACTTGGGGAGAGACTCAAGTATAGAATGCTCAATACTCAGGAGGATCTCAAGGAGGAGAAGCGTCTTGCCCAACACTCAAAGGCCACTGTGAAACGTCTAAGTAAGGATATCATAGGCCTAGCTTTGGAGCTATGTGACCAAGACGAGCAGATTTCTGCCAAGGATGCCCTGATTGCCACCTTGGTTAAGAAGGAGTGAGATATTAGTTGGACCACCACCCTTGGCGTTTTATCACGTTAGTATTTCGACCATACCAACCTATGTGGTATGGCAAAAATAAAGTTATGTCTGGAACCTTGAGTGCTTAAGTTGAATTAATGTATTGCTACTTGGAATGTTTTGTTGGTTGAACTCTCTTTTATTTTGTGACTTGTATTTTCTTTCTCTATGGTGTGTTACTAATTTTCTCCATACTATGCAAAAGATGCCGAATTTTGTCTACAGCACAGCCAAGGATTTCAAGGGGACTCGCTTTGGGACTCGTATCTTGGAGCTAGTCCAAGTGCTCGCTCTTCCAATCCCTACGATTCAGGGACTTCAGCTGCGGAAGTTTCAGAGGAAGGACTTATGAGGATTCAAAGTGACTCAGCCAGGACGTGAGACGGAGCCCCAAACTGGGGAAATTACCTTCAAGATACTCCATGATGATATGGAGAGGGGCCTTGACGTCGCTATGCAGGAGCTGTTGGGACGCCTATGTGGACGTCACTCTTCTGAAATCAAGAGCCACTACTTCCATTTCTTTGGGAGGCGCGACGAGGAAGGAGAGCCTATTGTATTAGATGAGGCCACTAAGGAGTCTATCAAGCCCGTGCGTCACTACCTCCAGGACTTAGAGAGCCTCATTAGACACCTTGATACTGATAGGACTAATGTGATGCTTAGCAATGATGAACTACGAGTCCAACTCAAGGAGAAGGACAAGGACTTCCAGGAACAGGAAAATCGAATCAAGGAAATGGAGAAGAAGTTTGAAGACCAAGATAAGAAATTCAAGAACCAAGAGAAGAGAGTTTAGGAGAAGAACAAGAAGATTAGAGACTTGGAGACCGAGTTAGAGCTAGAGAACATTGAGCTGGAAGCGGATCACGAGGTCATAGAGAGGCTACGCACTCAGAAGAGAGAGCTACAGACAAAGATTGACGCCTTGACCACAAGCTTGGAGGAATACAAGGCAGGGTTCGCAGCAGCATGGCTTGCACTAGTGGAGGAGGAAGTCGACATGTAGGAGTAGTGATGCTATTCCATCTACCTTTCGTTTATTATTATTGAGTTGCATAAGTCATACCGACTTGTGGGTGACTATGCTAGTATGTTATTTTGCAAACTCTGTCATTACTGTGATGTTGAACTCGCATGTGCTTGTTTGATTAATTGTTGTTTTATTTGGGGTTATCTATCATTACTTACCCTTATTAAACCCACAGATGCCTCCCCGATGCAACAACGAGGATGACAATGGCAATGGAATGCAACAGATGATGGCTGCACAGACCCAGTTGATGCAAATGATGACTCAATTCATGGCGAACCAGAACCAGAACAACAATAATAACAATAACAACCATAACAATCCACCACCTTTGGATATGCTGACCAGATTTCTAAGGCTGAGACCCGCCAAGTTCTCAGGTACCTCAGACCCCATGGTAGCAAATGATTGGTTACGCTCTGTGAATAAGGACCTAGTCGAGGTTGGATGCACGGATGCAGAAAAGGTCAGATTTGCAGCACACTTGTTGGAAGGGCATGCAGCTGCTTGGTGGGATAATTTTCAAATTACCCACCCTATTGAGGAAGTGACTTGGGCAATGTTTGAAGATGGGTTTCGTACCACTCACATCTCTGCTGGAATAATGAGATTGAAGAAAAAGGAGTTCCATAACCTCAAGCAACGCCACCGCAGTATTTCTGAATACATCGAGGAGTTCAATAATTTGTCACGTTATGCACCCGATGACGTTGACACTGATGCAAAGAGAAAGGAGAAGTTCCTAGATGGGTTGAATGATGAAATTTCTATGCAACTATCTGTTGCATATGTTCCAACTTATCAATCTTTATGTGATAAAGCTACCATCCTGGAAAACAAGATGAAGCTAGTGGAGGGTAGAAAGAGGAAGCACCATTTCGATAAGTTTGGATCAGGATCTCCTCACAAGCGCCCTCATGGTGAAGGAATTGGGAGCTCAGGATTCCACAAGAATGGGAATCATAATAACCATTGTAACAACAACCACAACCATGATGGAAACAATCATCGTGGGCACAACAAAAGTGGATTCAGGAACAATCACAATAATCATGGCCATGGGAACCAAAATGGTCAGAACCGTCACAGTCAGCCAGCAAAGAAAGACATCAGTCAGGTGGAATGTTTCAAGTGCAAGAAAACTGGGCACTATGCCAATGAATGTCCAGAGAAGAAGACTGATGGGGCCAAGCCGAACCCATTCCAAAAAGGGCATGTGAATCACATTAATGTGGAGGAAATCCAAGAAGGATCTGATGCTGTGATCGGTAAGTTCAAGATTAATTCCTTTCCTGCACTTATCCTTTTCGATACTGGCGCATCGCATTCATTCATTTCAAGAGCATTTGTAATCAAAAACGGACTCACCACTGAAACTATTGGATGTCCTATTAAGGTAAGTTCTCCGGGTGGAGAAATGATAGTAAATTCAGGGTGCCGACAGATCATCCTAGAAATTGGAAAACACAAGTTCCCGATTAGTTTAATAATCCTAGAGTCCCAAGGATTAGATGTCATATTAGGAATGGACTGGTTGAC
Organism: Avena eriantha; assembly: GCA_910589775.1. Classification (NCBI taxonomy): domain Eukaryota; kingdom Viridiplantae; phylum Streptophyta; class Magnoliopsida; order Poales; family Poaceae; genus Avena; species Avena eriantha. Next base: position 165,925,710 of record OU342741.1, on the reverse strand, counting down.
CCGTTATGAAGGAGTGATTGATTGTGCCAAGCGGACTGTTATGCTTACCACCCCAGAAAAGAAAAGGATCAGGTTCAAGTCTAACTTTGAACCCAAGGGGAGCAAGGTTAATCCTCTTAAGGGAGTTAGCCTAGACAGTGTGCCAATAGTGAAGGAATACCCATATGTGTTTCCCAAAGAATTACCTGGCATGCCACCAGATAGGGATGTGGAGTTTCTAAGAGACCTACTGCCAGGAACAGGGCCTATAGCAAAGAGACCTTATAAGATGTCAGTTGACGAGTTAAAAGAACTTAAGAAGAAATTAGGAGAACAACTGGAAAAGGGATTTATCCAACCAAGTTCATCGTCTTGGGGAGCACCAGTCTTGTTTGTTGAAAAGAAGGACCGAAGCCAGAGGCTATGCATAGATTATCGTTCACTTAATGAAGTGACCATAAAGAATAAGTACCCCCTGCCTAGAATAAATGATCTCTTCGATCAACTAGAGGGTGCATGTGTGTTCTCAAAAATTGATCTTCGATCAGGATACTTTCAACTCAAGATTAGAGAACATGACATACCCAAGACTGCATTCACCACTAGATACGGGTTGTATGAATATACAGTGATGCCGTTCGGATTAACTAATGCACCAGCCTATTTCATGAACATGATGAATAAAGTATTCATGGAATTCCTTGACAAGTTCGTAGTGGTATTCATCGATGATATATTGGTATATTCCAAAAGCAACAAAGAACATGAGGAACATCTACGCCTGATTCTAGAGAAACTCAGGGAACATAAACTTTATGCCAAGTTCAGTAAATGTGAATTCTGGCTGAAGGAAGTGGGTTTTCTTGGGCACATAGTATCTAGAAGTGGTATAGCTGTTGATCTAGCAAAAGTGGCAGCGGTGACAGAATGGGAACCTCCTAAATCAATTAAAGAAGTCCGTAGTTTCCTTGGCCTAGCAGGGTACTATCGAAGGTTCATTGAAAATTTCTCTAAGATTGCAAAGCCCATGACTAATCTGCTGAAGAAGGAGAATAAGTTTAATTAGACAGAAGCTTGTGAAACCAGCTTTCAGGAATTGAAAAAGAGACTGGTGTCAGCACCAGTGTTATGTTTGCCAGATCTTGAGAAAGATTTTCAAGTCTATTGTGATGCATCTCACCAAGGACTGGGAGGTGTACTTATGCAACAAGGTAAAGTTGTAGCCTATGCATCAAGGCAACTCAAAAATCATGAAGTAAATTATCCTACTCATGATCTAGAGTTCGCATCAGTTGTGCATGCACTGAAAACATGGAGGCATTATCTTATGGGAAAACGTTGTGAGATGTTCACTGATCACAAGAGTTTGAAATATATTTTTACACAGAAAGAGCTCAACATGAGGCAAAGAAGATGGCTAGAACTCATCAAGGACTATGACTTAAGTTTACAATACCATCCTGGAAAGGCAAATGTTGTAGCCGATACATTAAGCCGCAAGGTTTATGTGAATGGCCTCAACAAAGGAGAATTGCCGGAGGAATTGTGTGCTCAATTTAGAGAGCTGAGACTCGAAATTGTGCCTGAAGGGTACCTTGCATCCTTGGAGGTGCAGCCCACACTAATGGATAGAATTCAAGAGGCCCAAAAGTTGGAAAAAGAAATAGATGAAATCAAAAGTAAAGTTAGTGAAGGGAAGGCAAAAGGATTCCATGTAGATGAACAAGGAATCTTATGGTACGAAAAACGTATCTGTGTTCCACGGGATTTTGAGCTTAAAAAGTTAATCTTGCAAGAAGCTCCAATTCACCATATTCAATTCACCCTGGCAACACCAAGATGTATATGGATGTTAAGGAGAGATTTTGGTGGAATAATCTAAAGAAAGACATAGCAGAGCACATTGCTCTATGCGACGTGTGTAGTCATGTAAAGGCAGAACATCAGAAACCGGCAGGATTATTACAACCACTGCCAATACCTAATTGGAAATGGGATAAAATTGGTATGGATTTTATCACCGGACTGCCCAGGACCAAATCTGGATACGATTCCATATGGGTTATCGTTGATCGCTTGACAAAAGTGGTCCATTTCATACCAGTAAAGACCACTTATACAAGCGCAAAGTTAGCCAAGATTTACATGAACAGAATTGTATGTTTGCATGGGGTACCTAAGAGTATCGTATCTGACAGAGGGACTCAATTCACTTCACACTTTTGGCGACAACTTCACGAGTCATTGGGAACTCGGTTAGAATTCAGCACTGCATTTCATCCGCAAACAGATGGGCAGACAAAAAGAACCAATCAAATATTAGAGGATATGCGGAGAGCATGTGCGTTAGATTATGGATCCAGTTGGGATGAAAGTCTACCGTACGCCGAGTTTTCTTACAATAACAGTTATCAGTCGAGCATAGAAATGGCTCCATTTGAATTCCTTTACGGAAGGAAGTGTACTACTCCATTGCTATGGAATGGAGTAGGAGAAAGAAACTTGTTCGGGCCAGACCTAATCAAAGAGGCCGAGGAGAAAGTCAAGATGGTAAGAGATAGGCTAAAGGTAGCTCAATCTCGGCAAAAGAGCTATGCTGATCCAAAACGTAGAGAGGTTACATACGAGGTTGATGATAGAGCTTATCTCAGGGTATCACCACTTCATGGTGTGAAGAGGTATGGAATCAAAGGGAAACTAGCAGCACGCTATGTAGGGCCTTTCAAGATTTTGAGTCGCAAAGGAGAAGTAGCATATGAGATAGAATTACCAGAATCTTTGTCAGCAGTTCACAATGTATTCCATGTTAGTCAGCTGAAAAAGTGTCACCCAGAGATGGAAGAAATTTCGTTGAAAGACACTATACCATTGGAGGAAGTTCAGCTAGATAATGATCTCACTTATGAAGAGAAACCTATTAAGATTCTGGAGACTGCAGAAAGAATTACCCGTACCAAGACCATCAAATTCTGCAAAGTGCAGTGGAACCATCACACTGAATCAGAAGCAACCTGGGAACGAGAGGATGAACTTCGGAGAGATCACCCTCACCTATTTGCTAGCCAACCCAAATCTCGAGGGCGAGATTCATCTTAAGGGGGTTAGATTTGTAACATCCCAAAATTTCATCTGAAATCATCATCATTGCACTCATATCATCATGGCATGTTTTTGCATTGCATTTAGAATGTCCTCCAAAAATCTGGTGCAATTTTGGGCCATGGTTAGGAATTTATGAATAGTTTTGAAAATGGAACCAAAGAAAATGCTATATTACCTATTAAGTCCAAGTAAGTACTTTGGATTAAAATAGTAGGTAAATATGTTTTATAATACCCTAAAAACCTAGTTTGAGTTTTTACAAATTTTCACAAATTGGTTTGAATCATTAAATCAAAAGTTTTGGAGAAAACTGAATTAGAAAAAGAAAAGGAGGGAAAATTTCAAACAGCAGCAGCAGCATCTGGCCCAACCTGGCCCATTAAGCCCACCCGGCGTTTCCCCTCTCCCCCGCTTTCTTACCGTGCCCCTGGCTACTCCCTCTCGCTGACAAGCCGGCCCCACGCCACGTCACCCCCCCACCCCGTCGTCTTCAACCGCGCCGTCGAGCAAACTCCCCCCCTTCTCAGCCGTTTCCAAAACGATTGATTTCCGGCCGTTTCTCACAGTGATTCTCCCTGATGAATGCTCCTACTTAATCCTCACCCCCTCCTCGTCATTTTCCCCCAGTCGCCACCCCTAGAGAGCCCCCAGGCTCCCCTAAATTCGAGCTCGAACGCCGCTCACTGACGGCAACTCCGACGACGATTCCGGTGAGTCCAAGCCGCCCGGCGCCCTCCCCTTGATCCCATCTATTTCCCCATCTCCTGGCGCACCTACTGACCGAGCCACGCGTTTTCTTTTGCCCCAGGTCGATGACACGGACAATTCTGGCGAACTCCTCTGCCGCCACCGTCAGTCGCCTTCTCCGGTAAGGGTAGGTTTCCCCCTGCCCCTATTTGGTCTTTACTAGATCGTGCAGACGCTTGCGCCCCTCGCTGACCTCTTTGCCGGTTGGTTTGAGCCCCAGGTATTCATCTTCGTCGCTGAGCCGTGAGTTCCGCCGGCAACTACAACTCCGGTGAAGGATCCAGGCCAAGCCCGAGCACCCCCCGCACCGCAGTGACCTCCATCGAGATCGCCACGACCCCCTCAACCCCTGGTACGTGTCCACGATCTCCCAGCCCTCGTAGAATTGCCAGAACCCCATCGGCCGACGCTCCGCCGCCGCGCGCCGTCGTTAGCACCGCCAGTCTCCGGCGAGATGCTTAGCAGCCGTTCGATCAGATCCTAGCGGTTAAGATTAGATCACTTAAACGAAAGGGTACGGCTGATCTGATCCGTCCAACGTCACTTAAATCTGACGATCCACAGCGGTCGATCTGGCCGAACCGGTATCAGCCAATAAGAAAGTGCCACGTCGCCAGACTATTTTGTTTAAATAGAAAAATAGACTGATTTAGTATTTAACTTAGAAATTCAATAACTTTTGATCCACAAATCAGAAAAATACAAATTTGGTGTCTATGGATTCAGAAAAAGGAGACCTTTATTATGGAGGCCTTGTTTCACACTTTTGCCTCTGGAAAAATGGAATTATCGACAGAGCCTTTTTAGGAGTGTATTATTCACAAAAATTGTTCTATAGATTATTTTTGAGTATTTCTTATGCATTTAGTTGAGGTATTCTATCCTCAGTACTGTTGACTCTGTAAATTATAGAGTTGTGATCATATCTTTGCATGTTGCATGCATTCATGTTTTTGTAATGTTTTATTGATTGAATTATTATTGTTGTATTGATCTTGTGTAGATTGTGTGGATTGTGAAGTTTGTTGCTGTGAGGATTGTACCTATTCCCCTAGCTACCAAGGAAAGTGATATTTCATCCCATGTCCTATTATTTTCACTATTGCACTAGTGATATTTTGGTAGATCTTGACATGATAGAATTATTCCTATATTGCTATACTATGCTATGCTATATAGATTATATCTTGGTAGTATCCCCTAGTTTAAGGACTTTGTATGTTAGAATGCTTAGCTATGCTAGTAGAATTTGTGGGTGGAAAATACATATCAAGATAGTATGAAAAGGTATTATTTTTGTATTGACTAAGAAAACAACTATTATTAATGAAACACCTGGGTGGATTGGGACTTGCTTGGATTATGTTGAGTGGTTACTCAGGGGCCATGTCTATGGCCAGATGGTGTATCACACTTGTGGATGGCCACCCAGGAATATAGCGATTGGAGACATTCTTGTCATGAAGCTTCCAGTGCAGCCACATAGCATATGGGCTCTGCCTTGACCAACTAAGTTGCAAGAACTCAGCCAGGCGGACAGAGGGTGGTAGTGATGAGTAGGGTTGTGAGTCTACACTCGACATGCTTGCATGTGGCACATGAAGACTAAGGACTCTATTATCATTATATGTTATGTGAACTTGTGTCTTAGCCTTGGGCTAATTGAGTTGTAAGAACTATTATACTCCTGGATGTGCGATGTAATAATGACCTTTGTTTCTGTTCACTTCATCTTAAACTGTGGGTGCTAGCATTTTGATCCAGGGACTAGCACTGCAATCATAGGGATCTTACCTTATCATGGTGAGATCTTACAACCTCCCTCCAAGCCATCTATCCTCCCAAAATAGTGATATCTGCCCATTGCATAGCATCATGGAGGTCGAGGCGAAGAACAGCTGGCGTTCCTCTAGCGAGAAGTGCAGGGCTAGGCCACTCCAAGCTCTGTTGTCGTCAGTCTTGGCGAGCCACATCCATCTAAGCCTCAGAGAGACATGTGCGCTCAAGATCGCGGATTCCTAGGCCGCCAAGCTCCAGTGGTTGACAAATTCTCTGCCAGTTGACATGGCAGTGGCCTCCACTCGCCTCAGCGCAGCCTGCCCAGAGGAAGCCACGCTCGATCCTCTCGATCTTCCTGAAGGTCTTCTTGGACGGTGCAATGACTAATAATTGATGTATGGGTATCGCACTCGGCACTGCCTTGATCATGGCCAACCTCCCAGTCTTGGTCATCAACCATGACATCCACGATGGCAGATTGCCCGCAATCTTGTCGACCAGCGGCTGCAGCTGCGCAGTGTTGGGGTTTCAGATGGTGAGGGGGATGCCCAAGTAGGTGATGGGCAGCTCCTCAATGGGGAATCCGAGCGTCTGAATAGCCGTGGTAACCTCTTCGTCATTGCAACGCAGCAGCGTCGCCATGCTCTTAGTATAGTTCACCAAGAGGCCGGAGGCGTCTCCAAACAGCTCCAAGATCTCTTTCACCGCCGCGATGTCGCTCGGCCACGGGTGGCAGAATAGGACGACGTTGTCTGCGTAAAGCGAGATTGGTGGGATCGTTGGGTGCAGCCGCTGCAAAACTCCAATGTCAATGGCTTGCCTGACCAATCTCCCAAGCACATCCATGGCTAGCACGAACAACTATGGGGAGAGCGGGTCGCCTTGCCGAAGGCCTCTCCAGTGCCAAATGGGTGGCCCAGGCTCACCATTCAGAAGGATGCGGGTGCTCACCGGGGATAGAAGGATGACCAGCCACTCCATGAATCTATGCTCGAACCCGTACTGTCTCATCACCTCAATAAGGAATGGCCAGGCTATCGAGTCAAAGGCCTTCGTCAGGTCAAGCTTGAGTAGTACGCGTGGGGCACCTAGATGGTGAAGGAGCTTGGCCGATTGCCTCACCAGGCCAAAGTAGTTGTGGAGGCTCTGTCCGGCAATGAACGCGTTTTGATTGTTGCTAACCAGGTCAATCAGCTTGGGTGCCAGCCGTAGGGATAGCGTTTTGGCGCACAACTTCGCCACCAAATGGATCAGGCTAATGGGGCGGTAGTCACCTAGCGTACTCGCATCCGCCTTCTTAGGCAGCAGGGCTTGGTTGAGTTTGCTAAAGCCTCTGCCTCGCATCTCATACAGCCTCTGGAACACCTAGGTGAAGTCGTGTTTAACGATGTTCCAGCATGCTCGGAGGAATTCCGCAGTAAAACCGTCAGACCCAGGTGCCTTGTGCACAGGCAGGCTTCTCACTGTGCCCCAAATCTCCTCAACACTGAAAGGTGCATCGAGGTCCTCCAGGTCATGATGCTTAATAAGCGGCTCTAGGTCAATAGCCCAGGCAAGTTCCAATGCTGTGTCGAGTAGAGCGTCATAGTGTGAGTTCGCGGCCTCGACCATTTGGGCGTGCTCCATGAGCACCTGAGAGTCCGTGCTGATGCTGAATATGCGCTTCTTATGTTGCCGATATGTGCATTGGCGGTGGAATAATGAGGTGTTGGCATCACCATCCTTGAGGTTAGCAAGACAGGCCCGCTGTCTGGCTATGGTGCGCTCAAGGGAAGTGAGGCCCATGTATTGTTTATTTCTGTTTGTTACTTTATTCTCAATATGTATAATTCACTTAGTTTCTCATTTCGAAATGCTACTACCACTTCTAAGCTAGCAGATGAACCACCACCTGCTGAAATTGATCCTTTCAAAATACCTACAAAAACTGTTGATCGTGTTATGGATAACTACTATTTTGGAGATGGAACTGTCCATCCTGGTGATCATTTGCTTTTTATACATGAATTATGCGGATTGTTCAAGTGTGCAAGTATTACCACAGATCAAGTTAAGAAAACATTATTCTCCATATCATTGAAAGGAAGAGCTGAGGAATGGTATAAGCTTCTAAAGAATGGCCAATCTCTTGGATGGAGGAAATTGTACCTCTCTTTTATTCCAATTTTTATCCTTCTAGTGAGATTCATAAAGATCGGAATCAAATATATAACTTTTGGCCTCACGATGGAGAGAGTACCGCCCAAGCTTGGGGGAGACTGAAGTCACTAATGCTCAAATGTCCTATTCATGAGCTCCCTAATAATATTATTATCAATAACTTTTATGCAAGGCTTTATCTTCATGATAAGGATCTATTGGATGCTTCTTGTGCTGGATCATTTGAATGTATGAAAGAAGAAGCTAAATGGGAACTTCTAGACCGTATTCAAGACAATGCTGAAGCATGGGAGAATGATAAAGGAAGAAAGTCATGTATAAATTATGATTATGAATGCATTAAATCTTTTATGGGAATTGATGACTTTCATAATATTAGTGTTGCTTATGGTCTTGATTCTCAAATTATTGCAAATTGTTTTAAGGCCTTTGCCTCTTATATTGAAATTCCTAAAAAGAAATGGAACAAGTATCATGAGCCATATAAAGATATTGTTAATTGTGTTCCTACTAGAAATACTGAAGTTTATACTGTTGATCATATTTTACCTAAACCTTACATCGATAAAATATCTTTCCCTGTTAAGGTAAAGGAGCATTCTATGATAGCTAGTGTGGTTAACAAAAGTACAAAGAAAGCTGTAGAACCTGATGAACAAATAGATGTTGAACCTGCAGTAGCAAAGGTGAAAGTCCTCATCACTAAAAATGTAGAAGATGGGCACATTATCCATTGTAAGCATACTTCTAATATTGTTTCACATCCTAGTGGAACTAGGAAAGCTAGTGTCCCTGTGTTTTCTGTCAGAATAAGTGAGCATTGCTACTATGGTTCATGTGATAGTTATATCGTTAAATTTATTAATGATACTGAAAGTTATTATGCGAGAGGGAAAATGTTTCTATGCATCTCAATAATATTAAGTTTCCTCGCTTTATGCTGAAAGTCTTTATGTTGCACTTGTTTTCCCTTCCTATGCTAGTAGCTTCTTGTTTCAATAATTTTTTTTCTTACAAAATTCCCTTGCATAGGAAGTGGGTTAGATTTAAATATGTGTATATTTGCTTCTTGATTCTCTCTTTTACTTCAATTCATATCCTTATGTGAGCATCATTGAAATTTATCATGCCTATCTTAATGGCTATAAAGAAAGAGCTTTTTGGGAGACAACCCAATATATTTTTGCTTTCAGTTTATTTTTGTTTATTTGAGTCCTGGAAGTTATTTCTTCTGTAATAACCTCTCCTTATCCTTTTTGTTTTGTTTTTGTGTCAAGATCAGCCTCTAATGAGAGAGAAGTAAGATTTGGGGAAATTGCTATCCCGAAACAGATTTTTGTGCTTCACCGTTAAAATTCGTGAAAATCCCAGAACATCGTATTGATTTGTAATTTTTGTGTGCATGCCCAGGTTATAATTTAACTTTTGTTAGTTTTGCACTTTTTGATTTGAGCAACAGAAGATTTTCGAAAAAAAATGATGTTTACCTGTTACTCTGTATTGATAAATTTCTGCCATTTTGCATTTGCCTCTTAAATCGATTTCCTTTTTGAATTATTATTGGGCTTTTGAAAGGAGTTGCTTCATTAGCTTATGTTTTGATAGATTTCAGTTCAAATTGAACCTAAAGGTTTATATTCTTGCATGCACTAATGTTGCTAATGAAGATTGTGTGAAGTTTTGTATGAAAGAAATTTTCAAGTGGTAGGAGAGAATGGTGTAATGAGATGAAAAATGGTCAAAAGACTCAAGCACTATATTTCTGAAGATTCTTACAATGAAGATATTGATATTATTAAAGTGGTGACTCCGGAAGAATTTATTAAAGACCAAATTCAGAAACCTGCAGAGTCCGTTTTCGAATAGGTAATAGTTCTGGTAAGAAAAGGTCATCGAAAAACTTTTCAATTTATATTTTTCTAGTTTTTATCTAACATGGAAAATAATGAGTCAAAAAAGGGACGGAAACGGAGCCCGGGGGCTCACACCACCCCGTGGCACGGGCCCACCTGGCCGCGCCACCTAGGGTGTGGCCACCCCGGAGCCCGCTTGCGACCCGTTTTCTCCTAGTACCTTCCTTTTGTTGTTAAAATTTGTAATATATAATCCCCCGGATCCCCTGAGGTCCATATATCATGTTCTCGTCTTGTTTTCATTTCGATTTGTTTCTGTCAGGAACTATTCTCAAGTTTAGAAGCACAATGGTCTCCACCAACGATAAGGGCACAAAGAATGTGGAAGATGATCTCCAAGACCCCAAGTAGGAGGAGGAGATCAAGGGCGAAGTTGAAGAGGAAGTAAAGGAAGACCAGCATCCATGCACCAGCACCACCATTGCAAGCATTGGAGTGATGGCACATCATGTCAAGTTCAAACCGACTGGACGGATATCCACTGGACGGATGGTTCCGCGCTTTTGCTTGGCTTCACGGTCACCTCCTCCACGCACCAAGAATCCCTTCCATACCCTTATACATGAGCAGCAATTCCAAAAGATTCCTAAGGAAAAATTACCCCCCAATTGGGACATGCCTCGTTCTAACCATGCAGGAAAAGAACACTTTAAGGAGGAAGAGTGGGGAAAGAATCACAAGGGCTGGGATTCACAGTCCAACATGATCATGAACCGCATTGAGCAAATTTCGGAGTTGATTCGTACTCTCACCTTCGAGATTAAGGATTTGAAGGAATTGATTGAAAATCTTATCGAGAGAACACCACCACCACCAAAGGAGTAATTCGTCATCAGGTTTTGGCATCCCTTGGTTTGTTCCAATCTTGGGGGAGTGTCGCGGTATCACATCATTATCTTTCATCTTTTTACCTTTTTAGTAGAGTCATATCATGAATAGAGAAGTTATCATATAGGATGGTTTGCATTGTGCAAGTATCTCCCCTCTAGTTAGTTATCTATGTATCCCTTGGTGTGAGTTGCCATTATGGAATATTAATGAGAAGTTCTATCATTTACTTTTTGCACATCTTATTTTAGTTTGCAATTTCTGTTATATGATTGATCTTGTTGTCAGTATTGGTATCACTTTGGGATCATTAAGTAAATTTAACTGGTTTCGGCAAACTTGGCTCTGGTCAGTAGCAACACTATTTAAAGATTGAATGGAAAAGAGAAAAGTACTTTTAGAAATATAATTTCATTATCTTTCTTTATTGATTGGCTCATAAGCTTAGTATTCTCTAGTTAAGATCTTTTGTGTTTCCAAGGAAGATTGCATGATTGTTTCTATCACTTGTATGTTTGCTTGTTTCCTTTAACTCTTATGTTTGCTACCCAGCCTTGCTAGCCAAAAACCTGTACTGAGAGGGAATGCTTCTCGTGCATCCAATCCTTGAACCTAAACATATGCCATTTATGTCCACCATATCTACCTATTAGCATTATTGCTATTCCAAGGAAACCATTAAATAAGGGTGTGTAGGATCTCAAAGTTTAAGGTTGTGGTTATGTTTTTATCTTAATTAATTTCTTATAGTTGCGGATACTTGCAAGGGGTATAATCACAAGTATGTATTAGTCCTAGGAAGGTCAGTACATTAGCATAGGTTCACCCACACAACACTTATCCAACCAGAAAAGATTAATCAACTATATGAAGCAAAAGCACTTGACAATATTCCCATGTGTCCTTGACAACGTTTGGTCATCTTAAGTAATATAACCGACTTGTCCTTTGCTAAAGAAAGGATTGGGCCAATACCTTCAATTATTATTATTGTCTTTTTTACTCGCACTTTATTTATCTGCATTATCAAAAACCCCTAAAAATCCGTTTGCTAAGTACTTACAGAGAATTCCTCATCCAAACCACTTGTCTACACCTTCTGCTCCTCGTTGGGGTCGACACTCTTACTTATCGAAAATACTATGATACACCCCCTAAACTTGTGGGTCATCAGGGTTCCCAACCTGCAGATTAGTCATTACTCATACTCCCTATACCTGGCTCAATCCTCGGGGTCTTGGGTACCTGACAAGTCCTTGGATTGAGGCAAGATAGGATACAATAATCATCATGTCATAAAAACTAATACATGATCCCATCTATGATAAATAACATGCACAAAATCTACATGTCTAGGCCGAAGCCCTTAGCCCAAGGAGGATTACTCACACACAGATATGAAATCGAAGATGATAAACATTGCAATGGGAATCATGAGATTGATAGAAAGTAGTCTTACAATGTTGCCAATCAAAGATGAGATCTACTATTACAAGTGATGGAATATGGCTATGGTGGTGGAGAATGGTTTGGACATTAGATCTAAGTATATTCCTTTAGCGACTCTTTGATGTTGTGGATGGAGATCTGGGGGCGGCTGGTGATCGAAAAGAGCTCCCTTTTCTCGTCGCCAGAGGCTTCCCTTTACGGAAGTTGTTCTGTTTGACCTAGCGGTGTCGACGGAAACTATACGAACGTAACTATACGGCTGGAATTTTATTCCCACCATATAGTTGGTTGTTAAAGCGTCAGTCTCCACCTGACGACTCCTAGTTTCTTCAGGTTGTTGGAAATCTTGTATCTTTGACTTTAATGTAGTGATTCCCGTCATGAAATGTCATTATCTGCGCAGGGAAAAATAGCAAGAAATGATTGCATACCCCTTTGATCATTAGGCATTAGTGGCAGGGTTTAGAGAGATATTTCATCAAAAATATGAATAATATCATGTTTAAATGTGGGCATAGATGGCTATATTTTAGAGCCATCAAGATAATATTGATATTGAAATTCTATCATGTGTAAGATGAATTGGTAGATGCTTATTATGTACTCCGTTCTTTAAGTACTTATTTTGATCATACTTGTATATAAGAATATGTGTGTGGGAACGTGTGTATTAGATGGAGTAACATGGTGGTGGAGATTAGGAAGTGACATAAAACTCGAGACTCACTATGGTTTTTACCTTTATTTCGTTACCTCACTAGGGATAAATTGAATGCATGTGGTATTGATCTTGTGACAGCAAATATTCTCTTGTTTGGTCAAGGTACACTACAATAAAATTTGGCTTTCGCAACGTTTGGTCCGTCGAGTGTCATAGAAGGCATGCCTTCTGCCATAATTTTTTTCACTTAACTGTGGTAGATAGAATTTATTTTGTTTTTGCGGAAATCGTAAAAACATGGAAGAAGCTTGACCGACATGTGACATAAGTAAGATTCTCCATTCCTCGTGCGATGTTGACTCACCAAAATCTTTTGAGGTGTGTGGGTTGTGGATGTCAGTGTCTCTAGCAGACCATACTTTTCGATTGCACCTCCCTGATTTGAGCTCGATAACATTGCTCGATGCATCTGCCGTTTAATCAAACTACTGGGTTCCCATCTCATCCTCTCACTACAAGAATCATATGTATGATGGAATTTTCTTCGCTTGCGCTTCTTTATTTTGAACTTGATAGCCTTGCTCGATGCATGTGCCGTTTATTCAGGTTGCTATGTCCCACGTGCCAGCCTCTCATTATAAGAAATGTGTGTATGACAAATTTTATTTCTTTGCTCATACCTCCATGTTCTAAACTTGATAACGTTGCTCGATGCATCATCCATTTATTCAGTCTCGTGGGTCCCCATGTTGGAAACTCACTAAAAGAAATGTGTGTATGATGGATTATTTATTTCTGCTCGCGCCTCCCTGTTTCGAACTTGTTAACATTGCTCGATACATCAGTTAAGTCTCACTGCTAGGTCCCACATGTCAACCTCTACTTAGAGGAAACATGTGTATGATGGACTTTTTTTGGCTATGCCCACTGTTTTGACCTTGGCAACCATCGACGAATCCACTATGGGACATGGGTGTACAGATGTACACCCAAATTTTTCAGCAAAAAACTCTTATATAGTTGTATAACGGGTATATACAACACTAGTAGCATGTTTTCTCTTAACATATGTAGTATTTTTACCCAACCACAAACTAAGTGATAATCCTATAGTTTACTACTCCTGCCATTCGGAGTAAGTGTCGTAGATTTGTCTAGATAAGCATGTATTTAGATGTGTTTTAATGTGTAGTTACATGTGTAGTTACATGTCTATCTAAATAAATCTGCGATACTTTTTTCCAAACGAATAAAGTACGGCATAAGTTGCAATTCGTCCCATTAGGCAGTAGCCATTGTACATCTGTTTCAAGAAACATTATACTATTAAAAATTTGTGTGATGATATTGTGATCTTTATTCCTTATAGGTTTGACATAAAATCCTTATAGGCTCAATCATCACATTGTTCCATTCGAGAAAAAGGTGATTCGTGCATGGGACTGACAAAACCACATGGGATGGGGTTGCATCGAAGTGCTGAAATTGATAGAACACTATTTTTCTCCTTATTTTTTAATCCCTTTGTCACCTTTTAAGATATTTTTCTCAAAACAAAGTCTTTATATATTGTCCTACAGTTCATAAATTATACTTTTACCTATGTTACCACTTGACCTTTATGTTTTGTGTTAGCTAAAATTCGTACACCCAAAGCTGAAATCCTGGAGCCGTCCCTGTTGGAAACGTTATTTGTTGTAGCCATATGTGGTCGTGTGGCTACTGGGTCTTTGATGCCAGCCTCTCTATACAAGTATGTTGGATTATTCATTACACATGATTACTAGCTACTGAACTTATATTATTGAAACATGCCCCTTAAACTTGATCTTGTATGTTAAGGTTGAGGGGTGCCAGTTGCAGGCACGTGGGTCAACGGTGTCAGCCTTACAATATAGAAATATTGCTAAAGTACAAAAAATGGAAATCTATAACACAACATATATAGATATATACAAGCATAGGATTTGAACCGGGACTTAGCAAACATCCAACTACGAGCCTTGCCACTACGATAGAAACACTTCATGTGTTTAAAACGTTAAACAATACAAATTATTATAACTTATGAATTTGTCTCATTAAAAATACTCTCCTTGTCCATATTTATCTCCCTCATTATAAGAAGGCAGGGCTCCTAGCAGCTCAATTAAAATGCTACATAATGGAGTACTTTCTATATAAAACATAGGTAGGCAGAGTTTTGGGGTGGGGGAGGGGTAATGCCTATAAAGGCCGAATTAAAAAGATTTTGGACCAGTTGAGGACATATGAGCTATATTTCATGGGCTCTCTCCTATATTCAATGGGTTGTGGTCAGCGGTTGATACGTCCATTTTGCATCACTATTCTATGTCATAATCCACTGTTATTCATTGATATATTTCATACTGAGAGGTGATACTTATGTTATTTCATATGTTTTTGCATGGTTGATGACTTTTGGAGCATGGACCGCTGCAGTCAGGATTCTGATGGAAAAGGTGCTGTTTGGAGGCAAAATTCGGAAAGATCAGAAAATCCGGGAAAATATACAGAAAATCCTATTTTTCCAGAAGACGAAGGAAGCCTGAAGGGGAGCTGGAGATGGGCCACAGGGGGCCCACACCACCCCCTGGAGTGGGCAGCACTAGGCCGCGCCAGCAGGTGGTGTGGTCGCCCTGGCCCACTCCAGACTCTCTCCTCTAGCGTATATCATCCTCCCGAAATTCTAAGACTCGGGGAGCGACCATAGAAAGATTCCGCCGCCTCTGCGGGGCGGAAAACACTGAGAGAGAAAGATCTCTCCGGCAGACAGATTTCTGTCGGGGGAATTCCTTCCCATAGAGGGGAGATCGTCGCCATCAACACCACCATCAAGCTGGACTTCATCGGGATCATCATCATCATCATCACCACCATCATCACCATCAGCACCCTCATCACCATCTCCATATTGCTGTAACAATTGAGTTGAATCTTGCATTAGTTCATAGGGGACACTTTCCCGGTGTTGATTACTCTTTGTAGTTGATGCTATTGAGTGAACCATTGAATTATTGTTTATGTTCAGATTGTTATACATCATTATTCCATCTCTGATCATGATCCATATGATGTCTTGTGAGTAGTTCGTTTTGTTCTTGAGGACATGGGAGAAGTCATGTTGTTAGTAGTGGAGTTGTGTTGAGAAAGATTCAATGGATTGTTATTTAAGTTGTGGTGTACTTCTTCTAGTGGTGTCATGTGAACGTCGACTACATGACACTTCACCTACATGGGCCTAGGGGAATGCATTGTGTATTTGGCTACTAATCATAGGGGTTGCCGGAGTGACAGAAACCTGAACCCCGTTAGGAAACCATTGCAAAAGGGACGTAAGGGTCTTAGAGTTTAAAGCTGTGGTTAGGTTTCTACCTTAATTACTTTCTTGTACTTACAGATGTTTGAAAGGGGTATAATCACAAGTATGTATTAGTCCTAGGAAGGTCGGTACATTAGCACAGGTTCACCCACACAACACTTAGCAAGCTAGAGAAGATTAATCAGCTATATGAAGCGAAAGCACTTGACAGTCTTCCCATGTGTCCTCGAGAACGTTTGGTCATCTTAAGTAATACAACCGGCTTGTCCTTTGCTGCATAAAGGATTGGGCCACTTGCTGCATTTATTCCTACTGTCTTTTATTTTCTCGTACTTTGTTTACTTGCTTTATCGAAAACCCCTAAAAATCCGTTTGCTAAGTATTTGCAAAGAATTCCTGATCCATACCACTAGCCAGCACCTTCTGCTCCTTGTTGGGTTCGACATTCTTAATTATCGAAAATACCACGATACACCCCCTATACTTGTGGGTCATCAGCAGTCACCGGACCACGGAGAGCGGAATTAGAAGCTTTAGGCTATACTTGGGTCCGATAGGCTAATTTCATGGGCTCATTAATAAAAATTCCAATGTGCTGGGGCTCGACCGGAATCAAAGCAAAGACCTCAACAAGGAAGAAAAAACTAGGCAGAAAAATTACCAGATATTTCGTCTAAAAATTGTTGACAACCAGGAACACATACCTCGCTTGAGCCAAAACTTCCCCGATCACCCACACGTTCCTACTCGCGCCTTCACTCCAGCAGCCATCTACTTTCTCTTTGCTCCATTCTCCTGGAGACGTACCAACAATTAAAACCACATGACATGCACCAAAACAGTAACACTCTATCTATCAATCATGGCGGCTGACACCATTGGCAGCACAGTTCTTCTCGAGACATACACCGGTTGGCAATGGTCGATCCCCACGGTATGCGCAACGCTTATAAATTTCTTAGTTTGCCTGAATCATTCTCTAGACGTTGTTTCATACTAGATCTGTTTGTTTAACATTTTATGAAGTTAACATGTTTGTTTGAATTGGTTGGCATTTTATTGCGCTCGGTCGATTTGCTCTCTCAAATATGTAACATAAGTTTGCACTCCATTTCTGAAATAGGCTAAATTACATGGAATTTTTAGTTCTATATTCGATCTGTTTGCTCAGATATCTTGGCTTAATTAGATATATAATCAACCTATTTGCTGAAATATCCTGAAAGCAGATGGACATATATCGAATATTGAATGGGAAAAAAGCAACATTGTTATATTCATGCAGCCTCTTATATGAGGCTTGCAGGACCTATGGAAGGGTGTCATGACTCCTGATAACCTTAGGAGCAAACCTGAATATGCCAAGTTCCCTATGCGAGATGTTGTGCTATACTGCACTCATGATTTTCCAGCTCTTGGCACTATGTCAGGAAGAGTGACACAAGGTTATAATGCATGTGTTCACTATGAGAAAAAATAGGTAACAATGAGGCTACAAACTAAGACCGGTCTCATTGGCCACCAATTTTTTCTTCATAAAGGTCACAAATTCCCAAAAAACTTAAAAAATTGCAGTTCTATGGAAAGAGGACTGAATATGGCATTACACCACAAAAGTTCACTATAGCTGAGTTGCAGGCGCATCTAGAAAAGGTCAGAAATGTCAAACCAAGAAAACAACCAACTACCAAACGAGGTAAAAGATAGAATACAGAAGATGCACGAACAGTAGGAGCATGATCCAAAAGGAAGAGAGGGGAAGAAGTAGCAGCTACTGCCGAAGGGAAGGAAAAGGAACCAAGGCAAAAGATATTAATGTTATGCACATGGAGAAAAATATATGTGACAACATTATGGGCACATTACTCAACGTTCCATCTAAGACAAAAGATACCTATAATGGTAGGCTTTACTATGAAAAACTCGATGTTAACAACAACTTGAAGGTGCATCCTGAAGATACTGTTGATAAGGGCGGTGAAAAATATTACAAATTTCGAAGTGCAGAATTTGCCTTGCCGATGGATAGAAGGGTACTATTTTGTGACTTCCTCCAAGGTGTGAAGTTCCCATATGGATTTGCTTCCAACATTTCAAATTGTATCAATGTAGAGGGGAACAAGCTCCAAGGAATTGCCACATCCTACTGCAAAGACTTTTAACTCTTAGCATTGAAGGTTTAGTGAACAAGGATTTGTACAACATGTTGTAGAGTTGGGAAAGTTCTTCCAGGAAATCTGTATCAAAACACTGGACAAAAGAGTTATAACATGTCTTAATATGGACATAGAAGAAATCATGTGCAAGCTTGAGCTGATATATACACCATCCTTCAATGATGTCATTGTGCATTTGGCTGTTCATTTGCGTGAAGATGCACTTTATAGAGGTCCTGTGTAGTATGGATGGATTTACCCTACAGAACGCCAACTTTGCACTTTCAAGGGTACTGTTAAGAACAAGTCTAGATCAGAGGCTTGCATTACAGTGGCATATATTGTTGCTGAAGCATTTGCATTTTTCTCAAGATACATTCCTGATCGTAAAACGAGATTCAATATGGGTGGCAAAACTGAAAAAGTTGAAAGATATATTCTAACCATGGTGTTTGCCTAGTAGTAATGAAGACCTGTTTGTGGAATCGATAGGGCATGGAAATGGCGTGCTGGTCCTCCCGAAGTGTCGATTGTCGTATTGCAGCAGCGACGACCATAGACGGCTTAGCGGGTAGGCTACCCCTCTGCATGAAAGAAGAGCCGAGGAGAGACGCGCAGATGATCATTATGTGGTTCTTGAGGCGATGACACTCGTCCTCTCCTTCTTTGCTGCCTACCTACACCTCCAGAATTAGAGCACCTGCGAGCACGAATAAAAAAAGAAGTAAGAATCTAAAAACAGATTGAGCATGATGCAGAAGTAGAAAAAGAGAGACATAAGAGCGCCTTACCACCATACGTGATGAAGAAAGAAGTGTACTGTATCGAGACTACCATGAAGTCGTTCCGGTGGTAGGATCATGTGTCCTGTACATTGAAGTGGTTCTAGGCATGCATCATGTTCGCGCTCATCGGTGACATCGGAAGCAGAATGATGGAGCTAAAGAAAACAGAGCAAAAGTGGGAGAGGAGGTGGGAGAGAAGAAATGCTATGTAATGCATTGAGGAGGAAGGAGCTATCGCTCGGTGTTTTATAGCCAATGTGTGGCGCGAAAACATGGGATACTGAAAGCTTCTCTCTCCACCACAATAACCCGCGAACGCCTATAGTCTAGGAACCAGCTGGGATCTCGCCCGCGACAACCTGCATCCGTCAAGAGTTTACTTGGCCACGATGGCTCTGGACGGGACCCAACTTATGACCTCGTCGCGGGAAACCGCGGGTACCTATATCCTACGATGCCAGCTCTGCTATCGCCAAGATCCATCGTATGATATCGCCAGAACACGGACGCCTATAGTCTATGCGGCCAGCTCGTATCTCTGCCACGAGAACGAACATCCTCCCATGTCTTCCGATGCCACCTCGACTGCAAGCTCGCCTCTCTGCCGCGTCATGTATGCTCGTATAGGGTCCCACCACCCAGCAGGTGCGTAGTCGTGTCGCGCCGGGAAAGCCTCTCACTGGGCATGTTCCAACCCGCGGAGGATGATGGAAAGCCCATGTCGCACGCACGGTCCACTGTCAAGTGTCCAGGGTACGACGACGCGCGATACACCCGTCCGCAGTGTGGAATCTTTTGCACTGGCCCGCAGCGAGACCCACCTCACAGGATAGCAGAGCTCCGTTGCGACGTCGCCGTGTGTCCTCCTCAGCGTCCATATCACGGTCGAAAAGAATCAGGACGACTTGGATAACAGTTTGAGTCAAAACAATCTAGCGCTAATATTTACTCCTGATGACTATGTGTAACCTTATTTAGATATCCATGCTGTATATCTTGTCCTAGTATGCTTGTTTCCAAAAGATATTGAGGGAGCTTTCCATATTCTACTAGAATTCTCTTCATCAGTGGCGAACCCATGATTTGGCAAAGACATGGGCTAATTTCTAATGCCCCATTTTTTTTGGAAAACATTTTTTATAGGAATTATGAAAAATATTGCCTTATATTCTCCTCTCAATAACATAATATATTAGCGAGAACACACTAAAAATGCATAGACAATAAGAAAAGCACAAACAGATGCAGTAGCATAATCGCATAATCAAGACGCAATTTTAATACCTAAACAATGAAGCTTTCCTCCCATCCTAGCCTATAATTCTCTCATCAATCATAGGAGAGGAATCGGAACCTACAGAAACATGAAAAAATAATAAGAAAATAGTATGAATATATGATGCATAGTTGTATTGGTAATAAACTAACCTACCAGTCAAGTGGTATTTGTTCCATGCCTGACCTTATACTTTGGAAACACTCCAATATATTATCATATTTGATGCTTACAAATATGTCTTTCTCAATATAGAATAACATACTATGATTCATCCTATTATCATTGGTCTTATTTCTGATAATTTCCATTTCCACTGCCATCGTTGCAATCATCAAAATCAAGGCTAACTTAATAGCATGATATACCAATAGAAAGGTCTTGTGTCTTGAACCATCTCAAGAGCATGTTTCCCGATATAAGTACAATTTGGAAAATCTGTATCATTCTTGCCTCAACAATGAATGTGCCAAGTTGGTCTTGATGAACAAGGCTTTGATGTCTTTGTCCTCTTCATTTTCTAAGTAATCACATTGAGTAAAGTTAGATAATCCCCAATCAGACAATCAATTACTATGAGAGTTTGAACCTTTTGCAAATTGCGGCAGCGGTTGTCCTGTACGCACTACTAGAAAAAAGACTACTCGAGACGCACGGATTTTTATTTTCGAGACGTATTCCTAGTGCATCTCGAGCGTCATGTCGCGCATATTAATTATACGAGACATATCTCATATCAACCGTGTATACCTCACATATGCGGGACACATATCAATATGCATCTCGTGTATATATATGCAGGACGCATATTGATACGCATCTCGCATATGCGAGGTATACATGGTGCCTCAAGTGATAGATGTACTGAAACACGTACCTACCCAACGTTTGCACTGAAGTAAATACATGTACTGAAGCAAGTACCTGTCCAACGTTTGTACTAAACCAGCTATCTATGTAATGAATCAAATTCTATCTATGGAACTAAATATGGAGGTGCTTGATATTGTCTTGTTATATAAACATATTTTTGATAGATGCCTGAATTGATAGATGCCTGAAGTGATATATGCCCATTTTTGTCATGTTTTTAATGTCTGATACAAGGCTGAAATAATAGATGCTTGAAGTGGAGCAGTAGTCAAACATGGAATAAAGGAAATTGCCATTTTGGTTGCATATCCTTCACATAGTGCTACATGTGTTTGTGCTCTTATCCAATAGTGTAGTGGGCATCTTTGCACTGTGTTACTGTGATCCTTGTGTGTATGTTCTTGTCCACTGGTGCACCCATATGTCCATAAAAACTAGTAGAGTCTTCAGTCGACATTGCATTCCTAGCTATGGCGACCAAGGTTTAAACAAGGAGAAGCAAGCAAGAGAAGTAGGAGAGGAAGGCTGCTAGAATGGCAGATGTTGCTAGGGTACTGGAGCAGTTGGGTGAGGTAGCAGTGGCAGATGATCCAACAATATCAAAGCATGAAGCAATTTGTAAATGTTTGTTCACTAGAACTATTGACTACACTTCCCCTAAAAAAGTTCCAACAAGCCCGCTTCCTGACCTCAAAGCAGCTAGCTCCTTGTGTTTCTTTAAACAAGGCATTGAGTATTGCAAATATAGGATCAAGATGCTGAAGAAGAAGAAGAAGGTGAAGTTTGCTGAAGGCAGGTAGAAGAAGAAGGTCAGTTTGTTGTTGGATGGCATGATGCATCTATGAGTGTGTGCACTAATAGTGTAGTAGTTGTAGTAGGATGAACCCATGTATCTCTATGCTGTAGTAGTTGTAGTAGGATGAACCCATGTTTCTCTGTGCTATAGTAGCTGTAGTAGGATGAACTCATGTATCTCTATGCTTCTCTCAATAAAATGCATTTTGAGACTATGTGCCAACACAAGATATAGATAGAATCCACATATTGAAAATGATATTGAGCTTGGAGTTCAAAGTTCACCTCCAAACATTATCTTGCATTTATTACGCATGTATTGCACCTATTAATGTTAGCAGAATGTTAGCTTATCTGATAGCAAAAAAACTCTAGGAATCTCTAAAACGGAACCTTATCTACAAGGTATGAAGCTATACGGTTTTAAAAGTTATAAACATGAAAATCAAATAATGTACAACATGTGATTGATGGTAAATGTTCATTGATTAACAACACTAGTTACTATTAGATTAACACTAGCACTTATAATATATAATTATAAAACCACAAATTTGGCCAAGAACATTATCATTACCCTTGATCTAACTCGAGACCATCAATCCACATAAACAGTAGTAGTTGGAACCTTGTCTAAATAAAACAAACACTTAGTGCCTAAGAACTCTAAACCTAGTCCTAAACCACAACAGTTCCTTAGCCAAAAGGCTGGTCACAGAAGGGGGCATATCTTAGCTATAGCTGTAGACGCGGTAGTTGAAGACGAGGAAGAAGGGGGAAACCACTACCTTCTACCAAGCCATAGGGTGCGGGAGGCCATGGCCAGCCTCGAGTGAAGGAAATATGCCCTAAGAGGCAATAATAAAGTTGTTATTATATATTCCTTATATATATGATAGATGTTTATTTTACATGCTAGAATTGTATTGATCGGAAACATCAATACATGTGTGTTTAATAAACAAAAGGGGTTCCTAGTTATGCCTCTCTTATAGACTAGCTTGTTGATTAACAAGATGATCAAGTTTTCCTGATCATGGACATTGGATGTTGTTAATAACAAGGTCACACCATTGGTGGAATGATGTGATGAACATTCATCCGAAGTATAGCATTACGATCAAGTCATTATGTTTATATTGCTATAACATCATACGAAGTAATATTTATCCTTGGACCATGAGATCATGTTAATTGCTGACACCGGAAGAGTATCTTGATAACATCAAACATTACACCGTAACAGGGTGACTATAAAGATGGGTTCAGTACTACGAAGGTGTTAAGTTGAGGCTCATGGATCAAGAGTGGAATTTGTCAATCCAGATGACGGATAGATATACTCTGGGCCCTCTCGGTGATATCACATTAGGATAGCTTGCAAGCAAGTTATGTGATCACTAGAATGTTATATCACGGGAACGAGAAAAGAGTGCATGTCGGTAACAAGATCAAACTAGGATGGAGATACCGATGATCGAATCTTGGACATGTAATATATCGAGAGACATAGGGATTTAGTTACAAGCGTTAAAGGTTCTCACGATCACAAAAGTCATCGTTGAATGTGTAGGAGTCAGTACGGATCTCCAGGTCCCGCTGCTGATTATTGATCGGAGAAGGGTCTCGATCATGTCTGCATTATTCGTGAACCGTAGGGTGGCACACTTAAGAGTTATCGGACACCATTTTGGAGCACATATGTTTCAGACGAAAGAATTGCAAAGCGCAGGAATTGTTTCAATAGAAACCGGAAATTGTTTCGGGTGAAATTACAGAAGGTGGTTCTGCATGTGATATTGAAATATTGCAAGGGGCTATATGTGAATGTTTGTTAATTAAAGTAATTAACAAAATTCTGAATAAATTTAATAAAAAGAGTTTTATTAAATGAGAGAGCATTAAATTTGGAGAAATTTAATGCATTTAAAGTGGAGACTTTAAAAGGGAATGTGAAGAGGCATTTTAATGTGGAGGGGTTACCACCACATGAATGGGGAAGGTGAGGGGTCACCCCCCCATTCGTCGGCCATGGAGATAGGGGGCACCCCCTCCTCCTATAAAAGGCCACCCATTCCCTCCTTCATCTTCACACCTCCTTATGAAGGATCTCTCTCCCCCTCTAGAATTATTCCCCCATGGTCTCGGATTAGCGAGATACATGTTCCCGGTGGCATTTCGTCTGGAAGGAGTTGCTGCTTCCGCCGGATCACTAGAGCGAGGAGGTGGGGGTTGTCCGGTGGCTTAAACGTGTGTGCGAGAACGGATGCGCTGCTGAGTTGCGGCGCTCGGACTTCCTCATGATGTTGAGATCGGCAAGTGTACGACTACATCAACCACGAGTTCCTACTCGTTAACAAAGCTCATTGTCTACGAGGGTAAGTTCTCGTTGGATGTATGTCCACCCGTTGCTTTGTACCTAGTAGATAGATCTTGGCATGTAGTTCACACCGTAGGAAAATTTTTGTTTTCTATGCTGCGGACCCAACAGTGGTATCAGAGCCTGATCTATGCGTAGGTGCTTAGCACGGGTAGTACACATATGTTGATATGTGGGCGATGATGATCATGTTATTGCATCTTCTATGTATTTTGGATATTGGTGGCATAGTGAGATGAAGCTGCCCGGACCAACCTTACATGTCATCGTACATGAGATCGGTTCCACGACTGACATGCAACTTGTTTTGCATAAGTGGCTAGCGGGTGTCTGTCTCTCCTACTATAGTCAATATCTGATTTACAACGAGTTGCTAATAACTTAGTTATCCTCGTTGTGGTTCATGTTCGTAGGTGAGAATGGTTCTATCTCCGAAAGCCCTAAGCCACGTAAAACTTGCAATTGATAAATTAGAGGCGTCTAGTTTAGATCGTTGCTGGGCTAGTGTATTGATATGGTATTGTTGTAAGTAGATGTATGGTAGATACTCTTACAACACAGTCAACGTGTAAGTTCCATAGACCTTGGCCTTACACACAAAGGAATGATAGAGATCATACCACGATGCAAGTGATAGAGATCAAATGCATGGACCATATCATCTCACTTTACACATTAGATGTTAGCATCTTATACTGCTAGTTTGGCACGTTTGGTAGCATTATAAGATGATCCCTCATTTAGATATCAAGATAAAAATGTGTTCTTCCTTGAGTATGCACCGTTCTATGGATCGTGTTTTGAGACATCACGTGATGATCAGGTGTACTCGAATCTACGCTTTCATAGGAACGGGTGTAAGACAGTTTTACACATGCGAATACTAAGGTTCTTACTTGGAGAGCCTAGCATGTACAGACATGGCCTCGGAACACGGACTGAAAGGTTAAGCATGAGTCATATGGTTGATATGATGCCCATATAGATGCTCGCCTTTGAAGCTATATCAACTCACGTGATGATCGGACTTGGTGTAGTGGATTTGGTTCATGTAATCACCAAAAGGACACGAGGGATGTCGTTTTTGAGTGGGAGTTCATTAGTAATTTGGATTAGCTGAACTCAATCTATCATAAACTTAGTCCAAATAAACTTTACAAATTCTGTTGTAGATGGCACCACCTGCTTTTAATTTCAATGTGTTCATGGAGAAAGAGAAACTTCCTGCCAATGGTAGCAACTTCACCAACTAGGCTATGAATTTGAGGATTCTCCTCACTTCTGCACAAAAGCAATATGTGCTAGATGCGCCGCTAGGCCCCCCACTAGCTCCTGATGCCCCTGACAAGGAAAAGAATGTCTATGTGACTCGTCAGGAGGACCACAACTTAGTTCATTACTGTATGGGCTAGAGCCAGAACTTCGAAAGCGTTTCGAAAATGGCAATGCCTTTGATACCATGGGAGAATTGAAAATGATTTTCGATACCCATGCTGCCGTAGAGAGTTATAATGCTACAGAAAAGTTCTTTAGCTGCATGATGGAGGAAAACAGCTCCGTAGTGAGCACGTACTCAAAATGTCTGGGTACGCCGATAAGCTTGTGTCCATGGGAATAACGATTCCCATTGACTTAGGCATACATCGTGTTCTCCAATCTCTGCCACCTAGCTACAAGAGCTTCGTGATGAACTATAATATGCAGGGCATGAAGAAGTCTCTTCCCAAGCTTTTGTCAATGCTTAAGACTGCAGAAGTGGAGATTAGGAAAAAACATCAAGTGTTGATGATCAATAGGACCACCGGTTTCAAGAAGGACAAGAAAGGCAAGCACAAGGGAAAGAAGGGTGGCAAGTATGTTTCCACGTCCCAAAAGAAACCCCGGGCTGGCCCTAAGTCTGACACCGAGTGCTACTATTGCAAGGGGACTGGCCATTGGAAGCGCAACTGCCCCAAGTATTTGGCGGACAAGAAGTCCAGCAAGGCAAACAAAGGTATATGTGATATACATGTTATTGATGTGTACTTGACTAGTACTCGCAGTAGCACCTGGGTATTTGATACCGGATCGGTTGCTAATATATGTAACTCGGTTCAGGGGCTACGGAACAAGCGACAACTAGCAAGGGATGAGATCAGGATGCGGGTCGGCAATGGATCAAGAGTTGATGTGATCGCCGTCGGGACGCTACCTCTCCATTTGCCATCGGGATTAGTTATAAACCTAAATAATTGTTATTTGGTGCCTGGACTAAGCATGAACATTGTATCTGGATCGTGTTTGATGCAAAGTGGTCATTCCTTTAAATCTGAAAATAATGGTTGTTCGATTTATAAGAATGATATCTTTTATGGTCATGCACCTATGTTGAATGGTTTATTTCTGTTGGATCTCGATAGTAATATTACGCACATTCATAATGTTAATGCTAAAAAGATTAAACTTGATGATGATATGTCTACATATATGTGGCACTACCGTCTAGGTCATATTGGCGTTAAACGCATGAAGAAACTCCATTCTGATGGAATTTTGGAATCACTTGATTTTGAATCATTTGATACATGTGAGCCATGCCTTATGGGCAAGATGACTAGAATGTCGTTTTCCGGTTCAATGGAACGGGCGACAGATCTATTGGAAATCATACATACGGATGTGTGTGGACCAATGAGTGTGTCGGCGCGAGGTGGATATCGTTATTTTGTTACTTTCACGGATGATTTGAGTAGATACGGGTATATCTATTTGATGAAACACAAGTCTGAAAATTTTGAAAAGTTCAAGGAATTTCAGAATGAAGTGGAAAATCATCGTAATAGAAACATCAAATTTCTACGGTCTGACCGTGGAGGAGAGTATCTAAGTTACGAGTTTAGCACACACATGAAAGAGTGTAGAATAGTTTCACAACTCACGCCTGCCGGAACACCAAAACGTAATGGTGTGTCGGAACGTCGTAATCGTACCTTATTGGATATGGTTCGATCTATGATGTCTCCGAATGACTTACCTCTGTCATTTTGGGGTTATGCATTGGAAACAGCTGCATTCACTTTAAATCGGGCACCATCTAAATCCGTTGAAATGACACCGTACGAATTTTGGTTTGGAAACAAACCTAAGCTGCCATTTCTTAAGGTTTGGGGATGCGATGTTTATGTGAAGAAACTTCAACCGGATAAACTCGAACCCAAAGCGGAAAAATGCGTCTTCATAGGATACCCTAAGGAAACAATTGGGTATACCTTCTATCACAGATCTGAGGGCAAGGTTTTTGTTGCCAAGAATGGATCCTTTCTTGAGAAGGAGTTTCTCGCGAAAGGTGTGAGTAGTCGGAAGGTAGAACTCGAAGAGGTTACTGAACCTTCTCTTCATGGAATGGCGAGTGGCGCAGCACCGGAAGTTGTTTCGGAGTTGACTTCACCTGATGAAGAGAGAGCTAATGATAATGATCATGAAACTCCGAAAGAGGACACTACCGAACCTCGCAGGTCAAGCAGGACACGTGCAGCTCCTGAACTGTACGGCAATCCTATTGTGAATTTCATGGTTGATGAAATGGGTGACCCTGCGACGTATGAAGAAGCAATGATGAGCCCGAATTCCAACAAATGGCTAGAAGCCATGAAATCCGAGATGGAATCCATGTACGAGAACCAAGTTTGGAACTTGGTGGACTTACCTCACGACCGAAAGGCCGTTGAGAATAAATGGATTTTCAAAAGAAAAACTGATGCTGATGGTAATTTGACCATCTATAAGGCTCGACTTGTCGCAAAGGGGTTTCGAAAAATTCAAGGAGTTGACTACGATGAGACATTCTCTCCCGTAGCGATGCTTAAATCGGTTAGGATTATGTTAGCAATTGCTGCATATTTCGATTATGAAATATGGCAGATGGATGTCAAAACTACGTTCCTCAATGGTAAGATTGAAGAAGAGTTGTATATGATACAACCTAAGGGTTTTGTCGATCCTAAGGATGCTAATAAGTTATGCAAACTTCAGCGATCCATCTATGGACCGAAGCAAGCATCCCGGAGTTGGAATCTCCGCTTTGATGAGGTGATCAAACAGTTTGGATTTGTCCAAACATATGGAGAGGCTTGTATTTCCAAGAAAGTGAGTGGGAGCAATGTGGCATTTCTGATATTATATGTGGATGACATATTATTGATTGGAAATGATATAGATCTTTTAAACAGTGTTAAAAGTTATCTAAACAGCAAATTTTCGATGAAAGACCTTGGTGAAGCGTCATATATATTAGGCATTAAAATCTATAGAGATAGATCAAGGCGCCTAATTGGGCTATCGCAGAGTACATACCTTGATAAGATATTAAAGAAGTTTAATATGGACGAAAGTAAGAAGGGGTTCTTACCTATGTTACACATTGAGTAAGACTCAAAGTATGGCTACGGCGGAAGAAAGAGAGATGATGGATAAGATCCCCTATGCCTCGGCCATAGGCTCTATTATGTATGCCATGCTATGTACAAGACCGGATGTGGCACATGCTATAAGTTTGACTAGTAGGTACCAATCTGATCCAGGTTCGGAACACTGGATAGCGGTAAAGAACATCCTCAAGTACTTGAGAAGAACTAAGGATATGTTTCTTATATACGGAGGTGAAGAAGAGCTAGTCGCTAAGTGTTATGTCGATGCTAGCTTTGACACCGATCCGGATGACTCTAAGTCTCAATCTAGATACGTATTTCTCTTGAATGGAGCAGCAGTTAGTTGGAGGAGTTCCAAACAACCTGTGGTGGCTGGATCAACGACGGAGGCGGAATATGTTGCTGCTTCAGAAGCGGCGCAGGAAGCAGTTAGGATGAAAGAGTTCATTACGGAACTGGGTGTGGTTCCTAGTGCGTTGGACCCGATGGTGATCTATTGTGACAACAATGGAGCCATAGCCAACGCAAAGAAACCGAGGTCTCACAAGAATTCCAAACATATTAAGTGCCGGTTTCACTCCATCCGCGAGCATGTCAAGGATGGAGATATAAAGATTTGTAAAGTACACACGGACCTAAATGTAGCAGATCCGTTGACTAAAGTTCTCCCTAGGGCAAAACATGATCAACACCAGAACTCCATGGGTGTTAGATTTATCACTATGTGAACTAGATTATTGTCTCTAGTGCAACTGGGAGACTGAAGGAAATATGCCATGAGAGGCAATAATAAAGTTGTTATTATATATTCCTTACATATATGATAGATGTTTATTTTACATGCTAGAATTGTATTGATCGGAAACATCAATACATGTGTGTTTAATAAACAAAAAGGGTTCCTAGTTATGCCTCTCTTATAGACTAGCTTGTTGATTAACAAGATGATCAAGGTTTCCTGATCATGGACATTGGATGTTGTTAATAACAAGGTCACACCATTAGTGGAATGATGTGATGAACATTCATCCGAAGTATAGCATTATGATCAAGTCATTATGTTTATATTGCTATAACATCATACGAAGTAATCTTTATCCTTAGACCATGAGATCATGTTAATTGCTGGCACCGGAAGAGTATCTTGATAACATCAAACATCACAACGTAACAGGGTGACTATAAAGATGGGTTCAGTACTACGAAGGTGTTAAGTTGAGGCTCATGGATCAAGAGTGGAATTTGTCAATCCAGATGACGGATAGATATACTCTGGGCCCTCTCGGTGATATCACATTAGGATAGTTTGCAAGCAAGTGATGTGATCACTAGAATGTTATATCACGGGAACGAGAAAAGAGTGCATGTCGGTAACGAGATCAAACTAGGTATGGAGATACCGATGATCGAATCTCTGACATGTAATATATCAAGAGACAAAGGGATTTAGTTACAACCGTTAAAGGTTCTCACGATCACAGAAGTCATCGTTGAATGTGTAGGAGTCAGTATGGATCTCCAGGTCCCGCTGCTGATTATTGATCGGAGAAGGGTCTCGATCATGTCTGCATTATTCGCGAACCATAGGGTAGCACACCTAAGAGTTACCGGACACCATTTTGGAGCACATATGTTTCCGACGAAAGAATTGCAAAGCGCAGGAATTGTTTCAATAGAAACCGGAAATTGTTTCGGGTGAAATTGCAGAAGGTGGTTCTGCATGTGATATTGAAATATTGCAAGGGGCTATATGTGAATGTTTGTTAATTAAAGTAATTAACAAAATTCTGAATAAATTTAATAAAAAGAGTTTTATTAAATGAGAGAGCATTAAATTTGGAGAAATTTAATGCATTTAAAGTGGAGACTTTAAAAGGGAATGTGAAGAGGCATTTTAATGTGGAGGGGTTACCACCACATGAATGGGGAAGGTGAGGGGTCACCCCCCCCCATGCGCCGGCCATGGAGAGAGGGGGCACCCCCCTCCTCCTATAAAAGGCCACCCATTCCCTCCTTCATCTCACACCTCCTTGTGAAGGATCTCTCTCCCCCTCTAGAATTATTCCCCCATGGTCTCGGATTAGCGAGATACATGTTCTCGGTGGCATTTCATCTGGAAGGAGTTGCTGCTTCCGCTGGATCGCTAGAGTGAGGAGATGGAGGTTGTCCGGTGGCTTGAACGTGTGTGCGAGTGCGGATGCGCTGCTGAGTTGCGGCGCTCGGACTTCCTCACGATGTTGAGATCGGCAAGTGTACGACTACATCAACCATGAGTTCCTACTTGTTAACAAAGCTCGTTGTCTACGAGGGTAAGTTCTCGTTGGATGTATGTCCACCCGTTGCTTTGTACCTAGTAGATAGATCTTGGCGTGTAGTTCACACCGTAGGAAATTTTTTGTTTTCTATGATGTGGACCCAACATCGAGTTGCAGCAGCAACACCATAACAGGGTGGGGAAGCTAGGGCTCGTGGTCGACGTAGGCTCAAGGGGAGAGCAGCCGTAGCGCTAGGGCGCAGGGGCCTCGCTGGCTGTTGGGACCCTAGAAATCTAGGGTTAGTAGGAGGGGGCTTGCGTGGGAGCTAGGGCACCGCAGCGACAGGAATGAGTAGAGGAGTAAGGGGCGTACTAGCGGTACCATGTGGTGGCGCCGGACATGGCCAGCAGTGGCCGGAGCTATGGGTGGTGGCAGCAGCTTTGCGGATAGGGGCTCACAAGTGGGGAAATCACCGGAGGGGGTGGTCGCGTCGCGTCTGTGTTGAGTGTGTGCATGAGGAAGAGTGGGTGGAGTGAGCAACAGAGAGGGAGGGGTGGGTTGGGCTAGGGAACTGACCTAGTCCGGCTAGACCCTTTGGGCCAGCCCACCTAGGCCAATGGGCCAAGCCCAATTATCACCTTGGTCCCACCTTAAATATACACGGCGCACCTTTACAGGATGTGTCCCGAGTATGGAAAAATATGCGAGACGCATATAAGCAAGATGAGTCTCGAACACCTAGGCACCTGCGCACCCTGGGCCCACCCCCTTATTCGAGATGCATATGGGCCGGATGCGTCTCGAATATTTAAACTATATGAGACGCATCCCACCCATATGTGTCTCGAATAAGGGGGGCATGTCCGATCTAGTCCGTACAGAGAATATACGAGATGCATCACGGTAGGAATGCATCTCAAAGTTCCAAATTTTTGAGGCGCGTGCCATATTGGTGCGTCGTGTATAAACACATATGTTTGATATGCCTCTCCTATAATATGATCTCGTATGGACTTTTTTCTAGTAGTGACGTGCAGGTGTGTGAGCAAGTATTTGTCGGTGTAGGACGTCGCGGCGGCGACGATGTTATCAGCTCAAGAGGGCGATAGCCTCTGGGCAGTGGGCGCGATCTAGGGCGTGTTTGGTAGGCCAGATTTCCATTTCTCGCATCCGACGAGAAGAAATAAGCCCGTTTGGTTAGTCGGCCCGCATGAGTTTGCTGCATCGCACGAGTTTTAAAGTAGGCCAAAAGTTGGGCCGCTAGGAACGTCGATTTTGGGAATTTCTGCGGGGACATGCTCCGCTCGTGCAAAAGTGGGGGAAAAGCTGTGCCACCCGTGCAAGCTCGGCGATGGCGTGAGCCATGGGTTTCCCCCAAAAGCTGGCGGGAGAAATTTCGTCATCGCCCGCTGAAGCACGGCGGTATATATCACCTCCCGCCACACCAACGTCCCTCGCCACCATTTTCCCCATTCTTCGGACTCTCGAGCCAGCGAGGTTCTTCATCGGCCAGTAGGCAAGTGGCGGGAGCGGCGGTGATGGTTGTAGATCGGTTGGTGCAGGCGTTCTTGTCCAAGATCTTCAGTGGCAACATGATCCACTCCTCCTATGCTACTGAGTTCCATCAAACCCCAGGTCTAGTAGCTTCGGTATGTTAGCACCTCCTAGATCTTACTGTAGTTTGTGGTAGATATATGTTAGTGTGCCTAAACAACTGCTAGGTAAAGTCATAGATTGGTATTTTTCTGGACTCATTGCATGTTTAAGCTTGTGTTTATGTCTAGTCTAGGTCCTGATATGTGCGATATGTAGGACATGACCCATGATGAGTTCAGCCAGGCCCTCATTGATTCTCAGGCGGTCTTTGCCGCTGAGACCCAATCCCACCTCCCACCTATGAGGCTCACCTATCCTCAGCGCACGTAGATCCTGCCTATGCCTCCGATGACCGGGTACACGGTGGAGGATATTGAAGAGCAAGCTACCAAGATCTTGGCCAAGAAGAAAGCCAAGGCTGCCAAAGCCCAGACCATAGGACAGTGCAAGAGGGTGAAGGGCACCATGAAGTGGGAACCATTCCTCTCGGCGTTCATGCTCAACCAGATCTGTGAGATCATCAGGAGCAACGTCAGGACGGAGAAGGGGTTCAAAGAAGTGCACCTGGACACTGTTGCCCGCAAGGTGTTTGAGTTCCGTGGCATCGAGGTGTCCTGCCAGCAGGTGTACAACCACCTATGTAAGTGGAGGACCAGGTGGATCCATGTCTGCAAGCTTAGAGACCTTAGCAGAGCTAGCTGGGATGAGGAGACCTACACCATCATCTTGGAGGACGCCCACTATAGGGGACACATCTCGGTATTAACTAATTTTAGTAATATACCTACGATTACCAACCTCGCTAACCTCCCTGCAATTCCCTGTCTCGGGAACACCCCAAGGATGCCAAGTATCCGAACAAGCCTATCGCCAACTATAGGCAGATGGAGGCCATATTCTCCTTCGGCCTTGCCACTGGCAGGTTTGTAATGGGCTCCAGTGAGCCTCTTGGTGAACCATGCCCTGAATACATACAGACCCAGGAGTCAGAGATAGTGGTACTTGATGATGAAGCTGAGACTAATGTTGCCACAGGTTCTCCTGCTACCGGCGTTGGTCAAGGCAGCAACACAAATGCCTACATTTTCTACTACCTTCGATCCTTGCATGAATAGGAAGAGGTCGCTACTAGGAGAGGAGGATGTCGTTGCCATCACGTGCATGACCGTGGCCGTGAAAGCGGTGGCGACCTCCATCACCACTGCTTCCCCTCTTGATGTGTAACCAGATATGTATGACGCCATCATCGCCGCCAAATGCTTCAGCCCTGAGGCTCTGATGGTGGCGCTCATCCACCTCTTCGACAACAGGGCTATGGGCAATGGCTTTGTTCATATGGTGGAGGACCACAGGGATCTCTGGCTCAGGACCTTCCTGGCCAAGCACTATTACGTGTAGTGCTTGCTCCCTGATCATGGAGATGGTGGCGGCAATGCATGCGTGATGAAGAAGAAGTTGTATATTTTGAAGTAGCTAGGGACTTGATGAAAACTTATGCATGTTTACTATGAGGTGGTATATACTAACCCCTCACATGATGGAGAAGTTATGTGGTGGTAGGATTGCACCCCTTTTGATGTGGTTGTAGGATGTCACATAGATGTTGGTGGTGATCGGTTGGATCACACTAACTTGGTAGGTTGGAACTGCTGATGCTTATGCCCATATGATCATGCATGCTTAACTAGTTTATGTTTATTTGCCTTGTGTTTATGAACTTGATCTGCCTGCTTTGGTTGTGATCATTATATGTTGCATATGTGTTATGTCTCATAGAAATACAGCCGGTATGTGGTGTACTACGACAAGAAGCCAGGAATCTACAAGACATGAGAGGAGTGCAGCCAACAAGTGACTGGTTACCAACACAACCTCCATAAGGGGTTTAAGACTCTAGAGCAGGCATAAAAAGCCTACTCTGAGTTCTTAGTAGAGCGTCCATAGAAGGCACAACTATCACAATATATGAAGATCAATTTCACTCCACCTCCATCAGTTCATCAACAAGTCCATCCACACGAGCAGCTTCAACCTATACAGGGTGAAAGTATGATCAAAAGGCATCATCATTGATGGCCTGATCATGTGGATTGTCTACTACCATTTATTATGATTCATGTTGACCGATCATGTATGATCTTAAACCCTGATGACTAGTTGGTAAGCTCACCATTTTGGCATCCGAGGTAACCACATCAGGCTAGATGGAGGCTCCCAAACATGCAACTTTGCAATAGCAGAGCCCAATCTGGGAAACCAAACAAAGTGGCCATATGGGCTCTCCTAGTAGGGAAATGAAAATACAGGAAACCAAATAAACAACCCATCCTAGCTCGAGGGCAATCTCCCCTCATGCAGCATCTGCTGGGCCAATTACGAAAACGTGAAATTTCGGTCCGAGCAACCAAACATGCCCCTAGTGGAGGTGTTGTTTGGAAGTTTGAATCACACGATTCATGCCGTCACGAGCGGTTTTTCTCTGCTAGAGAAAAGGAGGCGAATAGATAGGAAACAAAGCAAGTTATCTTAGTCAACCGATCGCTGCTCTTGTCCCTTTTTTCTTGAAAATAATCCATCGATGCCTCCCGTTCCATCACGGCCTGTTGCTTGGTGGGATTATAGTAATATCCCTAGTCATATTGGCCAAGAGCCCTGGGTTGTGCTGCTTGGATCCTAAAATTTCATAGAAATTACTAAGGAATGTACCTATACTACATGGGCCACGACCCATGCTATAGCCCGGGCTGCCCGAGGCCCAGATTCGCCCCTGCTCTTCGCGCGTTGGGCGCAGCTAACAACCCAGGGCAATGACACTATCGTGGAAGGCGCCTTTTACTCGTTGCACGTCTATTAGACGTAACATCGTTTGATGTCTGAATGCAAAAATAATGTGTTTTGCCATTCTTAGAAAACATATTTGAAGGTAGAAATTATTCAAACATGTAGAAACATATAAACATATAGCAGTATATAGATAATTTCATCTATTCACTGGACGAAACAACTTATACAATATATAAGCACATAAAAGACTAACTAGACCTGCTGATGTGTGTACCATCTTTGTCACTAGGGTCCATCGTCAGACTCTCCTAGAAAGAATCATGATTTGGGTCATCCTTGTCATCCAGAAGCGGAGATCGTGATCATGCCTAATTCAACTATAGATCAATGCACGTGGGGAGCATCTATGCATTGGTAGCTCTCTGGGTTTCTTCGTTGGTAGCTGTTTCCAAAGAAACTACCTTGGCCATGAAGGGAATATGCCCCGAGAGCCAATAATACTGTTGTTATTATCGTATTCCAAGTATATGATAGATGTTTATTTTGTATGATAAAATTTTATTGATTGGAAACGTTAATACATGTTTGTTTAATAAAACAATAAAGGGTTCCTAGTTATGCCTCGCTTGTAAACTAGATCGTTGACTAACAAGATGATCAAGGTTTCCTGATCATGGACATTGGATGTTGTTAATAACAAGGTCACAACATTGGTGGAATGGTGTGATGAACATCCATCCGAAGTATAGAAATATGATCAAATTCATTGTGTTTAAATTTCTATAACATCATACGAAGTAATTCTAGTCCTTAGACCATGAGATCATGTTAATCACTAACACTAGAAGAGTGACTTGATAACATCAAATGTCACACCATAACCGGGTGACTATAAAGGTGGGTTCAGATACTCCGAAGGTGTTATATAGAGGCTCATGGATCAAGAGTGGAAGTTGTCCATCCCGATGACAGATAGATCTACTCTGGGCCCTCTCGGTGATACCACATTAAGATAGCTTACAAGCAAGTGATGTGATAACTAGAATGTTATATCACGAGAACGAGAAAAGAGTGCATGTCGGTAACGAGATCAAACTAGGTATTAAGATACCGATGATCTAATCTCGGACATGTAATATATCACGAGACAAAGGGATTTAGTTACTAGCATTAAAGGTTCTCACGATCACAGAAGTCATCGTTGAATGTGTGGGAGTCGGTATGGATCTCTAGGTCCCGCTACTGATTATTGATCGGAGAAGGGTCTCGATCATGTCTGCATTATTCGTGAACCTTAGGGTGACACACTTAAGGGATACCGACACCATTTTGAGCAAATGTGTTATAGTGAAAAGATTTACAAAGTACAGGAATTATTTCAATGGACACCGGAATTGTTTCGGGTGAAATTGCTGAAATTGGTTCTGCATGTGATATTGAAATATTGCAGGGGGTTTTATGTGAATGTTTGTTAATTAAATTAATTAACACAATTCTGAATAAAATAAATAAAAGAGTTTTATTAAATGAGAGTTGCATTAAATTTGGTGGAAATTTAATGCATGTGAGTGGAATTTTGGGTGGAGTCAAATTTATGTGAGTGGAGCATCCACCACATGAATGAAGAGGTGGGGGCACTGATGTCTACGCACTTCTATTCTTGTAGACAGTTGTTGGGCCTCCAAGTGTAGAGGTTTGTAGAACAACAGCAAGTTTTCCCTTAAGTGGATCACCCAAGGTTTATCGACCTCAGGGAGGAAGTGGTCAAAGGTATTCCCTCTCAAGCAACCCTGCAATCAAGATTCAAGAAGTCTCTTGTGTCCCCAACACACCCAATACACTTGTCAGGTGTATAGGTGCGCTAGTTCGGCGAAGAGATAGTAAAATACAAGTGGTATGGATATAAGACAACGGTGCGAGAAAATAGATTGATGGCGTGGAAGAGACTAAAGGCAAACTGAAATAAAGATGGAAGCAAACAAACATGTAACAGATCTAGTTGCAAACGAAGTTTCAATGCTTAGAAACAAGGCCTAGGGATCATACTTTCACTAGTGAACACTCTCATATAAATATATTCTCTTTATGATACTACTCTCCGGTTGGACACTCTAATCGATGGTAGGGCTATAACTGCACACCTCAAAGTAAGCATTTCCCATCTAGAAAACCCCACACTATCACCTTCAGCACTAGATGGTTCCAACAAACACCACAATTTCATAAAGACATCCAACTCCAAATATAACTCATAACAAGTATTTGTAACTCTAGCCTAAGTGTCACCATGGTGTGCACACTGTCAACTTCACACACATGGGGAGAGCAGAGATCTATTAAAGCACTTGAGTAGCAAGGTAGATCTAGTTGATTACAAAGCTCATGATCTCAATAAGATCACGCATAGAGAGAGAGATATGAACACATAGCTACCGATAGAACCCTTAGCCTCGAGAGAGAACTACTCCCTCATCATCATGGGAATCAGGAATGGTGATGGAGATGGTGGTGGAGATCGATGGAGATGGCTCTGGGGGCACTTCCCCGTCCCGGCAGGGTGCCGAAACAGAGACTTTCTGTCCCCCAAATCTCCCCTCTGTGGCGGCAGCGCTGCGGAACTTTTCGTGGCTAGAGGCTTGATTACTTAGGGTTTATGCATCAGGAGGCTCTTATAGGCAAGAGGGGAGACCGGGGGGTGCCGGAGGGGCCCACACCACCCCTTGGGGCGGCCTGGCCTAGCCCGCACCACCAGGTGGTGTGGCCAGCCCCTGGCCCCTCTCCGTCTCGTCTTCTGGCTCCGTGAGTCTTCCGGTAAAATATCGACTTTGGCTTTTGTCCGGTCCAATTCCGAGAATATTGATTTTCTGACTTTCCTAGAACCAAAAATAGCATAAAACAGGCAACTGGCACTGTGGCACTTGTTAATATGTTAGTCCAAGAAAGTGTATGAAAAGTACTAAAAAGTGTGGACAAAACACAGGAAAGTAGATAAAACCAAGCATGGAACATCAAAAATTATAGATACATTTGTAATGTATCAACATCCCCAAGCTTAACTCCTGCTCGTCCTCGAGTAGGTAAGTGATAAATAGAAAGAATAATTTTTGAGGTGACATGCACCATCATAAACTTGATCAAAGTATTTGTAAAACATTCAATGCTGGGATCATAGTACTTCAATCAAAACATGAAAGACGAAGCTCTAAAAATAAGACAAAGCAAATATGTTGCAACATGAAAAGGCACAAACAAAAGATTCATCAATAACAATGCTTTGCAAGACGTTTGTTTGTTTCACATAAAGAAAACATAGCATAGTGGCATTCAGCTTGTCCCTCATAGAGTAGCAAACATAAATGCATAGGACACCTTCAAAGTTCATAAGAGTGACTAGATACAAATAGTTTAAAACCTATGCATCAATCAACAAGTCTTGGGACAATGCACATAGAACTAAGAATGGCCACTATGCTCTCAAAGTAGGTGCATAAAGATAAAAGGTGGAGATTCAATATAATGGTGGAAGAAAGGCCTTCATAGAAGGAAGTAGAGATTCAAGTTTCATAAAGAGCTTCCAAAAATTATGGTACTTATTAGCTTTCAGCTCTCATTTCCCCTATCATAAGTATCTTGAAGTTGATTAAGGTTAAAGTGAAAAACTATGGTGTACATGCTTGACGAAGTATAAGTTAGAAATCTCATGTCCCTTGAATACGAGGGCCGCTCCTCATGCAACTCAAGTTTAGTCACCGGTAAGTTCTTGTCATCGTAAGTACATGTGTATCAGAGAGAACCGCCAACGGGATACCCCTTGCCCGATGATACGGAAGAATCCACATATCAAAATGACAAGGCAAGCAGACAACGAGCATCTCAGCAATCTTGTTATTTACCATGGGAATATGGTGCTTTTTCCTCTCTTTCCTCTTTTCATAATCTTTTTTCTTTTCTTTTTCTCTTTTTTTCTCAATATAGGACTCTTTTTTTATAAGAAGAATGCTTCATAGATAGCTCATTATGGTTACGCTGCAGGTTTCCACCAGGTCAGCATGCATTAGACCAGCGGCCCACGCGTTTCTCTAACACATATACATAACTCCATGGACTTACAAGCTCCCCTTTCATTTCACACCGACGACATCCATAGACAAAAGAGCATGATATCAACTAGGTACAAAGTACCAGTGCAATGTTGAAAGCGTGCCCCATGATAGCATGGTTCTGCTAATTCCCAACAAATAAGTGCAAGCATATACAACATAGATGACACAATGGTTCAAGTTTATTAAGGGCAAGAAAAGTAAAGTGTGCCATCAAGTTCGTGAGAGCTTTAATCACTAGTTTTCTCATAACAAGTTTAATTTTGAAGGTAGATAAAAACATGAATATACTTGGAATAGCATATGCTAGTAGGTAGGTATGGTGGACTCTTTATAATAACTTGGTTTAGGGAGTTCAATGCATGAGTGGAACTCATACTTGGTTACGGAGGCTAGCAAAAGACTAGGAGTGACAAACTAAGAGAGCAATAATGGCCATAATCATGCAGAGCGAAAAAACATCATTGATCAAAGCATAAAGTGATACTACAAGTTGAAAACTAAAGGATCATAAAGGCTATGGTGACTTTGGATAGTCATAACATGGTGTGATCATGCGCCAAGTCAACCCAAATAAAGCATTAAAGAAGAATACCACAATACTATGCTTTAATATGCTAAAACAATGCATGATTCATCCAAGGCACATTAAAAAATCTCAATTATTTATAACAAGTCATGCTACAGCAAAGAATACTAAGCATAAAGCCAAAAAAATATCAACCATGGCATGACAAAGCATAAGCCATAGTCAAAAACAAGCTCTCTTTACCACTTAAGCATGAACTTTCCTACATTTTCCAATCCAAACCAACTATTTGAAAATGAATGTATGAAAGAGGGGCTCCAACCAATTTATTCAAGCAAACTATGAAAACCAAGCAAACGAAAAGCAAAAACAAAAACGAAAAGGAAGACGCTCCAAGAACAACACAACTGTGCATGAAACAATAAAAATGAAGCGTTTGGAAGAAACCAGGGATTTTTATTGATGAAGAGGGGGATGCCTTGCGCATCCCCAAGCTTTGACGCTTGTACTTCTTGGATATTTCTTGGGGTGACACGCGTGGCATCCCCAAGCTTGAGCTTTAGTCCATCTTTCATCTCATTACTCATTCCTTCCATACACCTGAAAATTTTTCCTTCATATAAAACTTCACACAATCTTTATTAGCAACATTAGTGCACTCAAGATAATAAGGCTTAAGGTTCAGTTTTAACACCAATAAAACTTCCATTAGAACACTAGCTACTGTAGCACTTCCCTCAAAAAGCTCAATTCCCCACAAGAATTCAAAAAGGAACCAACAAAAAGCAAATGCAAATAATGGCAGAAATCTATGAAAACAGACCAGCAGGTAAAGACGAATTTTTTCGAAGACCTTCTGTTGCTCAAATCGAAAAGTCTTGAACTAACGAAAGTTATTTAACAACTTGGGGCAGAAGTACAAAAATTCACGCCTCAAATGGACGTACAGAGATTTTACACGAATATTTACGGTGAAGCACAGAAATCTGTTTCGGGACATCAACTTTCCCAATCATTACTTCTCTCTCATTAGAGGTTACTCTTGGCAAAAAAAGCAAATAAAAAGGATAAAGAGCAGTTATTACTGAAATAATAACTTCCAAGACTCATCTAAAACTTTTGGGTTATCTCCCAATAAGTACTTTTCTTTAACGCCTTTAAGTTAGGCATGATAGTTTGATAAGATGCTTACATAGGAAATATGAATTGAAGTAAAAGAGAGCATCAAGAAGCAAATTCAAAGCACATTTAAGTCTAACCCACTTCCTATGAAAAATAACCTTGTAAATAAACAAGTCATGAAAGCACAAAGCAACAAGCATACGAAAGCAAAACAAGTGCAACTTCAAGACTTTCAACATAAAGAGGGGAAACTTAATATTATTGAGATGCATAAAACCATGCTTCCCTCTCTCATAATGACTTTCACTAGCATCATGAATAAAATTAACAATATAACTATCACATAAAACATTCTTATCCTGAGCCACATGCTTAAAAGAATTAATACTCTCCACATAAACATAGTCATTCTTATTAATCATAGTGGGAGAAAATTCAACAAAATAGCTATCATTATTATTATCATCACCATAATCATAAAATATAGGAGGCATCTTGTAATCACAATTAATTTTCTCCTCAATAGTAGGTGGACTAAAAATATCATATTCATCATTGTAATCATCATATATCGGAGGCATAGTATCATCAAAGTAAATTTTCTCCTCTAAAGATGGGGGACTAAAAAGACCTTTTTCATAAAAACTAGCTTCCCCAAGCTTAGACTTTTCCATAGCATTAGTAATAATGGTGTCCAAAGAATTCATATTAACAACATTGCTATTAGCATGCAAATAAACTTCCATCGGTTTTTTAATTTTCTCTTCAAACACTTCATGTCCTAACTCAAGATAAATACTATAAAGCTCTCTAATTGTTTTGTTGTTTTCCATTAAGCCTAACTAGTGAAAACAAGAAACAAAAAGAAACAATTGCAGAATCTAAAGGAAATAACTTCAAGCACTCACACCGGAGGATGTGAGTACCTTTTACCTTACCTCCCCAGCAACGGCGCCAAAAAATAGGCGTTTGCCGTGGGAGGTTCTTCTTCTTTAATCCTCCAGTGTGAATACCTTTTACCTTACCTCCCCAGCAACGGCGCCAGAAAATAGCTTGATGTCTACGCACTTCTATTCTTGTACACAGTTGTTGGGCCTCCAAGTGCAGAGGTTTGTAGAACAGCAGTAGGTTTTCCCTTAAGTGGATCACCCAAGGTTTATCGAGCTCAGGGAGGAAGTGGTCAAAGGTATTCCCTCTTAAGCAACCCTGCAATCAAGATTCAAGAAATCTCTTGTGTCCCCAACACACCCAATACACTTGTCAGGTGTATAGGTGCACTAATTTGGCAAAGAGATAGTAAAATACAAGTGGTATGGATATAAGACAACGGTGCGAGAAAATAGATTGATGGCGTGGAAGAGACTAAAGGCAAACTGAAATAAAGATGGAAGCAAACAAACATGTAACAAATCTAGTTGCAAACGAAGTTTCAATGATTAGAAACAAGGCCTAGGGATCATACTTTCACTAGTGAACACTCTCATATAAATATATTCTCTTTATGATACTACTCTTAACTACTCTCCGGTTGGACACTCTAATCGAAGGTAGGGCTATAACAACACACCTCAAAGTAAGCCTTTTCCATCTAGAAAACCCCACATTGTCACCTTGAGCACTAGATGGTTCCAACAAACACCACAATTTCATAAAGACATCCAACTCCAAATATAACTCATAACAAGTATTTGTAACCTCTAGCCTAAGTGCCACCATGGTGTGCACACTGTCAACTTCACACACATGGGGAGAGCAGAGATCTATTAAAGCACTTGAGTAGCAAGGTAGATCTACTTGATTACAAAGCTCATGATCTCAATAAGATCACGCATAGAAAGAGAGATGAACACGTAGCTACCGATAGAACCCTTAGCCTAGAGAGAGAACTACTCCCTCATCATCATGGGAATCAGCAATGGTGATGGAGATGGTGGTGGAGATCGATGGAGTTGGCTCCGGGGGCACTTCCCCGTCCCGGCAGGGTGCCAGAACAGAGACTTTCTGTCCCCCGAATCTCCCCTTCGGTGGCGGTGGCGCTGCGGAACTTTTCGTGGCTGGAGGCTTGATTACTTAGGGTTTATGCATCGGGAGGCTCTTATAGGCGAGAGGGGAGACCGAAGGGGTGCCGGAGGGGCCCACACCACCACCTAGCGCGGCCTGGCCTAGCCCGCGCCACCAGGTGGTGTGGCCAGCCCCTGGCCCCTCTCCGTCTCGTCTTCTGGCTCCGTGAGTCTTCTGGTAAAATATCGACTTTGGCTTTTGTCCGGTCCAATTCCGAGAATATTGATTTTCTGACTTTCCTAGAACCAAAACAGCAGAAAACAGGCAATTGGCACTGTGGCACTTGTTAATAGGTTAGTCCAAGAAAGTGTATGAAAAGTACTCCAAAGTGTGGACAAAACACATGAAAGTAGATAAAACCAAGCATGGAACATCAAAAATTATAGATACATTTGCAATGTATCAGGCACCTCCTTTGGCCGCCAACCATGGGATGGGGCTTCCCTCCTCTCCCTATAAAAGGACCTCCTCTCCTGCTCACAAAGTACAACTCCTCATGAAGGATCTCTCCCCTTCTAGAATTATTCCCCCATGGTCTCGGATTAGCGAGATACATGTTCCCGATGGATTTTCATCTGGAAGGAATGCTGCTTCCGCTACATCACTAGAGCGTGGAGGCGGATGTTGTTCGATGGACCGAACATGTGTGCGATCACGGATGCGTTGTTGATTTGCAGCGATAGGACTTCCTCTTGATCTTGAGATTGGCAAGTGATTGATTACATCATCCACGAGTCCAATCTTGTTACACTTTGTAGGTGTTCAAGGTTATGTTCTGTATGGATGTGTATTCACCTGTTTCTTATATCTAGGTAGATAGATCTTGGTACTTAGTAGTTCCCATCGTAGGAAAATTTTGTTTTCTATGCTGCAAACCCAACAGTGGTATCAGAGCCTGATCTATGCATAGATGCTTTGTACAGGTAGTACACATAAGAGTATGTGGGCGATGATGATCATATTATTGCATCTTATATGTATTTTGGATATTGGTGGCATAGTGGGATGAAGCGGCCCGGACTAACTTTGCATGTCCTCGCACATGAGACTTGTTCCACGCTTGACATGCAACTAGTTTTGCATAAGTATCTAGTGGGTGTCTGTCTCTCCTACTATAGTCAATATCTGATTTACAATGAATTACTAATAATTTGGTTATCATCATTGTGGTTCCATGTTCGTAGGTAAGACGGTTCTATCTTCGAAATCCCTAAGCCACGTAAAAAAATGCAATTGATAAATTAGAAGCTTCTAGTTTAGATTGTTGTCGGGCTAGTGTCATGATATGGTAATGTTATAATTTGAAGTATAGTTGATAC
The DNA here is from genome assembly GCA_910589775.1 of Avena eriantha. Lineage (NCBI taxonomy): Eukaryota > Viridiplantae > Streptophyta > Magnoliopsida > Poales > Poaceae > Avena > Avena eriantha. Next base: position 165,881,312 of record OU342741.1, on the reverse strand, counting down.
TCTTGGAAATTATAGAATACCTAACGTGTAAGTTCCATAGACCTTGGCCTTACACACAAACCAATGATAAAGATCATACCACGATGCAGATGATAGTGGTCAAGTGCAAGAACCATATCATTTCACTTTATGCATATGAAATTGATGTTTGCAAGAACAATTGATGTTTGCATCTCATATTGCTTGAATTGCGCTTTAGTAGCATTATAAGATGATCCATCATTTAGATATCAAGATAAAATGTGTTCTTCCTTAAGTATGAACCATTAAGGAAGTTCATCGTTTCAAGACATCACGTGATGATTGGGTGTTTTTGACTCTGCGCTTTCATACAATAGGTGTAAGAGAATTTTACACACGCGAGTACTAGGTTTCTTACTTGGTGAGCCTATCATGTATAGACATGGCCTTTGAATACAAACCGAAAGGTTAATCATGAGTCATATAGTTGATATGATTCCCATATAGATTCTTGCCTTTGAAGCTACACCGACTTACCTGATGATCAGACTTGGTGTAGTGGATTTGGTTCATGTAATCATCAAAAAGACACGAGGGATGTTATTTTTGAGTGGGATTTCATTCATAATTTGGATTAGTTGAACTCGATCTATCATAAACTTAGTCTAAATAAACTTTACAAAATCTTTTGTAGATGGCACCACCTGCTTTTAATTTCAATGTGTTCATGGAGAAAGAGAAAATTGCGGCGAATGGTAGCAACTTTACCAACTAGGCCCTGAATCTAAGGATTCTTGTCACTGCTACACAAAAGCAATATGTTCTAGAAGCGCCGCTAGGTCCCCCACCAGCTCATGATGCCCCTGATGAAGAAAAGAATGTCTATTTAACTCGTCAGGAGGACCACAATATGGTTCATTGTGGCATACTGTATGGGCTAGTGCTAGAACTTCGAAAGCGTTTCGAAAATGGCAATGCCTTTGATACCATGGGTGAATTTAAAATGATTTTCGATACCCATGCTGTCGTAGAGAGTTATGAAGCTTCAGAAAAGTTCTTTCGTTGCATGATGGAAGAGAATAACTCCGTTAGTGAGCACGTACTCAAAATGTCCGGTTACACCGATAAGCTTGTGTCTTTGGGAATAATGATTCCCATTGACTTAGAAATACATCATGTTATCCAATCTCTGCCACCTAGCTATAAGAGCTTCGTGATGAACTATAACATGCAGGGCATGAAGAAGTCTCTCCTTGAGCTTTTGTTAATGCTTAAGACTACAGAAGTGGAGATCAAAAAAGAACATCAAGTGTTGATGATCAATAAGACCACTGGTTTCAAGAAAGACAAGAAGGGTAAATATAAGGGAAAGAAGGGCGGCAAATCTGTTGCTGCACCTAAAAAGAAATCCCGAGCTGGCCCTAAGTCTGATACCGAGTGCTATTATTGTAAGGGGACTGGACATTGGAAGCGCAACTGCCCCAAGTATTTGGTGGACAAGAAGTTCGGCAAGGCAAACAAAGGTATATGTGATATACATGTTATTGATGTGTACTTGACTATTACTCGTAGTAGCACCAAGGTATTTGATACTAGTTCAGTTGCTAATATATGTAACTCGAGTCAGGGGTTGTGGAACAAGCGACATCTAGCAAGGGATGAGGTCACGATGGATGTCGGTAATGGATCAAGAGTTTATGTGATCGCCGTTGGAATGTTGCCTCTCCATATGCCATCCGGATTAGTTATAAATATGCATAATTGTTATTTGGTGCATGCACTAAGCATGAACATTGTATCCGGATCGCGTTTATTGCGAAGTGGTTATTTTTTTAAATCTGAAAACAATGGTTGTTTGATTTATATGGATAATATGTTTTATGGTCATGCACCTGTGATGGATGCTTTATTTCTGTTTAATATCGATAGTAGTGATACACATATTCATAATGTTGATGCTGATAATGATATATCTACATATATGTGACATTGCCATTTAGGTCATATTGGCGTAAAACTCATGAATAAACTCCATTTTGATGGACTTTTGGAATCACTTGATTTTGAATCATTTGATACACGTGAGCCATGCCTTATGGGCAAGATGACTAGAACCCTGTTCTCCAATACAATGGAGCGGGCGATAGATTTACTGGAAATCATACATACTGATGTATGTGGTCCAATGAGTGTCTCGGCATGAGGTGGGTATTGTTATTTTCTTACTTTTACGGATGATTTAAGTAGATATGGGTATATCTATTTAATGAAACACAAGTCTGAAACCTTTGAAAAGTTCAAGGAATTTTAGAGTGAAGTGGAAAATCATCCTAAAAGAAAGATCAAATTTCTGCGGTCCGACCGTGGAGGTGAGTATCTAAGTTACGAGTTTGGCACACATATAAGAGAGTGTGGAATAGTTTCACAACTCACACCTGCCAAAACACCACAACGTAATGGTGTGTCGGAGCGTCGTAATCATACTTTATTGGATATGGTTTGATCTATGATGTCTTTGACTGACTTGCCATTGTCATTTTGGGGTTATGCACTAGAAACTGCTGCATTCACTTTAAATTGGGCACCATCTAAATCCATTGAAAAGACACCGTATGAATTATGGTTTGGAAACAAACCTAAGCTATCATTTCTTAAAGTTTGGGGATGAGATGTTTATGTGAAGAAACTTCAGCCTAATAAACTCGAACCCAAAGCGGAAAAATACGTCTTCATAGGATACCCGAAAGAAACAATTGGGTATTCCTTCTATCACAGATCTGAGGGCAAAGTTTTCATTGCCAAGAATGGATCCTTTCTAGAGAAATAGTTTCTCGCAAAAGGTGTGAGTAGTCGTAAGGTGGAACTCGAAGAGTTTATTGAATCTTATCTTCATGAAACGGCGAGTGGCAAAGCGCCGGAAATTGTTCTGGAGTTGACTTCACCGAATGAAGAAGGAACTAATGATAAAGATCATGAAACTCTGAAGGAGGACATTACCGAATCTCGCAGGTCAAGCAGGACATGTGCAGCTCCTAAACTGTACGGAAATCCTGTCGTGAATTTCATGGTAGATGGAATTGATGACACTGTGACATATGAAGAAGCGATGATGAGCCCGGATTCCAACAAATGGAAAGAATCCATGAAATTTGAGATGGGATCCATGTACGAAAAACAGGTTTGGACCTTGGTGGACTTACCTTAGGACTAAAAGGCCATTGAGAATAAATGGATTTTCAAGAAGGAAACTGATGTTGATGGTAATGTGACCATCTATAAAGCTCGACTTGTCGCAAATGTGTTTCAACAAATTCAAGGAGTTGACTACGATGAGACTTTCTCTCTCGTACCGATGCTTGATACGTTGCAAACGTATCTATAATTTTTGATGTTCCATGCTTGTTTTATATCTACTTTCTTATGTTTTGTCCACACTCTGGAGTACTTTTACACATTTTCTGGAACTAACCTATTAACAAGATACCACAGTGCTAGTTGCCTGTTTTCTTCTGTTTTTGGTTCCAAAAAAGCTAGAAAATGAATATTCTCGGAATTGGACCAGACAAAAGCCAAAGTCAATATTTTACCAGAAGACTCACGGAGCTAGAAGACGAGGCAGAGAGGGGCCAAGGGCTGGCCACACCATGTGGTGGCACGGGCTAGCCCTGGCCGTGCCACCAGGTGGTGTGTGTCCCTCCGGCCTCCATCGACCTTGCCTCTTCGCCTATAAAAAGCCTCCCGATGCATAAACCCTAAATCATCAAGCCTCTAGCCACGAAAAGTTCCACAATGCCACCACCACCGAAGGGGAGGTTCGGGAGACAAAAAGTCTCTATTCCGGCACCCTGCCGGGACGGGGAAGTGCCCCTGGAGCCATCTCCATCGATCTCCACCACCATCTCCATCATCGTTGCTGATTCCCATGATGATGAGGGAGTAGTTCTTCCTCAATGCTAAGGGTTCTACCGGTAGCTATGTGTCCATCTCTCTTTCTCCATGTGCATGATCATATTGTGATCATGAGCTTTGTAATCAAGTAGATCTACCTTGCTACTCAAGTGCTTTAATAGATCTCTGCTCTCCCCATGTGTGTGAAGTTGACAATGTGCACACCATGGTGGCACTTAGGCTAGAGATTACAAATACTTGTTATGAGTTATATTTGGAGTTGGATTTCTTTATGAAATTGTGGTGTTTGTTGGAACCATCTAGTGCTGAAGGTGACAGTGTGGGGTTATCTAGATGCAGAAAGCGAACTTTGAGGAGTGCTATTATAGCCCTACCAGTGATTAGAGTGTCCAACCGGAGAGTAGTTAAGAGTAGTATCATAAAGAGAAGATATTTATATGAGAGTGTTCCCTAGTGAAACTATGATCCCTAGGCCTTTTTTCTAAGCATTGATACACCGTTTGCAATTAGATCTATTACATGTTTGCTTTCTTCCATCTTTATTTCAGTTTGCCTTTAGTCTTTTCCCATGTCAACCACACGCCAGCAAGATATTTTCTAGCACCGTTGTCTTATATCCATACCACATGTATTTCACTATCTCTTCGCCGAACTAGTGCACCTATACACCTGACAAGTGTATTGGGTGTGTTGGGAACACAAGAGACTTCTTGTATCTTGATTGCAGGATTGCTTGAGAGGGGATACCTTTGACCACTTCCTCCCTGAGTTCAATAAACCTTGGGTGATCCACTTAAGGGGAAACTTGCTACTGTTCTACAAACCTCTGCACTTGGAGGCCCAACAATTGTCTACAAGAATAGAAGTGCGTAGACATCAAGCTATTTTCTGGCGCTGTTGCCGGGGAGGTAAGGTAAAAGGTACTCACATCCTCCGGTGTGAGTGCTCAAAGTTATTTCCTTTAGATTTGTCTTTTTTTGCTTGTTTTCACTAGTTAGGCTTAATGGAAAACAACAACAAAATTAGAGAGCTTTATAGTATTTATCTTGAGTTAGGACATGAAGTGTTTGAAGATAAAATTAAAAAACCTATGGAACTTTATTTGCATGCTAATAACAATGTTATTAGTATGTATTCTTTGAACACCATTATTGCTAATGCTATGGAAAATTCTAAGCTTGGGGAAGCTGGTTTTGATGAGAATGATCTTTTTAGTTCCCCAGCTTTGGAAGATAGCTATTCTATTGCTTATGATGATACCAAACCTCCAATATATGATGATTACAATGATGAATATGATATTTTCAGTCCACCTACTATTGAGGAGAAAACTAATTATGATTACAATATGCCTCCTATATTTGATAATTATGGTGATGAGAATAATAATGATAGCTATTTTGTTAAATTTGATCCCACTACAATTAACAAGAATGACTATGTTTATGTGGGGAGTATTAATTCTTTTATGCATGTGGCTCATGATAAGAATGTTTCATATGATAGTTATATTGTTAATTTTACTCATGATGCTACTGAAAGTTATTATGAGAGAGGGAACATGGTTTTATGTGTCTCAATAATATTAAGTTTCCCCTCTTTATGTTGAAAATTTTGAACTTGCACTTGTTTTGTTTTCCTATGCTTGTTGCTTTGTGCTTTCATGACTTGTTTCTTTACAAGATTCCTATGCATAGGAAGTGGGTTAGACTAAAATATGTTTTGAATTTGCTTCTTGATGCTCTCTTTTACTTCAATTCATATTTCCTATGTGAGCATCTTCTCAAACTATCATGCATAACTTAAAGGCGTTAAAGAAAAGTACTTATTGGGAGATAACCTAAAAGTTTTAGATGAGACTTGGAAGTTATTAATTCTGTAATAAACGCTCCTTATCCTTTTTATTTATTTTTTGTGCCAAGAGTAACCTCTAATGAGAGAGAAGTAATGATTAGGAAAGTTGTTGTCGTAAAACAGATTTATGTGCTTCACCGTAAAAATTCGTGTAAAATCTCTGTACGTCCATTTGAGGCGTGAAAGTTTGTGCTTCTGACCCAGGTTGTTATCTAACTTTCTTTAGTTAAACACTTTTTGATTTGAGCAACATAAGGTCTTCGAAAAAATTCGTATTTACCTACTGGTCTGTTTTGACAGATTTCTGCCATTATTTGCATTTGCTTCTTGTTGGTTCCTTTTTTAGTTCTTTTGGGGAATTGAGCTTTTTGAGGGAAGTGATACAGTGGCTAGTGTTTTAATGGAATTTTTATTGGTGTTGGAACTGAACCTAAAAGACCTATTATCTTAAGTGCACTAATGCTGCTAATAAAGATTGTGTGAAGTTTTGTATGAAGGAAAAATTCCAGGTGTATGGAAGGAATGAGTAATGAGATGAAGGATGGACTGAAGCTCAATCTTGGGGATGCCACGTGTGTCACCCCAAGAAATATCCAAGAAGTACAAGCGTTATAGCTTGGGTATGCCCAAGGCATCCCCTTCTTCATCAATAAAAATCCCAGGTTTCTTCCAAATGCTTCATTTTTATTGTTTCATGCACAGTTGTGTTGTTCTTGGAGCAGCTTCTTTTTTGTTTTTGTTTTGGTTTTTCGTTTGCTTGGTTTGCTTAGTTTTCTGAATAAATTGGTTGGACACCCTCTTTCATGCATTGGTTTTCAAATAGTTTGGTTTGGATTGGAAAAGAGTAGGAAAGTTCATGATTAAGTGGTAAAGAGAGCTTATTTTTGACTGTGGCCTATGCTTTGTCATGCCATGCTTGATATTTTTTTGGCTTTATGCTTAGTATTCTTTTCTGTAGCATGACTTTTTATAAACAATTGAGATTTCTTAAGGTGCCTTGGAAGGATCATGTGTTGTTTTAGCATATTAAAGCATAGTATTGTCGTATTCTCCGTTGATGCTTTATTTGGGTTGACTTGGCGCATTCTCACACCATGTTATGACTATCCCAAGTCACCATAGCCTTGATGATCCTTTAGTTTTCAACTTGTAGTATCACTTTATGCTTTGATCAATGACGTTATGTCGCTCTGCATGATTATGGCCATTATTGCTCTCTTATTTTGTCGCTCCTAGTCTTTTGCTAGCCTCCACAACCAAGTATGAGATCCACTCATGCATCCAACTCCTTAAACCAAGTTATTCCAAAGAGTCCACCATATCTACCTATTAGCTTATGCTATTCCAAGTATATTCATGATTTTGTCTACCTTCCGAATTAAACTTGTTATGAGAAAACTAGTGATTAAAGCTCTCACGAACTTGATGGCACACTTTACTTTCCTTGCATTTAATAAACTTGAACCATCGCATCCATCTTTGTTGCGTATATGTTTGCGCTTTATAAGTTGAAGTTAGCAGAACCATCTATCATGGGGAACGCTTTCAACATTGCACTTGTACTTTGTACCCCATTGATAACATGTTCTTTTGCTTATGGATCCTGGCGGTGTGAAATAAAAGTGGAACTTGTAAGATCATGGAGTTTGTATGTGTGTTAGAGAAATGCCTAGGCCGCTAGCCTAAGCCATGCCTAATCATGGTGGAAACTTGCAGCATCACCATAATGAGCACTCTATGAAGCATCCTCAATAAAAACCTATGCAAATAGCAAATAAAAAGATCGCTGAGATGCTAATTGTCTGCTTGCCTTGTCATTTTGATTATGGGTTAGCTCTTGTATCATGTGCAAGGGGTACCTCGTTGGTGGTTCTCTATGATACATATGTACTTACAATGACAAGAGCTTACTTGTGACTAAATTTGAGTAGCATGAGGTTCGGTCTTCGTAAGTAAGGGGCATGAGATTTCGGCTTATAACTTGTCAAGCATATCCTCTTAGTTGTGTCACTTTAACCTTAATCACCTTAAAGATGCTTATGATAGGGGCAATGAGAGCTGAAAGCTAATAAGTACCATAATTTTTGGAAGCTCTTTATGAAACTTGAATCCCAACTTCCTTCTATGAAGACCCTTTTTTTTACTTTTATGTTGAGTCTCCACCTTCTACCTTTATGCACCTACTTTGAGAGCATAGTGGCCATTCTTAGTTCTATGTCCATTGTCCCAAGACTTGTTGATTGATGCATAGCTTTGATATTGCTTATTTTAAACTATTTGTATCTAGTCACTTTTATGAATTTGAAGGTGTCCTATGCATTTATGTTTGCTACTCTATGAGGGACAAGCTGAATGCCACTATGCTATGTTTTCTTTATGTGAAACAACAAAGTCTTGCAAAGCATTGTTATTCATGAATCTTTTGTTTGTGCCTTTTCATGTTGCAACATAGTTTCTTTGCCTTATTGCTAGAACTTTATCTTTCATGCTATGTTGAAGTACTATGATCCCAGATTTCAATGCTTTACAAATACTTTGATCAAGTTTATCATGGTGCATGTCACCTCAAAAATTATTCTTTATTTTTATCACTTACCTACTCAAGGACGAGAGGGAGTTAAGCTTGGGGATGTTGATATGTTGCTAACGTATCTGTAATTTTTGATGTTCCATGCTTGTTTTATATCTACTTTCTTATGTTTTGTCCACACTTTGGAGTACTTTTACACATTTTCTGGAACTAACCTATTAACAAGATGCCACAGTGCCAGTTGCCTGTTTTCTTCTGTTTTTGGTTCTAGAAAAGCCAGAAAATGAATATTCTCGAAATTGGACCGGACAAAAGCCAAAGTCGACATTTTATGGGAAGACTCACGGAGCCAGAAGACGAGGCGGAGAGGGGCTAGGGGTTGGCCACACCATGTGGTGGCGCGGGCTAGCCCTGGGCGTGCCACCAGGTGGTGTGGGTCCCTCCGGCCTCCACTGACCTTGCCTCTTCGCCTGTAAGAAGCCTCCCGATGCATAAACCCTAAATCGTCAAGCCTCCATTCCCGAAAAGTTCCACATCGCCGCCGCCACTGAAGGGGAGGTTCGGGGGACAGAAAGTCTCTATTCCGGCACCCTGCCGGGACGGGGAAGTGCCCCGCCATCTGCATCGATCTCCACCACCATCTCCATCATCGTTGCCGATTCCCATGATGATGAGGGAGTAGTTCTTCCTTGAGGCGAAGGGTTCTACTGGTAGCTATGTGTTCATATCTCTCTCTATGCATGATCATACTGTGATCATGAGCTTTGTAATCAAGTAGATCTACCTTGCTACTCAAGTGCTTTAATAGATCTCTCCTCTCCCCATGTGTGTGTAGGCTAGAGATTACAAATACTTGTTATGAGTTATATTTGGAGTTGGATGTCTTTATGAAATTGTGGTGTTTGTTGGAACCATCTAGTGCTCAAGGTGACAGTGTGGGGTTATCTAGATGCGAAAAGCGAACTTTGAGGAGCGCTGTTATAGCCCTACCAATGATTAGAGTGTTAAACCGGAGAGTAGTTAAGAGTAGTATCATAAAGAGAAGATATTTATATGAGAGTTTTCACTAGTGAAAGTATGATCCCTAGGCCTTGTTTTTAAGCATTGATACACCGTTTGCAATTAGATCTGTTACATGTTTGCTTGCTTACATCTTTATTTCAGTTTGCCTTTAGTCTTTTCCCACGTCAACCACACGCCAGCAAGCTATTTTTTGGCACCGCTGTCTTATATCCATACCACTTGTATTTCACTATCTCTTCGCCGAACTAGTGCACCTATACACCTGACAAGTGTATTGGGTGTGTGGGGGACACAAGAGACTTCTTGTATCTTAATTGCAGGATTGCTTTAGAGGGGATACCTTTGACCACTTTCTCCCCGAGTTCGATAAACCTTGGGTGATCCACTTAAGGGAAAACTTGCTGCTGTTCTACAAACCTCTACACTTGGAGGCCCAACAACTGTCTACAAGAATAGAAGTGCGTAGACATCAATGCTAAAGTCGGTTAGGATTATGTTAGCAATTACTACATATTTCGATTATGAGATATGGTAGATGGATGTCAAAACTGTATTCCTCAATGGTAATATTGAAGAAGAGTTGTATATGATACAACCTAAGGGTTTTGTCGATCCTAAGGATGCCGACAAGGTATGCAAGCTTCAGCGATCCATCTATGGACTAAAGCAAGCATCCTAGAGTTGGAATCTCCGTGATGAGGTGATCAAAGATTTTGGATTTTCCAAAACTTAAGGAGAGGCTTATATTTACAAGAAAGTGAGTGGGAGCAATGTGGCATTTCTAATATTATATGTGGATGACATATTACAGATTGGAAATGAAATACATATTACAGATTGGAAATGATATAGATCTTTTAAACAGTGTTAAGTGTTATCTAAACAACAAGTTTTCGATGAAGGACCTTGGTGAAGCATCATATATATTAGGCATTAAGATCTATAGAGATAGATCAAGACACCTAATTGGGCTATCAAAAAGTACATACTTTGATAAGGTTTTAAATAAGTTTAAAATGAACGGATAAGAAGGAGTTCTTACCTATGTTGCAAGGCAATAGATTGAGTAAGACTCAAAGTCCGGCTATGGCGGAAGAAAGAGAGATAATGGATAAGATCCCCTATGCCTCAGCCATAGCCTCTATAATGTATTCCATACTATGTACAAGAACGGATGTGGCACATGCTATTAGTTTGACTAGTAGGTACCAATCTGATCCAGGTTCAGAACACCGGATAGCGGTCAAGAATATCCTTAAGTACTTAAGAAGAACTAAGGAAATGTTTCTTGTGTACGGAGGTGAAGAAGAGATGGTCACTAATTGTTATGTCGATGCTAGCTTTGAAACCAATCCGGATGACTCTAAGTCTCAATCCAGATACATATTTCTCATGAATGGAGCATCAGTTAGCTAGAGGAGCTCCAAACAACCTGTGGTGGTGGGATCAACAACAAAGGCGGAATATGTTGCTGCTTCAGAAGCGGCGCAGGAAGCGGTTTGGATGAAGGAGTTCATAACGGAACTATGTGTGGTTCCTAGTGCGTTGGACCCAATGATGATCTATTGTGACAACAATGGAGCCATAGCCAACGCCAAGGAACCAAGGTCTCACAATAATTCCAAGCATATTAAGCGCCGATTTCACTCCATCTACGAGCATGTCAAGGATGGAGATATAAAGATTTGTAAAGTACACATGATCTGAATGTAACATATCCGTTGACTAAAGTTCTCCCCAGGGAAAAACAGATCAACACTAGAACTCCATGGGTGTTAGATTTATCACTATGTAAACTAGATTATTGTCTCTAGTGCAAGTGGGAGACTGAAGGGAATATGTCCCGAGAGGCAATAATAATGTTGTTATTATCCTATTCCAAGTATATGATAGATGTTTATTTTGCATGTTATAATTCTATTGCTTGGAAACATTAATACATGTGTGTTTAATAAACAAATAAAGGGTTCCTAGTTATGCCTCTCTTATAAACTAGCTCGTTGATTAACAAGATAATCAAGGTTTCCTGATCATGGACATTGGATGTTGTTAATAACGAGGTCACAGCATTGGTGGAATGGTGTGATGAACATTCATCCGAAGTATAGCAATACGATCAAAGTCATTGTGTTTAAATTTCTATAACATCATACAAAGTAATTCTAGTCCTTAGACCATGAGATCATGTTAATCACTAACACTAGAAGAGTGAATTGAGAACATCAAACGTCACACCATAACAGGGTGACTATCAAGGTGGGTTCAGATACTCCAAAGGTGTTATGTAGAGGTTCATGGATCAAGAGTGGAATTTGTCCCAGTGACAGATAGATGTACTCTAGGCCCTCTCGATGATATCACATTAAGATAGCTTGCAAGCAAGTTATGTGATCACTAGAATGTTATATCACGAGAACGAGAAAAGAGTGCATATCAATAACAAGATCAAACTAGGTATTAAGATATCGATGATCGAATCTCGGACATGTAATATATCATGAGACAAAGGGATTTAGTTACTAGCATTAAAGGTTCTCACGATTACAGAAGTCATCGTTGAATGTGTGGGAGTCAGTATGGATCTCCAGGTCCCGCTACGGATTATTGATCGGAGAAGGGTCTCGATCATGTCTACATTATTCGTGAACCATAGGGTGACACACTTAAGGGATACTGACACCATTTTGAGCAAATGTGTTCCGAAGAAAAGATTTACAAAGCGCTAGACTTATTTCAATGGACACCGGAATTATTTCGGGTGAAAATACTGAAATTGGTTCTGCATGTGATATTGAAATATTGTAGGGGTTTTATGTGAATATTTGTTAATTAAAGTAATTAAAACAATTTTGAATAAAATAAATAAAAGAGTTTTATTAAATGAGAGTTGCATTAAATTTGATGAAAATTTAATGCATGTGAGTGGGTTTTTGGGGGGAGTCAAATTTATGTGAGTGGAGCATCCACCACATGAATGAAGGAAGAGGTGGGGCACCTCCTTTGGCCGCCGTCCATGGGAGGGGGCTGCCCCCCTCTCCCTATAAAAGGCCTCCCTCTCCTCCTCACAAAGTACACGTCCTCATGAAGGCTCTCTCTCCCCCTCTAGAATCATTCCCCATGGTCTCGGATTAGCGAGATACATGTTTTTGGTGGCTTTTTGTCTGAAAGGAGTTGTTGCTTCTGCTGCATTGCTAGAGCGAGGAGGCGGAGGTTGTTAGGTGAACCGGACGTGTGTGCAATCATGGATGCACTGCTGATTTGCAGTGCTAGGACTTCCTCTCGATCTTGAGATCGGCAAGTGATCGACTACATCATCCATGAGTCTAATCTTGTTACACTTTGTCGGTCTTCAAGGGTATGTTCATTATGGATGTATATTCACCCGTTGCTTGTATCTAGGTAGATAGATCTTGGTTCTTAGTAGTTCCCACCATAGGAAAAAAATGTTTTCTATGCTGGGAACCCAATAGGCCACACATATACGCGTATCGTCTATGATGCGGGTATTTTTTGCGATATCCTCTGCTACCTCCTCCTCATCTGCCTCCTTCTCCTCCCATGCCCACTCTAGAAGTTCGTGCTCGCACATGTGAAACCAATTGTCACCGCCCTCTCCTGGAAGTAGAAGAGAAATATCAACATGACGTGATGGACGATGACATATCCCCCTACAAATCGTTTGAAGCAAACCTGAGAGGCTTATGTACTATACATGTCTGTAGGTTCGAGGAATAGTCGAGAAAATAGAGTCGCTCGAAAAGGAAATGCTTACGCCTAATCATTTTATGTTGGCGAGTGGAGGTGCTATCGTGAGAGTAAGAATAGCGAGACGTGATAAGAGAGGGAGGTACACCCCATATATACGTGTGCTCAAATGATTACCGGAGCACGTCCCGATGCAAAGTGCATTGAGGACCATTTGGCATCAAAGCAACTTTGCAAAATCCGGACCGACATGGCATTAAACATCATGTAACACATATATACCGAGAAACGTGAACTTACTGTGGTAACCATGCCTTACCCAAAAAAATTATTAATGAATAGTAATAAGGGATTTCTATTTTCGTGCCCTCGGTTCCTTAGATGTACTCACTTTTCCCCAGCCGCTTAAATTTTCCTCACTTTTTCCCATCTCCTTCTACGAAACTCTTACATGGTCTAAAAACTCGTTGTCCGTCAGCCTTGTCGTTACGTGCTGACAAGTGGGATCGTGTTCAGTTGGGTCTCGTAGTAGACCCTCGCCGTTACATGCTGACAAGTAGGGCCCTATTCTGTCGGGTCCTATAGTGGACCCTTGCCGTTACATGCTAACAAGTGGGGCCGTGTTGAGTCGGTTCCCGTAGTGGACACCTCTGTCCACTTATCCAGATCAGCATGGGACCCAAAACTTATCCATGTGAGCACTGGACCCGCAACTTACCTAGGTTGGCGTTTTAAGATGGGACACCAAGCTAGCCCCGCGCCCATGTCCGTGTCGTTGCCTCCCCTTTCTTCTTATTCTCCGGCAACAGTGGCCCTTCTCCAGCGACGACATCCCTTTGTCTAGCTTCACTTCGGCCTCCTATTCGTCCTGGACACAATATGGTGCCATCTTGTTGACCTGTATGAAGGATGACAATGGCAACCGTGCGCAGGGAAGGTTAGATCTCGCCCCAAAATATTCTAATTAGACGGGGGTGCTTGCTGTGGGCAATCAATTGGCGTAACTCGGGAGCCCAATTGGGTGCACGCTTGCTGTGGAGAATGCGGGAGACAAGCTGTTATGATGATTTAATTGGTTTATCAAGTTAATGTCTCGGCTGCAATTAAGTGAATCTATGAGGTGAAAGTCAAACTTTGAGATCTAGGGAGATGGATGTATAAGAAATAAGAGAATGACACAACTATTGAACACTTTCAAATTAAAAAAATTATACACCTTTTAATGTAAAAGAGTGTTTATAATTTACACAACTCTTGAACACTTTCAAATTATATTTTTGGACATGATAATGTTGTCCTAGGAAAATCTTGTGAGTTTACCATTTTTAGAGCGTGAAAAGTGATCCCTAAACTAAAATCTTTATGCCTCGTGCATATATGAAAATTATGCACCTTCGAATACTGTGAAATTGCACTTAACACATGATAATGTTGTGCTAAGAAAATCTTGAGAGTTTATCATTTTCATGGAGTGAAATATTATACATAAGCTTGGATATACAAAAATTATACACCTTTGATCACTGTGAAATCGCACTTAATACGTGATAATGATGTGCTAACAAAATCTTGAGAGATTATCATTTTCATATAGTGAAATGTAATGCATAAACTTGCATATACGAGAATTATACACCTTTGAACTCTTTGAGATCGCACTTAGGACATGATAACGTTGTGCTAATAAAATCCTGATCATTTATCATTTCCATGGAGTGAAATATAATGCATAAACTTTCATATACAAAAATTTAAAACCTTTCAACACTGTAAAATCGCACTTAATACGTGATAATGATGTGCTAACAAAATTTTGAGAGATTATCATTTTCTTCCCCATTTTCATAGAATGGAATGTAATGCATAAACTTGCATATATGAAAATTATACACATTTGAACTCTTTGAAATCGCATTTAATACGTGATAATGTTGTGCTAAGAAAATCTTGAGAGATTATCATTTTCATAGAGTGGAATGTAATGCGCAAACTTGCATATACGCAAATTATACACCTTTGAACACTTTCCCTTCAAATTATACATCAAACTATTTGCAATTCAAATATACATCAGTTTGACAACTATTGCCTCATTCAGACAAACTATGTTTTGGGAGGGATGTTTTGGGAAGAGGCTGGAGTAGAAAGATATGAACCTTCAAAGATAGTAGGTGATTTGAGAAGTGGTGATTTAGGTTAAAACTTGATTTCCATACATTTCTTATGGTGGCAGGTCACATAATAAGACTCCCTGGGTGGATGCCACTATGTTTTGATCTTTTTGAATTTGTTGTGCATAAAATAACTCAATTAGCTAGCTAAAACCCATTCATTGAATCTCTGTTGACCAGCCACCGGAGGGTAAAACTGAGTATATTGCACACGACAGTGTTAGTACTGGGGGAAAAACCGAGTACAACCAAACTATCAGTGTTACACTCAAGGGTATAACTAAGAACAACTAAGTCAACAGGGTTAGACACGAGGGAAAAAAGTGACACACGGTACGCGTGTTGTGGTGCATGGGACGGTAGCGGACACGTGTGGTCGTGCATGGTGCAGTAGTGTACGTGGTTACGTGGTGCACGGTGGTGCAATGAAACATCCATTCCCTTCACCTTTATAGAGGCCTCCTTACTCTCACTTATCACTCACTCGCTCACTCACACAACCGTCTCTAGTATCCCATCACCTTCTACAAACCCCCAAGAAAACCCCAACCACGCCAACGATGGAGAAGAACGACGCGGTTGCCATTGTCGCCTCCAAGGCCGCTGGCGTGGAGGCCCCTGTCCCCGTACAATCCCCTGTCGAGGCATAGAAAGCAGCCGCCATCCCCATCCAGACAACCTTCCCTGCTTCCACCATAGCCGCCGGCGAGGAGGCCCCCGCCGGTCTCGGGCAGATCCCGCTCGGCTGGGACCCCTACGAGGAGGATGATTACATCAGGCCGGAGAACCCCTATGACACCAGCATCGTCAACCCTTAGTCGGAGGTAACTAGGGTTTTCTCCCCTTCCCTTATTCTTCCCCCATTCCCATCGCTAGATGCTAGATCGTATGTTATTAGGGTTCGATTGTTCATATTTTCAATCGTTCGATGCTAGGTATTTTTACAGTAGGTAATCCTCTTGTGTTAGATCTTGTATTTCGATGAATCCCCCTATTCGTAGTTCAATCTTATTTTATTTGTCATCCGAGTTACAGTTAAGGGATTCCCTAGTTAGTACTAGCATCGATCTGTAGTTGGGATTAGTATTCGATTTGGTTTGAGATTTGGGGATTGGGGAATAATCAGGGGATCTTAATCGGTTAATTTATGCAAATAATCAATCCCGATAATCAAGGTATCTCAATCATGTCCTTATTGCACTCTACTTTTTTCCCAACAGGAGGATAGAAGCAATATCTGCAGCGACGACGAGTCCAAGGACACCAAGACTCGTCAGGTGCTGAGGAGGCTGAAGTCTGGCTAGTATGACAACTTCTTCTCCGGCGACGTCTACAGGTGCCCCTTCTGTACCAAGAGGAGCCTCGCCATCGACTTCAAATCCCTCGTGAAGTTGCAGAGGACATGAATACCTGTGGCGAGTCTGTGAGCGTCTACAGCTCACCTCCGCAACCTCCAAAAGGTGGACATCGAGGAGGGTCGCATGCCCCCGATCAATCCCAAGGCACCCAAGGTCAAGGGACTAGGCAGTAAGAAGTGGAGGAGGCGCTAGAGGGAGGACGCGGAGGCCATGAGGGGCCACTAATCTTGTGCTGATGTTGTAAAGCAGCTTCTTTTGTATTATCTGTGTTGAACTTGTCCGCTGCTGCTGATCAGCGTAATTGTCGAATCTCATTAAGTACCATACTATATATCCTATATTAGATACTTTATATACATCTTCTATTTATCCTATATTAGCTGCTTTATCTACATTTCCTCTGCTTACTGAATGTATTTATGGTGCTGGTTAGATTTGCTGCTCTAGATTTGCTACCAGATTGGAAAAAAAACGAGGGCCAAAAGGAACAATGAATGAAGAGAGAAGCTGCTATAGATTCGCTACCTTTTTGGGAAAAAAACATAATTGTTAGCGAGAGAGGAGGAAATGCGCTCTTATAAAGGCCAATCATAAAAATAACAAAAATAAAACTTCTAATTTAGGTGACATGACGCACGTAACCACAAAATGCACCCCACATGGTCCCACACCACGTCCCCCCATAATGCGTTCCCAACAAACTGGCCCCACGTAGTCCCACATGGCATGGCCCCACACATCAACATAACGCATTCCTGACCAACCGGCTCCACGTGGTCCAACATTGTGCGACCCCACACGCCAGCCAACGATCAAACTGACGGCAGTTGCCGTTTGAGCTCTTTGATGAGTTTCCAAGAAGGAGATGGGCAAAAGGGAGGAAAAGTTAAGTGGCTGGGGCAAGTGAGTACGACTAACAAACTAGGGGCATGAAAATAACCTACTAGTCTCATCCATAGAAGAAAGAGAACTAATGATATGCATAGTGATGTCACCGTTAATCCCAAGTAATTCCCTCAGATACAGCCATACTACCCCTTTTGTCACTGGGTTCCCAACCTGCAGATTAGTCATTACTCATACTCCCTATACCTGGCTAAGTCCTCAAGGTCTTGGGTACCTAAAAAGTCCTTGGATTGAGGCAAGAGAGGATACACTAATCATCATGTCAGACAAACTAATACATGTTCCCATCTATGATAAATGCACAAAAGGTACATGGCTAAGCCGAAGCCCTTAGCCCAAGGAGGATTACTCACACATAGATATGAAATCAAAGATCATAAACATTGCAATGGGAGTCATGAGATTGATAGAAAATAGTCTTACAATGTCGCCAAGCGAAGATAAGATCTACTATTACAAGTGATGGAATATGGCTATGGTGGTGGAGACTAGTTTGGAGATTAGATCTAAGTCTATTCCTCCAGCGGCTCTTCGGTGTTGTGGATGGAGATCTGGGGGCGGCTGGTAACCGGAAACAGCTCCTTTTTCTGTCGCCGGAGGCCTCTTTATATAGGGGTCCCTTCACGAAAGTTATTCTGTTTGACCTAGCGGTGTTGATGGAAACTATACGACCGGAACTATACGTCCGGAATTTTATTCCCGCCATATAGTTGGTCATTAAAGCGACTATCTCCACTTCACGACTCCTGGTTTATTTGGGTTGTTGGAAATCTCGTATCTTTGACTTCAATGTAGTGATTCCCATCATCAAACGTCATTATCTACATAGGGAAAAATAGCAAGAAAGGATTGCATACCCCTTTGATCATTAGGAATTAGTGGCAGGGTTTAGAGAGATATTTCATCAAAAATATGAATAATATCTAGTTTAAATGTGGATGTAGATGGCTATATTTCAAATCCATCAACCTCCCCAAGCTTAAACTTGATCGTCCTCGAGCAAGAAAACCAAGATCAAAAAAACAACTTGGCATTTAAACTGAAATAACGAGATGATGATTTTTACTCATGATTGGTAGTTTCATGTTTCCTCCACTTCATAAATCTCAAAAACTTCAGCATAGATAGAGTAATGGCAAGCATATCATACGGGTTTTTATGCATCTTTGTAGCGCAACAAAATTATTGTTAACATGGATGATTCAAATGAGTAAATTTTATTCCATGCCATGTAATCAACTCATAGGCTTGTCTTTGGACAATAAAGTATAATCATGTAAAATTGATAGTGTGAGAGTTCTCATGAAAAGCATATACACTAGAGTATCTCAATTCTCCCACATTAATAAATCAAGACTTTTCAAGCACTACTTTGCCATTCATTGTCCTTCAAGAATTTCAGTTCTTAAGTAATTGAGAGCATGCCAAAGAAAATTAGTTTATTGGGCTATGATGGACACTCGTGGCATTACTAAGATTTTTGTTCCTTTTGCACAATGATTACTCATATCAGCTAGAGGAGTGATTCCATCATGAACACAACTACCCGGGAGTGCCAAGAATCTTACCCACTGTAGCATTCCTACAACATGTGTTTAATCAACTCATAGCCGAAACCTAGGTGTTTCCTCCATGAAGATCGTTCGTAGGCTAGCGGAGTTGTTGGCATCCCATGAAGTTTGACACGTATATATCATTCTTGTGATTAACAAGTCAAACTTTTGCATTCTCACAAAAACCGCTAAACATTAATTCAATCGAACAAATCCTTTTAAAGAGATCTATCAAGTCAATCATTATATTCCGTGGTGTTGAGTGTCTTTAGAAATAATCCTTCAAGACTAAACACTACAACACCCAAGCCTTCAATTGTGAGACTTTTTCTTATTACAATTGTTTAACAATTTTGAGGCAAGACTTGGTTAACTACAAGATCTGGAACAAAACGTACCCAACTAAATACCCATGCAATCAAAACTTTACTACAATATAAAGACTCACTCCACCAATATAATATCTCAACATTTACTACTAACTAGCATGTTTTTTTCATACTTCAAAAGTGGGGAGTCATAAGGCGTACCTCTCATGTTTGGTTCCACTTCTCTCTTCCCTTTTGATTTGTTTCTTGGAAACTCGAAGTCAATCACTCTTCCTACAAATACATGAGAACCTCGAGGCATAAAGAAAAGAAAGAGGGGAAATAAAGATAAATGGAGAAATCTTTTTGTTGTTTTTGAGAGGGGGAATTAAAGAATAAAAAATTGGCGACAAAGTTTGGCTAGAAAATGTCGAAAACAAATAGAAATAACTAAAGAGAAAGTGTTGGCGGCAAAGTTCGGCTAGAAAATCTCGAAAACAAATTAAAAACATAACCTCAAAATAAAAGGAAATGAACGCCAAATAAAGATAAATGAGGAAACTTCCCCAAGCTTAGGCTTTTGCAATCCCTTCAAATCATTGTGGTGGCGGGAAAAGTCATTACTCTAGTTCGCAAATTGAGTTGATAAATTACTAGTTGTTCCTCAGAGGTTCAAGGAGAGGCTATGCATCCTCTCTACAGTCCCTCTAGGTTCTTGGAAGTCTTGGTATGTAGCAAACCGGGTTGGTGGCTGCTCCTCTTGATAAGGAACTTCTTGCTCCTCTTCTTGGTCCTCACCCTCATCTAGGATCTCCTCCTCGGGTTGGTGTTTCTCAACCTACAAGTCATATAGCAAACGTCCTTCCTAGATAGAGAAAAGACCATTAGGCATAGGAGCAAGCTAGAGATGTCCTCCTCATTGAGTCTCGTGAACTCATTTTATGCCTGCAAGGAGTTAGCAATAACATAGAACAAATAGCAAATTGCAGGATGTTGAATATTCTTTCACTTGCTTACTCTAGAAGTGAAGCTTATTCCATTATAATATTGTTCCAGGGAAGGGTCTAAGCTAGTAAAGGATGCGTGCAAGTCATTATCGTTATTGTTTGGAAGATTAAAGCATGCGCACCATTCATCTAGTGATAAAGTGTAATTGTTGTTCATAAGTCGGAAAGAAATCGTGTCCCCTCCATGCCATAGTTTAGCGGTGCTTTGAAAAGAACTTAAAAATTCAAGAGTTAACCGGCAATAAGTAGGCGCATCACTAAATACAAAGTTTTGAAGGCCAACCCTATTGCAAAGTAAATTGAAGTCATTAGAACTACTAAGATGGTTCAATATAATGGGGCAAGCCCACTTGGTGGCCTTTACTTCTTGGTTCTTGATCTTATCAAAGCGATCACGTTGGAGCTCATTCCTGAACCGTATCCCCATGCGTTCTTGAGCGACAGCCCGAGAAGCGCTAGCGGCGGCACGAGCATGGGTTTGGCTCCTTGTGTTCATCATCTAAAATAATAAAGCAAGAAAAAAATAAAACTTTTTGATCCAACAATAATAAGTATAACATATTGTTCATCATACCACACTAAAGAATCCCCTCAAAATAATAATCTAGGCAAGAGAATCATGGCAATTAGTTCATAGTAGGTCTCACCCTAGATTAATAGTGACAATAGATCGAAAATGAATTTGCAAAAATTAATTGGAGGATCGGAGGAGAATCATATTGTAGATCACTTGTGTGCGAGGAAATCGAACGAAATTGAGTAGAGATGAAGAACTCTTGAGGTTTTGAGAGAGTTTGGAGGTAGAAGAGAGAAAAAGTATTGAAGTTTTGGGGTTGGAGGTACCTTTCCATGGCGTTTTTGTGGTCGGACGCAACTATATGGGCAGAACTATACGGCTAGAATAATGTGTTCCCATCGTATAGTTGGCATGCTGTCAAAATTTTAGGGTTTCCACCTGGTGGCGCAGCTATACGGCCAGAACTATACGGCCGGAATAATTTGTTCCTGCCATATAGTTGGTCGTCAAACCCTTTGTACCTGGAAAAGAAATTGTATGAAAGCATCGATATCTAAACGATCGGAACTATACGACCAGAATTTTTATTCTCATCGTATAGTTGGTCGTTAAACCGTCAGCACTTATGAAAGAAAAATTGTCGATGGCAAAAACATCTATACGGCCGAATTTTTTATTCTCGCCGTACAGTTGGTCGTTAAACTTTCTATATACATAAAAAATCTATTTCTTCATGAATTCTTTCTTATCTTGAAACTTAGTGAAATACCTTGTTTTTGACAGAAAATGACAGTAAATATTGTCGACCAACATCAGCATGTATTAAGCAGGATATTTAGTATTGCCGAACTTCTTCTTCTTAATTGGAGATTTCTAGCACACTTTATTAAACATAAACTAAAACTTGAAATCTTAACTCAAACCTTTATTTCACATGGGTTGCCTCCCATGAAGCACTCTGTTATGGTTAATAGCTTGAGCACAATGTTGCTCACTTAGGCCATATAAGTGGAACACCCACTCCAAAATAGTTGGCCTTCAAAATGATGGCCTCATTTTCATCATGCTTGGATTTCTTTTTCCTGGGGAAATGAATAACAAAAGGATCCTATGAAGGAAATTGAAGCTTCACGTTCCCTTCAAGTAGATTAATCAAAAGCCTTTATAGTTATTAAAAATGGACTGCCTAATATAATAGGAGCATTAGCATCTTCAGGCATGTCAACAATAACAAAATCAATAAAAGAAGGACAACCTTTAATGTATACTAAAGTATTCTGCTTAATTCCTACAACTTGTTTGTAGGTACAATCTGCTAGATGCAATTTTAACTCGGTGATCTCAAAGGAGCCAAGATTTAACTTATTAAAAAGACTCTTTCGAATTGTTGAGACGCTTTCACCTATACCACAAAGTGCAGCTATCTCATTGGTTCCAATTTTAATCCTAATAGTAGGCTCAAATATGTCATCAAGCTTCATAGGTAATTTTCCAGCAATTTTCTTATATTCTTCCTTAAGCTCACGTACCTTTATTGCTACCTGATTAACAAAGTGTTGGTACATAGCTTCATCATTACCTTCACTTACCGGAATCGTAACGTTGATCCTTTTTATGAGATCTTCAACGGTGTAGCTTGGTGAAGGGGCATTACTATAATCAAGTTCTTCAGGCTCCTCCCTTTGGATTCTCATCATTTTGAGGTCTTCAACAGGATTGGGCTCAGCTTTACCTGCAAATTTGGCTAGAATGTGAGTTTGACTCTCGGTTATCTTACCTAGTTGTGTCTCAACGATCCTCGTTCTTTCTTGGAGGGCCTGCAAATCATTTCTCAAACTTACAACTTGGTTAGATAATTTACCAAGCATAACATCATGGTTCTTCATTATTTTAACAAGAATATTGTTTTGTTCATTTTGTGAGTCTATAAAAGACTTAAGTGTTTCTTGGAGACTACCATTACTAGTTCCCATATTATTATTAGAGTTACCTGCAGGACTAGAATAATGTTTCTCAAAATTAGGATTATAATTCTTCTTCCAAGCAGGGTTATAATCATTACGAGCTATGAAGTCTGTTTCTTTAATATTTGATTCAGGGATAGCTCTTACCTGGCTTTCCTTACCTTTTACGGCTAATATGAGCTCATCCAACTTAGCATTGAGTTCTTCACTTTCTTTTGGTGAGACAGAGTTCACCTTCTTCGTGTTCGATCTACCACATGCCATCGGGCATGGTTGTCTTGCATATTGTCTAGCAGTTGCTTTTCTTCGGTAATATGTTTACCCATAAATGTTCCTCCAGCTTCAGTATCAATCATAGACTTAGACACAGGGTTAAGAGTATTATAAAACAAATGGAGAATGAACCAATCTTCCATCCCATGGCTAGGACAGTTTCTTATGCATTCTTTCATCCTCTCCCATGCAAGCGCTAGTGGCTCACGCTATTCCTGTCTAAAACCAGTAATATTAGATCTTAGTTGCATAGTCTTTGCAGGTGGGAAAAATTTAGTCATAAATAAAGAATTACATTCCACCCATGATGTAATAGTATTTCTAGGCAAAGATAGCAACCATTCGTTTGCTCTTCCTCTAAGAGAGAAAGGAAATAAGCGCAATTTGACCGCATCGGGGTTAACATATTTTATGTGCATCATATCACATATTTTAGTGAAAGTATTCAAGTGCATACCTGCATCCTCAATAGTAGAGCCTCCAAATTGATTATGTTGAACCAAACTTAAATAGTGGGGTTTAATTTCATAATCATCAGCAGCAATTGCTGGCTGGGTAATATGAGTATGCAAATAATCAATGTTGGGAGTAGCAAACTCCCCAAGCTTCTTTTCAGCCATATTTCCTATGTTTTTGGGTTTTCTTATACAAACACTTATAATAGTAAAAGCTAGACTTTAAAGACTAACTAGTTTTTTGATTTTTCAAATAAAAACTGAAAGCAAACTAAAAATTAAAAACAAGAATTAAAACTAGCAAGGTTCCTACTAACGTCACCAGGGTATCTATTGCTTCCCCGGCAACGGCGCCAGAAAAAGGGTTGATACCTTTGATCCGGATTATGGATGTAGTATAGCTCTCTTTCCCTAGTAGAGGTAGGTTTATCGAATCCTCGGGAAGCATAAAGCATAGTGAAGTTACTTTAATGGACCTTCGAGAGTTTTAGAATTCCTTTTGTGTTTTTACCAGACCAAGAGGTTGATGTCTTTTGTTGTTGTCGATGATGGAGGGGGAGGGCCTAGGGCTTTCGGTTTCACCTGTAGCTATGCAAAACATCTGATGGGAATAAAAGATAATAATAAAGTATGCATGTAATTGTTAGAGCAAGATAAATTACATGTGGGCAGTGCATCCATAATTGCTATTGCCTCCGCAATCCCTTATAGCAATAACCTACTAGTCTCATCCATAGAAGAAAGAGAACTAATGATATGCATAGTGACGTCACCGTTAATCCTAGGTAAATCCCTCACATACAACCATACTACCCCTTCTATCACTAGGGTTTGATACGTCCATTTTGCATCACTATTTTATATCATAATTTACTGTTATTCATTGATATATTTCATATTAAGAGATGATACTTATGTTATTTCATCTATTTTTGCATGATTGATGATTTTTGGAGGATGAACCACCGGACTCAGGATTCTGATGGAAAAGGAGCTGTCTAGATGCAATAGTCGCAAAGATCAGAAAATCCTAGAAAATATATGGAAATTTCTATTTTTCCAGAAGATGAAGGAGGCCAGAAGGAGGAGTGGAGATGGGCCACAAGGGGCCCACACCACACCCTAGCATGGGTCCCACCTAGCCGCACCACCAGGTGGTGTGGCCACCCTGGCCCACCTCCAGCATCACCCTTTGGCGTATATAATCCCCTCGAAACCCCAAGACTCGGGGGGTGACCACAGAAAGATTCCGCCGCCTCTACGAGGCGGAAAACACCAAGAGAGAAAGATCTCTCTGGCAAACAGATTTCTTCCGGGGGAATTCCTTCCCGGAGAGGGGAGATCGTCGCCATCAACACCACCATCAAGCTGGACTTCATCGGGATCATCATCATCATCACCACCACCATCATCACCATCATCACCACTCCATACCGCTGTAACAATTGGGTTGAATCTTGCATAGTTCTTAGGGGAAACTTTCCCGGTGTTGATTACTTGTTGTAGTTGATGCTATTTAGTGGAACCATTGAATTATTGTTCATGTTCATATTGTTACTTATCAGTATTTAATCTCTGATCTTGATCCATATGATGTCTCGTGAGTAGTTCGTTTAGTTCTTGAGGAAATGGGAGAAGTCATGTTGTTAGTAGTGGAATTGTGTTGAGAAAGATTTAATGGTTTGATATTTAAGTTGTGGTGTTATTCTTCTAGTGGTGTCCTATGAACGGCGACTACATGATTCTTCACCTTTATGGGCCTAGGGGAATGCATTGTGTATTTGGCTACTAATGGTGGGGTTGCTAGAGTGACAGAAACCTGAACCTCGATTAGGAAACCTTTTCATAAGGGAGTGTAGGATCTCAAAGTTTAAGGTTGTGGTTAGGTTTTTATATTAATTACTATCTTGTAGTTGCGGATACTTGCAAGGGGTATAATCACAAGTATGTATTATTCCTAGGAAGGTCAGTACATTAACATAGGTTCACCCACACAACACTTATCCAACTAGAAAAGATTAATCAACTATATGAAGTGAAAGCACTTGACAATATTCCCATGTGTCCTCGAGAACGTTTGTTAATCTTAAGTAATACAACTGGCTTGTCCTTTGCTAAAGAAAGGATTGGGCCACTTGCTGCAATTGTTATTATTGTCTTTTATTTACTCGCACTTTTTTTATCTGCATTATCAAAAACCTCTAAAAATCTGTTTGCTAAGTATTTACAGAGAATTCCAGATCCAAACCACTTGTCAACACCTTCTGCTCCTCGTTGGATTCGACACTCTTACTTATCGAAAATACTACGATACACCCCCTATACTTGTGGGTCATCAAGACTATTTTCTGGCGCCGTTGCCGAGGAGTGAAGCGCTATTTAAGAGTGGAACTGGTAAAGGAAACTTCTTTTTTTCAGAAAATGCAAAGGACCTTTGCGTTTCATATCATTGAAAATTTGGAGTGGAGATACATCCTCCTTGGAGGTCGGACAAACAAAACAAAAGAGCACATCAGTGCACATCCTAAGTGGATGGAAAAACTACTCGGAGCCCTTTGGCTCTAGCCCTAGCCCATAGCCTGACTTCTTCCTTGATGTTTGCAGCGAGGCACGACATCAAAGGTTGGGCTCCATGGAAGACGCAGTCATTGCGCTGTTTCCACACCATCCATGGGATCGCTAGGGCCGTAGAAGCCAGTGCATCATGTAGTTGCTTCGGCGTGCGTCTCCTAGCCCTCTGCTACCACTCCATGAGTGTGCTCTCGCCATCAGGCACCGGGGCAGTCATGCGCATCCACGCCAGGATCTCATGCCAGATCTGCTTTGTGAAGGAGCAGGTCATCATCAGGTGCTCGATCGTCTCTAGCTCCTGGTCACAAAGGAGGCATCTAGGGTGGTGTTGTAGTCCATGGCGGGCAAGCCTCTTAGCAGCCCAGCAACGGTCCTGTAGTGCTAGCCATAAGAAGAATTTGACTCTTGGGGGCGCCCAGGACTTCCAGACTAGCTTCCAGGAGACACTCGCGGTGGAGCCATGAAAGGTTGCGAGGTAGCTCGAACTGGTCATGTAAACACCGCCCGCTGTCCACTTCCATAGAAGCGAGTCCGGCTCGCCGGTGAGGGTGACACCCTCAAGCTGGCTCTATAGCAGCACGTACTGACTAATTCATGCATGCCGAGGACTTCTTGTATGTCACGTGCCCAGCAGTTCTCATGTAAGGCCTCGGTGACCGTCTTCTGTCTCCTATGCCTCTTGGGCACACAATTGTATAGGTTGGGGGCAATCTCACAAATGGACCGCCCTCCAAGCCATATGTCCTCCCAAAACAGTGATATTTGCCCATTGCATAGCATCATGGAGGTCGAGGCGAAGAACAGATGGCGTTCCTCCAGCGAGAAGTGCAGGTCTAGGCCACTCCAGGCTTTGTTGTCGTCAGTCTTGGCGAGCCATATCCATCTAAGCCTCAGGGAGAGACATGTGCGCTCAAGATCGCGGATTCCTAGGCCGCCAAGCTCCAGTGGTCAACAAACCCTCTACCAGTTGACATGGCAGTGGCCTCCACTCGCCTCAGCGCATCCTGCCCAGAGGAAGCCACACTCGATCCTCTCGATCTTCCTGAAGGTCTTCTTGGACGGTGCAATGACTAATAATTGATGTATGGGTATCGCACTCAGCACCGCCTTGATCATGGCCAACCTCCCAGTCTTGGTCATCAACCATGACATCCACGATGGCAGATTGCCCGCAATCTTGTCGACCAGCGGCTGCAGCTGCACGGTGGTGGGCTTTCGGATGGTGAGGGGGATGCCCAAGTAGGTGATGGGAAACTCCTCGATAGGGCATCCGAGCGTCTGGATAGCCGTGGTAACCCCTTCGTCATTGCAACGCAGTAGCGTCACCGTGCTCTTAGTATAGTTCACCAAGAGGCCGGAGGCGTCTCCAAACAGCTGCAAGATCTCTTTCACCACCGTGATGTCGCTCGGCCACGGGTGGCAGAATAGGACGACGTCGTCTGCGTAAAGCGAGATGGGTGGGATCGTACGTCTTGGGTGCAGCCGCTGCAAAACTCCAATGTCAATGGCTTGCTTGACCAATCTCCCAAGCACGTCCATGGCTAGCGCGAACAACTATGGGGAGAGCGGGTCGCCCTGCCGAAGGCCTCTCCAGTGCCAAATGGGTGGCCCAGGCTCACCATTCAGAAGGATGCGGGTGCTCACCGGGGATAGAAGGATGACCAGCCACTCCATGAATCTATGCTCAAACCCGTACTGTCTCATCACCTCAATAAGGAATGGCCAGGCTATCGAGTCAAAGGCCTTCGTCAGGTCAAGCTTGAGTAGTACGCGTGGGGCACCCAGATGGTGAAGGATCTTGGCCGATTGCCTCACCAGGACAAAGTAGTTGTGGAGGCTCTGTCCGGCAATGAACGCGTTTTGATTGTTGCTAACCAGGTCAATCATCTTGGGTGCCAGCCGTAGGGATAGCGTTTTGGCGAACAGCTTCGCCACCAAATGGATCAGGCTAATGGGGCGGTAGTCACCTAGCGTACTCGCATCCACCTTCTTAGGCAGTAGGGCTTGGTTGAGTTTGCTAAAGCCTCTCCCTCGCATCTCATACAGCCTCTGGAACACCTAGGTGAAGTCGTGTTTAACGATGTTCCAGCATGCTCGGAGGAATTCCGCAGAAAAACCGTCAGACCTAGGTGCCTTGTGCGCAGGCAAGCTTCTCACTGTGCCCCAAATCTCCTCAGCACTGAAAGGTGCATCGAGGTCCTCCAGGTCATGATGCTTAATAAGCGGCTCTAGGTCAATAGCCCGGGCAAGTTCCAATGATGTGTCGAGTACAGTGTCATAGTGTGAGTTCGCGGCCTCGACCATTTGGGTGTGCTCCATGAGCACCTGAGAGTCCGTGCTGATGCTGAATATTCTCTTCTTATGTTGTCGATATGTGCATTGGCGGTGGAAGAATGAGGTGTTGGCATCACCATCCTTGAGGTTAGCAAGACGGGCCCGCTGTCTGGCTATGGTGTGCTCAAGGGAAGTGAGGCCCATGTATTGTTTATTTCTGTTTGTTACTTTATTCTCAATACGTATAATTCACTTAGTTTCTTATTTCAAAATGCTACTACCACTTCTAAGGTAGCAGATGAACCACCACCTGCTGAAATTGATCCTTTTAAAATATCTACAAAAATTGTTGATCGTGTTATGGATAACTACTATTTTTGAGATGGAACTGTCCATCCTGGTGATCATTTGCTTTTTATACATGAATTATGCGGATTGTTCAAGTGTGCAGGTATTACCACAGATCAAGTTAAGAAAAAATTATTCTACATATCATTGAAAGGAAGAGTTGAGGAATGGTATAAGCTGCTAAAGAATGGCCAATCTCTTGAATGGAGGAAATTGTACCTCTCTTTTATTCCAATTTTTATCCTTCTAGTGAGATTCATAAAGATCGGAATCAAATATATAACTTTTGGCCTCGTGATGGAGAGAGTACCGCCCAAGCTTGGGGGAGATTGAAGTCACTAATGCTCAAATGTCCTATTCATGAGCTCCCTAATAATATTATTATCAATAACTTTTATGCAAGGCTTTCTCTTCATGATAAGGATCTATTGGATGCTTCTTGTGCTAGATCATTTGCATGTATGAAAGAAGAAGCTAAATGGGAACTTCTAGACCATATTCAAGACAATGCCGAAGCATGGGAGAATGATAAAGGAAGAAAGTCATGTATAAATTATGATTATGAATGCATTAAATCTTTTATGGGAATTGATGACTTTCATAATATTAGTGTTGCTTATGGTCTTGATTCTCAAATTATTGCAAATTGTTTTAAGGCATTTGCCTCTGATATTGAAATTCCAAAAAATAAATGGAACAAGTATCATGAGCCATATAAAGATATTGTTAATTGTGTTCCTGCTAGAAATACTGAAGTTTATACTATTGATCATATTTTACCTAAACCTTACATCGATAAAATACCTTTCCCTATTAAGGTAAAGGAGCATTCTATGATAGCTAGTGTGGTTAACAAAAGTACAAAGAAAGATGTAGAACCTGATGAACAAATAGATGTTGAACCTGCAGTAGCAAAGGTGAAAGTCCTTGTCACTAAAAATGTAGAAGATGGGCACATTATCCTTTGTAAGGATACTTCTAATATTGTTTCACATCCTAGTGGAACTAGGAAAGCTAGTGTCCCTGTGTTTTCTGTCAGAATAAGTGAGCATTGCTACTATGGTTCATGTGATAGTTATATCGTTAAATTTATTAATGATACTGAAAGTTATTATGCGAGAGGGAAAATGTTTCTATGCATCTCAATAATATTAAGTTTCCTCGCTTTATGCTGAAAGTCTTTATGTTGCACTTGTTTTTTCCTTCCTATGCTAGTAGCTTCTTGTTTCAATAATTTATTTTCTTACAAAATTCCCTTGCATAGGAAGTGGGTTAGACTTAAATATGTGTATATTTGCTTCTTGATGCTCTCTTTTACTTCAATTCATATCCTTATGTGAGCATCATTGAAATTTATCATGCCTATCTTAATGGCTATAAAGAAAGAGCTTTTTGGGAGACAACCCAATATATTTTTGCTTTCAGTTTATTTTTGTTTATTTGAGTCCTGGAAGTTATTGCTTCTGTAATAACCTCTCCTTATCCTTTTTTTGGTTTTTGTGTCAAGATCAGCCTCTAATGAGAGAGAAGTAAGATTTGGGGAAATTGCTATCCCGAAACAGATTTTTGTGCTTCACCGTTAAAATTCGTGAAAATCCTAGAACATCGTATTGATCTATAATTTTTTGTGTGCATGCCCCAGGTTATTATTTAACTTTCGTTAGTTTTGCACTTTTTGATTTGAGCAACAGAAGATTTCGAAAAAATTGATGTTTACCTGCTAGTCTGTATTGACAGATTTCTGCCATTTTTGCATTTGCCTCTTAAATCGATTTCCTTTTTGAAGTATTTTTGGGCTTTCGAAAGGAGTTGCTTCAGTAGCTTATGTTTTGATAGATTTCAGTTGAAATTGAACCTAAAGGTTTATATTCTTGCATGCACTAATGTTGCTAATGAAGATTGTGTGAAGTTTTGTATGAAAGAAATTTTCAAGTGGTAGGAGAGAATGGTGTAATGAGATGAAGAATGGTCAAAAGACTCAAGCACTATATTTTTGAAGATTCTTACAATGAAGATATTGATATTATTAAAGTGGTGACTTTGGAAGAATTTATTAAAGACCAAATTCAGAAACCTGTAGAGTCCGTTTTGGAATAGGTAATAGTTTTGGTAAGAAAAGGTCCGCGAAAAACTTTTCAATTTATATTTTTGTTGTTTTTATCTAACATGGAAAATAATGAGTCGAAAAAGGGACAGAAACGGAGTCCGGGGGGCTCACACCACCCCGTGGCGCGGGCCCACCTAGCCGCGCCACCTAGGATGTGGTCACCCTGGAGCCCGCTTCCGACCCGTTTTCTCCTAGTACCTTCCTTTTGTTGTTAAAATTTGTAATATATAATCCCTCGGATCCCCTGAGGTCCGTATATCATGTTCTCGTCGTGTTTTCATTTCGATCTGTTTCTATCAGGAACTATTCTCAAGTTTAGAAGCACAATGGTCTCCACCAACGATAAGGGCTAGAAGCATGTGGAAGATGATCTCCAAGACCCCAAGCAGGAGGAGGAGATCAAGGGTGAAGTTGAAGAGGAAGTAAAGGAAGACCAGGATCCATGCACCAGCACCACCATTGCAAGCATTGGACTGATGGCACATCCTGTCAAGCTCAAACCGACTGCACGGATGTCCACTGGACGGATGGTTCCGCGCTTTTGCTTGGCTTCACGGTCACCTCCTCCATGCACCAAGAATCCCTTCCATACCCTTATACATGAGCAGCAATTCCAAAAGATGCCTAAGGAAAAATTACCCTCCAATTGGCACATGCCTCGTTCTAACCATGCAGGAAAAGAACACTTTAAGGAGGAAGAGTGGGGAAAGAATCACAAGGGATGGGATTCACAGTCCGACATGATCATGAACCGCATGGAGCAAAATTCGGAGTTGATTCGTACTCTCACCTTCGAGATTGAGGATTTGAAGGAATTGATTGAAAATCTTATCGAGAGAACACCACCACCACCAAAGGAGTAATTTGTCATCAGGTTTTGGCATCCCCTTGGTTTGTTCTAATCTTGGGGGAGTGTCGCGGTATCACATCATTATCTTTCATCTTTTTACCTTTTTAGTAGAGTCATATCATGAATAGAGAAGTTATCATATAGGATGGTTTGCATTGTGGAAGTATCTCCCCTCTAGTTAGTTATCTATGTATCCCTTGGTGTGAGTTACCGTTATGGAATATTAATGAGAAGTTCTATCATTTACTTTTTGCACATTTTATTTTAGTTTGCAATTTATGTTATATGATTGATCTTGTTGTTAGTATTGGTATCACTTTGGGATCATTAAGTAAATTTAACTAGTTTTGGCAAACTTGGCTCTGGTCAGTAGCAACACTATTTAAAGATTGAATGGAAAAGAGAAAAGTACTTTTAGAAATATAATTTCATTATCTTTCTTTATTGATTGGCTCATCAACTTAGTATTCTCTAGTTAAGATCTTTTGTGTTTCCAAGGAAGATTGCATGATTGTTTCTATCACTTGTATGTTTGCTTGTTTCCTTTAACTCTTATGTTTGCTACCCAGCCTTGCTAGCCAAAAACCTGTACTGAGAGGGAATGCTTCTCGTGCATCCAATCCTTGAACCTAAACATATGCCATTTATGTCCACCATATCTACCTATTAGCATTATTGCTATTCCAAGTAAATTCTCGAGTTTTATCTATCTTCCAAATTAAACTTGTTATGTGAAAATTAGTGATTAAAGCTCTCACAAACTTGATGGAACACTTTATTTTCTTGTACTTAATAAATTTGAACCATTGTGACTATCTTATGAAGCTTGTATGCTTGTAAATTATAACTTGGGAGTTAGCAAATCCATGTTATCATAGGGTCCGCTATTGACATTGCACTTATTATTTAGTTGATATCATGTTCTTTTGTTTATGGATGCCGGCGGTGTGAAATAAAAGGGGAGCTTGTAAGCTCATGGAGTTTGTATACGTGTTAGAGAAACGCATGGGCGGCTAGCCTAAGCCATGCCTAATCATGGTGGAAACTTGCAGCATAACCATAGTGGCATTCTATGAAGCATCTCAATAAAAACCTATGCAAATAGGAAATAAAAAGATCACTGAGATGCTCACTGTCTGTTGCCTTGTCATTTTGATATGGGATAGCTCATGTGTCATGGGGCAAGGGGTACCCTGTTGGCGGTTCTCTATGATACACATACACTTACAATGACAAGAACTTACTGAAGACCAAAGTTGAGTAGCATGAGGTTTGCTACCTGTACTCAAGGGGCATGAGACTTTCAACTTATAATTTGTCAAGCATATAACTCACATTTTTTGTCACATTAACCTTAATCACCTCAAGATTCTTATGATAGGGGCAATGGAGCTGAAAGCTAATAAGTACCATAAGTTTTGGAGGCTCTTTATGGAACTTGAAATCCCTGATTCCCTTTGCGAAGGGCCTGTCTTTTACTTTTTAGTTGAGTCAGTAAACCTATTCCTTTCTATCTCAAGCAAGCATTTGAGTTGTTGTGATTCAATCATCCATATGATGATTTATTCAATCATGTTTCTTATGTTCCTTGTTTTGCACACTGCTCTTATCTAAGTGAATATTACTTTGAAAGCTATCTTTGAAAACCCCATTAAATTTGACTCCTGCAATTTGTTAACCGTTCTCTGATCAAGAACAAAGTTTGCCATTACCAATTATGATTTACTTTATGTATCTTTATTGTGTTTCTCTTACTCATTGCAAGTTAAGTTATATAATAGTGAGTTGTTTTCTATTATGATTTGTGTATTGATGGATGTGATGCTTCTTGTCCATATTCTCTTTATCGACACTTCACTCCATAAACCTGTGGGCATGTTTATTGAGCTCATTTTTCGTTTGAGGACAAGTGAGGTCTAAGCTTGGGGGAGTTGATACGTCCATTTTGCATCACTATTTTATATCATAATTTACTGTTATTTATTGATATATTTCATATTAAGAGATGATACTTATGTTATTTCATCTATTTTTGCATGATTGATGATTTTTGGAGGATGAACCACCGGAGTCAGGATTCTGATGGAAAAGGAGTTGTCTAGATGCAATATTCGCGAAGATCAGAAAATCCTAGAAAATATACGGAAATTTCTTTTTTTCCAAAAGACGAAGGAGGCCAGAAGGAGGAGTGGAGATGGGCCACAAGGGGCCCACACCACCCCCTAGCGCGGGTCCCACCTGGTCACGTCACCAGGTGGTGTGGCGACCCTAGCCCACCTCCAGCATCACCCTTTGGCATATATAATCCCCTCGAAACCCTAAGACTCGAGGGGCGATCACAGAAAGATTATGCCGCCTCTGCAGGGCGGAAACTACAGAGAGAGAAAGAGCTCTTCGGCAGGCAGAAATCTACCCGAGAAATTCCTTCCCGGAGAGGGGCGATCGTCACCATCAACACCGTCATCAAGCTAGACTTCATCAAGATCATCATCATCATCATCTCCACCATCATATCCATCAGCACCATCATCACCACTCTGTACCGATGTAACAATTGGGTTGAATCTTGCATAGTTCTTAGGGGAAACTTTCTCGGTGTTGATTACTTGTTGTAGTTGATGCTATTGAGTGGAACCATTGAATTATTGTTCATGTTCAGATTGTTACTTATCATTATTCCATCTCTGATCTTGATCCATATGATGTCTCGTGAGTACTTCGTTTAGTTCTTGAAGACACGAGAGAAGTCATGTTGTTAGTAGTGGAATTGTGTTGAGAAAGATTTAATTGTTTGATATTTAAGTTGTGGTGTTATTCTTCTAGCGGTGTCATGTGAACGTCAACTACATGATACTTCACCTTTATGGGTCTAGGGGAATGCATTGTGTATTTGGCTACTAATCGTGGGCTTGCTGGAGTGACAGAAACTTGAACCCCCATTAGGAAACCTTTGCATAAGGGAATGTAGTATCTCAAAATTTAAGGTTGTGGTTAGGTTTTTATCTTAATTACTTTCTTGTAGTTGCGAATGCTTGCAAGGGGTATAATCACAAGTATGTATTAGTCCTAGGAAGGTCAGTACATTAGCATAGGTTCACCCACACAACACTTATCCAACCAGAAAAGATTAATCAACTATATGAAGCGAAAGCACTTGACAATATTCCCATGTGTCCTTGACAACGTTTGGTCATCTTAAGTAAAACAACCGGCTTGTCCTTTGCTAAAGAAAGGATCGGGCCACTTCCTTCAATTATTATTATTGTCTTTTATTTACTCGTACTTTATTTATCTGCATTATCAAAAACCCCTAAAAATCCGTTTGCTAAGTATTTACAGAGAATTCCTCATCCAAACCACTTGTCTACACCTTCTGCTCCTCGTTTGGGTTGAGACTCTTACTTATTGAAAATACTACGATACACCCCCTATACTTGTGGGTCATCAGGGTTCCCAACCTGCAGATTAGTCATTACTCATACTCCCTATACCTGGCTCAATCCTCGGGGTCTTGGGTACCTGACAAGTCCTTGGATTGAGGCAAGATAGGATACAATAACCATCATGTCATAAAAACTAATACATGATCCCATCTATGATAAATAACATGCACAAAATCTAAATGGCTAGGCCGAAGCCCTTAGCCCAAGGAGGATTACTCACACACAGATATGAAATCGAAGATCATAAACATTGCAATGGGAATCATGAGATTGATAGAAAATAGTCTTACAATGTCGCCAATCGAAGATGAGATCTACTATTACAAGTGATGGAATATGGCTATGGTGGTGGAGAATGGTTTGCCATCTAAGTATATTCCTTCAGCGGCTCTTCGATGTTGTGGATGGAGATCTGGGGGCGGCTGGTGATCGGAAAGAGCTCCCTTTTCTCGTCGCCAGAGGCTTCCCTTTACGAAAGTTGCTCTGTTTGACCTAGCGGTGTCAATGGCAACTATACGACCGGAACTATACGGCTAGAATTTTATTCCTACCGTATAGTTGGTTGTTAAAGCATCGGTCTCCACCTCACGACTCCTGGTTTCTTCAGGTTGTTGGAAATCTCGTATCTTTGACTTTAATGTAGTGATTCCCGTCATCAAATGTCATTATCTACGTAGGGAAAAATAGCAGGAAATGATTGCATACCCCTTTGATCATTAGGCATTAGTGGCAGGGTTTAGGGAGATATTTCATCAAAAATATGGGCGTAGATGGCTATATTTTAGAGCCATCAAGATAATATTGATATTGGAATTCTATCATGTGTAAGATGTATTGGTAGATGCATATTACGTACTCCGTTCTTTAAGTACTTATTTTGATCATACTCGTATATAAGAATATGTGTGTGGGAACGTGTGTATTAGATGGAGTAACATGGTGGTGGAGATTAGGAAGTGACATAAAACTCGAGACTCACTATGGTTTTTACCTTTATTTCGTTACCTTACTAGGGATAAATTGAATGCATTTGGTATTCATCTTGTGACAGCAAATATGCTCTTGTTTGGTCAAGGTACACTACATAAAATTTGGCTTTCGCAACGTTTGGTCTGTCGAGTGTCATAGAAGGCATGCCTTCTGCCATAATTTTGTTCGCTTAACTGTGGTAGATAGAAATTATTTTGTTTTTTTGGCCCTCTACTATGAGGAAACCGTAAAAACATGGAAGAAGCTTGACCGACATGTGACATAAGTAAGATTATCCATTCCTCATGCGATGTTGACTCACCAAAATCTTTTGAGGTGTGTGGGTTGTGGATGTCAGTGTCTCTAGCAGACCATACTTTTCGGTTGCGCCTCCCTGATTTGAGCTCGATAACATTGCTCGATGCATCTGCTGTTTAATCAAGCTACTGGGTTCCCCATCTCAGCCTCTCACGACAAGAATCATGTGTATGATGGAATTTTCTTCGCTTGCGCTTCCCTATTTTGAACTTGATAGCCTTGCTCGATGCATGTGTCGTTTATTCAGGTTGCTATGTCCCATGTGCCAGCCTCTCATTATAAGAAATGTGTGTATGGAAAATTTTATTTCTTTGCTCATACCTCCATGTTCTAAACTTGATAACGTTGCTCGATGCATCATCCGTTTATTCAGTCTGGTGGGTCCCCATGTTGGAAACTCACTAAAAGAAATGTGTGTATGATGGATTATTTATTTCCGCTCGCGCCTCCCTATTTCAAACTTGTTAACATTGCTCGATGCATCAGTTAAGTCTCACTACTAGGTCCCACATGTCAACCTCTACTTAGAGGAAACATGTGTATGATGGACTTTTTTTGGCTATGCCCGCTGTTTTGACCTTGGCAACCATCGACGAATCCACTATGGGGCATGGGTGTACAGATGTACACCCAAATTTTTCAGCAAAAATAACTTGTATAGTTGTATAACGGGTATATACAACACTAGTAGCATGTTTTCTCTAACATATGTAGTATTTTTACCCAACCAAAAACTAAGTGATAATCCTATAGTTTACTACTCCCGCCATTCGGAGTAAGTGTCGTAGATTTGTCTAGATAAGCATGTATTTAGATGTGTTTTAATGTGTAGTTTCATGTCTATCTGAATAAATCTGCGATACTTTTTTCCAAACGAATAAAGTACGGCATAAGTTGCAATTCGTCCCATTAGGCAGTAGCCATTGTACATCTGTTTCAAGAAACATTCTACTATTAAAAATTTGTGTGATGATATTGTGATCTTTATTCCTTATACGTTCGATAGAAAATCCTTATAGGCTCAATCATCACATTGTTCTATTCGAGAAAAAGGTGATTCGTGCATGGGACTGACAAAACCACACGGGATGGGGTTGCATCGAAGTGCTGAAATCGATAGAACACTATTTTCTCCTGATTTTTTAATCCTTTTGTCACCTTTTAAGATATTTTTCTCCAAACAAAGTCCTAATATATTGTCCTACAATTCATAAATTATACTTTTACCTATGTTACCACTTGACCTTTATGTTTTGTGTTAGCTAAAATTCATACACCCAAAGCTGAAATCCTGGAGCCGTCCCTGTTGGAAACGTTATTTGTTGTAGCCATATATGGTCGTGTGGCTACTGGGTCTCTGATGCCATCATCTCTATACAAGTATGTTGGATTATTTGTTACACATGATTACTAGCTACTGAACTTATATTATTGAAACATG
Organism: Avena eriantha; assembly: GCA_910589775.1. Lineage (NCBI taxonomy): Eukaryota > Viridiplantae > Streptophyta > Magnoliopsida > Poales > Poaceae > Avena > Avena eriantha. The sequence goes on along the minus strand of OU342741.1, from coordinate 165,843,497 downwards.
CCCCTTAAACTTGATCTTGTATGTTAAGGTGGAGGGGTGCTAGTTGCAGGCACGTGGGTCAACGGTGTCAGCCTGGAGATGGGCCACAGGGGGCCCACACCACCCCTTGGCGTGGGCAACCCTACGCCGCGCCAGCAGGTGGTGTGGCCGCCCTGGCCCACTCCAGGCTCTCCCCTCTGGCGTATATCATCCTCCCGAAACCCTAAGACTCGGGGAGCGACCATAGAAAGATTTCGCCGTCTCTGCGGGGCGGAAAACACCGAGAGAGAAAGATTTCTCCGGCAGACAGATTTCTGCCGGGGGAATTCCTTCCCGGAGAGGGGAGATCATCGCCATCAACACCACCATCAAGCTAGACTTCATCGGGATCATCATCATCACCACCACCATCATCACCATCAGCACCCTCATCACCATCTCCATATTGTTGTAACAATTGAGTTGAATATTGCATTAGTTCATAGGGGAAACTTTCCTAGTGTTGATTACTCTTTGTAGTTGATGCTATTGAGTGAACCATTGAATTATTGTTTATGTTCAGATTGTTATACATCATTATTCCATCTCTGATCATGATCCATATGATGTCTTGTGAGTAGTTCGTTTTGTTCTTGAGGACATGGGAGAAGTCACGTTGTTAGTAGTGGAGTTGTGTTGAGAAAGATTCAATGGATTGTTATTTAAGTTGTGGTGTACTTCTTCTAGTGGTGTCATGTGAACGTCGACTACATGACACTTCACCTATATGGGCCTAGGATAATGCATTGTGTATTTGGCTACTAATCGTAGGGGTTTCCGGAGTGACAGAAACCTGAACCCCCGTTAGGAAACCATTGCACAAGGGACGTAAGGGTATTAGAGTTTAAAGCTATGGTTAAGGTTCTACCGTAATTACTTTCTTGTACTTACGGATGTTTGCAAGGGGTATAATCACACGTATGTATTAGTCCTAGGAAGGCTGGTACATTAGCACAGGTTCACCCACACAACACTTAGCAAGTTAGAGAAGATTAATCAGCTATATGAAGTGAAAGCACTTGACAGTCTTCACATGTGTCCTCGAGAACGTTTGGTCATCTTAAGTAATACAACCGGCTTGTCCTTTGCTGCATAAAGGATTGGGCTACTTGCTGCATTTATTCCTACTGTCTTTTATTTTCTCGTACTTTGTTTATTTGCTTTATCGAAAACCCCTAAAAATCCGTTTGCTAAGTATTTGTAGAGAATTCCTGATCCATACCACTAGCCAGCACCTTCTGCTCCGTGTTGGGTTCGTAACTCTTACTTATCAAAAATACTGCGATACACCCCATATACTTGTGGGTCATCAAGACTATTTTCTGGGGCCATTGCCGGGGAGTGAAGCGCTATTGGAGAGTGGAACTGGTAAAGGAAACTTCTACTATGAGTATTGTTTACTTCTGTTAGTTGTTTTATTTTCGTTATGGATAATTCGCTGAGTTTCTTATTTGGTAATTCTACTACCACTGCTAAGGTAGTAGATAAGCCACCACCTGCTAAGAATGATGTTTTCAAAATACCTACAAGAATTGTTGATCGTGTTATGGATAACTACTATGTTGGGGATGGAACTGTCCATCCCGGTGATCATTTGCTTTTTATACATGAATTATGCGGGTTATTCAAGTGTGAAGGTATTACTAAAGATCAAGTTAAGAAGAAGTTATTCTCATTATCACTAAAAGGAAGAGCTGAGGAATGGTATAAGCCGCTGAAGAATGGTCAAGCTCTGGAATGGGAGGAAATAGTGCCTCTCTTTTATTCAAAGTTTTATCCTCCTAGTGAGATTCATAAAGATCGGAATCAAATATACAACGTTTGGCCTCTTGATGGAGAGAGTACAGCTCAAGCTTGGGGGAGATTGAAGTTACTAATGCTCAAATGTCCCATTCATGAGCTCCCCAGCAATATTATTATCAACAACTTTTATGCAAGGCTCCCTCTACATGATAAGGATTTATTAGATGCTTCTTGCGCTGGATCATTCACTCGCATGGAAGAAGAAGCTAAATGGGATCTTCTGGACCGTATTCAAGACAATGCTGAAGCTTGGGAGAATGACAAAGGTAGAAAGTCAGGTATAAATTATGATTATGAATGCATTGAATCTTTTACAGGAACTGGTGACTTTCAAAATATTAAAAATGCTTATGGTCTAGACTCTCAAGCTATTGCTTCTTATTTTAAGGCTTTTGCTTCTTACATTGAAGTGCCTAAAAAGAAGTGGAATAAGTATCATGAACCTTATAAAGATGTTGCTAAGAGTGTTCCTGCAAGAAATATTGAAGTTTATACTGCTAATCATGTTTTACCTGAACCTTATATTGCGAAAATGCATTTCCCAGTTAAGATTAAGGAACATTCTATGATAGCTAGTATGGTTAATGAAAGTATGAATAAGGTTGTTGAACCTGATAAACAAATGGTTGATGAACCTATAATAGCAAATGTGAAAGACTTTGTCACTAAGTATGAAAAAGAGGGACACCCTATCCTTTGTAAGGATACCTCTAATATTGTTTCACATAGTAGTGTTATGAGAGCTAGTATTCCTGTGTTTTCTGTTAGAATAAGTGATCATTGCTACGATGGTCCTTGTGATAGCTATATTGTTAAGTTTATGCATGATACTGAAAGTTACTATGAGAGAGGGAAAAGTGTTCGTATGCATCTCAATAATATAAAGTTTTCTCGTTTTATGCCGAAAGTTTTTATGTTGCACTTCTTTTTCCTTCTTATGCAAGTTGCCTCTGGTTTCAACAACTTGTTTTTTTACAAAATTCCCTTGCATAGGAAGTGTGTTAGACTTAAATGTGCGTGTGTGTGTTTTTGCTTCTTAATGCTCTCTTTCACTTCAATTCATATTTCTGAGTGAGCATCTTCACAATTATCATCCCATCTTAATGGCTATAAAGAAAGAGCTTTCTGGGAGACAATCCAATTTGCTTTTGCTTTCAGTTAGTTTTTGTTTCTTTGAGTCTTGGAAGTTATTACTTCGGTAATAACCGCTCCTTATCCTTTTTGTTTGGTTTTTGTGTCAAGATCAACCTCTAATGAGAGAGAAGTAATATTTGCGGAAGTTGCTATACCGAAACAGATTTTTGTGCTTCACAGTAAAAATCCGTGAGAGATCTCTGTCTGTCGGATTGAGCTGTAATTGTTTGTGCTTCTGCCCCAGGTTGTTATTTAATTTTTGTTAGTTTTGCACTTTTTTATTTGAGCAACAGAAGAGTTTCGAAAAAATTGATCTTTACCTGCTGGTCTGTTTTGACAGATTTAGCCACTCTTGCATTTGTTTCTTTATTTGATTTCCTTTTTGAATTCTTTTTGGGTTTTCGGAAGGAGTTGATATAGTAGCTTGTGTTTTAATGTTTTTCAGTTGAAGTTGGACTCAAATGGTTTTATCACTTCACTTATACTAATGTTGCTAATGAGAACTGTGTGAAGTTTTGTGTGAAAGAAATTTCCAGGAAGTGGAGATAATGGTGTAATAAGGAAGAGAAGGGTTTTATGACTCAAATAATAAGTGTATGAAGATGAAGATATAGATGTTATTAAAGTGGTGACTCCGGAAGAATCCACTAAATACCAAATTCAAAGACCTGAAGAGTCTGTTTCCAAATAGGTAATAGTTCTAGTAAGAAAAGTTCCACGAAAATACAATCCAACTATATTTTTGTAGTTTTTAGTCAATATGGGAAGTACGAAGCGAAAAAGGGACGGAAACGGAGCCAGGGTGGCCCACACCACCCTGTGGCGCGGGCCCACCCCTGGCCGCGCCACCAGGTGGTGAGGCCACCTCAGACTCCGCCTCCGACCCGTTTTCACCCAGTACCTTCCTCTTGTTATGAAACTTTGTAATATATAACCCCCCGGATCTTCCGAGGTTCGTATATCGTGTTTTCGTCGTGTTTTTGTTTCGATCTGTTTCTGCCAGGTAGAATCCTAGATTTGGAGCCACAATGTCTTCCACTGGATCAGCCGGGGGAGATTCCTTAGAAGATATCATCAACCCATACATGAGAGAGTTGAAGATTCATCCCAAGGAGTTGTTGCTCGAAGATGGGGAGGTCCATATTAAAGAAGTTCAAGGCCCTAAAGGTGAAGGAAGTTTGGAGGACAGGATGGGAGCACTGGAGCAAGAAGTCTTTAGGTACAAGAAGATGGTGGAGCGTGAAATGGATATCATCCATAAGATTTGTTCCGAACTCATCAGCGAGCACCAAAAGGATACTGTTGAACTCAAAGACGAAGTCCTCTCGCTCTGCCAAACAACCAACAAACTGCAAGCACAGTTCTATGACGTTCAAAATCAAAATTGTGAGTATGAGGCTAGGTTTAAACGCATAAGTGCTGTTGCAAGTTTCAGGATGTTGGAAACCACGATGTCCTTTGTTGATGGGAAGCCCTTACCCTGGAAGACGGATGAATATGAGAGGATACCACCACCACCAAAGGAGTAATTCGTCATCAGGTTTGGCATCCCCTTGGCTTGTTCCAAGCTTGGGGGAGTGCAGCGGTATCATATCACTATCTTCTATCCTTTTACCTTATTAGTAGAGTCATATCATGAATAGGGGAGTTATTATGTAGGATGGTTTGCATTATGGAAGTGTCCCCTCTCGCGTTAGATATGTATCCCTTGGTGTGAGTTGCCGTTATGGAATATTAATGAGAAGTTCTATCATTTACTCTTTTGCATAGCTTGTATTAGTTTTCAATTCGTGGTTATATGATTGATCTTGTTGTTAGTATTGGTATCACTTTGGGATCATTGAGTTAATTTAGTTGGTTTTGGCAAACCTGGCTTGGTCAGTAGCAACACTATTTTTCAGAGTTGAAAGAAAAAGATAGAAGTACTCTAAAGAAAAATAATTTCATCATCTTTCTTTCTTGATTTGCTCATAAGTTTAGTATTCTCTAGTTAAGATCTTTTGTGCTTCCAAGGAAGATTGCATGTTTGTGTTTATCACTTGTATGTTTGTTTGTTTCCTTCAACTCTTATACTTGCTACCCAGCCTTGCTAGCCAAGAGCTTGTACTGAGAGGGAATTCTTCTCGTGCATCCACTCCTTTAAACCAAAACCTTTGCCATTTGTGTCCACCATACCTACCTATTAGCATTATTGCTATTCCAAGTAAATTCTTGTTTTATCTACCTCCCAAATTAAACTTGTTATGTGAAAAGTAGTGATTAAAGCTCTCATGAACTTGATGACACACTTTATTTTCTTGCATTTAATAAACTTGAACCATTGTGCTCACCTATGTTGCGTATATGCTTACGCTTTGTAAGTTGTGAATTAGCGGAACCATGTTGTCATGGGGAACGCTTCAACATTGCACTGGTACTTTGTACCAAGTTGATATCATGTTCTTTTGTCTATGGATGTCGTCGGTGTGAAATGAAAGGGGAGCTTGTAAGTGCATGGAGTTACGCATATGTGTTAGAGAAACGCCTGGGCCGCTGGTCTAATCCATGCTGACATGGTGGAAACCTGCAGCGTAACCATAACGAGCATCTATGAAGCATTCCTCTTATAAAAAAGATTCCAATATTGAAAAAAAAGAGAAAGAAAAAAAAGATTATGAAAAGAGGAAAGAGAGAAAAAAGCACCATATTCCCATGGTAAATAAGAAGATTGTTGAGATGCTTGTTGTTTGTTTGCCTTGTCATTTTGATATGGGGATTCTTCCGTATCACCAGGCAAGGGGTACCCCGTTGGTGGTTCTCTATGATACACATATGCTTACGATGACAACAACTTACCGGTAACTAAACTTGAGTAGCATGAGGAGCGGCCCTCGTATTCAAGGGACATGAGATTCTCAACTTACAACTTGTCAATGCATATCCACATATTTGATCGCTTTAACCTTAATCACCTAAAGATTCCTATGATAGGGGCAATGAGAGCGGAAAGCTAGCAAGTATCATAATTTTTGGAAGCTCTTTATGAGACTTGCAGTCCCTGCTTCCCTCTACGAAGGGCCTTTCTTTTACTTTGTAGTTGAGTCAGTAAACCTACTCCCTTCTATCTCAGCAAGTATTTTGAGTTGTTGTGTTTCATTCATTCATATGATGATTTACTCAATCATGTTTCTTATGTTCCTTGTTTTGCACATTGCTCTTATCTTGATGTTTACTACTTTGAAAGCTATCATTGGAAACCAGTTATTTGTGAACTCCAGCAAAATATCAACTATTCTTCGACCAAGATCTAAGTTTTTCATTACCAATTATGATTCACTTTATGTATCTTTATTGTGTTTCCTTTACTCTTTGCAAGTTGAGTTATATAATAGTGAGTTGTCTTCTATTATGATCTATGTATTTGATGAATGTGATGCTTCTTGTCCGTATTCTTTTATCGATTCTTCACTCCATAAACCTGAGGTCATGTTTATTGAGCCTAGTTTCGCTTGGGGACAAGCGAAGTCTAAGCTTGGGGGGAGTTGATACGTCCATTTTGCATCACTATTCTATGTCATAATTCACTGTTATTCATTGATATATTTCATATTGAGAGGTGATAGTTATGTTATTTCATCTGTTTTTGCATGGTTGATGACTTTTGGAGCATGGACCGCTGCAGTCAGGATTCTGATGGAAAAGGTGTTGTTTGCAAGCAAAATTCGCGAAGATCAGAAAATCCAGGAAAATATACGGAAAAACCTATTATTCCAGAAGACGAAGGAAGCCAAAAGGGGAGCTGGAGATGGGCCACAGGGGGCCCACACCACCCCCTGGCGCGGGCAGCCCTAGGCCACGCCAGCAGGTGGTGTGGCTGCCCTGGCCCACTCCAGGCTCTCCCCTCTGGCGTATATCATCCTCCCGAAACCCTAAGACTCGGAGAGCGACCACAGAAAGATTCTGCCACCTCTGCGGGGCGGAAAACACCGAGAGGAGAGATCATCGCAATACCTTCCCGGAGAGGAGAGATCGTCGCAATCAACACCACCATCAAGTTGGACTTCATCGGGATCATCATAATCATCATCACCACCACCATCATCACCATTAGCACCCTCATCACCATCTCCATATTGCTGTAACAATTGAGTTGAATCTTGTATTAGTTCATAGGGGAAACTTTCGTGGTGTTGATTACTCTTTGTAGTTGATGCTATTGAGTGAACCATTGAATTATTGTTTATGTTCAGATTGTTATACATCATTATTCTATCTCTGATCCTGATCCATATGATGTCTTGTGAGTAGTTTATTTTTTTCTTGAGGACATGGGAGAAGTCATGTTGTTAGTAGTGGAGTTGTGTTGAGAAAGATTCAATGGATTGTTATTTAAGTTGTGGTGTACTTCTTCTAGTGATGTCATGTGAACGTCGACTACATGACACTTCACCTATATGGGCCTAGGGGAATGCATTGTGTATTTGGCAACTAATCATAGGGGTTGTCGGAGTGACAGAAACCTGAACCCCCGTTAGGAAACCATTGCACAAGGGACGTAAGGGTCTTAGAGTTTAAAGCTGTGGTTAGGTTTCTACCTTAATTACTTTCTTGTACTTACGGATGTTTGAAAGGGGTATAATCACAAGTATGTGTTAGTCCTAGGAAGGTCGGTACATTAGCACAGGTTCACCCACACAACACTTAGCAAGCTAGAGAAGATTAATCAGCTATATGAAGCAAAAGTACTTGACAGTCTTCCCATGTGTCCTCGAGAACGTTTGGTCATCTTAAGTAATACAACCGGCTTGTCCTTTGCTGCATAAAGGATTGGGCCACTTGTTGCATTTATTCCTACTGTCTTTTATTTTCTCGTACTTTGTTTACTTTCTTTATCAAAAACCCGTAAAAATCCGTTTGCTAAGTATTTGCATAGAATTCCTGATCCATACCACTAGCCAGCACCTACTGCTCCTTGTTGGGTTCGACACTCTTACTTATCGAAAATACCGCGATACACCCCCTATACTTGTGGGGAATTAGAAGCTTTAGGCTATACTTGGGTCCGATAGGCTAATTTCATGCGCTCATTAATAAAAATTCCAATGTGCTGGGGCTCGACCGGAATCAAAGAAAAGACCTCAACAAGGAAGAAAAAACTAGGCAAAAAAAATTGCCAGATGTTTCGTCTAAAAATTGTTGACAACCAGGGACACACATACCTCGCTTGAGCCAAAACTTCCCCGATCACCCACACATTCCTACTCGCGCCTTCACTCCAGCAGCCATCTACTATCTCTTTGCTCCATTCTCCTAGAGATGTACCTAAAATTAAAACCACATGACATGCACCAAAACAGTAACACTCTATCTATCAATCATGGCGGCTGACACCATTGGCAGCACAGTTCTTCTCGAGACATACACCGGCTGGCAATGGTCGATCCCCATGGTATGCGCAACGCTTATAAATTTCTTAGTTTGCCTGAATCATTCGCTAGACCTTGTTTCATACTAGATATGGTTGTTTAACATTTTATGAAGTTGACATGTTTGTTTGAATTGGTTGGCATTTTATTGCGCTCGGTCGATTTGCTCTCTCAAATATGTAACATAATGCACTCCATTTCCGAAATAGGCTAAAATTACATGGAATTTATAGTTCTATATTCGATCGGTTTGCTCAGATATCTTGGCTTAATTAGATATATAATCAACCTATTTACTGAAATATCCTAAAAGCTTCTTACCATCTCTATTCTCACAGATGGACATATATCGGATATTGAATGGGAAAAAAGTAACACTGTTATATTCATGCAGCCTCTTATATGAGGCTTGCAGGACCTATGGAAGGGTGTCATGACTCCTGATAACCTTGGGAGCAAACCTGAATATGCCAAGTTCCCTATGCGTGATGTTGTGCTATACTGCACTCATGATTTTCTAGATCTTGGCACTACGTCAGGACGAGTGACACAAGGTTATAATGCATGTGTTCAGTGTCAGAAAAAATAGGTAACAATGAGGCTACAAATAAGACAGGTCTCATTGGCCACCAATTTTTTCTTCATAAAGGTCAGAAATTCCCAAAAAACTTAAAAAATTACAGTTATATGGAAAGAGGACTGAATATGGCATTACACCACAAACATTCACTAGCTGAGTTGCAGGCGCATCTAGAAAAGTTCAGAAATGTCAAACCAAGAAAACAACCAACTACCAAACGAGGTAAAAGATAGAATACAGAAGATGCACCAACAGTAGGAGCGTGATCCAAAAGGAAGAGAGGGGAAGAAGTAGCAGCTGCTGCTGAAGGGAAGGAAAAGGAACCAAGGCAAAAGATATCAATGTTATGCACATGGAGAAAAATATATGTGACAACATTATGGGCACATTACTCAACGTTCCATCTAAGGCCAATGATAGGATTTACTATGAAAAACTCAATGTTAACAACAACTTGAAGGTGCATCCTGAAGATACTGTTGATAAGGGCGGTGAAAAATATTACAAATTTCGAAGTGCAGAATTTGCCTTGCCGATGGATAGAAGGTACTATTCTGTGACTTCCTCCAAGGTGTGAAGTTCCCATATGGATTTTCTTCCAACATTTCAAATTGTATCAATGTAGAGGGGAACAAGCTCCAAGGAATTGCCACATCCTACTGCAAAGGCTTTTAACTCTTAGCATTGAAGGTTTAGTGAACAAGGATTTGTACAACATGCTGTAGAGTTGGGAAAGTTCTTCCAAGAAATTTGTATCAAAACTCTGGACAAAAGAGTTATAACATGTATTAATATGGACATAGAAGAAATCATGTGCAAGCTTGAGCTGATATATACACCATCCTTCAATGATGTCATGGTGCATTTGGCGGTTCATTTGCCTGAAGATGCACTTTATAGAGGTCCTGTGTAGTATGGATGGATTTACCCTACAGAACGCCAACTTTGCACTTTCAAGGGTACTGTTAAGAACAAGTCTAGATTAGAGGCTTGCATTACAGTGGCATATATTGTTGCTGAAGCATTTGCATTTTGCTCAAGATACATTCCTGATCGTAAAACGAGATTCAATATGGGTGGAAAAACTGAAGAAGTTGAAAGATCTATTTCTAACCATGGTGTTTGCCTAGTAGTAATGAAGACCTGTTTGTGGAATCGATAGGGCATGCAAATGGCGTGCTGGTCCTCCCGAAGTGTCGATTGTCGTATTGCAGTAGCGACGACCATAGACGGCTTAGCAGGTAGGCTACCCCTCTACATGAAAGAAGAGTCGAGGAGAGACGCGCAGATGATCACTATGTGGTTCTTGAGGCGATGACACTCGTCCTCTCCTTCTTCGCTGCCTACCTGCACCTCCAGAATTAGAGCACCTGCGAGCACGAATAAAAAAAGAAGTAAGAATCTAAAAACAGATTGAGCATGATGCAGAAGTAGAAAAAGAGAGATGCCTTACCACCATATGTGACGAAGAAATAAGTGTACTGTATCGAGACTACCATGAAGTCGGTCCGGTGGTAGGATCGTGTGTCTTGTACATTGAAGTGGTTCTAGGCATGCATCATGTTCGCGCTCATCGGTGACATCGGAAGCGGAATGATGGAGCTAAAGAAAATAGAGCAAAAGTGGGAGAGGAGGTAGGAGAGAAGAAATGCTATGTAATGCATTGAGGAGGAAGGAGCTATTGCTCGGTGTTTTATAGCCAATGTGTGGCGCGAAAAAATGGGATACCGAAAGCTTCTCTCTCCACCACAATAACCCGCGAACGCCTATAGTCTAGGAACCAGCTGGGATCTCGCCCGCGACAACCTGCATCCGTCAAGAGTTTACTTGGCCACGATGGCTCTAGACGGGACCCAACTTATGACCTCGTCGCGGGAAACCGCGGGTACCTATATCCTACGATGCCAGCTCTTCTATCGCCAGGATCCATCGTACGATATCGCCAAAACACGGACGCCTATAGTCTATGCGGCCAGCTCGTATCTCTGCCGCGAGAACGAACATCCTCCCAAGCCTTCCGATGCCACCTCGACTGGAAGCTCGCCTCTCCGCCGCGTCATGTATGCTCGTATAGGGTCCCACCACCCAGCAGGTGCGTAGTCGTGTCGCGCCGGGAAAGCCTCTCACTGGGCATGTTCCAACCCGCGGACGATGATGGAAAGCCCATGTCGCACGCACAGTCCACTATCAAGTGTTCAGGATATGACGACGCGCGATACACCCGTCCACGGTATGGAATCTTTCGCACTGGCCCGCAGCAGGACCCACCTCACAGGATAGCAGAGCTCTGTTTCGACGTCGCCGCATGTCCTCTTCGGCGTCCATATCACGGTCGAAAAGAATCAGGACAACTTGGATAGCAGTTTGAGTCAAAACAATCTAGCGCTAATATTTACTCCTGATGACTATGTGTAACCTTATTTAGATATCCATGCTTTATATCTTGTCCTAGTACGCTTGTTTCCAAAATATATTGAGGGAGCTTTCCATATTCTACTAGAATTCTCTTCACCAGTGGCAAACCCATGATTTGGCAAAGACATGGGCTAATTTCTAATGCCCCACTTTTTTGGAAAACATTTTTATAGGAATTATGAAAAATATTGCCTTATATTCTCCTCTCAATAACATAATATATTAGCGAGAACACACTAAAAATGCATAGACAATAAGAAAAGCACAAAAAGATGCAGTAGCATAATCACATAATCAAGACGCAATTTTAATACCTAAACAATGAAGCTTTCCTCCCATCCTAGCCTATAATTTTCTCATCAATAATAGGAGAGGAATCGGAACCTACAGAAACATGAAAAAATAATAAGAAAATAGTATTAATATATGATGCATAGTTGTATTGGTAATAAACTAACCTACCAGTCACGTGGTATTTGTTCCATGCCTGACCTTATACTTTGGAAACATTCCAAAATATTATCATATTTGATGCTTACAAATATGTCTTGCTCAATATAGCATAACATACTACGATTCATCCTATTATCATTGGTCTTATTTCTCAAATCTATCTTGATAATTTCCATTTCCACTGCCATCGTTGCAATCATCAAAATCAAGGCTAACTCAATAGGATGATATACCAATAGAAAGGTCTTGCTTCTTGAACCATCTCAAGAGCACGTTTCCCGATATAAGTACAATTTGGAAAATCTGGATCATTCTCGCCTCAACAATGAATGTGCCAATTTGGTCTTGATGAACAAGGCTTTGATGTCTTTGTCCTCTTCATTTTCTAAGTAATCACATTGAGTAAAGTTAGATAATCCCCAATCAGGCAATCAATTACTATGAGAGTTTGAACCTTTTACAGATTGCGGCAGCGGTTGTCCTGTACGCACTACTATAAAAAAGACTACTCGGGACGCACGGATTTTTATTTTCGAGACGCATTCCTAGTGCATCTCGAGCGTCACGTCGCGCATATTAATTATACGAGACGTATCTCATATCAACCGTGTATACCTCACATATGCAGGACACATATCAGCATGTGTCTCGTGTATATATATGCATGACGCATATTGATACGCATCTCGCATATGCGAGGTATACATGGTGCCTCAAGTGATAGATGTACTGAAGCACGTACCTGCCCAACGTTTGCACTGAAGCAAATACATGTACTGAAGTAAATACATATACTGAAGCAAGTACCTGTCCAACATTTGTACTGGACCAGCTATCTATGTAATGAATCAAATTCTATCTATGGAACTAAATTTGGAGGTGCTTGATATTGTCTTGTTATATAAACATATTTTTAATACATGCCTGAATTGATAGATACCTGAAGTGATATATGCTCATTTGTGTCATGTTTTTAATGTCTGATACAAGGCTGAAATAGTAGATTCTTGAAGTGGAGCAGCAGTCAAAAATGGAATAAAGGCAATTGCCATTTTGGTTGCATATCCTTCACATAGTGCTACATGTGTTTGTGCTCTTATCCAATAGTGTAGTGGGCATCTTTGCACTGTGCTACTGTGATCCTTGTGTGTGTATGTTCTTGTCCACTGGTGCACCCATCTATCCATAAAAACTAGTAGAGTCTTCAGTCGGCATTGCATTCCTAGCAATGGCGACCAAGGTTTACACAAGGAGAAGCAAGCAAGAGAAGTAGGAGAGGAAGGCTGTTCGAATGGCAGATGTTGCTAGGGTACTAGAGCAGTTGGGTGAGGTAGTAGTGGCAGATGATCCAAGAATAGCAAAGCATGCAGAAATTTGCAAAGGTTTGTTCACTAGAACTATTGACTACACTTCCCCTAAAAAAGTTCCAACAAGCCCGCTTCGTGACCTCAAAGCAGCTAGCTCCTTGTGTTTGTTTAAACAAGGCATTGAGTATTGCAAATATAGGATCAAGATGCTGAAGAAGAAGAAGGTGAAGTTTGCTGAAGGCAGGTAGAAGAAGAAGGTCAGTTTGTTGTTGGATGGCATGATGCATCTATGAGTGTGTGCACTAATAGATGTAGTTGTTGTAGTAGGATGAACCCATGTATCTCTATGCTGTAGTAGTTGTAGTAGGATGAACCCATGTTTCTCTGTGCTATAGTAGCTGTAGTAGGATGAACTCATGTATCTCTATGCTTCTATGAATAAAATGCATTTCGAGACTATGTGCCAAAACAAGATATAGATAGAATCCACATATTGAAAATGATATTGAGCTTTGAGTTCAAAGTTCACCTCCAAACATTATCTTGCACTTATTACACATGTATTGCACCTATTAATGTTAGCAGAATGTTAGGTTATCTGATAGCAAAAAAACTCTAGGAATCTCTAAAACGGAACCTTATCTACAAGGTATGAAGCTATACGGTTTTAAAAAGTTATAAACATGAAATCAAATAATGTACAACATGTGATTGATGGTAAATGTTCATTGATTAACAACACTAGTTACTATTAGATTAACACTAGCACTTATAATATATAATTATAAAACCACAAATTTGGCCAAGAACATTATCATTACCCTTGATCTTACTCGAGACCATCAATCCACATAAACAATAGTAGTTAGAACCTTGTCTAAATAAAACAAACACTTAGTGCCTAAGAACTCTAAACCTAGTCCTAAACCACAACAGTTCCTTAGCCAAAAGGCTGGTCACAGAAGGGGCATATCTTAGCTATAGTTGTAGACGCGGTAGTTGAAGACGAGGAAGAAGGGGGCAACCACTACCTTCTACCATGCCATAGGGTGCGGGAGGCCATGGCCAGCCTCGAGTTGCAGCAGCAACACCATAACGGGGTGGGGAAGCTGGGGCTCGTGGTCGACGTAGGCTCAAGGGGAGAGCAGCCGTAGCGCTAGGGCGCAGGGGCCTCGCTGGCTATTGGGACCCTAGAAATCTAGTGTTAGTAGGAGGGGGCTTGCATGGGAGCTGGGGCACCGCAGCGACAGGAACGAGTAGAGGAGTCAGGGGCATACTAGCGGTAGCATGTGGTGGCGCCGGACATGGCCAGCAGTGGCCGGAGCTATGGATGGCGGCAGCAGCTTTGCGAACAGGGGCTCACAAGTGGGGAAATCACCGGAGGGGGTGGTCGCGTCGCGTCTGTGTTGAGTGTGTGCATGAGGGAGAATGGGTGGAGTGAGCAACAGAGAGGGAGGGGTGGGGTGGGCTAGGGAACTGACCTGGTCCGGCTGGACCCTTTGGGCCAGCCCACCTAGGCCAATGGGCCAAGCCCAATTATCACCCTAGGCCCACCTTAAATATACACGGCGCACCTTTACAGGATGTGTCTCGAGTATGGAAAAATATGCGAGACGCATATAGGCAAGATGAGTCTCGAACACCTAAGCACCTGCGCACCCCGGGCCCACCCCCTTATTCGAGATGCATATGGGCCGGATGCGTCTCGAATATTTAAACTATATGAGACGCATCCCACCCATATGTGTCTCGAATAAGGGGGGCATGTCCAATCTAGTCCGTATAGAGACTATACGAGATGCATCACGGTAGGAATGCGTCTCAAAGTTCCAAATTTTTGAGGCGCGTGCCATATTGGTGCGTCGTGTATAAACGCATATGTTTGATATGCCTCTCCTATAATGTGATCTCGTATGGACTTTTTTCTAGTAGTGACGTGCAGGTGTGTGAGCGAGTATTCGTCGGTGTAGGACGTCACGGTGGCGATGACGTTATCAGCTCAAGAGGGCGGTGGCCTCTAGGCAGTGGGCGCGATCTAGGGCGTGTTTGGTAGGCCGGATTTCCATTTCTCGCATCCGACGAGAAGAAATAAGCCTGTTTGGTTAGTCGGCCCGCATGAGTTTGCTGCATGGCACGAGTTTTAAAACAGGCCAAAAGTTGGGCCGCCGGGAACGCTGATTTTGGGAATTTCTGCCGGGACAGGCTCTGCTCGTGCAAAAGTGGGGGAAAAGTTGTGCCACCCGTGCAAGCTCGGCGATGGCGTGAGCAATGGGTTTCCCCCAAAATCTGGCGGGAGAAATTTCGTCATCGCCCGCTGAAGCATGGCGGTATATATCACCTCCCGCCACACCAACGTCCCTCGCCACCATTTTCCCCATTCTTCGGACTCTCGAGCCAGCGAGGTTCTTCATCGGCCAGTAGGTAAGCGGCGGGAGCAGCGGTGATGGTTGTAGATCGGTTGGTGTAGGCGTTCTTCTCCAAGATCTTCAGTGGCAACATGCTCCGTTCCTTCGATGCTAGTGAGTTCCATCAAACTGTAGTTTCGGTATGTTAGCACCTCCTAGATCTGACTGTAGTTTGTGGTAGATATATGTTAGTGTGCCTAATCAACTGCTAGGTAAAGTCATAGATTGGTGTTTTTCTAGACTCATTGCATGTTTAAGCTTGTGTTTATGTCTAGTCTAGGTCCTAATATGTGCGATATGTAGGACATGACCCATGATGAGTTCAGCCAGGCCCTCATTGATTCTCAGTAGGCCTTTGTCGCTGAGACCCAATCCCAGCTCCCGCCTATGAGGCTCACCTATCCTCAGCGCACGTAGATCCTGCCTATGCCTCCGATGACCGGGTACACGGTGGAGGATATTGAAGAGCAAGCTACCAAGATCTTGGCCAAGAAGAAAGCCAAGGCTGCCAAAGCCCACACCACAGGCCAGTGCAAGAGGGTGAAGGGCACCATGAAGTGGGAACCGTTCCTCTCGGCATTCATGCTCAACCAGATGTGTGAGATCATCAGGAGCAGTGTCAGGACGGAGAAGGGGTTCAAAGAAGTGCACCTGACACTGTTGCCCGCAAGGTGTTTGAGTTCCGTGGCATCGAGGTGTCCTTCCAGCAGGTGTACAACCACCTACGTAAGTGGAGGACCAGGTGGATCCATGTCTCCAAGCTCAGAGACCTTAGCAGAGCTAGCTAGGATGAGGAGACCTACACCATCATCTTGGAGGACGCCCACTATAGGGGACACATCTCGGTATTAACTAATTTTAGTAATATCCCTATGATTACCAACCTCGCTAACCTCCCTGCAATTCCCTGTCTAGGGATCACCCCAAGGATGCCAAGTATCTGAACAAGCCTGTCGCCAACTATAGGCAGATGGAGGCCATATTCTCCTTCGGCCTTGTCACTGGCAGGTTTGCAATGGGCTCCAGTGAGCCTCTTGGTGAACCATGCCCTGAATACATACAGAACCAGGAGTCAGAGATAGTGGTACTTGATGAGGAGGCGGAGACTAATGCTGCCACAAGTTCTCCTGCTGCCGGCGTTGGTCAAGGCAGCAACACAAATGCCTACATTTTCTACTACCTTTGATCCTTGCATGAATAGGAAGAGGTCGCTACTGGGAGAGGAGGATGTCGTTGCCATCACGTGCATGACCATGGCCATGAAAGCGGTGGCGACCGCCATCACCACTGCTTCCCCACTTGATGTGCAACCAGATCTGTATGACGCCATCATCGCCGCCAAACGCTTCAGCCCTGAGGCTCTGATGGTGGCGCTCAGCCACCTCTTCGACAACAGGGCTATGGGCAATGGCTTTGTTCATATGGCGGAGGACCACAGGGATCTCTGGCTCAGGACCTTCCTGGCCAAGCACTATTACGTGTAGTGCTTGCTCCCTAATCATGGAGATGGTGGCGGCAATGCATGCATGTTGAAGAAGAAGTTGTATATTTTGAAGTAGCTAGGGACTTGATGAAAACTTATGCATGTTTACTATGAGGTGGTATATACTAACCCCTCACATGATGGAGAAGTTATGCGGTGGTAGGATTGCACCCCTTTTGATGTGGTTGTAGGATGTCACATAGATGTTGGTGGTGATCGGTTGGATCACACTAACTTGGTAGGTTGGAACTGCTGATGCTTATGCCCATATGATCATGCATGCTTAATTAGTTTATGTTTATTTGCCTTGTGTTTATGAACTTGATCTGCCTGCTTTAGTTGTGATCATTATATGTTGCATATGGGTTATGTCTCATAGAAATACAGCCGGTATGTGGTGTACTATGACAAGAAGCCAGGAATCTACAAGACATGAGAGGAGTGCAGCCAACAAGTGACGGGTTACCAACACAACCTCCATAAGGGGTTTAAGATTCTAGAGCAGGCATAAAAAGCCTACTCTGAGTTCTTAGTAGAGCGTCCATAGAAGGCACAACTATCACAATATATGAAGATCAATTTCACCCCACCTCCATCAGTTCATCAAAAAGTTCATCCACACGAGCAGCTTCCACCTATACAGGGTGAAAGTATGATCAAAAGGCATCATCATTGATGGCCTGATCATGTGGATTATCTACTACCAGTTGTTATGATTCATGTTGATCGATCATGTATGATCTTAAACCCTGATGACTAGTTGGTAAGCTCACCATTTTGGCATCCGAGGTAACCACATCAGGCTAGATGGAGGCTCCCAAACATGCAACTTTGCACTAGCAGAGCCCAATCTGGAAAACCAAACAAAGTGGCCATACGGGCTCTCCTAGTAGGGAAATGAAAATACAGGCAACCAAATAAACAAACCATCCTAGCCTGAGGGCAATCTCCCCTCATGCAGCATCTGCTGGGCCAATTATGAAAATGTGAATTTCGGTCTGAGCAACCAAACATGCCCCTAGTGGAGGTGTTGTTTGGAAGTTTGAATCGCGCGATTCATGTCGTCACGAGCGGTTTTTCTCTACTAGAGAAAAGGAGGCGAATAGATAGGAAACAATGCGAGTATATAGATAATTTCATCTGTTCACTGGACGAAACAACTTATACAATATATAAGCACATAAAAGACTAACTAGACCAGATGATGTGTGTACCATCTTTGTCACCAGGTTCCATCGTCAGAATCTCCTAGAAAGAATCATGATTTGGGTCATTCTTCTCATCCAGAAGCGGAGATCGTGATCATGCCTAATTCAATTATAGATCAATGCACGTGGGGAGCATATATGCATTAGTAGCTCTCCAGGTTTCTTCGTTGGCAGTTGTTGCCAAAGAAACTACCGTGGCCATGAAGGGGATATGCCCCGAGAGGCAATAATAATGTTGTTATTATCGTATTCCAAGTATATGATAGATGTTTATTTTGCATGATAAAATTGTATTGATTGGAAACGTTAATACATGTTTGTTTAATAAACAAATAAAGGGTTCCTAGTTATGCCTCTCTTGTAAACTAGCTTGTTGATTAACAAGATGATCAAGGTTTCCTGATCATGGACATTGGATGTTGTTAATAACAAGGTCACAACATTGGTGGAATGGTGTGATGAACATTCATCCGAAGTATAGCAATACGATCAAAGTCATTGTGTTTAAATTTCTATAACATCATACGAAGTAATTCTAATCCTTAGACCATGAGATCATGTTAATCACTAACACTAGATGAGTGAATTGATAACATCAAACGTCACACCGTAACATGGTGACTATCAAGGTGGGTTCAGATAATCCGAAGGTGTTATGTAGAGGTTCATGGATCAAGAGTGGAATTTTTCCATCCCGGTGACAGATAGATATACAATAGGCCCTCTCGATGATATCACATTAAGATAGCTTGCAAGCAAGTGATGTGATCACTAGAATGTTATATCACAAGAACGAGAAAAGAGTTCATGTCGATAACGAGATCAAAGTAGGTATTAAGATATCGATGATCGAATCTCGGACATGTAATATATCATGAGACAAAGGGATTTAGTTACTAGCGTTAAAGGTTCTCACGATTACAGAAGTCATCGTTGAATGTGTGGGAGTCAGTATGGATCTCCAGGTCCTGCTACTGATTATTGATCGGAGAAGGGTCTCGATCATGTCTACATTATTCGTGAACCATAGGGTGACAAACTTAAGGGATACCAACACCATTTGGAGCAAATGTGTTCCAGAGAAAAGATTTACAAAGCGCTAGACTTATTTCAATGGACACCGGAATTGTTTCGGGTGAAATTGCTGAAATTGGTTCTGCATGTGATATTGAAATATTGCAGGGGGTTTTATGTGAATGTTTGTTAATTAAATTAATTAACACAATTCTGAATAAAATAAATAAAAGAGTTTTATTAAATGAGAGTTGCATTAAATTTGGTGGAAATTTAATGCATGTGAGTGGAATTTTGGGTGGAGTCAAATTTATGTGAGTGGAGCATCCACCACATGAATGAAGGAAGAGGTGGGGTACCTCCTTTGGCTGCCATCCATGGGAGGGGGCTGCCCCCCTCTCCCTATAAAAGGCCCCCCTCTCCTCCCCACAAAGTTCACCTCCTCATGAAGGCTCTCTCTCCCCCTCTAGAATTATTCCCCATGGTCTCGGATTAGCGAGATACATGTTTCTAGTCGCTTTTCGTATGAAAGGAGTTGTTGCTTCCGCTAAATTGCTAGAGCGAGGAGGCGGAGGTTGTTCGGTGAACCGGACATGTGTGCAATCATGGATGCACTGCTGATTTGCGGTGCTAAGACTTCCTCTCGATCTTGAGATCGGCAAGCGATCGACTACATCATCCATGAGTCTAATCTTGTTACACTTTGTCGGTCTTCAAGGGTATGTTATTTATGGATGTATATTCACCCGTTGCTTGTATCTAGGTAGATAGATCTTGGTTCTTAGTAGTTCCCACCATAGGAAAAAATTGTTTTCTATGCTGGGAACCCAATAGGCCACACATATACGTGTATCGTCTATGATGTGGGTATTTTTTGCGATATCCTCTGCTACCTCCTCCTCATCTGCCTCAGTCTCCTCCCATGCCCACTCTAGACGTTCGTGCTCGCACAGGTGAAACCAATTGTCACCGCCCTCTCCTGGAAGTAGAAGAGAAATATCAACATGACGTGATGGACGATGACATATACCCCTACAAATCGTTTGAAGCAAACCTGAGAGGCTTATGTACTATACATGTCTGTAGGTTCGAGGAATAGTCGAGAAAATAGAGTCGCTCGAAGAGGAAATGCTTACGCCTAATCATTTTGTGTTGGCGAGTGGAGGTGCTATCGTGAGAGTAAGAATAGCGAGACGTGATAAGAGAGGGAGGTACACCCTATATATACGTGTGCTCAAATGATTACCGGAGCACGTCCCGACGCAAAGGGCATTGAGGACCATTTGGCTTCAAAGCAACTTTGCAAAATCTGGACCGACATGGCATTAAACATCATGTAACACATATATACCGAGAAACGTGAACTTACTGTGGTCATGGCTTACCCAACAAAATTATTAATGAATAGTAATAAGGGATTTCTATTTTCGTGCCCTCGGTTCCTTAGATGTACTCACTTTTCCTCAACCGCTTAACTTTTCCTCTCTTTTTCCCATCTCCTTCTACGAAACTCTTACACGGTCTAAAAACTCGTTGTCCGTCAGCCTTGTCGTTACATGCTGTCAAGTGGGGCTGCGTTCAGTTGGGTCTCGTAGTAGACCCTCGTCGTTACATGCTGACAAGTAGGGCCCTGTTCTGTCGGGTCCCATATGGACCCTTGTCGTTACATGCTAACAAGTGGGGCCGTGTTGAGTCGGTTCCTGTAGTGGACACCTCTGTCCACTTATCCAGATCAGCATGGTACCCACACCTTATCCATGTGAGCACCGGACCCACAACTTACCTAGGTTGGCGTTGCAAGATGGGACACCAAGCTAGCCTCGCGCCCATGTTCGTGTCGTTGCCTCCCCTTTCTTCTTCTTCTCCGGCAATAGTGGCCCTTCTCCAGCAACGACAACCCTTTGTCTAGCTTCACTTCGGCCTCCTATTCGTCCTAGACGCAATATGGTGCCATCCTGTTGACATGTATGAAGGATGACAATGGCAACCGTGCGCAGGGAAGGTTAGATCTGGCACCAAAATATTCTGATTAGACGGGGGTGCTTGCTGTGGACAATCAATTGGCGTAACTCGGGAGCTCAATTGGGTGCACGCTTGCTGTGGAGAATGCGGGAGACAAGCTGTTATGATGATTTAATTGGTTTATCAAGTTAATGTATCGGCTGCAATCAAGTGAATCTATGAGGTGAAAGCCAAACTTTGAGATCTAGGGCGATGGATGTATAAGAAATAAGAGAATGACACAACTATTGAACACTTTCAAATTAAAAAAAATTATACACCTCTTAATGTAAAAGAGTGTTTATAATTTACACAACTCTTGAACACTTTCAAATTATATTTTTGGACATGATAATGTTGTCCTAGGAAAATCTTGTGAGTTTACCATTTTTAGAACATGAAAAGTGATCCCTAAACTAAAATCTTTATGCCTCCTGCATATATGAAAATTATGCACCTTTGAATACTATGAAAACGCACTTAACACATGATAATGTTGTGCTAAGAAAATCTTGAGAGTTTATCACTTTCATGGAGTGAAATATTATACATAAGCTTGGATATACAAAAATTATACACCTTTAATCACTGTGAAATCACACTTAATACGTGATAATGATGTGCTAACAAAATCTTGAGAGATTATCATTTTCATATAGTGAAATGTAATGCATAAACTTGCATATACGAGAATTATACACCTTTGAACTCTTTGAGATCGCACTTAGGACATGATAACGTTGTGCTTATAAAATCCTGATCATTTATCATTTCTATGGAGTGAAATATAATGCATAAACTTTCATATACGAAAATTATAAACCTTTGAACACTGTAAAATCACACTTAATACGTGATAATGATGTGCTAACAAAATTTTGAGAGATTATCATTTTCTCCCCCATTTTCATAGAGTGGAATGTAATGCATAAACTTGCATATATGAAAATTATACACATTTGAACTCTTTGAAATCGCATTTAATAAGTGATAATGTTGTGCTAAGAAAATCTTGAGAGATTATCATTTTCATAGAGTGGAATGTAATGCACAAACTTGCGTATACAAAAATCATACACCTTTGAACACTTTCCCTTCAAATTATACATCAAACTATTTGCAATTCAAATATACATCAGTTTGACAACTATTGCCTCATTCAGACAAACTATGTTTTGGGAGGGATGTTTTGGGAAGAGGCTTGAGTACAAAGCCATGAACCTTCAAAGATAGTGAGTGATTTGAGAAGTGGTGATTTAGGTTAAAACTTGATTTCCATACATTTCTTATGGTGGCAGGTCACATAATAAGACTCCCTGGGTGGATGCCACTATGTTTTGATCTTTTTGAATTTGTTGTGCATAAAATAACTCAATTAGCTAGCTAAAACCCATTCATTGACTCTCTGTTGACCAGCCACCGGAGGGTAAAACTAAGTATATTGCACACGACAGTGTTAGTACTGGAGGGCAAAACCGAGTACAACTAAACTATCAGTGTTACACTCAAGGGTATAACTGAGAACAACTAAGTCGACAGGGTTAGACACGAGGGAAAAAGTGACACACGGTACGCGTGTCGTGGTGCATGGGGCGGTAGCGGACACGTGTGGTCGTGCATGGTGCATGTCAACACCCAGATTTTTAATTCCAGATGCCCGTTATGCCATACCTCGCAATCCTAGGATTACCATTTTTGCGAGACATAACGGATTGGATAGCACAGTACATCATCCATTACAAACCATACATAAGGTCTTACACAAATAAGGATCTCGTGATCCAGTCTTAGTACAACAAGCAGCAGAAAATAAAAGATAGCATAGCGGTGGGTTCCATCTTCAGAGGCACAGGCAATGCTGACGAAGGCAGATAGTCCTAGTTATCATAGCCGTCCTGTTGGCCGTCATCTTGATAGTCTCCTTCATAGTCTGGCCACGATAATAGCCAGGGACAAAAGCCATGAGTACTCTTTAAGTACTCGCAAACTACCACTAACAAGTATTATACATCTAAGTTAAAGTGCTAACTCTATGTTTAACTATAAAGTTAAGTTTGAAAACTAAGCTGAGTTCAGAAGCAAAGAAAGATAATGTAAAGTTCTAGAATCACTTAAGTTGGGAAGCTATTGTTATAAACACAACCCTGTTGTGGTCAAGTCAAGATTCATCATTCATTTCAGGTTATTTGGAAAACATCTGACAACGAAACAGTATGGCCATTCCAACTGTCCATCGGTGGACATCATGAGAGGTAGCCTCAACTCAGACCTCTCCCACGAGGGAACTAATACTAATGCATATAAATTTCCAGCTAAGCCTTACCCAATTTAGGTAGCGTGGTTGTACGGTAAATTTGGAATGGTATCACATCCGAATCCAACCATCAGTTTTATAAAAGGGTTAAGGCTCATGCCTCAACATTTTCATCATCATCAACCATTTGTGTTTCTCAACACATGTCAAAACATCTCAATAGAATGACTTATCATTCCAAGGTTTTCATAATTCATTTTCACCAAGTGTGCCCATCTAAAGTGACTCAAGTTTTTGATCTACTCTAAACTACTAAGTTAAGAGTGTTCACTAAGGGGTAAAAGATGGGTTCAATCTCATGACATAGAATGACATCTAAAGGGTTTTAAATAGGTCAAGTTTTATACTTTTTATGCTACTTTCAAAAAGTAAAGAACTTTGTGTAAACTAAGAGAGTAAAGCTTGTAAATAAGACTTGGGGTATTACTAGTCAAAGGGAGTGTGATCAAAGCATGCCTAAGGCATCTTTGCTAAACCATCTAGTTTGATCCTAGCTTGCTAAGCACTAGACTTGCAAGTGTTAGCTTGCGTTGGTTGGAGCAGTGGTTGAAGTTTTCTTCTTCTTCTTCTTCTTCTTGGTAGAACTCCTCCTCCTCGAAAGCTTGGTCGGTACTATCGTCTATAAATACATACGGAGTACACAATCACCAAACAATACTTAACTAGGCTAAGTAGCATTCTAAGTCACACATTTGATGATCTATTATCATCTCAAGCATCACAAGTTTAATTCAATGGTTTCATCCTTTTTATTTTAGAAAAGTAATTTCTACTCATTGAATAATTAACTAAGATTTAATATTCACCACTTAAAACATGGGATCATGTGGACACATGTCATCACCACATATCCTAACATGTGGGAATGAGAATTAAAGGTTGGATCAATATTACTTTGATTTAAGTTCATTATTTAATGATTTAAAGTGATTAGAAATGCCTATATAGCATTATTTTGGTACTAGTCCAAAGTCACTGCATGTAACCCTTAATATTATTACATATTTAGATCGATATGATAAAATGTGATTTTTGAGAGTTGGAATCAACTCAAAAAGATAACTTGGTTGATTTTATAAAAATGTTGCAAGTTGCACATACTTCTGTTTTATTATTTTTATTAGGAGAGATCTATAACTCTAATTGAATTAAATCCAACGGGCTTGGATAGATCATCTCAATACCTTTCAGGAAAAATTGGTTTCATGTAATTTGGATTTGACAAACTCCCAGAATTGAATTTAAACTAGTGGAGAGAAACTAGATTTAACTAAAAAGAAAAATCCAGATTTAAACGGGTGGGCTAGCGCGGGAAAGAACTTGGGCCGGCCCAGTGGCACACCACGGCGCGGGCTCAGCTGATAGGGGGGTCCCGCTTGTCAGTGGGTCTTAACACGCGAAACGGTATGCGCGTTGTGGGCCGTAGGATTAGAAAGGGAATCTACGGCTGAGGGTCGTCGTCGACGACGAATAGGTCGCCGGCGAGCTTGAACCCTAGCGGCTCAGTGGGGGTCTGTTGGGGACGTACCAGAGCTCTAGTGACGACAGCGAGGCAGGCAAACAAACTGGGAGACGACGGCGAGCTCAGGGACTGTCGAAGTAGCTCCAGGGGTGGTCGCAATCAGCGGCGCCCTTCTCCTCCAGAGGTGGCGGCTCTGGCTCCAATTCCGGCGAGCTGCTTCTCCCCTTGCTCCGGCTAATGGTGTGGGACAGTCAGTGAGGTGAGGGGAGTGGAGTGGTGTGGAGAGAAGAGGCTAGGGAGGCCTCCTTTTATAGGCCCGACGGTGAGACCGAAGGGTATGGGCGGGCGACTCCGGCGACACAGCTACGGGCGGCTAGAGGCATGGCGGAGGATGGCGATCGACAGGTGGTCTCCTGGTGATGCTCTAGTAAGTGAATGTGGCCGTAGGGGCGGTGGTATGCGGTCTGGGCGAGGTGGCGCTCTGAGCGACAGAGGCGGCGGTGTCCACGGCGAGCGGTGGATGTGGTGCGTTGGGCCACGAACGAGGGTGTCTAGGGAGTTCCCTGGGTCGTCGCGGAGCGGTGGGCGCGGGCTGCGGTCGAGCGGTGGCTTGTGCACGCGGCGACAGAGCATGCTCTGTGGGCGGCATCGGCATGGTACGGTGGCACTGGGTGCGTGGTTTCCTCGGTGGTCCACTTCAGGTCTTGGCTCGGGCAGGGGACAGAGGGTGGCGGTGAGGTGTGAGCTAGCTACTAGACATGGTGAGAGGGAGGGAGATGGTCTGCTGTGGTGAGGGCAAGGTTGGCCGGCGAGGGGTGGCTCGGCATGGCATGGCAATGCCACTAGGGGCTAGGGAAGTGGGTTTAAATGGCTTTGCTAGATCATCTAGAGACAAAGGGAGTGAAAAGGGGTCAAATGGGCGATAAGTTTGGCTAGAACACTATTTAAAATAGTGAAATTTGTTTTGTTTGAAATTTTCCTGCCAAGTGTTTGATGAAATGGCCGCATGAAACAAACTTTTGAATTTTGGTTTCAAAAATTTTGGGTGTTCTCCACTAGTGCTAGGTAGTCTCTGGTTGCAAGGGTTTTGAAAGTGGAGCTCAAAAAAATGGGTTTTGAAATAGGGGTGATCTATGCATATGCATTGGATTCAATTTTCAAATGCCAATTAAAATATTTAATAGAATGTAGGTAAACTGGTGATAAAGTTCATTCCGATGGAATCCCATTTCCATTATGGAATCTGTAATGGTTGTAACAGTCCTACAGGTCTCTGGTGCTCTGCCTTGACTCTTTGATAGATGTCACATTTGGCGATGTAGCTTCTGATCTCTCTCTTCATCTTGTGCCACCAAAATTGCTCTTTCAAATCCTGATACATCTTCGTTCCTCCGGGATGGATAGAATAAGGAGTATCATGAGCTTCCTTCATGATAACTTCCTTCAGTTCTGAATCTGCTGGCACACAGATACGTCCTTTGTACCACAGTACTCCTTCTTCATCTTCAGTGAATCCAGGTACCTTTCCTGTACCGATACGATGTTTGATTCCGTCAATACTTTCATTTCCCTTCTGGGCTTCCTTGATTTGGCTAATCAAAGTGGGTTGAAGTTCAATGCTAGCTAGGAATCCTTTGCTAACTAATTCAGTCCTGAACTGCTCCAACTATTCATACAAACTTGGTTGCTTCTCCTTGATCATGGTGTTAAGCCTACACGGCAATTTGCTAAGAGCATCCACTACCACATTGGCTTTGCCGGGGTGATAGTGAATGTCAAGGTCATAATCCTTGATTAACTCTATCCATCTCCTTTGCCTCATATTCAGCTCCTTCTGAGTGAAGATATATTTCAAGCTCTTATGATCTGAGTAAATATCACAGCGATTACCCGTCAAATAATGACGCCATGTCTTCAGTGCTAGAACTACAGCTGCTAGCTCAAGATCATGGGTCGGATAGTTCTGCTCATGCTCCTTCAGTTGTCGAGACAGATACACGATGACTTTGCCTTCTTGCATCAATACACACCCTAGACCAATCTTGGATGCGTCACAATACACATCAAAGGGCTTCTTGATGTCTGGCATGACCAATATTGGGGCGGATATCAATCTCTTCTTCAGCTCCTGAAAACTGGCTTCACACTTGTCTGTCCATTCAAACTTCTTGTCCTGCTTCAACAATTGGGTCATTGGTCGGGCTATGCTCGAGAATCCTTCTACGAACTTGCGGTAATATCCCGCTAATCCGAGAAATGCACGGACTTGGGTTTGAGTGGTTGGGGCTTCCCATTCTTTGACATCTTTGATCTTGGCGGGATCAACAGAGACTCCTCCGACAGACACAATATGTCCTAGGAATCCTACTTCTTTCAACCAAAACTCACACTTGCTAAACTTGGCATATAACTGATGCTCTCTCAGGGTTTCTAGGATAACTCTCAGATGTTGCTCATGCTCTTGTTCTGACTTGGAGTAGATAAGTATGTCGTCGATAAACACGACTACAAACTTATCTAGGAAATTCATAAAGATCTTATTCATGAGATTCATGAAATAAGCAGGGGCATTGGTTAATCCAAAAGACATGACTGTATACTCGTATAAACCATAGCGAGTAGTAAAGGCGGTCTTCGGAATATCCGTTGCACGAATCTTAAGTTAGTGATAACCAGTCCTAAGATCAATCTTTGAGAATACCTGGGCTCTAGTCAATTGATCAAACAAATCCTCTATCTTTGGTAAGGGGTACTTGTTCTTGATGGTGACATCATTCAGCTTTCTGTAATCTGTGCACAGACGGTTGCCTCCATCCTTCTTGTCGACGAATAACACTGGTGATCTCCATGGCGATGCACTTGGTTGAATCAAGCCTTTGGCTAGCATAGCATCCAACTGCCTCTTCAGTTCCACTAACTCTAAGGGGTTCATGCTATAGGGTCTCTGGGCTATTGGTCCGGTTCCGGGGATTAGTTCGATAATGAACTCAATATCCCTGTCCGGGGGCATACCTGGCAATTCATCTAGGAATACGTCGGGGTATTCACAGACTACTCTGACTTGGTCTATGGTGGGCAAGGCTACACTCTGGTTGCACTTGAATTGATGGGGTAAGGTTTCATAGATATGCTCTACTGTTACTCCAGAACTACTGGTCATGGTGATGGCTTTCTTAGCACAGTCTATCAGTCCTTTATGCTTTGACATCCAGTCCATACCTAGTACTACTTCCAATCCTTTGGTTCCAAGTACAATTAGGTTGGCATAAAAATCTATCCAATGTATTCTGATAGGTATAGCTTTGCAAATTTTTCTAGCTTTGTTTGTTGAACCGGGGATTTGAACTATCATGACATGCTTCAGGTTGGTTGGACGAATCTTACTAGTGCATGCAAATTCTTCGGTGAAAAATGAATGCGATGCTCCTGAACCAAACAATACTCTTGCTAAAACTGAGTTGACAGAAAACATACCCAGCACTACATCTAGCGCTTCCTGGGCTTCTTCTGCATTCATGTGGAAGAGACGGCCATTGCGGTTGTGAGGGTTCCCTGGGGCAAATCTCCTTCCTGGTTGAACACGACGCTGCTGCTGAGCTGGGGCATTCACATTGGTATTGGCTGCAGTCTTCTTGGGACACTCATTAGAGTAGTGACCCTTCACTCCACACTCGAAACAAGTGATCTGGGACTTGTCCTTGACTGCGAGAGGCACAGCATTGCTGCCAGTTCTGGGTGCAGTGTTGTTGTTGTTATAGTTCTTGGGAGGGGCATGGTTGAAATTGTTGGCGTTACCGGAGTTGTGAATGTTTCCTCCGGACTTCACATTGCCCCCCGCTACGGTTGGGGTAGCTTGGGCGAGACGTTGGGGGTCGGTTGTTCCTTGGTGCATATCCTGGTGAAGGGTTTGGACGGTACTTCTGGTGACTGTTGGATCTAAACTACTGCATCATATGGCGTTTGCGGTTGTCGTTTGCCTGGTTAATCTTCCCTTCCATCTGAATGGCAGAGTCGACTAGCTCTTCGAGATCTGGAAACGGATGTTGACGAGGACCGTCTGCATCTCATCATGTAGTATGTTCAAGAATCTCTCTTTCTTCTTGGCCTCCGTGTTGATCTCATCAGGTGCATATCTGGCAAGTGACAGGAATCTATCACGGTACTCCACCATAATCATTCTCCCTTGCTTCAATTCGCGTAACTCATCTCTCATTCTGTTGACTAGACCTTGCGGCACGTGGGTGTGGCTGAACTTGACTTTGAATGCTTCCCATGTCATCACTTGACCATGGTTCATATTGCGGATGCTATTCCACCAAGCTCTTGCATCTCCTACCAGATAGTGGGTGGTGAAGAGAACTTTCTCATTTTCATCAACTCTGGCAACTTCTAAGTTGTTTTCCATGGTCTGTAACCAGTCATCAGCATCTAATGGGTTTTCATATTGGTTGAAGATTGGGGGATTGGTGTTCTGAAAGTTTTTGAGTTTGGATCCCTGGTGATCTTGATTTCCATGCCCTTGGTTGTTGAGGGCCATCTGGGCGATTTGTTGAAGTGTTGCTAAGTTGGCTTGGCGTTCTGCCCTGCTTGCTTCACGGTCTGCTATGAGATTCTGCAAGATCTGCAGCATTGGGTCTTGCGATGAGCTGCTCCCTCCTTGGTTTCCACGAGTCATCTGATGATTGAGATATAGGGGTAAGAGGGACATTCTAAGGTTCATGGTTTTGGGTTTTCAAAGCTAAAACTTTGAGTTAGACTCAGGTTTTTCAACTAACTTCATTTTCATTCATGCAAGCAAGCACACGATACAACACACACCACAACAATCAAAGGGAAAACAGATTGTTTGAAGAACCATTCTATAAGCTACGATATAGTGAGACCGATACATCTCATGCTACGACAGTGATCTAGTGCATCTACTCATCGTCGATGAAGTCGGAGTCCTCATCATCAGTGTAGAAGTCCACGGCATCCTCCTCCAGAAAGTCATCATCGTTGCTGAGGTAAGAATCCATGTCTCCCTGGACGTCTTCACCCTCATCTTCTTCTTCCTTTGCTGCAAGCTGAGCTTCCTACTCCTTGATGGTCTTCTCGAGGTCGGCCACCTTCTTGCGAAGACAGGTGATGGTGCGACCCTTCTTAGCACGCTGACGGCGGAGAGACTGGCGGTCTCGAACAAGCAGTGCGAAAGTTTGGGCCTTCTGGTCGGCAATGCAACGGTTCTGGTTGGCTAACTCTCTGGCATTGTCCAGTTCCTACTGTCTGTCATGAAGCAAGAAGTCAAGGTTCTCCACTTGACGCCTCAACCCGGGGTGACCCGGCATCTCCATTGGCATTCCCATGAAGTCACGTCTTGCATAGTGGGCAAAACAGGTTCCTTGGGTCTTGTTGATGCTGAGGGCACATACATGTGCGAGAGCTTCATGCATTGCCCTGGCTAATCCATCTAGCCAGTTGTTCTCTCTTACGGATAACTGAATTCTCCCAGAAGTTGGTGCTTTGATGCTCCCTCTAAGATCCGCGGTGACTAGCCACTGTAAGTCTCCTCCTGGGGGTCCTGGAAGTTGAGCTCCAAGAAACTCCGGATGCGGGCGTCCTAGTAACTCGGAGTGTGAATCCAGATCCCTCTCGAAGATCAGCTGACCTCCGTTTCCCAACTAGTAAAACTTGTTGAACTGAGTCTCCATCTACAAGAATTAAGGATGAGGAAGTTAGTGAAGTGATCAAGTGTGTCAAATTTTAAGTAGTAGTGTAAGAATTTTGAGTAACATGAATTTTTGGAGAAAGAATCCACAAGGGTAAGAGAGGAGATAATTTTTCATAAATACTCCCTTTGGTTTTGAAACTAAGTTTTTGTTTGACGTCCATTCTAACTAGGGTCTCCTATGGTCAGGATGGCTCTGATACCAACTTGTCAACACCCGGATTTTTAATCCTAGATGCCCGTTATGCCATACCTCGCAATCCCAGGATTACCATTTTTGCGAGACATAACGTATTGGATATCACAGTACATCATCCATTACAAACCATACATAAGGTCTTACACAAATAAGGATCTCATGATCCAATCTTAATACAACAAGCAGCGGAAAATAAAAGATAGCGTAGTGGTGGGTTCCATCTTCAGGGGCACAGGCAATGCTGACGAAGGCAGATAATCCTAGTTATCATAGCCGTCCTATTGGCCGTCATCTTGATAGTCTCCTTCATAGTCTGGCCACGATAATAGCCAGGGACAAAAGCCATGAGTACTCTTTAAGTACTCGAAAACTACCACTAACAAGTATTATACATCTAAGTTAAAGTGCTAACTCTATGTTTAACTATAAAGTTAAGTTTGAAACCTAAGCTGAGTTCAGAAGCAAAGAAAGATAATGTAAAGTTCTAGAATCACTTAAGTTGGGAAGCTATTGTTATAAACACAACCCTGTTGTGGTCAAGTCAAGATTCATCATTCATTTCAGGTTATTTGGAAAACATCTGACAACGAAACAGTATGGCCATTCCAACTATCCATAACCACGGACGCGGCTATTTGAATAGTTTGACACTCTGCAGAGGTGGTACACTTTCACCACAAGATTCGATACATTTGTCAGGGATAACCCTGAATCATCATACTTAGTATGCAGATAATCAAACATAACCTTACCTTTACACACCCTAGTATAAGCACCTCTCCTATGAGCATGGCCTCCCAACCATGACCATCAGTCATCTTGGGCACTGCATAGGTGGACATCTTGAGAGGTAGCCTCAGCTCAGACCTCTCCTGTGAGGTAACTAATACTAATGCATATAAATTTCTAGCTAAGCCTTACCCAATTTAGGTATTGTGGTTGTACGGTAAATTTGGAATGGTATCGCATCCGAATCCAACCATCAATTTTATAAAAGGGTTAAGGCTCATGCCTCAACATTTTCATCATCATCAACCATTTGTGTTTCTCAACACATGTCAAAAGATCTCAATAGAATGACTCATCATTCCAAGGTTTTCATAATTCATTTTCACCAAGTGTGCCCATCTAAAGTGACTCAAGTTTTTGATCTACTCTAAACTACTAAGTTAAGAGTGTTCACTAAGGGGTAAAAGATGGGTTCAATCTCATGCCATAGAATGACATCTAAAGGGTTCTAAATAGGTCAAGTTTTATACTTTATGCTACCTTCAAAAAGTAAAGAACTTTGTGTAAACTAAGAGAGTAAAGCTTGTAAATAAGACTTGGGGTATTACTAGTCAAAGGGAGTGAGATCAAAGCATGCCTAAGGCATCTTTGCTAAACCATCTAGTTTGATCCTAGTTTGCTTAGCACTAGACTTGCAAGTGTTAGCTTGCATTGTTAATCGTGGCTTGCCTTGGTTGGAGCAGTGGTTGAAGTTTTCTTCTTCTTCTTCTTCTTCTTGGTAGAACTCCTCCTCCTCGAAAGCTTGGTTGGTACTATCGTCTATAAATACATACAGAGTACACAATCACCAAACAATACTTAACTAGGCTAAGTAGCATTCTAAGTCACACATTTGATGATCTATTATCATCTCAAGCATCACAAGTTTAATTCAATGGTTTCATCCTTTTTATTTTAGAAAAGTAATTTCTACTCATTGAATGATTAACTAAGATTTAATATTCACCACTTAAAATATGGGATCATGTGGACACATGTCATCACCACATATCCTAACATGTGGGAATGAGATTTAAAGGTTGGATCAATATTACTTTGATTTAAGTTCATTATTTAATGATTTAAAGTGACTAGAAATGCCTATATAGCATTATTTTGGTACTAGTCCAAAGTCACTGCATGTAAACCTTAATATTATTACATATTTAGATAGATATGATGAAATGTGATTTTTGAGAGTTGGAATCAACTCAAAAGCTAACTTGGTTGATTTTATAAAAATGTTGCAAGTTGCATACTTCTGTTTTATTATTTTTATTAGGAGAGATCTATAACTCTAATTGAATTAAATCCAACGGTCTTGGATAGATCATCTCAATACCTTTCAGGCAAAATTGGTTTCATGCAATTTGGATTTGTCAAAGTCCCAGAATTGAATTTTAAACTAGTGGACATAAACTAGATTTAACTAAAAAGAAAAATCCAGATTTGAACGGGTGGGCTAGCGCGGGAAAGAACTTGGGCCGGCCTAGTGGCGCTCCGCGGCGCGGGGCTCAGCTGACAGGGGAGTCCCGCTTGTCAGTGGGTCTTAACACACGAAACAGTACGCGTGCTATGCAAAGTTGTTAGAATAGTGATTCTGAATCGGACCGTAACCTCTATGGTAGAATCGTAGATCATATGATCATAACTTTTAGAATCGTGAAATCGTAGATTCTACTTAGTAGAATCGTAGAATCCATCCACACATTTTGGGTCATAAAGTCGTAGAATCGCATGATAGAATCACGATTCTGACAACTTTGGTGCTATGGGCCGTAGGATTAGAAGGGGAATCTACGGCTGAGGGTCGTCGTCGATGACGAATAGGTCATCGGCGAGCTCGAACCCTAGCAGCTCGGTGGGGTCTGCTGGGGACGTACCAGGGCTCCAGCGATGATGGCGAGGCGGGCAAACGAACTGGGAGACGACGGCGAGCTCAGGGACGGTTGAAGTAGCTCCGGGGGTGGTCACAATTAGCGGCGCCCTTCTCCTCCAGAGGTGGCGGCTCTGGCTCCAATTCCGGCGAGCTGCTGCTCCCCTTGCTCCAGCTAATGGTGTGGGACGGTCAGTGGGGTGAGGGGAGTGGAGTGGTGTGGAGAGAAGAGGCTAGGGAGGCCTCCTTTTGTAGGCCCGACGGTGAGACCGAAGGGTATGGGCGGGCGACTCCGACGACACGGCTACGGGCGGCTAGAGGTATGGCGGAGGATGGCGATCGACAGGTGGTCTCCAGGTGATGCTCTAGGAAGTGAATGCGGCCGTAGGGGTGGTGGTATGCAGTCTGGGCGAGGTGGCGCTCTGAGCGGTAGAGGCGGCGATGTCCACGACGAGCGGTGGCTGTGGTGCGTTGGGCGGCGAACGGGGGTGTCTGGGGTGTTCCCTGGGTTGTGGCGGAGCGGGGGTGCGGGGTGCAGTCGAGCGGCGGCTTGTGCACGCGGGGACATAGCGTGCTCTGCGGGCGGCATCGGCATGGTGCGGTGGCACTAGGCGCATGGTTTCCTCGGTGGTCCACTGCAGTGCTTGGCTCGGGCAGGGGACAGAGGGTGGCGATGAGGTGTCAGCTAGCTACTAGACATGGTGAGAGGGAGGGAGATGGTCTGCTGCGGTGAGGGCAAGGTTGGCCGGCAAGGGGTGGCTCGGCATGGCATGGCAATGCCACTAGGGGATAGGGGAGTGGGTTTAAATGGCTTTGCTAGATCATCTAGAGACAAAGGGAGTGAAAAGGGGCCAAATGGGAGACAAGTTTGGCCAGAACACTATTTAAAATAGTGAAATTTGTTTTGTTTGAAATTTGCCTGCCAAGTGTTTGATGAAATGGCCACATGAAACAAACTTTTGAATTTTGGTTTCAAAATTTTTGGGTGTTCTCCACTAGTGCTAGATTTTCCCTGGTTGCAAGGGTTTTGAAAGTCGACCTCAAAAAGATGGGTTTTGAAATAGGGGTGATCTATGCATATGCATTGGATTCAATTTTCAAATGCCAATTAAAATAGTTAACAGAATGTTTTTAGTATATCCAAAGGTGGGCCTTGGTACCTCATTATGTGTACTATCAAGGGGTGCAAAGATCAAAAATTGTTTCTGTTAAGAAATGAGTGCTAGGAACACTCAAGGTAGTGTAGTGGATTAAAATGGCCAAAATGACCATTCCTCCTTTTTAATTGTTTTTGATTTGATTTTCTTTAGGAAAGGTTTGGGAATAAAGTAGATGATGTTTAATTCACTTAAGAAACATTTTAGAAGCAAAAGATCCCACCATCATGGCAATTCAAAACAACTCCTATTTAAATGCACACATATATGAATGCTTTCATTTTAAATTTGGAAAAGTTTTTGTTAACCCCAGTTTTGATGATTTAGATCTTGATAAGCTTGGATTGAAGTTTTGGGATGCTACAGTGCAGTAGTGTACGTGGTTACGTGGTGCACGGTGGTGCAATGAAACATCCATTCCCTTCACCTTTATAGAGGCCTCCTCACTCTCACTTATCACTCACTCGCTCACTCACACAACCGTCTCCAGTATCCCATCACCTTCTACAAACCCCAGAGAAAACCCCAACCACGCCAACGATGGAGAAGAACGACGCGGTTTCCATTGTGGCCTCCAAGGCCGCTGGCGTAGAGGCCTGCGTCCCCATACAATCCCCTATAGAGGAATAGAAAGTAGCCGACATCCCCATCCAGACAACCTTCCCTACTTCCACCATAGCCGCCGGCGAGGAGGCCCCCGCCGGTCTCGGGCAGATCCTGCTCGGCTGGGACCCCTACGAGGAGCATGATTACATCAGGCCGGAGAACCCCTATGACACCAGCATCGCCAACCCTTGGTCGGAGGTAACTAGGGTTTTCTCCCCTTCCCTTGTTCTTCCCCCATTCCCATCGTTGGATGCTAGATCTTATGTTATTAGGGTCGATTGTTCATATTTTCAATCGTTCGATTCTAGGTATTTTTACAGTAGGTAATCCTCTTCTGTTAGATCTTGTATTTCGATGAATCCCCCTATTCGTAGTTCAATCATATTTTATTTGTCATCCGAGTTATAGTTAAGGGATTCCCTAGTTAGTACTAGCGTCGATCTGTAGTTGGGATTAGTATTCGATTTGGTTTGAGATTTGGGGATTGGGGAATAATCAGGGGATCTTAATCGGTTAATTTATGCAAATAATCAATCCCGATAATCAAGGTCTCTCAATCATGTCCTTACTGAACTCTACTTTTTTCCCAACAGGAGGATAGTAGCGATATCTGCAGCGACGATGAGTCCAAGGACACCAAGACTCGTCAGGTGTTGTGGAGGCTGAGGTCTGGCTAGTATGACAACTTCTTCTCCGGTGACGTCTACAGGTGCCCCTTCTGTACCAAGAGGAGCCTCGCCATCGACTTCAAATCCCTCGTGAAGTTGCAGAGGAAATGAATACCTGTGGCGAGTCTGTGAACGTCTATAGCTCACGTCCGCAACCTCCAAAAGGTGGACATCAAGGAGGGTCGCATGCCCCCGATCAATCCCAAGGCACCCAAGGTCAAGGGACTAGGCAGTAAGAAGTGGAGGAGGCGCTAGAGGGAGGAGGCGGAGGCCATGAGGGGCCACTAATCTTGTGTTGTTGTTGTAAAGCAGCTTCTTTTGTATTATCTGTGTTGAACTTGTCCGCTGCTACTGATCAGCGTAATTGTCGAATCTCATTAAGTACCATACTATATATCCTATATTAGATACTTTATATACATCTTCTATTTATCCTATATTAGCTGCTTTATCTACATTTGCTCTGTTTACTGAATGTATTTGTGGTGTTGGTTAGATTTGCTGCTCTAGATTTGCTACCAGATTGGGAAAAAACGAGGGTCAAAAGGAACAATGAATGAAGAGAGAAGCTGCTATAGATTCGCTACCTTTTTGGGCAAACATAATTGTTAGCGAGAGAGGAGGAAATGTGTTCTTATAAAGGCCAATCATAAAAATAACAAAAATAAAACTTCTAATTTAGGTGACATGACGCACGTAACCACAAAATGCACCCCACATGTTCCCACACCACGTCCCCCATAATGCGTTTCCAACAAACTGGCCCCATGTAGTCCCACATGGCATGGCCCCACACATCAACATAATGCATTCCTGACCAACCGGCTCCACGTGGTCCAACACTGCGCGACCCCACACGCTAGCCAACGATCAACCTGACAGCAGTTGCCGTTTGAGCTCTTTGATGAGTTTCCGAGAAGGAGATTGGCAAAAGGGAGGAAAAGTTAAGCGGCTGGGGCAAGTGAGTACGACTAACAAACTAGGGGGACGAAAATAAAAATCCCACTAAATAGAATCACTAACACATAGACGGAAACAAAATTATTTCTGAGCAAAAGGAACACTTTGTCCAATTAATATGTCCTTATCGCTCAGAAGACGACCGACGGTAAAGCAGATGTTTTATCATATGCACAGAATGATTTTAGTAAACATTTTTCTCCTATTAATCATAAGATCATGTACATGAAAGGAGACTTCTATAGCATACTTCACACAATGATTATATTAAACACTCATGGTCACCATCGTGTGCCGTTGACATCCGCTAATCATGACTCTGGATGTAAAAGCCAATGAGAACCGTGGGAAAAACATGTTAGAAGGCACTTTTGTAGAGCCGGAATACACATGAGGCAGATGCTACTAAAGCACCTTCTCGTTAGTGGTCGATGGCGAGACGAAGAAACGGGAGCGAAAAGGAACAAAACTGCCACGAAGCGCAGGCAAAACCGCATGGAGCATCATGCTGCCTGGTGGCATCAAGGCATCTAACACCAAAGAGGTGAAGCGCCTGTGGAGAGGTGGTGTACATAGCCACGTCAAACAACCACATCGTGTCCCTCTCAGAACCCCACCAACGCGAATGGTGAGCTCGATGAAAGGAGCAGGACATGATGAGTCGCTGCAGAGGGAAGAAAACTACACGCAAGAAAAAATTATTAAATGCTCAAGGAGATTCGCAATGAGGTGTTTATATATAAGAGGCAAGAGGCATGCTGGAGATGCGCGTAAGATCGGGACCCACCGTGCCACCTTGTCATGAGCATCTGCGAACGACAAGGGTTTCTACTGCATGAACGAGACCTATCATAGACCTCGGCGTGAGGATCCCTGGATGGGCAGAGATTCCGCATCTAGCTCATCTCTCTGATGTGAGACCCGGCGTACATCAAGGGTTTCCACAACCACCTCATCTCTCGGTCGCGATATGTGAACACCCGAATTTTTATGTCCAGATGCCTGTTATGCCGTATATCGCAATCCCAGGATTACAATTTTTGCGAGACATAACAGAGTTGATAGCACAGTACATCATCCATTACAAACCATAATAGTCTTACAAATAGTTGATCCCATGATCAAGTCTTAATACACATCAAAGCAGCGGAAAATAGCGTAGTAGAGGCTCCATCTTCATTGTCACAGGAAATGCTGCCGATGGGAGATGATCCTAGTTATCATAGACGTCCTGATGTCCTTCCTCCAGATAGTCCTCTTCATAGTATAGCCATGGGAATAGCCAGGGACAAAGCCATGAGTACTTTTAAAGTACTCGCAAACTATCACTAATGTAAGTAAGACAATTCTAGTAGGAATCCTAAGCTCTAGGCTTATTTGCAATAAGCTAGTTTTATTTCACAAGTAATTAGTAGTAAATACCTATTTTAGTTATCTAGATTACTCAAGCATATTTCAAGTCACAAGTCATTTTGAAAACATCTGACAACGGAACAGTATGGCCATCCAACTATCCATGATCGCGGACGTGGCTATTCGAATAGTTTGACACTCTGCAGAGGTGGTACACTTTCACTACAAAATTCGATACATCCGTCAGGGATAGCCCTGAATCATCATACTTGGTATGCGGATAATCAATCCTAACCTTTCAATTACACACCCTAGTATAGGCACCTCCCCTATGAGTTTGGCCTCCTAGCCATGACCATCCGCCATCCTGGGAACTGCATAGGTGGACATTTATATTTCACAAGGTAGCCTCAGCTCAACCTCTTTCCGCAAGGGAACCCATACTAAGACACATAAACTTCAGTTAAGCCCTACCCAACTCAGGTACTGTGGTTGTACGGTAAAGTTGGAACGGTATCGCATCCGAACCAAACCATCCATTTTTTTATCAAAGTCAAGGAACATACCTCATTAAGTATCATCTTCAACTCATTTTGTTCCATAACACATGTCAAAACATTTCAATAGAATGACTCATCATCCCAAGGTTTTCATAATCATTTTCTCCAAGTGTTCCCATCTAAAGTGATCAAGATTAGTTTAGCACTAGAAACTATCAGTGAGGGTGTCACTATTGAAGGGTGCTAATAAAGTGTAACTACATACACCTAGTTCTATGCTCTTGATGGCATCTTTCCTATTTTTTCACCAATCACCAATTAATTAACTATTTGAGCAACTTTGATAAAAGGAAGAAAAGATAAAGCTTGCAGGTAAAACTTGGGATTGGTATAATCATGGTTGCATCACCATAGCATGCATAATATATCTTGCATATGCTAGCTTGCATAGTGGGGCTTGCATAGTTTGGCTTGCCTTGGTTGGTGCAGTTGTCGAAGTTCTCCTCTTCTTCGTCGTAGAAGTCTCCCTCCTCGTAGCCCGGGTTGGTACTAGCGTCTATAAATAAATATGAGGTACACAATCACCAAACAATACTTATCTACTTCTATTTAGCACACAAAGGTTCACACTGGATGATCTAGCATCATCTCAATCACCACATGAATTAATGACAAAGTCTTATTTATCTTATTTTAGAAAAATGCAATTTCTACTCATTGAGAAATACTTAAGATTTAATATTCTCCAATTAAAATATAGGATCATGTTGACCGTGTCATCACCACATATTCTAATACTTGGAAATATGATTTAAAGTGGTTGGCATATATTACAAAGTTGAATATTACTATTTAATATAATTAAAATGACTAGAAAGTGACTATATAGCATTTTTTTAATACTAGCCCATGACTACTGCATGTAAAACTAAATATTTTTACATATTCAGATAGAGCATAGAAAATGTGATTTTTGAGAGTTGGAATCAACTCAAAAGAATCTATGGTTGATTTTAGAAAAATGTTTGAAGTTGTAAAGTCTCTGCCTTGTTATTTTTACTCTGGGTGATCTATAACTTCAAACTGTTTGAATCCAATTGGAGTGGTTAGATAATTTCATTACCTTTCTAACAAAATTGGAATCATGCCATTTTGGTTCAGTAAATCTTCCTGAATTTAATTTTGAAGTCACTAACAAAATAGGGTTTTCGAATAATAGGAAAATCTAAATTTGAATTCGTGGGCAACGCGCGGGAACGTTACTGGGCCGGCCCAACTACGCGGGGCGTGTGCAGTGGGCTGCACTGGCATTGGCCCCACCTATCAGTGGCTATTCTAACGCAAAGCGGTATCAGCTAATCTGGGCCGCACGATTAGAATACGATCAACGGCTCAGCGTCGTCGTCTCCGTCGCATGGCGCGCGGGGGATTTTAACTCTAGCTCTACGACGGGGGTCGTCGGAGGCATACCAGGGCTCCAGCTAGGTCCGGCGAGGTGGGCGAACAAGATGGTAGATGACGGTGGTTCGAATGGTGGTCACGACAGCTCTTGGGACGGCTCCTATTGCTGGCTTCTTTCCACCACAGCAGCGGCGGGCTCCGGTGAAATTCCGGCGATGGTGCTCGCCTTGCTCTAGGGATGGGTCAGAGGGAGTGCTGGGGGAGAGGTGAGTCGAGTGGTGTGCATTTTGAGGCAGGGGAGGGGTCTATTTATACCCGGCGACAGGAGCATTGCGGCATGGCTCGGGCTCGTCGGCGACGTTGCTACATGGCGCTCTTGGCATGGATGAGGGCGTACGTCGATGCGGTGCTCTACGGCGATCGTCATGCGCATAGTGGCACGGCGAGGCGCGGTCTTAATCGGACGGGAGACATCCATGCTCTGCTCAGGTACCGCGGTGTTCGTCATGGCGTACGGTGGTCACAGGGCGCGCGAGGACATGCGGGCATGTCTGGGCGGTCGCTGGCGTCGCAGCGAGGGAATTTATGCAAGTAGATAGCGAGGCGCGGTGTGGTTGCATGGGCGGCTCGGCGCTCTGGCATGTGCTCGACATGGCAGACAAAGTAAATGGGCGAGGCTGCGCTGGCGTCTCCACTGGCTGTGGTTGAACGAGGTGTACGCTGGCGAGTGCAGTGAGGTTAGGGCTACCTTCTAGACATCATGGGCGAGGGCGGCGAGGCTTGTGGCGTCGTGTCCATGTCCGGCCAGCACAACATGGTCGAGTACGGGCTGGCACTAGTCCAATTGGTGAGTGAGAGAGGCTCCACTACACGGACTGGTACTAGGGGTGATCGTGGGCTAGTAGTGGAGCTGTGTCGAGTACAAAGATGATCACTAGATTGATCACAACAGTGTATAGTTGGTATATCTATACTGTTCCTGCTAAGTGTTTGATTAAATGGCTGCATCAAAATTAACATTTGAATTTTCAAATTCTTTTTGGTGGGTGTGTTGGTCATATGCTTGAGTGTCTCTAGTTGCAAAGGTTTGCCAAGTGGAGAGGGTTTGAATGGTTTTTGAAAAATGGCTATCTTGATGTCTATGATGGATTCAATTTTGAAATGTCCTCTAAAAGAATTCGAATTTGTTTTTGTAAGTTTTGCAAGTTCCCTTGTGTTCATTTTTACTTGGTCTAGCAAGGTGAGAAAATAAATAGAATTGTTTCTGTTTGAAATCATTTACTAGAGATTCCCAAAGTGGGCTAGGTGTTAACTTTGGCAAAAATGGCCATTAGGTCATATGCTTCACCATTTGATTTGATTTGGTTTGGATTTGACCTAAATGATATTGCTTTGATCCTTAAACTATTTCTCAACATATATAACAAACAAACATGGCATAACAAGCATTCATACATCATTAATAAACACACATGCATTCATATAGTGTTTAATAGTAAAAGCTTTTGTTAACCCTAATTTTAGTTGATTGGAAATTGATATTCTCATTATAATATTTTTGAGATGTTACACGATAACCCGTGGAGGGAAAGCGTACCCACTTCCACGTCGACCCTGGGCCACGAGAACTCACCTATGGCGAGGGTTTTGGCTGCCACGTCCGAGCCGACATACCCCATGACCCAGCGAGTGTGGAGCGCACGTCTCCCTCGGTACACCTGTCACATGTAGCACCGTCGCACACAGTCGCCAACGATAATCCCTGGCCATGTGTGCGTCCCACCATCCAGCAACACAGGACGGGAAAGGTGTGCGAGGTCTCCATGATAGGATTCTCGGGTTGCGGGGCCCGCCTCCCCGGGAGAGTTGGGATCCGTCGTGATGTCACCGCGTGTCCTCCTCGTCATCCACCCTATGACCAAAAAGAATTGGGGAAACATGTGTTGGGGTTCCACGTATGAAAACAATAAATTTTATCCTAAGCCCCTGAATCCCTGAAGCTGCCAGGACCTATCTATTAGTAATACAGTAACAGGAGAGGATTTTCGCGAACTTACCCATAAAGACCAAAAAGCGTTGTCAATGCTTAGGAGAGCGTGGTTGATGTAGACGAACTGAAGCCAACCTCAAGGTCGTGATGAAGTCCTTGTGCTCCTTTGGCTCCAACGACTTGAGTGTCTCAAGTGCGACACCTCG
Organism: Avena eriantha; assembly: GCA_910589775.1. Lineage (NCBI taxonomy): Eukaryota > Viridiplantae > Streptophyta > Magnoliopsida > Poales > Poaceae > Avena > Avena eriantha. Next base: position 165,801,104 of record OU342741.1, on the reverse strand, counting down.
CGGCGAGTTACACACATCCGGTGCCTGACGATGACTCCCGCTTCCCCGATCCAGCAGCAGTTGTGGAAGTAGAGCTCCCGGATCCGAATCCCGCAACGCGACGGCGCTTCGTGGTGAAGATGTCTCTCATTCGCGCAGTCCAGACTTGGGACCACAGCCAGGAGAGAGAGGGAGGGGGAGGGAGAAAATATCAATTAGAGGTCCTCCCAAAAGTGAGAAGAGCTTTATTGATTATTGGTGTATTTTATTTGGCCAAATACCCCCACTATATATAGGGGAGGGAAGGTACTACCTCCCTCAAAGTCCCGGGGTGGGACTAAAGGAGAGGAGGGGGGAGGGGAGGCCGCAGGCCACCTAGTGGGCCCCACGCGCGGGGGGGGGGGGGGGGGGTAGGCCTATCCAGCCACCCCCTTGGCCCCTTCTCCCTCTCTCCTTTCCCTAATGGGCCCTCTCCCCTCCGGGAATTGGCCCATTAAGCCTCTGACCATTTAATTGATTTTTCTCTTTATTAAATAATTATGAATAAATGATTAAATCAATATTTAACATTCATTCACATATTATTCAACCTCCGTGGCTATGGAACACTTCCACCTCCACTCCGGACATCCTCCGGACTTACCGAAACCCTTCCGGTTTTCTATCTACTATTCTTCGGCGATTCCACTAATCCTATAAACACTCTCTAAGCATCATCAAGCCCTTAAGCGTGATACCCCACGGTTCGGGAACACTCCAGACATGGTCGGGACACTCCCGCACCAATGATCGACAGAGGGACCTGGATGGCCATGTGACCCCCCTGCGTTCCACGAAGATCTTTTGTCGTTTGAACCGAGACAGTCGTGTCTTACTCCCTTTGTCTCTCGATACTTGCATTGCCCGAGATATGATCAATGACATCACCATGTCGTGTTCAATCTCGTTACCGAACAATGCTACTTGACTCGTTCCGACAAGTGATATCCCTATGATCAAATCACACACTGTGCAGCTATTGGATATAACCTCTCCGAGTGGGCCCTTCGAGTATCTTCCTGTCACATGGACGGACAAATCCCGCTCTTGATATATATTGCCTCTACAGTTTCCTCCGAGTACATGAACACACCTTTATAACCACTTTATTACCAAGTGGCGCTTGATGCTATCTAAGCACTCTCGGGAGACAGTGATTGATATAGCCTCACGGTCTAAGGAATAGTCTACGAGGATCCATTTCTAATCATCGTAACTTGAACTTCGTGACATGATCGGGTCACGGTGTTTAGGTTGGGTATTGGTTCATCACCTCATTCTCCGAATGAGATGACTCCATTTCCAACTGGCATAAATGCTACATGATCAGGAAACATGATCATCTGTTGACCAATGAACCAGTGACTAGAGTTTCACTAGGAACCCCTGGTTGTTTATATATCACACGTGTATTGATGTTTCCACTCAATACAGTTATAGCATGATATAAAACTTAATCATAAACTATACGAAATATGATAATAGTCCTTACTACTATTTGTCTCTAGGGCATATTTCCAACAGTCTCCCACTTGCACTAGAGTACAAATACACTAGCTGCATTTGTTCTCAGTCTTTGGCACCATATATCCGGTACCCTGAACATGCTTGCTCATGGAAGAGGTTGAGTCTTGGGTCTGTACTTTACAGTCCCAAATCCTTTGCACCTTACTAATGTCACCTTGATTAACATTAATACTTTATCATCACATGATAGCATCTGTGTGTATGCATCGTCGCTATGGCAGCAGAACGAGGCCTGATTCCAGGAGCCTACAGTGACTTTAGATCAACCTCGAGGGCTTTCTCATGGGCATTGTGCCCTGGGACACATCATTCTACGTTAAAAGCAAACTAGCCCCGCCATAACATTATACAACACTTTAGATGGTACCCTTATTAGTGCACTCTGTGCAACCTTCGATGTTTTTGTTCACCTCGCTTTCTACTTGACTTTAATCGGTATCTACAGGAGTTTCCAACATATTCCCTTATAACATAACCCTTTATGTTTTAAGATATGTCATCCTTTATGGATTTGGAAAATATATCCACAGTTCTCTACTAGACACTTCAGACAAACTCAGCTCCACATTCTATGATTCGAACTTAATCACTTTTAAACGTTCCTTATTGGATCACATATTATGTTAAGTCATCATCATGGTTTACTAAGATAGAACCTATGTCTCAACATAGTGGACGGTGATCATCCTTTTCTTTCTATCAACCGTTGATGTTAAACTTAATACTATTCCTAATTTGAGTTATCAAGGACCAGTTCCTTAATTAACTTCTATTCTGAAACCCCTTTCAGAATCCCTTAAGGAATACTACATAATATCATAATACACCTATTATCAACTTCTACATCTTATAAATCATTATTTATAAGTATTTGCGCTTTTATTCTTAACATCCTTAAGAATTACTCCTATAAGTTCCCACTCAAAATATGTTCCTACATATTTGAATTTGAGACTTATATTGCTCCCACTCAAAAATATGTCAATCACATATTGTTTTAGGAAGACTTTCATAGCTCCCACTCAATTTCATGCAAATTGCATATCCACTCACTATTTTGAATAACTTCAAAATCCTTTGATCAAATATCAAACTTGGAGATTTACTATGAGATAGTAGTACTATTACTAGTTTTAAATCCTCTAGACATGAAGCACACATGAATCAAATTCATTTGAATTCGTCCAATACTTGACAAAATGTGCTTTTGTCATTCACCCCCTTTTCCACTATGGCTTTGCAGTCATTTGGGAAAAATTCAAGTAACTCCTTTTACTTGTGGATTCAGCAACGAATTGCTTTCTAATCTCAAGTGAATTTTGCTTTTAGGATTTCTCATAATTCTAGTTTACAATTATTTCCTTAGTACTTCGTAGGTATGTCATATTCCAAGAATCACGACAAGTGATTCACAAATGTCTCCATACAAGATATGGATTACATTTTGAATCCTACTTCATGTAGTGAAACACCAGTGGGGAAAACACAATGATCAATATCACTGGTGGGCTCTTTGTCATCCAGGAAGTCGGCGTCCTCCTCATCAGTGTGGAACTCCATGTTGATGTCCTCCAGATAGTCGTCATCGTCACTGAGGTACGAAGTGATATCCCCACGAATATCTTCACCTTCGTCTTCCTTCTCCTCGAGCTGAACCTCCTGGTCATGGATGGTTTCTTCTGAAGGAGTTATGCCCTAGAGGCAAATAATAAAGTGTATTGTTTGATATATCTCCTATATGTTCATAATATGTTTTATACAGTGTTATAACTGTGTTAATATGAAACTTTAATACATGTGTGGTATGTAAACAAATTGTGTCTCTAGTTACCTCTAGCGAACTAGTTCATTGGTCATGAGGATGATCTGGGTTTCAAAATCATGGGCATTTATGCCAATTGACAGTGAGGTCACGTCATTGGTAGAATGACGTGATAGACAAACATCCGATAGTTGTATCTCAATGAGATCTAGTTACAAAGTTCACCATTGATGATAAAACGCATGAAACCTCCCAACCTGATCCTTGGACTATGAAATAATGCAAATCACTATTTTGGAGGGAGCTTAGATGGTTATCAAGTATCATACCATGACTGGGTCATCAAAAAGGTGCCACTCAGGTTTCCCGAAGGAGCGCGTAGAGGAGTACATATCAAGACCAGGATTTGCCAGTCCATGTAATGGATAGATACATATGTGGCCATCTCGGTGACGTTGCATTAATGAAGCTTGCAAGCATGTGACTGGGTCACGGAATCCAACGACATGGGAACGAGTAAACAAGTTCATCGGTAACGAGATCGAACTAAGATATGGAGATACCAAAGATCAAGTCTCAGATGAACTAGGTATCAAGTGGCAAAGGGAACGGGAAACGACTATTCATGGTTCGAGCGATAAGATTCGTGGAATGCACGGGGGTCATCATCGGCATCTAGGTCCCGCTGATGATCATTAATGTGAGAGGATTCTCAATCATGTCCGGAGTGTTCCCGAACCGAAGGATGTCACGCTTAAGCGTGGGGGCGCTTAGGGATAGATGAGGTATCGTAGGAGAAATATAGAGAGAGAAACCGGAATAGTTCCGGGTAACATCCGATGGTGATCGGAAGGGGTTCGGAAGGAGTTCCGGAGTAAAGGAATATGATAATATATGTATTTGAACGTTAATTGGAGAATTAATATTAAATATATATATTATTTTATTATTAAAGGCTTCTTAATGCTAATGGGCCTCACCCAAAGGGAGGCCCAATAGGGCAAGGCGCCTAGGGAGAAGGGGCCGGCCAGCCTTGGCTTGGTGGGCCGCCCAAGTGGGGCCCACCTAGGGCCGGCAGCAGCCCCTAGGTGGCCGGCGGGTGTGGGGTTTAGTCCCACACCGCTTGGCCCCTGGGTGGTGCACCCCCCCCCCTCCTACTATATATAGGGGTCTCCCCCACCCCTTTAGTAGCATCCAATTCTCTCATTCTCTCTCTCATATTCCTCTGAGGACTTCTTCGTAATACTGCGGAGGACCTCGAGGGATTTGAGTTCTCCACCTTCACACTACCGTTGTATGATCTTCGGTCCGGCATCTTCTTCTTTGGCTGCTCGGCTGGATCGGAGCCTGGGAGACGCTGCCTACACCAGACGTGTGTAGTACTTAGGAGGCACCACACTTGGGGTGTTGCTCGTCTTCATCAATATACGCTTTCTTGCATAAGGCGTGCCTCGGTCTTAATGTATGAATACCATATCCCTTCTCCGTTACTTATGTCTACATAGTATAGATCCTGGTATTAGTGTTTGAGTAGATAGAATTTTTTTGTTTTCTGCTACGAAACCCTACAGTGGTATCAGAGTGGGTTTATGGGTAGACATGTCATACGGACAGAACACATAGCAATATGTGGGCATTGATTCTCTAGTTGCTACCCTCTTTTATGTTCTTGTTCATATCGCGGCACTGTTTGATGAAGCGGCCCCCAACCGACCTCACGTGGTGATTCACGAGACTGGTCCACAAATCAAAGTGGCTTAGGGGGGTGTCTGTCTCTCTGCAGTAGTTGATATGGCATTGACACTAGAGGGCCCTGAAAAGGGAAGAAGAACGACAATCATTGAATCCATGTTGTGGCTCAACGTTTGTAGGTGGGAAGGGGTTCTACTGCGAAAGCCCTAAAGCCACGTAAAACATGCAGTAGATAATATAGAAGCGTCCATCTTTATTATTGCATGGGGCAAGTATTATAACATGGCAATGACAAGTTTGTGAAACTCTCATTGAAGCTATTGATGATGATCATAAAGCTATAACCATGTCATAACACTTTACTTTTGAAGTATTACTTATTATGTTGGTATACTTATATTAGACGATATCATAATAAGATAATCCCTCACAGTATTCCAGTTATCGTATTCCCCTTGTGTGTGCACCACCAAGAAAGTTCTCCATTATGAGGTGGGTCGTGACGACCGGGTGTCGTATCTGCGTTCGCATACGGTGGGTGTAAGCCATGTTGCACTACGGATACACACAAGTTAGAACTGGCGAGCCTAGCATGTGTAGACATGGCCTCGGAATACAAGAGACCGAAAGGTCGAGCATGAATCACATGGTTGATGTGATCGACATTGGGGAATGTCCACCTTTGAAACTGCACTGATGGTCGTGACGATCGGGGGAGGTGCAGCGGATTGGGGTCATGTGATCACTGAAATGAATAGAGGGATGTTCATTTGAGTGGGAGTTCCTTTGTTTTAGTTTAGGAACATGAATTAAAATTTGAACTCATTATTATGAACATGGCCTAAACACTTTGCAAATCCCTTGTAGATGTCTCGCCCACCCACCTTCAACCTTAGCCCTTTCCTCGAGAAGGACAAGTTGAAAACTGATGGAACCAACTTCACCACATGGTTCCGCAATCTGAGGATCCTCCTAGTCCCCTACAAGTGACTTATGTCATCGAGGCTAAGCTTCCAGCTAATCCTACAAATTCCGCCTCCCAGGACGAAAAGAATGTCTGGCAGTCCAAGGCGGATGATTTCTCCCTCATCCAAAGTGGAATGCTCTATGCCATGGAGCCAGAGCTTCAAAAGCGTTTTTGAGAAGATGTATGCTTTTGAGATCATTGAAGATCTCAAGGTTGTCTTTGCTTCACAAGCTCGTGCAGAGAGGTATGATGCTTCCAAGCTCTTCTTCTCCGCTAAGATGGAAGAGCACAACAATATTAGTGAGCATGTAGTCAAAATGTCTGGCTACGTTAAGCGCTTGAATGCTCTGGATTGCAAAATCCCAGAAGATCTTGCGATTGATAGGGTGTTGCACTCGCTGTCCCCTAGCTACAAGAGTTTTATGATGAACTACAACATGCAAGGGATGACTAAGACCCTTGCTGAAGTGTTCGCCATGCTCAAAACTGCTGAGGTAGAAATCAAGAAAGAGCACACGGTGTTAATGGTCAATAAGACCATTAACTTTAAAAGGTCGGGGACAAAGGGCAAGGGCAACAAGCCAAAGAAGGATGGTAAAGCAGTTGCCAACACCTCTAAGGCTACTAGGCCCAGCCCTAGGTTCGGTACCACGTGTTATTACTGCAAAGGGGATGGGCACTAGAAACGCAATTGTCCCAAGTACATTGAGGACAAGAAAGCCGGCAAGATAGCCGCCAAAGACAAAGGTATATGTGATATACATGTTATAGATGTGTTCCTTACCAACGCCAGGAGCAACACCTGGGTATTTGATACCGGTTCTGTTGCTCACATATGTAACTCCCAACAGGAGCTGCGGAGTAAGAGGCGGCTTGGAAAGGACGAGGTGACGATGCTTGTCAGCAATGGCACGAAAGTCAATGTGGTGGCCGTTGGCATGTTATCTCTACATATGCCGTCAGGATGGATTCTAGTTTTGAATAAATGCTACTATGTACCCGCATTGAGTATGAATATTGTAAGTGGATCTTGCTTGTTGCAAGATCGTTATTCGTTTAAATCTGGAACAAGTGGTTGTTCTATTTATATGGATAACGTATTTTATGTTCATGCGCATGTGAGTAATGGTTTATTCTTACTAGATCTTGATTGCAATACTCACATGCATAATATTGATGCTAAACGTTGTAAGCATAATGATGATAATTCCATGTTTATGTGGCATTGCCGTCTTGGTCACATTGGCGTAAAGCGCATGAAGAAGCTTCATTCAGAAGGACTTCTTGGATCATTAGATTTCGAATCTCTTTACATGTGAGCCATGCCTTATGGTCAAGATGACTAGGACACCCTTCTCCGGCACGATGGAGAGAGTTACAGACCTATTGGGAATCATACATACAGATGTATGTGGACCAACGAGTGTCTCAACGCGCAATGGTTATCGTTATTTTGTTACCTTTACTGACGATTTGAGTAGATATGGATATATCTACTTAATGAAACACAAGTCTGAAACCTTTGAAAAGTTCAAGGAATTTCAGAAGGAAGTAGAGATTCAACTTAACAAGAGAATCAAGCATCTTCGATCGGATCAGGGAGGCAAGTATTTGAGTTATGAGTTTAACATGCACTTAAAGGACTGTGGTATAATCCCACAACTTACGCCAGCCGGAACACCACAACATAATGGTGTGCCGGAACGACGTAACCGTACTCTATTAGATAGTGTGCGGTCCATGATGTCTTTGACTGATCTGTCCGTATCATTTTGGGGATATGCGTTAGAAACCGCTGCTTTTATTTTGAACCGAGCACCGTCCAAATCCGTGGAGACAACCCCATATGAGATATGGTATGGCAAGAAGCCAACGTTGTCATTTCTGAAAGTTTGGGGATCTGAGGCTTACGTCAAGAAACTACAGCCTGACAAACTCGAACCTAAATCGGAAAAAATGCATATTTGTGGGGTACCCAAGGGTAACAACGGGGTATACTTTCTACAACAAGGCCGAAGGCAAAACGTTTGTCACGAAAGTTGGCACCTTTCTCGAGAAAGAGTTTCTTGCCAAGGAATTAGTGGAAGGAAAATTGAGTTAGATGAAGTTGTTGACCCTTCTCTCCAAATTCCGAGTAGCGCAACGGAACCTGTTCCGAAACCGCTCTCCAACATGGAGGAAGATCCCAATGATGATGATCAAAACAACGACATCGAGACTCTTGAGGTTCGCAGGTCTACAAGAGTTCGTGCCACTCCTGATTGGTACAGTAGTCTTGTGATGTCTGTCATCCTAGATGAACAGGAAGAACCTACAAACTACAAAGAAGCAATGGATAGTGCTGATTCCAAGAAATGGCTAGAAGCCATGAAATCCGAAATATTATCCATGTATGAGAACCAAGTTTGGACCTTGGTAGATCTTCCCGAAGGCCGCAAGGCCGTGGAAAATAAATGGATCTTTAAGAAAAAGATTGATGCGGGTGGTAATGTGACCATTCACAAAGCTCGACTTGTCGCAAAGGGGTTTCGACAAATTCAAGGAGTCGACTATGATGAGACTTACTCTCCCATAGTGATGCTTAAGGCTGTCTGGATTTTACTAGCAATTGCTGCCCATTTCGACTATGAAATTTGGCAGATGGATGTCAAGACCGCATTTCTCAATGGCCACACTGATGAAGAGTTGTATATGATGCAACCGGAAGGTTTTGTTGATCCTAAGGATGCTGGAAAGGTGTGCAAGCTTCAGCGGTCCATTTATGGATTGAAGCAGGCATCTCGGAGCTAGAACCAATGTTTTGATCAAGTGATCAAGAGTTTTGGATTTGTCCAAAATCAACAAGAATTTTGTGTTTATAAGAAAGCGAGTGGGAGCTCAGTTGTATTCCTAGTAGTATATGTGGATGACATATTTCTCATGGGAAATGACGTGGATCTTATGAGAAGCGTGAAATCATATTTGAGTAGTCAATTTTCCATGAAGGATCTAGGTGAAGTTGCGTACATATTAGGCATCAAAATCTATAGAGATAGATCAAGACGCCTAATGGCATTAAGTCAAAGTACTTACCTTGAGAAGATTTTGAAGAGGTTCAAAATGGAGGATGCCAAAAGAGGTTTGGCACCTATAACAAAAGGTAGCATACTGAGTTTATCTCAATGTCCGGTAACGGACGCCGATAGAGAAAGGATGTCTTACATCCCCTATGCATCAGCCATAGGTTCTATCATGTATGCAATGCTAAGTACTCGACCTGATGTGGCATTGGCTCTCAGTTTGGCGAGCCGATACCAAAGTAATCCAGGAATGGATCACTGGACAGCTATGAAAAATATCCTAAGGTATCTCAGGAAAACAAAGGATATGGCCCTAGTCTATGGAGGCAATGATGAAGCTCTAAACGTAACTTGTTATGTGGATGCGAGCTGGCACTCAGATCATGATGACTCGAAGTCTCAGACAGGATTTGTGCTTTTGGTGAATGGTGGGGCGGTAAGCTGGAAGAGCAAGAAGCAACCGGTAGTTGCACAATCTACAATGGAGTCAGAATACATCACTGCTGTTGATGTGGCGAATGAGGCTGTTTGGCTAAGGAATTTCATCATAGAACTGGGAGTTGTTCCAAGTGCACAAGATCTCGTGACAATCTATTGTGATAACACGGGCGCTATTGCAAATGCAAAAGACCCAAGAACTCATTCCGCAGCCAAACACATCAAGCTACGATTTCACGTCATCCGGCAGAATGTTGACGAAGGTGAATCAAGATTTGCAAAGTACACACGGATCTGAATGTGGCAGATCTATTGACTAAAGCTCTCATACAAGCCAAGCATGAACAACACCGGGATGCCATTGGTATTAGGTTCCTGCCTATTGTAAACTAGATTAATTTGTACTCTAGTGCAAGTGGGAGACTGAAGGAGTTATGCCCTAGAGGCAAATAATAAAGTGTATTGTTTGATATATCTCCTATATGTTCATAATACGTTTCATACTGTGCTATAACTGTGTTAATACGAAACGTTAATACATGTGTGGTATGTAAACAAACTGTGTATCTAGTTATCTCTAGCAAACTAGTTCATTAGTCATGAGGATGATCTGGGTTTCAGGATCATGGGCATTTATGTCAATTGACAATGAGGTCACGTCATTGGTTGAATGACGTGATAGACAAACATCCGATAGTTGTAACTCAATGAGATCTAGTTACAAAGTTCACCATTGATGATAAAACGCATGAAACCTCGCAACCTGATCCTTGGACTATGAGATAATGCAAATCACCGTTTTGGAGGGAGCTTAGATGGTTATCAAGTATCATACCGTGACCGTGTCATCGAAAAGGTGCCCCTCAGGTTTCCCGAAGGAGCGCGTAGAGGAGTACATATCAAGACCAGGATTTGCCAGTCCATGTAACGGATAGATACATATGTGGCCATCTCGGTGACGTTGCATTAATGAAGCTTGCAAGCATGTGACTGGGTCACGGAATGCAACGACATGGGAACGAGTAAAAAAGTTTATCGGTAACGAGATTGAACTAAGGTATGGAGATACCAAAGATCAAGTCTCGGATGAACTAGGTATCAAGTCGCAAAGGGAACGGGAAACGACTATTCACGGTTCGAGCGATAAGATTCATGGAATGCACGGGGTCATCATGGCCATCTAGGTCCTGCTAATGATCATTGATGTGAGAGGATTCTCAATCATGTCCGGAGTGTTCCCAAACCGAAGGATGTCACGCTTAAGGGTGGGGGCGCTTAGGGATAGATGAGGTACCGTAGGAGAAATATAGAGAGAGAAACCGGAATAGTTCCGGGTAACATCCGATGGTGATCAGAAGGGGTTCGGAAGGAGTTCTGGAGTAAAGAAATATGATAATATATGTATTTGAATGTTAATTGTAGAATTAATATTAAATATATTTTTATTTTATTATTAAAGGCTTCTTAATGCTAATGGGCCTCACCCAAAGGGAGGCGCAATAGGGCAAGGCGCCTAGGGAGAAGGGGTCGGCCAGCCTTGGCTTGGTGGGCCGCCCAAGTGGGGCCCACCTAGGGTCGGTGGCAGCCCCTAGGTGGCCAGTGGGTGTGGGGTTTAATCCCACACCGCCTGGCCCTTGGGTGGTGCACCCCCCCTCCTATTATATATAGTGGTCTCCCCCACCCCTTTAGTAGCATCCAATTCTCTCATTCTCTCTCTCATATTCCTCTGAGGACTTCTCCGTAATATTGGGGAGGTCCTCGAGGGATTTGAGTTCTCCACCTTCACACTACCGTCGTGTGATCTTCGGTCCGGCATCTTCTTCTTCCGCTGCTTGGCTGGATCGGAGCCCGGGAGACACCGCCTACACCGGACGTGTGTAGTACTTCGGAGGCACCACACTTGGGGTGCTGCTTGTCTTCATCAATATACGCCTTCCTGTGTAAGGCGTGCCTCTGTCTTCAAAGGTATGAATACCATATTCCTTCTCCGTTACTTATGTCTACACAGTATAGATCCTGGTATTAGTGTTCGAGTAGATAGAAATTTTTTGTTTTCTGCTACGGAACCCTACATCTTCAAGGGGGCCACCTTCTGGCGGAGGCAAGTGATGATGCGGTCCTTCTTGTCACGCTGGCGACGAAGTGACTTGTGCTTCTTAGCTAGGATGGCGAGGGTTTGGTTCTTCTCTGTTGCAACAATGTGCTTCTGGTTGGTGCAGGCACGGGCATTGTCCAACTCCTTCTAGGTCTCGTGCAGCATGAAGTCAAGGTGATCCACATGGTGCTTCAGCTCCGGATGTCCTGGCATGGCCAAGGGTTGTCCCATGAGGTCACGTCTTGCGTAGTGAGTGAAGTGGGTGCCAACGAACTGGTTGATATTCTGCCCACACAGACGGGCAAGTGCTTCCTACATGGCTCTAGCAAGCCCATCCAGCTAGTTGTTCTCCCTCAAGCTGAAAAGTATCTTCTCCGAGGTGGGGGGCTCCATCTTGCCTCTCAGATCGGAAACGATCAACCACTGCAGTTCTCCTCCTGGCTGGTCATTGAGCTACGCTCCAAATAACTCTAGGTGTGGGCATCCAAGAAACTCCGCGAGCTGACCCAAGTCCCTCTCGAAGATGAGTTCCCCTTCATTGCCAAGCTGGTGGAACTTGTTGTACTTGACTTCCATCTATAAGCAATTAGGATGAGTAAGTTAGTGAGGTGATTAAGTGTGTCAAATTTTATGTAGGATAGCAAAAACTTTGAGGAACATATGACTCTCTTTTGGAAAGAATCTCAAGCATAAGAGTGAGAATAGGTTTTCATAAATACTCACTTTCTTTGTTTTGAAACTAAGTTTTTCAAACGGCCATTCTAACTAGGGTCTCCTATGGTCAAGATGGATCTGATACCAACTTGTGAACACCCGGATTTTTAAGTCCAGATGCCTGTTATGCCGTACATCGCAATCCCAGGATTACCATTTTTGTGAGACATAACAGAGTTGATAGCACAGTACATCATCCATTACAAACCATAATAGTCTTACAAATAGTTGATCACATGATCAAGTCTTAATACACATCAAAGCAGCGGAAAATAGCATACTAGAGGCTCCATCTTCATTGTCACAGGCAATGCTGACGATGGGAGATGATCCTAGTTATCTTAGACATCCTGATGTCCTTCCTCCGGATAGTCCTCTTCATAGTCTGGCCATGGGAATAGCCCGGGACAAAGCCATGAGTACTTTGAAAGTACTCGCAAACTATCACTAATGTAAGTAAGACAATTCTAGTAGGAATCCTATGCTCTAGGCTTATTTGCAATAAGCTAGTTTTATTTCACAAGTACTTAGTAGTAAAGACCTATTTTAGTTATCTTATTACTCAAGTGGGAACCTAGTTTCATGTCCACAACCCTGTGTGATCAAGTCAAATTCATCTTTCAAGTCACGAGTCATTTTGAAAACATCTGACAACGGAACAGTATGGCCATCCAACTGTCCATGACCACGGACGCGGCTATTCGAATAGATTGAAACTCTGCATAGGTGGTACACTTTCACCACAAAATTCGATACATCCGTCAGGGATAGCCTTGAATCATCATACTTGGTATGCAGATAATCAATCCTAACCTTTCAATTACACACCCTAGTATAGGCACCTCCCCTATGAGTTTGGCCTCCCAGCCATGGCCATCCGCCATCCTGAGAACTGCATAGGTGGACATTCATATTCACGAGGTAGCCTCAGCTCAACCTCTTTCCGCGAGGGAACCCATACTAAGACACATAAACTTCCAGTTGATCCCTACCCAACTCAGGTATTGTGGTTGTATGGTAAAGTTGGAACGATATCGCATCCGAACCCAACCATCAGTTTTTCTTATCAAAGTCAAGGCACAGGCCTCATTCAGTATCATCTTCAACTCATTGTATTCCATAACACATGTCAAAACATTTCAATAGAATGACTCATCATCCCAAGGTTTTCATAATCATTTTCTCCAAGTGTTCCCATCTAAAGTGATCAAGATTAGTTTAGCACTAGCAACTATCAATGAAGGTGTCACTATTGAACGGTGCTAATCAAGTGTAACTAC